>CM034146.1:1044070470-1045569968 GCA_019776745.2 Taxus chinensis | reverse complement strand
TTGGTCAAGGGACACTATATTAGAGACCCATTGTGGATAGTCAATGGGAAACATGAAATTGGCAGAAAGAAGACGTAACTCTTCTTTGATGAGAAGAGACACACGAGGATGCATCCTACGTAGCTTTGTTTGACAGCCTTAGCGTTGGGATAGGTGATGATATTGTGAATGGAAATGTTATGTCTAATCCCTGACAAGTTGTTATATGAACATGCGAAGGCTTGACTATGTTTGGAGAGGAAGGTGGTAAAGTCCTTCAATCATTTTGAATCTAAGGATTGACCAAATTTGACTACGTGAGGATCCTGTGGAGTCCCTATGTTAACGTTGATAGTGGATTCATTAAGGAGTGTCGATGTGTTAGGTAGTAGATTATTTTAAAGGTAACTCTCTTCCGTTCCCATATAGGATAGGATAGATTGTTCGTCATGACATTGAATGTTGTCAATGGTAGGGGATTCTTCCTCTATCATTTCTGGTAATATGAGTGGGAGGGTCTTAGTACTGTTGTTAGTTTGATAACTAAGTGGCCTTAAGGTAATCATATTGACTAAAAAAGTCAAATGGGATGGAAATGGTGTCATCTGTGTCCATAGGGTCATCATGCAAGGGTGAAGAAGATGGTTCTAGTTCTGTTAAGGATCGAGATGTAACACTTGGAGAGGATTCCAAGGCTAATTTATGGAAACCTAGTCCATATTTTTTGTGAGGTTTGAAAGAATGATCAAGGATTAGATCATGAATACCCTGTTCATAGCATCCAAGGCCAAATCCCTTCCAAGCCCAATGAGAGAGGTATATATGTGCAAAGGCTTGGTTATACAAGAAGGTGAAATCTAATTTGAATGGTTTAACATGATTTTGATTATTAGGATGTGGGGAAGGACAATCGATCCCTCCATAGAGGATACTAGTTTTGAGATGTGGAGGACTGAAGGAGATAACATATTCGACGTTGGGTTCATACATGGGATATTTTTTGGGTATTTTGTATGTCTTCGGTGTAGGAAGAGAATAAAGGGTAATGGGTCGATACTCCCCTAGTGAAATACATTGTATGACATCGTTGAAGGAGGTGTCATCCGGTAATTTTGATGCGACAACAAAAGAATGGGTAGAGGCTTCATTAGAGGAGCCAGAGTTAATTTTAGGGACAAGCACGTCGTTAGGTCGACACTTCATATGACATGCTTTAAAGGGAGTTGCGTCAGCTGGAACATTGAAGATATTACCTTCATGTTCATATTTGAGACAATGATTGAGGGTGGAAGGGATACAATGCATAATGCATATCTAGGGTTGTCCTAATAACATGTTATATTGAAACTGTCCTTCTACGAGATAAAAGAGTTCATGGAGGGTCTTAACGCTGAAATTAATTGGTAAGATAATCGTGCCCAATGTGGGTGCGATGGTATCATTGAAGGTTCACAGTACTCCAGGTGACTGAGTGACGATAATGTTGGGTAACTGGAGTTGATCAAAATCATATGATGATATAATATTGATTTTAGGTCGTTTTCGATCATGACTCTCTTAACAAGAGTATCATCAATTTGGACAATGATGAATAATGGAAGGTCATGGTCTTCGGGGTGTAATGAAAAGATTTCAGAATTTTCAAAAGAGATGGCAATGAAATTTTTGAGGGTACCAAACAGATTCATGAGTGGATGGGGATCATCTAAGGGTACTGATATGGATTGAAGTGCTTCGATCATGGATTTTCGATGTTGTTGTGAATTTTATACGATTTGGTGAAGGTGTACATCTTTACTAGAGCTTGATGAAGTTTTTATGATGATGTTCTGTAGAGAGTAGCAAGTGATGATTTGGCTGTAGTGGTTTTAAATGTTTGATAGGTTATTTTGACTGGATTTGGTTGTTCTATACTTGCAGGAAGAAGCCCTTTATTATTGATTTTTTTAATGGTAGTATGAAGGTATTTGCATTCCTCAATGGAATGTCCTGGTATTCGATGATAATCATAAAATGATTCAAAGTTATACTAAGAGGGTTTCCACCCCCGAGAGCCAGACGAATTTTAAGAAGCAGAGTTATGATAGATTGTTGGATGATCCTTTCAAGGATTTTTTCATAGTGCATGTCGAGGCTGAGGTTGAGGGGATTTGTGTTTCATTGGATGGTCTAGAAGTTGGTGTTGAAGGAATTATTTGTTGTGTGACGTGTTTAGGTGTCGATTAAGGAACAATCTTGGATTTTGTAATAGTGACTATGAATTTGGATGAAGGGTGCGGCCCTAGAATAGAGGGAAAGGACTTTGTATCCTATACTGAAGTTGTCATATGATTTAGTAGTATGATTATAGATGGAGGTATTGGAGGTTGTGTAGTATATTTTTTGAGATTCCGTACATAATGTCGGGTGACGTAATTTTCATAGGAGCTCTTTATGATTTGTAAAATAGTTTTTTTCTAAATGTTTTGAAGAAGCCCCAACTGAGTTTGAAGTAGATGTGATGGATGTGGAGAGATTAACGGTCTTTATAGAGGCAAGACTATGGAGGTTGTGTGATTCAATGGGTGTTACTATGGCAGACACACTAGGTGTTGACGATGTGGATAATTCAAAAAAAAATGCGATAGAAACAATAGGTGTTGATGTTGTGGATTTCTCAAATGATTGTTATTTGATAGTATTAATAATTTGTGATGGAAGCAAACAATGTTATATTGTGGTTGAATAGTGGATGAAACATGGATTGGAAAGGGTTGTTTGAAAATGTGTAAGTTATGATTTGGAGGTGCATTTGGGTTATCTAGTTGCAACTCACCTTTGTCGATAAGGTCCTAAGGACGTTCCCAAATGAACGACACCTTTCGATGTCGTGGCCCTTGACCCTATGGTATTTGTAGTAATCGTTCTCTCGATAACAAGAGGGATTTGAGATAGATGTGTCAATGGGATGTATAGGTGGAAGGGTGATCGTACATGAAACTAAGAGTTTATTGAAAATTGTGCTGTAAGATTCACCAATGGGTGTATAATTACGTTGATGACAGGTGCATTTGGGAAAAAAATGTTCTTTGGAAGAGGATTTTACGATGACCGTGTTTGCTGATGTTTTATATTTTTCATGACTGGAGGATGGTTTGAACGAGGACTCAGGTTTAGGATATTTTGATATGAGATTAACCCTATCGTCCTTGAGAGCATGAAGTTCTAGTTTGTGAGCCATAGTAAATTCTTTGTCAAATGTTTCGAAATATTGAATTTCTAATGTCGATGATATATGTTTGGCACAAGAGAGAGAAAATAGATTGATTAATTATGTTTGTGGGAGGGAGATAGATATCTAGTTAATAATATCCCTCCAGTGGGTGAGAAAATCTATAATAGAATCATCTTAAAATTGTTTGATGAAGTAAAGATTGGTAATGGTGAATTTGCGGGTGATATTGATCGAAAATTGTTCTAAGAAACACTGAGCAAGTTATGTGAAGGAGAAGAGTGAGTATTGCGGGATACTGTTATACCATTCTAATGTGGGCCTAGCTAAGGACATGGGGAATGTTCTCAGCATGAGGTCTTTGTCATGTGTGATAAGATAACATGCATGATGGAAGGCCCAGATATGTTGTTGAGGGTCCTCTTTTCTATATAATTTAAGGAACTTAAGGAGTTCCCATTGTGGAGGGTACGATATGTATGCTACGGAGGGATGGATGAGTTCGTTAAAAATATTCTTGTAAGATAACGTGTTCTTACAACCCATGAAGGAAAATTATAGAATACAAATCATGTTCATCAATTCCTGCAAGGGATCATTTTGTGATGGTTTTTGTTGGGGACTGAATGATGAAGGTCTTGGTTGATTATATGTATGTGGATTTGGTTGCTCATATGGCTGGTATGGTAGTGGGATATTATGCTAGATTGGATTACTTGTAGGAATGTTATATGTTGGTTGTGAGACTAAAGGTTGTGAGGATTGGATGTATTGATTGTGGCTAGGAATTAAATTTCTTATAAGGGGTTGTGGCTATTATGGTATTTACTGAAAGGGGATGGAAGTGTGGATAAAGGGCTGAGACTGTTGGGATATATCTTGAAAGGGGATGAAATTATGGATAATGGGTTGAAACGATTAAGGAATATGTTGAGAGGGGATTTGTGAAATAGGGGCGGTTGATATCTGCTGTGAATAATGGTGAACACTAGAGAGATAACTCGTATTGATGAGGGGTGTCGATGTTGGGAAAGACATGGTGACGTTTTGAATGGAGGACATGGGTTTTTGTGAAGATTTGGGTTGAGAAACACTATGTGGTATGGCTATCAAGCTTACATGAGGTGTTTGGATAGTGGAAGAGACTAGAGGAATAAAGGTGGAATAATATGTGTTGATTTTGTTTTGTGAGAAGGATCCAGATGAGAGATTTGGTGAGGATGAAGATTGTTGGTTGGTGGTATCTTGTGAAGACACAACATTGAGATAAAAAGTGATGACAAGAGTCAATGCGAGGGCTGATGTATTTGATCCACTAATAGTGGAATAAGGACGAATCTGTTGGATAACTGACTCGTGGTTAAGATCAACAAGATGGGAAAAGTCATAAGTGACATTGGTGACAGGAGGTCATTGTTTAGGTTTAGGTTGCTGGAGGAAAACACCTTGAGCAATAAGATATGTATCCAAGGCCATAGGGTCTGAATATATAATCTCTGTGAAAACTAGATCACCGCTATCGAAGAAACAAGGACTAGGTGGATTGAGGATTTATGATGTGGAGGATTGATTGCTAGGAGAGTGTGGGAGTTTTCAATCGGCTGTTGATGAAGATGCTTGATATTGGTCAATGATATGTGGGATGGTGTCAAAGTGAGACTGGACATTTTCTAAGGATTGTTTTAAACATCCAGTCATGTTGTTAGAGTTTTGTAGATGGGATTGTTTTTTGGTTAGGACCATGAAATAAACACATAATCACTTAAAAGGAAAAAATAAGGTAGATGGTTGATTACAATATAAAAAAAAAAGTCACACAAGAGAATTTTTATTATCTTGATTACATTAAGAAAAGGTGAAACATGAAAAATGGTTTAAGAGGTACTAAGAAATGACAATATATGGCTTATTTCAGGGGATGTTAAAGTCGATATACCCGAAGGTACGTGAGGCCCAAATCTATGTCGGTGTCAGTATGAGATATGGTATTGGGACTTACCCCGTCACTTCACGGTCCCACAATGATAATGGTGTCGAGTGCTTAACCGATATACTACCCACCAGCTTATTTATACTTGGCTAGAACACCAAGTCGATTTATCCTCTTGGTGATGAAATCCAAGTGGGTCCACCTGGGAAGGAATGTTTAGATGCAATTTGTTTTCGATGTGGTTTGGTTGTGTGTGAGGGGAGTTATGTGAATGTAATTTGTTAAATCCAAATTAAACTATGTGATCAAGAAAATATGAATGTTCGTTTAAGATCCCAAAATAAATGTTAATTCGATGAGGACAACAAGAAAATGATGAAATAAGAAAGCATACCTATGATTGCTTTTCCTTTTTGATTTTTTGGAATCCCAGGTGATTTACTGAAATCATGAGCGATTACAAAGAAGAGAAAAAAATGAATTTAAAAAATTAATGAAAAGAAAGGGAACTAAGGTCCCACTGGGCATGCCAGGAATTTATTAGGAAGTTTTTGGTTAATGCTATCAAATGCAGAAAATACCTAAAACTCAAAAATAGCATGGTTTATCGATACTCGTGCCAACAATTCGAAAATTCAGGATGATGAAAAGTTAAAAATGAAAGAGTTCTCCTCCTTTTGCTGAGAGAAGAGACATGAACAAATACAACTAAAAAATATATATTAGATAGATAGGATAATAAGATACTCGAAAAAGGCTAATCCAAAGGGATTTCCTTGAAGGGTGTCAGCTCGTTGATACAATTAAGTAGATTTTGATAAAGATAAGATAGAGGATACAAGACAAGGAAGCTAAAACTCAAGATGGATAGGAAGATATTGTCTAGCTTTATAGGTGGCCCAGGCTAGCACTGTGGCGAGCACAAAGTTTTTGAAGTAGTCATACATATACTCCTCGCTTGCTTCTCGTATCTTGTTAATGATATCAAAATATTATTCGATATCCTTGAAGGTTGGTGCAAATATGATGGCGCACAAATTGAGATCGTGGAGGTTGTTGAACTGCTCCCACATGAACAATTGTTGGACGATCAAAAGATCATAAATTCTTGTAATTGGATGGGAATGGCCTAGAACAATCATCTATAGGAGACACATCTCGAAACTAGACAAATTAAGTCCCTATTGATAAATGAAATATGATTAAATGCAAATATTAATAAAGATATCTAGTTTGATAGTAATCGTAGGCGATTCACATAAATCGTAGGTGATTTTTGATAATCATTGGCGATTAAAGGAAATGTGGGTGATTCTAGTGAAAAAGTTTTTTTTGAAAAAGTGCTAAACCGATGAAACATAGACTAAAGTTATTTTCTTGGACCTTGTTTTGATGCATAAATGAAACAAAAAACAAGAATAGACAGATAAATCTTATCGTTGGTATGAAAATGCTGAAAAATGCTTATAGGGACTAGTTGGGCTTGTGATGATGAATTGATGATTGTTTGACCATGTGGAGAGGGTCTTGAAGATTTGTGACTGCACAAGGTGATGTGGTATGGCTTCGAGGAGCATTGGGGATTTGTTGTAGGGCTTTGGATATTGCTAGAGTGGTAGAGTTTTGCTAGCAAATTTAAAGATCCCCGAAACAAGAACATTAAGCTTCTATTTATAATCGTTGGCAATTTGTTAAAGTTTGTGGCGATCCCATAAATGTAGAGAAACCCCTTTAGAAGTGGTTTCAACCACTTCCAAAATGGGGGTTTTGAGTATGGGGACGAGGGAAAATGGTTATGGAAGAGGTAAGGCGTGGTTAAGGGGTTAGATGGTTAGGATAAAAATGGGTAAGATGGGATATATGTGGTTAGGAGGTTTTAGGGAGGTTATGGTAAATAAGGACAAGTAAATAACATTTATGGGGGTAAAAATATGATTTTACGAGGTGAGTGTAGTGAATTATGTTATAATGATAGATTAAATGATTTAATGTGCATGTACAGGGTGTAGGTGGGTGACTAAAACCGGTGTCTACAACATGATCCTTTTTTCAAATGAATCTTTAAATTGTTCATTCACAATTGTCTTGTCCAATTGTAGAGTAGTCAAATCTTGTGTGATGAGAAGTTCAACATCTATTCCATATAACAAATGGAAAGTGGGCATACCAATCTATCTCTTCATAGTTGTACAATCAACCCATAAACCATCATACAAAATTTTGAGCCAATTTCTTTGAGTGTCATCTACCAACTTTAGTATTATGGTAACCAAATTCTTATTTGAAGATTCTGCCTACCCATTTCCTTGAGGCTAGTAATAAAAAAATGTGATAGCGAAATAACACACCCATAACAAAATTCAATCGCTTTGTAGGAAGATAAATTAGGAGCATTTTTTGTGAAAAATTTGTGATGTACTCCAAAACGAACTAATATGTTCTCCTTGATGAGATTATAAAAGACCTCGAAATTTGTTTTAATCACAGAGATTGATTTTGCCCCTTTTTTGAAATAGTACGCGGTGGTTAAAACATGGGTATAAATAACACTAGAATGTGGATATAAATAACATATAAAATCTAGTCCCCACTACTGGAAAGGTTCCTCAATAACTACTTGTTGTAAAGGTATTGTTGCAAGCGTAGGCTTGCCAAAAAATTGTTGACAAGCCTCACACTTAGAAACCCATTTAGTTGCATCCTTAAAAAGAGTAGGCTAATAATAACCTCCTCCCAGAATTTTATAGGAAGTCATTGGAGAAGGAAAATGTCCTCCACATGCCTAGTTTATCTTTTGTTGTTCTTTGTCACAATTCCTTTCTTGAAGAGATAATTGTCCCATAACACATACTTAACTGATCTGAGTTTAATTTATCTCTTCTCTTTTGTAGTGAGATGTGATGGAAATTCTCCATATGTCAATAAATGAGAAATATTAGAACACCATTCATTTTTAGTGTTGACAAATGAAACAAAAGGCATCTCTTCAGATTCGGCATTTCCACCATCTTTGTTACTTTCATTTCTATCTTTTGTTATCAATTGGCACAGACTCAGATCCCATATAAGTTTGGTTGGTTTAATATATTTGTCATATTCCTATACTTTAGCAATTCAATTGCCTCTCTTTGATTGAAGATTTTTCTGAGTCAAAATGGAATTAGCAACATGATCAAGGACAAAAATAACTGTGTGAGTTTAAATATAAAACCTAAAGTGCTTGACTACTTTTACTACTGCAAAGGCGTGCTTTTCAATTTGAGATTATTTTAGCTCATATGCCTTGAACCTATAGCTCATAAAAGAACTTGGGGATTCAATCCCTTCTATATTCTTCTAGACAATAATTACAGATGGAATATGTTTAAATGCATAACAATAAATGATGATTTTTTTTTATCAAAATATGTACATACTAAGACAAGATTCTTTGAACTAGCCTCTTTGATCGTTTCAAAATCCTTTTAACCCTCTGAGATACAATATAAATCTTACTTTCCTTTCATCTTCTCAAAATGTGGCGGGTCATTTCGAAAACTTTTGGGATAAATCATCCAAGAAAAAGTATTTTTCTAAAGAAGGAATGAATTCCTTTTTTGTTAGTTGGGAGAGAAAGATTTTGAATTTCTTGGAATATTCCAGGTTCAAGATTAATACCATATTTTGAGAATATATGACCAAGAAGTTTCACTTTTTTTACCCCAAACATAGAATTCTACGGGTTGAGGGATATATCATGATCTCTACACCTCTACAACACAAGCTTCAGGTGTTGTAAGCACTCCTCTTTTGTCTTCAAAAAAGTTATGAGATCATCAAGGTATACAAAAATACACTTATTCTTCAAATCTCCAAATTTCAAATCCATTGTTATATGGAAGGTTTCCCCTACATTTTTCTGGCCAGAAGGAATCCTCCTGTAGGCAAAAGTCCCCCATGGAGAAGTAAAGGTAGTTTTGTGATGATATTGGATTGAAAATTCAATTTGGTTGTAACCCAAAACACTATCAAACATGGACAACATCTCCAACCCAATAATATCCTGTAAGATATGATCCATAATAGGTAGAGGGTAGTTATCTTTCAAGGAGGCCTAATTCAGATTAAGGAAATTGAAACAAACATTTATTTCTCCACCCTTCTTTCTGACAGGCATAATGTTAGAAATCCATACTAAGTGATAAATTGGGAATATAATCCTAGCATTCAACATCTTTTGAATCTCTTGATAAATTATTCTAGCAATCTTAGGATTATATTGTCTATGTTTTTGTCTAAAAGGTTGTATACTTGGATTCAAAGGAATATAGTGTTGCATCTCCCTATGTGTTGGCTAGATTTTCTGCATAGCTGAAAACCTAGGCAGTCATGAGATAAATCTCCCTCATTTACTGATGAGGCTCCCATGTAAGATTTGTCAATTAAATATGCTAGTATCTATTTAGGGGTTTTACTTTAACCATGCAGCTCATGAACCATAGATGTATAGTTTTGCAACAAGTAAGCAACTGTTAAAGAAAGGAAATATCTAATGAAGAAGGAAAATAATAAAAACAAGGAAAGAAAGAGGGAAGATGTGCAACCCAATCAATAGATTACATAGTTGATTGCATGCACATAGACAGAACCAATAGATATTAACACACAGAATTATAAGCAAAGGCAGCTTTCAGATCTAGATCTAAAATAACACAAAGTTTATAAGTAGATCTAAGACAAAAGCTAGAAACAAAATGCACCGTGACACAAAGTTCTCTGGAAATCTGCTCCTTTCTATTCCTTTGCTTCAAATAGCTATCAGGGATTTCAGCACAAAGTCTGGAACACAAGAATGTTGCTTACCAATTCTGATCATTAACCTCGAAGGTTCTTCCTCTACTTATAGAATGTAGAAGGGAAAATACAAATGGGAAACTCAACTGAATTGGAACATAAACAAGAAGTAAAGATAACATATGGAAATCATCTTCCTCTAATTCCTCTCCAAGTGACATGCATTCGGATCCATAGTCAAACTTATACACATCTATCACTTAACTTATAGAATTGTTCCACATAACTTAAAGTAATGGTTTCAAAACCAATAACTTTAAAGTTTTACAATTATATCCGGGAACGTGAAAGTAGAAGAAGAAAGAGTAGAAAAAGAAAAATTCGCTAGCTGTAACATCTACATCTTCTTTTTGTTCTTATACTAAATATACTTGTCAAACATGTAATTCAACAACTTCCCATCTATCTTAGCCACAACTTCCTTTTCTGTCTTGAATTACAGCAAGCCTTCATTCAATATCCTGATGCATGCTTCCACATCCTCCAAGCTAGGCCTGAACTTCTCAATATCTAACTGCAGCGTCACCAAATTACTGATGGAATCCATCGTGAAAGGCCTAACAGCTCCATCAATTCTCCCTTGCACCATCAAAAGAGATCCCTCCAAGGAATCAGGCACTTTTCTAGGAATGGTCCTTGTGTATGAAGAAACATTCCCGACCACTTCCTCATTGGTGAAAGCAATGATATTGTCTGGCAAAGATGATGCCATACTCTCAAGTGCATGCATCCTTTTTAGCATAATTCTACAGATCTCCAAATGGAAAGAAACTACAAACTCAAGTTGTTTCCCCTTCTCAACTGATCCGTCAGGCACAATTCATTCCGCAATCAACACCTCTCTTGGCAGTTTATTTATTTCGACCAAAGTACTCAGGTTACTCTCAGCAACTGTGTTCATATCTATTGTGCTTGTCACCAGTTGATTCAGCTGAACCGATGCATCTTTCATAACCTTTAGGTGGGCTAGCACCTCTCCGAGTTGTACAGAAGCCTAGACGAATGATTAGACTCTTCCATTCGTCAATAGCTTTAACCTGGTTACTTGCATCTTCCACTTCCTGCATTAGATGATCACTCACCTGCTTTTGTGCTGAAATTGGCTGAGTGGAAGATTTGGCAACCTTGGCAATAATCTCACACAACTGAGATACCTGCTTCTGAAGTTCAACTTTCTCCGCCTTTTCTTTGTCAAGCCTAAGGAATAAAGCATCTATCAATGTCTGCGTGTCTTGCTTCAATCCTTCTGTGGTGGCTTGACCTATGGGTACTCTGGTCACTGTTATATCTTCTGTTGTGAGCTCATCCTTCTTCTTCTCCTTCTGCTGGAACTGACATCTCAGTGAACTTTTTCCCCGACTCCTCAATGATCAACCTTGAAGTTACCTTAGCAACTTTAGGTTTTTTGTCTTTTCCGCCTAGATTTAGGAGCAGCTGCAAGTCATGTTCCTCCCAGTTGATTTCCTCTCTAGCCTCTGGAACCAACTGCAAAGCCAACCATTCTGAGAAATTACTTCTCAGAGAATGAGAAGTTGCCGAGTGTACCACTATCTCGTGCACTCTAATTCCTCTCCATCTGAAACTGCTACAGTGTTGTGGTTGTCCATCCTCTAATTGTCCAAAGACAAAGCTCTCTCAAATTCTGCCATCTACAACTTAAACGTTTCTTTAGGAAGAGGTGTTGAATGGAGTGGTAGAGGAGAAAAGATGAATGTTGTAGGATTCAATGGAGGAATGGTAGTATCTTGCTGAGGTACAATAGTCGGTGAAGTACTTGATGCTGGAGAAGTTGGAACTAACACCATAGCACTAGAAGTGATCTTCTCCTTCGAATGAGACCTTCTATGCACTTTAATCTTTTCAGGCCTTCTACTGCTCTCTCCTTCGTGCTTCCTTTTGAGGGAATATCCTGTGCTGAAGTTGCCTGTGATCTGATTCATCAATGCTTCATCAAGGCAATATCCCTTCGTCAGCAACCCAGTTTGAAGTATTGACCAGAACGGCGGCAGACCTTTCCTCGATTGTATGGCAGCCACCTATGCTCTCCTGAAGTACAACTCTATCTCCTCCCATCCGATGGTATGTGTCAAGTAACACAGGCCCATCATCTTTAAGATCCACAGGTATTCCATGCTAATCCAAAGTCAAACACTTGTCGTGCATTGATAACCTACTGAAATATTTCTTTCTAAATTTGTACTCGCTTCTGCACTTCATCCAGAAATCTTCCAATGAAGGCACATGCATGTACTCCTGGGAGATTGTCTTCCTTGCCACTCCAAATGGATCAAAGTTCAGCCGTGCTGGGAAGAACTCTTGCTCGTACTCAGAGAACATCTCCACTTCAATTCCTCAGGCTTTATGAATACTCTGGTAGCTGTAATAGCCCACTGTGATCGGGAAGAATCCTGTAGACTTGTGTCATTTCATCTGTAGATTCATGTATCTCCATGAGTTGTCTGCTCAGTTCCATGATGACCAATCTATCACTTGGATATCTGGGCAACTTAACTAGTTCTCCTGAAAAGCCGGTGACCCTGAGGTATGTAAAGTCTGCAAACTGGATGAAGATATTGCCAATCTTGGACACAACTTCCCAAGCTTCCTTGCTTACCCTGTTGGCCTTTAGATCGTCGTTTAGCCTATAAATGAATCCGTAGAAGAATCCATCGTTGACCACCTTGTAATCTTTATTGCATGCGGGCACCATAAGCTGTGGATAGCACTCAAAAATAGGATCCTTGGAAAGCACACCACGTCTATCCAGCTTGGAGAAGACACCCTGTGAAGCTGCTGCATATACCAAATACGAAGTCATTTTGAAGGTGTAAGTACGCCTTACATTCCGGAGCTGCTCACCGATGTTATCACTAATGATTTCCAACCAATTGATTATTGAATCTTCTTTGTTGATTTCAATGGTCCTGATGAAAGCATACATCCATGTGTGGAAGTTGTGAGTGTTAGCTTCGCCATTTATCCTGCATAACAATTTGGTAATGTCATCCACCTCTTGTACCAGATTGGATCGTGGAAGAGTTCTTGGGAACTTGGATGGAGATCTGGGCTTCTTCATGTATCTGTTGTTCATTATGCCCACACAGTCAACTTTATGCTTTTCCCATCTGTTGTCGGCATCCTATATGCTAATAGTAGTCACCACCTGTCGTGCTGGAATCTTCAGACAATAATTGATGAACTGTGCATCCATCCGGATTATTGTCTTCCCCGCAGCATCTCGGACTGATCTAGATAGTGGGTGATAAGACCTAACACACTCCATGACGAATTTGGATAACTGAGCTGTGGATGGGAATGCTGAAGCTCGAATGATTCCACTGCTTTTGACTGCACGCATGAGAGAATTCTTTCCAGCTCTAGATCTGTCAATCAATTTGGAAAGAGGTTCTAGACCTAGATTTGTATCTCCAATGTTTAGCAAACCTGGAAGTAATGCATGACTCTGCTGAGCTTTCTTTTTCATCCTTCTTTGCCATGGCTGTATCTGTCTTTGTTTGAGCAATTCTTTTTCTCTTTATTCGGCCAGAATTCTTTACAACCAGTGCAGATCTAGAGATTTCTTCATATTCAGAGGATATTTTCAATGTATTGGACATTGATTTAAGCTCCCTTTCAATTATAAAAGCACTTGTAATGAATTCCTGCAATTAATTCAGACAAAGATGGCAACCGGAACATGAACACTTGATTTTAATCATAAAAATCTGCATATATTCAAGCCTGCTACCCCAAAATTTGAGGTTTTGTTTGCATGCAAAGCAAGCATGAATTTTTTCAACTTCACCTGAGCACCTGTACCACTATGCAGACAATTAATCAGACTTAAATCAAGCTCAAACCTAGGCGCCAAACTTTGAAGCTTTTTGGCAGTGAAAACACCTTCTTCTGAGCAAAATTCCTCCTTAATTGGGTGCCAAAATTGCTCTGGGCTGCACTTCCTTGCTAAAGAATTAATTAATTCATCATTATGGCAGCCCCTTCTTATATAACTTCCACCGTTCTATAATTAATAATTACATCTCTTATTCCTGGCAATTAATTAATTAAAAATCAACTTTTCTCTTTAAACTTGGGCGCCTATTTTGTGCATGCTCATGGATGCCATTAAATAAATTAAATTTATTTAATTTTAGCTCTCTACTTCCAGTCCACTTTGACTTCACAGTGTGCTTTGACTTCATGCACCAAAAATAGGAATTAATTCCATCAATTAATACTTTAAAAAATATTATTTCTCCTCAATATGGGTCACACATTTTTGCATGAGAGGGGGCTGCATTAAATAAATTAAATTTATTTAATTTTAGAATTCTATTTCTAATTTCCTTTATCCTCTTCTTCCTTTTTGACTTTTCCTCATGCTTGGGCACCAAATTTGGAAATAGAATTAATTAATAAATGCAATTAAAGTTGTCCTTCTATTCCAAGAGGGGTCGCACTTTTTGACATAGCCAATTTCTATTTTTAAAAGCCAATTTCCAATGGGATTATTCACCTTACACCGCAGCTCCAAAAATCTCATGATTCAATTAAGATGTTTGACTTTCATAATGGAATTATTTACCCTGCAAGGCAGGTAAGAAATTCCCATCAATGCCTTAAGTGATTTTCTTTTATTTCACAATGGGAATTTTCACCCTGCAAGGTAGGTAAGAAATCCCCGCCTTCCTGTTGCCTCTAATTTTCCCATTATGACTTAAGTGACTTTGCTTCCATGGGAAAAAGTACCCTGCCAAGCAGGTACAAAATTCCCACCTGCCTGCTGCTACCAAAAATCCCATTGTAGCTTAAAACCTTCGTTTCTCAAAAATGTGACCTACCCGGAATAGGCCTTTTCTATGCATGACTTCATCTTTTCAGAGAAAACCAGACCTCCTGTGGCAAATTCCTTCTGGCATAACGTCCATAGATGATCTCCTAATACTCCAGGAAAGAAAACATACTAAACCGACAAAGGAATTGACCTAGAGAAATTTCACAAAAAACAAAACGGGAAAACACCAAAAACGCAAAACGTTGCCAGAAGTTACAGATAAAGCCTAGGATTCATTCCAGGTTAAAACCCTACTTGGTATATGGGAATATTGACATGTAAGACCACAACAGGGTTAAACCAAAGCACAATTTTCCTCAAACGGGGATCAGAATAATTAAATAAAAATTTCTCGCAAGCAAAACCCAGCAACAAAATATAACGATTTCGGGCATCTGGGTATTTAGCGAAATTGGCTAATAAGACTCTTTGGGAATATCTTGGCATAATACATATACTTTTTGGCAATTAACACACAAAACAATCCATTATTTTAAAAGTATGAAATTTTTACATGGGGTAGTCTCACAATACTTACCAATATTGACAAATTTTGGTTCTTCAACAATTCTTATATTCACCTTTTTTCATTAAGTTGATTGACTAGTACCTTATGGCACTCTTCACTTAATGAAATGATCATGCTTGTCAAAAAGGTCTACCATGGGTATTTTTTTTCCTTTCAATTTAATACAACCTTCTTCATCATTCACACATTAAAATCCATCTTTAGTATTGGACGAGAAAGATTCTCTATATCCTTCTTCACTTCCTTTATAGTACCATTCACTAAAATTATCTTTCAATTCAAAGAAAGAGATGGGGTGTTGGTCATCATTGAAAACCTATCAATTCTCAGAATTTTTAGGTACACTGGGTCTGAAAACCATTTCAATTGTATATTTATTCTAGTCAAAATCTAGGTGAGGTATCATCAATGACCTAGATATTGCTAAAGTATCTTCTCTTGAATTATTTTCTTTTAGCACAACATTAATTGAAAAATCTTCAAAGCACTCAATTGAATCTCACACTCTATTTCTATAGTGCTTTATTCTTTCATTATTAACTTGGAATATGTTTCAAACTTTCTTTACCACCAGTTTTGCATCGCCTTGTGCTCGAGCATTCTTTACTCCAATCTCTTGAGTTGTTGTAAAAAAAAGAAAAAGAGCCTCATAATTTGTTGTATTATTGGTTTTGTAAAATTGCAACTTATGGGATAAAGGATGTATTATTCAAGAAGGCAAGAAAAGTACTATGCTTGCTCCAGAACCAACAAAAGAGCAACTTCCATCGAACTCAAGCATCCAAATAACATTTGGATCATAATGAGACACCATAAGGGGCTTATGTTCTGAATTAGACATAATCATATAATTACTATGGCTGAGGTCTTGATACAATACTTCTACAATGGGATCATTTGTTTTTTGAATGGTATATTTATCTTGTCTCTTTGGTAACAATTTCTTCATTTCTCATTTGATCGGAGTCAAGACATAAGACCAATCCATCTAAATCTCTCAACCTACATCTTTGCAAAACATTCTGCTCATAAGCATCCCATAAGAATCTGGAATATCGACTACCAGAACAGTGGTTTTGACTCATTTTTATGGGAAAGCTGTGAAAACAACCCGAACATCCTTAATCCAACCAACCAAAGGAATTTCATTATTTTCCATGGAATAACATGAGCCAAAATATCAAGTAAGACTAAGGACGAGTGCATGAGCCACTTGAGTTGGCATAACATTGTTGGAGGCACCAAAATTGATAATGCAATTACTCAATTTATGACTTTATATCAGTAGCGTTGCATAAAAGGGCTCAATATTTTCTGATGTGGAAGAAGAGGATGCTAGAAAAAATTGTGGGGAAGGAAATTCAGGAGTGGGTATGATAAATTAAGAGGATGGGACATTTTGAGAAGACTTAGAACTATTACTTGCAACAAACTTTGCCACTTGGGAAAAATCCTCAGGATGGGTTTGATAGTACTCATCTACAGAAATCTGGACCTTAGTTTTCTTAATATGATCAATGATATGAAGATATCCTAAAGAGGAAGTCTCAATATTAGATGCAAAAGGAGTTTTGGGCTTGCCAGACTTCAGAACTATATAATCCTTTAAAATAGAGTAGAAGAAGATATTTTAACATCCATGAGGATACCAAAGTAGCCTATGCGACAACCGATCTTGCTAAAGATCTTTCTAGCATTCAGATCTTTTGATAGTGAGTTTAAGGATCAACTCCCCTTTTGGCAGAGGAAGAAGGGGTAGAAATACTTACTTCTTTCGTAGTGGGTATGTGAGATCCTCTTTTTGCAACCACTCATATGATTGTTTTAGACTCCTTAACCTTTTCTTTCTTCTCAGGTTATACAATGTTCTTCTTCTTACTCAACTGAGATCTTTTCATGACTACATAAGATCCATTGTTCATGTCCTCCACTATTTCTTCATAATCACCTTCTTTTGATTCGTATGCAACAAAACCAATTTTTGACTCCTCCATTGTTTCATCAACTTCTTCTGCTTCTTCTTCAACCTCTTCAAATTCCTCTTTAATTGTCACATCATCTGCCTCTTGAATTTCACAAGCTGCGTTTACCGGAGCTTTTACAGAGGGAGCTTCAATGGAAAGCTTGGGTTGAGTTGCTAGTAAACAATTTTTATAACCAAAATTCTTTCTTAGGAATATCTTTATATGGAACATTTTGTGAGAATTGGTTTTTGAGAGCAATTAGATCATTGGCTAACTTTTGGACTAACTAGATTGAATTGGTTCGTCCTGAAGTTGAGGCCTTACTTTTAATTGATTCTTTCTTCAACTTGTTAGACATGATGAGGTCATCTTCCACACTGATGGCCAATTCTTGATCATCATGAAAATTTGGTAACCTAGCTCTTCGCAATGCAAAACT
The DNA here is from genome assembly GCA_019776745.2 of Taxus chinensis. Classification (NCBI taxonomy): domain Eukaryota; kingdom Viridiplantae; phylum Streptophyta; class Pinopsida; order Cupressales; family Taxaceae; genus Taxus; species Taxus chinensis. The sequence goes on along the minus strand of CM034146.1, from coordinate 1,045,552,249 downwards.
CACTTCAAGGAGTTTAACATTAATGAAGAAACATATAAGGTTTTCGAAACTTGGTTGATATTATGCTCACGTCTATTGAATTTTTCTACTAACTATCCCATGGGTTCATATGGCTCTTTTTAAGATGCGAAAGTTGGGCTAAAAGACTGTGAGAATCTTCTACAAGTTTGAATCTAGCTTTGAAATTTGAATTCATAGTATTCTAGTTAGTGACAGTGTTAGTAGGAAGATGATAGAACCATTATGTTGCATTATCTTGTAGGTTGTCAACAAAAATTATAATATATGCATCTTAGTGGTCAACTCCAAACACCCCAAAAAGAACACAAAATGTTGTTAGATGTACATTTGGATGGTTTTTTCCGTCGCCTATAAACTTTAGAAAGTTGTTACGACCCCCCTTGGAAAAATCATGAAGAGGTTGGGGTAGAGCTAAGGGCCTAATGTTCCATCCCCATGGGACTTGTGCAACCATCCTTGGAAAGATAGTTTGTAAAGGAAGATGTGTTTATGATAAAGTTAAAGCTTCACTTAAACTTACCTAGAGAGGAAGACTCGAATTCCACTTACTAGGTGGAGTTTTTATAGACCTTATGCTTCTTTCCTTACTTTATGTAGATAACTTGAAAGAAAGTCATTGTTGAGACAAAATAGTTCTCTATTTCATGTGCTTTACTAGCCTGAGTGTATATGCGTTCAACCAGTTTAGAAATCTTCTTCAAACCCTTTCCTGTTCAACTGTGGTCAATACTTTGAGAAGTGTGAATGTGCCCCACGGTGGGTGCCAAAACATTATTGGCATACAAATCAGTCTACCGTAGGTGTAAAAGAGGTTTCAGAGGCCGTAAAGTGTTCACATTTTTAAAAGGTTGAAATTCGGCTAAGGATGGAGAATGCCGCCAACCCTCAAGGCAGTAGAGAAAGTTGAGAAGCATCTAAGTTTGAAAACTATGAAATACTATCCTAGTGTTCCACAGGTTTTCCAAACGCAATATTGTACAAATCCCTAAATCCACAGAATGAAGAAGGAAAACCCTTCACGAATTTTGGTGCAAGAGACATAATGTGAGTAGGAAGGGTTGGAGATCCGTGACAATGAGAGTGTAAGGAGTTTTGCAGATATGCAAGAATTATTGTCCCGTGGCTTTCTAAATCCGCGAAGATGTTCAAATTCAAAGATCCACAGAACATTGTAAAATCTATGGGAGCAAGCCAAGTTGAGGGCCTGAGGAAGAATGTCGTGGGATAAGGCAGAACTGTTGGACCACGATTGTCGTTAGACCAAAACCCACAGGCATTAATATCCCCTACAATCGCCAGAGTTAGGATCCACGAGAGGCAGTTAGTCCATGTCACAAAACTCACGGGGAGCACTGGAGGCACATGCCAACAATCCCCCCAACGTTACCTGAGTGAGTTTCGAATTCGAGACCTGTCTCTTTGATACCATTTGTTGGACCATGATTGCCGTTAGACCAAAACCCGTAGGCATTAATCTCTGCTACAATCCCTAGAGTTAGGATCCACGAGAGGTGGTTAGTCCATGTCACGAAACTCACAGGGAGCGTTGGACGCACATGCCAAAGGGGACTGGTTTTTGGTCATATCTTCCGATTGATAGCTCCAAGTTACATGAAAATGGTTGCGTTCACTTCATCTCTCCAAGGGCTACATTGTACAATGATATTTTTTCAAGGGAAAATAATGAAAGCTTGGGGAAAACGGAGGAAACACGCAATTCACTTATTCCAAAGTGCTCAACCACCTCACCTACCTGAATTGAAATCTTGAACGACGCCCATACTCTCGCTTGTAAATCTTGATGGCCTATTAGAGAGGAAAACAACCCTCTATTTGGGAGATTAGTGATGACAAGTTTTATGGGCGACAAATTTTCCCTCATTCATTGCAAATCCAAATTTGAATTTCCCTGTCATCCCTCTCTCTCTTACATTATCCTATTCTATGAATGTAATTATAGAGGCATATTGTAAGGGTTCTTCTCTACCGAATTTGCATGCTATGCCTTGGAGTAACGCATTTTCTCGTCTTCAGACCTCAGTAGTTAGCATTTTCACAAGAATTTCTTAAACTCTATTCTGTAAACGTGATGAATAATTCTAAATGCAATATATATGTCATTGTTTCCCCTTTGAATGCTCTGTAGTTGTTATGGGTGTTCACTTGCTTGTTTTCACTAATGTTTATTCATTCACCTCCTTTAGAACAACGTGTTTCCATTAAATATCTGCATATGCAATTGTTATGGGTTTTTCTAGTAAGTTTTGAACTGCGTCTTAGTGTTTTGCATCACCATTCTTTCATTTTGCATCTGTTGCCCCTTTCTTTCAACCATGGATCTTGTATGTTTTAGATTTAGCTTTAGATTTAGTTGTAGTTTGAGTAGTTTAGGTTAGTTTGTGTTGAGCTAGGAGAGAAATAATCAACCTTCTCTGAAGGCTTTTCTAAAGGAGCAGAGTCCCACACTTTGAAGACAATCCCATGTTAGCTAAAGTATTTGATCTTCCATGATCAAACCAAGGGTGACACTTTTGATCTCCAACAACTTCCAAAGTGTGGGACCTTAGATCTTTGAAGCATACCTCTAGAAAAATATGGCTCTTATCCTTACTACTATAATGCACTAAACTCACACTTGCATGGGAAAAGGTAGAAGGAAATTAAAAGCAAACATAGTGATGCACTAAAGATGTAAGGGTATCACTCTCCCTTTTCCTATAAACAACATAATGAATCAAAACTCTATAAATAAGAATCACACACACTATATTCACTAAGAAACATAAGGCAAGAAAACAAAAAATAGTCTCAAAGGGTAGATGTAAGCCATAATCAAATTTATATTAATGTCCAACTATGCACAACCTCTTTAAAGCTAAAAAGAGGAACTGAGAGCTTGGGAAAAGCACAAAATAGAGTATGAGACACAAAGGGATGTTTGGCACTCAAAAAGAGTAGAGTAACCTTGCATTGAAAGAGAGTGGTCAATTTACAATAAGATCAAATTGTTATTTATAGATGGGGGTAAGAGAGAAGGGGAATATGATGGTATATTTGCATTTCTCACTATCATCTTTTCAAAAACACCACTTGGGGTTTTGAAATTGATATGCAACTAAAAAACTCCACCCAAACAACCCTCAAGCATGTTCTAGAATATTAGCCAACATATATGATTCTCTAATAGCCTCAAATCATGGTAGATAGTGACCCAAAACAAGCATTATCCAAAAATACCCCTAAAGATCCTTCAAATGGATCTAATTTTGCATTATTTCGTGCCCACAATTGACATGTATGGAAAAAATGTAAAGCTTTGCAACATAGCCCACACCATTAAATTTAGGGCAAAATCATGATTCTAAACTATAGTTTGCCACAAAAGGATTCTAAGAAGAGGGAGAAGATGCAAAATTTACCACACATTGATGAGAAAGAAGAGAAGGGTTTGGATGAAGAGACTCTTGAGGAGATGAGAAGGAAATTATACAGGACACATGACAGTGCATGATCAACATTTGAAATAAACATAATGTATGAATAAGTTAGAGACAACCTTAACTTTTCTTTTCTTTTTTTCACGCAAGAAAGTTTTTCAACCTTCCTCATTGATTTTGACCTCTTCTTACACACAAATGTGTGAGTTGTGTCAAGACTGCTTTCTCTCTCCGAACATAAAGTCACGGAGTCACTCTAAAGGTATAGTTGCCACAAAATCTACCATACCTTTATTACATTTTCTTTTGCTTCATTTTAAATATTCCTTCAAAAACCTTATTTTCTCAACATCTTTTGACTTACATTATTCGAATAACGTTCTTATGTTTCTTTTCCCTCCCCATATTTACCAATTTTAGTGCTCAACTTTAAATAATCAAATACATAATGAACATATGCAACATTGAAAGACAGACACACACACACACACACACACACACACACACACACACACACATGCACACACACACATGCACACACACACATGCACGCACGCACACGCACATGCACACACACGCACACGCACACACACACCGTGTTACTTTAAACCACTACTATATGGTCGACATAATTTAGACACTATCCGTAAACTGTATCTATATCGTGTTACAATCCAATGACTAGAAATAACAATCCAAAAATGGTTTATATTTTACAAAGTTTATTGAAACTGTGACCTCTATTGGTTTATACTGCAAAATCATAAACACGATTTGAATGCCAACAATAAAGATTTTGATATGATGGCATCATAAACACATCAATGAAATTTGATGTATAGAAAATTCCACACAAACTATAAACAGAATAACGATCAATTGAATGTAACTATAATAATAATTTAATACACAAAATCATAAATGGAACAATTGTAAATAAAGCAATAGTCAGTTTAAGAATTGTAAATATTGCACTTTGAAAAGCAAAGATATTGCACTTTTCATTCTTAAATGCACCCATGAAAAACATCATTACATATCCCTCCTCGAATGCATACTAATTGAATACAAACCCCCTTTTTAACTTTACACTTACATAAACTACACTAGGTCATAAGTTTGATCCACAAATGTTGGGTCCGAATAACTCTAGTACCTAAGATCTGATTCATAGCTCCGACCAAACACATTTACTGATTAAAAAAAAAACTTTACACTCGTATGAACATACATATCATAAAAACCAATCCGTAAAATGAACGTTGCACGCACTTACACAATTATATTACAAATCAAGAGTCTATATTGAATACATAAACTCACAAGTATAAATATACTTGGCATCACATATTGCATATTCAATGGGGAAATCATGAACAAACATTACAAGCACAATAAGCCCATAAATTTTAATTCCAAAACATACATGTTCAAAAACCCTCTTAAAGCACTTCAATGGTTTAACTATCATGCTCCTCACAAGTACTAAATTTCGAAGTCCAATCAATGAATACAATTCATTTACACAAGTTGGCTTACCTGAGAGATATATATATTTAAACTTTTCATTCATGGCATTATTTCTTCACACCATCTTTATTTGTTGCAACAACAAAAACCCCAAATTTGTCTCTTCACAAGATGTAGGAAAATTATCAAATAATTAAAATTCCATAACTTGCTCCTCTAGGGTAGTGAAAACATTTAATGTTGGTGGGTGGCCATGAACCCATTGATACCATACTTCTATATACTTTTCATGTCATGCACCCATTTATTGTAGACAACATTTACTTTAATGGAACAAGAAATGGGTTAAGTCATTTTAGGAGGTGGACAAAATGGGGCAAGGTGGAGTTAGGGTGTTGACCATGGGCATTTTTGTTGCCTCATAGCTTGCAAATGTATAGAATAATTTGTACACATTACATACATTATGGATCAATGCAAAAAAATTACATGCAAAATAAACCACCAAACATCACACATAATGCACAAACGATGAAGGGTAAGACATAGGAGTGTGAACAAATAAGTAACATATGAAAGGACCAAGTGAGATGGATCTCAGAATGAACAATCGTCCATTACCCAGTCAAATATCAATGGACTTCGATGATCACATTTTAAAAAAAGGAATACTTGTTTGACCTTGGTTTCAACTTATTATTTCTAGGTAGCTTTTAGTATTCTATGTTTAATTGTTTTCAACGTAGTTTGACCTCTTTCCTCACCGATGTGTAATGCTTATGGTTAACCTATTTTATAATCAATATAACTATATAATTACTAAAAATTAAAAACCAGCACAATTCCATCTTGATATGGATTCAATAATGCTTCGAGAGGTATCCAAAAGACTTGAAATCTTGTACCTTACATTTATAGTCTGGTGGAATTGACAACTCGAGTCTTTTGGATACCTCTCAATACACATCCAATCCACGTAAGCTAGTTTAGTATCACAATCTAAATTTTTACGGAATGGTATGAGAACTAGAGAATAAAATTCCATCATTTATGAAATATACATGAAAATAAGAGAATACACATCACTTAAAATTAAATATATCAAAAATTTAAAAACTAAAAACATAAAAAAAACCGTGTAATTTATTTATATGTTATTTTCATTTAAAAAGTCATAAATTGATATTTAACTTCAAAAGAAAGTACCAAAAAGTTGTGGCAATAATTACCATAGTTAACCTTCTTGATATAGAGCCCTATCAATTGGTATGGTTGACTTGTAGTTCCATCATATTTTGAGTAACACATTTTCTTTTTTTAATATTATTAAGAGTTAAACATCCTATTAAAATGTTGTTCGTCAATGTTCTACACACATTCACCATTCACCTAATTTTAAAGCTTAGATGAGCCATAATTTCTTCTAGTGTTAATAATAATAATAATAATGATTGACTAGAGGTAACAGAAATTTGAAAAGCTAGGGCATGCCATTAACTATAACTTATTTAAAATTACAAAGGATTTGAAACGTACAAAAAGTTGCTTGGATGGTGGAGGTTGGTTCCAAGCCAACACGTTGAAAGAATTATGATGAAATGAATTACCATATTCTTAGATCCCCAACAACTACGTTCCAGCCCCTTTTCAGGTGAGACAATTACATGTAAAAAAACTACCATGCTTACACATTTTCATTGCAAAATACAATTTTAATTATGACAATATGGAACTAAAGTCCCACTCGTCGCTCCTTTGAGATTAGAGACCGACCAATGACCCCATTTTGATTCCACTTCGATAGCTTTCATTTCATTAAGATGTCACATAGGGGAAATGAAAATCAGGGACCACAATCCTGCAATATGCAAACGACATGGAAATGAAAATCAAGCAACACAGTGCTACAATATGCAAACAGAATTCAAAGATTTATTTAATTTCATTCATTCATGTAACTAGAAAAATAAATCTTCTAAAGCCTTACATCTTTCATTATGTTGTGAGGTGAAATGATCTTCAATTATATCTTGAATCCTATACATTTACTGGCTTAAAAAACAATTGTAAAGATGTTAAACTTTGAATTTTGTGAGTTGGGATTAAAGAAAAGAATTATTATATAGCCCAGTACCACCAAGTCACTCTATGGTAGTGAAGTGGGGGGCAGAAGTATATCTCAGAAAATATGGGGGCCAACAAACTACCTATTGCCTAACAAATATGAGAGAGAAAAAATCAAACTTTATATATCACACAAACACAAGTTGACGAAACTAGAACTTGATAGGCTTTCCATTGCCTAACAATCTTGTTTAACCTATCCATAAATAAAATTAAGTTGGCAAAAATATGAGTAAATGGTTGAAACTTTAGGCCTCTCACAAAGATTCAACAGAATGTAGCAGAACTAAAGTCAAACATTCAAACTAAAAAATATCATAACCTTTGAGCCCATCAATTGTCTTACCTGATACCAAGGTTTTCTTTAAATTAGAACTTTGAGAATTACATACCACCAAGGGAGTGCCTTCCATGGTGTGATGGCTGCACTCATGTCTCTTTACGTTGTTTTGATCTGATCCATAAATGTTGAAACATTACAGTATAAGAAGTCAAGAGCAACATACTGCAGGATGTAAAAAGGATGAAGAAATAGTCAAAAGGAACCTTGCCTTGTCTGGCTTCTTTCAAACTCTTCCAACTTTATTTTAAGGTCTTTAAGAGCATCTGCCACTTCTGGTTTCAGACCGTTTTCTAGCATCCTACCTTGCATGGAATATGTCCTGTCACACAGGAAGAACCGTTTATGAGATTACTCTACCCTCTGCTTAAAATTTTTTACCCTTAATTAACTCTGGAAATTATTCAATTGAACAAATACTTGAACATATGAGGGGACTTAGGAAGTCAAAGTACAATGGACAAAATTATACAGAAAATAAAAAGTACATTCAAAATAGTACAAAGTTAAGCAGAGATATAGCTAGAAATTATGTAGACTATCAACTTCATAGATTTCATATGCACAATAATATTACAATTTTGTGCTTGCAACCTCCAAGAGGTCAACTTTTTTGTCACCTTGAATGCTATGAAAGAATGGTCCACAGAAATTCAAAGTTGCATCACACATTTTGCACTAAAGTTGAAGTAGTGGATGCCCGAAACAAGACTTTCCCCTTCCTACATAATATCTACATCTCAATATGCAAAGTGTAAATTTTATACTGTTCTTTTTCTCTTCTACATTCCAAAAGGCTTTAGGAATGTTTCCACCTTTCACTAGTGCTTGCACAAGAGTCTGCCCTACAATGGAAGTTGAAACTGCATGCCTAACATGATGTACTATCCCTTTTTGGGACTTCAATTGAAAAAGGAGGAAAGCAAACAAACCCCAATAATATTAATTCTGATTTTAGGATCAGCAAACTGAAACTTATGACTGCTGAAAATCAGCAGTCTGATTTTTTATAACAGCAGTCCGGAAATGAAGGAAAAACTGTAATGTCCCCTTTCCAATCGAAGACCTTTGTTCTATTTTGTCAACCCGACGGCCAAAGGAAAAATATAAGGGTGACTTAAGTTATAATAAATTATTATAAAGTGCTATAAATTTTTTTTTTTTTATTTTATTAAAGCACTTATATTAATTTATTATACCTTAATAAAAATAAATTGTAATCCCTATGGAAAATACGATTTGCCTTAAGGGGCAAAAGTCATTGTAAAAAGATTTATTATATTTTGATTCCTCCTAGAAAGGATAATGGCGACTTGGGCCAAAGGGGAGTAATGAAGTGGAGGAAAGATAAAAACATAATTAATTTATGTATTCCCCTAGAGAAATGTGACTTGCACTAGGAGGGAAATGTTGTTGGGAAAACATTTAATATGGGAAAATATTAAATGTTTGCATAGAGAAAATCATGTGAGCTCATTGGCTGGTTTGGAGGTTGGTTGTTGGCCCTTTTCCTTTAAAAGGGAAGTCGACTTGCCTCTTCCATAATCCAGATTTTTATATGATATTTCTCTTGCATTTGAGCTCTAAGCTTTTGCATACAAAATTTCAAGGACGAAACCCCTTGTGAATTCTACCTCTTGTGGACGAAAACCCCAAGAGTTTGAGAGGGTTTTTCACTCAGAAAAACCCCATTGATTGTAATCAGATTTTCAGTCTATTTCAGGGTTTTTCCAGCAATGTTATTGAAGACTTTTGAAGTATTTTGGTGAATAAAATTGCAGCAGTGTTTTCTCTATTGGATCAACTCACTTTGGGACTGTTTGGGCATTATTATTGATGTATATAGATCTGCAAATCATTGTCTAATATCTCATAATTTTTGTGAATGAAAATACCCAAGTTTCATAATTCTTCTGAGGGTTATTTGCTAGTTTTATGATCAAATTTCAGATTTGATTTATGAGTTGATTTGGCATTCGAAAATTCTGATTTTTATATGAATGAGTTCCTAAAAATATAGGCAAGCATTCGGGATAGAGAAAATAATTTTTGGAGCTCATTTGATGCCCTAAATGTGTGGGCCGAAATAGTAGGAGAGCCGAAATATGAGGAGGGTCGGATCTGCATGTTTGGTAGTTGTTATAATTTGGTTTACATTATCTTGTTCCTTGTATTTTTCCAAGTTCGGGCATATGTCATTTGCCTAGATCGGAGTTGTGTAGAAAAATTTATGCTATCTTGAAGATTGCAGCAGTTAGGGTTTCAAATATAAATTATTTTCCAGCTGTTGTAAAATCCAATTTTCGCCATAAATTCTTCAGGGTTTGGAAGTAAAAATAATTATTGTATGCTGATTTTGGGTGTGTTTGCATATAAAACCCTAATTTATTTCCCATAGCTGCCAAAAGTATATTTTATTATTTTATAAAGTGGGAAAAATCTCTTATTTGGGCAAAAGATCTATTGCGGATCTTTCAAAAACACTTGAAACTCTTCAAATAACTCAACCAAAATGTGGATATATATTTTAGGAAATATTTATGCCACTTTCCAATATGAAATTTGGTGGAAAACACAGCTGGAAAATTAACTGAAAGCAGCAGAAGTACAACTCAAATAAAATTATGAAATGAGGGTTTCCAAAATACAAACTCCACAAAATTTTATAGATTACAGCCTTAGAAATTATGGAAAATCTGAATATGAAAGAAACTATGAGTTATGTGCCCTAGAAGGCATCCAATCACACTGGCACAAGTCACTCTAACTAGGAGAGGCTTATAATGCATACAAATGTTTGTAGATGACTTCCTTTATCCTTAAATGCCCAAATCTGGAAATATGACTTTGTTTCGACCAAGGATGGAGGGTTTTTGTTCCCCAACTAACTATAAGAAGGGTTTTCGTCCCTCTTGGAAAGAGCCACACAATTGGATTTTCACCCAAAAGTGGAATGAACTAAATGCAATCAGCCCAAAGATCAGTTTAAAGTAAATTCGCTAAAGTAGATGATGAACAAATGAAGTCATAACATTCCTTAAATATCCCAATCTTGGCGCCACAGACCAAACATGCATGACTGACCTCCTTTGGGCTTATTTAATCTTTTATTTGGCCTTTAAAATCCACCAAGCCAGCTGACCTGCTAAAATGAAGCGAACACTCAAGAAATACATTAAATATTAGAAAAAAAAATTGTAATGGAAGTGCAATTCCTTCCCTAGCTCACTCAACTTCATTGCCACGAAAAGGGAATGGCAAGTTCTTTTTTAGGATCTTATATGTAATGTCCCTTTTTCCCACCTAAGAGCTGATATTTGGTCTTCTTGCCATTCCTTCTCCATGGCAAAGAAGAAAAAATGAAGGAAAAAAACCTTGAGCACCTTTATAATATATTTTTATCCAATATTTTATATTTTTTAAGTGTTTTCCTTGTTTATACAGGCCGTCCTTTCCTTTTGTATTTTGGCGCCAAAAGGAGGATATAAAAGAAGATTAGAGACACCATTTGAGATCTAGACTTGGCGCATTTTATCTTATTGGAGCAAAGTGAGCTTGGAGCTGCTTGTTCTTGCATTTGGGGTTGAAAACCTCCTTATGCGGTTTTCCTAGAAGGAAAAAATCCTTTTAGAGGTTAAGGGAGGACGAAAACCCTTCTCCTTGGATTAGGATATATTCGAGGGGCTGATTTGAATAGATATTGGTAATTTCCAATTGGTATTTGATTTATTAAGGGTGAAACAACCTACCTTGGGTAGAGTTTAGAGCTTTTGGGGAAGTATTTGAGAAATCTGGTTTGATAATCTGATTTGTAATATTTTATAAGGCCGAATTCTGAAGTTTGGTGAATTTTGAGGGTTTCTATGCCCTAGTTTCACAAGTTTCTTGTGTTTGCAATTTCCAGTTCATAATTAATTTACGACAGTGAGATCTTCAGCATTTCTTTGTGTTTTTGCTCTTAATATTCCATAAAATATATACATAATTGATTATATCTGTCAATTAAATTGTTGATAGACACATGCCCCATGTCTATATCACTCACTTTAGCGAGCTTGGACACTATGCATGATTCTTCTGGATAACCTTTGTAATGATACTTCATTCTGCCTGAATCTGTTTTTGTCTGAGACTTCCCTTTTCCACCTTTTCCTGAAGCTTTCGTAGTTGTGAAATCTGGATCCCTGTGTGTAGAAGTTGCAATTGCTTCTCCTGATTCTGAGGATATATTTAATTTATCCAACATTGGCCTCAGCTTTGTTCTCACAAGTATGTGCACAAGTGAAATATTCCTGTAAACAATTCAGACAAATATGCAACTCATCACTTTTTTTAAAAATTTTTATAGCATGTGGGCAACTTTGAATTCTGGGAATTACTCCGAGCGCAAGTAAACATAAGTAGGCTCAACGTGGGCTAAATTGGGAGATTGGGAAAAACATGCATGAGCTTTGAGAGAGATTTTACATGCAATTTATGACTATCTTCCACATGGGTTGCGTTGAAATATAGAAGACAGGCTGCTAAATATTCACAACCACTAAGTGATTTTGCTTTTGTATTAAAAGGTTGCGTGGAAAATAAGAGAGAGAAGCAATGTGGAAAACACAGAAGACAAGCGTTTAAATTTCATGACAAAACTTGAGTGAAGTTTAGCTCATAATAAAAGAGCTACGTGGATTTTGGAGGGGAAAGACAACTTTTAGAAGGAAGACAGAGACTTTAAAAACCACGACTTAGCTTGCAATTTCCTTCTTTTAATACTTTGCGTGGATTTTGGAGGGTGATGACAACTTTTAGAAGGAAGACAAAGCATTCAAAATCCACGACTTGCACTAAGTGACTTTCTCTTTATAATTTGTGTGGATTTTGGAGGAAGGAAACTTGCAATTGGAAGGCAAAGACTTTTAAAAACCACGACTTGATTTCTCTCTTAAAAAGCTGCGTTGAAATTAAAAGGATGAAGCCATAAATATTCGACTATTTCCCTTTAAAAATTGCTTGGCAACTGGAGGATAAAGGAAGCTTTAATTTGGAAAACAAGAACTTTAAAAACCACGACTTGCACTTAGATATTTTTCCTTGGCTTTTGCGTTGATTTTCAGAGGGAAAGCTGCGTTGAAACTGGAAGATGAAGGCTGCCAAAATCCATGACTTGCGTAAGAAAATTGCGTGGAAGCTTTGAAGGAACAACTACGTGGATACAAGAGCAATTGGATTCTTTTCAATTTGGCAGACAAGACCATAGACATCCATGCTAGACTCAAGACTTTCCTTTGCAAAACACTACATTCATTCCTTAGGGATAAGTTGAAAATAAGAGCTTGAAAACCAACGTTTATTAATCAGATTTCCTTTGTCTGAGGTGAAGAATGGATTTTCGAAACCCTAGGCAAGGGAATAGATCCGGCAAGAACAAAGAAAAGGCCACAGGGAATTGCCAGACGGAACACAGAGAAAGACCTAAACCAAAACACAAAAGAAATAAATAAAAACAAAATACTTGAAAGAAGCTGCGTGCAATTGCTTGAAAAGAAATCTCCAATTAGCTAATCTATAAAACTCTTCCCCGAGTGAATTGCTCTACTTTGAGGTGAAAGCAATACTGGTGTGGTAATAATGATGGGGTAAGTGCTTTATATAACCTAAATTCTCCAATTTTAGCTCAATCTATTTTTAAAAGAACTTTATTTATTTAATATAAAAATAAATAAAATACTTTTATATAAGCAGACTAAGTCTGGGAAGGGAATTGAGTGAGCTTTTGCATATGGGTATTTGACGAACATAGTTTTATAACTTCTTGGGGATACCTTTGAGCAATGTGAGAAACCGCAGACAAAACAAAACACAAAAACATGACCCTTCGCTCAGAAAGATCGAAAAATTTAAAAAGGGATAGTCCCATATTTCAGGGTGAAATCTTGGGGACACCACATCATAATCTGATTTTATTCCTACATTCAGCTGAAATCTTCCTCTCTCAATATTCCATGAAGGAATGCACTCAAAGAATGCAAATATATTGTTGCTCGTGGCTGTTAGTGGTAGCGCCAATTCTGATTTTTGCACATTCAATCCTCTAATCCTGGTATAACAATTACCAAACTGAAATCTCACCAAGGAAAGTAACCCCGTGAATAAAGTAAGGACCAAAATTTGATTTGCATATTCTGGAAAATTAGGAGCAGCAGGCCCACGATTAAATTCAATAGTTATCATGGCCTTAAGTTTGAGAAAATCAGCCTCCCTAACATACCCATGAATTCTGATTTCACCATTTTTCAAGTGGAACTCATACTCCATGTGACTTTTGAAGGCAAGTTCCTCTAATTTTTGGATTTCTAGATGCCCCCAAACATTGTATGACTCAGTTGAAATGAAAACAAAATAGTCTAAGCAAAAACCATACCTCATCATGGGGTCATAGAACTGAAAAATAGAACCATCCTTCTCCACTTCGGTGACCATGTGAACAGCTGCAAGTTTACCATAATATCCCTTTGCCCATACTTCTTTTGGTTCTCTCATTGGATTATGGGTTAGCAATCCATAGAGAGAATATACAAAATTCCCTTCAAACTTATGCTTCCTAAAACATATCATGCTAGCATCCTCTTTCATCAAATTCCATAAGCATGGAGAAAAACTGAAATTCTTACCTTCACCCTTGTTTTGTCTCATGAAGTGGCCCGGATGATCAGACCATGGAGTATCATGATCATGTTCTTCACCCATGATTCAAGTACCAAATGGACTCGGTTTTGGTAAGGGATAAGCCCAACCATCACCTTGTATTTTCCCTTACTTATTTCTCCATCAAGCATACCATTAGCAAACTTGTTCTTTACATACTTAGCTGAAATTAGGGACTTCTAATCCGCTGTAATTTTAGATAAAGAACAGAAATGTGACTCCCATGGAATGGTATCTTCCACCCAATAACAAATTTCAAGTGTTTCTGGAAGCATACCTTGCAAGGATATCTTCTTACCTTTGTCCATGAGGCTTATCTTCATGCTTTGATAATTGGGAGTGAGCTTTCCCAACGAATGCCACCATTGAATTCCAAACACAATACCCAAGTCAGCCATCACATAGAAATCAGCACATACCTTGCTCCTTTGGCTACACCCTTCACCTTTTATCTTTTTTTTTTCTTGGCATAGGCTGATCATTAAAACAAATACCCAATAAGAAAATGGAAGAGAGAAATGAAATATAATTGTCATACCCTTTTAAAATTGTGAACTGTTTGGGCAAGTTGAGGAGCAATGAATTTGAAATCTTCTTAAGCCATGAGCTGCCCAATCCTACCAAATCTTCCATTTTTATGGATCCTTGGGTTAGCCACATAAGAAATGAAAAGTTAGGATCACCATTATGACCTCCACACTTCATGATAGAGATTTATTTCATACTAATTTTAAAATCAGATATTCTTCCCTTGGAAGACTTCATCCTGACACCCATATACCAATTGTGAGAGCACCATAAAAATTGAGCCCAAGAGTCTATATGCCCTTTGCAAAGAATAACACTTCTTACCTCTTTACCCCATGAAGAATGATGTGCACAAAGGTGTTCAATCATTAGTGACAAAAGAGGACACATCATATATGAAACATGAGTATTCCTAGCCATTCACTCATGGTAAAAAATCTGAAATGAAGCATAGGCCAAAACTGAAATACCTCCATGCCAGGGGCTGCCCATAACACTCAAAAATTATGAGTTTAAATCAGCATGCAAACAATATTTCAAAAACACCTTACCTTCACGATCTTTTGCTTTTCGAGTGCTTACCTTCACTATATCTTTGCTTGATGCTTGCTTGTCACATCCCCCATGTCCTTGTGCTTTCATAAGGCTGATATCTCCCTCAAATGACCTTCTTTTTACTGATGTTATGTACAGATCAGCAGCTCCATTTTTTGTGATCCTCGGACCTTCATGGAGAAATTCTTCCTCTCTCCTTGACCATATCAATTTGGGTGATTGATTTCTAATACATTCACCATTATGATCCCAAAATTCCTTTCTAGGCACATGTATAATGGCTGAACAATAAATCAAATGAAAGAAATAATTGATTATCTTTTCAAACATACCATAGCCTTGGGAGGGGGGAAAGCTCTTCACCAATTCTCCTTTAGGATCACCCGGATCCCATTCCTTCATGTGCATGCTATTAGGATCTTGCAAGCTTATCATCTCCTTTAGTATCCTCATATCATTCATTACTCAAAAAATGTCCCAATAAATGCAAGGATGGAGACAATAATTCGGAAGTGTACATACCAATCCATGGGCTACCCACCCATTGAAACCACTTATCTTCGCCATGCAATCATTTGTACTTTGTACACACGTGTGTACCATCCTCATGGCTTGTGCTTGAGTCCCTAACCTCATTCTTTTCATCCTTATGCAAATCTAAATTTTCTTCAACACATTGCCCCACACAATCATTAGAAACTAAAAGAATATTATTAAATACCAATGAACTATTACCTAGGGACTCATCCTTGAAAGCTTGCATATCGAACTTTCCTACGATCTTTTAATTGAAATCATTCAAGAAGAAAACCACATCTTCTCCTTGGGTCTCTATCACATAGTGCCACCTATCCCTTGCTATCCCTGCCAAATGACAAGGGATGAATTTCAGGGCATCCTCCACACACAGGGTTTGACTGCAAGTATGTCTCCAATTTTGACAACAATGATTTCACTGAAAGTGTATTGTCCCCTTTTCGAATAAAAATTAAAATAAGAGAAAATAGATTTGCATATAGAAATTTAAAAATCAAAATATATTTTTTGTGCAAATCAAAATATAAGAGAGAAAATCGATTGCCTTGGGATGACAATTATTTGTTTTTGGAAATAAATAAAGTAACCAAGCAAGTCGCATTTTCTCGAGATTATTTAATAATTAATATTTGAATAAATTGATTTATTCCAAGCACGGGTCGATTCATATGGGCATCACTTAATTTAATTTCCCCATGCATTCAATATTTGTTTTGAGTGTGATTTCTAAACAAATTTTAAATAAAGATCCCCTCATAGATTTTGGCGCCAAAAATAGAGAAGGAACTTTGGAGATTGAGCAAAAAAAATATATAAAAGAAGATGATGGGCACTCATTTTCGCATGTTGACGATTATTATAACATATCTTCATGCTTGAAGAGGGATGTATGCCCACTTGTGACAAAAAAATAAAAGGTGTTCCTCAACACCACCTATTGTGAAGTGTGTGTGCCCTTGAGAGCTTGAATTGATAAGTTATTTGCATTTCCATTTAATATAAGTGAAAACACCATTATTGAGAGAGTTTGTGAGGTTATTTGGAGAGTTTTCTAGCTATCATTTGATCAATTAATTCTAGAAATTGCTGTTGGTTTTGTCATGATATAAATCGACTTGTTGAAGGAGATTTATGGTGTTTTGAATGTTATTTTTGCAAAAATAAAATCTGAAATGTTCTTGTTCATTATTCTATGATAAAGACACTTGTTTCATGATATTTGGAGCTTGTTAACACTGTTAAAATTTATTTAATGCAAGTCGACTTATCCGAGGCATTTATTAACAGTATTTTGGAAGGGTTTGAAGGGTTTTTCGATTTGTTGTTATAACTTCCTTATTGCAGATCTGAAACAACATTTATTGGGCTGAGAAGTGAAGGGAAAAGAGCTGGAAATAAATTTAATTATTTCTTCTAACCTAAGCGACTTGTTCTGCAAATTCGGGGGTTGTTTTGAGTGGGTTTCAGTGGGTGGAAAATTCTGATTGTTGGTTCTTTTGAAAACTCTTAATTTAATCTTCCATCTGCAATTTGTTTCATGCGAAAAGAGTTCATATTAAGGAAGATATCAATTTTTGAAGTTTGCAGTCATTTTCAGCACTTTTAATTTATTTTTCTACTTTTGCAATTCTATTGGTTGAAAAATACTAATTTCGACTAGATAGCCCATCTGAACCCTTACCTTGGCTCACTCCAACCCCATTTGGGTTGTATTGAAGCCGACATTGGGTTAGTTGAGGTGAACCTAGAAGGGTTTCTCTTCTAAGTATACTTCTATTGCAAGTAGATTAATAAAATTTAATTAATATCCTAAAAGGGGATGTTACAGTGGTATCAGAGCTTTCTTTCCTCTTTTCGTGTGGATGATTTTTGGATGCAGGGAAAGAAGGAATTTTAGTTTTACAAAAGGAGGAATAAGGGAAGCATGGATGAAGGAGCATTGACGTCGGACCAAGTAAAGTTCTTGCATGAATTGATGCAAGGGTGTGGACAAAAACTTCAAAAATCCATGAGTGAGCAAATGTCCAAGCTCATCAAGGATGCTTTGGGAAAAGATAAATCTACAAGCTCCAATGGAGAAAGCTCACATAAGGGAGGAGATGGCTCTACATCTAAGTTTTTCAAAGATGTCTTCTTGCCTAAGGAGACCAATGAAGAGAGAGAAGAAGAAGAGCCCACTTTAGCAAAGGTAATTGATGCTCAAAGATTGGAGTATGGTTCTTTGAGCCAAGCCACAAGAGACATGTTGGGGTTTGATGAGTTTTGTGCCCTCAAGATGGGCGAGAAGTCAAAAAGATTCAACAAGCAGCCACATAAAAACCTTCAACAAAGGTTGGGTAAGGTTTCACTTCCTAACTTTGATGGCTCTAATGCCATTACAGTGAGAGCTTGGTTGTAAAAGATGGAGACTTACTTGTCCCTCAACCCCATGCAGGAAGAAGAGGCCCTCCAATTTATTACCCTTCACTTGGAAAGCATGGCACATGAATGGTCGTTCCATGGTAAGCACACCCAAGGCCATGATTTGATCCACACGATGGGAGAGTTTAGTTAAAGGATCATGGAAAGGTTTGATAAGAAGGATTCGGAACTTCATTTTAGGGAGTTGGCTCAACTAAAACAATTGGGTAATGTTGATGAGTATGTGGCAGATTTTCAGAGAATTGCAGTTATGGTTTCAGATGTGAGTGAGAAAAGATTGGTTGTCCTCTTCACCAAAGGTTTGATGGAACCACTAAAAGGTTTGGTAAGAGCTTTTAATCCTATGACTTTGCAAGATTGTATTGCTAAAGCTCTAGATTTAGAGTGTGCAGCTTATAGAGAGAACTATGGGCCTAAAGGGCAACATTCTAATGTCTCACAACCGCTGTCCAAAAGTGGATTTAAAGGGGCAGCCAAGGTTTGATTTACAGCAGCCCACAAAAATGCAAAGGGGGCAGCCCCTTGGGACATCAAAAGAGGGCCCAAAGAGGTCCAATCAGCCCTATGTACCACCACATAGAAATCAGCCCCAAAGCAGTTTACAAAGGGACGAAAGGGATGAGCTAAGAAGACGAGGATTGTGTTTTGATTGTAAGACTCCATGGGTAAGAGGTCACAATTGCAAAGGTAAAGGTCAAATCCATTACATTAAGATTATTGATTCAGATTTTGAGCTTAATTTTGATGATGTTAACCATGATACTAATGGGGAATTGGTTGAGCATGTGCAAGAGAATGAGAAAATGGAAAGTACTCTTGCTTTTCTTTCCGAAGTGCCCAAGTATTATGCATTTAGGGTGAAGGGCACCATTCAAGGGCAAAGAGTCATTACTTTGGTTGATAGTGAGGCCACCCACAATTTCATTGATGGAGGATTGGTGAGGAAGATGGGTTTGGAAACCATGAATCGCAAAGCCTTCAAAGTGACTATAGCAGATGGGACTTCTCTTCCATGTTCTACAAAGATTGCACAACTACCTCTCATGCTTGGAAAGAACAAGGTAATTGATGATTTTTATGTTATTGATATTGGAGATATTGATCTTGTATTGGGTGTTCAATGGTTGCATTATTTAGGTGATTTCACACAAAACTACAAGACCATGGAGCTGAAATTCACTAAAGATGACAAAGAAATCATCCTAAAAGGCATGGCAAATGATGCACCACAAGAGGTGTCCATGAAGGTCAAATTGAGTGGGCAGCCAACTGTTATATCACAGTAAAATCAGAAAAATCAGAACAACAGTCATTAGAAGGTGAGTTACAAGCTCTTTTAGATAAGCATGTTCATGTTTTTGATGATTTACTACATGGGTTACCTCCCTATAGAGGGTTTGAGCACATTATAGAGTTAGATAAGGACACCAAGTCTATTATGATCACCTCTTACCGCCACCCAAGAGTTCATAAGGAAGAGATTGAAAAAACCGTTAAAGAGCTTCTTGAGATGGGACACATAAGGCCTAGTTCGAGCCCATTTGCATCTTCCGTAGTTTTGGTCAAAAAGAAAGATGGTACTATGAGAATTTGAATTGACTATAGGATGTTAAACAAGAAGACCATCAAAAATAGATATCCCATCCCTAGAATTGATGAGTTCATTGATTACTTACATGGTGCTTCTTACTTCTTAAAAATAGATCTCAATTCTGGGTACCATCAAATAAAGGATAAGAGAAGAGGATGTGCACAAAACAACTTTTAGATGTCATTTTGGGCATTTTGAATTTTTGGTTATGCCTTTTGGGTTAACTAATACATCGGCTACTTTTCAATCTTGCATGAATCATGTATTTAGCCAATATCTAAGAAAGTTTGTGTTAGTATTCTTTGATGACATTCTTGTGTATAGCAAAACTTGGGAAGAGCATTTGACATATTTGGATTTGGTTTTATCTACTTTGGGACAACATTCTTTCTTCGCAAAAAAATTTAAGTGTGAGTTTTGTTTGAAGGAAATTGGATATTTAGGGCATATTATTAGTGTTAATGGTGTGCAAGTTGATAAACAGAAAATTGCAGCGATTATGGAGTGGCCTACTCCCTCTTCTCTCACACAAGTAAGGGGATTTTGTAGTCTTTGTAGCTATTATAGAAGGTTTGTTAAGGGGTTCTGTAATGTCCCCTTTTTGGAGCAAACCGAAAAATTAGCCAAATCTGAAAATAAAAATCTGAATCTTACATTTCAACCATAAACCCTCAACAAAAGCACTAAAATCTGGAACTTACTATTTTTAGTAAGTTCGTCAAAACCCTAGGCTGAAATATTCAAAATTCCATAACTTTTGATTTACAACTCCGAATTACATGAAACGAAAGGGAAATGATAGATATTAATTAGGAGCAAATTTCTGTACAAAAAAACCACGAAAAATACGGAAAACCTGATTTTTAAATCCTGAAATACAACTGCAGCATCAAACCCTCATAACTTGCAAAATACTTATCCGAAAATTATGAACCGTAGCTCAAAACGAAGCATAAGTTATAAGGAAAATTATGAGATCAATTTTAGAATTTTGCATCCACGAATGCCATGCTAAAAAGTCACCTGAAACTCAAAAACAAGTCGCTGCCCTAATTTTGGGAAATTTGGTAAATAACAGAAATCTTCATAAATTCATATCTTGAGCAATACTTGGAATTTTGACACGAAATTACCCTTGTTGGAAAGCTTGGACAAAGAGCTTTCCACTGAACATAAATTCATCAAATTCCAACCAATAAAATTTTCCAGAAATGCAACAGAAATTTCCAGCAAAGTCACCACTTTTCAAAATGGCAAAAATAAATATCAAATCTTCAAATCTTCAATGACAAATTCTTCAAAATCAGATCTACTTCAATTCCGAATAGAATGAGTGAGAGCACAATGAAAATCTAGGGCATACATCTCATTTCTCCAAGCATAG
Organism: Taxus chinensis; assembly: GCA_019776745.2. Classification (NCBI taxonomy): domain Eukaryota; kingdom Viridiplantae; phylum Streptophyta; class Pinopsida; order Cupressales; family Taxaceae; genus Taxus; species Taxus chinensis. The sequence goes on along the minus strand of CM034146.1, from coordinate 1,045,531,145 downwards.
AGAGACATAAAGGATCAAATCAACATGAGTCTAACAATGATCCCAACACTCCTTTTATAAGCAAGGAGGCACAAAATTCAAAATCCCTAAGAGAGGGAAATTATTAAATAAAAACAATTTATTTCCCCTAGGTGTGGCATCCCCTTTTCAAAGGATGATTTTATCAATAAAAACAATTTAAATGTTTATTTAATTAAGTTCCCCATTTAATTTTTATATTTTGGGAATTAAATTAAATAATAAAATAATTATTGTTTTAGGCAATAATATTTAATTATTTAATAAAATTGTTCCCCTCACAACATCCCAAAGCCCACGGGGAAAGAAAGGCTAAGGGTTTTCAAAAATGGGGACACTACAGTCCTCCCTTCCCAAGATTGCTTGCCCTTAAGCAATAGCAAGCTCATGCATTTGGTACCAAAAGGGTAGCTCTCCACGAACTGAGTTCCCATGCCACTCAAGTGGAGTAGCATCTGTAATATCTTGGGCTGTTTCGTCCTTCTTAAAAGTTAGGAGTGTAAACTGCTGCATTTTATTTTTCAAAACTGCACATGAAACAAACCAGTTAGAAAAATGAGTGTTGAAGAACACTCTACTTGCTTCTTCTTGGTATCTCCATGGCTTGGATGGTGCCCAACTTTCTTTCACGTATGGGCTGCCCCCATAATCTGCTATGTAGTCCGATATGCTGTTGTAGCGATGCCATTCTTCATCAGAAATCAGACTTATCCCTTCCCAATCAATCATGCATGAGTTACAAACAAACACCCATAGCCATATCATCATGTGTACAGAAAAATATGAACTGTAGAATTAAACAATCTTGCATAATTTGTTTCCTCATTTTGCTGTCCCAAAATTTCAATCATATGCTTCAAGATTTTCCTGTATTTTTGCCACACTCTTTCCCACAACATGTTAGCTATAAAATCAAGCCATACATAATTCCTCATGAAACTCCATTGGATGTGGAAAAACTCATTACTCATAAAAGAACATGAGTCAAAAAATTCATCACTCTTCCTAACATGTGGTCCATGATCATAAAAAATAACAAATGAAGAAGGTAACAAACTGAAAATGATAAATACATCAGTCTTATGTTGCATGGGAGCTTGTACTAACAATAAATCATTCTTCTTCAAGGCCCAAGCATCATCTGTTACCTTGAATTTTGGTATCATATAGATACCCTTGAACCCCTGTTTGCATGTCCCTAACTGATTTTGCAACTCTCTTAGAAAATTACTGTTGGCAGCCCCCTTAAACTGCATTCTTTTTATCAGTCCATGCATAAGAAACTTCCAATTTGTCGTGTCATGAAAAACTGAAATTTTTTGAGCCTTTGCACCAACAAAATTATCTATAAGAAAAGCATGAGGTGGCTGTTTTTTCTTATGCATAACAGCAATAAAGTTTACCCAACTGCTTGAAGTGCCAAATAGATCATGGCAAGAAACTTCCATATGCAAATTGTCAATAATCAAAGACTCATCATTAGGCAAACTTGTTCTCATACCTTGGATTTCCCTTTCCTTGTCTTCCTTGGTGTATTTGAGCTCCATCTTTTCTAGGGTGAGAGTGAATTCCCCCAATGTGTAAAACCGTTGACACCCTATCATCACATCCATGTTATTCCAACTCACAACATAAAAATCATCACATATATGCTGTTGTAGCGATGCCATTCTTCATCAGAAATCAGACTTATCCCTTCCCAATCAATCATGCATGAGTTACAAACAAACACCCATAGCCATATCATCATGTGTACAGAAAAATATGAACTGTAGAATTAAACAATCTTGCATAATTTGTTTCCTCATTTTGCTGTCCCAAAATTTCAATCATATGCTTCAAGATTTTCCTGTATTTTTGCCACACTCTTTCCCACAACATGTTAGCTATAAAATCAAGCCATACATAATTCCTCATGAAACTCCATTGGATGTGGAAAAACTCATTACTCATAAAAGAACATGAGTCAAAAAATTCATCACTCTTCCTAACATGTGGTCCATGATCATAAAAAATAACAAATGAAGAAGGTAACAAACTGAAAATGATAAATACATCAGTCTTATGTTGCATGGGAGCTTGTACTAACAATAAATCATTCTTCTTCAAGGCCCAAGCATCATCTGTTACCTTGAATTTTGGTATCATATAGATACCCTTGAACCCCTGTTTGCATGTCCCTAACTGATTTTGCAACTCTTAGAAAATTACTGTTGGCAGCCCCCTTAAACTGCATTCTTTTTATCAGTCCATGCATAAGAAACTTCCAATTTGTCGTGTCATGAAAAACTGAAATTTTTTGAGCCTTTGCACCAACAAAATTATCTATAAGAAAAGCATGAGGTGGCTGTTTTTTCTTATGCATAACAGCAATAAAGTTTACCCAACTGCTTGAAGTGCCAAATAGATCATGGCAAGAAACTTCCATATGCAAATTGTCAATAATCAAAGACTCATCATTAGGCAAACTTGTTCTCATACCTTGGATTTCCCTTTCCTTGTCTTCCTTGGTGTATTTGAGCTCCATCTTTTCTAGGGTGAGAGTGAATTCCCCCAATGTGTAAAACCGTTGACACCCTATCATCACATCCATGTTATTCCAACTCACAACATAAAAATCATAACATACTTCATTATTTCTCAATGTGGTAATGAGTGAAGAACTCTTGTGCCAACATAGTATGATGGATACATTAGCCAAGGATACCTTGAGGCCTTGGAATCCTCCAATATTCAAACTTAAGCTTGCAACCATCCTTGTATCAATAAAATAGTGGGGAGCACCATTAATAAAAAGACTCACTGGATTGCCATGCAACATACCTCTTGTTTGGAATAAGTGAATTCTATCATTTCCGGCAAGTGACGCCAAGGTTCCCTTTATTACACTTTCTTTCTTAGCTGCCATGAGAATCATAGAATATGGATCATGTGAAGACCTTATACCATGGCTCTTCTTCTCCTTCAAACTCTTTGTAGAAGCCCCAAAATGTGTAGCTATGCAAACAATGTCCACAAGATCCATCCCACACATTTCCTTCACCAACTTTTCCTTTGAAAATACAAAAATCAAATGCCCAAGTGGCAGCGCATCATGTAAAGATTTCATAACAGCAAGATAAAGTGCATGAAATGACTCTAAATGGGCCTCAATATTGTGAAGAATGACTTCATACCTTTGAGGGATGACATCACCTACATAAAAACCCTCATCATAATTGAAATTTGAACCATGCACAATCCACAAGAGTTGAAATTTACCAAGATATAACTGCTGTACCAAAACTGAAAGTGAATGTCTTACCTTGTAATATGTGGTCCACATAATTCCCTTGATTCGGAAGGCCTTTATAATTACCACTTCTGTCTTGAACTCCCCAAAGTGAATGGCTGAATATTGCTTTTCCCATTGGTGAGAAGAAACAATAGAATCAACAAGATGAGACACATCTTTCTTCAAAGCACTGTCGAGCTTCCCATGTTCATCAACAACTTCTTCATCCTTATTAGCCAAATCAAATTCTGAATAATCTATTACCTTAGCTTCTGATTTTTATGTGCCTTCACATTTTGTGCAAGTATTAAATGCAAAAAACTCATTATTATGCATCAAAGAACTCATACCTTGAGGATCCATTCCCATATCTTTTTCTGAAGACTTGGCTGCCATATATGTCTTCATCTTGATTTGATTCATGACACCTTTTGCCAAGGTGTGAGAAATGCATCATGCCTCCTGTCTCAATTCTTCCTTGAGCACATTAAACAATTGTTGAGGAATATCATCATATTCATTTATCACCGTGGACATGATGGTTTGCATTACAGCCATTATATTTTCTAAATGATTATCCTGTATGACCCCAAAGAATACCTCGAACATATGAAGGATGAGATCATTGCAACCAAGATCTAACATCAATACACAAGATCTTACCTCTGCTATAGTTTCCAGAATTTTCACCCTCTTGCTGTGATAAGAGCTTGTGACGTTCCAAAGGCCTTGAAAATTTCCGACCATGTATTCGAAAATGTCTCTCATGATATCATCACTATAGGGTAGATTAGGGGTTGTGACCCTTGTGACTTCAGCAATGCAAATAACAACCATAATTTTCATTCTCACATCTTCATGACAAAAGATCCTAGGTTTAATCAACTGAAACATCAATGAATGAATCATGTACTTATCTGATTGTTCGACCATGGCCAAACAATTCACTGTTTCCTCCAAGTCCTTAAGCAAGGCATCCTCGGAATGATGCAGATGCTTAAGCTTCTTTCCAACCCTGATGATCCTTTCTTTCAACCCACCTTCACTCATTAACTCCATAATTCCACTGAGCCTCTTATCTTTGCATACAAATATGAAAATACAAATCCTGCATTCACAAATGACCCACACAAATAGAGGAAGGAAGCTCTAATACCACTGTAATATCCCCTTTTTGGAACAAACCAGAAAATTAGCCAAATCTGAAAATAAAAAATCTGAATCTTACATTTCAACCATAAACCCTCAATGAAAGCACTAAAATCTAGAACTTACTATTTTTAGTAAGTTCGTCAAAACCCTAGGCTGAAATATTCAAAATTCCATAACTTTTGATTTACAACTCTAAATTGCATGAAAAAAAGGAAAATGATAGATATTAATTAGGAGCAAATTTCTGTACAAAAAAACCACGAAAATAGGAAAAATCTGAGTTTTAAATCCCGAAATACAGCTGCAGCATCAAACCCTCATAACTTGCAAAATACTTATCTGAAAATTATGAACTGTAGCTCAAAACGAAGCATGAATTATAAGGAAAATTATGAGATCAATTTTAGAATTTTGCATCCACGAATGCCATGCTAAAAAGTCACCTGAAACTCCAAAACAAGTTGCTGCCTTAATTTTGGGAAATTTGGTAAATAACAAATATCTTCATAAATTCATATCTTGAGCAATACTTGGAATTTTGACACGAAATTACCCTTGTTGGAAAGTTTGGAAAAAGAGCTTTCCAATGAACATAAATTCATCAAATTCCAACCAATAGAATTTTCCAGAAATGCAACAGAAATTTCCAGCAAAGTTGTCACTTTCCAAAATGGCAAAAATAAATATCAAGTCTTCAAATCTTCAATGACAAAGTCTTCAAAATTAGATCTACTTCAATTCCAAATCGAATGAGAGAGAGCACACTAAAAATCTAAGGCATACATCCCAGTTCTCCAAGCATGGAGAGACATAAATGATCAAATCAACATGAGTCTAACAATGATCCCAACACTCCTTTTATAAGCAAGGAAACACAAAATTTGAAATCCCTAGGAGAGGAAAATTATTAAATAAAAATAATTTATTTCTCCTAGGTGTGGTGTCCCCTTTTCAAAGGGTGATTTTATCAATAAAAACCACTTAAATATTTATTTAATTAATTCCCCATTTAATTTTTATATTTTGGGAATTAAATTAAATAATCTTCACAATTAAATAATTAAATAATTATTGCTTCAGGCAATAATATTTAATTATTTAATAAAATTGTTCCCCTTGCAACATCCCAAAGCCCACGGGAAAAGATAGGCTAAGGGTCTTCAAAAATGGGGACATTACAGGTTCTCACGATTTGCAGCTCCTTTGACAGATTTGACTAAGAAAGGGGCCTTTAAATGGTCCAAACCAGCGCAAGAAGCATTTAAAAAATTGAAGGAGGTAATGTGTTCTTGCCCCGTTCTTGCAATTCCATATTTTTCTGAACCTTTTGTGGTAGAATGTGATGCTTCGGGTGAAGGAATAGGGGCTATCATAATGCAAGATAGACACCCCATTGTCTTTGAAAGTAGAAAATTGAAAGATCATGAAAAGGGATATAGTGTGTAGGATAAAGAAATGTTAGCAGTCATGCATGTTTTGAGTAAGTTTAGACAATATTTGGTATGTGAGAATTTTGTTATTAAATCTGATCATAACAACTTGCGGTTTTTCCTTAACCAAAGAGAATTGAATGACAGGGAACAGAAATGGGTAAATAAAGTGCAAGCCTTTGATTTTGACATTGAATATGTGAAGGGGAAAAATAATGTAGCTACAGATGCTGTAATGTCCTTTTTTGAGACATTAATTAATTTAATAATAATAATAATAATAATTATCCACTCCCCTTGGATTAAAGATAATTAATTGATTTGTGCTAATGAATTAAAAATTAAAATATTATTTATTATGCAAGTCAAAAATAAATAAATAAATAAAAAAGGGGAAAATCGATTTATCATGGGCTAATTAATGTTTATTTGGAGGTAGATGGATTAATGGAGGCAAGTCGCATTTTTTTAGAAAAGGATTTATTCATCCTATGAGCACATTTATTAATAATTTGGCATGGGTTGATTCCTTTGGGCATCATTTGTTGTATTTAATTTTCCCATGCATTTAATATAATTTTTGGGCAATTAATATTTTTTTTTGAGTGCGACTTCCAGGCTATTTTTAAATAAAATATTCTGTCCGAAAAGATGGTGCCAAAAAGAATGAAGCTCGAGAGAATGAACAAAGAAAACCTATAAAAGAAGATGATGGACACCCCTTTTCGCATGTTAACGGTTATTATAACTTATCTTCATGTTTGAAGAGGGATGAATGCCCACTAGTGATAAAAAAACAAAAGATGTTCATTAATACCACCAATTGTGAAGAACATGTGCCCTTTGCGAGCTTTGAATCGATGAGTTATTTACATTTATATCCCACATGTGAGTCACCATTTTTGGAGAGTGCATAAGCTTGGTTGGTGAGGGTTTTGTGAGTTTTGTGTGAAGATTTCAATCGGATTTTAACAACTGGTTATTATGCATCAAGTCGAATTGTTTGAGAGGTATTTGTGGTGCAAATTGGTGGTATTTGAAGCAAGTTTAAATCTGATATTTTCCAGCATACTTTTCTAATTGATATGGCCATTGATTTGATCAATTTTCAGCTTGTATATGTTGCTGAAAATTACCTTTGCTGAATTGAATTGTGTAAAGGTATTTTGGCAATCATTGGAAGGGTTTTCTAATAGTTTATGAGCTGCTGTCATAAATCATTCATTGCAGATCTAAAAATAACATTTTTTGGGTTGGAAAGTTAAGGGGAAAAGCTGAAATTAATTTATATATTTTTTCCTAACCCTAGCGACTTGATTTGTAGATTTAGGGGCAGATTTGAGTGTGTTTTAGTGGGTTAAAAATTCAAATTGTTAGTTCAGTGGAAATCTCATAATTTTATCTTCCTTCTGCAATTTATTTCATTCAAAATGAGTAAATATTGAAGATATTAATTTTTGAAGTTTGCAATCATTTTCAGCATATTTTTATTTATTTTACTACTGCTGCAATTTAACTGGTTAAAGAAGTGTTTACTCTGACTAGTGATCAGTCTAGTATTCATCTGATCTTATCTTATTTAAGTTTGCTTCATTTGCAAGTAGATTAATAAAATTTAATTAATATCCCAAAAGGGGATATTACAGATGCACTATCTAGAAGGCCTTGGGATGGAAGAGAAAGTGAACCAGCCATGTGTACAATTGCTTAAGGGCAAACAATTTTGGGAGGAGAGGACTGTAATGTCCCCCTTTTCGAATAAAAATTAAAATAAGAGAAAATAGATTTGCATATAGAAATTTAAAAATCAAAATATATTTTTTGTGCAAATCAAAATATGAGAGAGAAAATCGATTGCTTTGGAATGACAATTATTTGTTTTTGGAAGTAAATAAAGTAACCAAGCAAGTCGCATTTTCTCAAGATTATTTAATAATTAATATTTGAATAAATTGATTTATTCTAAGCACAGGTCGATTCATATGGGCATCATTTAATTTAATTTCTCCATGCATTTAATATTTGTTTTGAGTGTGATTTCTAAACAAATTTTAAATAAAGATCCCTTCATAGATTTTGGCGCCAAAAATAGAGAAGGAACTTTGGAGATTGAGCAAAAAAAAATATATAAAAGAAGATGATGGGCACTCATTTTCGCATGTTGACGATTATTATAACATATATTCATGCTTGAAGAGGGATGTATGCCTACTTGTGACAAAAAAATAAAAGGTGTTCCTCAACACCACCTATTGTGAAGTGTGTGTGCCATTGAGAGCTTGAATTGATAAGTTATTTGCATTTCCATTTAATATAAGTGAAAACACCATTATTGAGAGAGTTTGTGAGGTTATTTGGAGAGTTTTCTAGCTATCATTTGATCAATTAATTCTAGAAATTGCTGTTGGTTTTGTCATGATATAAATCGACTTGTTGAAGGAGATTTATGGTGTTTTGAATGTTATTTTTGCAAAAATAAAATCTGAAATGTTCTTGTTCATTATTCTGTGATAAAGACACTTGTTTCATGATATTTGGAGCTTGTTAACACTGCTAAAATTTATTTAATGCAAGTCGACTTATCCGGGCATTTATTAACAGTATTTTGGAAGGGTTTGAAGGGTTTTTCGATTTGTTGTTATAACTTCCTTATTGCAGATCTGAAACAACATTTATTGGGCTGAGAAGTGAAGGGAAAAGAGCTGGAAATAAATTTAATTATTTCTCCTAACCTAAGCGACTTGTTCTGCAAATTCGGGGGTTGTTTGGAGTGGGTTTTAGTGGGTGGAAAATTCTGATTGTTGGTTCTTTTGAAAGCTCTTAATTTAATCTTCCATCTGCAATTTGTTTCATGCGAAAAGAATTCATATTAAGGAAGATATCAATTTTTGAAGTTTGCAGTCATTTTCAACACTTTTAATTTATTTTTCTACTTCTGCAATTCCATTGGTTGGAGAAGTGCTAATTTCGACTAGATAGCTCATCTGAACCTTTACCTTGGCTCACTCCAACTCCATTTAAATTGCATTGAAAATGACATTGGGTTAGTTGAGGTGAACTTAGAAGGGTTTCTCTTCTAAGTATACTTTTATTGCAAGTAGATTAATAAAATTTAATTAATATCCTAAAAGGGAATATTACAGAAAGTTTGTTAGTGCTATCAAAAATAGAGATCTTACCTTTCCGTGCCATCAATTCTTCAAACTTGAAACCCTAGGTCTTTTGAAGATCCGTGCTCTGATACCACTGTAGTAACCCTTTTGAGGGGTTTTCTAAAATATTCTATATGCAAATCTGAAAATGCAAATTGCAGTAGACTGTAGACAAAATCAGCGACTTATACTAGTTTAAAAAGATGCGAAAACAACCATGAAACACATCCACACAACTCGCCACTATTTTATATATGATATTTGATATTTTTAGAAGCCAATATAACCAACAAATACTGAAAACACATTGCTGGAAATGTAATACACACTGGAAATTGCAGCCATGAAATAATTATGAAATATAGATATAAAAGTCTTCAAAAATCATGCAATTCAAGATTCCGGCCTTTAAAAATATGACAAATTTGATTACAAAACCAGTTTGCTCCAATTCTTTGCCTATGTCCTCAAACCCTACCCTAGGTAGATCGCTCCACCCTAGAAAAATAGTATAACTGCAGGAAATGACAAAAAGATCTTCAAATCAACTTTCTTCTTCAATGCCAAATGGTGATGAAGGGTTTTCGTCCTTCAAGAAAACCTCACATGAAGATTTTCGTCCCCAAGTGGATGACTAAGGAGCAACAAACTCTCTTTGCCAAGTATAGAGAAAATATGCCAAGCTAGATGCAAATGAACTCTCTCTTCTCCTTTTATATCTTTCCTTTGGCACCAAAACTTAATTAGACAAGGCCGACCTATACAAAACAAAAGAATACTAAATAAAACATTATAATATTAGATAAAATATATTATAAAGTGATCAAGGGTCTTCTCCTTCATTTCTTCTTCTTTGCCATGGAGAAGCGATGACAAGAAGACCAATTTCCAGCTCTCAGGGGGGAAAAAGGGGCATTACACTTGGAGTGCCACACGACAGTAGTATGCTAACACATGTTCACTAAGGTACAACATTCAAGTGTATCGTGAGGTTGTGCATAGAGTGCCAAGTTTAGAAGGTGTCATGTGGAACTAGAAAGTTGTGCAATATTCCAGAAGGTGTTGCACCACTGCCCAAAACTACCATGAGTATTTGTGCACATTGCAAGATGATACAAGGTCAAGTAGCTCAAAATCCTAATAGTGGGAAGACCAATGTGGCTGCACACAAATAATTTTCCTTTTCTTGACGAGCAATGGTCCCCATTGCATCTTCAGTCAATTTTGGGAATTGAACCTGAAGTTACTACAAGTTGTACCACTAAGCCTAATCAACATATTGCACTCCCTGGACCACTCATATCAACTAATGTGTGCCTTGTGTAATATCCCACTTCTGAAATCAAATGGAAATTAGGCAAACCACCAACTCTTCAATGCTCTAATCAAGTACAAATAGTCAAATCCAGTTAGAAATATTTAAACCGATCAAATAGATGACTCAATAAACCTGAGGACGAGGGTTTAATGGCCTCTACTAATTAGTTTAGCAATTATCCTCAGCTGAACATACAAATCAGATCCAAGCTTCTTTCCTAATTAGTGCAAATCACTGTTATTGAGCATCCCACAAAACACTAGCACATAATATCCTTAATACTTTGGCTACCAAAAGAGACTTTCAACACCATTGAACCATGCAATCTCCTAGCCACAAGAAGATCTGCAAACCAATACAATTTGTTGCCCAATATATATATATATATATATATAGTCTTCATACAATAGGACCCTCAGTCGATTTACCAATCCCTGGAATATTTCAGTCACAAGTAGAACTGTAAATCGCTGCCAAACATCAATAATTCATACAACTACAGGCTGTAAAATATATTATTAATTTGCTGATTATGTGGAGTCAAAACAGGCATTAAAACATTAAATATGCATCTCCCATTGAGGTCACTAGGATTAGGGATGAACAGTAGTCTCCTTAGATACGATTCAGATCATGGATCACACAAATCTAATGCCAAACTCGCCAATACCAGTCGCTGCCACTAGTAACTCAGTCTTATCAAATACGTTGCACCATAGAGCATTAGAACATGCATTTAAGCACCCAAACGGTTACACAATGAAATCACTGGCCAAGGATAAATAGCAGTCTTAATTTATATTAAAATCAGATCCTTATAACACCAATGATTAGCATCAATATGCCCTAGATGAATTGCTATAACCAAGAGCTCAAGATCATGCCACTAACTCAATCGATTCACAACAAACAATGTACTGAATCAGATCACAACACCATGAAAGAAAGTCGATATTAATCAAAAGGAGTCGCTACACATTAGAATATTTTAGACATGCATTAAACCCTCCAATAATTACCCAAAGTGGTCGTTGTATGTTGGGATATAATAACACCATACCAGCTGGTCGATTCCACTAAAGATTGCATACAAAACAGCCTGTAAACATTAATAAAGAAGTCACCAAAGATGGAATGTAACACACCAACAAATCAATTTGCAAAACACATAGAAAATATTTTGATTTGATCACAAAAACCCAACTGCTACAGTGACGTCGCTACAATAAAAATATGAAGATTTTAATGGCAAACTTTATCTAAAAATTATCTAAAGCCAAAGACATGGATCTCACTTGAGATTGCACAAATACTTCTTCAAATAGATTCTCAATAACCAGCTCAATACCACCTCCCACGCAAGAGAGAGAGAGAGAACATCAATGGGCATGCATCCCAACTCCAAGCATGGAGCATCAAAATAACTTCATCATAACATAATAATAATAATGATCCTAGCACTCCTTTTATAAGCAAGGAGGCGCAAAATTCGAAATCCCTAGGAGAGGGAAATTACTAAATAAAAGCAATTTGTTTTTCCTAGGTGTGACGTCCCCTTTTCAAAGGGTGATTTTATCAATAAAAGCCACCTAAATATTTATTTAATTAATTCCCCATTTAATTTTTTTATATTTTGGGGATTAAATTAAATAATTAAATAATTATTGCTCTAGGCAATATTATTAATTATTTAATAAAAATGTTCCCCTTGCAACATCTTGAAGCCCACGAGGAAGTATAGGCTAAGGGTCTTCAGAAATGGGGACATTACACCTTGGTAGGTGCATGTTGTTGTCACTTCAATGATTTCATCCTTCAATGTTATGTGCAACACTCAAGATCCAAATTTTAAGGATGCTAATTCATTGGCTCACAAGGTGGAAAGTAAGATTTAAGGAGTTTCACATTGAATATTGGATGTACACCTAAGGACTCTAGTTGATCAAGAACAAAGAAATTCTCACAAGCTACGAACAATATGGTATAAGGACCATAGCGCAAAGATTTGATCTTTCAGTGTGAACCCTTGAACTGTTCCTTACAAGAATGTATCCAAAATTATTGCCCACCTTGAACTCACGAGCTGTGTGATGCACGTCATGGTACTCTTTGTACTTATGTTTTTGGTGCCAAAGTATCTATTAAACATACTGGTGAAAAATTTGGATGTTTTTAAGAAACTTCTTTGCCTTTTCCACTTCCCTTTCCTATGTGCGCGGATCCGTATTGAATAGTGCACAATGGGATATGTTTAGGGATATCGTTGGTTGGAATGCAAGACCTATTTGGAATGGACTATACCCCGTAGATTTGTGTAGGGGGATCTGTTATAGGCATGCTGTATATAAAGCAAATTGCCATCCCAAGTGTGTTGATGTGTATTGTTGTAAATGCACAACAAATAAACAAGGGTGTGGTTGACAACGTGTGTTTGAGGATGAAATGCTATAGACCGGTCCACTTGTGTATCCATCATTTTTCACAAGGCTTTTTTAATGTCCCTTTTTGGGGACCCTCTAGAAATAGCCCAAGGCTGAGCACGAAGGACTGGAATAAAATTTAGGGCAGGCTGTAGATGACTTACAATGACTGTGAAAACCCTCAAAAGTTGCCAAAAATTTTCCTCCTAGCTAGCGACCCCTTAGGAAGATTCAAGCACACTTTTCTATGCACAAAATTCACTCAAACCCTTGGAAAATATAAGAAAATACGCTAAGAATTTATAAGAAAATGCCAGCAATCATTAGATGCAAGAAAACTGATTATTAGAGGCTCACAAGTGCTAATTTGATTTTACCATGAAACTCTTCCAATGCAGCAATTAAATAATAATTCCATAATTGATATAACACTTATATGCACCCAAATAATCGATAAAATGATAGATTTCACCTTTAGAAATTATGGAGAATCCAACCATGCAATTAGATCACAAAAAGGCCAGCAATACGCTCTGAAACACTCTCCCAAGCAAGCTGCCTAGGGCAGACTTTAATTATATGTAGAAAGAGAGAGATTACCATAGTTACCATATTCGCCCGAACATGGGCAAAATTCGGTTTGTAGTGAATTTTTGAGGAAAACCGAACTTGTTCGGTTGGTGCGTTTGACTTTTAGATTTTTTTTTGCAATAAAAAACCTGCAAAAATCGTGGAAAAAACGCAGGTAAAATCGTGGAAATTCGTAGGTAAATTCGTGACTTTATTGTAAATGCAAAAAAACCCTAAATCGACTCATATTTTCCCCTACTTGGCTCGGTTTTGCTCATATGACTCGTATTTTCTCCATTCGAGGGCATTCGTGTCTGGTTTTGGGGGCATTCGTGGTGGTTTCACCAAGCATTCATGGCGGTTTACTAGGTCGTGGCCCCAGCCTAGTTCGTGGCATTCATATTTGCTTAAAGTATAGTTTTTTACCTTATACTATACGATATAAATTTAAGGTAATACAGATTTACATATTATGTAATTGGTAATACATATATTTAAAATAACAGTATCACATATATTTATTGTACTGTGAATATATTAAGAGTATAGTATATAATATATTTCATTGTATAGATTAACGATAAATCGTATTAGGTAAAATTGTATATATTGATAGTATTAGGTAAAACGATAATAGTATATAGTATAGTATATATAATAACTATGCTATATTTATTATTAACAATGTTTTAGATTAAATATTACTATTATAATTTATATATTACTGTTATTATTATATATAATTGTTATATATTATTGTTATAATTTATTAGTAGTAGTGCCACTAATATAATTCGTGACAATAATAGTAATATATTCACTGTTAATATGGAATACAATGATTTTTTTTATATAAACATTTTTTAAGTTTATTTGATGAATTTAAATGTTTTTAAACGTAGTGATAAAGTTGCCGATTAATGCCAACAAATTTCCGATTCCCGATTTCCGAGTCAAAATTTGGCCTGCAGATTAATTGCCGATAACGATTTTTCGAACTATGGTAAGTATCTTTCAAACCCTGCAAATTTGCAAAAATATATAGTACAACTGCACAATGCAGAGTGTTTGGTTAAGGAATAGGTCACTAGTTATGGTTTGCGATAGATGCCTTGAGAGAATTCAAGGTAGGAGTAGGTATAGTTTGGTGTGTGGTAAATATAACGAAAGACTTCAAGTGACAAGAATGGAGATCCTAAGGTGCCACATCTTCAAAAGACCGATGCAAAGATATTTTATTGGTTACATCATGACATTATATAGCTTTGTATTCATGGATATATTATGATTATATAATTTTCTATTTTTTGAAAATTTATTTATATATATATATATATTTTGAACCATACCAAACTGAACCGAATTTTTGTAAATTTCCGAACTTTTTTCCATGTCCGAACAACCCGAACTTTTCGAACATGGTAACTATGGAGATTACACAAGAGATAGTGTGGGGTTTTGTCCACACAAGATTCTCCTCAAGGGGTTTCGTCCTCGAGAGATCCCTCAATCAAGGGTTTTCATCCTTGAGAGAGTTAGGGAGATGCTTTATACACAATCCACTGCAACCAAAATTATCAAATCAAACATGATCCCTCAAAGTTCCATGCAATCTCATTTTATAGATGATAAGGGGTGCTAACATTCAAAAAGAAGGGACCAACCTCAATTTGGAGGGAAAAAAAAAATTATAATACTCTGATTTGTATTTAGAGCCTACATGCTCACATACTTTATTTTCTAATTAATTAAATTCACTATTGGAGCACTAGGCTTCCCAATAGCAATACATGGCGAAAATAAAAGCAGCTACTAAAATAACATTAAAATATCATCAAAGTCTTCCCATTGCTTCCTTCCTTAGACCCACGAGGAGAAAAATGGGTCAAGGTCTTCAAGAAAAATAAGCTTTCAAAAAGGGACATGGCAGCTTTCCAGAACTGGCTAACGAAAATCAGGGCATGATAAGACACAATGGATGTAGGGAGTCCAAAGTGAACCCAAACACAGCCGAAGAATGAGTGTGCGGTTTCTATCGTGTTGATTCTCTTCTTGCAAGCAATCATGATGGTCATCTTTGAAAAACTACCTACTACAATGAACAAAGTCATTCTAGTTCTTCGTCATAGGTAATCCAGTCATGAAATCCGTGTTGATAGATTGGCATGGCCTGGATAGGACCAAGAAAGGTATGTATGGTCCGAGCTTCCTGTTTGTGGGCTTGGAGATGGAACAAGGATTGCGATACTTTACGTAGTGCTCTATGTTTCTTAGCATATAATGACATTAGAAGTGTTGTTGTAGCGCTTGTTGGAAAAATACTTTGCACTAGGACAAAAAGGGTGTTTTTCAACAATGAAATTGGATGAAGTCCCTCCTCTATTGTAAGGGGAGACACCCTTTATTGAAATCCAAAATAGCCAAAAAGGATATTTATAGTATTCGCACTAAATTAACTATGCGGAGTTGGGATTATACTTCTGAGAAAGGAAATATATGACAAAACATGGGAAGAAAGGAACGAGAAGAAACATAGAAGGGGAACTGGATTAGAGATGTATATGCAGATGAGAAAATGCAGATTTCATTCGCTGTAATGTCCCTAAAGGGACACTTTTGACCCCAAATGGATTTTAGAAAAAACCCCAATCCAAAGAACAATTTCTAAATAATTTATAAAATATTATAATGCAGATTTGAATTTTATACATGCATGGCGACTTGCATAGGAGATGAAAGTAGACTAAAAAACACTTTCAAAAATTATGAAATTAAATTTGTAGCTCTTGAACTGTCAAATCTAAAAATACTTATATTTTTGTAAAATATTGAAAATCTGATTTTTAACTGCAGAAAAACAACCCAAACATCAAAAATTCATAACTCGGAAAATACCCAATAATTTTGGACAAATGATAGCTCAAATTGAAGCTAAAATTACCAGCTTTCCAATGATACCAAGATCAACATTTTCCAATGGGTGGAAGGCACCCAAAACAGGCTCGGAAATCTGGAAATGTGTAGATGAAACCTTAGCTATACCCAAAAACGACAGTCATTCGCCCCTCTCGAAAAGCCCTCAAACAGTGCTGGAAAACTACTGGAAAATTAGATAAACTCCTTGATATGCAATAAAAACCCCTATGTGGAGAATCCTCTCCACTAGGAGAAGGGTTTTTCGTCCTACAAGATCCCTTAGAGGGCTTTTGTCCTTAAGAGATTATTTCTATAGGTTTTTGTCCTTAAAAATATTTTGTAAAAGCTCTAGGCTCAGGCAAAAATCAGATTTATGTAAAATAGGAAAACATGCCTTCTACACATAGGTAAACTTGCTTTTATAGATGTAATGGGCCAAATAGTCTCCCCAACTTCCAATAGGATTTCACCCCTTGCAGTTAATGCTTTTTTCCACCTTTTCATCCTCTAAAGGGGTCGCATTTTCTCCTAGGGGAGAACAATAAATATAAAGTGATATTTCCCTTTTTCTTATTTTACTTTATCACTTTATATTTTTCTTTTCTATTTTTAATTTGACTTTATCATTAATAAATTAATATAAAGTGCTTATAATGTTATTTTATATTGCACTTTTATAATTAATTTATCATGATAAGTTTCCCTTGCAAACACCCTTTAGCTGTCGGGAAACAAAATTGGGCTAAAGGTCTTCGACCGAGAAGGGGATATTACATTCGCATTGTTGGCTAGATTTTCTGCACAGCTGAAAACCTAGGCAGTCATGAAATAAATCCCCCTCATTTACCGGTGAGGCTCCCGTGTAAGATTTTGTCAATTATATTTTCTAATATCTATCTGTTGGTTTTACTTTAACCGCGTAGCTCATGCACCATAGCTAGGTAGTTTTGCAACAAGTAAGCAGTTGTAAGAAATGTATATATGCAGAAGAGGGAAATAATTGAATGTGAGAAGAAAAGAAAGAAGATGTGCAACCTAACCAATAGTTGACAGAGTTGGTCACATGCACATAGACAAAACAAATAGATCTAGAAATGCAGAATTCAAAGCAAAGGAAAGTTTCAGATCCAGATCTAAGATAACACAAAGTTTATGCAAAGATCTAAAAAGAAATAAGAAACAAATGCACCGTTGACACAAAGTTCTCCGGAAATCTGTCTCCTCTCTATTCCTTAGCTTTCAGAAAGATATCAAGTGTTTCAGCTCAAAGTTTGGAACACAAGAATGTTGATTACAAATTTTGATCTTTTAACCCGTAGGCTCTTCCTCTATTTATAGTGTATAGAGGGGAAATTACAAATGAAAACTACAACTAAACTAGAACATGCGGGAAGTTCTAAAGGGAACATCTGGCAATCTTTCTCCTAGAATTCCTCTCTAAGTGACATGCATCTGGAGGTTAAGCCAAAGTTGTGCACATCTACCACTTATCTTAGAGAACTTTTCCAAATAACTTAAAGTAATGGCTTTTAAACCAATAACTTTAATCTTACAATTTCATCCAGGAACATAAGGAATAAGAGAAAGAAGAGAAGAAAGAAGATCTGCCAGATGTTACACCCTACGCTTTCTTCTTGTTCTGATATTGAATATACTTGTCGAACATATAATTCAGTAATTTCCCATCTGTTTTAGCAACATCCTCTTTCTCGGTCTTGAACTGCAACAATCCTTTGGACAGATTGTCAATGCTTACTTCCACCTCCTTCAAACTAGGCACGAACTCTTTAATATCTGATTGAAGTGTTATCAGCTTGTTGATTGAATTCAACATGAAAGTCTTAACAACTTCATCAATCCTCTTTTAAATCATCAGAAGAAACCCTTCAAGAGAAGCAGGCACCTTGTTTGGAATAACTCTTCTGCAGGAAGAAACATCCCCAACTACTTCCTCCTCGGTGAAAGCAACTATATTGCCCAGCAATGACAATATCCTATCCTCAAGCAACTGCATTCTTTTCAGCATAAGATTGAGAATCTCCATGCAGAAAGAAACTGCAAACTCAAGCAACTTGCCCTTTTCAATTAGTCCATCAGGCACAAGTTGCTCCACAATCAAAACCTCCTCCGGCAGCTTATTTATTTTAACCAAAATGTCCAGGTTACCTTCAGCCACTGCATTCTCATCCACTATGCCTGTCATCAGTTGCTTCAGCTGAGATAATGCACCTTTCATAACTTCTAGACTAGTTGGTACCTCTTTCAGTTGTTTTGAAGCTTGGTGAATGATTTGGCTTTTCCATTCATTGATATCCGTGACTTGATTACCTGCATCCTCCACCTCTTCAATCAGATGGTTGCTCACCTGTTCATGTGCTAAAACTAGTTGAGAGGAAGGTTTGGCAACCTTAGCAATGATTTCACACAACTAGGAAACCTGCTCTTGAAGTTTGGTTTTCTCTATCTTCTCTTTGTCTAGCTTGAGGAATAAAGCGTTTATTAGTGTTTGTGTATCTTGCTTTAATCCTTCCGTGGTAGTCTGACCTAATGGCACTTTGGTTACTGAGATATCTGCCGCCGTGAGTTCTCCCTTCTACTTTCTCTCTGCTGGAACTATCAACTCGGTGAACTTCTACCCTGATTCTTCAATAATCAACCTTGAAGTTACCTTGGCAACTTTAGGTCTTCTATCCTTTCCGCCCAAACTCAGGAGTAGCTGCAAGTCATGCTCTTCCAGGTTGATCTCCTCTCTGGCTTCTGGAACCATCTGCAAAGCCAACCATGATGAAAAATTGCTTCTCGAGGAATGAGAAGTCACTGAGTGTACCACCCTCTCATGCTCAGACTCTGCTGCATCCAAATTTTCCACAGTGTTGTGGCTGCCATACTCTGAATTGTCCAAAGACAATGCTTTTTCAAACTCTGCCATCTGTGCTTTCAGTTTCTCTGACAGGGGGAGGTGAAGATTTGAGTGGCTGAGGAGCAAATACAAATGACGTTGGATTCAACAAAGGAACAACAACATCTTCCTGGGGTTTAGGGGCTGTTGAAGTGCTATGAATTGACACAAGAGAAGCTCCGTTTGAAAGTGGTACTAGCACGATAGCTGTAGAATTGGCCTTCTCTAGTATCTGAGACTTCTTGTATACTTTAAGCTTTCTTTGGCCTCCTACTACTTTCACCTTCATGCTTTCTTTTGTTGGAGTCTCCTGCAATAAAGTTACCTGTGATCTGATTCATCAAAGCTTCATCTAGGCAATACCCCTTTGTCAACAACCAGTTTGAGGTGTTAACCAGAACCGCGGAAGACCTTTCCTCAATCGTCTGACAACCACTTATGCTTTCCTGAAGAACAACTCTATCTCCTCCCATTTGATGGTATGTGTCAAGTATCACATGTCCATCATCCGCGAGATTTGCAGGTATCCATGCTAAACCATAATCAGATACTTGTTGCGCTGATAACCTGCTGAAATCTTTCTTCCTGACTTCATACTCGCTTCTGCACTTCATCCAAAAGTCTTCCAATGAAGGTACATGTGCATATTCCTGGGAGATTGTTTTCCTCGCTATCCCATATGGATCATAGTTCAATTGTGCTGGGAAGAACTCATGCTCATATCCAGAAAACATTTCGGCTTCGATTCCCCTTGCCTTATGGATGCTCTAGTAGCTGTAATAACCCACCGTGACAGAAAAAACCTGTAGGTTTGTGCCGCTTTGATTGTAAGTCATGCATTTCCACGAGTTACCTGCACAACTCCATGATGACCCATTTGTCGCTTGGATACCTCGGCAACTTGACTGGTTCTCCTGAAAAGCCACTGACCCTGAGATAAGTGAAGTCTGCAAACTAAATGAAGATGCAACCATACTGGGATACAACTTCCCAAGCTTCTTTGCTCACTCTACTGGTCTTTAGATCACTATTCAATTTGTAGATGAATTCATAGAAGAACCCATCGTTGACCACCTTGTAATCTTTGTTGCACTCGGGAACTGTCAACTGTGGGAAGCACTCAAAAATAGGATCTTTCGACAAAACTCCTCGTCTATCCAATTTGAAAAATATACCTTGCGAGGCTGCTGCATATACCAGGTATGAAGTCATTTTGAAGCTGAATGTCCACCTCACACTTTGAGCTGTTCGCCGATGTTGTCACTGATGATCTCTGCCCAATTGATAATCGAATCAGCTCTGTTGATCTCAATGGTTCTCATGAAAGCATACATCCATGAGCAAAAGTTATGAGTCTTGGCTTCTCCATTTAACCTACAAAGCAATTTAGTAATATCATCAATTTCTGCACCAAATTGGATCGTGGAAGAGTCCTTGGCAACTTTGATGGAGATCTAGCTTTTTCATGTATTTGCTATTCATTATGCCCACGTAATCTGCTTTGTGCTTCTCCCATCTATTGCCAATATCCAACATGCTAATTACAATACCACAGGTCGTGTCGGAATCTTTAGACAATAATTAATAAATTGTGCATCCAGCCTGATTATTGTCTTTCCCGCATGGTCCTGAATTGTTATGGAAAGAGGATGATATGACCTTGCACACTCCATAACAAATTCAGGCAACTAAGTTGTGACTGGAAACGCTGAAGCTTGAATAATTCCGCTGTTTTTAATTGCCCGCATGAGAGATGTCCTTCTGGCTCTAGATCTGTCAATTAAATCGGAGATGGGCTCAGGGCCTATGTCTGTATCATTGATGTCAACAAATCTAGAAGCTATGCATGATTCAGCTGATCCTTTTCTTTCATCATGCTTCATCTGGTACTGGAACAATCTTTGCCTGGGCTCTTTTTCTTTTAATTATGCCGAAATCCCTTGTAATTGGCTCAATTTGTGCAGATCTGGAAATTTCTTCTGATTCGAAAGAGATATTCAATGTATCTGACATTGATTTGAACTTCCTTTCACTAATATGAGCACCTGTGATGAATACCTGCAATTAATTCAGACAAAGATGGAGTCCATGGCATGAATACTTGATTTTTATCACCAAAATCTGCATATAAAGCCTGCTGCCCTAAAATTTGAGGTTTTGCTTGCATGCAAAGCAAGAAAAAATATTATTTAATTCACCTGGGCACATATACCAATATGCAGATACTCAGAATGACCAAAATTAGGCTATTCTAACCCTAGGACGCAAAACTGGAAGCTTCCCGACAGTGGAAAATAATCTTTAATGCAAAATCCTCCTTTTGGTGCCAAAACCTATCTGGGCTGCAACCTTCATCAAAAAGAATTAATTGTTTCTCCCTTATGGCGTCCCATGCTTATATAGCCTTGTGCATGCTATTTTTAATAATTGCCTTCTGTATTTCTGGCAATTTAATTAATTAAAAGTCATATCTATTCATCCAAATTGGGCGCCCAATTATGCATGTTGTTGGTTGCTTTTTATAAATTTATTTTATTTATTTTTAGCATGCATCCTTGACTTCTCTTTAGCTTATCCTTTTGCATTGACTTTCCTTCCATTCATGGCACTAAAATTGGGTAGAAAGACCATTAATAAATATTATTAAATGCATTGTTTAATGCCAAGGTGGGTCACACTTTTTGGCAAGGGTGACTGCTAAAAATAGGAAGTCAACTTGATGGGAATTTCCACTCTGCACTGCAGCTCCAAAAATCCCCTCTTCCACTTAAGTGATTTGTCCTTCATCATGGGAATTTTCACCCTGCAAGGTAGGTAAGAAATTCCTGCCTGCCTGCCACTGCCGAAATTCCCATTGGCAACTTAAATCATCTCCTAAAAAGTGCGACTTGTATGGAAAATAGCCTTCTTTGAAAAAGTGCGACTTGCGTGGGTGAATAAACCTCTTTGATGGGAAAATTCAACCTGCTAGGCAGGCAAGAAATTCTCACCGGTGCTTTAAGTGATTTTTCTTTTATAATGGGAATTTTTACCCTGCAAGGCAGGTAAGAAATTCCCGCCTGCCTGCCACCTCTAATATTCCCATTGCAGCTTAAGTGATTCTGACTTCATGGGAAAAAGTACCATGCAAGGTAGGTAAGAAATTCCCATCTGCCTGCCACTGCCAAAATTCCCATTGAAGCTTAGATCTATTTATTCCAAAAAGTGTGACTTGCCTAGGAGAGGTTTTTTCTGCTTAACTTCATCTTTTGGGTCAGAAGTTTGCCTTCTGAGACTGATTCCTTTTGGTGCTGAGGCCATAAATGATCTCCAGATGTTCCAGGCAATTAAACAGACTATACAGAACAAAGACCGGATCGAGGGGAATTTAACAGACAGACTGCTGAGAAAACCGAAAACAAACGCAAAAGAAATAAATAAAAACGAAAAACGTTGCCAGAAGTTGCAAACAATGCTCTGAATTCATTCCTGGTGAAAATCCTATTGATATGTGTGAATAATGGCATGCAAAACTTTAACAGGATTCAACCGGAGCACAATTTACTTCAAACGGGGCTTTATTTATTTAATAAATAATTAAATAAAAAAATTCCTAGCAGACAAAACTTGGTGGAGGGATAAAATGAGTTTCAGCATCTGGGTATTTGTCGAAATTGACTCATATGATTCATTGGGAATATCTTAACGTAATAGAGACATCTTCTGGCAATAAAAACACAAAAAAACCTGTTATTTTAAAAACAACGATTTTTTTTTTTAAATGGGTAGTCCCAAATTTCAGGGTGAAATCTGGGGACATCATAACTTCTCTTTCCTCTTTCTTTCAATTTTGGTGCCTTACTTTATTTCAAACTCACTTTTATTTTTAATAATAAACATACGTTGCCTTATAATATAACATAAAGTCACATTCAACCTAGTTAAATCATTAATTTTACTTTCAGTATATTTTAAAATAATTTTTATTTTAATAATAATATTATTAAGTTGCCCAAAGATTAGAAATGACTACGCCCAATTATATAATATTATTAATTATGTTAATCTAAAAAAGAGGACTATAGTTCGCCCTTCCCAAATTTGCTTTCCCTAAAGTAAATGCTAGCGCATATGTGCAAGTACCACCATACCAAAGTGATGAGTCATGCTATAATGTTCACAAAGCCTAGACCCTATACTTGTTAAATGGGATAACTCCTACCAAAGACCATAACACGATATATCCCAAATGGGTAATGAATGCCATTCTCACTCAGGTCAGGTTGATCTTCAAAAAATGGTAGATATCTCGAAACATCCACATACTCCCACAAGACTAAAGGTTGCCATATGCCCATGTCATTGTATTGTTGTCCTACTCGGCTCCTCTTATGCAAAAAAGGTATTGGGATTCCAGATTGTAATGTCCCCAAATGGACATTTTCTGACCCCAAATGGATATTAGGCAAAACCACAATCCTAAGAATAAATTCCAAATAAATATATAAGCTTACGGCTGCAAGAGCTCTTACATTTGATAGGTACATGATCTAGATTATTAGAACAATTGGGTTTGCAATTGCTTGGGGACAAGCAATTTTGGGAAGGGAGGAATGTCAAGTCCCTTTTTTCCACTTGAGAGCTATTATTTGGTCTTCTAGCCATTCCTTCTCCATGGCAAAGAAGTGCAGAATATGGAGGATAACATTGAATTTTTGTATGCTATGTTTTTTAGTGTTTTTACTTCTTATAGCAGGTCGGATGGGTCAGAGCATTGTGAGCATTAAGACATCATTTAACATCTAGACTTTGACGCATTTTATCATACTTGAGCATTGTGAGCTAGTGGCTCCTTGTTTTTCCACTTGAGTACAAAAACTCTTATGTGTGGCTTGCCTAAGAGGACAAAAACCCTTCTAGAGGTTGAGTGAAGGATGAAAACCCTTCATCTTGACTTGATATTGAAGTATAAGACAAATTTAAGGAGATATCCTAGACTGCACGGATACGGGTACGGTTTCAGTATGCTGAAACGACAAATTTTTAAAAATCTCGAGTACGGTATGCTTTATATATATATATGCATATAAAATTATAAATTTAAAGAAACATTTGCATATTTATTGAAATTTAATACTCATACAACTTAAAATCATTCATAGAACATGAAAACAAATTTCCAATACTTTGAGATTTGAGACTTGAGTTTGTATTGATTCATAATGTTCAAAAAATAATAGTTAATAACATAGACTGTATTATAGATTTGATAATTCATTATTAATGCCTTAAGCTTGAGTTAGACGTATCATTGGACATTAAAAAAACATTTAAAGTCATGAAATATTTTAATTCCTTTCTCAAACCAAAGGAGGGCAGAACAACCTCTTGTGAAGGCAAGGATCTTGTCATTATATTTCTGATTTGACGAAATCGATTTGTAGGCTTGGCACCTAATGTCAAATGAAGAGAAGATAGGCTGCCCAACCACCAAGTGTTTTCACTTGTTCCCATGCCTTCCAAATTGACTGAAGAATAAAGGACCCATGAGGAGCAACAAGAAAGCCCCCAAATAGTAAGTCAACCAAATGAAGTCCTTTTCATCTCTCTCGATCCTTCAGAGCCTATTGGCAAATATTGAATCTCACACGAACTTTCCAAAGTTCAATTCTATTTGAAAGCTCTCATGCTTTATATTGGAATTTTGTAGTTTGCACTTAGCGAATATAGAAAAAACTGTGGGTCCCCTCTTTGTACTGATTTTATCTATTTGATGCAGTTTATAAAATTTGAACTGTGGGTACTGTATGCAAACGAACCCACATGCCCTGAGTACGATTTCGGGTACTCTGTGAGGTCCATACCCGAGACGTTTGCAAGAAATACTCGTTATCTGAAACGTACTCAGCCTGGTACTAGGGGGTCTAGGGCATTTCTTTGCAGTTTAGGAGATATCTATCATTTTCAGGTTATTGGAGTTGGCTTGCTTTGAAATGGAACAAGCTTTCTTTTCAAAATAGGGTTACATTGAGGATAAAAAAGAGGTGCATTTGATGGGTTATCAGTTGGGAAGTTTGAGTATGTCCTAACTTCTGAGGCCGGAATAGAAATGCTTACATGATTTTTGAATGGTTTCAAATCGACCCATGGAATCTAATCTAATTTACTTATTACTGCTATTCATTCTCCATCTATTTTTCTATCTCAGCAATAGAAATCCCTTTAAATTTAGGAGTTGATTCTTGGTTAAAATGGAAGGATATATGCTCTCGATAAGTTGATGTGCATGTTAAGTTGATAGCATATAAAATTGCATGGTGATCAACAATTTTTTTGAAGAGTAAAAGTTGGTTTATAATTTTCAGTTTGTTGCAATAAAAATCAGATTTGAATAAATTGGTGTATGGTCTAAATTCCCCTTGTTATTGGTACTAATTCCTTGGAAAGGGTCATTACAGTGGTCTCCCTTTGAGCTTGAGATTTTCCAAATTAATCTAA
The DNA here is from genome assembly GCA_019776745.2 of Taxus chinensis. NCBI lineage: Eukaryota > Viridiplantae > Streptophyta > Pinopsida > Cupressales > Taxaceae > Taxus > Taxus chinensis. Next base: position 1,045,505,519 of record CM034146.1, on the reverse strand, counting down.
GTGTTTTATGGCAGATTTTCAACAAGGGTTTGCCTCCATTATTCACATATATGTGTGTGTGCTGACAAGTGAAGACCAGCCAAGTGTGTGTATGTGCAGCATGGCTAAAGTGTGATGAAGATTAATTGCAAGTCAAATAACCCCTTTTTGGGACATTATTTAAATAAACTAGTGGAGACCTTTTATCCACGTGTCCCATGGATTAAAAGATTTAAAATTCAAAAAAAGGTCATGACTCCTTATAGTCTTAAATTAAATGATTAATTCTCCTGTTATGTGTGTGTGTATGTATATTTTATCATAGTTACGCGGGGAAATTAATGTTCCCCCCAAAGTTTGACACGTTCAGGCACGAAGACTATTATTACAAGTGACCCTCTTACATGAAGAAATGTGGGCATAAAGCGGAGGGAAACATTGGACCCTTATGTTTCCCAAGCTTTTTAAGTTGCTGTGGAAATGTCTTGGGGGCATGTCTGAAAATGTTTATTAAAAATGATCTTCATGCTTGACGAGGGATGTACGTGCCCCATGAGATTTCATGGGACAAAGTGGGGGGGACGTCCAGACGTCCCCCATACGTTGGTCAACAGTTTCTTTCCTTTTTTGGATTTCTTTGAGTGAATGAAAACATGATAGTATTCAGAATAAAATTTGCTAATTTTGGCATATATATTGGTCGCAAGAAGATGTGAGCAGTAAAAACTATGCATGTGCCATAACTTTCATTGATGTTGGAATCCGTTTCAGGTGTCGTTTTTTATCTATTTTTGTTCTTGCTAATATCTTTCTCGAGCTCTGGAGACTTCTATTGATGACAATATTTTGGCTTATCTTTTGGGGGTGAATAATCTAGATTTTTGCAATCTGATTTGGACCAAGCAACTTCTTGCAATCTTCTGAAAGAATCATTGAGTATTAAGGAATGTATTTGATGGTTAGAAATAGCTGGAGTTCAAGTTTCACCTATAATTTAAATCTCAAACCCCTAGCGTTTTGATTTCAGATGTTCTATGGGCTAGTTTGATGAGGTTTCACCTTGATTTAAAAATCTCAGATTCATGGTTTTATTTCAAAGCCCTTAATTTATATAAGTTAGTCACTATGCATCTTTATATTCGTGGAAATATTTGAAGTGAGATATTAATTTTTGAAGTTTTCAAGCTGTCCCCTCGCCGTCCCCATTTTATTTAGAAATCTACTGTTATAAAAATCAAATCCCGAAAAACCTTGGATCCCCAATTGGTCTTCCCAGGTAACTATGACTATTTATGGCATAGATTTATAAACCCATTGTTCAAATGGGTTATAATAGACACTCCCATTGGGTTATTTGAGGTCAAACTAAAAGGATGTAGTCCTGTCTAAGGGGTCGATGCTACCCCAACCTATTGATATTCATTTTTATTAAAATAGAAATTTATTGAATGGGGATATTACAAATTGTTGCGTCCTAACTCCCCCCCTTCCCACTACTAGGGACATTTCACCTTCCCCCTTATATGAAGGACAAGGAACAATAAATACAGCTTGTAGGCCTGTACAAGACCGACCTGCCTAATGAAGAAATAGAATTGGGGGTTGCATTCGTGGACAAGTCTGGCACCACCACTTGCAGTTTATAAAGGGGAGTATCCCTCCCCATTTGGTGTTTTGGGTAGTCGGGATAGTTGCACTAATTGATCTGCCGGATCAATCGACTCCACTCATGCATCATTTTATTGACTTGGGGAACTGTGAAAGATCCCCAAACCCCTTTTGCTTGAATATTTTATATATATATATATATATATATATATATATATATATATATATTGCTCAAGCTCGGATCTGAATTGATAATGTCAAAAGATTCCATAGAACACCATACTCAAACTGCGTAGATAAATTAAATAAAACAAACCCCGCAAACCGAGTGAATATAGAAAAGGCGCCTAAGGTTTAAACAGGTAGATTTCTTCATAAACAATTCAGCCGTGTATTGAATAATGATTTATGATGTTAAATATTTATGGCAAACAATTATAAATCTGCAGATAGTTTAATAACAAAAGATTGTCCAAAACCCAACCGTAAATGATTCAAACCAAATCGATTTGATATATAATTGATGCTGAAAGGTACAATAATTATCTAGCATGAAGAATACCTCAGATACTGCATAAAACAACTGTAGAATAAGTCGCCCCACTCTAGAAGAAGTCTGAATGCCCACTGCTGCAATTTATTTCTCTTTGAACTGCTGAAATGATAAAAACCTGTGATTACAATGAAGATCCCTGAATAGGAACTCCTCTCACTGCTCCTGGGGTTTCCGTCCACAAGAGGAATAATCCAGAGGGTTTCCGTCTGCAAAAGGAGAGCTAACTGCCGGGAAGAAAAATAATAATAATCTACATAGTGCCGGCACAAGTCGCACTTTTCCCTTATAGCCAAAAAACCCTTCCAAAATGCAAGTCGCACTTTTTCCAAAAGAGCATAATTAATTTTTAATTAATTTTTGGCCCCTCTCCAAAGCAAGTCGCATTTTTGGCTTATTTAATTTCTCCCCAAAGCAAGTCGCACTTTTTGCCTAGGAAAGCACATAAAATAATTTATTCATTTATTTCCATGTACTTTCCTAAGTCGAAGTCACTTATTAAGTCTATTAATTCATTATATGTGCTTTAGTGATACTTTATTTTATTTTAAGCATGATATAATAAAATTAATAAACCGAAGTCACCCTTGAAATCACCCTTTGGCCGTCGGGTAGACAAAAAGGGCCAAAGGTCTTCAATCAAACTATTCGAGAAAGAGGGACATTACAGTCCTCCCTTCCCGAGATTGCTTGTCCCCAAGCAACTGTAAAGTTGGATGTTGTAATATAGACTCGCCCTCCCATGTAGCATCCTCTATTGGCAACTCTTTCCACCTCACCAGGAACTCCTGAATAACTCTATTCCTCAATCTCCTCTCTCGGCTATCCAAAATCTTCTCTGGCACTAAATCCAACCTCCCTTCCTCATCCAAAGGTGGTAACTCTGCAGAAGAAACAACATGCTGCCCCAAAGCCTTTTTCAAGCAAGATACATGAAAGACATTGTGTATCTTACTCTCAGAAGGTAATTCCAGCTCATATGCCACTTCACCAACTCTCCTCAACACCCTGTATGGTCCATAGAATCGCGGCTTGAGCTTTTCAGCTCCACTCTTCTTGAGAGTACTCTGTCTGTAAGGCTGAAGACGTAGAAATACCATGTCTCCTACCTCAAATGCTCTCTCTACCCTATGCCTATCTGCATACATCTTCTGTTGATTCTGGGCCCGCTGAATATTATCCTTAAGTACCTTAAGGATGTCCTGACTATCCTGTAAACTCTCCTGAGCCTTGGGAGCTCTACTGTCCCCAAACGCCAAATCAACAAAAGATCTTGCATCATATCCATACAATGCTCGGAATGGAGTCATACCAATAGACATATGGTAAGTGGTGTTATAGCAATACTCACATAAATATAGCAACTTTACCCATGCCTTCTGCTGTCCTGCAACATAGTTACGTAGATAACCCTCTATCCACTTGTTCACAATCTCTGTCTGCCCATCAGTCTGAGGGTGATAACTAGTGCTCGGAGTCAACTTAGTGTGAACCAAACGGAAAAGTTCCTGCCAAAATATGCTCATAAACCTGCTATCCCGATCACTAACGATGTTCTTCGGAAGTCCATGCAACCTGAATACCTGACAGAAGAACAAATCAGCCACATGAGGTGCCTTAAAGCTGGTAGGGACAGCAAAAAAGTGTGCATATTTTGTCAACCGATCAACTACCGCATAAATGCGATCATTCCCTTGCACCACGGGAAGACCTGTAATGAAATCCATCGAAATACTTTCCCACTTCTGCTCTGGAATCGGCAATGGCTGTAACAAACCTGCTGGGAAAGTATGCTCTGACTTGTTCTGCTGACAAGTCATACACTCGCGGACATGGCGCAAGACATCATCTTTGAGACCCTTCCAAGAGAATCTCTCTCTAATTTGCCTGTATGTTTTAAAATATCTTGGATGTCCTGCAAGTGGTGCATCATGGAAAGCATGCATAATCTTCTCCTTAAGCTCAGATTCAGGAACTAGGTAAATTCTGCCCTTATACAAAATCAAATCAGCTATTACCTTATATCGGCCATCCTGAATTTTTCCATCCATAATGTCACATGCCCAAGTATTTTTGGAATACTCAACTAACAGTTGAGATTTCCAATCTGCTGAAATCTCGCTCAAAGAACATAGGGCAGCAAGATGGGGTTTTCTGGAAAGCGCATCAGCCACTACATTCTTCGTCCCCTTGACATACTCAATGTCAAAATCATATGCTTGGATTCTGCTAACCCATTTTTGTTGCCTCTCATTGAGCTCCTTTTGTTCCAAGAAATATTTCAAGTTGTTGTGGTCGGTTCTCACCACAAATTTCCCACCCACTAAATACTGTCTGAACTTTGCCAAAGCATGCATAATGGCAAGCATCTCCTTATCATAGGTGGAGTACAATCTCTCATTATCTCTCAACTTCCTACTCTCGTAGGCAATAGGATGGTGGTCCTGCATAAGAACTGCACCAATCCCCAATCCCGAAGCATCACATTCCAAAATGAAGGGTCGTGAGAAATCTGGAAGAGCCAAAACTGGACAGGTGCTCATAGTTACCTTGAGCCTCTCAAATATTACCTGTGCCTCATCTGTCCATCTGAATGCCCCCTTCCGTGTAAGATCTGTCAACGGAGCTACTAGCTGAGAATAGCCCTTCACGAACCTCCTGTAATAACCACATAACCCCAAGAATCCACGCAAGTCAGAGATATTCCTAGGTGGTGGCCAATCCTGCATTGCTTGTATCTTCTCCTGATGAACCTTGACCCCATTGGCCCCAATGACATGCCCAAGATACAATATCTCAGTAAGTCCAAATTCGCATTTGGACATCTTAGCAAATAAAGACTGAGTCTCCATTATGCTAAGTACCTCATCAAGATGCCTCAAATGCTCATCCCATGTCATGCTATATATCAAAATATCATCAAAGAAGACCAACACAAACTTCCTCAACTACCTGTTGAAGAGATGGTTCATACATGACTGAAATGTAGCAGGTGCATTGGTGAGTCCAAATGGCATCACCAAGAACTCATAGTGCCCGTAGTGACACCTGAAGGCTGTCTTGTGAATGTCCTCATCCCGAACGCGAATCTGATGGTATCCTGATCGAAGATCAATCTTCGAAAAATAGATAGCTCCATGCAACTCATCTAAAAGCTCATCTATGCGAGGAATGGATACCTGTTCTTTATGGTTTTCTTGTTTAGTGCACGGTAGTCAATGCACATCCTCATGGTCCCATCCTTCTTCACCAAAACAACTGAAGAAGCAAAGGGACTAGAACTAGGACGGATGTGTCCCATCTCCAAGAGCTCTCTAATGGCCTTTTCTATCTCATCCTTATATGTCTTAGGATGGCGATAAGGCGTAGTCATCACAGGTTTAGCACCCTCCTCAAGCTCTATAACATGCTCAAACCCTCTATCTGGTGGTCTACCTGGAGGAATGTCACCAAACACTGGGCCGTGCTTATCCAGTATGGACTGGATGTCTATATGAAAGGGCTGCTCACTATCTGAAGAAGGTTTGGATGAAATGAAACATTGGGCTGCCCATGCAACCTCTCCATGCCTGACTATAGATTCCATCCTACGTGCTGAAACAACTCTAGGCCCACCGTCAGAAAGAGCCCGAAGCACAATCTTCTTCCTATCCACCATGAACTCCAATTCCATCCTCTGGAAGTCCTGCACATATCTGCCAAGGGACTGCAACCACTGAATACCCAAAACTGTATCAATCTCACCAAGTCCAATAACATAGAAGTCATCGGTCAATGTGTAGTCCCCCATCTGAATACTAAGCCGCGGAATCCTCTTAGTGCAACTAATAGCAAACCCATCTGCTACTCGTACACTAAACCCCTCAAAATCCTCAACCTGTAATCCTCGCTTCGCAGCCAACCCCTCATCAATGAAGTTGTGCGTAGCTCCACTGTCAACCAAACAAACAATCCGTTGTCCCTTAAGCACTCCCTTCAGCCGAAAGGGATGGTACCTAGGAACTCCTGAGAGTGTAGCAATAGTGACATCGGATGAATCCAATGCCTCACTCCTCGCCAAGCTCTACTTGGGGCTGCTCCCCCTGTGCATCATGGCCACTGTCCTCATCCTCTGCATCTGTATCTGGTGAGTGATCATCATCCTCATCTGAAATCACCTCAATGAGATGCACCTTGCCTTTACCAAGGCAACGATGTCCAAGCTCCCAATGATCTTTGCAATGAAAGCAAAGCTTCTTCCTCCTCAACTCATTACGAGACTCCTGATCCACCTTAGGAGGTGGTGCACTCTTCTGCTGAATGGTAGAGCGTTGAAATGGCCTGGAGCTCGTGGGAAACTTCTTATTGGGCTGATAAGAAGTGGGCTGGTAAGAAGTGGGGGATGTGTCCAAGTCCAATGCCGTCTGGATGGCATCATGCAATGTCCTAGGCTTAAGAGCCTTGACCAATCCTCTCATCCTGTCATGAAGGCCCTCTATGAATAGCATCACTACCCTCTTCTCAGGCATCTCTAGAACCATGACTGCTATATGCTGAAATTCGTTGATGTATGAATCAACGTGTCCACTCTGTCGGAGTTATGCCAAGTCCCTGTAATAAAGCTCCACATCCTTGCGATCAAATCATGCGCAATCAACCTCTCGCTGAAGTCCTTGTATGATCGCAGAAGTCCGTGATTCTGTGTAACTAATCCATGGTGCCACCAATCATAAGCCACCCCCTCAAGGTGCAAAGTAGCGAATTGTATAGCCTCCTGTTCCCTCATTGGTTTGAGGGTAAGATAGGTGTCGAGCTTGTGAATCCAAGCCCTAACACTAATCTTTCCGCTACCATCAAAAGTGGAGAGGGTTACCTTATTGGTAACCTGCTACAATTCCCTGTTCTGCTGCGCTCTAGGCCTCCTGTCCTGTCCAGCCCTCATGTTATCTCTCCTCTGAGCACAATACTATGGGAGGGGAAAGACGTCCCTCACATGCTGTGGCAAACTCCTCCACTCATCACTGACTGCCATAATAGTATCCAGAAAAGCTACTTCTTCCGGCCGCACCTCAATCTCTGGTGGGTCATCTCTAGGCAGGAAGTTAGGCTGCATAGGCCTATTTGCAGTCCGCGTAGTCCTCCTCTCATCTGTATGAGGTGTGCCTCCTCTCATGGCGTGGCGATCCCCTAACACTTCCAATTTCTGAAGGTGATCTGTTGTGATCCCTGTAACCACTGGCAACTGATACGGATCTATCCCTTCTGCCATGCCTGTCCCGCGGCCTATCCAATGCCAACCTGTCCAAGGTAGAGCCCATGCGCTCCATAGTCTGTAACAACTGCCTCTGAGTGGCTGCCATATCCCTAATGAAGTCTCTATCTGGGTCTGCATGCTCATCCCGAGGAGGACTCTCCTGTCTATCACCCATAAAATCCATTCTGTCACCTCCTACAATACCAACTTCGAGTCGTGCCCACCTTGCAGGTGTAGTATCTGTGTGGACCAGTCCTCTCTATGTTGCATTCAAAGCTGATTTTTTTTTTTAATTTACTCTCTACTTCCTTCCCACACAGGTTGGGAGGATACACTGCTCTGATACCACTGAAAGATCCCAAACCCCTTTTGCCTGAATATTTAATTTATTTATTATTATATTTTATTATTATATTGCTCAAGCTCGGATCTGAACTGATAATGTCAAAAGAAACCATAGAACACCATACTCAAACTGCATAGATAAATTAAATAAAACAAACCCCGCAAACTAAGTGAATATAGAAAAGGCGCCTAAGGTTTAAACAGACAGATCTTCATAAACAATTCAGCCGTGTATTGAATAATGATTTCTGATGTTAAATATTTACGGCAAACAATTATAAATCTGCAGATAGTTTGATAACAAAAGATTGTCCAAAACCCAGCTGTAAATGATTCAAACCAAATCGATTTGATATATAATTGATGCTGAAAGGTACAATAATTATCTAGCATGAAGAATACCTAAGATACTGCATAAAACAACTGTAGAATAAGTCGCCCCACTCTAGAAGAAGTCTGAATGCCCACTGCTGCAATTTATTTCTCTTTGAACTGTTGAAATGATAAAAACCTGTGATTACAATGAAGATCCCTGAATAGGAACTCCTCTCACTGCTCCTGGGGTTTCCGTCCACAAGAGGAATAATCCAGAGGGTTTCCATCCTTGGATTTTGTCTGCAAAAGCTCAGAGCTAACTGCCGGGAAGAAAAATAATAATAATGTGTATAGTTCCGACACAAGTCGCACTTTTCCCTTATAGCCAAAAAACCCTTCCAAAATGCAAGTCACACTTTTTCCAAAAGAGCATAATTAATTTTTAATTAATTTATTCCCTCTCCAAAGCAAGTCGCATTTTTGGCTTATTTAATTTCTCCCCAAAGCAAGTCACACTTTTTTCCTAGGAAAGCACATTAAATAATTTATTCATTTATTTCCATGTACTTTCCTAAGTCGAAGTCACTTATTAAGTCTATTAATTCATTATATGTGCTTTAGTGATACTTTATTTTATTTTAAGCACGATATAATAAAATTAATAAACTGAAGTCACCCTTGAAATCACCCTTTGGCCGTCGGGTAGACAAAAAGGGGCAAAGGTCTTCGATCGAACTATTTGAGAAAGAGGGACATTACAGAACTTCATCAAACTTGCCAATCTATCTTTGTTCCAAGGAAAGTACTACCATTCCAGCACATGAAATTAGAAGTAGTATCATACCCTGGCTGTAGCTTTGTACTTTTTTACTCAACCTTGGGCTTGTGGTGGCTAAAAAACCATCTTGTAACAACTGCAAAAACCTCATCAATGACTGTAGGTGGAAATGCATCTTTCTTATGACAAAATATTCTTCTATCTCAACAAAAAGCATATGGGGAAAAACTGGAAATGTGGTGGACAGCAGTCCAAAATTTTGAGACAACTCCCATATCCATATCCACTATTTAAGTTGATAATACAACCAAAAGATCCCATTTTATCCCTCAAACTTCTTAAATCTCTAAAGATCACCCGGATCTCAAACTTTCATGTAAAAAACAATTTGGAGCTTGTATGAAAAGTATCTATGTGCCCTTTTCCCCTCAAAGGGTTCTTCACTCTATCACCATTTTTAGTATGTTTATCCATGATGACTACAAATTTGCCGTGATATACCATGAAGCATCAAACTTAACATAAGATTATTCTTTTCAATATGTTGCCCACGATGACAACACATCTGAAATAACATAGTAGGAAGTAACAAATCCAAAACACTTTCATACCTTTGGTTGTCCACAACTTGCTCACCTTCCTTTGCCGGATGAAGAATGATTGAGATATCTTCAACACCCTCCATCCTTGTGACTCATAATTTTTGAGTTAGGATCAGCATTCTCCTTCCTCTTAAACTCTTCACACTCAACAAATGAATCCCTTTCCGCCTTGAATTCATCCATATTTTGTTGACACGTGCATGGAGGCATCTTCATAGTTCTTTCCAGAGTCATGAACACCATCAACTTGCTTCTTATTGATTTCTGTTCTATAAAATCCCAAGAAACTGAACATCAACATTATCATCCGGCTATTGGGCTTTAACCACAAAATTCTCTCCCACAATCTTGCAAACGTGACTTTCCTTCTTTCTTTGGCTCATGCTCCATGATTTCTCCCTCTTCCCTCATCGTCAAGGGAAAGTTCTTTGCTTGTATTCCCCGTAGGTATTGTTTTGCTTGAGCGGACTATCAATTTAGCTTCCCTATCTCTACTCAGCCATTCATCACACCTTTTTCGGGTCTTCATTACATCTTTTGCACTTGAAAATCTGAATTCCTTTTTTCTCTTTAACCCCAACATTTTGTTCATTCGAATCCATATCTTTTTCTTGGGAGGACTCTTTCTCTTCAGCTTGCATGGTGGGATTCCTCTATGGGCTGATCCTTCTCAATCTCCAATAGCTCTGATTGCTCTTTTTCTTCATGCTCCACCATCAAAATGTCTTCCTTAGCAACTTCTTAAGGTGGTTGATGTATATGTTACTTTTGTTGGTTCTTTTTCTTTCAAGAGAAACTCTTTTGGTTTTGGCTTCTTGGAACATTCTTGTGGTCTAGGGTTTAACCCTAGCATCTTCATCCATGCCTTGGGACCCATTGCCCTTAGTTCCTTTTGATATTCTTGTATAGCTTGAAACATCTCTTCCATGGCTTCCTGTGTTGCCTTCATCTTTTTGTCATTGCCCTGCACGTAGAAGGAACTACAAAAAAAACTATTAACCCCACTACTGGTAGGTTTGTGCTCTGATACCACTGTAATATCTCTTTTAGAGCAGATCGAGAAATTTTTGGATTTCCCTTGAAACCTTTATGATTCAAATACTAAAAATACTTCAAATTCAACTAGCAAACTAGAAATTATCTTCAAACCCTAACAACAATCTGATTTTTATTTTTTTATGCCATCATGCATGCAAAAACTACTAGAAATAAATATAGAAACCCTCCACATTATTTTATTCAAGAGCTGGAACAAACACAACACAAGAGAACACCTGAAAATATGTTGTTTTTTGTATTTTCTAGACCAACTAGAATTAAAATATGATAGCAGCAAATATATTTCACCAAAATGGTTGGAAATAATGATCTCAAGCCCAAACACACCCACAAAAAAGTACAAACAACTCCAAAAATTATGAAGAAGTCAAATACAACTGAAATTTGGGTTATTATGCCTTAGAAGCCCACAAACTCCTCCAAGATGCAAGTCGCCACCCTAGGAGGGTCTAAAAAATTCTGCCAAAGGTCTAGCAGCCTTTCTACCCCTTGCACTAGCCAATGATGGAGTTTTTACCCCCTGTTTCCAGGCCAATGATGATGCCCTATCCCTTTCGGGGTTGTCCTTATGCACAAAAATGACTTCTGAGTGAAGCTACCAATAGAAATTGAGGGTTTTCGTCCTCAAAATCTGATCACAGTGAGGGTTTTCATCCTCAAGTGATGAATATTGAGAGGGTTTCCGTCCTCAATAGTTGAAAGTAGAAGCACAAGTGCTCAACTTCTAAAATCAAGATGATAGATAGATGATAGATCCCAAATGAGCCCCTTCATCCTCCTTTTATAACTTCTCTTTCCTCTTTCTTTCAATTTTGGTGGCCAACTTTATTTTAAAAGTCACTTTTATTTTTAATAATAAACATATGTTGCCTTATAATATAACATAAAGTTACATTGGACCGACTTAGTTAAATCATTAATTTTACTTTAAGTATTTAAAGATACCTTTTTTTAATAATAATAATATTATTAAGTTGCCTGAAGATTAGAAATGACCATGCCCACTTTAAATAATATTCTTAATTATTTTAATCTAGAAAAGGGGACATTACATCTTTCCTTGATCAAGAAGCTCTTGGATTTGGAGTTGAACTTTATCATTATCCGAAATGGACTTGCAATACAATGGACTATTCAAAAGAGGGGATCCAAGAACCAAATTGATTTGATATCATACTGCACAATGTGTTGGAAGGCCTTTGGCCTTTGGGTTGGACATTAATATATTTATCTTATCTTATCTACCTTATCTTATCAATATTGCTACAGTAACTTGCTGATTTGTTACGACAATGTCCATGTCGTATAGTGTTCTTTAGAGGCACACTTTCTCGGTTGCGTAGGTGCTTTTGGATAGATCACGAGTAGCACAAGCTTCGACATGTGCAAAATGAGGTAATTATTTGGTAGAGATCAAAGTGAGTTTGATCATTAGAGGTGACTCCACATGATCGAAGGTGTGATCTTTGATGTGGATGGTCTATTTTTGGGGTCATGCGTGATATGTAGCATCTCGGTCATTCACATACGGTCTTCCAAGCAAAATGTCACATACATTTGTGGCACAACTGTCACAAGTGACATTATCCTACATAGGCTTAACTTTGTACTAATAAGTGCATTGTCCTTTGACCTATTTATCTTTACTTTATTGGAGCCACCCACGTATGGATGAGAATGTGCTTCAGTAGTAAGACCCTGATGTATGGGCTGCATCTTGCAGAATGAAATCTTTTGGCCCCTACTATTGATGATGACATAGAAAGGTTGACCCTTGATCCAACACTTCATGAGAAAGAGGCACTCTTGTTCCTTTGAAGTGTCAGTGGCAGAGATGTTGTCACTCAACAAGTAGAGTATATTGAACACTGTTGTCTAATTGGGCAGGATTTGGTGTATATTTCATGACCAAACATTGTTGTGTGCAAAAATCAAAATCATTGTGTGAGCTTGCGGGGTGTTAGTTGCACCACTTGTCACCTTGGTTCTTGACTTGTTTTGAGGTTGAAGGAGTTGGAGCTTTTTGGTATTGTGCGACCTCCTTATATTTCTCTTCCTTTTGTGGCATGTTCCACTTTTGCATAAGGGGGGTGACAAGGTGTGCTCTGCACGGGTTGGCTTTTGCACATGGCACTTGATGGTGAGGAAAACTTCTCCTTCATCCCTGACTTGGATTTGACCTAGGTGGCATAGTGGTAGGTTTTCTCCAATAAGTCAAAAGTCAAGAACCCCATCTTAGCATGAATATAAGGTGAGATTGTATTGACATAAGTCAGCTCCTTATGCTGCTACATTAATTCCTCGCATAGAAGTGCAGTGTAGTCGTGGAACTCACTGTTGTAGTTTTCAACCAACTACTCTTAACTCTAACACAACTACTAGGGCTTGTTGGCTAGATTTTCTGCATAGCATCAAACCTAGGCAGTCATGAGATAAATCCACCTCATTTTAACCGGTGAGGCTCCCGTGTCAGATTTGTCAATATAAATGTGTTATTATCTATTAGGGGGTTTTACTTTAACCACTTAGTTCATGAACCATAACTAAGAAGTTTTGCAGCAAGTAAGCAGCTGTTTAAGAAAGGAAAATTATAGAAGAAAGAAGTAAAGGAAATACAGAGAAGAAATGGGGAAGATGTGCATCCCAATTAATAGATAACAGAGCTAATTGCATGCACATAGAAGAAACTTAATAGATATGAACACACAGAATTATCAAGCAAAGGCAGCTCCAGACCCAGATCTAAAATAACACAAAGTTTATCAAGAGATCTAAGATTCAAAACAAGAAACAAAGTACACCGCTCTGTTTAAAAAATCGCGATTTATCGGCGATAAATCGTTTTGCAACCATGAAAACGATATATCTTTTGAAAAATCGCGATTTTTGATATGGCGATAAATCGTGATTTTTGGCGATAAAATACACTCGAAAATCGTGGTAAATCGTGGATAAAATCATGGAAAATCATGGAAAATCGTGGGGTGAAATCGTGGCCCCAAATCTAAGTCATTTTTTCACTTGCGCGGCTCGGGTACAACTCGAAAATCATGGAAAATCGTGGGTGAAATCGTGGTAGAAAATCGTGGCCCCAAATTTGAGTCGTTTTTTCACTTGCGCGGTTCGGGTTTCCTCCATTCTCCTCTTTTCCGTTTTTGGAATTTCTTTCCTTTTTTGGCATTTTTTTCCTTTTTGGCAAAAAAAAAGGATAGAAAAAAATTTGCCATTTTTGGAAAGGGTCCGGGAAGATGTAGCAGCAAAAACTTGCATGTGCTATAACTTTCATTTTGTGGCTCCGTTTCAGGTGTTGTTTTCTCTAAAAGTGCATATTTTCTCGAGCTCTATGCATTGATGGCAATATTTTTCTTATTTTCATAAAACAATATTTTTTATTTTTTTGTTTGCAAACTCTGTACTCCCTTTTTTGGTCAAAACTTAATTGAAAATATGCATATGGGCCTATGGCATTCTATAGAGTCACTACTCGCATCATTTAACATTGTTTTTACATTTAATTTAAGTATATTTTATGAATTTAAATGTTTTTAAAAGTAGCGATAAAGTTGCCAATTAATGCCGATTTTTTGCCGATTTCCGATTTCCGATTCAAAATTTAGCCTGCCGATGAATCCCGATTTACGATTTTTTGAACTATGGTACACCGTGACACAAAGTTCTCCGGAAACCTGCTCCTTTGTATTCCTCTGCTTCAAGTTGCTCTCAAGGGTCAGCACAAAGTCTAAAACACAAGATTGCTGCTTACAAATTCTGATTGATCATTAACCCGGAGGTTTTTCTCCTACTTATAGAATGTAGGAGGGAAAGTACAAATAGAAGACTCAAACTGAACTAAAGTATGAACAACAAGTAAAAATGACATTTGACAATCATCCTCAACTAACTTCTTAAGTGACACATGTATCACTTAACTAATAGAATGGTTCCACATGACTTCAAGTAATGGTTGCAAAACCAATAACTTAGAAGTTTTACAATTTCATCCGAGAACATAGAAAATAGAAGAAGAAATAATAGAAGAAGTCATGCCAGCTGTAATGTTTACATCTTCTTCTTGTTCTGATATCTGATATACTTGTCGAACATATAATTCAGCATCCTTCCATCTGTTTTAGCCACTGCTTCCTTCTCTATCCTGAACTGCAACAATCCTTCATTCAACACTTTGCTGCATGCTTCCACCTCTTCCAAACTCAGCCCAAACCTCGCAATGTTTGCCTGCAGCGCCACCAATCTATTGATAGAATTCATCGTGAAAGGATTGGTAGCTTTATCAATTCTCTTTTGCACCATCAGAAGAGAACCTTCCAGGGAATTAGGCACCTCGTTAGAAACAATCCGCACGTATGAAGTAACACTTCCGTCCACTCTTTCCTCAGTGAAAGAAATGATACTGTTTGGTAAATTTGATGTTCTACTCTCAAGCGCCTGCATCCTTTTCAACAAAACTCTGCAGATCTCCAAATGGAAAGATACTGCAAACTCTAGCTGCTTCCCTTTCTCGACTGATCCATCTGGTACAATTTGTTCTGCAACCAATACATCTCCCGACAGCTTGTTGATCTCGGCCAAAATACTCATGTTACTCTCTGCAACTGTATTCATGCCTTTTATGCTTTCCATCAGTTGCTTTAGTTGATTTGCTGCATCGTTCATAACCTTTAGGCGGGCTGGCACTTTCCCAAGCTGCACAGAAGCTTGACGAATAATCAGATCTTTCCATTCGTCAATAGCCTTTACTTGATTGCTTGCATCTTCCATTTCCTGCATAAGATGATCACTCACTTGCTCTGAAATGGGCTGAATGGAAGGTTTAGCAACCTTGGCTATGATCTCACATAATTGAGATATTTGCTTCTGCAGCACTTCTTTCTCCGCCTTTTCACTGTCAAGCCTAAGGAACAAAGCATCCATCAATGTTTGCGTGTCCTGCTTCAATCCTTCAGTGGTAGCTTGACCGAGTGGTATTCTGGTCACCGTCACATCTTCTGCCGTGAGCTCCTCTTCTATCTTTCCTTCCGCTGAAATTGATATCTCAACAAACTTATCTCCCGAATCCTTGATGATCAACCTAGAAGTTGCTTTAGCAACTTTAGGCCTTCTGTCTCTTCTGCTCAGATCCTGAAGTAGCTGCAAGTCATGCTCCTCTAAGTTCATCTCTACTCTTGCTTCCAGAACCAACTGCAAAGCTAACCATTCCGAGAAGTTACTTCTCGGGGAGTGAGAAATCGCTGAGTGCACTACCATCTCCCACTCTGCATCCTCTCTGTCAGAAAGTGCCATAGTGTTATGGCTGCCATCTTCTGAAACATCCAAGGACAAAGCTCTTTCGAACTCCGTCATCTGCAGCTTCAACATCTCCTCTGGAACGGGTGATGAACGAAGTGGCTGAGGAGAGAAGACGAACGTCGCCGGATTCAATGAAGGCATGGAAGCGTCTTGCTGCTTGCGGTGCAATAGTTGGTGAAGTCGGGGTCAAAACTATGGTCGTAGAAGTGGTCTTCTCTTTCTCTTGAGATCTTCTGTGTACTTTCAACGTCTCGGACCTCCTGCTGCTTTCTCCTTCATGCTTTCGCTTGAGGGAATCTCCTGCGCCAAAGTTGCCCGTGATTTGATTCATCAATACTTCATCAAGGCAATATCCCTTCGTCGGCTGCCAGTTCGAAGTATTCACCAACACAGCTCCAGATCTCTCTTCAATTGAATGGCAGCCTCCATTGTTGTCCTGCAGTATAGCTTTATCTCCTCCCATTTGATGGTAAGTGTCAAGTACCACGTTCCCATCATCTTTAAGATCTGCAGGTATCCGCGCTAAGCCAAAATCGAACAATTGCTTTGCTGATAGCCTGCTGAAATCTTTCTTTCTAACCTCGAACTCACTTCTGCACTTCATCCAGAAATCTTCTAACGAAGGCAAATGTGCGTACTCCTGGGAGATTGTCTTCTTGGCTACTCCAAATGGATCGAAGTTAAGCCGTGCAGGGAAGAACTCTTGCTCATACTCGGATAACATTTGCGCTTCCATCCCTCGAGCTCTGTGAATGCTAATGCAACTGTAATATCCCACAGTGATTGGAAAGAAGCCCGTAGATTTGTGCCGTTTCGACTGAAGGTCGTGTAACTCCACAAGTTACCTGCTCAGCTCCATGGCGATCAATCTATCACTCGGATACCTGGGCATCTTTATTGGTTCTCCAGAAAAGCCCGTAACCCTGAGGTATGTGAAATCTGCAAACTGGATGAATAAACTGCCAATCTTGGACACTGCTTACCACGCTTTCTTGCTTACCCTGTGAGTCTTCAAGTCTTTGTCTAGCCTGCAGATGAAATCGTAAAAGAAGTCATCGTTGATCACTTTGAAGTCCTTCTCGCACGCAGGTATAGTAAGCTGTGGGTAGCACTCGAAAATGGGGTCCTTGGAAAGAACACCACATCTATCCAGCTTGGAAAAGACACCCTGTGAAGCTGCAACATACACCAAGTAAGTGAAGTCATCTTGAAGTTGAAAGTACGCTTCACGTTCCGAAGTTGCTCACTGATGTTGCTGCTAATAATTTCCGACCAATTGATTATAGAATCAACCTTGTACTGATTTCAATGGTCCTGATGAAAGCATACATCCATGTACGGAAAGTGTAGGCATTCGCTTCGCCATTCAATCTGCATAGCAATTTGACGACATCATCTTCCTCCTGCACCAAATTGGACCGTGGAGGGCAATTCTCGGGAACTTTGAAGGGGACATCTAGGCTTCTTCATGAACCGGCTATTCATGATACTCACACAATCAGCTCTATGCTTATATCTCCCATAATTAATAATTACCTACTGTTAGCATCCTGAATGCTAATAGAAGTCACCACCTTTCGTACTGGAATCTTCAGACATCATAATTGATGAACTTCGCATCCAAATGAATTATTGTCTTTCCCGCAACATCACGCACTGATCTGGATGAAGGATGATAAGATCTAGCACACTCCATCACGAACTCTGGCAATTGGGCTGTACACGGGAGTCTTTTTTGAAAGCTGCAGCTCGGATAATTCCACTACTTTTGACCGCACACATGAGTGAAGTCTTTCCCCCTAGCTCTGGATCTATCAATCAAATCAGAAAGAGGTTCTAGGCCTAGATCTATGTCTCCTATGTCTGCAAGTTTGGAAGCAATGCATGAATCCATCGTGCTCTCTTTTTCATCTCCTTTCGCCATGGCTTTGTCTATCTTCGTCTGAATAATTCTTTTTCTTCTAACTTGGCTGAATTTCTTCAACACTGGTGCAGATCTGGACAATTCTTCAGATTCGGAGGATATTTGCAATGTATTGGACATTGATAAAAACTCATTTTCTTTTGCGGTAAAGCACCTGTAATGAGTTCCTGCAATTTATTCAGACAAAAATGGCCACCAGAGTATGAATAGTGAATTTAAATTATAAAAATCTGCACTTTTCAAGCCTGCTGCCCCAAAAATTGGTGTTTAATTTGCACATAAAGAGAGCATGAATCCTTTCAATCAACACCTGAGCTCCTGTAACTCCTGTGAAAATGGAACAACTATGTAGACAAAGATCAACCTCCTCCAAAGCATGCGCCAAATCTGGAAGCTTTTAGCCTTGTTAGCACTTTGTCTAAACAAAATCCTTCATCTAATGGGGGCACACTTTTCGTCCTGGCTGCAATTCTTTACCTGTGAATTAAATTATTCACCCATATGGTTTTTTTCCTTTGAAAACCGCGTTTCCGCGTACAGGCCGCGTCTGGCGAGTTTTTTGTACGGGCTCGCCGAGTTAACTCGGCGAGTACTCGCCAAAACTCGGCGAGCCCTATTTTGGCGAGTTTTTGGGCGGTTTAACCGGTTTCAGGGTTTTTTGGCGAGTTTTTTGAAAACCGGCGAGTTTTCCATCTATGACCCTAACAATTAAAGGCAATTAATTAATTAAAAATCATGCTTTTCTCTTTTAAAAATAGCATGTTTAAGGACAGCCATCCAATAAATTAAATTAATCCAATTTAATCCTTCACACAGCACTTCACTCAAGCTCCACAGTGTGCTTTGACCATAGCCACTAAAAATAGAAATTAATTTAATGTTTTAATGCCTTAAAAAACATTAAATAATACCCAAATGGGGCGCACTTTTTGAAAGGAAGAGGGCAGTCATTAAATAAATAAAATTTAATGCACTTAATTTCTTTTTTTTATTTCATCTTTGACTTTTTTACCTCCTCCAAGCTTGGGAGCACTTTTTGAGAGGAAAGATTAATTAAAATAATCAAATTTAATCCTTTTATTCTCTCACCAAAGGGGGCGCACTTTTTTGCACATGTAATTCTATTTTTAAGAATTTTTTCATAATGGGATTCTTTACCCTGCCAGGCAGGCACCAAAATCCCGTGATCCACTTAAGTGATTTGACTTTGACAATGGGATTAGTTATCCTGCAAGGCAGGCACTAAAATCCCATGATTTCACTTAAGTCACTTTCCTTTTATTATATCATGGGAATTTTTACCCTGCAAGGCAAGGAATAAATTCCCACCTGCCTGCAGCCTCTATTTTTCCCACTGCAGCTTAAGTGACTTTTATAACACGGGAAAAAGTACCTTGCTAGGCAGGTATAAAATTCCCACCCTGCCTGCGGCTTATATTTTTCCCATCGCAGCTTAAATCCTTTGTTTTCCAAAAATGCGCCCATCCCCACAGGGGCTTTTCTGTGCACGACTTCGCTTTTTCCCAGTGATCCAGACCTCCGATGACGACTTCCTCCGGGCATAATGTGCGTGTATGTTTTCCAGCTGCTCAGGCCAAAAATCGGGCTTACCCGGCGAGGGAATTGCTCCAGAGAAATTTCATAGAAAACAAAACGGGACACCACAAAAACACGAAAAATTGCCAAAAGTTACAAATAAAGCCCAAAACTTAAAATAAGTTAAAATCCTTCTGGCACATAGGAATAATAACATATTCGCTCATAATAGAGTTAAAACAGAGCGCAAATAGCCTCATACGGGGCTCAAAATAATTAAATACAAATTTCCCGCAGACAAATCCCGACGACAGAATAAAACAATTTTGGGCATCTGGGTATTTGGCGAAAAGGGCTAATATAGTTCTTTGGGATTATCTTGACGCAATACAAGAACTTTCAGGCAATAAAAACAACAAACGACTCGTTATTTTAAAAGTACGAAATTTTTTCAGATAGGGTAGTCACAGATTTCAGGGTGAAATCTGAGTGACACCAGGGCTTCATATACTCATCCTTGTAGTGTTTAAGGGGGTAATACTCCATGATAGGGTTGACAAAAGCACTACAAGCCTCAATGAGCTTCTAGAGCTTCTCGCATTGTGTATTGCAGTTTTCCCACTAGTGGGACACTACAATGGACATCTTCAACACTGCAAAGATGATCTTCTCTAAGTCATTGAAGCAATTGACCAAGACACAGACCTCAAGTTATTGAATCCAACTATTCAACGCTGCGGCATCGATTTTTCCTTCAAAAATTGGAATGTCGAGATTGACTTGGATGTTGAGAGGTCTTTGATGCTGGAACCACTGATGCCAAGCTGCATAGAAGAATTAGATGCTGCTAGGCCCAGGTGTCATGAGTTCAAAGAATTGGACAAAGAGTTTGGTGTGCTACTCCTCAAGGGCATCCCGAATGAGCTTTAGAATGTATAGGAATGCCTCAGAGAATTGCTTCTAAGTGTCGGGCATATTGCTTCTAAGCATCAGCTATCTTGCTGCTGATGCGCATGTGTACTCACATGCATTGAAATCTCTTGCTTTGGTATCAATGATCTGCACCACAGTGTCCAAGATGCCAGTGCAGGGGTCAACCCTATAACTTGGTGAGAAAAACATAGTTATAGAACATGCAAAGAAAAACTTTCAGATCGGAAGAGATTTGCAGAATGGTGCAACTTCTATTTAATGAGAAAGAGTAGGGAAGAGTACAATCGTGTACAATGTTCAAGAAGGCTGAGAATGAGGATTCCCGTAGTCAAGAAGGGTGGAGGCTTTTCCTAACTGATTTTACTAGACTGGAATGTGATTACAATGATTAACAAATGTAAGATACTTAGGGCATGCAAACATATAAGAGAGATGATCATATCCATTCGTTTTTCCACCCCTTAGGATTGAATGGATGCTAATATACAACATTTACAAGAAGGCAGTTACAAACTTACAACAGACAACGGTTACAAAAGAGGATGGTTACAATAATGGGTCATCTTCCACTCAAGTGACAGTTGGACTTCTTGCATGTGTGATGGTTAGAGTTTTGGTGTCAGCATATACCGACAGGTGCTTTGACATGGCATACATGTGGAGAGTGCCACTTGGTATGCCATATGGCAGAAGGAAGATGACATGGCCATCAAGGTATCAAGTGTACCACGAAGCTGCATGCAGCACACAGAGTTCAGAAGGTGTTGCATGGTATTCCCCAAGGTGTTATGCCATCGTGCGGAGGTACCTTTAGTTTGTGTGTGCACCGAAAGGTGCTGTGAAGCCGAGTAGCTCAAAGTCCTAAAAAAGAGGTGTTGCTGCACATGGATCAGGTTAAGATATATCATTTCACTCCTATTTATAAACTAATACTTCTTAAATTGTATGCAGTTACATAGTGTGGTGTGAGATGAACACAACTAACCACTAACAGTGGTTTTAAAAAGTCAAAAGTCAACTAATACCATTTTAAAAAATTGTGAAAAACCACATTAAAAATCTTTATGGGATAGGAAACAATTTCAACTGATGCATGAAATGCTGACAATAATTTAAAAAGTTCTAAAGAGTCATTCAGATTTTGGGACCCAGCAGTTTGAATTTCTTAGCATACGCTATTTCATGAAGTTTTAAATCCTTAGTAGAACTGATTACATTATCATACAAAATATATTTCAAATGGAATTGCAAATTATTTATGTTATTTTTGTAGCTTGAAACAAATAGTTTGAGTTTATAAAAGGATAGGAACTTTAGACCTCTGTTCAAGGAGTTCTTCTTCATAATCACTTTTTGAATCATTAATCTGCAATATATTTAAAAACACGGTTAGTGATGCAAAAATTTGAAGAAAGATGTCCGTATTAAGTTTGAGCAATCAACTAACTCTTGCACACCTTGTTATTGACCCCTACTTTCTCGTTGACAAATAGTTGTTCCTGATTAGATATGGTTCGTATGTGGTTGTAAACCTTACAACATAACTTAGGTTGTAGAGTTAATCTGGGAAGCTCTGATTGCCCTTCATAGACCTGATTAAGGTTGCTAGACACTAGAGGATATACAGAAATCAGGGCATACCTTCACATAGAACTAATATGGACTAATAAATATGGCACTTCTCTGTAATCATAAGTAACATAAATAAAATGTGTATTCAATACCAGCTTAAGGTATAGGGGCTTGGTATGTAACCCATGGTATAAACCTACAAAGCATAGTAGTAACTGCATTTGGTGAGTTTAATGTAGAAAAATTGAAACTCTTTGAATACCAAATATGACTAAAACATTCGTTGAAGTTCATTCAAAATTCGTTAAAATTCATTTAAGTTCATTTTTTCTTTGTTGAATATTTAATCTAAAATACAAGCATAACACTTCTTGTAGTCAAATTTGATCACAAGTTTTATGGCTGATTTTTATAGTAACAAATATTTTACAAATTTTATCCTCCACGAATTGGAATGTGGCAACTTAGTCCATAACCATGTTGATGCAAGGGAATTCAACTATTATAATGAGTCGAAAGAGAACTCTAAAACCTCATCTTGCAAGGAATTTTGGCAGATTATCGGTCAACCTTACCTATTTACAGACTTTCAGATCACTTACATTTAATAACTTTTCATCAAAAATTAGCAAACCTTCAACCATTATTAAGATTTCTGGAATGAAACAACAGCAGTTGCAGTAGCAGCAGAAACAACAGTAACATTCTCATGGACCACGACAGACATATTATAACTAAAGAAGATAATTAGTATCTTCACCCTTATCAAATAAAGCCACAATCCAACATTAAGGAAAGATTTTAAACTAATAAAAAAGAGATACCCTATCAACCTCCAGAAATGAACAAAATAGGTCAATTGGAGCTGAAAATACAGAACAATAATAGCTAATGAAGGGAGTACCCAAAGTAGTGCTTTCTATAGAAAGAAAAAAAACAAAATAAAAAACAAAGGGAAGAGGCGGGTATACTCATAAAAAGGTAAATCCAAAATTCATTGTATGCTTACACAATTTGTTGCAATACTTGCAAGAGAACAATCCCTTTGAGATACAATGAAGTGAACTAAAATGATTTCCTAATATGTAAGAGCAACCAAGGTGCAGGATAGGTAAATCCCTCTAGGAAAACCATAAACAAGTCCATGCGCCCACAAAATTCACTATGACCACAAGTAATAGCCTAAAATTCATTGACATAATTGATACCATTTGACACCACATAAGACCTCTATTTTTCTCTCCATATTGTCATCTTCATCCTCATAAAAACTCTACTTTTCTTCATAGATGAATTGATGTCATTGAAACTTGTTCTTCAAGGGTAAATAGGACCTTGTTTTGCCAAGGACATGAGGGGAATCTCATGTATCATTGCCTACTAACCTCTTTTTCCAATTGTATTAATCCGAGTCGCAACTCCACAAAACATGTTCTATATGCTACAGTACTTCAACATGTTCGAGCCCCAAATAGAGCATTGCTTCACTTGATCCCCATGTGGGGTCGACAGGAAGAGCTCTTGTGGGACTTGGGATGTGTTGGTGAAATAATTGTTTAATGACAGATTAGTTGATTTCCACCAACACTCACGGGGCTACGCCCCTCCTCCTTGTGTATGGGGAGGCTCCCATTATTGAATGTAAACTAATCTACTCCTATCTATTGTTGTGGGGTGGCCAAACAGGCCAGGCATCACACATGAACACTTCACTGAACCTACGACAAAGTGCTTGTACGGGGTAAAAAGGAGGAAATTGCAGCAGTGAGGGGTGGTGAAGGAAAGAAATTAGACAAAGGAAAGTTATTGTTGTGAGTAGGCACAAGTAGAATTCAAACCCAATAACCGGTGTAGTTCAACATTCAATTAGAGGAAAGAAACAATGACGTTGTCTAGTGTGACAAGCAAACCCAAACACATAGTTCTTTGGATTCATTCATCAAAGATACAAAATTTTTTCTTGATCACTATACTTACAAAGTGCATAAGAAAGAAAATGGAGGAACACAGGAAAAGGGAAATAAAAGAAATGTAGCTTTAATTTCTTGTGCATTGATGATACAAAATTCAACAACAATCTAATATTGCTACAACACATAAACTATCAAAATCTATATCTTTGGAATGAAGAAGCCATTCCAATTCATAGCCTTGTAAATTGATATTTCATCTCCCCCCACATGACTCTTCATGTTCCTATTCCACTTGTGACCTTTCAATTTCCCCTAGAAGAGACAAACTTAATATCTCTCTTATAATTTTGAGATAATACTTTTATAAATTTACAAATATTGTCACTAAAGTGAATAGGAGAAAATACTATGATTGCGTACATCGAAGAATTAGAAGAAAGGAAGAGAAAATGAGAAGGGAAGAGGATTGATTGATCTTGTTAATGAATAACTTATTGATGATGATCACAACCTCCTTTTACATGATGCACAGACACCTAAGGCTACCAAATGAGTGTTTAGAAACGTTGTTGACAAATTCTCTAATGTGAGCTCAATATGACTACATGCATTGCTCATGATGATCCTCTTGATGCTTGATTGATCAACTCCCTTAGCTCACTAAGCTCATTGAGCTTGCTGAGCTCGCTGTAACCAGTTCATTGAGCTTGTCAAAGTTGATTTGGATTACCAACTCATCTCACTGCAACTTGACTAGTTCACCCAGCTTGCTTGATCTGGCTCACTTGCATAGGCTCTTCATGAAAAAGGATGAATTCTTGACTAGCTCACCGCCGCAACCAGACCAACTCAAACTCACTTGGCCAACTAGCTCGATGAGCTCCCTTCAACTCAACTCATTCAGTCAGCTCAATTCATTGTAACCAGCTCACTACAACCAACTCACCCAACTCAGCACATTGCAGAGATGATGATGACTTCAAGGTCCTCGCGGAAGGTTGAATATCTGATTAGAACTGCGAGACAACTATATGACCATGTGAGGATGGTAAAATTTGGCAAGATGAGTGAAATCAGAGCCAACTGCAACTTTCTATACCTGTAAATGAAGGCTTTTTTATTTTTAATAGGTGGGCCCACGAGTTGCTATTTTTGGCAATTTTGTCTTGTTTTCATTATGTGATACATTTTCCCTATCTGGAGGATCACAAATGTTAAGAACTCACCTAATTCCACTTACTATTTTTAGGCATGCCCTGCCATGGACATGTTATTTTTAGTAAGTACGCTGCGGGTGTCAGATTTCGACAGAAAAAGGTCTTGAAATTATGGGTTTTATTCATGGATTCCCCGCTCCGAATTTTGGATGATTCATTCTTCTGGATAAGTGGGAAAATGAATTTTTCATCACACGGAAAAAAAATAATTGATTAAAAATCAGTTCTCCATATCTTGGAAAATCAGCAACTTCATCGTGTGAAAATTAGTTTACATGAAACTAGATTTTTCGAACACCCCTCATTCCTAGTTTTGGATGATTTTGCTTACTGGATCTTCGGGAAATTTATTTTTTTTACGAGAAAGGTAGAATGTTAATGAAAAACACAACCCTCCATATCCCTAAAAAATAGGGACTTTATAGCACGAAAACTAGTTCATTCGAAACTAGATCTTTCAGGGATCGTTTCCTCCTATTTTCAAGATATTGGACGGCCATTAGAACCTTGGGAAGTGAAGACGAACCTCGCTGCCCTTTCATTGCTACGTCATGACAACCATTAATGGTGGCTCGAATCTTTGACAACAAAAAAATATCATCCAAGTGCCAATAATGAATTCCTAGTTGCGTGTTGTCTCATACAGGCATCTCGTGCCTTGATTTTTGGATGAAGAACGATGAGAAAAACTTTGTTCCTTGTAACCATGGATGTCTTGGCAATATTTAAACAACATGGTGGCTATGTTTGCAGGCTTTTGATGTTATGGAGCTTTAAATTTGGATGTCATTTCGAACTGGGAGGAAGAAAAGGGTGAAAATTTTAAATCTTGTGCTTTAAAGCCTCCGATAGAGCTTTGAGAGATGGGTGGAGAAGGAGCTTTTAGTTTTTTATTTGGCTTTTTAACTCCTTAGTATGGGTCACATTTTCTTGTCCCACCTGTCCCCAATGGACATGGATAAGAGGGATAGAAAAATGAGCCTTTTCCTGGTTGAGACAAGTGGCGCAACGTGATTGGTCAATAGACAATGCTAGAATGAGGTGAAAAGGGCTTAAAATGCATCATGGAGCTTCAACAAAGTCATTTTATGAAATAGAGGGCATAACTAGGGTTGTACACATTTTTCTTGTCCCAACTATCCCAAAGGGACGAGACTGATGGGACTCAAAAAACTGCCATGTACCAGGAGGTGGAAAAATTGACCAAGTATGAAGAACACACCTCACGGGAGAGAGAGAGAGTTGTCAGCGACGTTTCCAGAGCTCTCAGAGGTCATTTTTGATGAACCCATATATGATTTTGACTCCCAAGAACCTAATGAAGATAATTAGATGGGTATTAAGATCCAATGCTTCCTGCAACCCCCTCAAATTTCTCCTTCTTTCTTGGGACAACAAGGTTTATCTTCCAAAAATGAGATATGGAAAGAAGCACCTATATCTTGTAAAGGATTTGAAAATTTCATCATGTAGATAATTCTACATGCTTTCCAATAAGTATTTGTTTTCCTTTTAACTCACGAAGCTCTCGGAATCATCCATGGAAGATCAAGTACATGTTTTGATTGCCTTTTCCTTATACCTTAAAAGCTCGGGGGCTGAGACTGGGTCATATGAGAAACCATGGCAGCGGCAGAGATGTGGCATAGTTTTTTATCCCAACTATCCCAAAGGGATGAGACATATTAGGCAGAAAAACGTGCCCTGATGTGGAGGATCCAAGTGGCAAAATGTGGTTTGGTGAGGCAGATAGGAGAAAGGGCTAAAAAATGCCTCATGAAGCCTGTGCAAGGTCATGTGGAGTACCATGGGCCAAGACAAGCATGGAGCACATGTTTTTGTCCCAACTTTCCCAAAGGGATGGGGTAGAAAAATACACCCTCACCCTGGGTTGACATGTGGCAAGTTGTGATTGCACAACAAGAGGGCTATAAACTAGGCAAAAGTTCTTAAAATGCATCATGAAGCTCCAATAAGGTCATATGATGAACCAGAGGACATAACTAGGGTTGGGCACAATTTATTGTCCCAATTGGCGCAAAGGGATGGGACAGATGAGACAAAAAATGCCGACATGCACTAGGAAGTGACATGCCTCCTCTTCAAAAAAATTTAACTACAAGAGCATACCTTGAGAGAGACCTTGAAGATGAAGTTTCTTGGAGCTCCACGAGGTCAATTTTGATGAAATCATCTATGATTTTGACTTCCAAGAGCCTTCTGAAGAAAAATGGGATGGGTCCCAAGATCCAATTCTTCTTGCAACCCCCTCAAAAATAATCATTTTTTATCAGGACAACTAGGTGTGTTTTCTGAAAATGAGTTGTTGAAGAAAGTCCTTGAGTCTTGTGAAAAATATGAAAGTACCATCATGTTGAAATGTCCCTCTTTCTAAAATAACCATGGGCGAAGACCCTTGGCTTATTTTGTCTATCCGATGGCCAAAGGGGGAACATAAGGGCGACTTAAGTTATCTATAATTATTATAAAGTGCCATTAACAAAAGAAAATTATGTAAGCACTTATAATAATTTTTAGTAACTTAAAATTATATCTAGACTAAGTCATAAAGGGGTGAAAACCACATGTTTTAATGTTCCTAAGGGAGAAATACGACTTGGGTCATCTTGTAAGGGGGGACTTTTGAATTATTAAAAGACCCTTTATATTTTTAATATGCCCCCATGAGAAATTGCGACTTGGTCTAGGAAGACCTTGAGGGAGTAAATGATGTTAAAAAATTGGTGCATGGTGTTTGGGTGCCTTGGGAGGTGTTCTTTGGGTCTCATCTTTCCCTTAAGGAGAAAATCGACTTGTTTTGGGCATCATTCTACAACCTCATATTTTCTATTTGGTGCATGAGAGCTTGGAGTTGTTGCCGCAATTTTCTGAGGAAAAACCCTCAGAAAATAAGGTTTAGGGAGAATGAAAAATCTTCCTAAAATCACTATTTTTATTGGAAAATATTCAGAAATGAAAATCAAGTTTTTAGAGCCATTATTCCTCAGCTGGCGCGACCCAGTTTAGGACTGTTTGCAGGGTTTTAAGGAGCTGAAAATATTATATTTCATATCAGTTTTGTAAGGAGCATTTCCATAAATTTTGTAATGTCCCCATTTCTGAAGATCCTTAGCCTATACGTCCCTGTGGGCTTCGGGATGTGCAAGGGAAACATTTTTATTAAATAATTAAATATTATTGCTTGGAGCAATAATTATTTAATTATTTAATTATTTAAATATGAAGATTATTTAATTTAATTCCCAAAATATAAAAATTAAATGGGGAACTAATTAAATAAATATTTATGTGGCTTTTATTGTTAAAATCACCCTTTGAAAAGGGGACGCCACACCTAAGGAAAACAAACTGCCTTTATTTAATATTTTTCCTCTCCTAGGGTTTTCCAATTTTGTGCCTCCTTACTTTTAAAAGGAGTGCTAGGGTCATTATTATGATTATGCTATGCTGAACTTATTTTGATACTCCATGCTTGGAGTTGGGATGCATGCCCAATGATGTACTCTCTCTCTTGCGTGGGAGGTTGGATTGAGCTGGTTTTGGGATTCATTTCAAGTATTTATTTGTGAGATCCATGTCTTTGGCTTTAGTGAATTTTTAGATGAAGTTTACCATTAAAATCTACATGTTTTTACTGTAGCGGCGTCACTGTAGCAGCTGGTTTGTGATCAAACATAAGAGTTTTTGGGATGCTTTTTGGCAAATTGACTTTGGTGTATTGGTTTACAATTTCAGTGATTCCTTTCATAATATCCGTGAGCTGTTTGTATGCATTTCTGAGGATAACGTGATCATCCTTTTGCATGCTTTCATATCCTAATATTGCAGCGACTTGCTTTTATTATATTGTGATCAGATTTAGTGCATTGTTTGTGTGGATCGATTGAGCTAGCATCATGATCTTAAGCCCTTGGTAACAGCGATTCATCTAGGGCATATTTATGCTAACTATTGGTGTGATAAGGATCTGATTTTTGTATAAATTAAGACTGTTATTTATCCTTGGACAGTGATTTCATTGTGTAACCGTTTGGGTGCTTAAATGCATGTTCTAATGCTCTATGGTACAGCGTGTTGGGTAAGGCTGAGTTACTAGTTGCAGTGATTGGTATTGGTGGGTTTGGCATTATATTTTTGTGTTCCATGATCTGAACCGTATCTAAGGAGACTGTTGTTCATCTCTAATTCTAGTGACCTCAATGGGAGATGCATATTTAATGTTTTAATGCCTATTTTGACCCCTACATAATCAGCGAATTAATAGTATACTTTGCAGCCTGTAGTTGCATGATCTATTGATGTTTGGCAGCGATTTACAGTTCTACTTGTGACTGAAATATTCCAGGTATTGGCAGATCAACTGAGGTTCATATTGTGTGAAGACTATATATATATATTGGGCAACGAATCGTGTTGGTTTGCAGACCTTCTTATGGTTAGGAAATTGCATGGTTCAATGGTGTTGAAAGTCTCTTTTGGTAGCCAAAGGATTAAGGATATTGTGGTATGGTCACCTTTCTTTGTAATCCACATCTGGAACTAGATCAAATTTCTTAGACATATACATTGGTGGAACGACATCAAATTTGAAGATCCTTTGCAAATGTGTTATTGCTTCTTTGATGCTCAACAATAGTGGTTTCATTGCAAATGGTGCTAGTATTTTGTGGGATGCTCAATGACAGTGATTTGCACTAATTAGGAAAGAAACTTAGGTCTGATTTGTATGTTCAGCTGAGGATAATTGCTAAACTAATTAGTAGAGACCATTAAACCCCTATTACTTGGGTTTATTGAGTCATCTACTCAACTGGTACAAGTAGTTTGACTAAGTTTAGCTATTTATAGTTGATTGGAGTATTGAAGGGTTGTTGATTTGCATATTTTCCATTGATCCCGGAGGTGGGATATTACAAATTTATTCTATACTTTAGGATTATTTTTGTGGGGTTTCAAACCCTTTATCTTCTGCTGCAATACTCAGGTCATATCTGTAATATTTTATGATTGTAATCCAATATTGGAGCTCCCATTTTGTTATCTATTAATGCTAGTGTTCCCGATAAATCTATCTCTTTTGAAAAATACAAAAAGAAGTTATTTTTGTTTGGTTTATGGTATTTTCATCTACTTCTGCAAGTCGCATTTCTTGGTCATATTATTATTGCAGCATATATTGTCAATTTTGGGTTCCACTTTCAGCTAGGTTATTAGGACTTTCCATTGGGTTTAGTAGGGGACATTACACATGTAGAAGGCTGAATTATCTTTCCAATGATATCTTCTATGACCTTTGACTCCTTACAGAGCTCTCAAAATCACCTTCCGAAGCTTAGGCACCATTTTGAACTGCAAGCTCCTTCACCTTCAAAAACCCACTTTCACTGAACTTGTTCTTAAACCTTCAAATATTCCCTAAACTTTCCTAAATCACTTGCAATATGTTCTTGGCTCCTCAATACCACTTCCCGATGAATTTGGGCCTACAACTCTGTCCCGGAGGGTGCACACTTATCCCGGAAAGGTTAAAAATAGCCTTTCTAGGTCTACTTGAGAAGCATTGCATCGGAAGAACTTTGTGAACTTGTTTTCATGTTTGAAACACTTGGGCAAGGTTATCACAACACATATGAGTACTTGGAGGATTGGGATAGGCATGGCACAGAGGGAAAATTGATCCGGAGAAGTGCTTAGGAGGGTTTTCAAACAAAAAATTTGACACTAGAGTAAAGTTGTCATGTTTTCAACTTGAATTTTCCCTTGCAAAAACACATGACAACAAGATGGCAACCTAAAAGGCCAAAAGAAAGTAGAAAAAAATGGAAATTGATTTCAACACTATCCACAAGATGCTTACAACACATTCCCATTAAGAATTGACCTCCAGCACCAAATCAGTGCCATTACCAAGTCACTATGGTGCCAATTTTCATGATGCAAAATAGGCACCAAAGGCTTGAACTTGGTGCCATATTCTTAGAAACTATTGAAAGATGAACCTTAGTGCCATCTTATTGGTAATTGTCGAAAGATGAACTGTTTCGCATTTCCTAGTGTTTATCGAGCTTCCATTTCAGACCCGTGTATTTAATATGTATTGTATTCCTAAGAACACATGTATTATTGTCTTCAAGAATAGTTGTCCATACTTTTCTATCTCTTCCCAACGATTTTCCATGTACAGAACTTTTAAATGAATGTAGAAATACTTTAAATTACTATTTCTGACATTGCTCTATGTATAAATGGTATCGTACTCTTTTCGTACTTTGATTGTTGTTGGAAGGCCTATTGAAGCTTAGAAAACAATTGCAACGTTGTTTAACCCTAAAAATGAGATATAAAGGAATCATTGTTCTTGGTAACTAATTGTTTTCTACAGTTGCAAAGTGTGAGGTGAGAGCAAGTTTATAGAACCATGGAACAAAATTGAGCAATTACAAAACAACTTATCATCAATAACTTCAAAATTAAAGTAACACACCCTACCCTATTCATCTCATGGTGGTTGGTACACTATTGCTTAAGAGTGAAGCCTTATAACAATATATTCCATACAAGCACAAGTTGACATAGAAACAATTTGTTATACCCACACAAGGTTAAAAACCTCAAAAGAGATAATTGCAAAACTAAGAATCAACTTACATGGACTACATAGTAAAACCGGTAAATGTAAAGTACCTAAGTATGGTTAGGGTATGGTGTAATTGGGTTCAGAAGTGGATTGTTAATTTATTAATATATGAGCATAATAAAGCTTAAGTTTTGATTGGACTAGGTTTGAGGCCATGTATCATTTACAGACCCCATGATATTTGGATGGCACAGAATTTAGAAGCTCTTTATGTAATCCCCATTTGGTAAATTTTGTCACATAATAGCAGAATGACAGACTAGGCATCTATTTTAATCAAATTATGGCATGGAAAGCATGGACCATTTTCAACTTCTTTATTTGTTGTCTCGTGTTGCATCCATCTTGATTTTTCTACAATGCAATCTTTCTGTTTACTTGGGAAGGCCACCAAATAGAACCCTAATTTAATCTATTTCAAAAACACCTATCATATGAAATATATAGAGGAGGTTTTGTTTCTTCCTACAGATCTTGTATGATATTATTTTGCATTTACTAGAGTTATTTTTGAGTGAATTTTGTACAAGATGTTTCATCTTGCCAGAACACCTATGATTGCCGACATAGTTTTTTATCTTGATCTGAAGTTAATTATTAGTTTATTACTATCATGGGAACATTATGTATGGTTACTTTTAAAAGAAAACTCTTGATTTAACCTGGGTTCCTGATGTAGAAACAAAATCACACAATTACTACTATTTACTATACCGCCAAGTATGTTGTTTTATATATGGATCTTGGGTAAGAAAAGTATTCACTGATGACCCATTCCATAGTCCATTCACTTGTCTTGTTGGTTTATGTTGCTTTTATCTTTCACACTTACACTTAGTTCCAGTCAGGTCATAGGGATCCCTGTCGGTCAGTCTTCACTCATTTGTTGTCACTTGTCTCTCGACACTAGCACCCAGGATTGACACTAGCGCCAGGCGCTCCTGTACATTCTGGGTGCCCATGCCCTCTTTATGTTTGATCTTATTTTTGACATTTGAGGTCAGTCTTTTTCGGTTTTCCCTCTCATATCCCGAGGTACTAGTTGGCATGTCAGGTCATTAGTGTTGAAATTCAAGCAAGAGATCCCTATATAAACACAACATACATACCATTATATGGGCAGGCGATTCTTATCAAGGGCTAGCTATCTACATACATCAAAGGGGCTACATTTGGGAGCAATACTTTGCATACACACTGCATAGGAAGGGGAGTTCATTCTATCCCATCCACACAGTTGCATTTTATCTAGCTACCGCCCGCTATTTTGGCGTCATTGGCACTATTGCACACACAAGCACATAGAACTACATTGGGTCTAAGATGTAGTGCAACACTCAATCGTAAGTTCACCATTGTGACAGCTGAGGAAAGTCCGACCCCTCATCTTGCATCTTTCTTTTTTAGGATTTGATGTTTTTTTGAGTGTTTTGTAGAAGGATATTTTTCTGCGGGTGTACAGGTACCTCGATGATCCAAGTGCGACATACAGGTGACCAAAATAGAACAAGTGCGAAGCTCTGGCGACCATATCGGAACCAAGTTCCGACCTTTTCCGCAGAGCCAGGCACCCAGAAACAAGCCTAGGGCATCCACGGGTGCCCCTGTCCCTCTCCAGGCGCTCTAGTCCGGCCATTTCCACCTCTATTACATTTTCTTGTGGTTCGTTGCAACGGTTTGTGCTTTTGTTCCATCATATTTTCCAATCCAGACTCATTGCGGGATAAGCGAAATTCAGATAAGTACCTTACCCCTCTCATTTCCTTTCATAGTTAAAATTAAATAATTTGTTTAGCATTTATATTTCATTGTATATCATTTATAGCAGATCTTTGCATTCAGATTTAAATTAAATAATCAGATTTTATTGAATCATTTTGGTAAACACGTAGTTTAGAACTTCTTTCCCTAGGATCCACTAAAACCCTAATGGCTAAGGATGGCTCTTCTCCCTCTCTGCTAGTCATGCCTCATGTGAGTATCAATCCTATCTATGATGAAACAACCATAGCTGAACTCGCCACTCTATATCGCAATGTGGTTCTTCCATATGATGCTCAAAGACAACTCTTAGCTAATGAATGCAATGTACCTACTAGCTTTGATCATTCTAGCATTAGCATTGTTGATGATCCGGAAAGCTTTTCTGGTTGTAGACCTTGTTATTCAGTTAGCCGCACTCCAACTTCTGTTATTTCTAATGAGAACCTAGATGATGTTATTATTAGTTTTATGCTTAATCTTGATGACAATAAACATGCGCATGATGTTGTTTCTCATGCTAGTTCAGATGACTCTATAGCTACATCTCATACTCCTTCCACTTCTGACAATATTTCTCATGATGCATCGCATACTAGTTCTTATTCAGTTAGCCACACTCCACCTTCTATTATTTCTAATGAGAACCTAGATGATGTTATTATTAGTTTTATGCTTAATCTTGATGACAATAAACATGCGCATGATGTTGTTTCTCATACTAGTCCAAATGAATCTATAGTTGCATCTCATACTCCTTCCACTTCTAACAATATATCTCATTATGCATCGCATACTAGTTCTTCTCTTCTGAAAGATCCCAAACCCGTTTTTGTCTGAATATATATATATATATATATATATATATATATATATATATATATATATATATATATATATTTTATATATTGCTCAGGTATAGAGCTGAACTGGTAATATCAGATGAATCCATGAAATAACATTCTCACACTGCATAATAATCAAAATACTGCAAACTCCCGCAAACCGGGTATTTATAGAAATGGCGCCTAGGGTTTAAATGATTGATTTCTTCATAAATAACGCAGCCATACATTCAACATTGATTTTTAATGATAAATAACTAGGGCAAACACAAGTAGAAATTTGCAAATGGAATAATACAGATACTACCAAAAACTCAGCCAGAATGAATCCAAATCAAATCGATTTGGTATATATATGTGGCTGAAATGTATAACAATAAACTACCATGAAAAATACCTTTGATAATGCATACATCAACTGTAGAACAAGTCGCCCCACTCCTGGTGTTGCCAGAATGCCCACTGCTGCAATTTATTTCTCTGTTTGACACTGCTGAAATGAAAATAACCTGTGTAAACAATGAAGATCCTTGGGTGGAAGCTTCTCTCACTGCTCCTGGGGTTTCCGTCCGCAAGAGTAATAATCCAGAGGGTTTCCGTCCTTGGATTTTGTTTGCAAAAGCTCTGTGCTCACTGCTCTGTAAAATTGATAATAATAATTTGAATGCCTTCCCCCAGTCGCCTTTTTCTTCATATAGCCAAAAACCCCTCCAAATCTCCAAGTCACACTTTTTGGCCAAAACCCAATAATTAATAATTAATTAATTATTTTTCTTTACCAAGTGGGTCGCATTTTTGGGTTTAATCAAACATACCCAAACAAGTCGCACTTTTGGCTAGGAATTGCATTTAAATAATTTATTAATTTTATTTAAATACATTTTCCTAAGTCAAAGTCACCCAAATAGTTTATTAATTCATTATATGTGCTTTAATGATATTTTACTTTAATTCGAGCACCATATAAAAGAATAATAAACCGAAGTCACCCTTAAAAACACCCTTTTGGCCGTCGGGTAGACAAAACAGGCCAAAAGGTCTTCGACTGAACTAACCGAGAAAGAGGGACATTACAGTCCTCCCTTCCCGAGATTGCTTGTCCCCAAGCAACTGTAGAGCTGGATGCTGTAATATGATCTCACCTTCCCATGTAGCATCCTCCTCTGGCAATTCTTTCCACCTCACCAGGAACTCCCGAATGACCCTGTTCCTTAGTCGCCTCTCTTGGCTGTCCAAGATCTCCTCTGGCACTAGGTCTAATCTCCCTTCCTCATCCAGGGGTGGCAAATCTGTAGAGGAAATAATGTTTTGCCCCAAAGCCTTTTTCAAGCAAGACACATGAAAAACATTATGTATCTTACTCTCAGAAGGTAACTCCAGCTCATATGCCACTTCACCAACTCTCCTCAACACCCTGTATGGCCCATAAAATCGCGGTTTGAGCTTTTCAGCCCCACTCTTCTTGAGAGTACTTTGGCTGTAAGGTTGAAGTTGTAGAAAAACCATGTCCCCTATCTCAAATGATCTCTCCACTCGGTGCCTATCTGCATATATTTTCTGCTGATTCTGGGCCCGCTGCATGTTTTCCTTAAGCACCTTAAGGATTTCCTTAATATCCTGTAAACTCTCCTGAGCTTTGGGAGCTCTACTATCCTCAAATGCCATATCAACAAAGGATCTCGCATCATACCCATACAGAGCATCGGAATGGAGTCATACCAATAGACATATGGTAAGTGGTGTTATAGCAATACTCGCATAAATACAACTTAAC
This sequence comes from Taxus chinensis, assembly GCA_019776745.2. Taxonomy (NCBI): domain Eukaryota; kingdom Viridiplantae; phylum Streptophyta; class Pinopsida; order Cupressales; family Taxaceae; genus Taxus; species Taxus chinensis. The sequence goes on along the minus strand of CM034146.1, from coordinate 1,045,469,607 downwards.
CCATGCCTTCTGCTGTCCTGCCACGTAGTTGCGAAGATAACCCTCTATCCATTTGTTCACAATCTCTGTCTGTCCATCCGTCTGAGGGTGATAACTGGTGCTGGGAGTCAGCTCGGTGTAGACCAGACGGAAAAGCTCCTGCCAAAATATGCTCATAAACCTGCTATCCCAGTCACTAACTATGTTCTTCGGTAGCCCATGCAACCTGAATATCTGACGGAAGAACAAATTAGCCACATGAGGTGCCTTAAAGCTGGTAGGGACAGCGAAAAAGTGTGCATATTTTGTCAACCGATCCACTACGGCGTAAATGCGATCATTCCCTTGCACCACGGGAAGACCTGTAATGAAATCCATAGAAATACTCTCCCATTTCTGTTTCGGAACTGGCAATGGCTGTAGCAAACCTGCTGGGAAAGTATGCTCTGACTTGTTCAGCTGACAAGTCATACACTCACGGACATGGCGCAGGACATCATCCTTGAGACCCTTCCAGGAGAATCTCTCTCTAATCTGCCTGTATCTTTTAAAATACCCTGGATGTCCTGCCAGTGGTGTATCATGGAAGGCATGCATAATCTTCTCCTTAAGTTTAGATTCAGGAACTAGGTAAATTCTGCCCTTATACAAAATCAAATCAGTCATTACCTTATACCGATCATCCTAAATTTTTCCATCCATAATATCACATGCCCAAGTGTTTTTGGAATATTCAACTGACAGTTGAGATTTCCAATCTGCTGAAATCTCGCTCAGCGAACATAGGACAGCGAGATGGGGTTTCCTGGAAAGTGCATCAGCCACTACATTCTTCGTCCCCTTGACATATTCAATGTCAAAATCATATGCCTGGATCCTGCTGACCCATTTTTGTTGCCTCTCATTGAGTTCTTTCTATTCCAGGAAATATTTCAAACTGTTGTGGTCGGTTCTCACCACAAATTTTCCACCCACCAAATACTGTCTAAACTTTGCCAAGGCATGCATAATGGCAAGCATCTCCTTATCATAAGTGGAATACAGTCTCTCATTATCTCTCAGCTTCCGGCTCTCAAAGGCAATAGGATGACGATCCTGCATAAGAACTGCACCAATCCCCAATCCCGAAGCATCACACTCTAAAATGAAGGGCCGTGAGAAATCTGGAAGAGCCAAAAATTGGACAGGTGCTCATAATTACCTTAAGCTTCTCAAATACCACCTATGCCTCATCTGACCAACTGAATGCACCCTTCCGTGTGAGATCTGTCAATGGAGCTACCAACTGGGAATAACCTTTCACGAACCTCCTGTAATAACCACATAACCCTAAGAATCCTCGCAAGTCAGAGATATTCTTGGGTGGTGGCCAATCCTGCATTGCCTGTATCTTCTCCTGATGAACCTTGACCCCATTGGCCCCAATGACATGCCCAAGATACAATATCTCCGTAAGCCCCAATTCACACTTGGACATCTTAGCAAACAAAGACTGAGTCTCCATTATGCTAAGTACCTCATCAAGATGCCTCAAATGATCACCCCATGTCCTGCTATAAATCAGAATATCATCAAAAAACACCAACACAAACTGCCTCAACTGTTTGTTGAAGAGATGGTTCATACATGACTGAAAGGTAGCAGGCGCATTAGTGAGTCCGAATGGCATCACCAAGAACTCATAGTGCCCATAGTGACATCTGAAGGCTGTCTTATGGATATCCTCATCCCGTATTCTAATCTGGTGGTAGCCTGATCGAAGATCAATCTTCGAGAAGTAGATAGATCCATGCAGCTCATCCAACAACTCATCAATGCGGGGAATGGGATACCTGTTTTTGATGGTTTTCTTGTTCAGTGCACGATAGTCAATGCACATCCTCATGGTCCCATCCTTCTTCTTTACCAACACAACTGAAGAAGCAAAGGGACTAGAGCTAGGATGGATGTGTCCCATCTCCAAGAGCTCTCTAATGGCCTTCTCTATCTCATCCTTGTATGTCTTAGGATGGCGATAAGGCGTAGTCATCACGGGCTTAGCACCCTCCTCAAGCTCTATAACATGCTCAAACCCTCTATCTGGTGGTCTACCAGGAGGAATGTCACCAAACACTGAACCGTGCTTATCCAGTATGGACTGGATGTCAATATGATAAGGCTGCTCATCGTCTGAAGAAGATTTGGACGAAATGAAACACTGGGCTGCCCATGCAACCTCTCCATGTCTCACTATAGACTCCATCCTGCGTGCTGAAACAACTCTAGGCCCACCGTCAGAAAGAGCCCGAAGCACAATCTTCTTCTTATCCACCATAAACTCCAACTCCATCCTGCGGAAATCCTGCACATATCTGCCAAGGGACTGTAACCACTGAATACCCAATACTGTATCAATCTCACCAAGTCCAATAACATAGAAGTCATCAGTCAATGTATAGTCCCCCATCTGAATACTAAGTCGTGGAATCCTCTTAGTGCAACTGATAGCAAATCCATCTGCCACCCGTACACTAAACCCATCAAATTCCTCAACCTGTAATCCTCGCTTCGCCGCCAACCCCTCATCAATGAAGTTGTGCGTAGCTCCACTATCAACCAGACAAACAATCCGCTGCCCCTTAAGCACTCCCTTCAGACGAAAGGGATGGTACCTAGGAACGCCTGAAAGTGTGGCAATAGTAACATTGGATGAATCCAATGCCTCGCCCTCGCCAAGCTCTATTTGGGGCTGCTCCCCCTATGCATCATGGTCACCGCCCTCATCCTCTACATCTGTGCCTGGCGAGTGATCATCCTCTCCATCTGAAATCACCTCAATGAGATGCACCTTGCCTTTACCAAGGCAACGATGTCCAGGCTCCCAATGGTCTTTGCAATGAAAGCAAAGCTTCTTCCTCCTTAACTCGTTACGAGTCTCCTGATCCACCTTAGGAGGTGGTGCACTCTTCTGTGGGGCGGTAGAGCGCTGAAATGGCCTGGAGCTCGTGGGAAACTTCTTATTGGGCTGATAAGAAGTGGGCTGATAGGAAGTGGGAGATGTGTCCAAGTCCAATGCCGTCTGAATGGCATCATGCAATGTCCTAGGCTTAAGAGCCTTGACCAATCCTCTCATCCTGTCATGGAGGCCCTCGATGAATAACATCACTACCCTCTTCTCAGGCATCTCTGGAACCATAACGGCTATCCGCTGAAATTCGTTGATGTAAGAATCAACATGTCCACTCTGTCTGAGCTGTGCTAAATCCCTGTAATATAACTCCACATCCTTGCGATCAAATCTCGCAATCAATCTATCACTGAAATCCCTGTATGAATGTAGAAGCTCATGACCCTGCGTAACTAACCCATGGTGCCACCAATCATAAGCCACCCCCTCAAGGTGCAATGTAGCAAACTGTATGGCCTCCTGCTCCCTCATGGGTTTGAGGGTAAGGTAGGTGTCAAGCTTGTGAATCCAAGCCCTGGCACTGATCTTTCCACTACCATCAAAAGTGAAAGGGTTACCTTATTGGTAACCTGCTGCAAATCTCTGTTCTGCTGTGCTCTAGGTCTCCTATCCTGTCCAGTCCTCATACTGTCCTCTCCTCTGAGCACAATACTGTGGGAGGGGAAATGCATCCCTCACATGTTGTGGCAAACTCCTCCACTCATCACTGACTGCCATGATAGTATCCGGGAAAGCTGCTTCTACCGGCCGTCCCTCAATCTCTGGTGGGTCACCTCTAGGCAAGAAGTTAGGCTGCATGGGCCTATCTGCCGTCCGTGTAGGTCTCCTCTCGTCTGTATGGGTATGCCTCCGCTCACGGCGTGGCGATCCCCTAACACTCCCAAGCTCTGAAGGTGATCTGCTATGACCCCTGTAGCTACTAGCAACGAATACGGATCTATCCCTCCTGCCATGCCTGTCCCGTGGCCTATCCAGTGCCAACCTGTCCAAAGTAGTACCCATGCGCTCCATGGTCTATAACAACTGCCTCTGTGTAGCTGCCATATCCCGAATAAAATTCCTATCTGGATCTGCATGCTCCTCTCGAGGACTCTCAGGCCTCTCGCCCAAATGTTCCATTCTGTCACCACTTGCAATACCAGTTTCGAGCCGTGCTCGTCTGCGGGTGTAGTATCTATGTGTACCGTCCTCTCTGTGATGCATTCAAGGCTGATTTCTGTTTTAATACCCTGGCTGTTCCTTCCCACACAGGCTGGGAGGATACACTGCTCTGATAGCACTGAAAGATCCCAAAACCGTTTTGTCTGTATTTTTTTTTTTTTTTTTTAATATATTGCTCAGGTATAGAGCTGAACTGGTAATATCAAATGAATCCATGAAATAACATTCTCACACTGCATAATAATTAAAATACTGCAAACTCCCGCAAACCGGGGTATTTATAGAAATGGCGCCTAGGGTTTAAATGATTGATTTCTTCATAAATAACGCAGCCATACATTCAACATTGATTTCTAATGATAAATAACTAGGGCAAACACAAGTAGAAATCTGCAAATGGAATAATACAGATACTACCCAAAACTCAACCAGAATGAATCCAAATCAAATCGATTTGGTATATATATGTGGCTGAAATGTATAACAATAAACTGTCATGAAAAATACCTCTGATAATGCATACATCAACTGTAGAACAAGTCGCCCCACTCTTGGTGTTGGCTGAATGCCCACTGCTGCAATTTATTTCTCTATCTGACACTGCTGAAATGAAAATAACCTGTGTAAACAATGAAGATCCCTGGGTGGAAGCTTCTCTCACTGCTCCTGGGGTTTCCGTCCGCAAGAGTAATAATCCAGAGGGTTTCCGTCCTTGGATTTTGTCTGCAAAAGCTCTGTGCTCACTGCTCTATAAAAATGATAATAATCTGAATTCCCTTCCCCAAGTCGTATTTTCCTTCATATAGCCAAAAACCCCTCCAAATCTCCAAGTCGCACTTTTTGGCCAAAACCCAATAATTAATAATTAATTATTTATTTTTCTTTACCAAGTGGGTCACATTTTTGGGTTTAATCAAACATACCCAAACAAGTCGCACTTTTGGCTAGGAATTGCATTTAAATCATTTATTAATTTTATTTAAATACATTTTCCTAAGTCAAAGTCTCCCAAACAGTTTATTAATTCATTATATGTGCTTTAATGATATTTTACTTTAATTCGAGCACCATATAAAAGAATAATAAACCGAAGTCACCCTTGAAAACACCCTTTTGGCCGTCGGGTAGACAAAACAGGCCAAAAGGTCTTTGACCGAACTAACCGAGAAAGAGGGACATTACATCTTCCTTCATTAGATGTTGATGATACGCTTAATGGAATCCTTGCATCTGAATCTTTGTTCGATATTGATGAGACACCTGATAGTAATAATTCTACCTCTCTGCATACTGCTTAATGTGAATCCCCCTCTCCGCTTTCATCTTCTTCTGAGGTTGTCTCTAGTAGCATGCATGATTCATCTTCTTCTATTACATCATCTCCTAATAATGTTGCCGATGCTAGTCATACTACTCCTATCAAAACTCCACGTTCTTCACCACCTATTACTTCTTCGACACCTACATCTAGTGTGCCCTTAGCATCGGTATCTTATACTTCTTCTCTTGACATCCCTACAATTACTCATAATTGCAAGCTCCAACCACTCAATACACTACTCACATCTGCTACCATTCCTTAACATGACATCTTATCACTCATGCATATTGTTGGCCAAATATAATCTCAGGTCCAATCTCTCACACTTGAAAGCAAATCCTGTTATGCTTCTATTGATAACAATTCTTTGCATGGCAACCTTATTCCGAAAAAGATTCATAGCTCAGCATTCTCTAAGGATTTCATTATGCCTACATTTACATGCTTTGATGGTACTAGAAATCCATATTTGCATCTTTAGCATTATTGTTTAGCTATGGCTTCTTATTCTAATGATCGGTAATTGCTCAAAGCTTTTCGCCATAGTCTTACTGATGACGCTCTCCAATGGTACACACATTTACCCTTTGGATCTATTAGTACCTATGGTGAGATAGAAGAAGCCTTCCTTCGACGCTTTATAGTCAACAACGACCATAGAGTTACATATGATCATTTACTTGGCTTACATCAAGGTAAAACTGAGCCTATCAGTGATTACATTTTGCGATTCAATGCTTGCATGCATCAGCGAGTCTTCCAGCCTATTGACTTAGAAAATCAATTCATCTTCTATCGTGGCTTGATTCCCGCTTTGTAACAATGCTTGCAATATGATAAATGCGCATCATTCACACGCTTATGTTATAAGATCATTGATTTAGAGCAGGACCTCATTACTGCACATGTCATAGATCCTCCTCCTAGTTCTCCTACTACTGCACCATCTAGTTCTTCTCCACTTCCATCTATTGTGCGTCCTCCTAGGTCTTCATCTCCTCCACCTCGCAAACAAGTTTAGTATTCTACGCCACATAAGTGTCTTTCATCTCCACCACATCGGATTACACCTCAGACTTCTACACCTGTTTCACAGGAACCACTACACTTTTCTCATCACACTAGGCCTCATGATGTGTTGTGTACCTTTGTAATGTCCCACTTATGGGATCAAGGAAAGATGGCAAACAACAAGTAAATCCAATACCAGGAATGATTAGAAATCAACCCCAATATGATGAAGTCCAACCAATACATCATTTAACAGTTCCAAAACTACCTCCAATATACTATGCACAATTCATACCAGTCACTGCTTCTAGAATATACTACAGCTGTGGCTCTAAGTGCAAAACTCAATTCAATACTTTACTACTTTTAAGCATTCTAAAACGGATGCATACAAATCGATGTCAACGACTCTGGATACCCATCAAAAAATGCATGGGTGGGGAACAAAAGGTACTTACTATTTTATCAAACATCTGCCCAGGTCACTGCCATCATATATCAACCCCAATCAATTCACTTCCCAACTCCTTAGCTAAAAATCACATTCACATCTGCAACAAGAGACTCCAAAAAACCTTAATACTATGCAAACCGGGACTGGAATATATCAGCCATCTAGAGGGTATTCAAACAAGTAGAGTTAGCACCAAAAACGATTGAGCCTAGCTAACAATAATTGTGTCTTCAACTCATAATTCAAATACCACTTGGAAAGTCACACAAAATGTATAAACCCAGCTGTGTCGTATCTTGACTCAAACCCTCTAATTTTATGCACACCCAATCCTTCATCTAAATGAGTGCAAAGGAACTATGATTCGCTGTATATAATAAAGAAAAGACAGAGTTTTGAATACATATACTCTCCCACAGATCGCTGCTCTCAATACTCCCGAATCAGGTATATAAAGGGATCTGATCAGCCCTAAGTTGGCACTAGACAAAGGAGAATAACAGCAGCACTCAAGCACAATATAAGTCGTTAGAGATAAGAAATGCATACACCACAGTTGCACAGGTAAATTCGCTGGCAATAGAGAAGTGTAGAAAGCCCTTCACCTCAGATTTATAGCATGCTAAGAGCAGGACCAGCTCACCAAATTCTATTACCAACACGCCTCATCTAAATCGCTGTAAATAAGGATTGTAAAACCCCACAGATCATGCAAAATACAAGTCATCCAGAATAGAATGATACAACCAACAAAAATAAATGCTTATTAAGAGAAGTCGCTGCCAATATAAATTATTTGCACCCAGATTTGTCCTTAAACCAGTCGCCAAAACCAAGCATGCATTCATTGGGGTTTAGATAGTTTAATATAATAAAATATTGCACTAGAATAAGTCACTACAACCAGCACAAATGCAAGAGTCAATTCGCTAGCATTAGATCTTTCAATGCACACAATATTCCAAACAGATAACTCCAGCAAGACATTCAAACCAGCAGCTACAGTAGAATCGCTACAGTGATTCACTACAGTAGAACATGCAGATTTTTATTTGCAAATTTCATCAAAGAATCCGTCAAAAGCCAAAGTATAGATCTCACTTGAGATTGTACCAATAAACCCTTCAATTTGAGATTCAAAACCAGCTTCGATGCAATAAGATTCTTCAACCAAATGAAAGAGAGCAACATCAAATTTGGGCATACATCCCCTCTCCACGCAGGGAGCCAATTTTTAATAATTCATCAACATGATCTCAAAGGAAATGCAACCCCTTCTTTATAGAAAATAAGAGGTGCAAATACCAATGTTCAAACATTTAATGTTTTCTCCTAAATCGAAATTAAAAATAAAAATATTTAATAAGCTATTACTTGTGCACTCTATTTAATTTCTTAATTTAATATTAAGAAATTTCTATCCTAGGTGCACTTTTCTAAACTAAGAGAGCCCTCAAGGGTGTTACAAAAGAGATAGTAAATATCTTAAGTGGAAATATGAGCCCAATCCTCAAACCCATTGGGTTGAGGGTCTTGGAATCCTTCCATGCAAATAATGTCCTGAAAAGGGGACATTACAACCTTTCTTAACAAGCATTTGATTCGCTTACCTTCTAATCAACATCATCCACCTCATCGCTTACATATGCCAACGTGATCAACCTTACTGCAACTATCATCGTATCAATGGCCGTCGTGACAATGACTGTTGTGCCCTTCATGATAGACAACAACAATTAGTAGATAAGGGTGTCGTTTCCTTTGGCTCTCGCTCTCGTGAGTGGTCTATGTCTCCACTCCCACGTAGGCGTGTTGTCACTCCGGTTGATTTATGTTCTTCCTCTAGTTCTAAGGATATTATTCATCCACCACTACAGTTTATTGCTCACACGCACTCTCCATCTCATCCATCCACCACTGCGCCATCTCATTTGTCGTGTCAAGCTACTACTACACATTGACTCCCACATCCCACGACATCTCCACTTCCAACCGCTGCATCACCTATCATTGACACCATTCCACATAACATTCAGTTCAACTCATACACTCATGTTGCTTTCATTCCACATGCTTCCACCACTCCACGTCGGCTTGGTGTTTGGTAGGTGATTTCTATCACCTTACCCCCTGATGAAGCACTCGTGTTCTTTTGGTTCTTATATGACTTGAGGGATATGTTACAATAAGAACCTCGCCATATCTCCGCGCTACACATTATATCAACATATCTATCTAGTGTACACTCTCATATCACTTCCTGATGACGCTCTTGCTTTACGGTTTGTTCTTGACTACTGAGGGGTCCTATATAAATGAACCTTATCATTTATAAAATGGGGGGCATCGCTATTCTCCTCCCCCTCTTCATCATACTAACACGCGATTCACTACATTATTACGACCATTACATTCACATACTCGTTTACATCTTTCATTTTACACATACTTTATCTTTCATCACAACTCTATTGATACATACACTACACTTTTTCATCATTTATCTATTGCATATCGCAATCATACTACATACACTATCTATCAACATATATATTATCGCGTCATCAATCACCATCAACAAAATCCACAAACACGATCAATAATCAAAACATCACACATCCAATATAACAACAATAATCAACACATCATACATCAACATACAAGTCCCAATCATCATCAATAAACATCAAGTAAAATGAACATACACCATTAGTCCATATATCGATCAATATCATAGTTACAAAAATCCTACATTGATACATCAATACATATCCATATCTCATCATCACTATGACTATCTGCCAATATGAGAGATCTAGAACTAGAAGCTTCACCGCTCACTCTACACTACTGATCGTGGCCCCTATATCTCTCCACCTGCGTACGCAATAGTATCACCTCTGTTGACTGCTCTACGAAGTGACCATGTAGCTCGATGAACCGCGCAAATACATCCTGCGCTAGGGGATTGCCACTTGCAGCCTCTCTAGCTCGTTGTGTCACCTCACGCGCCTCATCCCTCTCGCCTAATAGAACGGTACATGTCGTTGCTGCTATCGCCACTGGGTCGAACAAATAGGCATACTTGCCCGCAATATCATCTACATGCTCTAGAATACCTCCATCCACAAGTACATCGGTGGGCACATTCAGCATCAATGTGCAGATAGATGTGTCCACAATCAACGACCAATACGCATCACCTGCACCCATAGATCAATGCATTAGCCAACAACGATAATTACACAACCAAATAACAAATCATCAAACATCACCACACAAATACTCATGCTCTGCTATCACTGCCGCTACGTATCGGGGGCATGTGCTTGGCCCTTTACTCCTCTCGGCGGTGCTCCCTCTGCATCTACAAAGATTGGAAATAAAAATACCCATAGATGTGATGCCCACCATGCACGGTGGGCCTTCGTATACCCCGCATCATCCACATCTATCGGCTCTATTGCTGCATCTGCCTCGTCTAGCTCAGGAGGTACTAACTCAACTCCTGTGGGCCCTGGTCTAGCTCCGGCCCTCCTTGGTGCCCTAATAGCCCTCACCCACACATATGGCTCCGGGGGCACATCCTGGGCCATACCAAACTGTCGTGATACGTGCTCCATCTAGCCATATAGTTTGTTGTATACATTGTAATTCTACTGCTTTCTCTGACCATCCTTTGTAGTCTTGGTATGGCCTCCATATCATGAACTCTAGCCCCATACGATCTAACATCACTCTACAGGTGTCTATATCCATCTTCTTGCCACGAACACCTACCCATCTCCAAACAAATATGTTTGGCCTCACCCACTCTCCCTGTGGTCCACCAACTGGCCTCAGTACCGCAATATGCTCATAGGCCCATTGTAATATCCCCTTTTGGAATATAAATTAACTTTTATTAATCTACTTGCAAATGGAAGTAAACTTAGAAGAGAAACCCTTTTAGGTTCATCTCAATTTACCCAGGTTTTCAACTTCAACTTACAATGCCTTCAAATACCTTTTGAACTGATCTCTATTTAAGGGTTCAGATAGACTATCTAGTTAGAATTATCACTTCTTTAACCAATCATTTGCAGAAGTAGAGAAAATTTATTTTTACCAAATGCAGATTGAAGATATGGAGATTATGAGCTTTCAAATAGAACCCTTTTCTGCAACAGTTATTTTAAACCCATTCATAACTCAACATTGGAAGTTTCAAAGTTCACGAAACCTGTAGAACATGGTCGTTATAAAATATAGGAGAACAAGAATTACAACTTTAGATTTTCTAAAGCTCTGACCACACATACCAATTCTCAACCCACACCAATGTAGGTCTCTCAGATCTTGACAATAAAATACATTTATAACACCAGATCGAAACAATCACTTGCAAGACTCTTTCAAAGATACAATTAAAAAATGCCCAGGTCCAATCTAGCTTGCATATCAATAAACCTTATGAAGTGGTTTTCTTCCTTCAAAATTTTCCCCAAACAAGTGGTATTTCATCCTTGGATAGATGATCCTTAACCCAATTCAGATTTCATCCTTGCAAGATGGAGTAAAAGGGATCAAAACTAGCCAAATATCTCACTTCAACAAGAAGAATAATATCATGACAAAACCATGAATCAATTAATGCCCAGAATGACCTCCTTAAATAATGGCATCGAAGGAGTGCTTCAAAGTAACTGTGCACACAACTCTCTTAATCATTGCACATATTACTTATTTTGAATATACCTCCAAGTATTTTGTTATATGTCATGGATCTTAAGTAAGAACACAGTACTTCACAATGGGTGATACACTCCCTGAGTCCATCTACTTGTTTTGATTGTTTCTCACAAGTGGGCATACATCCACATTCATGCATGCACCTAAGTTCTAGTTACCGTCACAAGGATCCATGTATATCGAATTTTCACATTTGTCTTTTAGTTATCTCATGACACTAGCACCAACTCTAGAAAATAGTGCCCAGGTGCTCCTATCCACTTTGGGTGCCAAAATCTATGAGAGAATCCTCTTTTAAAAAGTGTCTTGAAAATCACATTTTTTAAACATTTATTATTCATCCTTTTCAATTTTCTTATTAAATGATGCCCGAGGTCCTGAGTCGACCCATGTCGTGTCACTAGTAAATCAATTCATTCCACATAGATAGATTATCCCTATATATACACAAGGAATACGACTTGCCTCTATTTAAGGGTGGGAAATTACCTAAAGGGATATGTTATCTACATTGGCTCAAGGTAAAGGGACTTTCCCCTTTTTGGGTTGATTACTCTATATGACATTACATAGGAAGGGAAAGTTATAAATTACATCTCACACATTTGCATTTTATCCATCTATATCCCATTATCTTGGCATCATTGGAATCGAAGGGGAACCTAAGGATTATGTAATGTCCCCATTCCTACCTCCATGGTCTAGCAGACTGGTTTTTCATCTTAGCCTTGGTCATACCTAAGGGTCTAGCGGCGTAGATGGTTGTTGGGTATGGTTTTCACCTACATTTCACTTATATGTTATGTTTTGGCGTTATGCATGTACTTTATGATGACTTAAGTGAAAAAGGTGGGGTAATGTTCTATTTCTTCGTTGGGGTCACTTAAGTGGACCTTTTTTTTGGCCTAGGAGAAATAAAGTCACTTTAAGTGACAATTAAAACATGACATATCTCCAAGGGGGGTCGAATTAGGGTTTTATGGGCACTTTTATGATGGAAAAAGTTATAAAAGGTGGTGTTTGGGGAGGAAAAAGGATCTAGGATCATTTTGTCATCTTATGTTGGAGCTTTCAGCTTGCTTTCCTTGCTTGTGGAGGTGAAATTCTGTAGGAACCCTAGCTTTGGTAGTGAAAGATCTACCCCTAGCTAGTAGAGCACTCTTCGGTGGTGAAAGATCCAACCCTAGTTTGCTATTGTGGAGTTTATTCAGATTGGATTGTCAGATTCAGAGTTTCAGAGGCTTGCTGATCCAGTTTCAAGTCCAAAAAGAGAAGACAACCATATTCAGTAAGAGAGATCATCTATTTTATCAGTGGAAACTGCTTGCTATTGCATGTTGATGCATGTTACTTGCATGTCATTGCATGTTAATGCATGTTACTTGCATGTTGTTGCATGTTAGTTTAATTGCAATAAAAGTGAAGATATTGGTTATTTTCTGATTTTATACCTTGCTGCCATAACTGTACTTTGTTGTCATATTTTTCTATATACTACTGTCATAAAAATCAGATTGTTATTTGTGAAAATTTGGTTGGAAATCTTGAATATAAAATAAATCCGGAAAAGGGATATTTCAGTGGTATCACAGCTGGTCTTTTTTGCAATGTTGGGTAGTGTATGAAGGTTTATTCCAGAGGAATACACCCAAGAAAGAAGGTCCAGACATGGTCAATGATAAAGATGGAAAATCATTAACTTCTAAATGAGGAGTTTATGAAGAAAATAGTTTATAAATATGGTGAAACAACTAGAGACTACAAACCTCTACTTGAGCCAATTCACAGAGAGATTATCACAGGGTGGCCTTCTGGAACCATATGGAAAGAGGTGAAAATAGTAATTCCTCTGCAGACTCACAGAGATGAAAATGGCAGATCAGGGCAGCACACTCCTTAATCCCAAAACACACTTAGTTGAGCATGCATGAACCGGTTTTCCTAAAAGATTCCAGAAGTGACACTTCCTAGGGCAAACAAGGGGATATTGTTATGAGTTAATTGTTGGGAGAAGTATGAATCTTTGAGTTAAGGGTTCAAAGCTAATATGCCTTTCTCCAAAGTATTGCAGGATGAAGATCGGTAGGCAAGCTCCAAGCGGGATCACTACCCTCATGTTCCCGAGCTACAGAGGTGATTGGGGTAGATTTTAGTTCCACACTTCGACGGATCCAAGAATCGTACCACGCAATCATGGATTTAGAAGTTAAAAACTTACTTTGACTTGAATCCCATGCGCGAAGAGGATGCAATAAAATTTGCAATCCTACATCTTGAGGGAGATGCACATGATTGATGGCATCATGGCCTTGTCACACAGGGACACACACATATTACCACTTATGCGGATTTTGCAGAGAGGACTGCTGGGCAGGTTTAACAGGCGGGATTCCGACAGATTCTTCAGAGAGTTGACTCATTTGAGACAGACATTGATCCTTGGATGGGTACATTGCAGATTTTCAGCGGTTGTCTAGTGATGGTTACTGATGTTTCTGAGGTGAGGTTGAATTCACTTTTTATAAAAGGCTGATTTAGATTCACTAGCAGGGTTTCTGAAGGCATTCGAGCCTTCTTCACTACACGATGCCATCAGGAGAGCCCGAGATTTGGAGTTATATACTCCGAAGCCATAGGTTTCCACCTCGAGTTCAGTAGAGAGGACCCCCATATAGACCTGATGGTTTCCAGCCGAATGGGCCACCACAAAGACAGGAGACCAGCTAGAAATGACGTTTATTTCATGAGAGCTTAGGAATGAGCTGAGGCATAAAGAAACTTTGTTTCAATTGCTGTTCATTTTATGGGCCCCGGGACATGATTAGCACAGGAAAGGGCAAGGCCCAATTCATTGAGGTCTTTGAGGAGGAGAGAAAGAGAGAGTGATGGAGATGAGCAGCTAGTAGACCTAGGAGATGGATGACAAGAGATGAAGATGCTTTGGATGGTACTGATGAGCAGGAAGAGGATGTTTTCCCTTAGGAGACTGTAGCCACTTTGTCTAGTACCCCGAGGTACAAGGCATTCAGAGTTAGGGGAGTTATGCACAGGGCAGCATGTTGTGGTACTTATTGATAGTAGGGCTACCCACAACTTATATTGATGCATCCTTGGTTGAGAGACGAGGCCTACCGAAAAAGGAATTTGAGGGCTTCAATGTTGTTGTAGCCAATGGTGAATCTATGAGATGCACTCGTAAAGTTCCATCAGTGGAGCATCACCATGGGGAACTACACCGCTACTGATGACTTCTATATTGTCGGCATTGGAGAGACCAACGTAGTGTTGGGAGTTTAGTGGCTTCACTCCCTTGGTGAATTTTGTACTAATATTTCAGACGATAGATCTGAAATTCAATTCCGAGGGTAGGAATGTGACCTTGAGGGGTCTATCTACAGGAGCATTAGGGTAGTCACAACTAAGAGAATAGAGAGGATCTTTCGGCACAATGAGGTGGATTGGGCCGTTCATTGCTTGATTTCGACCAAGAATACAGGGAGTGACCATCCAGAGTATCATGTGGATGTCTAAGGCCTATTGGAAAGACAGTGTCAGTTTTTCAGGAAATACCTCCAGGTGTACCACCAGATAGGGGGTTTACAATGAGCACGTGATTGAGCTTGGGGACAGCAAGCTAGTGGTTACTAATCCTTACCGTCACCCCAAACATTTTAAGGATGAGATTGAGAGGACTATACACGAGCTTTAGACATGGGGCAAATTAGACCTAGTTCTAGTCCTTTTGCTTCTTCAGTGTTGTACCCTGGTGAAGAAGTATGGAACCATGTGAATGTGCATAGATTACCGTGCACTGAATAAGAAGACAATTAAAACTGTAAGTATCATTGTGCCATGCATTGATGAACTACTAGATGAGCTACATGGAGCAATCTATTTTTCCCCCACAAATAGACTTGCGATCTGGATATCACCAGATCAAGGTCAGAGAGGAGGATGTGCATAAGACAGACTTTCAGGTGCCACTAGGCCACTTCAAGTTTTTGGTGATGTTTATTCGGGTTGTCTAATGCACCGGCCACATTTCAGTCCTGCATGAACCATGTGTTCAACCGTCATTTGCGGAAGTTTGTATTGGTCTTCTTTGATGACATTTTACAGTCATACAGTAGGACATGGGAGGATCACATTCAACATCTTGATGAGGTGTTGGGAATTTCTGAAGCTAATTTGCTTTATGCGAAAGCTTCTAAGTGCGATTTGGTATGACAGAGACTGCTATATTTTAAGGCTATGTGATCAGAGGAGGCGGATGTCAAGGTGGATAGGGAGAAGATTCAGGCGATTTTGGATTTCCACCACCTAGGACTTCTGACACACTTGAGAGGATTCTTGGGACTATGCCACATATTATAGGAGGTTTGTGAAGAACTTCTCTCGCTTGACTGCGCCCTTGAGAAACTTGACCAAGAAGGGGGCTTTTGCTTGGTCAAATTCAGCACAACAGGTTTTTGATCATCTTAAGGGAGGTGATGAGTTCTTGTCCAAACTTACATTGCCAGATTTCACTCAAAGCCATTTGTACTCGAGTGCGATGCATTAGGAGTGGGTGTTGGAGTAGTGCTCATGCAGGATAGGCATCCCATTGCCTATGAGAGTCGGAAATTGAGTCCAGTAGAGAGAGGATTCTCAATTTATGACAAGGAGATGTTGGCCATTATGCATGCATTGGTCAAATTTAGACAGTATTTAGTGGGCAACAAATTTGTGGTTCATACGGATCACAATAGCTTGAATTCTTTTTGGAGCAAAAGGATCTCAATGACTCGCCAGTAGAGATGGGTAAATAAGATACAACCTTTTGATTTCGACATAGAATACAAGAAAGGTAAGAATAATGTGGTGGTTGATGCATTATCTAGGAGACCTTGCTTTGATTCTATGATTTGCTTTATGTCAGAGATTTCAGCTGATTGGAAGTGCTCATATACTTGTTGAATACTCCAAAAATAAGTTGGCATGTGAGATTATGGATGGCATTATTCAAGATGATCGATACAGAGTTGTGGACAACCTCATCTACTACAAGGATAGAATTTTCCTTGTACCAGAGTCCAAAATGAAGGAGAAGATCCTTCGAGTAGTGCATGATACACCCTTGGCTGGACATCCATATATTTTAAGACATAGCATTTTGTACTATCAGCTAGAGAGATTCAAACCCTCATGGAAGGGGTTAAAGGACGATGTCCTTAACCATGTCAGGGAGTGTTTGGTTTGATCTCAAACCAAGGTCAATTTGAGCACTCTTTCCCAGCAGGACTTCTACAACCTCTGTTTATTCGGGGTTTAACAGAAGTGGGAGAGTATATCCATGGCAGATTTTATCACATGTCTTCCCTCAGTGTATGGGCATGATTGCATATATGTGGTGGTTGATCGGTTGACTAAATATGCCCATTTCCTTCTATGCCTTCAGGGTCATAAGGCAAAAGCAAGTGGCTTAGAATTTCTTCACATTATTTTTAGGCATCATGGGTTGCCTAAGAGTATTGTCATGTATAGGGATAAGCCTAGCGCTCAACAGAAGAACTTACATTATTCAGGCAATAAAAGCATTTTGAGGCATGTAGGCTCTACGATTACAATTAGTATCATATTAATCCATACTTTTTCTTAAGAGGTCAACAATGGATAGAGGGCTTACATTAACGTAAAAGCACTCATGGTTATAAAAGGAGGTGCACCTGGCCATTAGTGAGTCATGCTTTTGGTGAATTGTTAAATATCTTGGTGAAGGATTGTTTGTTAAGCACCTTTTCCATCTCTCTCAAGGAGGAAAACTCTTGATTGAGACCCTCCTCAAGGATGAAAACCCTTGTGGAGAAGTTGGTGTGGATGAAACCCCACACTACACTTGGTTTTCTACACTTCATTGTTGGTACAGGAGAACTAATTTATTCCCTAAAAGACTTGCTTGGGAGAGTGTTTTGAAAGTGATCTTGCCATTTTAGGAAAACTCGCCAAAACCAAAAACTGGCCAGACCCCCAAAAAAAAAAGGCCAAAAACTCGCCAATTTTTCATTTCTAATACTTTGGGAATACTCGAGCAACTTAAAAAATACTCAAATTTCTTTAAAAAACATAAATTTTAAGCAACACATCGGAAAATGTATCGGAATGAGCCCATAAAATGTTGGAGAAAACCAGACCGGTTTCAATTAGATTTGAATACAAATACAATACAAAATCGCATCATCATGCGAATACGAATAATTTGGCTGATACTAGTCCCCACACTCGGCTGATTCTCCACGCTCCTCCTAGAAGGCTGCGAATCTGGCTCGATCATGGAACTAGATGATGGTGTTGGTGGCTCATCTGCTGCAAATTGGAGATCACCTCCAAAGATGTCATCCAGTCGGCAATATCTCGGCCAATACTCGGAGTCCTGCTAGTGCTTAAAAAATCCCTCCATAGCCTCCCTCTCAAAAGAAGCAATCTCGTCCAAAACCGTGAACGCAGGGTTTTCCTCTTCTTGCCCAGGCCATGCTTTCACGGTATGGATCTATCTGATCCAAATCAATGAGTCTCCACTGATGTGAGCCTCAACTTTTTTTTGTGTAAACACAGGAGATTGTATTGCACAAAAACCAAGTTGATATGAGTCTTTTTTGAGTCAAGCTTGTTGCAACTTCTTCGTGTGATTAGTCCGAGCACGGGAGAATACTCGTCAAGTTTTGGCGAGTACTCGCCGAGTTTTGGAAAGCTATCCAATATTTTTAATTACTAATCTGTCTACAGGCAATCAAAGCTCATGATTCTTTCAGAAGATTGCAAGAAGTTGCTTGGCCCAAAAAGGTGCAAAAATGGATTTTATGAAAATAAGAAAAATATTGCCATCACTGCGTGGAGCTCGAGAAAATATGCACTTTTAGAGAAAACGACACCTGAAACGGAGCCACAGAATGAAAGTTATGGCACATGCAAGTTTTTGCTGCTACATCTTCCCGGACCCTTTCCAAAAATGGCAAATTTTTTTCTATACTTGTGTTTTTCTTCACCAAAAATCCAAAAAGGAAAGAAATGCTGTCTTTGGCGAGTTTTTGGCGAGTTTTTGGCGAGTTTGTGGCGAGTTTTTGGCGAGTTTTTGGCGAGTATTCCAACTATACTCGGCGAGTTTTTTTTTTGCATTTTTGGCGAGTTTTCCTGCGAGTTACTCGTTTAGCATAATTTTTGGCGAGTTTTTCTAAACTCGCCGAGTTTTTGGCGAGTATTCCATCTATGGTGCAAACCAACAGAAGGTACATGCAGACAAGCACAGAGTTGAGAGATCATTCGAGGTTGGAGATTTGGTTTTCTTACGGTTGCAGCCATACAGACAATCCTCACTCAAGAGGAGCGGTGCAAAGAAGCTAAAACCGCGATTCTATGGGCCATATAGGATAGTGCGCGGAGTTGGGGCAGTAGCATATGAGTTGGAGCTTCCAAAGCACAGTAAGATTCATAATGTCTTCCATGTTTCGTGCCTCAAAAGGGCACTTGGACAACATATTGCACCTTCCACAAATTTACCACCATTGGATGACAAGGGGAAGTTGCTCTTACAACCAGAATCTATTATTGAGGTAAGACAAAGGAAGCTTCGGAATAGGGTAATCACAGAATATCTAGTTCGGTGGAAAGACTTACCACTAGAGGATGCCATTTGGGAGGGAGAGCAGATTTTACAGCACCCTAGTTTACGTTTTGCTTGAGGACAAGCAAATTTTGGGAAGGGCTGACTGTAATGTCCCCATTCCTACCTCCACGGTCTAGCGACTAGTTTTCCGTCTTATCCTTGGTCATACCCAAGGGGCTAGCGGCGTAGATGGTTTTTGGGTATGGTTTTCACCTACATTTCACTTATATGTTATCTTTTGGTGTTATGCATGTACTTTATGATGACTTAAGTGAAAAAGCTGGGGTAATGTTCAATTTATTCGTTGGGGTCACTTAAGTGGACCTTTTTTTGGCCTAGGAGAAATAAAGTCACTTTAAGTGACGATTAAAACATGACATATCTCCAAGGGGGGTCGAATTAGGGCTTTATGGGCACTTTTATGATGGAAAAAGTTATAAAGGTGGTGTTTGGGGAGGAAAAAGGATGGGGGACCATTTTGCCATCTTATGTTGGAGCTTTCAGCTCACTTTCCTTGCTTGTGGAGGTGAAATTCCGTAGGCACCCTAGCTTTGGTAGTGAAAGATCTACCCCTAGCTAGTAGAGCACTCTTCGGTGGTGAAAGATCCAGCCCTAGTTTGCTATTGTGGAAGTTTATTCAGATCGGGTTGTCAGTTTCAGAGGTTTGTTGATCCAGTTTCAAGTCCAGAAAGAGAAGACATCCATATTCAGTAAGAAAGATCATCTATTTTATCACTGGAAACTTCTTATTATTGCATGTTGATGCATGTTACTTGCATGTTGTTGCATGTTAGTTTAATTGCAATAAAAGTGAAGATATTGGTTATTTTTTGATTTTATACCTTGTTGTCATAATTGTACTTTGCTGTCATATTTTTCTATATACTACTGTCATAAAAATCAGATTGTTATTTGTGAAAATTTGGTTGGAAATCTTGAATATAAAATAAATCCGGAAAAGGGATATTTCAGATTAAAGGTCTTCAACTTGCCTCAATTAATTATGGCTTGGAAAAGGGGGACATTACACCCATACATGTAACAATCTGGTAGGTCTAATACCACCTCCATGCTCCTCTAGTGTAAATTTGTATAGATCCCTATACAGGTGGGCCAATACACAGCGTGCCCAAGTATACCTCGTGCTCTCCTCCTCTATCCCACGGCAGATGTCATGCATCTTTTACAAGATGCCTACACCACCACCCTCCACTGCAATTGACAAAGCAATCACAACAGCAATAAACTTCCACAATCGAGGAACCCCTGATCTCAAGATAGCATCAAGGCTAATATGGACCTCAATTGAACTCGAGTCCCCATAAAAATACCGCCTAGCTGCCCTCATCTGCCTCTATGCATCATCCACAGCCATCACCTGAACTCTCTCCCCCAACGATAGGCAGTCGTAGTATGCGATACACGTCCTCTAGAATAATTGTGATCTCTCCTGTAGGTAACCAAAAGGTGCAAGTATCTGCACACCACCTCTCACACAAAGCTATGATCATAGGCATATTATGAGGCACATCCCCCATCCTCATTGTGTTGCAAGTCATCACGGTCTAGAACATCCCACTCGTCATCTGACAACCTCAATCCTAGCAATGTACTCTAATGGCGGCCACCATGAAACTCTCTCGAATGGATGTCCCTCTGCACACGACAAAACAACAAAACACAGTTAGAACATCATACATATGCAAACAACACCTACCTATAACATCAATATACATCAATTTTCACATCTACAACACTCTGGGCTCAACCCAGGCTTTTTGGGACACAAATGCCGAAAAAAGGGACTGCGGCACCCAGGAGCAGGTCACTAGCACCCATTCCTAGGTGCTAGTTTCCCGAGGGTCGTTAACGCCTTCATCGCTCTTGTCCAGGTCCAAAACGCCAAGAAATTCAAAAACAAAAATTTTGCGAAAATTCATCAAAAATGACTAATCTCAACACATTTTTCGAAAAAAAATCACACTTACTAGCTCAACTGTCGTACGTGACGCCACAGTTGCTGCCACCATCTCGAACCGACTCAATCGTGGTGCTCTCACTTGAGGCATCTTCACACACCCAAAGCTCACAATCACACGTGTGCAACAATCAAATGAATTACGTATTCACTTTTTCACATTACTATTTATAGTAACTTTCCATTACCTACCTTAGTATAGTCATTATTTGCGCTCATTCTCTTAACTAATATACATTGCACGATTTTACTCATCTCTTGAGCATATTTACTCCAATTTCTATCTCGTTCACGTTATTCTCTTCAAAATTCCTCCTACTACCGTATCGTACACATTTCACACATGATATTTCTCCTTGACATCATTTCCACTAGATATACTGTAATGTCCCCTTTTCCAGGGCATTACTAATATATTGGTTCATCTCTTTCATTTGCATTATAACCTCTTGGCATGCCTAGCGCTACAAGTGGAAGTCTTATTTAGTCTTTAAATGTGCTCATAGGTTAGTTACTCTTTATTATTTAATTAGAAAATAATAAAGTGCACATTAAGTGAGTCTTTTAATATTTTAATTAAGTTTTATTTGTTTTCCCTCCAAAAGGGAAAAGGTCAGCCATTTGAATGTTGCACCCTTATGCTATAAAAGGAGGTTACATGACCATTTTTGGGGATGTTAATCTGATCATTTATGTCTCTCCATGCTTGGAGAAATGGGATGTATGCCCAAGGGATGTATGCCCTAGCTCTCATTGTGCTCTCTCTCATTCGACTCGGAGTTTAAGAAAATCTGATTTTGATAAGGATCCATTTGTGTGTGTGTTGCATCTAGTGTGTGGTGAACTGCTTGGAAAAGAATTCCTTGCCCTAGTGAATTTATTTATGGTGCAAATCTGATTACTATTGCATGATTTGGAGCATATTTGTTTGTTTTCAGATCTGCTATGTTTTGCAATTAATTTCATAATTTTTGGAGATGATTTGATGCCCTAAATGTGCTCAGAGACCTAATTTTTAGGGAAAAATTAGGGTTTCGTGTTTGTTGTGCGAAAAATAATTTTAGAATATTATTCTTCATATTTTTGTGGCCCAAAATCCAAAGTTTGAAGGTTTTTGCTTGATTGGTTAAGCAGGAAATAATTTTAGAAGTTGCAGCAGTCTGGGGTTGGATTATTAATTGTTTGTGACACATTTTGATGCTTAAAAATTGTGGTCTCAGTTCAGATCTATTCTTGGCATTTTTGTGCATCAAAACAAGCTTTTGGAGGGTGAAAACAGTTGAGGTAAGTGCTGGTTATTAATTAATTTCTGCTAACCCTAGCGCCCAGATCTAGAAGTTTAGATGTTATTTTGAAGGGGTTTATGTGCTCAGAAAAATCTGATCTTTAGTTCATTGGAAAGCTCTAAAATTCTAGTTTATTATGCACTTGGTTTCATGCAAAAATATGGAGTAGTGATTGAGTTATCAATTGTTGAAATTTTCAGCTGTTGGCAACTGTTTCAAATTGATTCACTATTGTAATAAAAATCAGAATTGAGAAGAATAAAAATCTGATTGTCTCCACCAATCTAGCTCACCACCTTGACCACTTCCAACCCCATTTGGGTTGTAATTGGTTGACCTTGGGCTATTTTAGGTTGATTCAAAAGGATTTAATCCTTCTTGGTTCGATTTGGGTTGAAGTTGTAATTTTTTATGTCCAAAAAGGGGACATCACATATACACACACCTTTGCGATATCTATCATACATTCACTATTACGCAATTACTTTCGGCTCAGCATTCGTTCTCATCATCACTTCCCTTTCCGTCAAAAGGGGGGCATACAATTGGGGTCATCCTATAATTCTTCTTGCACCATTACGCAATCAATCTACATTTCTAACACATCATTATCGAACATTTGCTCGTACACCATGCAACATCTCACATCACTTTCTAGCGACTCCCCCTAATGACCTAATTTGGGGGCAACAAGCGTAAAATACCTCTATGAGTAACCAATCAATCAATTACATACATTCAAATCTCCACAACATTAAATCATATCAATCAATCAACACAACACAACGTATTTATCCTCCCAGATGACCTAACTTGGGAGTTATATCACCACTTTCCCAGATGACCTAACATGGGAATTTATTCTATATTTTTGCAACTGCTTCCAGATGACCTAATATGGAAGCCATCACATACACATTTTGGTGACAACCGTGGAGTGGGGGCAATGAGATGTCATTGCCTTTCCTATACTGCTCCTATATGGGTTATCACGTTTGAACAAATCGAATTGGATCCAAATGAACAAAATCTGGTCTTTGTCCATCTGCAACGGCTAGAACCTTTGGGCATGTAATTAAGGTTGGAGGGTAAAATTAGACCTCTCTCCCTACACTCTTCCTCTGGCGGCAAGACGCCCAAATCCTCAGTTTCTCACACACATGCAATCGGATTGGGAATTGATCACACCCTACCCCATTACATCTCCATCAACGACAAAAATTGAAATCTCCAATCATTCAACAACGCAATCATCAATATCGCTTAGCGCTCCTCATAATGGTCTCACGTCTCTCATTATGCCACATGGATCGACACGTTGATCCATGGTTCACCACACTATGGGTTCTCATTCGGCACGTACTTTTACCACATCTGCGCGTACTTCTGCAGCATGGGATTCTCCGGACTTCTCTCAGGTATGCATCTCTATCTACTTTATGTTATCGAGCTTTCGCTCACCAACATAAAGTGGGGGCGAATGTAGACACAAAATCACAGACTTACTACTATTTACTATATCGCCAAGTATGTTGTTTTATATATGGATCTTGTGTAAGAAAAGTATTCACTGATGACCCATTCCACAGTCCAACCACTTGTCTTATTGGTTTCTGTTGCTTTTATCTTTCACACTTACACCCAGTTTTGGTCAGGCCTCAAGGATCCCTGTCGGTCAGTTTTCACTCATTTTTGTCACTTGTCTCTGGACACTAGCGGTCAAGACTGGACACTAGTGCCAGGCGCTCCTGCCTAGGACTCCTATCCATCTGTTAGCATATGGATTTGCACGCATGCAAATGACATGCAACAGTGTGGGAACGAAGTCCCTCCTCAATGAAGGTGAGGCTGCCTTTATTGAAAACCAAAACTGTATTTACATCTGTACATTCAAAATTGTATGTGGGGGGGGGTTTTGGAACATCAATGGAAGAAAAGTGAATGAAGGAAATGGAATGAAATGAAAGAAAGGAGTGGAATGGAATGGACTGAAAGAACATGCAAGAGTTAGGTAAAAACAGAGCCTAATATTGCATGAAGAGAAAAGATGAATAACCAACACAAATAAAACGGAGTTTGAGTTAGCCAAACAAGAACATGCAAAAGGGAACACACATGAGCAAGTAGATAGTCAGAGCTTGATCACTGTGAACTAGAACAACTGATTGCTAATGTTGACAATAAGATCAAAGATAATATTTGCATGCAAGATTCAAACACCTAACATCTAATGAACATAAGAACACCAAATGTTACAAGAGACAATAAATGAGACACAAAGTTCTTATTCTATTAACTCCGAAATGTTTTTCACAAAGAACACAAAGTTTCTTCTTGAAACAAAGCTTGCACAAAAGTATCTTCTTCTCCTCTCTCAAAGTCACCCTTACAAATGAGCCCCTCACTTTCTTTTATAACCCAAAGTTGGTTACAAAGTAGTTAGGGTTTTAAATGCACATTAAATAGGGCACTTGAGTGACTTTGACTTTTTCCAACCAACTTTATTAAATACAACCCAAAAATAGAAATCACTTAAAATATCCAATGTTTCCCAAATAACAACACCTTTAAAAATATACAATAATAACCAGTGCCTTATCCATTGAAACGGGGTCCGCCTATCTCAAACGTATGAGAAATGGACTCTCCCAATTCGCTAGATATCAAGAAATCAACTTCCCACACCGCCGGTGAAATTAGGATCTGCTGCTTTTGATAATTGAAAGGATCTAAACCTTCCCAAAGTTTCAAACATCTTTTCCTCTTCTGGAGGTTCACTTGACCGAAGAATAGCTTCACAAAATACCTGCAATTCAAGAATTCTACTTGGCATATCATTAAAATTAACAATTTTAGACTGAGCATCCTCAAACAAGTTCTTCAATTTGATACACCGTTCCATGGAAACCGCCGAAAAATTGTTGGCAGGAGTGTACATGTCTTTGAACAATCGTGAGAATTGTTCTTCTACCTGCTCCGATGAACACCTTTGATTATGCTCATTCACTAGGTTGCAAGGAATTTCAGCTATGAAATCCTGGATTGAGGAAAGTGAAGCGAAAACTTCATTGCACATGTTGTCATAATGGATCATAGAATCCACAAGAAGCGTCTTTCTCGATTTGAGATGTAGACACCAGAGGAAACGTGCCCCTCGATGTTCAAACTCGAGAATCCCTTCAATAGCCAACACTGAAGACTCCATACTTGTCATCTCCTGCAGACTGGGCAATATCTCATCCAAATTTGCTATCGTAGAAACAAAAGTTTCTTTGAAAGAAAGAATTGGATCTAGATATACACTGATATTTTCATGAAGCTTAACTGCAGTCTTGATCGCTCCTTGGCCCAAAACAAGAATCTCCGAAAGCCAAGTTTTAGTGACATGGCCCAACGTGTTTATTTCCTTTGACAAATTAAGAGTCTCTTCATCTGGGGCAGCCACCGCATCAGGTACCGGGAAGGTGGATGATATGGGATTTATCAAATGCTGAACATACTCCACCAATTGACTCTTTTCAGCCTTGAGCCGAGAATTTTGGGACTTGTATTTCTCCAATCTTCTTAGCACGATATCAATTGAATCTCGAGCCATCGCCATGTCACTTTCCAACGTGGATCTCCCAAGTCCTAGTCTGGAAACTTCATAGTCGGCTGGCGTCATAGCATTACGTTCTTTATCCACTCGTGGAATGGCAAGGTCTGCAAACTTGTTTCCATCATTATCCACCATTATTCGAGAAAGTACCTTGGGCTTCTTAGGAATAGCGTCATTCGACAGTTTGAAAAGGGCATCAAAATCAATGTCGATTGGCTTGACAACTCTCTTCCTTTTCTTCACTTCTGAATCAACCCAAGAAGGAGTTTCGTTTACTATCTCGGCATATAGAATCCTGGAGCTTGAATCAATATCCTCATCATCCCTGACATCATGAGATCCTTCTTGAATCCTATCAACGGCCTCAATTGGAGGAGACACAACCTCAATGTCCAATTCTTGATCGTTCGGGAGATTTTGGGAAATCTCTTCATGAACTACGTGCTCCGAAGTATTTGATATTTGAATTACTTGTACTTGAGTGGGTGTTTGTTCGAAGCATGGCTGAGGATCATTTGCTACCAGCGTATGAGTGCTATTAATGATGTGAGTGGAAGAATCTCTACTCGAGGTAGAAAATCCAGACACACGCTCCTTTCCTTCTTCAGGGTTTGGATCTCTGGATCTCTCTCTTCGTGACACGTTGTTCGGCGAAGTGGATTTCGGCAACCATTCTTTTCTTATATGTCGTGTATGATCGGATGGTAACGAAGTTGATCGAGAAGAAACCTTGGTCGAATGGAGGTGTCCTGATATAGGCAATTTTCGTGATTCTGAAACGGGATTCGGAATTGCTTGAAATTTGGCAAGTTCCTTATCATACCAAGATATGCTTCTTTCGATAATTGGTTGGTTCTTGCCATCGAGAGAAAATTCATCTCTTTTGGTCCAGTCGATTCGAGGCAACGGTGTGAAGGCAATGGCATCGTACGAGGGATCAACGACATCTTCATCATTGGTTATGAATGAATCGGGAGGACTCCGGATGTGGAAGGCCTTGATCTGAGCAAGTGTTAGGCGAGAGTACTCCCGTCTCCTTACTTCATGTTCATCCGAGCAAGCGGCCCAGAAATCCTCCATGGTAGGATTATGTTGATACTTTGTTCCCATAATCGTTTGCATATAACCATTGATATCGAACTGGGCTCTCTTCACATATGGATGGATGGTTATGAGAGCAAACTCCTTTTCCATTAGTTGTGCACTGAATAAGTTTGGGGATTGGTATTCCCCGATTTGGATCGGGAAATGAATTCCTGGGTGGTGCTTGTCACTAAGCAAGCAGTGAACTTGGAACAATTGTCGCGCCAGCTCCATTAACGCCCACTTATCACTGACGTACTTGGGAAGTTTCCACGGGGGGTCCCAGCAAAGCCACTCACGCGGATGTAGGAAAAAGATGAAAATTGTATAAACCAGGTTCCCCATTGGGAAATGACACTCATGGCTTCTTTGGAAAACCTTTCCTCTGTATTTCGATTCAAGTTCCGGATTACGCGGAAGGTGAATGCATCATTGACTCTTCTAAAATGGTGAGAACTATTTTTGAAGCTGAGCTGAGGGTAATAGTGAAAAACGTTGTTTGATGACCCCAGGATTCCTCTCGTTTCAAGTCCCGAAAATAACTTCCTCCGTGCTACTGCATAGGTCAGATATGAGGTCATGTAGAAGCATCCAGTCATTTTGACTTCTATCAATTGCTTGTGAATGGTGTTGCTGATGATGGTGGCCCAGTCCACAAACTCCTTCTTGGCTAGGATAATACAGATAAACTGGTACATCCATGGGTGGAAGACTCTTGCAGAAGGTAAACCAAAAACTCGACTTAGGAGAGTGATCATGTCTCCAATCTCTTCCACGAACTCAACGCGGTACAGTTCTTTGGGGAGCCTATCAATCCGAGGTCTCTTGGTCACCAGCCAATTGTTGTTAACCATTTTGCTCCATCTTAGGGGTTCTTCGTCCCAGAAATCTTGCGCAGACTGGCGAGTGATATCTGCATTCTCAGGAAAATCAGGTATCCCGAGCAACTCCTCAATGTGTTCAGGTGTGATTAAGAGGAAAGGCTCGCGGTTGTCTTTATAAATTCCTCGTCGCTCAGGGTCGTAATGCTCTGCACAAGCAATCACCAATTCCGGACACTGCACCGAGACAGGGAATGCTGCTGCTTGAGGTAGGCCACTGTGGTAAAGCCTATCAGAGAAAATGGTCTTGCCTTCAGTTTTCACTCGCTCGCAAAACTGTTGCACGTTTATATGACCCAGATTTGTATCGGTGATGTTGTCATACGCCGACTTAATGGAGCTGGGAGGAATAATTCCTTGGAATTCATATTTCAGGGCAGATTTATTATATTTTTCCACTGGTTTCCTCGATCTCCCTGCAGATTTGGATCTTTCGGCCATTTATGAATTTAACAAAGCAGTGACACAGGCACGCCAGACAATGCAAACGGGGCCGGGTCTCAGTCTCCAACACCCCGTCAATGCAAGAAAAATATTTCCTGTTTTATTATTATTATTATTATTTAAAATAAAATAATAATAATAATTGTCTCGAATTAAAAACTTTTAATATGTCAATAAAAACAAATCGAGACCAAGCTCGAATTCCAACTCTGACAGTAACAATTAAAATCTCCCGATTTTAATATTTTGCGTGAATGGAGTTTCCACTCTTCCCTGGTTAAGGCGTGGAAACTTTATTGTCGCAGCTGTTCCCTCGGTATTTTGGCAGTGGATTCTGCAATCCGAGCTCCAATCAACAAGTTTCTCTGAACTTGGTAAAAGAATACTTTTTTTATTGTCTGATTGGATTTACATAACGGACAGGTATAAATTTTGCCTATCGCCCTTAGAGTTTATCAAAGAGACCATTTACAAGTAACAAGGATGTAGTACACGGAACGGCCAAGCAGGTATTTTCAGAGTTGGCTTTCACATTCAATTCAGTTCTAGGGGAAAAGAATAAATGAAATGCTGAACAGTATGAATCGTTTCATTCTGCGCCGTAATAACCTTCATCAGGTCTCCTGTTAACACTCTGTCACTTAATCGATTTTGATAAAAACGTTTTGAAGGAAAATCCCGAATTTGAGGATGTATTCGGTACTGAGCAGATAACAAAATAGTTGGTCGATCTGCTTGTTGGAAGTGACTTTCCAAAAATGAAAAGGCGAGTCAACTCAACTAAACCTTTATCTCGTTCTTCTACTATAGCTGACTGTGGTCATTGTTGTAGGATGGCCTGTAGCTTTCAGGAGCAAGTTTCTTAAGCAGCGCGCACTGTTATTGAACAAGATGAATAACATTCAACATTCCCCAGACTGTGCGCGTCCTGTCCCTGGGCGCGTGGGGTTTTTCTTACTGAGCGCGCACTGTTCACGCACAAGATGAATAACATTCAACATTCCCCAGACTGTGCGCGTCCTGTCCCTGGGCGCGTGGGTTTTATGGCTGGGCGCGCACTGTTCACGTTTGCTCTTAAAACTGTCTTTGCTGTCTCTTCTGCGCACTGTGCAGTATGCTTCCTAAACTTCGCACCTGTGCTCGAATGCTTGACTGCGCTCCATCAAATGCTGCAACAGATGTATAGTAGGTATATGTTTTTGTTTGCTGGTGCGGCCTGCATGGAAGACTGTCCTTTATCCAAAAACTTGTTCTATTCTTTAAAAGACTGTTTCTTGCCCAGTGCGTGGGCTTTATTTGCATAATGCCAAACAAAAAATTATGTCTTTCTGAAGAAAAAGAAGCTTCTGACTTTTTCCACCGGGTTTGATGGAGGAAGTTACGAGGATTAATTCAACTTCCTCACATCCCGGGTAGTGGCTTAAGTGCCAGGGGAAATGGGAAAAGTAACGGGCAATTGCCAACGGGAATGGCAAAATGGGTTGGCAATCCCCGTCTAATTTCCCCATGTGGGAAATTGGGGAATTTTATGCCCGTTTGCCAATCCATGATTTGGCAATTGGCAAAGGAAAACCCGCGTCCGGGGAATTTGAAGGAAATTGCCAGGAAAGTGGAAATCCGGGTTTGGGATGCCAACCCGGCAGTTGGAAACAAAAGCTAACTTCCCCGGCACCAAAACTTGTCGGATGAATCTTAATTTATATTTATTTAATTAAATACTCCTTAAGTGATTAATTTAATCAGACAAGGAGCAATTAATTAATTAAATATTAATTAATTATTTTAATGTATTTTAATACGTTTTATAGCCTGGCGGGAAGAGTTCTTGCCCGAAAATCACGAAACGAAGACCGAAACGATCACAAAAATAAGACGATCGCAAGGAGTCCAATGAACCATGCAAAGTAATACTTTTCAAAATTTTCTCATTTTTAATTATTTAATTGTCTTTTTTTTTGACAATTTTGCGCAGTCAAAATTGGCTGATAACACCATCCTGGGCGCCCATGTCCTCTTTATGTTAATTTCGAGGACATTTGAGGTTGGTCTTTTTCGGTTTTCCCTCTCATATCCCGAGGTACTAGTCGGCATGTCGAGTCATCAGTGTTGAAATTTGAACAAGATATCCCTATATAAACACAGCATACATACCATTATATGGGCGAATGATTCTTATCAAGGGCTAGCTATCTACATACATCAAAGGGGTTGCATTTGGGCACATTACTCTACATAAACACTGCATAGGAAGGGGAGTTGATTCTATTCCATCCACACATTTGCATTTTATCTAGCTATCATAGGCGCGAGGGCGACCTAGGAGAACTATTACACACACAAGCACATAGAACTACATTGAGTCTGAGATGTAGTGCAGCGCTCAGTCGTAAGTTCACCATTGTGACAGCTGAGGACAGTCCGACCCCTCATTTTGCATTTTTATTTTTTAGGATTTGATGTCTTTTTTAGGGTTTTACAGGAGGATATTTGTGTGCATGTTCATAGGTACCTCGGCAATGCAAGTGTGACATATAGGCAGCCACAGGCCAACAAGACCAAAGCTCTAGCAACCATATCAGAACTAGGTTCCGACCTTTTCCGTAGACCTAGGCGCCCCGAAACAGGTCTTGTCCTTTTCCAGGTGCCCTAGTCCAGCCGTTTCCACCTCTACTGCATTTTTCCTGTGGTTCGTTGTGACAGTCTTTGCTTCTGTTCCATCATATTTTCCAGTCCAAACTCACTGCGGGATAAGCGAAATTAAGATAAGTACCTTACCCCTGTCATTTCCTTTCATAGCTAAAATTAAATAATTTGTTTAGCATTTATATTTCATTGTATATTATTTATAGCAAATCTTTGCATTCAAATTTTAAAATAATAATCAGATTTTATTGAAACACCTAAAAGTATTGATGAAGTTATGGCTGGGGTTTAATTTCAAAAAAACTTGGATACATTCTACTATAAACACAGTTTGTTTGCATAAACGAATATTATTACAAGTCTTTTCCAATGGTTGAAAACTTACAAGTTCATGTTTTTACCTCTGATATTAATATCTTGCAACTCCACACATAAGCACCCTGAAAAATAAAAAATATCAAATTAGCAAAACAAAACAAAATCACTCCTACAATAACTTGGAAATTCAGTTGTAATATGATTAGAACTAAACATTTTGCAAATGAAGTGTTGAAGATAGCAATATACAAAGAAAACTTTTTGTAATATCCCTTTCACTGGATTAGACCAACAACCAAGGAAATTAGACAAATCACCAATTAATCAAATCTGATTTCTATAACCAGCAGACTGACATAAAGACCAGCGAACTGATTTCTCCAAACAGCGGTATAAAAATATATGCAAACACCAAATTCACTTCAAATAATCTTGCCACAATTTAAATATATATTTAATTTTAAGGAATCCAAAGGAACCATAAACAATGAGAAATTTGAGTCAACACACTGTTGGCAATTAATAAATAACCAGCGAAGAGCAGCCACAACAAAATTATGAATTATGGGTCTAGAAACCCTCAAAAATCAAGAGAATGTAGATTCCATCCTTAATAAATATGAAAAATCAAATTATGAACTGAAAATGCAACTCTATGTCCTCTAAGCCATCAAAACCCTACACCAAGGTAGGTCGTTCCACATGTAGGAAGCAAATAAAAATATGAAAGTGAATGTCTTCTCCTCAAATCTGCCCTTAACTTCAAAACCATGCAATGATGAAGGGTTTTCGTCCTTCAACAAACCACTATAAGGGTTTTTGTCCTTCTAGGAAGCCACACAAGAGGGTTTTCGTCCTCAAGTGGAAGAACATGGAACAACAAGCTCTCAATGCCCAATATTATGGAAATGCGCCTAAACTAGATGCACAAATGAGGTCCCGAGACTCGTTTTATAACCTTCCTTTGGCGCCAAATCTTGGAAAGGTAAGGCCGACCCACAAGAGATGTTCTATTCCTTCATTAAGATTCTTTTATTTGTCTTTAACCTATCTGACTTGCATTAAGAGGGAAAACACTAAAAAGAAAACATAAAAATTAGAAAAACGAAAGCAAATGGAAGCTCAAGGTTCTTCTCCAACTCTTCTACTTCTTTGCCATGGAGAAAGAATGGCAAGAAGTTCAAATTATGCTCTCAAATGGGAAAAAAGGACATTACAATCCTCCCTTCCCAAAATTGCTTGTCCTCAAGCAATTGCAAGTGCCCGGATCCCAAACAAGTTTCAGCTGCTCCCTTTTTGTATAATCATCATCCAAACATTGGTGACCCACCATCTCTTTCCTACTGTCCCAATCACCAATATAATCTTGCTCTTCTTTTTCAAAATTCAGGACGAGGGGAGCTAGAATCCCACCTTCAATTGTACAAAATGGTGCAAGTGTGTCACTGTGTAGAAAATACAATCTCCGGCTATAGAAATGTCTTTCTATGAACCAAGACTTCAAGAAGAACAAACCAAAAATGAATAAATCAACAAACCCCTTAGGTGGAACCATCTTCAATTTGACCCTTGGGTCACCCTTGGGTCAAGGTATTTGCCATTCCATCGTTCTCCCATATGCTTAGACCATTGATTCCTTGAGAGAAATAGCACCATAGTGATTGAATGAGGGCTGCAAAGTGACTACAATAGCCATGAAGTGTTCAGTACCTCTTCAACCATGTGATTAGAAGCTCCTTCCTCGGTACCTTATAAGTAAATAAATAGCTGGAAAATTTGTGATCAGCAATAGAAAGGAGAGTACAACAAATGTAATCGTGACATACCTTCAAAGTTTCCCCTTCAATCCCTGTTATGGGGGTTGGCCACAAGGTTACAGCTGATAACAACTTGGAGAAAGGGCTGGAAATGCTTACATAAAAGCTTATGGCAGCGTACTTGGAATCCAAAAATATGGTAGTCTTACTACCTTCCTCCAAACCAACAACCTCAAGACCATTACCCCATGATTTAGTAGCTTCAAAAGGAACATTCTTATCACTGTTCGGAATGGTAAATAGCTCGTAATCTGGCTGAAACCAAATCAGCAGCTTGATTTTTCTTCTAAACTTATAGGATGGTTGAATTTGTACATGCTCAACCATAAATAAGTTTTTCCAAAGGGCTGATATATGAAGAAGAGTATCATAATGAAATTTTCCCAAAAACTGGAACCATTGCATTCCCCAAGCAATATTAACTTCAGCTGGCTTAATTTCAAGAAAAACATTGCATACCTTGTACTTTTCCATGAAATTTGACAACCTGAAGATGTTATTGGTGATCTTGGAGCCTTTGTGACCATCCTTGCTTGGCCCCAACCTTCTTTCCAATTATTCTTTGACAATTTGATGCATACTGCTGCCCATTCCTCCTAATACTTCCATTTTTATGGATCCAAAGGTTAGCCAAGAAAATTTAGGACCATCATTATGACCCCAACACTTCATGATAGAGTTCTCTTTCATACTGATTTTAAAATCAGATATTCCTTATTTTGAAAGACCCATCATAGCACCTATATGCCACTTGTGAAAACACCATAGAAATTGAGCCCAACTGTCTATATGTTCTTTGCTAAAAAAACACTTCTTACCTCTTCACCCCATGAAGTATGATGTGCACAAAGGTGTTCAATTAGTGGTGACTAAAGCGGATACAAAATACACGAAACATGAGTACTCCTAACCATCTGTCCATGGTAGAAAATATGAAATGATACATAGGCAAAAACTGAAATACCTTCATACCGTGGGCTGCCCATAACATTCAAAACTTCTGAGTTTAAATACGCATTCCTTCTTGACATGATTTCCTTGCATTTGTTCCCAAGCTGTTGGTGCTTGTCTTGGGTAACTCTTGGCTTCTTGTTTGGGTTGTGATATCCATCAAACGAACTCCCTTTGTCTGCTGTTAGAAACAGTCCAGCCCCTTCATCTTGTTCTTTATGGGGAGTTTCTTCCATCTCCATGGCCAAAAAAGGTTTGTTTAGGTATTATCAACACAACCCCAAATTAATCTTTCGAACATAAGTATATCAAGCAGATGGCCAACCAAACTAAAAGAGGAAATTTAGTATGCAAACCATGGGCCTTGGAAAGAGGATTACCTTTTGTTTCTTCAATCTCAATCCTTGTTCCTAAAGCGACCCTTGTCTTGATACATGCATAACTTGGGAGCTTCCGGAAAGGATGTAAGTATCCCTTATCACTCAATGTGCTCCTCATTTTTCCCATATTTGTATCAAACTGATTACGATGATGATCAGCTTCGTCTGATGGTTGTAATGTCCCTCCTCTAATAATTTTATTG
This sequence comes from Taxus chinensis, assembly GCA_019776745.2. Lineage (NCBI taxonomy): Eukaryota > Viridiplantae > Streptophyta > Pinopsida > Cupressales > Taxaceae > Taxus > Taxus chinensis. The sequence goes on along the minus strand of CM034146.1, from coordinate 1,045,434,782 downwards.
AAGACCTTTGGCCATTTTCATCTACTCGACAACCAAAGGGTGAGTTCAAGGGTGACCTAAGTTTTATTAATTTTATTATATTGTGCTAAAATTAAAATATAACATTATAAAATAACATATAATAAATTTAATAAACTTAACATTAAAATAGAACTTAGAAAAGTGCATTTAAATAAAAACACTTAATTTAATTGTAATTCCTAAGGGAAAATGCGACTTGCTCCATGAGGTCAAAAAATTAGAAAAAGTGTGTCTAAGTCCCTTTTAAAAAATGCGACTTGGCCTAGGGGAGTGCAACAAAGGGAAAGAAGCTCATTGGATGTGATGGAGATCACCTTGGGTCCCATTTCCTTTATAAAGAAGAAGCCAACCTGCTTAGAGGGGATTCCATATTCATTTGATGTTTCACTCTTGCATTGGAGGCTTTGAGCTTTTTTGCAAATAAAGCCAAGGACGAAAACCCTTAGGATTCATCACTCTTGTGGACGAAAACCCCAAGAGCATTGTGCGGGATTTCTACTAAGGTAATTCCATTGATGTTCACAAATTTTTATTATTCCAGTAGTGTGTGTTGAAGAATAAATTTGCGGCAGCAATTATCAGTTGTTCTAGTGTTGGGCGACTCACTTTTTGGATATTCTATGCTATTTCAGAGGTATTTCCAGATCTGATTTGTATGCCATCTATTGTACTGCTGTTTTTGGATCTAGAGGAATAAATTTCAGAATTTTTTGGAGGGTTTTAAGAGGTATTTTCAGTCAAACTTTTATGCAAATTTCTGAACTGTTTGCAGTCATTATTTGCCTCTAAAAAATCAGATTTAATGCATATTTGGGCTGCTAATAATATAGAAATCAGTTTTGATAGAAATAAAATTATTGGAGTGATGTTTGTGGATGTTTTCCCAATAAACCTTAGTCGCCATTTTTGATGTATAATTGCAGCAGTTAGTAAATCTGATTTTTTGCATCATCTTTCAAGCTATTAGTGTTGGTTATGCTTTATTGTTGTTACCTAATGTTGCAAGCAAGGATCCAAGTCCTAAGCCAATAAGAAAAATAAGGAAAACATAGGTGGGGACTATTGTATGAACTATAGGAATGAGGAGGAGGTTAGGCTAAGGGATTTTTCCCAAATGACTCTCTCTCAAATTATTGATTATAAAATTGCAATTAGCCCTAAGGGTTTAGCAAATGATAAGAGGTTGGTAAGCAGGTATTTTATTGAACAGAACATAGCAAATCAGCCAGTGGCACCCCTTGATTGGAGCAAACAGGAGCCAACCCATCTACATGAGAGGACTAGTGTCATAATAAGAACTCTTTCTTGGCTCCTCAGAAAAGGTGTTGACTTGTCTATTCAAAATACTACAGTGTTGAGAGAATGCAGGGCTTCTAGGGCAATTAAGGATGTTCTTCCACCTTTTTTGAAGGGAGAAACTAATTTAGACCCGCTTAAGGGCAAGTCACCTCAAATTTCTGCCAAGGGACCAACATTTGGAGCAGTGGAGGAATTAAGTGTAGCTACAAGCAAGACATACACTCTTGTGTCCCTTTTGACACAAAAGGCATAGGAGATGTTGGTGAGAACAATGAAAAATGCACCTATCACTCAGGCCACTCCACTTCAAGCTATGCCCCCTCACACGTCAAATCCTAAAGTTTTTGTTTCTCATGAGGAAGTCTAGGCAGGTGTAACTTCTTTTGTGCCTAAAGAATTATCAAGTAAGAAGAGGATGAGGGGGGGAACCTAACCAGAGAGATTAGGAATGGATCCAACATTCAGTGATGTACCTGAGAGGGAGGAGGATGAGCCAAAACTCATGCACTTTGTAAGAGGAAAGAGAGCAAAGGTGGTGACGCCTATAACAGAAGCATTTGTAAGTGTAACCATACTTGGAGCTACCACAGCCCTGAGATGCCTTCAAAGGTAATAAAGGACTCCAAGATAGTTGAAACCACTTCAACTTTGTCAACACCAAAGGTCCATACCATAGCTACCATTCACGAAAATCAAGTTGAACCGATTGAAGTTGTGGAGTGTGAGGTGCAAGAGCCTTCTCATGAACAAGTTTTTACTGACTTGTTACATGATTGAGGTCAAGATGTTGAGGTTGACCTTCTCCTACATGATGTCCATGTGGCACCCACTCAAATTGTATCGACAAGGAACATGGGCAGTGCCCAACATTGTCTCAACGGCCTATCACAGAGTTAGTTACAATAGTAGAAGAGAAACTGTTGGAGATAGAGAGAAATCCAACCTCTGAGGTTGAACAACTTGCATCAATGGATCCTCTCCAATCAGCCTTGGAGGCAGTTGAAAGAGTAATTGCAACTCATGAAGATGCAAAAAAAATGGAAGAAATGAAGGCTCAGGATCAAATTGAGAAACACGAAGAGTCGGTCAAAGGGTTAACTCCATCAAAGGAGTCAGGAGTTGATGTTGAAGTGGCAAGACCAACTGGTGCAACTATCTCACACCAAACCCTTGTGCAAGAAAAATAGAACATGGAAACCCCATAAAAGAAAATTCTAGATTCTAGTCTCACCCTCTCTGATTCACGAGCAATTGTTGTCGCTCCAAGTACTTCACAACAACAACAACAAACACAAGGAGATGGCAACACCCCAAGTGAAGGATGGTTGGGAGCAACACTCCCAAGGAAGAAGAATGTGAAGGCTAAGTTGGAGGAAGTGGACATCAAAAGTGTCATTTCTGTAAGACACCTAGGGCACCCAAAAAGGTTAGACTTATGTCAAGAACTATGGTGGGGCCACAACGAGATAGATTTTGTGGAGATTGTTACCCCACAAGGTGAAATTTTGAGGGATGATGCTACTCCTTATTATCAAATTACACAAGACCCATTGGGGAAACCGACCATTGAGGGTCTGAAGCGTGAGGTCACAATTACAATGGGAGGCCTCTTTTAGATAATAGATAAAGATAAGGAAACAAAAAACATGCTAAAAGAAAAAGTTGACATCTTATCAACTTATGTGCAAAAGTGGTTGCTCCCTCCTACTGAGACTCAAGAAGTTGTTGCCATCACTCCTGATGCATTGATGATAGTTGATAAATTAAGATGTGGTGTCCCCAGATTTCACCCTGAAATCTAGAGCTACCCATTTGAAAAAAATTCGTTCTTTTTAAAATAATAGGTATTTTCATGTTTTTATTGCCAAAAGATGTCTGTATTATGTTAGGATATTCCCAGTATATCATATGAGCCAATTTCGACAAATACCCAAATGCCCAAACTCGTTTTATCCCTCCGCCAAGTTTTGTTTGCAAGAAATTTTTATTTAATTATTTATTAAATAAAGAGTGCCCCGTTTGAAGTAAATTGTGCTCAAGTTGAACCCTGTTGAAATTTTGCACACCAGTATTCACATATATCATTAGGGTTTTCATCATAAATGAATCCTGAGCTTTGTCTGCAACTTTTGGCAATGTTTTTTGCTTTTATTGATTTCTTTTACTTTTTTCTTCGGTTTTCTCCTCGGTTTCTCTGTGAAATTTTCCTAGGTCAATTCCTTCGCCAATATAGTCTGTTTAATTGGCCGAAGCATCTAGAGATCATCTACCAACACAGTGCCAAAAGGAATCAACCTCAAAATGCAAACCTCTAACCAAAAATGATGAAGTCATGCACAAAAAGCCTCTCCCAAGCAAGTCGCACTTTTTGGGAATGAATAGGTTTAAGCTGTAGTGGGATTTTCGGTAGCAGCAGGCAGGTGGGAATTTATCACCTACCTTGCAGGGTGAAAATTCCCATGAAGTCAAAGTCACTTCAGCTGTGATGGGAAAATTAGAGGTGGTAGGCAGGCGGGAATTTCTTTCATGCCTTGCAGGGTAAAAATTCCCATTATAAAATAAAGAAAAATCACTTAAAGCACTGATGGGAATTTTCCGCCTGCCTAGCAGGCTAACTTTTCCCATCAGAAGGTTTTATTCACCCAAACAAGTCGCACATCTTCAAAGGAGGCTAATTTTAATGCAAGTCGCACTTTTTGGAAAGTCACTTAAGCTGCAGTGGAAAAATTAGAAGCAACAGGCAGGTGGGAATTTATTACCTACCTTGCAGGGTAAAAATTCCCATATGAAAGTCAAATCACTAAAGTGGAAGAAGGGATTTTTAGAGCTGCGATGCAGGGTGAAAATTCCCATCAGAAGTTGAATTCTTAAATTTAGAATTCACCCATGCCAAAAAGTGCAACCCATTTGGTGATTAAACAATGCTTTTAATGGCATTTATTAATTGCTTTTATTCCTAATTTTGGCACCATGGATAAATAAAAGGTCAATGCATGATGTTAAGTCAAAGTGAATTGAAGGTAGCATGCTAAAATTAAATAAATTTAATTTATTTAATGGCAGCCAGCAACATGCAAAAATAGGCGCCCAATTTGGGTGAATAAACATAATTGTTTATTAATTAATTGTCAGGAATAGGAGGGGCAATTATTAAAAATAGAATGTTGAGAGTTATATAAGCATGGGCTGCCATAATGATGGATTAATTAATTCTTTTAGCAAAGGAGTGCAGCCCAGACAGTTTTGGCACCCAAAGGAGAAGGATTTTTGCATAAAAAAGTGTTTTTCACTGTCGGAAAGCTTCAAAGTTTGGCGCCTAGGATTGGAGGAGCTTTTTTTATGCCTGTGTAACTATCTGTATATTGGTACAGGTGCCCAGGTGAAGTTGAAAATATTTATGTTTGCTTTGCATGCAAGCAAAGCCTCAAATTTTAGGGCAGTGGGCTAAATATGCAGATTTTTGTGATAAAAATCAAGTGTTCATGCTCTGGAATCCGTCTTTGTTTGAATTAATTGCAAGTATTCATTACAGGTGCTCATATAGGTGAAAGGGAGTGCAAATCAATGTCAGGAACATTGAATATATCCTCTAAATCTGAAAAAATTGTCAGATCTGCACCAATTGTGAAATGTCCCTCTTTCCGGATCCCTTAGCCTATTTGTCTACCGACGGCTAAGGGACACCACCAAGGTAGACTGAAGTCATCTATAAATTATTATTAAGTGCCAATATTAAAATAAAATATTTAAAGCACTTAAGGTAATTTATAGGACTTAATAAAATATTAATAGTGGTCAAAATGTCTTTATTTCCGCTAGGAGTGTTTGGGCGACTTGTTTTGGGATGTCATGGGACCCTTAGAAAGAATAAACAATGATGGCATAAATTTTGTATTTCCTCCAAGGAAAAATGCGACTAGGATAGAAGGTCTTTGGGTGCTTTGTGCATAGTTTGAATAACCAATTTTCATTGGTCATATCATAGGTAGCTTTTAGGGCCATTTCTTTTGTATGTAAAGCAAGTCGATTGGGAGAAGGATCAATCTATCATCTTTCAACTTGATATTTTTGGCTTAGAGCTGAAGTGTAAGTACAACAAATTTCTGAGGAAGAAAACCCTCAGGGAAAAGCACCTAGGAGAACGAAAACTCTCTCTATTTCATTGTGGAAATATTCAGATTTATACCAGCACTTTATATGATATTTTATATGCCCAAGTCGACTCAGTTTGGAGTATTTGCAAGTAACTTAGAGCTGGAATAATTTATAATACTTCTAACAGTTGTAACAAGGATACTTGTTGAGGTTTTTGCAAAGTTTTAGGTACTCTTTTCAAGGAATATCAGCCTTCTTTCCAGCGCTGCCAGTACAGATCAGAACTGAGCGGTTCCTTCATCATTAAGGTCAGGTTTTGGTCTCTATTTTGAGAGTTTTATCATGCAAAGATGTTGAAATTATTATATCATTCCAAACAGCTGATAAAAATCAGATTCTATGCGCATATTTGAAGTTGGTATTCTCCTTGTTCAAATCACATTTTTTGAGAATTCAGATCTGCAGTGTTAAAGTTCAGATTTTCAGCTTATGTTTGGGTTACTTCATTGTTATCATTTGAAAGTCCCAAACAGATTATAGTGGGGGACATTACAAATTGCAAAGAATTCCGGCATACTTAAAGGAAAAAGAGCTCAGACAAAGATTGTCCCAACCATGATGAAGCATGATGAAAGAAAAGGATCAGCAGAATCATGCATAGCTTCCAGATTTGTTGAAGTCAATGATACAGACATAGGCCATGAACCTATTACCAATTTAATTGATAGATCCAGATCTCATAATTGCAAAAGCTTTCGGCAAAAATTCATCCTCTTGTTTCTGACACAGCCCATGTAGAAGTCAATGCATGGAGAATTCCTTTTAGAAGTTTGTGCATGTGCTCCCAATCTTCTAGTTGAAGCCTTCATCGAATTTACTTTGCATGTACTGAAGAAGAATTGCAAAAGCTTCAAGGATAAGAGGGAAGACAGGTCAAAGGCAATACCCGCACACAAACCACAGTCAGATGCTTCCAGATCCAATTTGGTGAGAATCAAAGAAAAGAATTCAACAACATATGGGAGTATCTCAGATCCATGGCAGAGATATCATTCAGATCATTCATTGCTAAAATAGACGAAGCAAAAGTACAATACAGGTTGGATCAACATGCAGAGTATGGAAGAAGAACAAGACTGGGAGTGTTGCAACAACTTTTGTTCTTCTCTCTCTTTCTCTTATTTTCTCCGACAAAGTAATTGAGTAATCAATTAAAATATAAAACTTAAGTGATTAGTTTAAAAGCCGTTATTTGAAGAAGTCAATTACTTGGTAATAGGTGGCAAACATGCAAAATAGAAGGTTCTCTTTTTCAGTTATAAATCATGCACGTCATGCAAAGAGGAATTCTAGGACGAAGATTGCCAGTTGTTTCCCTTTTCATAGCTTCCACATGCGGGAATTCATTTAAAGCTTCCTACTTGTAATTGCCCTTTATACACTATAAATAGAGGAAGAACCTATGGGTTAAATCATCAGAATTCGTAAGCGGCATTCTTGTGTTCCAGACTTTGTGCTGAAACCCCTGATAGCTATTTGAAAGCGGAGGAATAGAAAGGAGCATATATCTAGAGAACTTTGTGTCAACGGTGCACTTTGTTTCTAACTTTCTGTCTTAGATCTATTCATAAACTTTGTGTTATTCTAGATCTAGATCTGAAAGTTTCCTTTGCTTATAATTTTGTATGTTAATATCTATCTGTTTTACCTATGGGCATGCGATTAACTCTGTAATCTATTGATTGGGTTGCACATCTTCCCCCTTTCCTTCCTATTCTCTATTATTTTCCCCTTCTTCAGATATTTCCTTTCTTTTACAGTTGCTTACTTGCTGCAAAACTATTTAGCTATGGTTCATGAGCTACATGGTTAAAGTAATACCAACAAATAGATACTAGCAAATTTAACTAACAAATCTTACACGGGAGCCTCACCAGTAAATAAGGGAGATTTATCTCATGACTTCCTAGGTTTTCAGCTGTGCAAAAAATCTAGCCAACAAGATGCAGGGGAAAGGCTACAGAGAAGTGGGAAGAGGAATTGATCAGACAGGCACTAAGGTCCTTAAGAATATAGTTGAATGCTATAAACAAGTTTCAGAGAAAATTGAAATTGGTAAGGCACAAATTGAAAAATATCATAATGAGATGGAGTATTGGGATGGAATGTTGCCAAAGCTCAAAGCTATTATTGCCATGAATGATGAGTTGGTGGAAAAGGAAGGCATTGTGCCTTCAGATTGTAGAGGAAGGCAATATGAGTATGGGAGAGCCATCACATTAAGGATGGACACTTTAGGAGGTTGCATAAGCGAACTCCAAGACATGAAGGATAAAGCATGAAAGTATATTGATGATATTGATTCTAAAATTGAGAAAAAGTTTCCCATCCAAGATATTAAATCACCCCAAGAGCAACAGATGTGAATAAGCTAACTGAAATCCTTTAGCAACGTATTGAGGTGAGTTGGGTCTTCAAAAGATTTTGATCATTCATCTATTGAAAGATTTATTCATTTGGAAGGACATATAAATAAATTGGCCAAAAGAACAAAGAAGAAGGTTATTTCAGCTGAGTTTGACAACATTTTGTCCGACCAAGAGATAATCTTTCTTTATTGTACTAGGCCTGATGAAGATCCCATTCTGGAAATGTTTAAAAGGTTGGATGCATATAGGGACAAGTTAGAGGATCAAAGGAAAAGTGAGCAAATAAACCTCGACCCTTCTTAATTTCCCTCTTCTTTCTTATTTCCCAATTCATTATTCGTTCAAAAGGGAGAAATCAAATGAAATGATTACATAACATAACAAACTTTTCCTGTGAAGAACGCATGGAATGATGACAAGGCAATAAAAGACAAAACAGTCTATTGGCAAGAAAGAATATTCTCCTTCCTCCACAGATTCAATCATCATTCAAAACCGCTCCAACCTGGCACATTAAGATTGAATCTTTTCAGTTGGAACTTCCTCTCCTTCCATTTTGGCGCATCATGGACCACAGTCCCACCTTTTCTAGGTTTTTGTTGTTTCTAGAAGGGCATCTGGGTATATTCCCTTTGGGGAAAGTTTTGTATAAGAATGAGGGCCTGTGTTCATTCTACGGGTTCTAATTTTTGGGTTTAGGCTAAGGTGATTACATTGTATAGTCATTAGCAGGCATTGAAAGCATCTCGGGCATGTCTCCCTTGTGAAATTGGAATATACAGAGTTGTATGCCATGTTCAACCAGGCATTTTTGAGATGTATGAGAGCATAGTTGAGGAATGTAAATTTTGATGTGATCTTATGTTTATTGAATCAATTAAATGCAAAGGAATTCTTCCTGGTGTTTGCAATAGACTTGTCACTGAATGAATGTTGTATTGTAGTGTTACTTTACAACATAGTAGGAATACTCGCCAAATCCAAATACTCGCTAGACCCCCCAAAAAAAAAACTCAGCAATATTCGGCCAATACTCGGGAATACTCGGCAACTTAAAAAATACTCAAATTTCTTTAAAAACATAAATTTTAAGCAACACATAGCTACAAAATGTATCGAATGAGCCCATAAAATGTTGGAGAAGTGTTTTTTATTAGATTTGAATACAAATACAATACAAAATCGCATCATCATGCAAATACGACAACCGGTTGATAAGTAATATGAATTTATGATGATTGACATTGAAAAATATCATCATAAATTTCATATCTATGCAAGTTACAATATATAATAAATTACATTTTCCTCTTCCCCAATCTAGAGAAAAATTGGGGAGAGAGTCTAGTGCCTCTACTAGTCCCCACACTTGGCTGCGTCTCCACGCTCCTCCTAGAAGGCTGCAAATCTGGCTCGGTCATGGAACTAGATGGTAGTGCTAGTAGCTCCTCTGCTGCATGTTGGAGATCACCTCCAAAGATGTCATCCACTCCAATATCTCCTCGGAGTCCTGCTAGTGCTTCTCCCTCCATAGCCTCCCTCTCAAAAGAAGCAATCTCGTCCGCTGTGAACTCAGGGTTTTCCTCTTCTTTCCCAGTCCACTCACTGTATGGATCTATCTCATCCAAATCAATGAGCTCCTCTGATGTGGCCTCAACTTTTTTTGTGCGAAGCTGGAGATTGTATTGCACAAAAACCAAGTTGTTGAGCCTTTTTTGAGTCAACTTGTTGCGCTTCTTCGTGTGAATGGCCTCAAACAAACTCCAATTGCATTCATGTCCAGAAGTGCTACAAGGTTGAGATAGAATTTTGAGGGCTAACTTTTGAAGATTTGGGGTATTCCCTCCCCAATCCTCCCACCAAGAACCTACAAACAAGATAATAAAAAATTGATAATTAATTAATAAAATCAAATCTGTAACTAATAATTAACTTGGTAAACATTCTAATTTTTATTACCTGGTGACTGTGCGGATCTCCCTCGAATAGCTAGCACAGAAGAAAAGAGTCTCCCCCTAACATGTTTGTAACTCTGCAGCTCTAAAATGACGAGGTCCCTTGTCTCAACGTCCGGTATCATCCTCTCAATACATGATGAAAGGCCCTCCATAACCTCTCTGTTCACATCTGTGAAGCTGTCGGAGTAGAAATACTTGGGGTTGAGGTAGTACCCCGCTACATGAATAGGTTGGTGGAGTTGATTGTTCCACCTCCGATCAATAATCTCCCAAAAGGGACCATATCTGACGATATCCCCCTTGTAATAGTTTTGGATAGACTCTTTGGCCCTATCCATGGCCTCATATATAAACCCCATGGGGTTTTGCTCCCCATATACCAAACACAAAACTCTCACCAACGGCTCTGACACCTACACACAAATTAAAATGTAAGATTGCAAACTTACAATACATATTAGAAATGAAATAAAAAAATTGAAAAGTAGAACAATATATTTATAATTTAAAAAATTAAAATAAAGTAATGAAATATAAATCGAAGTTTGAAATTACCTTGATGATCTCTATAGCTCTCTTTGCAAAGATATCATCAAAAAATATCTTTGCAACCCTCTTTCCGTCAGCTTTCTTTGAATATTGTCAGTCTAGCTATGCTTGACTCACAAAAATTTGTTTTAAAGGTGTCAACAAACTAGAAATACTTTGCAACGTCAAGAAGTTAGTTGCAAACCTTGTGACACCGGCTCGAACAAGTTCTTTCCCCTTTGTGTGTTCTCTCATCAAGCTCAGAACCCGAGGGTGATTGTATATGTACTTCGTTATAGATCTTGCATCTTCTACAACCGGCCTCACCCAATCAATTTTGCCTATGTCCTCCAAAAGAATGTCAATGTAATGAGTTGCACAAGGATTCCAAAAGAGTGATGGATGTCTCTCCTGCAGTAGTCTCCCAGCGCCCACATATGTTGTTGCATTGTCTGTGACAACTTGCACAACCTTATGTACACCAACCTCTATTACAATTGTTTCTAACATAACACTCAAATTCTCTGCATTTTTTCTTATGTTAGAGGCATCAATAGACTTTAAAAACACCATCTCACCATTTGAAGCTGCTAAAAAATTAACAAGGGGGTGGTTCCTTACATCTGTCCACCCATCTGAAAGAATGGTGCATCCGAATTTTTTCCATTGTATCTTGTGCTCTTCTAACATGGTAGTGGCATCTGCAATTGCACCCTCAAGTAATTTCCCACTCAAATCTTTTGGAGAGGGTGCCTTGTACCCTTTCCCTGCAACTATCAACGTTGTCACCAAGTACTCCCAGTATGGACTCTTTGCCACATTGAACGGCAGGTTGTTGTAGTACCAAAAATTTGCACAAGCTTTATCCACTTCCTCGTGCATATCTTTGTTCCAAACTCTACCTTCCAATGAAGGTTGTGCTCCAGGTGTGTTCCTTGCCAAAAAAAACTCGATATGTCTTCGCTTGAACTTGATGAAGATGTGCCTCTTCTGGCTCTTCCTCTTCGTATGTGTGGACCACAAGTAGAGCCCACAATTGTTGCCGCATCATCGTCTAAATCCTCTTCCATTGGAGCCCCTGGTCTAATAGCTTGTGTTATGGCTACCTTCAGCCTTGCCTTCTCTAGTTTCTTCTACTCTAACTCTGTCAGGTCTGTTCTAATCTCTCGCTTTGCCTCTTCCGACACGTTGGGGCAAACTGTAACATCTCAGCAAACAATACTTGAAAGGTGATATTTCAAACGATTGATGCCTCCATTCATTTTTTTGTTACAGAAAGTGCAAAAACTTTCGCCCTCACTAGCTCCACGTACAACATACTTCCATGTTTTGGAACGGGCATTCAGAGGAACGGTCCTTGCTAATGATTCAGATGCCGACCCTGATGCCATTGTTAAGCTCTAATCTGCAACACAATGCACATTTAAAAAATTAGAAAACGTAAACTTCATTTAATTTTAAAAACAAAACGTGCCTGAATAACAAATTTGCGTAAATAAAAAAAAAATACATTACAAGCATTCAATTTTACAGTACATGTATTTAGAATTACAAACGAATCGATTACAATACACATACATAAAATTTAACTAGTTTACAATAAATTTGCGTAAAAAATATATATATACATACCTCTAGCCACAAATGAGTATAAAAAAATTACAAGCATTCGATTTTACATTACATGTATTTAGAATTACAAAACGAAATGATTACAATACACATACATAAAATTTAACTAATTTACAATGAACTTGCATTAAAAAAAAATACATACCTCTGGCTACAAATGAGTATAACAAAATTACAAGCATTGGATTTTACATTACTGTATTTAGAATCACAATATGAATCTATAAAACCTAAATAATATACACAAAATTTGAAAAAACTTCAAAGAATTAAAAAAAAAAACCTACCTCCAAATGTAAATCTCCAAATTCTCTCCTCGAATTCGCTCCAAAATCCACTCAACACAAGCAATGCAAGCTCAAATGCTTGTGTGAGTGACAATGAGGGAGTAGAGGGCTTTTTAAAGATCCAAAACCGTGTAAAAAAAACGGTTTTTGCGTGTGAAAACCGTATTGGGCGAGTTTTACCCACGAACTTGCCGAGATTTGGCGAGTACTCGGCGAGTATTCCCCAAAACGCGGCAAGTTTTTTTTCCTTTTCTGTTGAGTTTTCTTGCGATTTAATCGTTTTGCAAGTTTTTTGCAAGTTTTTGGAGAGTATTCTATCTATGCTTTACAGTATTTGCTCAATTTTAAAATCTGTGTTCTACGTGTGAAAACCATATTGGGCGAGTTTTACCGTATTTGCAAGTATTTGCGTGTTTTACCGTACTATCTATGCTTTACAGTATTTGCGAGTTTGTGCGTGTGAAAACCGTATTGGGCGAGTTTTATCCACGAACTTGCCGAGTTTTGGCGAGTACTCGGCAAGTATTCCCCAAAACTCGGCGATTTTTTTTTTTCCTTTTCTGGCGAGTTTTCCTACGATTTAATCGTTTTGCAAGTTTTTGGCGAGTATTCTATCTATGCTTTACAGTATTTGCTCAGTTTTAAAATCCTTCTTGCAGTATTATTTGGGGATAATTTCTTATAACTCATGAGTATATCTTGGGTGTTGTTTGATTGAAGCAATAAATGTTTCATTGAAGTCTCATGTACAGGTGTTTTTGGTTGAGATTCCAAAGATTATGTGGTAGTATTTGCAGGAACTTGGTATCAATGATTGCAAATACGCCATAGACATTTATATCATCTTAATCTGTCTTTCTGCATTTCTATGTGTCATAGGATGAATTGGTAAACACCATTATTTCTCCCCATTTAGATCCACCTTACCCCCTTTCTAACTAAGTATTGTACCACTCTACCTCTGCAAATCACATTAACTCAGCTCATTTTACATGTGTTTGTCTGCAAATTACACCTATCTCACATATTGTAAGTGTGTTTTCTTTGATTTGTGAAGTTTAGTATCACCAAGCACCATTCCATCCAAAGTTGTTAATAGCATCCTTTTTGAATTATGCTTGGGATCATATTTTGTCTGTCTTTAGTAGCTTGTGTCTGATGTATTCAATGTATGTAATGTTTGTGTGATAACTCTCTGAGAGAACATTGCATCTATGGCTACACTTTTCTCAGATTGACCTGCCAATAATTGTAGGAGATTAACCCGTATTATCCCTCCTTCATTCAAACTACCCTTTGGGTTCTCTCACCCTGGTTCCAAGAAGAACCAAAAGTAGCAGGAGCTAGCCACTTCCTTTTGTACGTGCCTCCTAGTCATTTCTAGGACCTAGTGATGAAAGAGTGTTAGATCCGTTGCCAGCTACAAATGACACATCAGCCTTCTATCACTCTTTAAGCAATTTGTCTGTGAATTGCTGTCAAATCCATGGGTTGTAAAACTGGGAACCAACAAGTTAGAGCTCGGAAAGGGGCATTACAGGATGACTTGCAGCAGTTCCATTGAGTGGTAAAACATAAGAAGGGAAAGAATAACAAGGCCATAGATTTCCTTAGCCGACCATCAATTCACGTGCTCGTCATAGTGCTAAACATATGCAGCCATAACTTCATTGATTGGGTATCCCTCTACTCAGTTGAGAAGGACATTAAAGATGCTTATACTATTCTTTCGGAGGTGAACAGGTTCAGGAGTTCTACTTCTTTGACAAGCTTGGACATCTTAGTATATCGGATGGTGAACCTTGCCAAACACTCGTTTGGGAGGCTTACTACACAGACATCGGGGCACTTTGGCATTACAAAAACAATTGTCACATTACAACAACCTTTCTACTAGCTGCACCTACGCATAAATGTTGAGTACCACATCAAGTCTTGCATTCATTGTTGCATCACAATGCCCACAAACAAGGATCTAGGAATTTACACCCCTTTTTCGGTTCCATCCAAACCATGGTGTAATGTTCCCTTTTCCGAATTAATAAATCGTAGGAACCGAAGCCTATTTTTATTTCCCGTAGGCTACAGGGGGGGGGGGGGGGATTTTTTTTTAAAAAGGAAATAATTTAATAATAGAAATAAGTTGGCCAAAAGTGATATTATAAAGGCAACTTATAATACTATTATTATTAAAATAAAGAGGACCTCCTTTTTAAGTGACCAAACGCTAAAATACCAAATAAGAAATTCACTTCATTAATCAAAAGTACAATAGTCCCACATGGAGCGTCTCACTTGATAAAGAGAGTTAGAAAAGTATAAAAGGAAATGAGGGACTTCCATTTGGGATAGATTCCAAAAAATCTTTCCCAAGCTGAAACATTTATGTTTCTCTTGTTGCCCTAGGACGAAACCCCTTTGGCAAGTGGATTCGAGGACGCAAACCCTCTTGTCCAAGTGGGTAACCCTAGTCAAGGATTACTAGTGAGCTGAAATGGTTGCAACCTGCAGAAGCCCTAGACATCTCATACCATGCACTGACTAGGATTGATTAATGCACATAGGAATGGGAAGCAGATTAGGAAAAAATGTTTTTGCAACACAATCTAGTTATCAACAAGTTTAGCAAATTCTTTTACGTTTATAGTAGAAGTGCAAATACTGCCACAACGCACATCACAGACCTCATGTATTCCAAGTTGGCAATAAATTTTGGTTGTATCTTCAAAAGGAATGCTCCAAGGGTCCACACTGGAAGATCAATCCTCTGTGCTATGGTCCTCACACCATTTTGAATGCAGCTAGTGAAAAAGCGTTCGTTCTTAATCTATCTCCATACTTCATTCTTCATCCAGTACTCAACATGGATATCCTTGAGCCTTACTTCCTACCACATCTTGATCCAGGAGTGACACAAAATATTTCTGATTTGGATCTCGAACACTTGCATCTTACAGAGGATGACCAGATCATCAAAGTTACCGACACTCACACCCACCAAGGCACCCATCATTTACTCGGAGTGGTCAAGGTTGGGCAATATGTTGATCAAGTCAAGTGGTATGAACTTCAGCATCTTCAGGTCCAGTTATCATAGCTAATTGAAGAAGCAATGGGAATCATTGCTCCTCAAGAAAGGGTGAATGATCCATGCATAGCCTCGCAGCAACTCACAGTTGTTCAAGTCACCTCACTACTCTTAACAACTTTGTGCTCCTCGACCTCACGGTGCCCTCACAGCATGCATACAGACTCTTGGTATCTCACAATATTGGCACAGCTCCTTGCAACCTACCGTGCATCTCCATATGATCTCACAACTTGCCCACCATTTTGTGTGAATCATAGAGTTGTACAACGCCTTGGTGCATTGCTCGTCATAGTTCCACACACCACACTCCACTTTGTAGTTCTCGTAGCTTTTGCAGTACCAATCAAGCCTATCACAGAACTTGCAGCTTCTACAATTTTGCAACCAAACTCACAACTTCTCACAATGCCACAGATCGCCTCACTATGTTGCACAGCACATTGCATCCTTGCAGCACTTCAACATGCTTGCGCCTTGCTTCTCAACATTCCATGTGTCTTCACTATTCTTTGAAGAGCCTCTGCAACTTGCATCCACATGCCAGCATCCCTTTGTCATGTGGCACACTCCACACCTGCACCATGTCAGAGCATCTTATTATCATGCCACACATCAGATCACAGCCATCACTTGGCTAGGGAAGATGAACCATTTGTAACCATCTCTTCTTCTAACTGTTGTTAGTTGTAGCTGCCTCCTTTGTAATCATGCATGTACAAATATGTATTGTACCTCGACTTTCAGGGTCAAACGTCAATCTTTGGAGGTACATGCATCCATAGAGCTAAGGGAACACATAGACCAGATAGGACTTTGTTACGATGCTCAGCATATCTAGCATTAAAACACATTTGTAACTCTGCATTCATTTATTCAGTCTAGACAAATCAGCAAGGTAGCATTCCTAATTTTACAGAATCATTGTACAGATTTGTGCTTTTCCTGACTCTGCATATTGAATAGAAGTTGCATTTCCTGCATAAGTCTTCCGCTTATTCGAATGTGTATGCTGGATTAGTCTGCTTAGTCTTTCCTACACATTCTACAATCTGCAGCTTACCTCTAAGCATGGATTTGTCCGCCGCACATGGTCCTCAGCCCCATAGTACGGATCCCAAGGATCCTCACAGAATCCCTAAAAGGAAAAGATACGATGCCGTCTCCTCAACCCTCTACTACCAACTGGAAAGTGCTTGTTTACCAACCTCAAGCTGTTCGTCATTCTAATTTCTCAACAAGCATGTGGCATTCCTGAACTGAGGATTGGGACAACTACAAAGGACAAGGATGAAAATCAAAGCTCCTCTTTAACAATGAAGACCCACAATGACTTGGTTGACAAAACTAATACTCTTGAACTTTAATTTTGTAACTCTCTGAAACTGCATATATTATATTCGTTGGCTCTACTAATCTGTTTATACTTGATCTTTACATTGCTCCTTGTATCATTGCAATGGGTACAATAGCTATGCCAGGTCTGATAGGCAGCTCTCTTATAAGTTTTCTGCTTAAGCATCTGATGTATTTGCAGAATAATAGTTAGACATACATCCTGGGGCTTGAATGTAATTGCTCTGTCTGCAGATCACTGTGTCCTTGATTTTGTTTTCTGAAGGTGCTGCTTTTTTTATAACTTCTCCTTTTATATGTAACATATTAACATCTTTTCAAAAAAATGGTTTTTGAAGGGGTTGAGAAAGATTGTTCTTTTCTACTTGAATTAAATCAGGAAAACAGGTATGCTTGATAATCTGATTTTGACATATTACCAAATAATGTGCCGCATGTTGCTGAAGAGAATCAGATGTAGCTACCCAAATTCTTGGGCAGCCATCTTCCCTCAGTGCTCTCACCTGCAAAAGTAGCATCTCAAATCAAATTATTAGTTACATATATTAAATAAAACAAAAAATCTCTTACAATAATGACCAAACCAATACATTAGTGGCTACAATCTCTGAATCTTTTTATTGCACCAAATCCCAAACTAAACTAAAGTTTACAAACAATTCGTTACGTATCAGCAAGTTGTCAATGAAACTTGAAAGCACATCTGGTGGAAATAGAAAATTACAAAGATAAAAAGAAACCTTTATGAGGAATTTTTTTTGCTTTAAGATATCTCTGCATACAACAAATCTTTCTTTATGGATGAAGATGGCACCTCAACTTCTCCACACAAAGCAATTTTTCTTGCTCAAAACCTAGCTATGGGGTTTTCTTCAACATGGATTTCATTTATGTAGATAACTGTAGTCAGAAAAGTTGGCTTCTCTTGATCTAAGATGGATTCAAGACATTTTCGAAATGATCGAAGACAAAAATTTACATTAATGTCCATGAATAATCAAATTATGGCAATGGGACTCGGGAAGAATAATTAGTTATAAAAGAGAACTGAGAGTTATTTATACTAATGTTGCAATTAAATATATGAAGGGCACTCCTATTGCAGCCTCTTCATGGGTTTCGTTTTCTGTGGAACAGATATTCTCTCTGCGATTAGTGCATGTACTAACAACCATGAACCTATCAAGCGTTATCTGTTATCTTAGTTTGCTTGACAACCAACCCTTATTTTTGGCCCTTCACTAGGAAGGTTGTAAGCCCTACTAGGAAGGGTCTAAGGCCTACTAGTCCTAGTGCTTGGCCTAGAGCACCAAATATGGATCAAATCACTATCTTCGTCACCTCTTTGAGAATGTCTTCCTCTTTGAATCTTAGAGCGCCCTCCCTTCAATCTATTTTAAAATCACTTTCCTGTCATCATCCTTTGCGAGATATATTGCTAGATATATTGCTAGTGGGAATGTTGTCATTAAAGGGACAAGTTATGTGGTGACACCTTTCCATTTTGTGCCCCCAGGGCAAGTGTAAGGGGGAATGGTAGTGTGTGATGGTATGTGATGTCATATGTCATCTTGTTTCCCCAATTTTATGTAGAGGAAGGATAACTTATTGTATGGGAGGATTGCAAATGTGCAATGGCATGTTAGATTCCAATGTCGCAATCGCAATTAAGAAAGACTACCTTAGATCGTGCAGCCCACATATTTAAACACAACAATGGGCATGAAAATACAACAGTCCATGCGTAACACAAACACAACTATGTTTGTTGATTTTTAAAGAGGGAAATACAAGCATACACAAAAAAGAAACAATTCTATCTTTTTACACAAATTATACAATGTACAGTGCATAAATCTCAACCCACTCAAAATAATTTGGTTCACTCTACAACTATCTTATCAATCCAGATTATCTTATCTTATCTTATCTACAACTCTACTCAAACCACACACCTCCCGTAAGTCTCTACTTTGATAAATAACCATGTATCCTCAATTCTCCAATTGTGTTTACTGTGGAACCAATCCCCCCTCTAACATGTGCGGGTTAAATCCTTGCACCTTATGGATCGTTATGGAAGGTCAACAACTTCATTTCCACTTTGAGAGATGCTTCATATTCTTCTATGACCTATGAACTACCTCTCTACACGGATTTGAAAGTTTTTGCAATTCGCTTTCTATTACAGCGATCTGCCTATTCACAATTCACATTACCACGATCACAAACTAATGAAATGTCTTTGAACACAAATGTGCCTAGCAGATCGCACAAATGTGATGATTTCATTGTTCCACTTTTGGGATCAATTACGTCCGCTACTTGTGTTGTGATCAATTTGCAAATAAATTGGTGCATTGACACATGGGATTATTAAACCCACCATATACTCTATCACGTCCACTTTGTGGCTTTCTGTAATGTCCCCTTTTCTACATTAAAATGATTAATAATATTACTTAAGTTGGGCCCGGTCATTCCTAATCTTTGGGCAACTTAATAATATTTTACTAAAATAAAAAGTATTTTTAAATACTTAAAGTAAAATTAATGATTTAACTAAGTCGGACAAATGTAACTTTATGTTATTGTAGACACCTAAAATATTCTTACACTTAGCGTTTCCTCCAATTCAACCGATAGACGACACTTCGTTAATTAACCATTCTTTGCTCCATTCTTGGATGCCCATTTACAACACCTTCTTGATCGTATTCCTCCTATATTCAACCCATTTGGTTAATAAACCCCCTTTTATTAGCTAAATATCTTCTTAGTTCTCTCTGAACAACTTCTGCAGGCTTCCTAGGCTATCTATCAGTCACAAATGGTTAATCAAACTCCTCCCAAATCTCAATGAGTCTGTAATCACTCGCTAATCACACTTAACTAGCCTAAACCTAGCTTAACTAAGCCTAAAACATGTTTATCCTAATCTAATCTAAAAGTTCTTTTTTGCTTACTTTTAGTCCCACGTGCACCCAAATTCCAAACTCTCCCAAGTGGAAAAACTATAAATAGAAGGGTCACCCCTCCCTTTCAAACACACACCTTGTTTACATAACAAAACCTCTCAAGCACTTTGGAAAGGCATTAGACATCATTTGTGATAGCTTTAAGCTATAGAACATTTGGATCTTAGCCATACTCCATTGTTAAGAGCTCCTCCATCCATTATCCATCCATCTTAGAGCTTCCATCTTTCAATCTTCCTCTTATCTCATCTTGACATAGCTTAAGAGCTCATTTGTATTAGCCAAGTTAATCAGGCATTTGATCTTGTAGCCATCCACCATTAAAATAACTTCAGCTTGCACCTATGATAGGTTAGTAATGGAATAGCTAAACTTGGCCATGTATCCATTTAGTGAGATTCATTCACCCTCAATGGAATAAACAACCAACAAATATGATTGCTAGGATCTTAATAGGTTCATGTTTTATAGCTTTCAAAGAGTAGAGAGTAATATACATGTTAGTTTTTTATGTTTTCGTCAAAATTATAATGTTTGCATGTTGGTTTCCCTTGTTTATCTCTTATCTTATGGTCCATAGATGAGTTGGCAAAGCTTTGAGGTTCTTTAGCCTCATTCCATAGCTTTTGCAACTTTTCCTTGTTCACATTTGGCACGCCCAATGCGACTCTTAGTCCATCCTCCATTAATGGAGGCCTTTTCAAGCTTTTCATGTCCATTTCTAACCATTTTTATGCTTTCTAGGTTTTAAAGGCTTGTCTTTTAACAGATTTCACATTTTAGATGGGCTAAATCTCCCTTTTGCTTAAGCATTTAATGGGTTCAAGCTAGAAATAGGTTTTAATGGATAAAAACTAACCTGTATTGCTCTTTTAAATTTTTCATTTCTGTGGTTTTCTGTTTTTTTGCAAGGGTACGCATAGGTGTACTGGATCAGAGCGTCTCCTGTTGAAACAGACGCGCACCCGTCGAGCTGGTCACGCACCCATTTGATTATATTTTACAATGTCTGCCCATTTACAAAGGGCCGCGTACCTATTGCACTGTTGGCGTATCCATTGACTGGCATGCGTACCCGACCTGTTAGCATATGGATTTGCACGCATGCAAATGACATGCAACAGTGTGGGAACGAAGTCCCTCCTCAATGAAGGTGAGGCTGCCTTTATTGAAAACCAAAACTGTATTTACATCTATACATTCAAAATTGTATGTGGGGGGTGTTTTGGAACATCAATGGAAAGAAAAGTGAATGAGGGAGATGGAATGGGATGAAGGAAAGGAGTGAAATGGAATGAACTGGAAGAACATGCAAGAGTTAGGTAAACACAGAGCCTAATATTGCACGAAGAAGAAAGATGAATAACTAACACAAATAAAACGGAGTTTGAGTTAGCCAAACAAGAACGTGTAAAAGGGAACACACATGAGCAAGTAGATAATCAGAGCTTGATCACTGTGAACTAGAACAACCGATTAATAACGTTGACAATAAGATCAAAGATAATATTTGCATGCAAGATTCAAACACCTAACATCTAATGAACATAAGAACATCAAACGTTACAAGAGACAATGAATGAGACACAAAGTTCGTATTTCATTAACTCCAAAATGTTTTTCACAAAAGAACACAAAGTTTCTTCCTGAAACAAAGCTTGCACACAAAAGTATTTATTCTCCTCTCTCAAAGTCACCCTTTACAAATGAGCCCCTCACTTCCTTTTATAACCCAAAAGTTGGTTACAAAGTAGTTAGGGTTTTACATGATCATTAAATAAGGCACTTAAGTGACCTTTGACTTTTTCAACAACTTTATTAAAGACAACCCAAAAATAGAAATTACTTAAAATATCCATAGTTTCCCGAAAACAAATAACAACACCTTTTAAAATATACAATAATAACCAGTGCCTTATCCATTGAAATGGGGTCCGCCTATCTCAAGCGTATGAGAAATGGACTCTCCCACTTCGTTAGATACTAAGAAAATTAACTCCCTGAACTGCCGGTGAAATTAGGATTTGCCGCTTTTGCCAGTTGAAAGGATCTAAACCTTCCCAAAGTTTCAAACATCTTTTCTTCTTCTGGAGGTTCACTTGGTCAAAGAATAGCCTCACAAAATACCTGCAATTCAAGAATTCTACTTGGCATATCATTTAAATTAACAATTTTGGATTGAGCGTTCTCAAATAAGTTCTTTAATTTGATGCACCGCTCCATCGAAACTGACGAGAAATTGTTGGCGGGAGTGTACATGTCCTTAAACAATTGTGAAAATTGCTCTTCCACCTGCTCCGATGAACACCTTTGATTATGCTCATTTACAAGGTTGCAAGGAATCTCAGCTATGAATTCTTGAATCAAGGAGAGTGAAGTGAAGGCTTCATTGCACATGCTTTCATAATGGATCATAGAATCCTCGAGAAGCGTCTTTCTTGATTTGAGATGCAGACACCAAAGAAAACATGTCCCTCGATGTTCAAATTCGAGAATTCCTTCAATAGCTAAAACTGAAGATTCCATACTTGTCATCTCCTGTAAACTGGGCAATATCTCATCCAAATTTGATATAGTAGAAACAAAATTTTCTTTGAAAGAAAGAATTGGATCAAGATATGCACTGACATCTTCATGAAGCTTAACCGCGGTCTTGATCGTCCCCTGGCCTAAAACAAGAATCTCTGAAAGCCAAGTTTTAGTGACATGGCCTAATGTGTTTATTTCTTTTGACAAATTGAGAGTCTCTTCATCTGGGGCAGCCACTGCATCAGGTACGGGGAAAGTGGATGATATGGGGTTTATCAAATGTTGAACATATTCCACCAATTGATTCTTTTCGGCCTTGAGCTGAGAGTTTTGAGACTTGTATTTCTCAAGTCTCTTTAGCACGATATCAATTGAATCTCGAGCCATCGCCATGTCACTTTCTAATGTAGACCTCCCAAGTCCAAGTCTGGAAACTTCATAATCATTAGGTGTCATGGCATCACGCTCCTTATCAACTTGTGGGATGGCGAGATCTGCAAATCTATTTCCATCATTATCCACCATTATTCGAGAAAGCACCTTAGGCTTCTTTGGAATGACGTCATTTGAAAGTTTGAAAAGGGCATCAAAATCAATGTCAATTGCCTTGACAACCCTCTTCCTCTTTCTTAACCTTGGAATCAACCCAGGAAGGAGTATCATGCACTATTTCCGCATACAAAATCCTAGAGCTCAAATCAATATTCTCATTATTCCCGACATCATGAGATCCTGCTTGAATCCTATCTACGACCTCGATTTGAGGAGAAACAACCTCAATATCCACTTCCTGATTATTCGGGAGATTTTGGGAAATCCCTTCATGAATTACATGCTCCGAAGTGTTTGATATTTGAATTACCTGCACCTGAGTGGATGCTTGTTCGAAGCATGGCTGAGGATCATTTGCCACTAGCTTCTGAGCACTATTAACGATGTGGGTAGAAGAATCTCTACTCGAGGTAGAAAATCCGGACACACGCTCTCTTCCTTCTTCGGGGTTAGGATCTTTAGATCTTTCTCCTCGTGACACGTTACTTGGCGAAGTGGATTTTGGCAACCACTCCTTTCTTGCTTGTTGTGTATGATTGGATGGTACAGAGGTTGATCAAGAAGAGACTTTGGTCGAATGGAGGCCTCCTCGTGTTGGCAATTTTTGTGATCCCGAAGCATGATCTGGAATTGATTGCAACTTGGCAAGTTCTCTGTCATACCAAGATATGCTTCTTTCAATAATTGGTTGATTCTTGCTATCAAGAGAAAATTCATCTCTTTTGGTCCAGTCGATTCGAGGCAATGGGGTAAAAGCAACTGCATCATATGAGGGATCAATGACATCCTCATCATCATTTATGAATGAATCGGGAGGGCTCTTGATGCGGAAGGCCTTGATCTGAGCAAGTGTTAGGCGAGAGTACTCTCATCTTCTTACCTCATGTTCGTCCGAACAAGCAGCCCAGAAATCTTCCATGGTAGGATTATGTTGATACTTTGCTCCCAGAATCTTTTGCATATATCCATTGATATCAAACTGGGCTCTCTTCACATATGGATGGATGGTTATGAGAGCGAACTCTTTTTCCATGAGTTGTGCACTGAAAAGATTTGGACATTGGTATTCCCCGATTTGGATTGGGAAATGAATTCCTGAACGGTGCTTGTCACTAAGAAGGCAGTGAACTTGGAATAATTGTCGCGCCAGCTCCATTAATGCCCATCTGTCACTGACGTACTTAGGAAGTTTCCACGGGGTACCAACAAAGCCACTCACGCGAATGTAGGAAAAAGATGAAAATTGAATAAACCAGGTTCCCCATTGGGAAATGACACTCATGGCTTCTTTAGAAAACCTTTCCTCAGTATTCCGATTCAGGTTCCGAATCACGCGGAAGGTGAATGCATCGTTGACTCTTCTAAAATGGTGAGAACTATTTTTGAAACTGAGTTGAGGGTAATAATGAAAAACACTATTTGACGGCCCCATGACTCCTCTCGTTTCAAGTCCCGAAAATAGCTTTCTTCTTGCTACCGCATAAGTCAGATACGATGTCATGTAGAAGCATCCAGTCATCTTAACTTCTATCAATTGTTTGTGAAGGGTGTTACTGATGATGGTGGCCCAATCCACAAACTCTTTCTTGGCTAGGATGATACAGATAAACTGATACATCCATGGGTGGAAAATCCTAGCAGAAGGTAGACCAAAACTCGACTTAGGAGAGTAATCATGTCCCCGATTTCTTCCACGAACTCAATGCGGTACAGTTCTTTGGGAAGCCTGTCAATTCGAGGTCTCTTGGTTACTAACCAGTTGTTATTAACCATCTTGCTCCATCTCAGGGGTTCTTCATCCCAGAATTCTTGCGCTGACTGGCGAGTGATATCCACATTCTCGGGAAAGTCGGGTATGCCGAGCAATTCCTCAATGTGCTCTGGTGTGATTAAGAGGAAAGGCTCGCGATTATCTTTAAAAATTCCTCGTCTCTCAGGATCATAATGCTCCGCGCAAGCGATAACCAACTCCGGACACTACACCGAGATAGGAAATGCTGCTGCTTGGGGTAGACCACTATGGTAAAGTCTATCTGAGAAAATGGTTTTGCCTTCAGTTTTCACCCGCTCGCAGAATTGTTGCACATTGATGTGACCCAGATTTGTATCAGTGATGTTGTCATATGCTGACTTAATGGAACTGGGAGGGATAATTCCTTGAAATTCATACTTCAGGGTGGATTTGTTTGATTTCTCCACTGGCTTCCTCGATCTCCCTGCAGATTTGTTAGATTTTTCGGCCATTATGAATTTCACAGAAGAATGACTCAGGCACGCAAAACAATGCAAGCGGGGTCGGGTCTCAGTCTCCGAAACCCCCGTCAGTGCAAGAAAAATATGACTCACTTTAATTTTATTATTATTATTATTATTTAAAAACAATAATAATAATAAATAATAATCCCGGTTACAAAAATTATTATTATATTATTTTTTAAATAAAGTCGAGCAATTCCGGGTTACAATTTTTATAAAGCGGCAATATGAGTTCGATATAGAGCTCGGATCAGTTTGAGATGAAACTCGATGTGGAGGCAATAAAAATATCTCGTTTTGATTTTCTTCACGTGTTTGATCATGCATGATCTCTCCCTTACATCGATGTTTTTGCATGTAACATGAACTGAAATCCTCGAACTTGAAGATAACTTCAGTTTCTGCAAATTCCCTGTGGCAATCTTCTTATGGAAAATGCGTTGGAATTGAAGGACTTTTTTTTTTAAAAAAATTCAAACCGCCTTTCTTATCTTCCACACTGGGCTTGTTCTTTCTGGCTCCGTTGGAATTCTTGTTCTTTCTCTTGGCCAGGCGTCTAAAACTGTAGAATTCTTTATTATTGGCACTGTGGAAACCCTTTCAAAGAAAATGCATGGATTTTTTTGGCTGCGTGGAGAGCTGTTGTTTTTTTCTTTATTTTCAGACTGTTCTCTTAAAACCTTGCTGTGTGCTCCTGTTGCTCTTTGGCTTGGGTGATTTTTTTTAGTGCGTGGTGGATCTCCTTCTCCCTCAGGACAAGTTTTTAATTGATTTCCTGCGTGGATGTTGGAATTCCTTTCCTCAGCGTGGGTTTCTTTGGGCATGCGTTGAAATGTTTTGCTGTCCTTCTTTCCTTGTGGACTCCTATTTTCTTATCTTTATGGAGAGTTCCCCTTCTCCTTGGCACGTGGAAACCCTTCCTACAGCTGCGTGGGAACTTTGGTGGAATTTGCTGAAGACTCCTTTCTTGTTCTTCCTCCTTGGAAAATGCGTGGGATTTGCAAGTTGTCTTTTATCTTTGCTTGGCCTATGCGTGGAAACTAACTCCTTCCCTCTCCCTGCTGCGTGGAGATTTTTGGACTGTTCTTGTGCCTCCTTCATGGAAATTTTTGGACTTGCGTGGAAAAGATATTTTTATTGCTTTGTAGCGTGGAAATTTCTTTGTACTTCCTTTGGCTGTGTGTGGGACCTTTGAATAATGCGTGGAAATAATGTGTGGATTCTAATTTCTATTTTATGACTGTCTTCTTCTTTGAAACCTGATTTTTGTTTTCTTCTTCACCTGTGGCACTTGGAAACTTTGTTTTTGTTTTATTTTATAATCAAACTCCTTCACCAATGCGTACGGCTTTGGCTTTTAGATCCTGGGTGAAGCTTTAGGAAATAATGGATTCTTGTTTCTTACACTGCCTGGTGAATGCATTGATTTCTATGGCTGTGTTTTATCCTTTGCAATGGTCTCGCAATATTGTGGGATGTGATAAAATATTATGTTCTTCAGAAGAAATAAGAAGTGAGAAGCTTCGTACGACTCTTTCCAACGAGTCTGACGGAGGAATTTATGAAGGCTAAACCAACTTCCCTTCTTCCCGGGTAGTGGAATTAATTGCCAGGGGAAATGGGGAAAGCAACGGCCAATTGCCAACGGGAATGGCAAAGTGGGTTGGCAATCTCCGTTCAATTTCCCCATGTGGGAAATTGGGAGATTTCTTGCCCGTTTGCCAATCCATGATTTGGCAATTGGTGGAGAAAATCCCACAAGCGGGAAATTAAAATAAAATTGCCAGGAAAAGGGAAATCCGGGCTTGGGAAGCCAAATTGGCATTCCCGGCAGTTAGAAGCACAAAGCTTACTTCCCCGACAATAAAATAAAAATTTGTCGAATGAATTTTAATTAATATTTATTTAATTAAATACTCCCAAGTTATTTAAAAATTAATTTTATCAAACAAAGAGCAATTAATTAATTAATTTAATTAATTAATGTAATTTAATGCAATTTAAAGCCTGGCGGGAGGAGTTCTCGCCCGAAATGGACGAAACGAAGACCGGATCGATCACAAAAATGAGACGGTCGTCATGAGGGTGATAAACCACGCAAAGTAACACTTTTGAAAATTTTCAAAATTTCCATTTTGCATGTTTGGTATGATGTATCGCTGGTAATGGTTCGTAATGGTTCGTGAATGGCTCATGCTTGGTCTGTGAGGGCACGTTTGTCTCTGGTTTCGTGGCTCTGGTTCGTAAGGGCTCGTTTCTCTGGTTTTTCGCTACTCGTGGCTCATATCTGTGCACGAGGTCACATTTCTTCTTGTCGCAACTCGTGAGACGGTTCCATTGGGTGTTCTTTATGCCCTCAACTGTGTTGTTTCGGTCAGTCACGTTTCTTCCTCCACGATTGTGTTTCGTGCCCTCGCCTGTGTTGCTTCCATCATTGGCTTTGTCTTGCTTCCACGACTGTGTTTCGTCAGCTTCGTGGGTATGTTCGACTCCTCTGCCCTACATCTATATCTTTCTCAAGGGAATTTGTATTTGGTTTTTCGTGCCCTTGAAGTCACCCAAAAATACTAAAAATTGGCTGCTTCAATTCATAAAAATCAGAATATGATATAACAAAACAAACCAGATCTGAAACACCTTCAAACAACTCAAATTTATGCAAGATATAGGTCGCTCCAAGCTGAAATAATGTAGGAAACACATCTGCACTTTCTTCCCTTCAAACCCTTGTACCAAATCTGCAAAAATCTTCTCTATTCACTACTGAAAATAACTAAAAATCTATGCAAAAACAATGGAATTCCTTGTGTATAAATTCCTCACAAACTCTTGGGGTTTTCGTCCACAAGAGAGGTAAATTCTAAGGGGTTTCGTCCTTAGAATACTTTAGACAAAAACTCAAAGCTTCAGTTACAATTCAGAAATTAGAAAATGATCAAGTGTGTCTTCTCCAAGCAATTCCCATTGCTTAAATAGAAGAATTGGGCCTAGTAGCCACCTCCTACTACCAAACACATTTTCTTTTCTTATTAAATGCTTCCACCAACCACTTTTCTTCTCTAGGCCAAGTCGCATTTTCTTAAGAGGAATAACTTATGACCCAAAAGTTTTTGCCTTCCTTTAAATATTTTTGTCTCCTAGTGCAAGTCGCACTTCTCTAGAAATAAACAATTTTAGCTAAGTGTTTTTCTCATTTGGTTCACTTTTCTATTTTTATTAAGTCCATAATATTTTATTATAAGTGTTTTTATAATATTTTATTTATTTTTGCACTTTATGATAAAATAATAGAACTTAAGTCACCCTTGTGTTCACCCCTTTAGCCGTCGGGTAGAAAAAATAGGCTAAGGGTCTTCGATTGGGAAGGAGATATTACATACCACTATAATGTCCTTGTCCGGACTGAAGCTAAAAAACAAAGGAAATAGCACAAAACCCAATTGGAAGTAAACTGAATTTTACTATAGTCAATCTGAAAATATCATAAACATGTTGGCGAAATAATTTGTCATGAAGGAAAATTGTGGTATTTCACCAACACTCTGGAACTAGGTCCCTCTACTTGAATGGGGAAGCTCCATTAATTGAAAACAAGAAAACATATATACACTACTCTAATTGCGGTGGTGGCCTTACGATCGGGGAACACACAAGAATACTTCCCTATACCTGTGGCAAAGTGTTTGTGTCAAACACAAGGGAGGATTTGTGAGAGAGAAACCATATGCAGAGTTTGCCAACATAAAATCAAGAGTAATTCCATACATTCAATGAGAAGAAAACCATGAAAATTAACAAGGAACAAAACACAAAAAGCACAAAGTCTTAATGCATAATATTCGACAAGTACATTGCTCATAGATTATAGTTGAAATGGAGAGAAAACATAAGAAAAGAAAATAGAGGAAATTTGATCACTTGTTTCTAGAAAGAGTATGGGAGCTATTAAACAAGATTAACCATCCATTTACAATGAGAAGATCATCTCTTTTTATAGCTTTTCAATTCAACCCTTCATCTACCTCCCACATGATTGTTCATGTCCTTATTCAACTTGTGACTCTGTCTTCTTAAGAAGTGAGAAAATAAGTCCCCTTTTTACAAATCAAAACGGACTTTTACAATTCACCATTAGAGTCACTTAAGTGAATAAGACAGATTACAATGATTGCTTACGACAAATAATTAGAGAAGGGGGAGAGAAGAGGAAAAATAAAAGACAAGAGGAAAGAATAAATGCTCCAAAACATGGATGAAGATGCCTCCTCCTTCGATGAAGATTCGCTCTAAAGAGGTTGAAGATGACAACTTGACCCATGATGGCCCTCTGCAACATTGTTATGCTTCGCTGATGAAAATTGCTCCTTTGGACACCCTTGCCCCTTGCGAGACTCTTTGAAATGAAGACTTTCTGCAATCACTGTTTGGATGCACCGAGATGGAAAGTGATGAGCACTGATGAGTATACCATTGAGAAACATGAAGGATGACTCCCCTCATTGAGAAAAATCCTTCTAATCCTTGATACACTATCACATCTTCACGACCAACCATTCACATGGGAGAAATTAAATGCACTTTGTTTTGGTGTCTCAAGATTTTACCTTGAAATCTGAGACTACCCCATGTTAAAAAAAAATTGTACTTTTAAAATAATGGGTCGTTTTGTGTTTTTATTGCCAGAAAATGTCTGTATTGCGTCAAGATATTCCCAAAGAGTCATATAAGCCAATTTCAACAAATACCTAGATGCCCAAACTCGTTCTATTCTGTTGCTGGGGTTTGCCTGCGGGAATTTTTTATTTAAGTATTTTAAGCCCCGTTTGAAGTAAATTGTGCTCCGGTTTAACCCTGTTGACGTTTTGCATGTCAATATTAACATATACCAGTACAGTTTTCACCATGGAATGGATCTTGGGCTTCTTTGTCTGTGACTTCTGGCAACGTTTTTTGTTTTTTTGGTTTTTCTCGTTTATGTTTCTCTGTGAAATATCCCCTAAGTCAATTCCTTTGCCAATTCAGTCTATTTTCTTGTTTGGAGTATCTAGAGATCATCTACGGACGTCATGCTAGAAGGAATTTGCCACAGGAGGTTTGGTTCTCTCGAGAAAAGATGAAGTCATGCACAGAAAAGGCCTCTTCTGGGCAAGTCACATGTTTGGGAAAGGAAGGTTTTAAGCTACAATGGGATTTTTTGTAGCAGCAGGTAGGTGGGAATTTCGTACCTGCCTGGCAGGGTACTTTTTCCCATGGGAGCAAATTCACTTAAGTCGTGATGGGGAAATTAGAGGCAGCAGTCAGGCAAGAATTTCTTACCTGCCTTACAGGGTGAAAAATCCCATTGTGAAATAAAAGAAAATCACTTAAGGCATTGATGGGAATTTCTCACCTGCCTTGTAGGGTAAAAAATCCCATTATTAAAGTCAAACAACTTAAATGCATAATGGGATTTTTGGAGGTACGGTGCAGGGTGAATAATCTCATTGGAAATTGACTTTTTAAAATAGGAATTAGCCATGCTTAAAAGTGCGACCCCTTTTGGAATAGAAGGATAGCTTTAATGGCATTTATTAATTGTTTCTATTTCCAAAATTGGTGCCCAAGCATGAGTGAAAAGTCAATCACAGGATAAGAGGATAAAGAAAATTAGAAATTGACTTCTAAAATTAAATAAATTTAATTTATTTAATGCAACCCTCTCTCATGTCAAAAAAGTGCGACCCACCTAGAGGAGAAATAATACTTTTTAAAGTATTTATTGATGGAATTAATTCCTATTTTTGGTGAATGAGGTCAAAGCACAATGTGAACTCAAAGTAGACTGGAAGTAGAAAGTTAAAATTAAATAAATTTTATTTATTTAATGGCAGCCGTGAGCATTCACAACATAGACGCCTAAATTGAAAAGAAAAACATGTTTATTAATTAATTAATTGCGAGGAATAGGAGAGGCAATAATTAATTATAGAATGATGAAGGTTATATAAGCATGGGCTGTCATATTAATGAAGTAATTAATTCTTCTAGCAAAGTAAGTGCAGCCCAAGCAATTATGGCGCACAATTCAGGAGGAATTTTGCTCAGAAAAAGGTGTTTTCATTGCCGGAAAGCTTCAAAGTTTGGCGCCTAGGTTTGAAGGAGCTTGATTTAAGTCTGATTAATTGTCTACATAGTGGTACAAGTGCTCAGGTGAAGTTGACAAAATTCATGCTTACTTTGCATGCAAACAAAATCTCAAATTTTGGGGCAGCAGGCTTGATATATGTAGATTTTAATGATTAAAATCAAGTGTTCATGTTCCGGATTGCCGTCTTTGTCTAAATTAATTGTAGGTATTCATTACAGGTGCTTATATAAGAGAAAGCGAAGTTTAAATCAATGTCCAATACATTGAACATATCCTCTGAATCTAAAGAAATTCTCCAAATCTGCACCGATTGCAAAGAATTCCGGCTATAATTAAAAGAAAAAGAGTTACTCATACAAAGATTGCTTTAGCCATGGCAAAGCAGGATGAAAGGGAAGGCTCAGCGGAATCATGCATAGCTTCCATATATGCTGAAGTCAATAGGCCCAGATTTAGATCTAGATCTAGATCCATAATTGCAAAGACTTCATCCTCTTGTTTCGAATGCAGCCCGTGAAGAATTCGATGCATGGAGAATTCTTTCCAGGACCTTGTGCATGTTCTTTCAATCTTCCAATTGAAGCCTTCATTGAATTTGCATTCACTCGGAGTGCTTTCCAGAATTTTTAATTGCTCATATGCAATTAAAAATAAAAAAGATGAGTTATTTACAGCAAACATTGCACTAATGCTTGTACTGGAGAAGAAATGCAAAAGCTTCAAGGATAAGAGGGAAGACAAGGCAAAGGCAACACCCGTAAGCAAGATTCACAGATCCAACCGCTTCCAGATCCAACTACTTCCAGATCCAGTTTGGTGAGAATCAAAAGGCAAAAGAATCAACTGCATGCAGAATGTACGAAAAAGAACAAAAGTGATTGCAGCTTTCTAATTCATTTCTTGTTCTTTCTTCTTCTTTTCTTTGACAAAGTAATTGAGCGATCAATTAAATTATAAAACTTAAGTGATTGGTTTAAAAGTCATTACTTGAAG
This sequence comes from Taxus chinensis, assembly GCA_019776745.2. Taxonomy (NCBI): domain Eukaryota; kingdom Viridiplantae; phylum Streptophyta; class Pinopsida; order Cupressales; family Taxaceae; genus Taxus; species Taxus chinensis. The sequence continues at coordinate 1,045,402,654 of CM034146.1, read as the reverse complement.
AAGTCAACTACTTGGAAATAGGTGGCAGACATGCAAAATAGAAGGTTCTATCTTCAGTTGCAAATCATGCATGTCATGCAAAGAGGAATTCCAGGAGGGAGATTGCCAGTTGTTTCCTTTACAACTTCCACATGTGTCAGTTCACTAAAAGCTACTTTTTTGTAATTTCCCCTCTACATGCTATAACTAGAGGAAGAACCTGCGTGTTAAAAAATCAGAATTTGTAAGCAACATTCTTGTGTTCCAGACTTTGTGCTGAAACCCCTGATAACTATTTGAAGCAAAGGAATAGAAAGGAGCAGATTTCCGAAGAACTTTCTATCGACGGTGCATTTTGTTTCTAACTTTTGGTCTTAGATGTACTTATAAACTTTGTGTTATTCTAAATCTAGATCTGAAAGTTGCCTTTGCTTATAATTCTGTGTGTTAATATCTATTGGTTGCTTCTATGTGCATACAATCAACTCTGTAATCTATTGATTGGATTGCACATCTTCCTTCTTTCTTTCCTGTGTTTTTATTATTTCCTTCTTCATTAGATATTTCCTTTCTTTAACAATTGCTTACTTGCTGTAAAGCTATACAGCTATGGTTCATGAGCTGCATGGTTAAAGTAATACCCACAAATAAATACTAGCATATTTAATTGACAAATCTTACACGGGAGCCTCGCTGGTAAATGAGAGAGATTTATCTCATGACTGCCTAGGTTTTCTGCTATGCAGAAAATCTAGCCAATAGTTTTTGGCGACTCTACTGGGGAATAACTATCTTTGCAGATTAGAGCTTGTCTTTTGCAGACCAGAGTTTATTCCCATTCAACTCTCAACTTGGTTGAACGTCCATTCACCCGATCTGTGAAGGCACAAGGAAGGACTGATCATTTCTAGCAATTGTAGGAGCAATTCAATTTCAATCACCCTCCTCAAGTTAGAAGCCGCAGATCCAGTCTTTCACCAAGAAGAAGAGTGCAAACTTATCTAGATCCGGATCATCTTCAGCATAATCCTGTAGCTGGAATTATTCATCAAGTCTACTCTCGGAGAAGACGTGCCCCGTTCATCATTCTGAACCAGAACCCACCTGTAGCACCTGTTCCATGGGGTGCAGCCTTTGGACCTTTGAACCTGACTCCTATGCATGATCTACCTAAAGGGACGAATTCTTTTTTCCAAAATTCTTTGTAGATGGAAAGCAAAATCTAGATGACCACTTGGCTGCGTTTTTCATATCTTTTGGAGTGCTTGCAGTCGAACATGAAGATGTATTTGTCCGGCTCTTCATAGAGACTTTGCATGAATTGGATGGAGAATGGTTCTATCGACTAGCTCTTGGCACCATAACCAACTGGGCTACTATGCGGGATGCGTTCCTGAAAAGATTCAAGGCAGCTGAAGATTCCAATACATTGATAACTCAACCGATTCAGTTGAAGAAGGAGCCACATGAGCACATGCGGGATTTTATTGCAAAATTCCAAAGATTATTGTACAAAATTCCAGCTTCTGCTTCTTTGAATGATGAGAATCAAAAGGTATTCTTCATCAATGCTTTACTTCCCAGAGTAAGCTATCAACTGCGAAGAGCACGTCCTGCTGATTTGTTAGCAACTCAAAACATGGCAGTTGAGATTGAAGATGACCTCATCATGGTTGGAAAGATAAAAAGCAGCACTTCTAGAGTTGAAAGTTCATCCAATGCTACTACTTCCGATTCATTATTGCAAAAATTGGCAAATGAGATGTTGCAGATAAAGAAACAAATGGCTCAAATGGCTCAAGGTAATAACACTACCCATGCTCGGAATTTCAACAACAACCGGAACCGCGTTGTTGGTTCCCAAAGATTAGCAATTGAAGCTGCTCCCAAAAACGTGGAGATGAATGAAGAAGACTAGGAAGCTGACACTGATCAACTCGAGAATGATGATTTTGTATGTCCTGCTGGCGACTCCAACATTAATTACCTAAACTACAAATCTGAACATGAGTATGAGGAGCTTCTTGAAGATGATCATGGTCATGCATATGCAGTATTTACAAGATCACAAACTCGCCAAGCTGAGGCATTAGCTGACGAACAAAGAAGGGTCAGCCCTTTGCCTTCTTCCTTAGCTCCCAGAGATAAGAATGTGAGTTCTTCATTTCAACCACAGAAACAAGATCAGGTATCTATACCTTCTTTTGACATTATTGATCATGCCAAGAAAACTAGAGTTCAAATGTCAGAAGCTGAATACTTAAGAGCCTTTCCTGAGCAGTTAAATAGGCTAGTCAAATATGTGCAATCACCATGACCATCTAATGCATCAAAGGGCCTTTTGCCTAAGCCCAAGGATACTCCTCCCCAGAACAATATTGCAGTTGTTAAGCCCTCATTATCCTCTGAAAGAGTAGAGCCTTTCTATGTCTCCCTATTGCTTAATGGTTTCAAGTTAAGCAATTGCATTCTAGATTCGGGTGCTTTTGACAATATCATGCCAGCTAAAGTTGCAGATGCTCTTGGGCTTACCCTGACAAAGACCATAAAAATGTGTTATTCCATGGAGAGACAAGTCCCTTTAATCGGATAAATCAAATATGCACAAGCTGTTCTGGCGGTTTTTCCTGAGAAGAAATTAAAGATGACAATCTTAGTTGCCAATATTCCAGTCTCTTATGGGATGTTGCTGAGCAAAAAATTCTGGAAACAGCTGAGAGGAGAAGTAAAGATGGATCAGTCATGTGCCCATATTCCTATCAAAGGGATTAAACAGAAGCTAGAGCCAGAAAAGAAGTCCAAGTACACGGTGACAAAATCTGAGGATTCTAGATCTCAGAATCTTTTTCAGGAATCTGACCGTGGGGTCTATTTCTTGGAAATAGATAAAGATGTACCAGAACCAAAACTTTGACCAAAGCTAGAGCCAGCGAAGGAAGAAGAAAAAGTTTGGACTCTGGAGTTTAAAGGCAGTTGTTGCTCTTTTGGATCAGGAGCCGACATCTTACTAATATCTCCAGATCATGAGATATTCCCTTACTCCCAAAAGCTGATGTTCATGAACACCAATCATACGGCGGAGTATGAAGCATTGCTGCCAGGAATGGAGCTAGCTAAAAAGAAAGGAGTGAAACTCCTCAAATCCCAAGGAGATGCTGAACTTCTAGTAAAGCAAGTTCGAGGGAAAAATCAAGTCAAAGGAGATAAGATGAAGCATTATAGAGATATAGTACTTTCTGTCACATTCGATTTTGTAGCCTTCTCTATTGACTTCATTCCAACAAATCATAATTTCAAGGCAGACTCTTTGGCGGTCACAACTGCACTATTGAATCCAGATAGACCACCCTCCATATTCAGACAAGGAAACTATAAAGTGGAGATGGTCTACCGCCCTACAGTCCCTGATAATGTTGAACAGTGGCAGACTTTCAATGAGGAAAAAACAAACATTTGACAAGTTGTATGTTGAAGGGAGCAAGTCACTACCATGACAAATAGTCACAAGCATAACTAATCCAGGTTATGATGACAACAGTGGAATAGTCCAATCAAAAGGTAACAAAATCCCCAAGGGTTTAGTTTCCTTAATAAAGACTTTCGACAAGCATGATCAATACCTGAAGAAGAACAAAGAATATGGCGATAGTTCATCAGAAATGTAGCAAATAAATCTGGGAATGGAGAAGTTGATGCAGACTTACCCGTCACGGAGAGAAGAAAAGATGAGCCACCACCAGATGAAGTTGATAAGGACTTGCCCAGAGTATTTGACAAGAGGGCCAGAGAAAGGGGGTTCAAGATCAGAGACTGGGTACTCTGGTGGGACAAGAGACGTGAACCGAAGGGCATGCATGACAAATCTGATTCACTCTGGAAAGGGCCCTTCGTGATCAAAAGAGATGTCGGAATGGACACTTTCTTCCTTGCCTACTGGGATGGAATTGAGTTACCACTGCCTTTAAACGGGCAGCATCTGAAGCTTTTCAGAACATAAAAAAGCAAGGTAAAACCTGTATGTATATAAATAAAACTTTGTTGTTTTTCCTTTTCTTTTTGTTTGCCTGACCCCGAACCCAATGGACAAGACACCAGAGATACTGGGATCTCATCTTTACCCTTGTCATTTTGACAGAGGTAAATATGTCCACAGATGGAGCTGACTGGTGTCCCCCATATTTCACCTTGAAATCCGAGACTACCCCATGTTAAAAAATTTCGTACTTTTAAAATAATGGGTCGTTTTGTGTTTTTATTGCCAGAAAATGTCTGTGTTGCATCAAGATATTCCCAGAGAGTCATATTAGCCAATTTTGACAAATACCCAGATGCCCAAACTTGTTATATTCTATCGCTGGGGTTTTGCCTGCGGGAAATTTTATTTAATTATTTTAAGCCCCGTTTGAAGTAAATTGTGCTCCGGTTTTGCCCTGTTGAAGTTTTGCATGTCAATATTCACATATACCAGTAGGGTTTTCACCAGGAATGGATCCTGGGCTTTGTTTGTGACTTCTGGAAACATTTTTCATTTTTGTTATTTTTCTCTGTGAAATTCTCCTAGGTCAATTCCTTTTCCAAATTAGTCTGTTTTCTTGCCTGGGGTATCTGGAGATCATCTACGAACGTCATGCCAGAAGGAATTTGCCACAGGAAGTTTGGTTCTCTCTAAAAAGACGAAGTCATGCACAAAAAGGCCTCTTCTGGGCAAGTCGCATTTTTGGGAAAGGAAGGTTTTAAGCTGCAATGGGATTTTTGGTAGCAGCAGGCAGGTGGCAATTTTGTACCTGCATGGTAGGGTACTTTTTCTCATAGAAGCAAAGTCACTTAAGTCATGATGGGAAAATTAGAGGCAGCAGGCAAGTGGGAATTTCTTACCTGCCTTGTAGGGTAAAAATTCCCATTATAAAATAAAAGAAAATCACTTAAGGCATTGATGGAAATTTCTTACATGCCTTGCAGGGTAGAAAATCCCATTATGAATGTCAAACAACTTAAGTGGATCATGGGATATTTGGAGCTGCGGTGCAGGGTGAATAATCCCAGATTTGGAAAGAAGAGAAGTCATTTTCAAATTTTTATATGCATTGTTGAGCCTCTCCTAGGTGGAGCGACTTGCACTAGTGTGTTATTTGGTGCCTTTCTAGGGCAGATGAATCTAACATTTTCTTTCATATTCAGGTTTGTCACTATTTTTTAAGGCCAGAATCAATAATTCTTTGTGGAGTTTGGGGTTTGTAAAACCTCATTTCATAATTTTTATTGGAGCTATACTTTGGTGATTATAATTAATTTTTCAGCAGTGTTTTTCTATCAAATTTCATATTGGAAATTGGTTTTGGTTGATGCCTAAAATATTTATTTATATATTGGCAAAGTTATTTGAGGAGTTTAAAGTGTTTTTAATCCATTTTTGTACTGTTGTTCTGAAAATTTGATCGCTGATTTAAACTGGGTCTAATTTTCAATTGCATTTATTAATTGTTTCTATTTCTAAAATTGGCGCCCAAGCATGAGGAAAAGTCAACACAGGATAAGAGGATAAAGGAAATTGAAAATAGAATTCGAAAATTAAATAAATTTAATTTATTTAATGCAGTCCTCTCTCATGCAAAAAAGTGTGACCCGCCTAGAGGAGGAATAATACTTTTTAAAGTATTTATTGATTGGTTTGAAGGCATATTGCAGATTTGGAAGAAGAGAAGTCATTTTCAAATTTTTATATGCATTGTTGAGCCTCTGCTAGGTGGAGCGACTTGCACTAGTGTGTTATTTGGTGCCTTCTAGGGCATGAATCTAACATTTTCTTTCATATTCAGGTTTGTCACTATTTTTAAGGCCAGAATCAATAATTCTTTGTGGAGTTTGGGGTTTGTAAAACCTCATTTCATAATTTTTATTGGAGCTATACTTTGGTGATTATAATTAATTTTCAGCAGTGTTTTCTATCAAATTTCATATTGGAAATCAAATAAGAAGAAAAAGACATTCAGACAAAGATAGACAAAGCTATGGCGAAGAAAGATGAAAAAGAAACCTCTTGCTAAATTGATAGACAGATCCAGAGCAGGAGAAACTTCACTCATGCGTGCAGATTGAAAGCAGTGGAATTATTCAAGTTGCAGCTTTTCCATCCATAGCCCAGTTGCCAAAGTTTGTTATGCAGGTGCAGATCTTTATCCAGATCCATATGCAGATCCAGATCCAGATCTCATAGTTGCAAAAGCTTCTGGCACAAAGGCTTCATCCTCTTGTTTTGAATGCAACCCGTGAAGAAGATAGTGCGTGGAAAATTCCTTCCAAGATCCGGTGCATGTGCTCTCATCTTCCAGTTGAAGCTTTCATTGAATTTTCATTCATCCGGAGTGCTTTCCAGAATTTTTAATTGCTCATATGCAATTGAAAATAAGGATGATGAGTTATCTACGGCCAACCTTGCACTGATGCAATGTACAACAGAAGAACTGCAAAAGCTTCAAAGGATAAAAGAGAAGACAATGTGAAGGAAAAATTCCAGCTTGCTTCCAATTCCAACTGCTTGCAATTCCAGCTTGTTTCCAGATCCATCTTGCTTCCAATTCCAACTGCTTGCAATTCCAGCTTGTTTCCAGATCCAGCCGCTTCAAGATCCAACTAATTCTAGCTTGTTTCCAGATCCAGTTTTGAATCAGCTGCATGCAGACATGAAAAAAGACAAAGTCAGCTTTCCTCTTCCTTCTTTCCTTCGACAAAGTAATTGAGCGATCAATTTCAATTATACAACTTAAGTGATTGGTTTAAAAGCCATTACTTGAAGAAGTCAATTACTTGGAGATAGGTGGCGGACGTGCATAATAGAAGGTTCTATTTTTCAGTTGCAAATCATACATGTCACGCAAAGAGGAATTCCAGGAAGGAGATTGCCAGCTGTTTCTTTTTCGACTTCCACATGTGTCAGTTCAACTAAAGCTTCCAGCTTGTAATTGCCCCCTCTACATTCTATAAGTAGAGGAAGAACCTTCGGGTTAATCATCGATCAGAATTTGTAAGAAGCAATCTTGTGTTCTAGACTTTGTGCTGAACCCCTGAGAGCCACTTGTTGCAGAGGAATACAAAGAAGCAGGTTTCCGGAGAACTTTGTGTCACGGCGTACTGTGTTTCTTGCTTTTAATCTTAGATCTTTAAGTAAACTTTGTGTTATTTTAGATCTAGATCTAGAGCTGCCTTTGTTTCATAATTCTGTGTGTTCAAATCTATTTGAGTTTCTTCTATGTGCATGTGATTAGCTCTGCAATCTACTAATTAGGATGCACATCTTCCTTACTTCCTCTCTGTAATACCTTGAATTCTTCTTCTTTCATTCTTCCTTTCTTAAACAGCTGCTTACTTGCTGCAAAACTTCTTAGTTATGGTTCATGAACTAAGTTGTTAAAGTAAAACCCCTGATCTCTTCAAAGGAAGTCACGAATTCTCTGTCATCCAAAGGAAGCAACATCGGTACATGGTATGAAGAGTATAAAGCTCTTCTGGAAAAGATCCGTGATGCCCTACCTTTTGTAGAGTTCATGATGTTGGAGACAGAGTGGGGATTGGAACGGGGTCAAAACCCCAAGCAACAAGGGGTCAACCATCCCTAGGGACCCCACACTCATGAGTATGGATGCCATGCAACTTGAAGGTAGAGGGTTCACAAGTCCTCATGACAAAATTGGGAGCTCTAACAATCACCCACATGCCGAGGAGAAATCAGATCTGCACTTTGAGAGAAATGGAGCCATGAAGGATGGAGATTCAACCCTTCCATTATTATTCCGGATAGTCATCATGATGAGGTAATTATTGATCATTGTTTTGCTAATATTGATAATATTTAAGCATATGTGGATTTTGGGATTGGAAGGGAGGATGATGAACAAGTAGGGGAAGTGAAAGGGATGATTGGAAACCATCTTTCCAAGAGATATGACACCAATCAACTTGCTAGTCTGTTTAGGACTGCAGCTCCTAAGAGTCGAGAATAAGGTGTTCGTCGCTTGGGAAAGAACCACAAAGAGACTCCATTTATGTGCCAACAAGGCATGGACGAAATCAAGATGGAAAAAGAAGATGGGCATGCCTACTTCCCTAAGGATAAGATGGAGGAAGACAGATTGCAGCAGCTGGTTACTAAGAGGGAGCAGCCCTTGGGAGTCTTAGAACCCCCCATCCCTCTTGCCAAATTGGATTCCTCGACTGATTTTCAGAACTTGAAGACATCAAAGTTTGATGCAAATAGGGATCATGAGCCTAGAAAGGAAAGAGAAATCATAAAGCACGAGTTGGAAGGTATAAATCTTTTGATATTTCATAATGATTCTACGATTTCTAATGATGACACATTATAGGGGAATTAAAAAGAAAAATCTGATTTACAAGATGATGAAGAGAAGTTGAAGGTTGAAACTGAATTGGCGAAAGACAACCGGAGGTATGAAAATACTTCAGATTCGTTGCTTTCTACCATGTCATTTCAATTTATGGTCATGGGAAATTTGTTTGAAAGGGGTGACCTTGGGGCAAATGTGATGCTCCAAAGCAAAACACGGAAAATGGGAAGTCTTCATGATGATACAGGTGGTGACAAATCAAATTTGCATAGGGTCCATGGACCAAGACTTTTGAGTGACCTTGTTGGAGGTCATGGGAATGAAGTGGTTGCTTTTTTGGGTGACTACAATCACTTTCAGTTCGCTGGAATTTTTAGAACAGTCAATAAGAGGCAAATTGATGGTGTATATGACTCCGACAAGAACCATGAAGATGTTCCGTGCAAGTATTAACAAAATATTGTTGAAGCCAAGGCGGAAAGAGCCTCATTTGTTGAACCGAAGATGAAGAAGAAGGCTGATCCTAGCTCAGAAATTCTGCGTCACACGGTCAGGAGTGTGGAGGATATCCCAACCATCTCTCATCCAACAAGGATTGGAGAACATGTTGAGGGCAGCCCAAGGTATGATCAGATTTCATATTTGTTAACTTTCCCTATGTCGCTGTAATATGTTTATTGTCTTGAACAAGGTGTTGAAATCAATATGAAGAACTTGTGGTATAGCTTTTGGCAGTTAGACCCTCCCTTGCAAGGTTATGTGGGCATAAAGGTTTGGGTTCCGGTTGACCTCTTGTATTGTGAGGAGGAAGTCTTTGATATTGTTACTCCATACACATGGTTAAATTCAATGGAGGATTGTTTTGAAATCATTGTGTTTTAACAAAGTTGTGAAGGTCTCTACCCTTCATGGACAAGGCTTCACGGTCAAGGCAACAAACGGTCACTCCATGCCATGCACACGAAGGTGCTCCCAACTCATTTCCACAGTAGGAGAGCATGAGGTATGTGATGATCTTTGTATGATTGGCATAGCTGGCATCTATCTTGTGTTTAGAGTCCAATGGTTACATTTATTTGGAAAGTTCTCTCTCAACCCCCAAAGTATGGAGTTGAGCTTCATGAATAAAGGCAAGAAGGTGATATTTCAAGCTGAGTATGAGTTTGTCAATGTTGTTTTTGAGAAAGAGAGTGGGTGAAGGTAAAAATTTCAGTTTTTCTCTTTGCTTATGGAAGGGAAGGAATTTGATGAAGGAGAATGCTAGCATGACATTTTAGGCAACATAAGCTTAATGAGAATTGTGATTTTCTTTTCTATGAATTGCTAACCCCTGGTTCCATGAATGAAACAAAATAAATATGGGAAAGGGGAAGCAATTATGATGAACTTGCAGCTGCACATATGATAGTCAAAGAGGAGAATGATGGTTCTATTTTTCAGTTTTATGGCCCCATGATGAGGAATGAATTTTGTTTTGATTACGTTGTTTTCAATTTAGCCGAGTCACACAATGTTTGTGGGTATCAAGAGCTCCAAATTTTAGAAGAACTGTTGGTGAGAAAAATTTGTCAGTTGGGCAAATTAGGTGTCTCCACCAACGATCACAGGGCTACGCCCCTCTGCATTGAATGGTGTAGCTCCCATTATTGAATGTGACTAATCTAAACTTACTCTAATTGTTGTGGGTTGGCCAAAAAGGTCGGGGATCACACAGGGACTCCACTGAACCTGTGGCAAAGAACTTGTACAAGGTACAAGTGAGGAAATCACAACAAGAGTAGGCCAATTGCAGAGTTCACACCCAGTAACCGAAGTAGCTCAACATTCAATATAGACGAAAGAAACAATGAAGCTAGTGGGACCAATGAATCAAAACACAAAGTTACTAGATTCATCTATCGAGGATGCAAGGTTTCTCTCCAACACTATACTTGCAAAGTGCAGAAAAGAGAGAAGTAGAGGAATACAAGAAAATGAAAATCGAAGAAATGTAGCCTTTATTTCATGTGCATTGGTGATACAAAGCTCAACAACACATCACAATCCACTATTGCTACAAAGTATAAAAATTTTAGGATCCTTTGGAATGGATAAGCTATCCCAATTTATCGCAATGTGAATTGACTCTTCGCCTACCCCCCACATGACACTCTGTGGTCTCATTCAACTTGTGACTTTTCGTCTTCCTAAGAAGTGAGAAATAAGTTCCCTTTTTATAAATTAAAGGGACTTTTCCTATGTATCTTTATAAAGTCACTTAAGTCAATGAGACAAAATACAATGATTATGCCCAACGAAGAATAAGAAAAGGGGGAGAAAGAGAGAGGAAAGGAGAGGTTGTCACATCTGATGAAGAGGCTCCCTGCGATGAAGAACTTGTTGATGACGATCACAATCTCCTCCTTTGGCATGATGCATGGACCCCTCGGGTTGCCAAATGAGTGTTTAGAAACACTGTTGAGAGATTCCTCGATATAAGCTCAAGATGACCATAGGCATTGCTCATGATGATCCCCTTGATGCTCGATTGATCAACTCCCTTAGCTCACTGAGCTCACTCCAACCAGCTCATCCATCTTGTCAAAACTCGACTGGTTTACCAACTCATCTCACTGTAATCCAACTAGCTAACTATCTCGCTGCAACCAACTCACCAAGCTCACCGGGCTCAGCTCAGTCAACTCAATCTTATCACTTCAACCAACTCATCTTGATGAAGTGATGATGTTTTCAAGACCATATGATAAGTATGATGACTTACTCTGATGAATCAATGGAGTCCTTGACGCTCTTTGAATTTTTTCCAGCTGCTCGATAGTCTGGACCATAGTAGGAAAACTCGCCAAAACCAAAAACTCGCCAGACACCCAAAAAAACTCGCCAAAAACTCGCCAATATTCGGCCAATACTCGGGAATACTCGACAACTTAAAAAATACTCAATTTTTTTTAAAAAACATAAATTTTAAGCAACACATAGCTACAAAATGTATCAAATGAGCCCATAAAATGTTGGAGAAGTGTTTTCTATTAGATTTGAATATAAATACAATACAAAATCGCATCATCATGCGAATACGACAACCTGCTGATAAGTAATATGAATTTATGATGATTGACATTGAAAAATATCATCATAAATTTCATATCTATGCAAGTTACAATATACAATAAATTACATTTTCCTCTTCCCCAATCTAGAGAAAAATTGGGGAGAGGGTCTAGTGCCTCTGGCTCCATAGTCCCCACACTCGGCTGCGTCTCCACGCTCCTCCTAGAAGGCTGCAAATTTGGCTCGATCATAGAACTAGATGGTGGTGCTGGTGGCTCCTCTGCTGCATGTTGGAGATCACCTCCAAAGATGTCATCCACTCCAATATCTCCTCGGAGTTCTGCTAGTGCTTCTCCTCCATAGCCTCCCTCTCAAAAGAAGCAATCTTGTCCGCTGTGAATGCAAGGTTTTCCTCTTCTTGCCTAGTCCACTCACTATATGGATCTATCTCATCCAAATCAATGAGCTCCTCTGATGTTGCCTCAACTTTTTTTGTGCGAAGCCGGAGATTGTATTGCACAAAAACCAAGTCGTTGAGTCTTTTTTGAGTCAACTTGTTGCGCTTCTTCGTGTGAATGGCCTTAAACAAACTCCAGTTGCGTTCGCATCCAGAAGCTCAGAACCCAAGGGTGATTGTATATGTACTTCGTTATAGATCTTGCATCTTCTACAACCGGCCTCACCCAATCAATTTTGCCTATGTCCTCCAAAAGAAAGTCAATGCAATGAGCTGCACAAGGAGTCCAAAAGAGTGATGGATGTCTCTCTTGCAATAGTCTCCCAGCTGCCACATATGCTGCTGCATTCTCTGTGACAACTTGCACAACATTCTGTACACCAACCTCTAATACAACTGTCTCTAACATAACACTCAAATTTTCTGCATTTTTTATTACGTTAGAGGCATCAATAGATTTTTAAAACACCATCTCACCGTTTGAAGCTGCTAAAAAATTAACAAGGGTGTGGTTCCTTCCATCCGTCCACCCATCTGAAAGAATGGTGCATCCGAATTTTTTCTATTGCTTCTTGTGCTCTTCTAGCATGGTAGTGGCATCTGCAATCGCACCCTCAAGTAATTTCCCGCTCAAATCTTTTGGAGAGGGTGCCTTGTACCCTTTCCCTACAACTGTCAACGTTGTCACCAAGTACTCCCAGTATGGGCTCTTTGCCACATTGAATGGCAGGTTGTTGTAGTACCAAAAATTTGCACAAGCTTTATCCACTTCCTCGTGCATATCTTTGTTCCAGAATGTACCATCCAATGAAGGTTGTGCTCCAGGTGTGTTCCTTGCCACAAAAAAACTCGGTATGCCTTTGCTCGAACTCGATGAAGATGAGCCTCTTCCGGCTCTTCCTCTTCGTATGCGTGGACCACGAGTAGAGCCCACAATTGTTGCTACATCATCGTCTAAATTCTCTTCCATTGCAGCCCCAAGTCTAATAGCTTGTGCCATGGCTGCCTTCAGCCTTGCGTTCTCTAGTTTTTCCTCTTCTAACACGTTGGGGCAAACTGTACCATCTCGGTAAGGAATAGTTGAAAGGTGATATTTCAAACGATTGATGCCTCCATTCATTTTCTTGTTACAGAAAGTGCAAAAAATTTTGCCCACACAAGTTCCACGTACAGCATACTTCCATGCTATGGAATGGGCATTCGGAGGAACGGTCCCTGCTAGTGATTCAGATGCCGAACCTGATGCCGAGCCTGATGCCATTGTTAAACTCTAATCTGCAACACAATGCACATTTAAAAAATTAGAAAACGTAAACTTAATTTAATTTTAAAAACAAAACATCCCTGAATAACAAATTTGCGTAAGTAAAAAAAATACATTACAAGCATTCAATTTTACATTACATATATTTAGAATTACACAACGAATCGATTACAATACACATACATAAAATTTAACTAATTTACAATGAATTTGCGTTAATTAAAAAAAAAATACATACCTCTAGCTGCAAATGAGTATAAAAAAATTACAAGCATTCAATTTTACATTACATGTATTTAGAATTACACAACGAATCGATTACAATACACATACATAAAATTTAACTAATTTACAATGAATTTGCGTTAAAATAAAATAAAATTACATACCTCTGGCTGCAAATGAGTATAAAAAAAGTACAAGCATTCGATTTTACATTACATGTATTTAGAATCACAATAGGAATCTATAAAACCTAAATAATATATTCAAAATTTGGAATAACTTCAAAGAATTAAAAAAAAAAAAAAACCTACCTCCAAATGCAAATCTCCAAATTCTCTCCTCGAATTCGCTCCAACATCCACTCAACACAAGCAATGCAAGCTCAAATGGTTGTGTGAGTGACAATGAGGGAGTAGAGGGCCTTAAAAAGAGCCAAAACCGCGTAAAATCAGTGTTTTTTTCCTTTGAAAGCCGTGTTTCCGCGTCTAAGCCGCGTCTGGCGAGTTTTTTGCACGGGCTCGCCGAGTTTTGGAGAGTACTCGCCGAGTTAACTTAGCGAGCCCTTTTTTCATGGTTTTGGCGAGTATTTCGGCGGTTTAACTGTTTTCCCTATTTTTTGGCGAGTTTTTTAAAAGTCGGCGAGTTTTTGGCGAGTTTTCCATCTATGGTCTGGACATTCCTCTATCATGTTTTACCATGTTCTCGGGCACAACTGGGACCAAGAAGATGTTTCCAAGACCCATACAGAGGCTTCATTTATCTGTTTGATCTATGAGATCATTTTGTAACCATGTGAAGAGTTCAAAAAGTGGAAAGATGAGTGAAGACAGGGCTATCTGCAACTTTCCGCACCCAAAATAGAGATTTTCTATTTTTAGCAGGTTGGACCGTGACCTACTATTTTGGGATATATCACCTCATTTTGCTTCAATATGACATTCTGAACCTTCTGGCACACATCATCCTCCTCGGTTGATGATGCATTGTCATTTTTTAGGAACTTTCTATTTTTAGCAAGTTGCCTTATCCTGACCTATTTTGGGAAAATTGTCATTTTTGCCCTGTCTTTAATTTTGCATTTTTCCGATTTCCCTGGGTGATCCAAACTTGTAATTCGGAGAACTTACTATTTTTAGCATGTGGAGGAACATGGGATATGCTTTTTTTAGTAAGTGATAAAAACGGCCTCGGTTTGCGACAAGGATGATATTTTTAGATTCGGCTTTCTATCCCGATCTAGTGTTCCAAATTTCACTATGTTTCGCCCACCAAAATGCTTGGAAATAAAACAATGAAAATTTTGCCTGGTGCGGGCTTCAAGCACAAAGCTACAATGGCAACCATTAATGGAGTCACTGAGCTTTTGACGGCGTTCTTTCCCATCTCGAATCACTGAAAAATCAGCTTCTCTATAATGGGTTTTTTATTTGGATGTTCTGCTCAAATTTCTAGCTTCATCCGTTCTCCAGATCACTGGGAAACTAGAAAAGAAGAATGGAGGGTAAATTTTGATTTTTGCTGCCATTAATAATCTGGAAAGTCTTTGATATTTTTGTTTTTTGCAGCTTGAAGGCACCTAGGAGAGGAAGAAATGACCAAAGTCTCAACAGCATTCAATTATTCAATCATAAGATATGAAGATTTCGTGATTTTTTGGTCATGGGAGCTTCTAATGAAAAATGGACATGGTAGCAACTGAAAAAGCACTCTTTTGGGTGTTTTTGCAGCAATGAAGCAGTCGAAATAGAGAGGCGGTGAGGAAATGGAGTGATGGAAGAAATGGAAATGGATATTTGTAGCTTCTTCTGGGAGTGAAGTTCTTGCATACACAGGGAAGAAGCAGCAGAAGCAACTCTAAGTTTGCAAAAAATGAGTTTTCAAATCTTCCTTGGCTTGGGCGGAATTTTGTGTCCCAAGTGTTCAGGACATTTTGTGCACAAAAATGCGCCTCACCCTCTTGTGACAAGTGGCACAGTGAGATTGGCCGGTAGAGGAGAGAGAGTGAGCGGAAAGCACATGGGGGTCGAAACTGAGTCACATGGATGACCAAGGATGGGGCTAGGCTTGGGTGGAATTTTGTGTCCCATCCATCCCAAAGGATTGGTACATTTGGAGCACAAAAATGCGGCCTCACTTAGTGTTGACAAGTGGCGCTGCGGGATTCGATGACGGAGGGTGCTAAGGAATGGTGCACAGGGGCTTAACTTGCTTGTTTGAACTCTATCGGGGTCACATGAAGGTCCCGGAGGCTAAAATGGAGTTGGGCACAATTTTGTGTCGCAAGTGTCCCAAAGATTTCGGACATTTGGGACCATAAATTCTGCTTTGAACCTAGGAGTGACACGTGTCCACCCAAAAAATTGACATATCTTGAGCATCAGAGGTCTTTTTTGGAACTTCTTTATATGATTTTCATTGAAAAAGGCATTTTGCGAATAATGGGATGGGTCTCATCCTCTGATTCTGCCTACAACCACCTCAAAAATTGATTTTTCTCGGGATTGCCAGTTGTGCATGCAGAAAACGGTTTGTGGGAAAAATTTCTTGTCTTGCAAAAAATGTGAAACCACCATCACTTAGAACACTGAAATACCTTTCCAATGATATTTTGTTTGACCTCTAACTCATCCTAAAGCTCCTAGAATCACTTCCTGAAGCTCAAGTGTTGTTTTGAGCTCCAAGCTCCTTCACCTTCAAGAATCCGCTTTTGCTAAACTTGTCCCAAAACCTCTTAAACTTTCCAAAATCTTCCAAAACCGGTTGCACAATGTTCTTAGCTCCTCAATACACCTCTTTGATGAATTTGAGCCTTTCATTCCGCTCCGGGGGTGTGCACCTACCTTAGAAAGACCAGAAATAGTCATTCTTAAGCTTCTTGAAAAGCCTGTCTTGAAAGATCTTGTCTTGGAAGTTCTTGAATGAACTTGATATCCCTAAATCACCTATGGACCATGTTGACACAACCCATATGACCACTTGGAAGGATAGGATAAGCCCGACACAGAGGATTAGTTGATCGGAAGGAGAGTTCAGGGGGCTCACAATCAAAAATTTTGACATTAGGGTCTGTTGTCACACTTGAAAATATGAAATTTTTAGGTTGCACATTTTCATGACAACAAGAACTTACCCTCGAAATTCACAAGGAGTTGGGGTTCCACTCGAAAAATGAAATTCATAGGAATGTTGATAAGGCTGATTTTCTCAAGTTCAAGGCCAAGATGTCTATTGATTTCAATTGTAGGCATGTTGTTCCTAGTTTCTTAGCATATGTAAATCAAATTTCAGTCCTTACATTAATCATGTAGTTTCCTTTCTTCGTGAGATTTCATTTTGGTAGTCCTTATGCCATGGTTATAAGGTTGAGTTTGCAAAAATCAGATTTGGGGCTGCCACTAGCAACCATGAACAGCAGTGTGTTTTCGTTTTTGAAAAGCATTCCGTCATGGAAAGATCAGGAAAGAAGATCTCAACTGAAAGGAGGGAATAAATCAGATTATGATGTGTTGTTTTCAGACTTGAACATTCTGATTTTTGAAAGAAAAATGCATGATTACAGCTGTTTTTGGGACAACATTACTGAAGTGTTAGGAAGCCATCATTTGAACGGAAATTATGCGATGGTGTCAAGCAAAGGAAAAGAATTAGCTATCATGTCCCTAGGGCATGATAATGAGAGTTTAAAAGTGTTGTTAAACACTCTTGTTTTCTTTGATATGTTTGTTTCATGTGCAGGTAAATCAAAGAAGAAATAATTGAGATTCATTTGGGATCTAGGCACTTACAATTGCTTGAGAACAACCAATTTCGGGAAGGGAAGACTGTAATGTCCCCTTTTTTTGAATTACACCAAAATAAAGGATTATTTTCCTTTCTTCTTTCCGGAGGCAAGAAAATGATGAACAAGGAAAGATCGTGGATTATATTTCAGTTCTCTTCATTCGTATTTATGTTTTATTTTTGTGTTTTCCCCTTCTAAGGAGGTCGGCTGGGTTTACAGGCATTTTAAAAGCAACTTAAAAGATTAAATAATCTTTCTAAGGGGTCAGCCTTGCCTTTTTGGCCTTTGAAGCCAAGATGGAGATATAAAAGGAGTAGAAGGATTTCATTTGCATGATCTACTTTTGACACATTTTCTTTAAATTGGACTTTTGGGTCGTTGCTCATTGTTCTCTCCACTCTTGGGCGAAAATCCAAGTGTGTGGCTCTTTCCAAGAAGGACGAAAACCTTCTTGTGGCTGGTTGGGGGGAATGAAAACCCTCCATCCTTGATTGGTTTGAAAGCAAACTGCAGATTTGTAAGAAGAGAAGTCATTTTCAGATTTTCACATGCATAGATGAGTCACTCCTAGGTGGAGCGACTTGCCTAGTGTGTTATTTGGTGTCTTCTAAGGCACAAATCTAACATATTTTTTCATATTCATCTTTGTCACTATTTGTAAGGTCGGAATCAATAATTCTGTGGAGTTTGGGGTTTGTAAACCCTCATTTCATAATTTTTATTGGAGCTATACTTCAGTGATTATAATTAATTTTCAGCAGTGTTTTCTATCAAATTTCACTGGAAATTGGTTTGGTTGATGCCTAAAATATTTATATGTTGGCAAAGTTATTTGAGGAGTTTAAAGTGTTTTTCATCCATTTTTGTACTGTTGCTCTGAAAATATCTCCCAAATCCAGCGTAGTGAGTGAATTGAGGATGCGCTATTAAATAGGCAACTCAAAGCTTTTCACCGGATACGGGAAGACCGGAAACCGGAGCCAGAGGTAATCGGTAAGATTCCAAAGTGAGTACAGCCCACTCACCAAAAGCAAGACACGACCCAACGGGACCACAACCCACTAAACAAAAGATAGCAAAAGATGCTTATGGGTCCACCACGCACCACAAAAGATAACTACCGACAACAAGCCTGTCGGATAACTTTATTAAAAGCAAGATAAGAAGGAATCTAATGACAACATGCCTGTCATGATGGCAGATAGTGCGGAGCGCACTAATATTATTCGAAGAGGACAGAGGGTCCTGGCGGTCAGGGTCATCATCATCAGAAGATGATGTGGAATCATTTCTTGTCGGTGCTCCAGGAAGTAGACCTCTCATGTTGCTCCAGCCATATACGCGAGATATTCGCGCTGTTCCATCTGTGTCAGGTTGTAGATGACGCCTTGTAGGAAATAAATAGTGATCAAGGATTCTGAGATCCTGATCAGGGGCTGGTGGTCTAACGACCATGGTGTGATGCAGAAGAATTCTCCTCCAAAGAGTAGCATTTGGTCTTTCAACCAAATTCCTATGATTAATCTTAATATAATAATGTGCCTTAACATACCATGGGATCTTACATTGAATAATAACATTTCTAGCTGTATCCGGATGCACATTTAACAGAGGAGAGTTAGATAATTTAGTAGGGAGAAATTTTGAAAGAAAGTACTTGAAGTGAGAAGAGATGTACTTCCTGTCTCCCAGAGAAGGAGGTCGGTTCCATATATCTGATTGCAGAGGATGTTCTTCAGGCCACATCCTTGAAAACTCGAACCGCCACAATGTGTCCTTTCTCGGTATCAGCTGCCTGAGTCTGAGACCTTCGACAGGTAGGAAATCCGGTTGTTCGACTGCATAGAGAGATCGCCATTGCCAATGTAGGCAACATTTGATCAAGGGTTCTTGCAAAGTATGAAACTCTTGTCCTGGTATATCAGGATCATAAAGTTTACATTCAAGTTCAGACATTGCGAACTCTTGTGTAGTTATGAGATCTCTAGAAATTAGAAGCGTCTGGGCTTCTTGTGACATTCCGTTGTCACAGCGGACTAAGGCATCAATTTGTGCTTTTGCATGTCGATGATCCCATATAGTTCCATGGGATTCATGGATAACCTGTGTGACATGATATTCTTTGAAGTGTTGAGTTCCCGACTGACAAAATCTGCAAGAGCATTTTGTTTTCCTGATATGTGCTCTACCTGGAACTCAAAGTTGTCAAACCAAAGACCCCATCTTTGGAGTCTATTAAAGGCCACCTTGTTAGCTGGATCTCCACCATCTAACCTTTTTCTGAAATCTTTCAGATCAGATCATTCTTTTTATGGCTTTTTTGAGCTAATAGTTGGAAAGCTCCTGAGGCAAACCTACATACCTTCTCCTTATCATTCTCGTTTTTCTTTAAGCACAGCTGAGTCGCATTCTATGATTTTCTTGCCAGGTCCTGGAAGAGACATTGCTGGGAGTTCTTGTACCTGCTTTTAATTCTCTGTACTGCTTTGGTCATGTCCTGAGTCCAACCAGGAGCATTCTTCTTGAGCCTACTATTTAGCAGTACACGATCAGCTGCTATGTTCTGGTAAAAGCCAGCAACATAGTTGATACATCCTAAGAAACGTTGTAACTGTTGTTTCTCTAGGATCTGGTCAGGAAAATTCTGAATATTTGTAATCACATGCTGCTGCATAGAGATTGTTCCTGAACTGATTCTGATACCAAGGAAGTCTATTTCTTCTTTAAAGATTTCCATTTTAGTGGGAGACAAGCAGATCCCATTCTTATATACAGTCTCATAAAACTTTTCTAAGTGAGTCAAATGCTCCTTAGGTGACTTAGAAAATATGAGAATGTCATCAATGTAAACAATTAGGAAATCAGACAACTCACCGAAGATTTTGTCCATGATCTTCTGGAATATAGAAGGAGCTGTCTTGAGACCGAATGGAAGAACCTTCCACTCATACTGACCACCTGGTACAATGAAAGCGGTTTTATACATATCTTCATTGCTGTAGAAATACCTGCCAAAACCCGCTCTTTAAGATCAAACTTGCTATATACATGCGATCCTTTGATTCTTCTCAGTATGTCATCTTTAGCTGGAATAGGATGCTGTACAGCAGTTATAAACTTGTTAAGTGGCTTATAGTCCACTACCAAGCCTTTTCTTTCCTCTGATCTGTTCACTTCTTTTGTTCACATAAAAGGCTGAACAAGCCCAAGGTGAATTGGATTCTTGAATGAATCCAGCTTTTACTCAATTTCTGTATTTCACCCTGGCATTCTTTTCTCTCTGCAGGGGGCATGCCTTTGTGATGTGCTTTGAACTTTGGTAGCACCTCATTGCCCTTGTCATCTTTGATCAGCTGTAGATCCAAAGAACAGTAATGCTTCTTTCTGCTGATGAAGGCATGTGGATCTTCGCTGCAGATATTCTTCTTTATCCTGGATACTATTTCTTCAATATTAACAGCACAGTTAGAAATAGATTTATGAATCCAGGTATTATTAACTGTCTTTACCTTTTGAGGCAAAGGAACTATGCTCTGGAAAGAATATCTCCTGGGAATAGATACAGGAGGTTCAAACAATCATTATACTGTCCTGGGAGATGCTGAATGTATTACATTGCTGCAGAAAATCAACTCCAAGAAGACAGTCATAGTTCTCCATGTTATGTTGATAGAACTCTATGTCAATAGAATGTCCTTCAACATCTAACTTAACCTTAGCCATGGATTTACAGACTACCTCTCTCTTATCAAATCTGATCTTAGTGTGGGTATTCACCCAACAATCACTAGGGAGAGCATACTGTCTGATAAGGCTAATTTCAGCACCCGTGTCAATCATGGCATCCAATACATAAGGCTTTATATGTGGAATGCATATAGTGATTGCTATAAAGGGATTCTGGGTGCAGCTTAATGTACATACCTTTGGCTGTGATGGCTGGATCATCTTGAGCTGCCAGATTATGGTATGTCTTCTTCAAGATTCTCTTGAGAATCTTCTTTCTCACTTTCTTCCTCAGCTACAAGCTTGCTATATTCTTCAGTTGCCTTAGCAAGCACCTTTTCAAGTAGCTCAATCCTGGATTTTCTCCAGGTCTTGTACATCTGCCTTGAAGCTGGATTATCTGAAGATTGTCCTGGCTCATAAGAGGAGTAAACAGGAGGACTGATTCCTCTTCCTCTTCCACGCCATGCTCCAAACCTTCCCCTGGTGGGAACTTGTCTTTGTCTGACTCTCTGCTGGAATGGAGGCCTTATCGGAAATGCTTCAAAGGGCTCTTCTGTTTCTGATTCTTCAGCTCTGCTTTGTGCCTGGCTTTGCTCCAATTCATTCTGTCTCAGATATTTGTCCTGCAGATTTCTGAGTTCTTTTTGCAGGGCTATTTTTCTTGTTGTATCCCAAGGGGGACAGCTGTCGTAGACTGATTGGAGACTTTCAACTTGCCTTCTGAGCAAGTCTGCACTTGGTGGTATCATGGGATGAACAAAGTTAGATACCATATTTATACTGAAATGAGTAAAGGAGGGAATTGAACTATACCCACTGTCAGTACTATCTTCATCTGATGAAGCATGCTGAATATTATTACAATTTTCTCCATCAATGGAGACATATGATATATCAGAAGATAAACTATCAGTGTCAGAAATAAAAGCATATTCTTCTTCTTCTATGCCTTTACTGCTTAAGGCATTTACCTTAGCTTTGCCTTTTTCTGTATGTCTCTGTGGACACTGATTAGCATAATGAGCATCTTTACAAATATAACAGGTTGGTTTAAACCTGTTTGATTTACCCAAATGTTTATACTTACGAAATTTATATTTCGTTCTGGGCTTACCTTTCTGGAACTGCTCTTTATACTTTCCTTTTCTGAACTGCTCTCTGTATTTCTTCTTTTTCTTTTTCTGCCGCCACTCACCCCCTTTTGAAAAAAGACAATCTTTACAAGAAGATTTCTTTCTGGAAGATTGGATTTCTAGCTCAGGGCATCCGAAGGGTTCTAAAGCATACTGTGTGCAGAAAGTGTTACTGAGAGCTTTCTGATGTTTGAACGCTTGCTTGCGTTCCCATTTTTCCTTGCACATCTTTGCATTGCACTGATCTATGATCTGGTTGATGTGCCCAAAACTTAATTCTGAAGTTTTCATTCCATGCATAGCCTTTCTATATTGTGTAGCAAAGAAAGGCGGAAATGACTCTATATAACGGAGACGCATGGTCTCATCGTTAATATTACCTGAACTGTAATATAGCTTCTGCATGAAGCATTGATATTCTTTTATGCGAGTCATATCACATAAGCGAGCTCTGAGGAACATAGCTGTGTTCATCATCTTGTCATCGTCAATATTGCCGATGAATTCTTTTATAAGAGCTGCTGTGAGGCCAGTGAAACCTGTATCTAAGATTTCTGCTTTGTTGGGAAGGACATCCCACCATTCTTTAAGAATGCCTACAAAGCCATTGACTATAGTGGCAGCAATATTTTGAGGTGTTCTGCCATAGGTTTCTTTTTGGGTGTTGCCCCATCCTATCATTGCATGGATTAATTCTTTTATTTCAGCCACAGACTTACATTCTACTCTGTAGAAATTTGGCTGAAGGGTTTGGACCTTAGTGGTTGCCTGAAAGGCTGGAGTACTGCTTTCACCCATATGTTCATCGAACAATGGTGGTGTAAATTCTGGATTCTCAATATGAGATTCAGTACCCTCAATGCTTAGCATGTTTACCTCTTTGTCTTTGAAGAACAGAGGTTTATATTCTTCTAAAACTTCCTTATAGGACTTCTTTGGAGTTGGATTGGCAAGATTTTGGACTTCTGTCCATGAGACAGCTTGAGACCAATCACCTTCTTTTCTAGGTGTTAACCTACTATTCAACTCATTGATCTTTGGAAAGATCTTAGGAAGTTCCTGGGTTAAACACTTCTGGATATCATCTATCCGAGTGGTGTGTCTTTTCATTTTCATCCTGAATTTGTGACTAGACCAGATTCTAGAAGTTCATTAGTCTGTGTTGCTCCTGGCAATGACTGTACTCTTTAGACCAACTGTATGATCAACAAGAGGTTGTATCATATCTGTGACACTATGACTTATCACTTCTGGTAGATTTGTAGAAAGACTTTGTGCTGTTTTCTCTATGTTCTGAACAGATTCTTCCATTCTATCAAATCTAGAATTTAATAATTTTAAAGCACCAGCAGTGTCTCCTTTCTTTCTCAATTCTATAGCTTTAAGTGTTTTTTCCAAACTTAAAAGCTTTTCAGATTGAGAACATACCTCTTCATTTACAGATAAAAGTGCCTTGTTGGTCCAGTTGAGCATTTTAGAGCTTTCAGATGGCTCTATTTCTCTGTTGACTGCTCTTTGATACCAGAATACAGCTTTCTGGGTTTCATCAGGAGAAATCAGCTCATGCTGATCTGTAGGAGGAAATTGAGTCCTCGCACTTGTTGAAGCCATGTTAATTGTAGGCCCGTTGACAGGGGCGTACTTCTGACTGACTAGCTTTTCGCAATCTGAGCACCATAAAAAGTCAGTAGAAGGATCATGGGTTAATGATCTATGGCTACATAAAAATATCTTTTCATCTTCTTTACTAGCTTCTTGAGGCTTAGATGATTCACCAACTGTAAAATAAGAAGATGTAGAAGCTACAGAATTGCTTCTATTCAAAACTCTTTTTGATCTATCATTATCAGATGCTTTACCAACATCTGAGTTTCTTCTGAAACTGAGTGTCACATTGTTTCTGCCTTCTGTTACTGCAGTTGCATTTTCAAGCTTTGGCTGAGATGTCTGCACAAACTTTTTTGCTAGGGTCCATTCCTTTGGAACCTTGATGTCGGACCATGATATTAACTCAGGTTCAATCTTCTGAGTTTCTAAGTTCACGTGGGTCACCACGCTACTGCCCTTGGACGTGCCGTGCTTGACAGCTGGGTTCATGGTGTTGACTAGGCGGTAAATGATTTTATAATGGACGGCAAGAGGACAAGATCCTTTGCGCATATTCAAGCCTGTGGTTGCTAGGTGCAATTTTAGAACATCTTGCAGAAGATCTTCTTTGGTTAAAGACACTGGGTAATTCGGGATAAACTTCAAAGGACACAGGGCCAGTATGAAGGCCAGTTTGGACTGCAGCTAACAAACTATCCTTAAAATTGTCAAAACGTAAATCCATAAGACAACATAAGATACTAGCATTCAAACCGCGGCGAAATAGGGGTGTGATTCCTATCTGTACACAGCCGACATGAGCAAATTTATATGTGGTTTGACGCTTAAGGGATTTAACATCTGCTTTATCAATTAGAGGGATATTGTATTCACAATTATTACTTTGTGAAACCTGTATGACCGATTCCCTAGTCTTGAATACTGTGGAGGCTAAAAGCTGGAACCTATTTAGATGAGAATAAACTTCATTATAAGCTTTTTTAGGAAGTCGCCACTCAGGAGTGGGACTGGATTCATCATATACTTATTTCTTCATTGACTGAGAAAACATCAGATAAACTAATCAGAGGTGTATCTTCAGAATCTACAGTAGAAGTTCGGGGAGACTGGTCAGCCATTGTGATACCTGCAAGCAAAGAACCAAAGATCTACGAAACTCCTCGGGCAAAAACTCGTCTTACTGTTGCGCCTGACAAACGGCGTCTTACGGTTGCGATAGCCACACCTGTAGATCAAACTGGGGTATATGAACTTGCTTTTGTTTGAAAGGATCACTTGCTATGATTCGATGAAATTGCTGACACTTCCGATTCTGGTATCAGAGCTGAACGGAAGTGTACAATATTCAGAGTTGTGAATCGAATCCATAGCAGTAAGTTCAGTGATCCTTTCAGTCTAAGTGCAAAAGCAAGTTCATATACCCCAGTTTGATCTGCAGGTGTGGCTATCGCAACCGTAAGACGCCGTTGTCAGGCGCAACAGTAAGACGAGTTTTGCCCGAGGAGTGTCGCAGATTTTTGGTTCTTTGCTTGCAAGTATCACCATGGCTGAACAGTCTCCCCGAACTTCTACTGTAGATTCTGATGATACATCTCTTTAGTTTGTCTGATGTTTTCTCAGTTAATGAAGAAATAAGTATGCATGATGAATCCAGTCCCACTCCTGAGTGGCGACTTCCCAAAAAGAGCTATAATGATGTTTATTCTCATTTAAATAGGTTCCAGCTTTTAGCCTCCACAGTATTTAAGACTAGGGAGTCAGTCATACAGGTTTCACAGAGTAATAATTGTGAATACAATATCCCTCTAATTGATAAAGCAGATGTTAAATCCCTTAAGCGTCAAACCACATATAAATTTGCTCATGTCGGCTGTGTACAAATAGGAATCACACCCCTATTTCGCCGCGGTTTGAATGCTAGTATTTTATGTTGTCTTATGGATTTACGTTTTGATAATTTTAAGGATAGTTTGTTAGCTGCAGTCCAAACTGGCCTTCATAATGGCCCTGTGTCTTTTGAAGTTTATCCCGAATTACCCAGTGTCTTTAACCAAAGAAGACCTTCTGCAAGATGTCCTAAAATTGCACCTAGCAACCACAGGCTTGAATATGCGCACAGGATCTTGTCCTCTTGCCGTCCATTATAAAATCATTTACCGCTTAGTCAACACCATGAACCCAGCTGTTAAGCACGGCACGTCCAAGGGCAGTAGCGTGGTGACCCACGTGAACTTAGAAACTCAGAAGATAGAACCTGAGTTAATCTCATGGTCCGACATCAAGGTCCCAAAGGAATGGACCCTTGCAAAAAAGTTTGTGCAGACATCTCAGCCAAAGCTTGAAAATGCAACTGCAGTAACAGAAGGCAGAAATAATGTGACACTTAGCTTCAGAAGGAACTCAGATGTTGGTAAAGCATCTGATGATAATGATAGATCAAAAAGAGTTTTGAATAGAAGCAATTCTGTAGCTTCTACATCTTCTTATTTTACAGTTGGTGAACCATCTAAGCCTCAAGAAGCTAGTAAAGAAGATGAAAAGATATTTTTATGTAGCCATAGATCATTAACCCATGATCCTTCTACTGACTTTTTATGGTGCTCAGATTGCGAAAAGCTAGTCAGTCAGAAGTACGCCCCTGTCAACGGGCCTACAATTAACATGGCTTCAACAAGTATGAGGACTCAATTTCCTCCTACAGATCAGCATGAGCTGATTTCTCCTGATGAAACCCAGAAAGCTGTATTCTGGTATCAAAGAGCAGTCAACAAGGAAATAGAGCCATCTGAAAGCTCTAAAATGCTCAACTGGACCAACAAGGCACTCCTATCTGTAAATGAAGAGGTATGTTCTCATTCTGAAAAGCTTTTAAGTTTGGAAAAACACTTAAAGCTATAGAATTGAGAAAGAAAGGAGACACTGCTGGTGCTTTAAAATTGTTAAATTCCAGATTTGATAGAATAGAAGAATCTGTTCAGAACATAGAGAAAACAGCACAAAGTCTTTCTACAAATCTACCAGAAGTGATAAGTCATAGTGTCACAGATATCATACAACCTCTTGTAGATCATACAGTTGGTATAAAGAAGTACAGTCATAGCTAGGAGCTCACAGACTAATGAAATTCTAGAGTCTGGCCTAGCACAAATTCAGGATGAAAATGAGAAGACACACACTCGGATAGATGATATCCAGAAGTGTTTAACCCAGGAACTTCCTAGGATCTTTCCAAAGATCAATGAGTTGAATAGTAGGTTAACACCTATAAAAGAAGGTGATTGGTCTCAAGCTGTCTCATGGACAGAAGTCCAAAATCTTGCCAATCCAACTCCAAAGAAGTCATATAAGGAAGTGTTAGAAGAATATAAACCTCTATTTTTTTAAAGATAAAGAGGTAAATATGTTGAGAATTGAGGGTACTGAATCTCACATTGAGAATCCAGAGTTTACACCACCATTGTTCGATGAACAAATGGGTGAAAGCAGTACTCCCGCCTTTCAGGCAACCACTAAGGTGCAAACCCTTCAGCCAAATTTCTACAGAGTGGAATGTAAGTCTGTGGCTGAGATAAAAGAATTAATCCATGCAATGATAGGATGGGGCAATACCCAAAAAGAAACCTATGGCAGAACACCTCAAAATATTGCTGCCACTATAGTCAATGGCTTTGTAGGCATTCTTAAAGAATGGTGGGATGTACTTCCCAACAAAGCAGAAATCTTAGATACAGGTTTCACTGGCCTCACAGCAGCTCTTATAAAAGAATTCATCGGCAATATTGACGATGACAAGATGATGAACACAGCCATGTTCCTCAGAGCTCGCTTATGTGATATGACTCGCATAAAAGAATATCAATGCTTCATGCAGAAGCTATATTACAGTTCAGGTAATATTAACGACGAGACCATGCGTCTCCGTTATATAGAGTCATTTCCGCCTTTCTTTGCTACACAATATAGAAAGGCCATGCATGGAATGAAAACTTCAGAATTAAGTTTTGGGCACATCAACCAGATCATAGATCAGTGCAATGCCAAGATGTGCAAAGAAAAATGGGAACGCAAGCAAGCGTTCAAGCATCAAAAAGCTCTCAGCAATACTTTCTGCACACAATATGCTTTAGAACCCTTTGGATGCCCAGAGCTCGAAATCCAATCTTCCAGAAAGAAATCTTCTTGCAAAGATTGTCTTTTTTCAAAAGGGGGTGAGTGGCGGCAGAAAAAGAAAAAGAAGAAATACAGAGAGCAGTTCAGAAAAGGAAAATATAAAGAGCAGTTCCAGAAAGGTAAACCCAGAACGAAATATAAATTTCGTAAGTATAAACATTTGGGTAAATCAAACAGGTTCAAACCAACCTGTTACATTTGTAAAGATGCTCATTATGCTAATCAGTGTCCACAGAGACATACAGAAAAAGGCAAAGCTAAAGTAAATGCCTTAAGCAGTAAAGGCATAGAAGAAGAAGAATATGCTTTCATTTCTGACACTGATAGTTTATCTTCTGATATATCATATGTCTCCATTGATGGAGAAAACTGCAATAACATTCAGCAAGCTTCATCAGACGATGATAGTACTGATAGTGGGTATAGTTCTATTCCCTCATTTACTCATTTCAGTATAAATATGGTATCTAACTTTGTTCATCCCATGATACCACCAAGTGCAGACTTGCTCAGAAGACAAGTTGAAAGTCTTCAATCTGTTTACGACAGCTGTCCTCCTTGGGATACAACAAGGAAAATAGCCCTGCAAAAGGAACTCAGAAATCTGCAGGACAAATATCTGAGACAGAATGAATTGGAGCAAAGACAAGCACAGAGCAGAGCTGAAACAGAATCAGAAGCAGAAGAGCCCTTTGAAGCATTTCCCTATAAGGCCTCCATTCCAGCAGAGAGTCAGACAAAGACAAGTTCCCACCAGGGGAAGGTTTGGAGCATGGCGTGGAAGAGGAAGAGGAATCAGTCCTCCTGTTTACTCCTCTTATGAGCCAGGACAATCTTCAGATAATCCAGCTTCAAGGCAGATGTACAAGACCTGGAGAAAATCCAGGATTGAGCTACTTGAAAAGGTGCTTGCTAAGGCAACTGAAGAATACAGCAAGCTAGTAGCTGAGGAAGAAAGTGAGAAAGAAGATTCCTCAAGAGAATCTTGAAGAAACATACCATAATCTTGGCATCGCTCAAGATGATCCAGCCATCACAGCCAAAGGTATGTACACTAAGTTGCACCCAGAATCCCTTTATAGCAATCACTATATGCATTCCACATATAAAGCCTTATGTATTGGATGCCATGATTGACACGGGTGCCGAGATTAGCCTTATCAGACAATATGCTCTCCCTAGTGATTGTTGGGTTAACACCCATACTAAGATTAGATTTGATAAGAGAGAAGTAGTCTGTAAATCAATGGCTAAGGTTAAGTTAGATGTTGAAGGACATTCTCATTGACATAGAGTTCTATCAACATAATATGGAGAACTATGACTGTCTTCTTGGAGTTGATTTTCTTCAGCAATGCCATACATTCAACATCTCCCAAAAGGACAGTATAATGCTATTTGAACCTCCTGTTTCTATACCCAGGAGATATTCTTTCCAGAGCATAGTTCCTTTACCCCATAAGGTAAAGACAGTGAATAATACCTGCATCCATAAATCTATTTCTAACAATGCTGTTAATATTGATGAAATAGTATCCAGAATAAAGAAGAATATCCGCAGTGAAGATCCACATGCCTTCATTAGTAGAAAGAAACACTACTGTTCTTTGGATCTACAGATGATCAAAGATGACAAGGGTAATGAAGTGCTACCAAAGTTCAAAGCACATCATAAAGGCATGCCCCCTGCAGAGAGAAAAGAATGCCAGGGTGAAATACAGAAATTAGTAAAAGCTGGATTTATTAAAGAATCCAATTCACCTTGGGCTTGCTCAGCCTTTTATGTGAACAAAAGAAGTGAACAGATCAGAGGAAAGAAAAGGCTAGTAGTGGACTATAAGCCACTCAACAAGTATATAACTGCTGTACAGCATCCTATTCCAGCTAAAGATGACATACTGAGAAGAATCAAAGGATCGCATGTATATAGCAAGTTTGATTTAAAGAGCGGGTTTTGGCAGGTATTTCTACAGAAAGAAGATATGTACAAAACCGCTTTCATTGTACCAGGTGGTCAGTATGAGTGGAAGGTTCTTCCATTCGGTCTCAAGACAGCTCCTTCTATATTCCAGAAGATCATGGATAAAATCTTCGGTGAGTTGTCTGATTCTCCTAATTGTTTACATTGATGACATTCTCATATTTTCTAAGTCACCAAAGGAGCATTAACTCACTTAGAAAAGTTTTATGAGACTGTATATAAGAATGGGATCTGTTTGTCTCCCACTAAAATGGAAAATCTTAAAGAAGAAATAGACTTCCTTGGTATCAGAATCAGTTCAGGAACAATCTCTATGCAGCAGCATGTGATTACAAATATTCAGAATTTTCTTTGACCAGATCCTAGAGAAACAACAGTTACCAACACAGCGTTTCTTAGGATGTAATACTAATGTTGCTTGGGTTTTTTAACCAGAAACATAGCACTGATCGCGTACTGCTAAATACTAGGCTAGGCTCAAAAGAATGTCTCCCCTGTAGATTTGAACACACAGAATTATAAAGCAAAGGCAGCTCTAGATCCAGATCTAAAATAACACAAAGTTTACTCAAAAGATCTAAAGATTTAAAAGCAAGAAACACAGTACGCCGTGACACAAAGTTCTCCGGAAACCTGCTTCTTCTTTGTATTCCTCTGCTACAAGTGGCTCTCAAGGGTTTAGCACAAAGTCTAGAACACAAGATTGTTGCTTACAAATTCTGATTGATCATTAACCGGAGGTTCTTCTCCTACTTATAGAATGTAGGAGGGAAAGTACAAATAGAAGACTCAAACTGAACTAAAGTATGAACAAGTAAAGATGACATTTGGCAATCCCTCAACTAACTTCTTCTTAAGTGACACATGTATCACTTAACTAATAGAATAGTTCCACATGACTTCAAGTAATGGTTGCAAAAAAAACCAATAACTTAGAAGTTTACAATTTCATCCGGGAACATAGAAAATAGAAAAAAAAGAATAGAAGAAGTCATGCCAGCTGTAATGTTTACATTTTCTTTTTGTTCTGATATCTGATATACTTGTCGAACATATAATTCAGCATCCTTCCATCTGTTTTAGCCACTGCTTCCTTCTCTGTCCTGAACTGCAGCAACCCTTCATTCAACACTTTGCTGCATGCTTCCACTTCTTCCAAAACTCGGCCCAAACCTCGCAATGTCTGCCTGCAGCGCCACCAATCTACTGATAGAATTCATCGTGAAAGGCTTGGTAGCTTTATCAATTCTCTTTTGCACCATCAGAAGAAAACCTTCCAGGAGGGAATCATGCACCTCGTTAGAAACAATCCGCACGTATGAAGTAACACCTCCATCCACTCTTTCCTCAGTGAAAGAAACGCTACTGTCTGGTAAATCTGATGTTCTACTCTCAAGCACCTGCATCCTTTTCAGCAAAAACTCTGCAGATCTCCAAACGGAAAGATACTGCAAACTCTAACTGCTTCCCCTTCTCGACTGATCCATCCGGTACAATTTGTTCTGCAACCAATACATCTCCCGGCAGCTTGTTGATCTCGGCCAAAATACTCAGGTTACTCTCTGCAACTGTATTCATGCCTTCTATGCTTTCCATCAGTTGCTTTAGTTGATTTGTTGCATCTTTCAATAACCTTTAGGCGGGCTGGCACTTCCCCAAGTTGCACAGAAGCTTGACGAATAATCAGGTCTTTCCATTCGTCAATAGCCTTTACTTGATTGCTTACATCTTCCATTTCCTGCATAAGATGATCACTCACCTGCTCTGAAATGGGCTGAATGGAAGGTTTAGCAACCTTGGCTATGATCTCACATAATTGAGATATTTGCTTCTGCAGCTCTTCTTTCTCCGCCTTTTCACTGTCAAAGCCTAAGGAACAAAGCATCCAGCAATGTTTGCGTGTCCTGCTTCAATCCTTCAGTGGTAGCTTGACCGAGTGGTATTTTGGTCACCGTTACATCTTCTTCCATGTGAGCTCCTCTTCTATCTTTCTTCCGCCGGAATTGATATCTCAGCAAACTTCTCTCCCGAATCTCTCCCGAATGATGATCAACCTAGAAGTTGCTTTAGCAACTTTAGGCCTTCTGTCTCTTCTGCTCAGATCCTGAAGTAGCTGCAAGTCATGCTCCTCTAAGTTCATCTCTACTCTTGCTTCCGGAACCAACTGCAAAGCTAACCAGAGAGTGAGAAGTACAATGAGTGCAACTACATATCCCGCTTCTGCATCCTCGCCATCAGAAAGTGCCCAACAGTGTTATGGCTTTGCATCTTCCGAGTCATCCCCCCACCCCCCCCACCCAAAGGACAAAGCCCTTTCAAATTCCGCCATCTGCAGCTTCAACGTATCCCTTAGAACAGGCGCTGAATGAAGTCGCTGAGGGGAGAAGATGAAGGTTCGCTGGATTCAGTGGAGGCCATGGAGCATCCTGCTCTGCGGTGCAATAGTTGGTGAAGCATTGGGTACTGGAGAAAACCGGAGTTAAAGTCATGGTCGTAGAAGTGATCCTCTCCTTGGATTGAGATCTTCTATGCACTTTCAACTTCTCGAATTTCCTACTGCTTTCTCCCTCCATGCTTTCGCTTAAGGGAATCTCCTGCGCTGAATTTGCCCGTGACTTGATTCATCAATGCTTCGTCAAGGCAATATCCCTTCGTCAGCAACCAGTTTGAAGTATTCACCAACACAGCTCTCGACCTTTCTTCAATTGTGTTGCAGCCTCCTATGTTATTCTGCAGTATGGCTTTATCTCCTCCCATTTGATGGTAAGTGTCAAGTACCACATTCCCATCATCTTTAAGATCGCAGGTATCCGCGCTAGTCCAAAGTTGAACACTTGCTTTGCTGACAGCCTGCTGAAATCTCTCTTTCTAACCTCATACTCACTTCCGCACTTCATCGAGAAATCTTCTAATGAAGGCACATGTGCGTACTGCTGGGAGATCGTCTTACTGGCTACTCAAATGGATCGAAGTTAAACCGTGCAGGAAGAACTCTTATTCATACTCGGATAACATTTGCGCTTCCATCCCTCAAGCTCTGTGAATGCTAAATGCAGCTGTAATTCCCACAGTGATTGGGAAGAAGCCCGTAGACTTGTGCCGCTTTGACTGAAGGTCGTGCAACTCCACAAGTGCCTGCTCAGCTCCATGGCGATCAAATCTATCATTCGGATACCTGGGCATCTTTGTTGGTTCTCCGAAAAGCCCGTGACCCTGAGGTATGTGAAATCTACAAATTGAATGAATAGACTGCCAATCTTGGACACAGCTTCCCACACGTTCCTTGCTTGCCTGTTGGCCTTCAAGTCTTTGTCTAGCTTGCAGATGAAATCGTAGAAGTCATCGTTGATCACTTTGAAGTCTTTCTCGCATGCAGGTGCAGTAAGCTGCGGCTAGCATTCGAAATGGGGTCCTTGGAAAGAACACCACATCTATCCAACTTGGAAAAGATGCCCTGTGAAGCTGCGGCATACACCAAGTATGAAGTCATCTTGAAGCTGAAAGTACGCTTCACGTTCCGGAGTTGCTCACCGATGTTGTTGCTAATAATTTCCAGCCAATTGATTATAGAATCAACCTTGTTGATTTCAATGGTCCTGATGAAAGCATACATCCATGTACGGAAAGTGTAAGCATTCGCTTCGCCATTCATCCTGCATAGCCAATTTTACGACATCATCTATTTCCTGCACCAAATTGGACCGTGGAAGAGTTCTCGGGAACTTTGAAGAAGATTTAGGCTTCTTCATGTATCGGCTATTCATGATGCTAATGCAATCAACTGTATGCTTCTCCCATCTACTATCAGCATCCTGAATGCTAATAGAAGTCACCACCTTTCGTACTGGAATCTTCAAACAATAATTGATGAACTCTGCGTCCAAACGAATTATTGTCTTTCCCGAAGCATCACGTACTGATCTGGATGAAGGATGATAAGATCTAGCACACTCCATCACGAACTCTAGGGATTGGGCTGTACATGGAAAAGCTGCAGCTCAGATAATTCCACTGCTTTTGACCGCACGCATGAGTGAAGTCTTTCCCGCTCTGGATCTATCTATCAAATCGGCAAGAGGTTCCGGGCCTAGATCTGTGTCTCCTATGTCTGCAAGTTTGGAAGCAATGCATGACTCCATCGTGTTTTTTTTCATCTCTTTTCGCCATAGCTTTGTCTATCTTCGTCTAAATAATTCTTTTTCTTCTAACTTGGCCGGATTTCTTCAATACTGGTGCAAATCTGGACAATTCTTCAGATTCGGAGGATATTTGCAATGTATTGGACATTGATAAAAACTCATTTTCTCTTGTAAAGCCCCTGTAATAAATTCCTGCAATTTATTCAGACAAAAATGGTCTCCGGAGCATGAATAGTGAATTTAAATTATAAAAATCTGCACTTTTCAAGCCCGCTGCCCCAAAAATTGGTGTTTAATTTGCACATAAAGAGAGCATAAATCCTTTCAATCAACACCTGAGCTCCTGTAACACCTGTGAAAACAATTATGCAGACAAAGATCAACCTCCTCTAATGCATGCGCCAAATCTGGAAGCTTTTAGCCTTGTTAACACTTTGTCTGAACAAAATCCTCCCTTTAATGGGGGCGCACTTTTCCTCTTGGCTGCAATTCTTTACCTGTGAATTAAAAAATTCACCCATATGGCTGCCCATGCTTATATAACCTTCATAATTTAATAATTGCCCTAACAATTAAAGGCAATTAATTAATTAAAAATCATGTTTTTCTCTTTTAAAAATAGCCTGTTTAAGGACAGCCATCCAATAAATTAAATTAATCCAATTTAATCCTTCACACATCATTTCACTTAAGCTTCACAGTGTGCTTTGACCATAGCCACTGAAAATAGAAATTAATTAATGTTTTAATGCTTTCAAAAAACATTAAATAATACCCAAATGGGGCACACTTTTTGAGAGGAAGAGGGCAGCCATTAAATAAATTAATTTTAATGCTTTTAAATCCTTTCTTTTATTTCCTTTTTGACTTGTTGACTTCCTCCAAGCTTGAGTGCACTTTTTGAGAGAATAGATTAATTAAAATAATCAATTTAAGGCTGCCATTCTCTCACCAAAGGGGGCGCACTTTTTTGCACATGTAATTCTATTTTTAAGAATTTTTCAACAATGGGATTCTTTACCCTGCAAGACAGGCACCAAAATCCTGTGATCCACTTAAGTGATTTGACTTTGACAATGGGATTATTTACCCTGCAAGGCAAGCACTAAAATCCCATGATTTCACTTAAGTCACTTTCCTTTTATTTTATCATGGGAATTTTTACCCTGCAAGGCAAGCAATAAATTCCCTCCTGCCTGCAGCCTCTATTTTTCCCACTGCAGCTTAAGTGGCTTTTATAACACGGGAAAAAGTACCCTGCTAGGCAGGTATAAAATTCCCACCCTGCCTGCGGCTTCTATTTTTCCCATTGCAGCTTAAATCCTTTGTTTTCCAAAAATGCGCCCATCCCCGCAAGGGCTTTTCTGTGCACAACTTCGCTTTTTCCCAGTGATCCAAACCTCCGATGGCGACTTCCTTCGGGCATAATGTGAGTATATGTTTTTCAGCTACTCCAGGCCAAAAATCGGGCTTACTCGGCAAAGGAATTGTTCCAGAGAAATTTCACAAAAAACGAAACGAGACACCACAAAAACACGAAAAATTGCCAAAAGTTACAAATAAAGCCCAAAACTTAATATAAGCTAAAACCCTTCTAGCACATAGGAATAATAACATATTCGCTCATAACAGAGTTAAAACGGAGTGCAAATAGCCTCATACGGGGCTCAAAATATTTAAATACAAATTTCCCGCAAACAAATCCCGACGACAGAGTAAAACAATTTTGGGCATTTAGGTATTTGGCGAAAAAGGCTAATATGGCTCTTTGGGATTATCTTGACGCAATATAAGAACTTTCAGGCAATAAAAACACAAAACGACCCATTATTTTAAAAGTACGAAAAAAATTCGAATAGGGTAGTCACAGATTTCAGGGTGAAATCTGAGTGACACCATTATTATTTTTGCGCGTTTTTCTCTGTGAAATTCCCTTAGGTCAATTCCTTCGTCAGTACAGTCTGTTTTTCTTGCATGGAGTATCTGGAGATCATCTACGGCCGCCATGCCAAAAGGAATCAACCTCAGGAAGTCAGGTTCTCTTTAAAAAGACGAAGTCATGCACAAAAAAGCTTCTTCTTGACAAGTCGCATTTTTGGGAATGGATGGATTTAAGCTGCAGAGGGATTTTTTGTCACAGCAGGCAGGTGGGGATTTTGTACCTGCCTTGGAGGATACTTTTTCCCATGAAGGCAAAGTCACTTAAGTTATGATGGGAAAATTAGAGGCAACAGGCAGGGGGGAATTTCTTACCTGCCTTACAGGATGAAAATTCTCATTATGAAATAAAGAAAAATCACTTAAGGCATTTATGGGAATTTCTTACCTGCCTTGCAGGGTAAAAAATCCCATTATGGAAGGCAAACAGCTTAAGTGGATGATGGGATTTTCAAAGCTGCAGTGCAGGGTGAATAATCTCATTCAAAATTGACTTTTAATATAGAAATCAGCCTTTGCCAAAAAGTGCGACCCCTTTGGAGCATTAATTAATTTATTTAATGGCATTTATTAATAGTCTCCCTTCCTAATTTTGGCGCCTAGGGATGAGGAAAAGTCAATGCATAAAGAGAAATCAAAGAAGACTGGAAGTGGAATGCTAAAAATAAGTTAAATTAATTTATTTAATGCAGCCCTAAAGCATGCTAAAAAGTGCGACCCATTTGGAGGATAAATAATGTTTTTTGAAGTATTTATTAATGGTTTTTATTCCTAATTTTGGTGCATGGAGAAATAGAAGGTCAAAGCATGATGTTAAGTGAAAGTAGTGGGCTAAAAATAAATTAAATTTATTTATTTAATGGCAGCCATGAGCATGCAAAAAATAGGCACCAAATTGGAGAGAAAAACATGCTTATTAATTAATTAATTGCCCGGAATAGGAGAGGCAATTATTAATTATAGAATTATGAAGGTTATATAAGCATGGGCTGCCATAATGATGACTTAATGAATTCTTCTAGCAAAGAAGTGCAGCCCGGACAGTTTTGGCGCCCAAAGGAGGAGGATTTTTGCTCAAAGAAGTGTTGTTCACTGCCAAAAAGCTTCTAAGTTTGGCGCCTAGGATTGGAGGAGCTTGTTTTAAGCTTGGTTAATTATCTGCATATTGTTACAGGTGCCCAGGTGAAGTTACAAATATTTATGCTAGCTTTGCGTGCAAGCAAATCCTCAAATTTTAGAGCAGCGGGCTTTATATGCATATTTTTTATGATAAAAATCAAGTGTTCATGTTCCAGTTGCCGTCTTTGTCTAAATTAATTGCAAGTATTCATTACAGGTGCTTATATAATTGAAAGGGAGCTTAAATCAATGTCAGATACATTGAATATATCCTCCGAATCTGAAGAAATTCCCAAATCTGCACCAGTTGTAAAGAATTTCGGCCGAATAAAAAGAAAAAGAATTATGGTCATCACTTGCAGAATTGAGCCTAGGTTGTTAAAGCATGAAGATGTGAGAGTACGAATTATGGTCATCACTTACATCGCTGAAGTCACAAGGATCACAACACCTAACCTGCCCTACAGTGATGCCATCATGCGAGACATTTTCGAACAAATAATTGAGAGTTTCTAAGGCCTTTGGAATATCACAAGCCCTTATTTCAGTAAGAGAGTGAAAATTTTGGAAACTATGGCAAAGGTAAAATCTTGTGTATTGATGTTAGACCTTGGTTGTAATGATCTTATCCTTCATATGTTTGAAGTATTCTTTGGGGTCATACAGGATAATCATTTAGAAAATATAGTGGTTGCAATGCAAACTATCATGTCCATGGTGTTAAATGATTATGATGATATTCCTCAACATTTGTTGACTGTACTTAAGGAAGAATTGAGACAAGAGACATCGTGCATTGCTCGCACCTTGGCCAAAGGTGTTATGAATCAATGTTCAATCAAGTTGAAGACATATATGGCAGCCAAGTTTTCAAAAAAGGATATGGGAGTAGATCCTCAAGGTATGAGTTCTTTGGTGCATAATGGTGAGCTTTTTGTATCTAATACTTGCATAGAATGTGAAGGCACAGAAAAATCAGATGTTAAAGTGAAGGACAATCAAGAAAATGTAGAGGCATTGAGGGAGGGATACTCCCCAACAAATAAAAATAAAAATGCAAATGGCAAGCTCGCTGGTCTGTACAGTACTGCTATACATGTGTAGCGAAAAACAGTAAATGAGGGGCAGCCAAGGTCACTATTGGGTGATCAAACACATGCTTCAAAAGGGCAGCCAAGGGCAGGCCTTAATATGACCCTAAAG
The DNA here is from genome assembly GCA_019776745.2 of Taxus chinensis. Lineage (NCBI taxonomy): Eukaryota > Viridiplantae > Streptophyta > Pinopsida > Cupressales > Taxaceae > Taxus > Taxus chinensis. The sequence continues at coordinate 1,045,364,535 of CM034146.1, read as the reverse complement.
AGGTCCATTTCACCATACTTCCCTCCACACAAAGGGCAGCCACTTAACATTGGCAAAAGGCAAGACAACTACGTTGAGGTAAGGGATTATTCAAAGTTTAATTTTGATTTGGCTAATGATGATGATGAAGTTGTTGTTGATGAGCATGAGCATAAGGAAGAAGGTGTGATAGAGGGAACCTTGGCATCACTTTCCGGAAATGATAGAATTCGCCTATTCCAAACAAGAGGTATGTTGCATGGCAATCCGGTGAGTGTTTTCATTAATAAGGGTGCTTCACACAATTTCATTGATGCAAGGATGGTTGCAAGCTTAAGTTTGAATTTTGAAGGATTCAGAGGCCTCAAGGTTTCCTTGGCAAATGGATCCATAATACTATGTTGGTACAAGATTTCCCAACTCATTATCACATTGAGAAACAATGAAGTATGTGATGATTTCTATGTTGTGACTTTGAATAACATGGATGTGATGTTAGGATGTCAATGGTTTTGCACATTGGGAGAATCCACTCTCAAACCTTGAAAGGATGGAGCTCAAATACACCAAAGAAGGTAAGGAAATTGGAGTCCAAGGTATAAGAACAAGTTTGCCTAATGATGAGTCTTTGATTATTGACAATTTGCACAAGGAGGTTCCTTGCCATGTTCCATTTTGCATTCCGAGTAGTTGGATAGAATTTATTGCTGTTGTGCATAAGAAAAAACAGCTACCTCATGTTTTTCTTATAGAGAACCTTATTGGTACAAAGGCTCAGAATATTTCAGTTTCTCACATCATGACAAATTGGAAACTTTTTATGCATAGACTAATAAAAAGAGTGCAATTTAAGGGGGCTGCCAACAGTAATTTTCGAAAAGGGCTGCCTATTCAGTTAGAAACATGCAAGCATGGGTTCAAGGGTATCCATATGACACCAAAATTCAAGGTAATGACTGATTTCCTTGTTTATGGCATTGATAAAAGGGTTTTTGTGTTGATTGTCCAAGGATTGCATTCCTTAGGGTAATTTATGCAAAGTTACAAAACTATGAAGCCAAAACTTCTCCGTGAAGGCAAGGGAATAATGCTCGAAGGTCTCACTCATGAAGAACCGCAAGAGGGATCGGTTAAGGTGCTGGGAAAGGCCTTTAAAGTAGGCCAAATTGCATGGGTAGCAAGCTGCCATAGCTCAGACATGACAGAAATTAGGGGGCTGCAACTTCCTTACGGTAAGTTACAAGCTAGTTTGGGAGAGTATGTTCGTGTATTTGATGTGCTTCCTTATGAGCTACTTCCAGATAGCGGTTTTGAGTATAGTATGGAGCAGAGTTTTGAACATGTTCATGAGAAAGAGGAGAGAGGTCAAGAGGTTGTTGAGGTATGGAAGGAATATGACAACAAACATCTTATGGGGATGCTAATGCTTGCTTCCATAAATAAATTTATTGCTGGTCCGTACATTTCCAGATTGTTTTTTTCATGATTTCACATGGCTATGGGGATATGTTGACAAAAGGAAGGGGCAGATTTTGAGCATGGTTATTTTAGGAGTGTTTGAGGTACATAAAAATGCATTTCCAGCAGTTATATACTCATGGTTGGGGTCAAAAATCACATACTACAGCCAAGCACAAGATTATGGGTCCAAAGAAGTCCCATATGAGTATCCAACAAGGTTGCATGATTTCGAGGTACAAGATGATGCTTGGGTCTTGAAGAAGAATGATGTATTGTTGTTAGTGCAAGCTGTCATGCAACATAGGACTGCTGTACTTATCATTTTCAGCTTGCTATCTTCTTCATTCATTGTTCCTTATGATCATGGACCACATATTAGGAAGAGTAATGAAGTTTCTAACTCAAATCCTTCTATGATTGATAAGTTTTTCCACATCAAATGGAGTTTCATTTGGAATTATGCAAGGCTTATTTTTATAGCTAACATTTCTTGGGAAAGTGTGTGGCAAAGGCACAGCCAAATTTGGAAGCATATGACTGAATTATTGGGCAGCCATTGCAAGATGATCTTGTTGCTTCAACTCTCTCACCTAACAAGCACAAAAGCTCGCTTATGGAAGACATTACATTTGGACCAGCCAAGAATCCTTTTGCTTGAGGACAAGCAAATTCAAGAGGGGAGGGCCATCATGTCCCCTTTCTTGGGACAATTCTAGCGCTGGGATTTGAAGGCCTTTTTGTCCCTTTCCCCAAGGACTTAAGGTTTAGCATGGGGTTTATTTTATTAATTAAGTGTTCTTGCTTGTAGAGTGGTTATTATCATTGCGGCAAGGATATTTAATTAGTGAAATAATATGATTTAATGGAATTAATTAATTAATCCCTCAAAAGTAATTATTATTACTATGGCACATTTGAAGAATTAATTAGTTAATTAATATTATTATTTGTCTTAGAGTAATTATTATTACTCTTGCACACTAAGGCATCTAATATTTTAATAATAACATAAAGCAATGCTCTAAGGTCGGCTAAGAAGAAATAAAGGAAGATCACTTCCCCAATGCAAGTCGCCACATTAAAAGGAAGGATATAAAGCCAAAGGAGGAGCGACCAAGCAGGATATGCTGAATATTATTATTGATGAATTAATTCTTCATGCTTGAAGAATGGGATGCGTGCCCGTGATGTTCTTATAGGTGTTTATCAACACCACCTATTGTAAGAAATAGCCACTTCGTGTTTATTGCAAATATCTATCATGGTTATTGCTGATCTCTATAATTGGTGAATTGCTTGTGGATGTTTTGTGGATGCTCTGTGGATGTTAAATACTTCTTGCCCTAGCAAATTGCATGCATTGTTGGTGACTGGTTTAGAGGATAAGACTGAGTGCAAAATAAATATATTGGCAGTGATTTCTCTTAATAAGTATTCATTCCTGATTGGCTGTTTCATTTCATGCTTGGCGACCTGGATTTTGTATGATTTAGTGGTGTTTTTTTGGAGTCTTTGTGGCAGCGATCTGGGTGAAGAGGTTTGGGTGAAATATTAATGCTCTTTGACAGCAAAATCCAGGTTCTTTTTACCTTTCTAAGTCTGCTATATCATCTCTGCCATAGCGACTTCATTTGGAGCTCATCAAGGTATGTTTGAAGGCATGAATAGACACATGTTTGAAGGCTAAACTGATTTCTGTTGCAGTGATCAGCTTAGGGGAAGTTCCTACCTTACCCAGCAACTGCTATAGATCTGATTTGAAAGGCTTCCTATACTTCTCTATTGCCAGCAAATTTCCCTGTGCTCTTGTGGTGTATGCACTTTCTCATCTTTAGCGACTCATTGGCACAATTGGATCTGAGTTTACATGTGTTTCTTCATCTCCTTTGGCAGTGATTCCATTTTAGGAGAGCTTCCTCTTGCTGGCTGAATTATCTCATCTCCAGCGACTTGTATTGTGCATGTTCTGGAGGTGTTTGAGTGCTATCCCTTGTCTAGTGCCAGCTTAGTGAAGATTAGATCCCTTTGTGCTGCTATGTTCAGACTAGATTCGGGAAGTGTTGGGAGTGTTAGCATATGGATTTGCACGCATGCAAATGACATGCAACAGTGTGGGAACGAAGTCCCTCCTCAATGAAGGTGAGGCTGCCTTTATTGAAAACCAAAACTGTATTTACATCTGTACATTCAAAATTGTATGTGGGGGGTGTTTTGGAACATCAATGGAAGAAAAGTGAATGAAGGAAATGGAATAGAAAGAAGGAAAGGAGTGGAATGGAATGAACTGAAAGAACATGCAAGAGTTAGGTAAAAACAGAGCCTAATATTGCATGAAGAGGAAAGATGAATAACCAACACAAATAAAACGGAGTTTGAGTTAGCCAAACAAGAACATGCAAAAGGGAACACACATGAGCAAGTAGATAGTCAGAGCTTGATCACTGTGAACTAGAACAACTGATTACTAATGTTGACAATAAGATCAAAGATAATATTTGCATGCAAGATTCAAACACCTAACATCTAATGAACATAAGAACACCAAATGTTACAAGAGACAATGAATGAGACACAAAGTTCTTATTCTATTAACTCCAAAATGTTTTTCACAAAGAACACAAAGTTTCTTCTTGAAACAAAGCTTGCACAAAAGTATCTTCTTCTCCTCTCTCAAAGTCACCCTTTACAAATGAGCCCCTGACTTCCTTTTATAACCCAAAAGTTGGTTACAAAGTAGTTAGGGTTTTACATGATCATTAAATAAGGCACTTAAGTGACCTTTGACTTTTTCTAACCAACTTTATTAAAGACAACCCAAAAATAGAAATTACTTAAAATATCCAATGTTTCCCAAATAACAACACCTTTTAAAATATACAATAATAACCAGTGCCTTATCCATTGAAACGGGGTCCGCCTATCTCAAACGTATGAGAAATGGACTCTCCCACTTCGCTAGATATCAAGAAAATCAACTCCCTACACCGCCGGTGAAATTAGGATCCGCTGCTTTTGCCAGTTGAAAGGATCTAAACCTTCCCAAAGTTTCAAACATCTTTTCTTCTTCTGGAGGTTCACTTGGCCGAAGAATAGCCTCACAAAATACCTGCAATTCAAGAATTCTACTTGGCATATCATTTAAATTAACAATTTTAGACTGAGCATTCTCAAACAAGTTCTTCAATTTGATACACCGCTCCATGGAAACTGACGAGAAATTGTTGGCAGGAGTGTACATGTCTTTGAACAATCGTGAAAATTGTTCTTCCACCTGCTCCGATGAACACCTTTGATTATGCTCATTTACTAGGTTGCAGGGAATCTCAGCCATGAATTCCTGGATCAAGGAAAGTGAAGTGAAAACTTCATTGCACATGTTGTCATAATGGATCATAGAATCCACAAGAAGCGTCTTTCTTGATTTGAGATGTAGACACCAAAGAAAACGTGTCCCTCGATGTTCAAATTCGAGAATCCCTTCAATAGCCAACACTGAAGATTCCATACTTGTCATCTCCTGCAGACTGGGCAATATCTCATCCAAATTTGATATAGTAGAAACAAAAGTTTCTTTGAAAGAAAGAATTGGATCCAGATATACACTGATATCTTCATGAAGCTTAACTGCAGTCTTGATCGCTCCCTGGCCCAAAACGAGAATCTCCGAAAGCCAAGTTTTAGTGACATGGCCCAACGTGTTTATTTCCTTTGACAAATTAAGAGTCTCTTCATCTGGGGCAGCCACCGCATCAGGTACTGGGAAGGTGGATGATATGGGATTTATCAAATGCTGAACATACTCCACCAATTGACTCTTTTCAGCCTTGAGCCGAGAATTTTGGGACTTGTATTTCTCCAGTCTTTTTAGCACGATATCAATTGAATCTCGAGCCATCGCCATGTCACTTTCTAACGTGGATCTCCCAAGTCCTAGTCTGGAAACTTCATAGTCGGCTGGCGTCATAGCATTGCGCTCTTTATCCACTTGTGGAATGGCAAGGTCTGCAAACTTGTTTCCATCATTATCCACCATTATTCGAGAAAGTACCTTAGGCTTCTTAGGAATGGCGTCATTCGACAGTTTGAAAAGGGCATCAAAATCAATGTCGATTGGCTTGACAACTCTCTTCCTTTTCTTCACTTCAGAATCAACCCAAGAAGGAGTTTCATTTACTATCTCGGCATATAGAATCCTGGAGCTCGAATCAATATTCTCATTATCCCTGACATCATGAGATCCTTCTTGAATCCTATCAACGGCCTCGATTTGAGGAGACACAACCTCAATGTCCACTTCCTGATCATTCGGGAGATTTTGGGAAATCCCTTCATGAACTACGTGCTCCGAAGTATTTGATATTTGAATTACTTGCACTTGAGTGGGTGTTTGTTCGAAGCATGGCTGAGGATCATTTGCTACCAGCGTCTGAGTGCTATTAATGATGTGAGTGGAAGAATCTCTACTCGAGGTAGAAAATCCAGACACACGTTCCTTTCCTTCTTCAGGGTTTGGATCTTTGGATCTCTCTCTTCGTGACACGTTGCTCGGCGAAGTGGATTTTGGCAACCATTCTTTTCTTGTATGTCGTGTATGATTGGATGGTAACGAAGTTGATCGAGAAGAAACCTTGGTTGAATGGAGGTGCCCTGATATAGGCAATTTTTGTGATTCCGAAACGTGATCCGGAATTGATTGAAATTTGGCAAGCTCCCTATCATACCAAGATATGCTTCTTTCGATAATTGGTTGGTTCTTGCCATCGAGAGAAAATTCATCTCTTTTGGTCCAGTCGATTCGAGGCAACGGTGTGAAGGCAATGGCATCATACGAGGGATCGACGACATCCTCATCATCGGTTATGAATGAATCGGGAGGACTCCGGATGTGGAAGGCCTTGATCTGAGCAAGTGTTAGGCGAGAGTACTCCCGTCTCCTTACCTCATGTTCATCCGAGCAAGCAGCCCAGAAATCCTCCATGGTAGGATTATGTTGATACTTCGCTCCCATAATCATTTGCATATAACCATTGATATCGAACTGGGCTCTCTTCACATATGGATGGATGGTTATGAGAGCAAACTCCTTTTCCATTAGTTGTGCACTGAATAAATTTGGGCATTGGTATTCCCCGATTTGGATCGGGAAATGAATTCCTGAACGGTGCTTGTCACTAAGTAAGCAGTGAACTTGGAACAATTGTTGCGCCAGCTCCATTAACGCCCACTTATCACTGACGTACTTGGGAAGTTTCCACGGGGTCCCAGCAAAGCCACTCACGCGAATGTAGGAAAAAGATGAAAATTGTATAAACCAGGTTCCCCATTGGGAAATGACACTCATGGCTTCTTTGGAAAACCTTTCCTCAGTATTTCGATTCAAGTTCCGGATCACGCGGAAGGTGAATGCATCGTTGACTCTTCTAAAATGGTGAGAACTATTTTTGAAGCTGAGCTGAGGGTAATAGTGAAAAACGTTGTTTGATGACCCCAGGACTCCTCTCGTTTCAAGTCCCGAAAATAGCTTTCTTCGTGCTACTGCATAGGTCAGATATGAGGTCATGTAGAAGCATCCAGTCATTTTGACTTCTATCAATTGCTTGTGAATGGTGTTGCTGATGATGGTGGCCCAGTCCACAAACTCCTTCTTGGCTAGGATGATACAGATAAACTGGTACATCCATGGGTGGAAGACCCTTGCAGAAGGTAAACCAAAAACTCGACTTAGGAGAGTGATCATGTCTCCAATCTCTTCCACGAACTCAACGCGGTACAGTTCTTTGGGGAGCCTGTCAATCCGAGGTCTCTTGGTTACCAGCCAATTGTTGTTAACCATTTTGCTCCATCTTAGGGGTTCTTCGTCCCAGAACTCTTGCGCAGACTGGCGAGTGATATCTGCATTCTCAGGAAAGTCAGGTATCCCGAGCAACTCCTCAATGTGTTCAGGTGTGATTAAGAGGAAAGGCTCACGGTTGTCTTTATAAATTCCTCGTCTCTCAGGATCGTAATGCTCTGCACAAGCAATCACCAATTCCGGACACTGCACCGAGACAGGGAATGCTGCTGCTTGGGGTAGGCCACTGTGGTAAAGCCTATCAGAGAAAATGGTTTTGCCTTTAGTTTTCACTCGCTCGCAAAACTGTTGCACGTTGATGTGACCCAAATTTGTATCGGTGATGTTGTCATACGCCGACTTAATGGAGCTGGGAGGAATAATTCCTTGGAATTCATATTTCAGGGCAGATTTATTAGATTTTTCCACTGGCTTCCTCGATCTCCCTGCAGATTTGGATCTTTCAGCCATTATGAATTTAATCAAAAGGTGACTCAGGCACGCCAAACAACGCAAACGGGGCTGGGTCTCAGTCTCCGACACCCCGTCGATGTAAGAAAAATATTCCCGTTATATATTATTATTATTATTATTTTAAAAATGATAATAATAATTGTCTCGAATTACAACTTTTAGTATGTTAATAAAAACAAATCGAGACCAAGCTCGAATTCTAACTCTGACAATAACAATTAAAATCTCCCGATCTTAATATTTACGTGAATGGAGTTTCCTTTCTTCGGCGTTTCTTCTGGCTTTAGGCAAATAAAACAAATTTATTCTCTTGTTGTCTATTGCTGTCTTCCTTGGCTGGGCGTCTCCTCCAAAAAGAATGTGTGGTTTTCTTGTCTTGTGTGGGCTTTGGCTTGATGTATTTTACCTCTGGCTATGTGGAACTAAAACTTTGGACCTGCGTGGGATGCTATTCTTTTTACCGGGCAGTCCTCTTTCTTCAATATAACGCGTGGAAATGAATTCTTTCTTTTGTCTTCTTTTGGATTGTATCTTTTTTCCTTCACCCAATACGCAGCTTGCTATGAATCTGAGTTCAGAATAAAGAAGAGCCTACAGCTGCATGACGTTTGCTATTTGTGATCTTCATTTGTTGCAGCTTTAGCAATTAATCTGTACGTTTTCTCAGATTGATCCGTATGCATCACGCATTCTTCCTGAAGGCCGATGAAAATGCAGAATATAACAAGTCACAAAAACAATTCAGTTTTTCAAACATACTTGCCCATGGTCGGTTCGCTTCTTTTTATTTTTTTTTATTTTTTTTGTTCTAAAAGCTACAGGCAATCCTATAATAATGCAAACAGTATTGACAGTATTGGCGCAAGATCAATCGATGATGTTCTTCAGAGTATAGATCACACTGTCCCGTATGCTTCCTAAACTTTGCCCTAAACCACGAATGCTTGTTTGCGCTCCATCAAATGCTGCAACAAATGAATGACAAGCGTGATTTTTTTTTATTTGCTGGCTGGTGCGTGGTGGAAGACTGTTGCGTGGGTTTCTCCAATGCTGGGCGGCTTTTAAAGACTGTTTCTTATTCTCTGTTCTTTTGCTGTATCTCTCTGCCTTCCCAATACGCAGCTTGGGACTGTATTTATTTTCTTTGTTTTAAAAACTGTTCCTTTCTCTTTGCCAGGCGTGGCCTTTTAATTGAAAAACAATTTTGTTTTGTTTTAAAAACTGTTCTTTCCCCAAGGCGTGTGGGAAAGGATTCTTTGTCCCTCAGCGCATAGAAAACTCCTTCATGCGCTGTCCTCCTTTCACAGCTGCGTATTCTTTTTTTTTTTTGTATTGATAAAACCTCCTTTGGATGCACAACTGATATTTCTTCGCTCACAATGGCGTGAGTTTCTCTTGCATAATGCTAACAAAATATTATGTCTTCCTGAAGAAAAAGAAGCTTCTGACTTTTTCCAACGGGTTTGATGGAGGAAGTTACGAGGATTAATTCAACTTCCTCTCTTCCCGGGTAGTGGCTTAAGTGCCAGGGGGAAATGGGAAAAGTAACGGGCAATTGCCAACGGGAATGGCAAAATGGGTTGGCAATCCCCGTCCAATTTCCCCATGTGGGAAATTGGGGAATTTTATGCCCGTTTGCCAATCCATGATTTGGCAATTGGCAGAGGAAAACCCACGTGCGGGAAATTTGAAGGAAATTGCCAGGAAAGTGGAAATCCGGGTTCGGGAAGCCAACCCGGCAGTTGGAAACAAAAGCTTACTTCCCCGGCACTAAAACTTGTCGAATGAACTTTAATTTATATTTATTTAATTAAATACTCCTTAAGTGATTTTTTAAAAATTAATTTAATCAAACAAGGAGCAATTAATTAATTAATTATTAATTAATTATTTTAATGCGTTTTATAGCCTGGCGGGAAGAGTTCTTGCCCGAAAATCACGAAACGAAGACCGAAAAGATCACAAAAATAAGACAATCGCAAAGAGTCAATGAACCACGCAAAGTAACACTTTTTTAAAATTTTCTAATTTTTAATTTTTAATTATTTTTTAACAATTTTGCACAGTCAAAATTGGCTGATAACAGCTGGCTCTGATTGGGGACAAGGACTTCATGGACGCAGCAACGGACCCAGACCAAAATAGTCATGAACATGATCACAGAATGATGGGGCACAAAAATGGGGTGACACAAGAGAGGAGACCGAAAAACAGGGAAACAAACAAACCAAAATCCTAATTACCTATGTACATACGGGGAACAACCCGTTTTCAATTCTGGTAATACTTGAGATACTGCCCACTGTAGGGCAAAGGCAAATGAGTTCCATCAGGATATGCCAAGTAGTAGGTACTATCTCCACAGAAGTGTCTTATTTTGAACGGTCCCAGCCACAGTGAGTCAAACTTCCCATGCTTTCCCTTCGGCTCACGTCTTTTATCCCAGAGAAGAACTAAGTCATTGATTTGAAACTGTCTCTCTCTAGTTTTCCTGTCAAACAACTTCTTTACCTTGGATTGATGTTCCTCGATCCTGTTGGCCACTTGACTTCTTTGTTCCTCGAGCTTGCTTAGGAACATGACCCTTTTATCTAATGCATTGGTGAAGCATTCATCATCAACTGCCTGAGCTAATTTTAACGCTGGTAGCTCCAATGTGACGGGAATTTGAGCATCAGTTCCATACAGAAGTTGAAATGGAGACATCCCAATTGCCCTTTTGGGAGTTATGCGGTCAGCCCACAATGCATCGTATAACTTTTTGTGCCAAGTTCTTTGATTTTCTTCGACTAACTTGCGCACAATGGTAATGAGGTTTTTGTTGTTGGATTCAGCCTGACCGTTTCCCTGCGGGTAGTAATCTAATGAATGAGACAAGGATATCCCATATCCATAACAAAAACCTATCATCTCTGCAGAAGAAAAATTTGAGGCATTGTCAGTCACGATCTTGTGAGGAATTCCATAACGAACCAATATGTTTTCTTTGATGAAATCACAGATTATTGCAGTAGATGTTTGTTTCACCGGTATAGCTTCTACCCACTTTGTAAAGTAATCAGTGGCAGTGAGCACGTGAGTATGACCAGCGCTAGAATTAGGGTTCAAGACCCCGATGAAATCTAAACCCCATTGTTGACAGGGTTCTTCAATGACAACTGGCTTCAAAGGCAGTGCTGCCAACTTTGGTCTTCCAACAAATTGTTGACAGGCTTCACATTTGGTCACCCATTTCTGAGCATCAGAAAACATAGTAGGCTAGTAAGAATGTGCTCTCAGAATTTTATGGGCTGTTACCGGGCCAAAAAAATGACCGCCGCAAGCATGATTGTGGAAGGCTTCCAACAACCTAGACTGTTGCTCTTTATCAACACATCTGAGGAACATGCCGTCAATTCCTTTCTTGAACAACGTGTTATCCCAAATGACGTATCTGGCAGATCTTAGTTTGATAGCTTGTTTCTCTTTAGCTGTAAGATTCTCCGAACACTCACCGTATGTGAGGAAGTAGGCAATATCAGAATACCATTCATCCGTGGTACTGACAAACACTACCATTGGTAAATTTTCTTCAACTAATTCTTCTTCAGAGTTATCTCGTGGTTCATTCTCTGCAATGAGTTGGCAGAGTCCTCTCCCTCGAACCAACTTGGTAGGCTTGATGTCCAGATCATATTCTTGGATCTTGGAGACCCAATTACCTCTTTTAGATCCTGGTTCCTGTTGTGTCAACATTAATTTCACCGCGGTGTCTGGAACTAAAACTTTGGTGTGAGAATTCAACACATAATACCTGAAATGTTTCAGGGCTCTTACCACCGCGTACGTATGTCTCTCAAGAGGAGTGTAATTAAGTTCATGTTTCTTGAATCCCGAACTCATGAATGCGATAGGAGATTCAACCCCTCTTGATTGTGCTGAGTCAAAATGGCAGAGATTGTGTGTGGTGAAGCATAGCAATAAATTATAAAATCCTTCTTAAAATCGGGACACACCAATGTAGGAGCTTTTGCAATAGCACCCTTGATTTGCTCAAATGCCTCTCTACCTTCTTTTGACCATTTGAAAGATTCTTTTCCTTTCATCATATCAGCGATTTCTTTAGTCAGCTCGGCGAAATCCGGCACTCAAAAAGTTCACCTTTCCAAAGAAAGAGTGGACTCCAGGTTTACTTGTAGGCAAGGCAAGATTCTTTATAGCTTGAACGCGTTCAGGATCGATCTTAGTTCCTTCCTTAGAAACAATATGACCTAGGAGTTTACCTTCCGTAACTCCAAACACAGATTTTTTTGGATTCAGAGAAATCTTATGAAGTTTACACCTTTGCAAAATTTTCTCTAAATCTCTTAAGTGATCTTCTCGCTTCTTTGAGAACACTGTTAAGTCATCTAGGTATATCACAATGATCTTGTCTTTATAGTCTGCAAATGCCATATCCATGGCCCTTTGAAAAGTTGCGCCGGCATTGATTAAACCGAAGGGCATTCTTCTATATGCGAACGTACCCCAGGGGGTAGTGAATGCAGTTTTATGTTGATCTTCTCTAGCCACTTCAATCTGATTATAGCCAGAGAAACCATCTAGCATAGATAGCATTTCCGATCCAGTTATTGCCTGCAAAATATGGTCCATGACTGGTAGTGGGTAGTTATCCTTCAAGGACGCCTGATTAAGATTGCGGAAATCCACGCAAATCCTAATTTCTCCATTTTTCTTGCGTACCGGTACAATATTAGCTATCCAAGTCGAATGTCGAATAGGAAAAACTATTCGTGCATCTAGCATCTTTTGAACTTCATGAAATATTGTCCCTGCAATCTTGGGATTATATTGTCTTTGCTTCTGCCTAAATGGAACTACGCCAGGCTTCAAGGGTATGGCATGCTCCATTTCCCTGGGTTGGAAAGACTTCAAGTCTTCGTATGAATATGCCAAGACGTCAGAGTATTTGGTAAGGAGATTTATGAATTTCCTGCGCTCCTCAGCTGAGCAACATTTACCAACATTGATCAGGCGAGGTTTATCCTTGGTGCCAATATTAATTTGCTCATAGTCAGCAGAATTTGCAGGTCCTGTCTGCTCTTTCTCTTTAATAAACCTGTCATGTTTGTCAAAAAGTTCTTCAAGTGAAACCAATCCTTTGGGAATTTTATTTCCTTTGAGTTGAATGATGCCATCACCAGGATCTTTGTTCTCAACTCCTTCCTGAATGGGTGAGGTAGTCGATTCCCGAAATACCGAATCACTTCCTTCAAAGTACAACTGTTCAAAATTTTCTCTCTTTTCCAAGAAGGCAATAATTTGTTGATCATCATTAAATACTTGCCAATTTTCTGCATTGTCAGGAACACTTGGCCTAAAAACCATTTCAATGGTGTATTTGTCTTGATCAAATTCTGAATGAGGAATCATTAATGACGCTGAGACTGCTAGAGAATCCGCTTTGTCATTCTTTTCACGAGGGACAGATTTAATGGAAAAAGCGTCGAAAATTTCTATTGCGTCCCAAACTTTATTTCTGTAGTGTCTCAGACAATCGTTCTTTACCTGGAACTGATTTCTTACTTGTTTCACGATCAATTCCGCATCTCCGAAGACTTTCAGATTTTTCATCCCTTTCTCTTCTGCAACTTGGAGGCCAAGGATTAATGCCTCGTACTCTGCAGTGTTATTAGTATTTGAAAATTCGAGTTTATAGGAAAAAGGAAAAATTTTACCATTTGGAGATATGAGCACCACTCCCGCACCAGAGCCCGTTGAGCAACTTCCATCGAACTCAAGAGTCCAGATCTCATTGGAACCTTGGAAAATGATCTCAGGGGTATGAACTTCTGTAGTCATCATATAATTACCCATACTTGAGCCTTGGAAAAGGATCTGTGCGCGAGGATCTTCAGTTTTAGTTACCGTGAACTTTGCCTGAGCTTCCAGCATAAGTTTCTTCATTTCTCCATTCATGGGAATCATGGCATGAGACCAGTCCATTTGAATCTCACCACCCAAATCCCTACAAAATTTCCTGCTCAACAACATTCCATACGAGGCAGGAATATCAGCAACTAAAATAGTTACCTTAACTTGCTTTTGAGGGAATTGGGCTAAAACCATTTGGGCGTCCTTAATCTGCCCGATCAGAGGAACTTGCTTGGTTTCCATAGAGTAACATGATCCGAATGTTCTCGTACAAGTCAAACCAAGAGCATGTGCTACTTTTGCCGGCATCACATTATCCGAGGCTCCAGACTCTATAATGCAATTACTTAACTTGCATCCGTTGATCAAAAAAGACACAAAGAAAGGTTCGATCTTTTCATTTGAAGGTGTAGTGGCCGCCACAATATTTTGAGTTTTCCCATCTTTGGGAGTTTTTAGAATTCCTTTAGAGGAATGAACAGTAGAGTCGCCTTTGATAAACTGGACCAACTTCTCGAGCTGATCCTTGTTGGACTTCAAGTACTCTGCCTGTGACATGGAAATTTTTGTTTTATTGATATGATCAATGATATCAAATTTAGGCAAGGTAATTACACTTGAAGTCTCAGATACGAATTCTTTCGAACTTGATGATGGCACACTTTTGACCTTGGTCTCGAGCTTGATTGATACGGATGTGGAAGAAGTTTTCTTTGTAATTGGTTTACTAACTGATTGATCTAACAAAGGCTCTCCTTTCTTTAAGATAGTCTTGACCTTTGAAACCTCAGTTTCTCTAGACTCTTTAGAAGCCTCCTTTACCTTGGATCCTTTGAGAGTTTCCTTGGAAACCTCTCTATCTCCCGCCTTGGTGGTATCCTGGTCCTTTTTCTGAGAGCGTGTGAAGACAGCGAAGGATTGACTATTCATATCTTCTATAATTTCTTCGTATCCGTCTTCCTCATCGGAACGGTACTCAAAGAAATGATTATTACTTTCTTCCTCAGGATCTTCAACTGTAGGTTCAGATGTCTCAGAATCAAGCTCTTCCTCATCAACTTCGACGACTTCAATCTCATCATCACTTTCTTCAATGACGTCACATTTGGAATTAGTTGCGGGAGCTGCTTCAATAGCAAGCCTCGTTGGAGCACCTGCAATCCTGGCTTTGTTGGGAACGCATCCTTTTCGCGGGATATCTTTGTAAGGAGCAGGTTTACTACTTTGAGCAACTTGCTTCTTCAAAGCTAGCATATCATTAGCCAACTTAGTGAGTATAGTTTCTGAAACATTGGGAGTTTCTTGACTCTTTCCTTTAAGGGAATTTTCCTTGAATTTTCCTGCCATGATTAAATCATCTTCAATTTCTATGGCCAAAGATTGAGCAAGTTCCAAAGTAGCCACCCTGGCTCTTCTTAGCTGATAGCACACTTCTGGTTGTTGTGCGTTAATAAAGAAACATTTTTGTCCATCAAGGTTGGGACGAATCTCGGTGGGAACTTTGTTTACCATCTTGTTGAATTTGGCCACAAAATTCCTCATGGGTTCTGTAGGCTCTTTCTTTGCCTGAGATAGTTGGGCAAGAAGAGCATGTTCATCTTCCGCTGTTTTGAATCGATTTCCAAACTTAGTTTTCATATCATCCCAACTTGTAATACATCCATTGGGTAGATGATGAAACCAATCTGCAGCAATATCATGCAATGTCTCGACAAAGAGATGAATAAGAGGGATATTACACGATGTGGAGCACTAATAATATTTCCTAATAGTTGAGGCATTGGGATATTTGTTGGAAGTTGCTCGTTTTCAGAATAGGATTAGAGGTGTTTCTTGTAATGTCCCATTCTCCAGAATAGTTCGTTTGAAGACCTTAGGCCCATTCCACTTCCTGTGGGATCAAAAGAAAAAAGCAAGAGAAGTGTTTAATGTCATAATTTTTAGTTACTTTTGTTGATTTTTATTATTTTAAGTAATTTTCTAATTATAGCTTTAGAGAAATCAAGTTGGTTCGGAAAAAGGTGAAAAGCCATTTGAAAAATAAAATAAAATAAAATGGAACTCTTATGTCTATAAGGAGGTCGGTCCTCTTTGGAAGGATTCTATTCTGGTTTCGGCACCACCTCTAGCTATTTAAAGGAGTCACTTGGATAGAAAAAGGGAATGCATACTTGTGGATTTCATCTTCTTCGAGTTGGAGCATGAAACCACTTTTTCTCTCTTGCAATTGAGGATGTAACCCCTCATTCCTTCATTGGTGATCTCACACGGAGGTCACACTTGGTAATTACATTCAGATTTTCCTTGGAACACGCCATTTCCAGCCCATTGTAAACCCTCTTCTAGGGTAACAACTTGTGTGGTCAAAGGTTTTGGTGGTATCTAGGGCACGACACTCCTTTCTTTGTTGATATTTGGATTGTTCCTAATTTATAAAGCTGATTACACTTTACGGATTGAACTTTGGGCCTAGGAATCATTATTTTCGGCCATTTTTGTAAGTGGGTTCATTGTTGTCACAAAATTAAATATTATACTTCTTTCAGGGTTCTACAAAATTTATCTCTTGGTTCGGACTTGCTCTAAATAATTATTATTGTTCCCTACATGCTTTGGATGGTGTAAAAGTGGTGTTGAAAGTAAATAATTGCAATTTCTTTCTTGCTATCATAAGATTTCAGACTATTGTAGCTTACTGTTATAAATTTCAGTTTATTGTGATTTGGGTTGGTGCCATTTCTCTTTTTCTTTCAGCTCAACCTGGAAAGGGACATTATAGTGGTATCAGAGAAATGACCTTCCCAGCATAACAGTATTCATGCAAGACAGTGACAAAGAATACATCTACTATCAAAGGAAAGAGAAGAAGAAATAAAATCACTTGCTTGAAGGGCCTAACATGGCCAACAAAGGTTCTAAAGAGGCCAAGATTGATAGATTTATCAAAGGGCAAGTGAGGTTTGGTGGATACGAGGGATTTGCTAGCCCTAACCCTACAAAAACTTTATGAGCCAAGACTTCACAATGGTGAGAGCAGTTCGTCAAGGGTTCACAATATGAGGCAACCCCAAGGGTCAAATTTCGAATATTTTGCTAGGCTCTTTCAACCTACCTTCCTCCCAAGAGAAGAAGTCATTTTGGAGGTTAATACATGGCATTCGGTTGGTCACAACATTGTGGACAGCTATGAGGAATATAGGGCTCTTCCAAATGAGATTCGTGATGCTATTTCACTTGCGGAATTCATAGGAGTAAGCAAAGGTAGGTCAAGGCCCAAGCCTAGATCTCAAGTGCCACAGAGGGATCTTCAACATGCTTTGGAGAAAGTGACAATCTCCACATTTGATGGTTCCAACAAGGGGGAGACTTGTGCTTGGAAACAAAAGTTGGATACTTATCTATCATTGAGGCCGATGGAAAAAGAAGAAGCAATCAAGTTTGCAACCCTTCATCTTGAAGGAATTGCACACGAATGGTGGCACAATGGATTGAACACACAAGGGCACAATCTCAGCCACTCATATGATGAGTTTTGTAGGAGGATCATTGAGAAGTTTGATAGGATTGATCCGGAGGTGCACTTTCAGGAGCTAGCGCAATTAAGACAACAGGACATGGTAGAATATTATGTCGTTGAATTTAAAAGACTTTCCATGATGATTCCAGATGTGACAGAGAGGAGACTCAATGTTTTGTTCATTGAGGGGTTGGTTGAACCACTCAACTTTCAAGGGTTTGGTAAGCGCATTCGATCCTTTGTCTCTCCAAGAGGCCATAAAGAAATCTTTGGACCTAAAAGGTGTTGCTCCGAGGATAGCAGTGATCAACGAGAAGCCGAGGGCATCTTGGAATAATGAACAATCAAAAGGATATTCGGGACAGCCAAAAACAACATCTTTGGACCAGCCAAAGAGGCCTTTTCAACGAGCACCCATCATACAAAAGGAATTGCCCAAAACAAGCAAAGAAGGGGAGTCACATAATGAGCTAAGGAAAAACTTGTCCTTCTCTTGCAAGGATCCATGGTCTCCTAGTCATCATTGCCTAGGTAAGGGACATACGCATTATATTGAGGTATTTTCAGATTGTGAAGAGGAAGTGGGAGTTGAAGAAGCAACACAAAACCATGATCCGGAAGAGGACCCAGAAAACTTGGACAACACTCTTGCCACTCAGTCCAGTGCTCCTTGATATGATACCTTTCGAATGAAAGGAGACCTACAAGGGAAAAGAGTCACGATATTGATTGATAGTACAGCTACTCATAATTTCATTGATGAGAGCTTGGTTACAAGGATGGAATTACAGGTGGAAGACTTCAAAGGCTTCAAGGTTACCGTAGTGGATGGTTATTCCATGTCATGCACAAGGAGAAGTCCACAACTCATTATCACATTGGGAGGGCATGAGGTATGTGATGATTTTTATATAATTGGCATAGCTGATACAAATCTTGTGCTTGGGGTCCAATGGTTACACTCATTGAGAGAATTCACTCTCAACTACCAAAGTATGGAGCTAAGATTCATAAATGGAGGTAATAAGGTTGTACTACAAGGTATAACCACAGGAATCCCTCAAATAAACTATTTGGTAGAAGATGCCTTGTCAAAAGAGTCACATTTTTGCTCCTTATCTACGATAACGGCAGAGTGGAAGGCCTTAATTACAGCTGAGTGTGCCAAGAATAAATTTGCTAATGTTGTTTTTGGAGGAATTGTGGATGAGAGGTATAAGATAATGGATGGGTTGTAATGTCCCCTTCTCCGGGATAGTTCATTTGAAGACCTTAGGTCCATTCCACTTCTCGTGGGCTAAAAGGGGAAATAACAAGGGAAGTTAATGTCATGGTTTTCAGTTGTTTTTGGTAGCTTTGCATTATTTTTAAATAATTTTCTAATTATAATCAGGTCGGCTAGGAAAAAGGTGAAGAGCCAGTTAAAAAATAAAAGAACTAGGAACTTTTATGTCTCCAAGGAGGTCGGTCCTCTTTGGGAGAATTCTATTTGGCTTTTGGTGCCACCTCTAGCTATTTAAAGGGGTCGCTTGGCTTGGAAGAAGGTATGCTTGCTTTGGAATTTATTTTCTTGAAGTTAAAGCACGAAACCGCTCTCTCTCTCTTGCGATTGAGGACGGAAACCCTCTTTGCACTTGGTTTGAGGACAAAAACCCTCATTCCTTCATTGGTGGTCTCACACAGAGGTCACAGTTGGTGATTACATTCAAATTTTCCTTGGAACATGCCATTTCAAGCCCATTATAAATCCTCTCCTAGGGTGGCGACTTGCATGGTGGAGGGTTTTGGTGATATCTAAGGCACGACCCTCCTTTCCATGTTGATATTTGGATTGTTCCTAATTTATAAGGTTTTTTAGATTTCCCGGATTGAACTTTGGGCCTTGGAATCATTATTTCCAAGTATTTTTGTAAGTGGGTTCACTGCTGTCACAAAATGATCCACTTTCCATTTAGTACCCTTCATCATCATTGTTAGAATAATTCTCATGACGATCAAAACATTGTAAGGACATGGTGTGAGGGTAATGCAATAAATCAAATTGCTTACCATTTGTTGCTGATATGTAAATTCCAGCAGACTGAAAACCAACATGAGTATCCAATAGGGCCCCCTTTTTAAGGGCATGCCTCTCAACAAGGTCATCATAAAACTAAACCTCATAAACCTCTTACAAATATGATTTTTCTTCAAATGCATGTCCCTCTCCAATGCTATTCTGAAAATCATTCGACGGCTCATTCTTTGGGAATTTGAAGGATGGTACATGTGCCTCTATCTTGAGCTCTTTGCATTCAACTAGTAATGCCCTTTTTGATTGGATTTCTTCACTAATTTTTTGCCACATCCAATCATTGGAAATCAATAAAACATCATCTATTGTCAAAGAATCTATACCTTCAAACTGCATATTGGGCTTATTTTGTTCTTGTTTTATGATTTCTTCCCCTTTCCTTATTATGAAGGGAGAATGCTTTTCCTCTTTGGCTGGAACATCTTTTCCATTTTCCTTTAGCACGGTAGATTCCTCCATGGGTTGTTCTCTCTCCATTACTTGCAACCCTGATTTTTCTTCTTACTCCACCATTGCAACTTGGAAACTCTTCTCCTCTTCCTTTCTCAAGGCATGTTGAAGATCCTTCTGTGGTGCTTAAGACCTAGGTTCATGCCTTGTTCTACCTTTGTTCACTCCTATGAACTCTGCAAGTGATAGGGCATCACGAATCTTAGTTGGAAGAGCCCTATACTCCTCATAGCTGGCAGCAATGTTGTTGCCCATAGAATGTTGTGTTTCTACTTCCAGAATAACTCCTTCCCTTGGGAGGAAGGTATGCTGAAAAGGCCTAGTTGTAGAATCCATCACGGATCTACGTGTTGTTTTCCCTTAGCAAACTTCTTATATGCATATCACAGATAAACTGTTCCATTGTATAGCCAGCCTCTCTTTCCCTTGGGCAAACTTCTCAAACCTAGCATCATCAAAAAAATTGTCTGTCATTTCATCTTCTCCTTCTTCATGAATAACCAGCAAGCTGGGAAGATCATTGCTTTGATACCATTGTAATGTCCCTTTCCAGGCTCAAACCGAAACAAAGCGAAATTGCACAAACCCCAATAGATAGTAAACTAAAAATTATGACAACCAGCTGAAATTTAGAACAGCAAGGTAAAATAGTCTGATTTTTTATAATAGTGGCAAGGAATATGCCATATTTCTCCAAACATGCATCATTCACACCATCCAAAGCATATAGCGAAACTTAAAAATATTTAAGAACAAATATTAACCAAGAAATAAGCCTTCAAACCCCAGCTGGAGTTTATTTAATTACATAAAATAACAGTAGTGAACACCCTTACAAAGTGGCTGGAAATGAAAGATTCGAAGCCCAAAATGATGCCCAAATGTAGATTCCAGTTGCTAAAAATATGAGAAACACAATGATGGCTGAGTTGGATCTTATCGTGTCCTAGAAACCCCCAAATGCCACCTTAGGGCAAGTCGCCGCCCAAGGAGAGGGCCTGAAAATCTCTGCAGAACCCTAGCAGCCCTTCTTTGACCAAACCCTAGCTGAAAATCTGTAAAATCAATCTTCTTGAAGCTCCTTGGAAACCCCGTGATGGAGAATCCTCAATGGATTGAAAAGTTTTCATTCTTCAATAAAAAAAGGAAGGTTTTTGTCCTCTTTGTTGGCCACACAAGAGGATTTTCGTCCTCAAGTGGAATTAGTTGAGCAATCAGCCCAAAAACAATGCAAAGTTATTAGTATGACGACGATGCACAAATGAGCCAAGCGACCCCTTCTTATACCTTGATATGGCACTAAAACCAATTAAAGTCTTCTTAAGAAGACTGACCTCCTTGGGGGAATTAATAGTTCCTTTTTCCTTCTATTCTTCTATTGGCTTTTCATCTTCCCTAGCCGACCTGACTATACTTAGGAAAACTACGACAAAAGAATGCAATGCTCACGAAAATAACTGAAAAACATGACAATTACTCCCCTTGTTCATTTCCTTCTTGCCCATGGGAAGTGGAATGGGCTCAATGTCTTCCAAAAGGACTAAAGCTGAGAAAGGGACATTATATGCGCAATTTGTTTCAAACTAGTTGATCAATGTGGTTGCGGCATTTCTAGAAGACTTCGTCAAGGATCATAGTATCTTCTAGAATTCATAACTAAGTTCCGCAAATTGAAAGAAACATTGGATCGATAATGCAAGATTGTGTCACTTGGCGCAAAGGAAACTCATCAAGGACCAAAGTATCTTCTAGAGTTCATAACTAAGTTCCGTAGATTGAAAGAAGCATCGGATCAATAACGCAAGATTACGTCACTTGGCGCAAAGGAAAGTTTTCATCCTCTTTGTTGACCACACAAGAGGGTTTTTCATCCTCAAGTGGAAGTAGTTGAGCAATCCGACCATAAACAATGCAAAGTTATTAGTAGACAAGATGATGACAATGCACAAATGAGCCAAGCAACCCCTTCTTATACCTTGATGTGGCACCAAAACCAATTAAAGTCTTCTTAAGAAGACTGACCTCCTTGGGGGAATTAATAGTTCCTTTTTCCTTCTATTCTTCTATTTGCTTTTCATTTTCCCTAGCCGCCCTGACTATACTTGGGAAAACTACTAAAAAGGAATGCAATGCTCACGAAAATAACTGAAAAACATGACAATTACTCCCCTTGTTCATTTCCTTCTTGCCCACGGGAAGTGGAATGGGCTCAAAGTCTTCCAAAAGGACTAGCGCTGAGAAAGGGCCGTTACATAATATACGCAAGTCGATTCAAACTAGTTGATCAATGTGGTTGCAGCATTTCCAAAAGACTATCAAGGTTCGTAGTATCTTCTAGAGTTCATAACTAAGTTCCGCAAATTGAAAGAAGGATTGGATCGATAACGCAAGATTACGTCACTTGGCACAAAGGAAGGTTACTTCAATACAATGCACAATAGAATCATATGTTTTGTGCACAGTAACACATCAGGCTTTTCTAAGAGCTCACATTAACAGCAGATGTTCTATTCAATGATGTGCATCTACACTAGGAATTTCATGGTCATTGGAACCTTATTGAGGTAGCTCGAAAGAATTTAGTGGAGTAGTTCAAAGCACATTAATTAGTGCAATAACGCAGACGAGGATCATAGCTTGCGGAGCTTCAAATATGACATTAATATATACGCCAACATAGATTTCACCTAATCCAATAATTATAATTGTTGAGCCGACTCAATTTGGATTGAATAGTGTCTGTACCCTATCTTGCATAGAGGATTGGTACTTATGGTAGTGTCACATGGGTCACTTGTACATTCAAGGTGATATTGTAAGTAGGTGGGTCTTGTAGTATATAAGCATGCCACTACTCTTGAGTTAGGGATGAGTCCCACACAGTTGATAATATAGTCTAGACTATTCAATTCAGTGTGCTATTTGTGTTGTAGTGTTACACTTGCAAAGACTTTGAGTTAGCAAGCAAAGATCTTAGGATCTAAAATTTATCAAGCATCTCGCCTACGAGATAGCTATTTGTGTTGTCATATATTGCTTTCTATGATTGAATAAAAGATTGTTGAGTTCAGAATTCTATACTTTTTGTTTGCTTTTGGGTGTAGTATATTTTATGCATAGTACTCCAATGAGTATTCTGAGGGTGGTGCGTTCTACGGTATCCCGTAACAAGGAACCCTAACCACAGCTGCATGCAAAGAGCAGTAAAATGATGATAGACTTAACAAGCTTCATCATTCAACAAATGTTGAAATTACGGAAACCCAAGTTCAATTACAAGGCATAATGGGTAATTGACTGGTGGAAGAAGAGCAAATCTATTGATCTGTAAACTCTTGGATCTATGACTGGATAGAATTTACAGAATCACAATATGTTGTTCTATTTTAAATCTACTTCAAAATGACAGTTTTGAATACATAGCGAAACTCAGAACCGGTGTAATTTGTTATTGGAAACATAACAATATTGTAATATGAAGGTGAACATGTACATGGATAAAGCATGAAAATCACAATGTCGCAACAGATTTTTTGTCTGGAAAACCTCAAGATGAGAAAAATCAGTTGGAAGCAACAATGGCTTAGCTTCCTATCTTCTTATGGCCAAAAATGGATTGCAAAGAGTATTAGAACAAATACAACAGTCTTGCTATCTTGCTCACTTAGCTTCTTTATGTTCCTTCACTCCAATCCTTCTCGTACAACCAACTGAACACCAATTCTATTAGTCTCACTCATCTCTGCCTTCATTTGGACTCATGCCTCTTACTTATCATGCCTTACTGGAAAATGTCCTTTCATATGGACTCTCAGGAGTCCCAACCACCTATGGAAACTGACGATACAATGTTTGCCTGCCATTACTATGGACCCATATAGACAATTTAACAAAACCAGCTAGTTAATGCAAATTGGGGGTCACACAACCCCCTCTTTTTGGACTGATCAGTTATGAAATACCCACTGCAATTGTGAAACCACCACTCTGTAGATACTTGCGGTTATGCAATTGTTGACCCCACTTAAAGCAGATAGTTTATCCACCATACAAGAAATACTTGATTTCGGAGCCCCTATTGCTGACTAAAACCAGGGTTTACTCTCAGTATGGATGATGAAGTGGACTAGATTTTCTTGGTCCCTACAGATTATACCTCCTTTCAAGAAGGATTTTCAGCCCCACAAAATCTTAGTGGGAGAGGAGATGAATGAGCACAGTTCTCCCACTTTCTCCTTGAGGTTATTATCTTGCTTACCTTGGTGATCTTTCCCTTGATGCCAACTTGCCATGATTCTTGTGGTCTCTATCTAGTCTCTCTATCTTTCCACTACAATGCATTAAATCTACATCCAATTCTCCCTGTGCATCCAAGAAAAAGTCTTCTACACAAGGGCATTAGTTGACATTTCCCTTCTTCTCCTTCATCCACATAGATGGCTCACATAGGTGCAAATTCTCACAATTTATTTCTGACTACATCGTCATGTGATAGGGAAAGATCAAGACTTGAAAGCATTCTCTCCAATCTCCTCTAAGATGGTGAATGAAACATATCTTAGAGGTTTGAAATTAAATAGATTGTCCTTGAAGCCTTTCCTTGCTCAATAACAGCCATACCTTATCTCCTACTTTGAGAGTATGCTCCTTTGCAAGTGATGATCATTTCTAGCTTTGTACTTAGCTTGAGACATCTGTACTTGTTCTTTTACTTTGAGATGTATTTGTTTAATCCTCTCAAAGATCCTTACCACTCTTGTCACTTTTGACGTCTTGTCCTTTCTATTTCTTATATGTTGTACTCATTCCAGCATCAAGGGGGTTGGCGGGATAAATAACCCAAACATACGTCTAATGGCGACTTCTCTGGTGGACATGTGTATTACTTCTTATTGCATGAGGGATGGAAATACACCAAAAGACTCATCCCAAGTCCTTGGATAGTTATTGTAACCTCTTATTAGTTGTACTAAAGTCCCTATTTACAACTTCCATGTGTGTCCCATCAATGTGAGGATGGGACAGTTGATGCTTCCTTGGTGCTTAATATCCATCTTGTATCCACAAGGTGCTCCAGAATATTCCCCAAAAATCTAGGAATCTCTATCTGAAACTATGGACTTAGGTCAACTCAAAATGCACCCAAACATTAGAAAATAATAGTTCAGCAATTTCCTTATGCCCATTTATACTGTCTTTTTGCATGCAACCAGAACTTATATTATGTTAAATCTATCTACAACAACATATAGAAAGTCATGGCCATGCTTAGACATTGGTAAACCTCCCTACAAAATCCATAGAAATATTTTCCCATGGCCTAGAAGGCACACGTAGTGGCATGTGGATTCTTCTTTCCTAACCTTATGCTACGCCCTTAACCTACAACATGTATTAGGACATCCATGTGGCACGGGCCAAGGCATAGCATAGCCTTCTGGTCTTGCATTCTTGGGTAATAGACATACCTTTGCAAATTGGTAGCCATTGGTATTAGCCTAGTACCAATTGTGGAATCCCAAAACCTAATTGGATAGTATACATAGCTTCCCTCTGATCAGGATATTGAACATCTTTATCCCGAATCTTGTTCACACTTGTAAAGTAGTCCAGGTCTTTAAAGC
The DNA here is from genome assembly GCA_019776745.2 of Taxus chinensis. Taxonomy (NCBI): domain Eukaryota; kingdom Viridiplantae; phylum Streptophyta; class Pinopsida; order Cupressales; family Taxaceae; genus Taxus; species Taxus chinensis. The sequence goes on along the minus strand of CM034146.1, from coordinate 1,045,339,213 downwards.
TGCATCGTTGATTTTCGGAAAGCCTTTGTCTTGGCATAGATCAACTTTCTTGCACAGCTGCAACCTAGGCAGTCATGAGATACATCTCCCTCAAAAACCGGTGATGCTCTCATGTAAGATATGCTATCAATCATAAATCTACGTAACTGTTCATGGTTAAAGACCCAAATTGTGAAAGCTGTTGAGCCATATCTGAGCAACTTGCTTTGCAGCAAGTCATGCAGCCTGTTAGTGCGAATATTTGCACAACAAAGGGGGGGAAATGAATTGAATTCGGGATAGAAAGAAGAGAAGATGTGCACTCCAACCAATAGTTCGCAGAGTCGGTCTAATGCGCATAGATAAAACAAACAGATCTCGAAATACAGTCATTTAAAGGAAAGGAAAGCTTCAAATCTAGATCTGAGACAGTGTTACCTGGGACGGGGGGGACGGCGGGACGGCGGGACGGGGTTTCCGGGACGGCAAAAAATTGAACTAAATTTTGGGGACGGCAGGGGGGACGGCGGGGGGATGGCTGATTAAAAAATATATAAATATTTAAAATAAAAAGATATAGTGACTAAATTATAAAAATAAGCTGAAATAAAACCATTTGAGGTTTAAATAAGGTGAAACTGGAACTCATAAACATCAAATACATTCCTTAATACTCATGATTCTTTCAGAAGTTTGCAAGAAGTTGCTTGGTCCATTAAAGGTGCAAAAATTAATTTTATGAAAATAAGAAAAATATTGCCATCAATGCATAGAGCTCGAGAAAATATGCACTTTAAGAGAAAACGACACCTGAAACGGAGCCACGAGAATGAAAGTTACTGGCACATGCAAGTTTTTGTTGCTACATCTTCCCGGATCCTTTCCAAAAAATGGCAAATTTTTTTCTGTACTTGTGATTTTTTCACCAAAAATGAAAAAAATGCCAAAAAAAGAAATAAATTCATGGGGGACGTCTGGACGTCCCCCCCATCGTTTCCCACGTCCCCCCCACGTCCCCTCCACGTCCCCCCCACGTTTCCCACGTCCCCCCCACGTTTCCAAGTCCCCAAGACGTTTTCCAACGTCTTCAGACGTCCCCGGGACGTTTCCTAGACCAAAAAAAAAAAAGGAAACGTGGGGAAAACGTTTCCCCCACGTCCCCGCGTCCCCAAGACGTCCGAGACGTCCCGGACGTGTCAAAATAGGGGGGGACGCGTCCCCGCGTAACACTAATCTGAGATAACACAAATTTTATGCAAAGATCTATACAGCAAGTAAGAAACCAGCAAGCACCGTTGACACAAAATTCTCCAGGAAGATATGTCTCCTTTCAGGGACAAAGCTTTCAGAAAAAATATGGAGATGAGGGAGGTCAGCTCAGAAGTCTAGACACAGCCCAGAATGCTGATTACAAATTCTGATCACTTTTAAACTCCATGAAACATAACATCCTGCTACTTACAAATGTGAAATACATGCACAGAAAAACAAATCTGAAAGGGAGAGGCACGAAAAAACAACAAAACGCATGTGAAAGCGTTGTAAAGGAACACCACAAAAACATGTCCCTCTTGGAATTGCTCTTTGAAGGTGCACATGACCATTACATTATAACTGGAAATAGAGGCACAAATACATTTGCCAGGCGTGGGACCTAGGTTCGCTGCTCAAGTAATTGGCGTCTTCAAGAAACAAATTTGACAAAGTTTCTCTATGCACTAGAATGTCTCTGCTCAAAAACTGAGAAGTGTTACAATATATGAAGAGAATGAGAGAGAGAGAAGAGTGGAAAAAAAATTAGAAGAAATGCTCCAACCACTCATGAGATACGTTCATCGAATCCCGCTTTTGAAAGCGGTCAACCTTTGAATATCAATGCCTTTTGCAGATCCGCCCCACCATACTGTCGCTTCTAGTTCCCCAGCGGATCAAATCGAATCGAATACAGATCTGGTAGCCTGAGAAAATGTGCTTTCTGTATTAAAGGCCTTGAAGACATTTCTCTATGGTTCACCTATCAAGGCCATGATAAAAATGATTTTTTATCTTTGCCATGGCGTAGATAGATGTCGAGACGCTTCCAACGGTCATCAGATTTGCAATATTTCGATTGCATATGAGTCGAAAGATATTCCCCTCCGAAGAGCACTTTGTATCGAGTCCGTACAAATGGACGGGAAGTAACAGTTTGAAAAACTAGGTCCCCTTTAATATGGGACACGATTGATAGCCATATTAGGGCACAAGATCGGGTTTGCGAAGTCCGTAATTTATATTTTCCCCTGACTTCCACATAGAATGCATTAGAAATCCAGAGGATGACTCTTTGCCGGCCCCGCCGCTTCGCAATTATGACATGTGGCACCTGTCAATTAAATCGGTGATAGCGCTTCAGGGCCTATGTCTGTATCATTGACTTCGGCAAATCTAAAAGTTATGCATGATTCTGCTGAACCTTTTCTTTCATCATGCCTGGAATGGCTAGAACAATCTTTGTCTGGGCTCTTTTTCTTTTAATTCTACCGAAATCCCTTGCATATTGGATCAATTTGTGCAGATTCGGCAATTTCTTCTGATTCGGAAGATATATCTGTATCAATTGATTTTGGACTGGGGGCTTTTCACCAATTGAGCACCTGTGGTGAATACCGATAATTCAAAGAAATGGAGTCCATGGCATGAGCATTTGATGTTTATCACCAACATATGCATGTCTACTGCTAAAATTTGGGACTTTGTTTGCATGCAAAGCAAGCAAAAATGCAAATTCACCTAGGCACTTATAAAGACAAATACTTGGATTTAAAATAGCGTTATTCCAACCCTAGGTTTGCCAAAAATGGAAAAGGCTTCCCGGCAGAATGTGAAAAATATTTACTTACCCATGCAAACATCCCCCTTCTTTTGCGCCAAAATCCTAGTCCGAGCTGCAAGCTCCTTATCAAAAAGAATTAATTGTTTCTCCAGTTATGGCTGTCCCATGCTTATATAACCATCAGCATTACTATTTTTAATAATTGCCCTTCCCTATTTTTGGCAATTTAATTAATTAACTAATCATGTCTCTTCACCCAAATTGGGCAAGCCCAAGTTATGCATGCTTGCTGCTTGTTCTTTCAAAGAATCAAATTTATTTTATTTATTTTTAGCAATGCATCTCTTCCCACTCTGTCTATTGGCTTGTCCACTTGCTAGAGAAAGTTGACTAAATTTCCTCCTATTACATGGCGCACAAAACATTTGGTAGAAAAGGCATATTAATAAATATTATTTAATTCATTGTACTAATGCCAAGGTGGGATCGCACTTTTTGGCAAGAGGTAATTGCTAAAAATAGAGAAGTCAAAGCTTTGATGGGAATTTTACCCTGCAAGGCGAACTCCAAAAATCTCATCTTTCACTTAAGTTATTTGACTTTCATAGTGGACAATTTTTACCCTGCAATGCATGTAAGAATGTTCTTCGCCATGCCTACCACTGCCAAAATTCCCACTAGACAGCATTAAATACCTCTGACCAAAAAGTGCGACTTGCATTAAAAATAGCCTCCTTCTGATAAATGTGCGACTTGCATGAGAGAATAAACTTCTTTGATGGGAAAAGTCAACCTGTTAGGCAACTTCATAAAATTCCCATTGGTGCTTTAAGTGATTTTTCTTTATGTTGTATAATGGGAATTTTCACCCTGCAAGGTAAGTAAGAAATTTCCGCACTACCCTGCCAGCCTCTAACTATTCTCATTCTATAACTTAAAGTTAGCATCTGTGATTAATTCTTTCATTGCTGAGGCCAAACTTCCAGTACCAGGCTTAAACAGACAAGGCAAAGAACGGATAAGGGGAATTTGACAAACAGGCTGCGTAACAAATTCTTGGTCAAACCAAAAATAAATAAATAAAAACATTGCCAGAAGTTGCAGACATTTTGTTACAATTCATTCCTAAAAACCCTATTGCGATCTTGGGACATCTAGGCACTGAAAAACTTCAACAGGGTTCAACTGCAGCACAATTCACTTAAACAAAACTTTATTTATTCACCAAGTTTCACTAAAATTCTTCCAGACAAAACCTGGCTGAGTTTTAGCATTCTGGTTATTGAGGCCATAAATGACTTCCAAATGCTTCACAGGTAATTCAATAGACTATACACCTGAACAAAGAACGGAAAAGGGGAATTTCACAAATAGATTGCGTAGAAAACCAGAAAACAAATGCAAAAGAGAATAAATAAAAACAAAAAACGTTGCCAGAAGTTGCATGACAATTTCTCTGAATGCATTCCTCAGTGAAATATCCTATTGAGATGTGGGAATACTTCAGCATGAAAAACTTCAACAGGGTTCAACTGCAGCACAATTTATTTCTAAACGGAACTTTATTTTATTTAATAAATAATTAAATAAAAATTTCCCGCAGGCAAACCCCAACGACAGGGATATAAATGAGTTTGGGCATCTGGTATTTGTCGAAATTGGCTCATATGATTCACTGGGAATATCTTAACGTAATATAGACAACTTTTTTGGCAATAAAAACACAAAACGACCCATTATTTTAAAAGAACGAAATTTTTTAACAAATGGGGTAGTCCCAGATTTCAGGGTGAAATCTGGGGACACCACTAACACTCTGCTGGCAGTGCTTAGGTTAATCAATGCTCTTCCGTCAAACTTCAACTATCGTTATTTCACGAAACCCTCCTTATTGCATCTATGAAGTGTAAACGAAATCTTCTAAATTATTTCTTACAAACAGTGAATAATGTGGTCCTTCTGATTTCATCAGGATCTGGATGCAATAATGCCCCCTTATCAAACCTCACTTTGTTTTGATATCATTGACAAGTAACATGCAGTTGATCTTTCTCAGGGTTGACCAGATTCAGGAAGGTAGAAGATTGTCTTCTTCAAAGGCTAACATTGATATAGATCCTCCTTATTGCAAATGACAGATTCCAAGTCAATTGCCTCTTTAACGGAGGATGTGGAGGGGCTTCAAAGACAGTTGAAGCCTTAGCTCTCTATGCATTAACCATGACAGCTGACGGTTAACCTTGGTAAAACCAATTGTCGTGATCTTCATTTGGGTTGAACACTTGAAACTTCCATTTCTTCTACAATGGGGAGGAGATTGAGATCACCAGCTCCTATAGCTTATCTGGGAGTTTTACCAGTTTAACTATGGCCCCCGCTTCAATCTTCGGCCTTTGCCTTTCAACATTGACATGTCAACAAGGGTTACACGGCTCTTTGGCAATCTTGGAGAGACAGTGCTTCCACCACCATTTATGGAGGACACCTTGTCGAAGATGTCACTCTCAGATTCTCTCATTCAGCCCACGGATCTCTCATGGTTCCTGAGGTTTGGGGACCATCCTTGCTTGACTCCGATTGGGCTATTAGTTGAGCGGGTCCAGATCCTCATTGTTTTTTGCATCATCAAGTGCAGAGAAACAGTTCCACATAATATCATCTTGGTCGAGTTCGGAGCTCATCCCTTTAGATTGGAGACTATATTTAGCCTGGTCCTCGCTTGGTTGCATCGATTTGGAGTCTCTCATGCTCTTCCGCTAGCAGGGACTAGGTATCTCTACCTCACCACCGTTCCTCTGAAGGCTATTGCTCTTTCAGATCATAGCGTTCGTTCCTGCTATTAATATTTCGGAGTCTCGGTTCTTATTGACCTCTCGGGATTCAGTTGGACCATCTCCCACCTTACAGATTGACTCCCTGTAACGCACCTGCCCACCTCGTTACAGGGGTAAGCAAGATTTGCACAGTGATTATCAGAAAGACATTTACAGGCAGTTCACCTCATACTTTAGATTAAACCTTTGGATGGTCTTCAGCTAAGATGAATTTCTATGTTGCACATTTTCTTGATGATCACAGACTGACTTATCAGTATCAGAGCTCTGCGTATATCGCCCGACACTGGTTACAGGCACTATGCATTCCCTTTAGGCCAGTTTAGAGTGGGCTCTCATAGGCTGAGCATGCTGGATCACCATGTTTGACCGTACTGAGAGGATTTTCATTAGCTCTGTTCTCTCCAGGAGATTGAAAAAGCCTAGACTTCATCTTCAGGACACAAGGGAAACTACGAGATCAGAGGGAGATTCTACAATACTTTCATTTTGGGAGCAGATGACTACCTGCATATTCTTGACATCAAGTACCAATGATCAGCGGTGTCTTTCTCTCTACCAGCAGGAGGCTCTCTAGCTCCACTGAGACCCTTCAGTCTCCTGTAGAAGAGTTGTACACTAAGGAAGGTAACTTCTTTAATGGTGCATCCCTCGGTGAGGGGGCATGTAACTTTGTTCAGATACCAGCCCGGACTCCTAGACCAGATCTATCAGGAAGATTTGTTGAACTACCTTCAAGATAACAGAGGTATTCATGATCCACTTGGTTGGGTTTCCCCTCTTTGTAAGGTCAGCGTGTCTGATCAAACGCAGATTTATTTTAGCTCGCCCTTCTTTCGGATACTGGCTCCCAGTCTTCCCACAGTTGTCAATTACAGGACACAAGCTTTTACCAGAAACTTCAAAACAGTGCCTTGTGCTAGGCTGACAATGTCAAAGGTGTGATGCTCTCGTCAAGTCTGCAACTCCACCATTTGCACTTTCCAGAGAACACGACGGCTCTTCCGTTCTCCAACCGGAAGAGTCTTTGTTTGGGAATTTCTTTGAATCCTTTTAGCTTGATATTGGAACTCCTATTCGAGTCTCCCTTCTGGACCTTTGGCATTGCAAGGTTACAATCCCTTTGACAAAATTCTAACACATTCATTGGACATTAAAATAATTATATTTATCTTTTCCTTGGTCATTCACATTACGTGGAACGGTTCTATCCTGCAAGATTATTGCCTAAGTATATGTTTTAGATCATCAGCATATCGAAGTATAAATGCAGATTTATTGTTGTATTCAAATTGTTTTAGCTACTCAATTTACGATAAATGGTATCACTAAGCTTCAATCTGAGCAACGTTTATGTAGCACATCTGAGGCAATGAGGAATGCAAAAATAAGTTCTGAAGGATGTCTTTGCTACTAGTATTCCTTTTGTTCAATTTCAAAATCTTTTGCTACTGGTCTACCAGTGTATGTAGATTTTGTCAAAATTTGTTTTATCATGTTGGGAAAGATAGTAGCTTAACTGATCCTCATCGCCTGGCTGTAGAAGACATGTCTGGGGACAAGAAGTTTTCTGTCCAAGATCTTTACGGAAAGTCTGCAGAAACTTTTGATGTCATCTAACAAGCAACCAAAATATAATGCAAGTTGTGTTCAAGTAACTTCGAAGTCTGAAAAAAAGGAGACATTCACCGATCAGTTCCCGAGTGACTTGTTCTACCAGAGTTACAGATGCAATTATTCTAGCTCCAGAGAAATTGGGAACGCTTGATGAAGAAGAAAGAAATACCGTGCAACCCAGCCTTCTCAGTTATTCCTTATCTGCACTAAGAGTATCTCACAGCTCACTTCCACTTCATGATCAAGATAATGCACCAGGTATCCCTTACTGACTTCGAAATTGTCTCATTATTCAGTTACCATTAGGAAAGAACAAGCAGGGTCAATATGTTAAAATGCTTATATTTTACGCTAAGTGTAACCCTGTTATTCAAATTTTTAAAAGTCTATTTGGGCTTGCATTTGATGTATCAGACTAAATACTCTATTTGAATTTAGCCGAGACTCATTACAAAAATTCTTGGAAATCAATTTCGGTGGATTTTGTGTCATCAATATTTGAAAGAATAGCACTTAGTATAAGTTTCATATCTTAAAGAAATCTAATTTATGTTCTTTTGAGACACCATTTAGTTTCTGTACCTGTGACAAAAGCAAAACTAATAGAATTCTGTAAGATCAGCCGAAAAAAACTGAGACCAATTTTTTTTCACTGTACAGATTATCCATCTCATTTAATGGTAAGCTGACAATTACGTTTACCAATTTCTGTTTGCATAAGATTACAACAATTATATCCACGGTCATAATTTTGATGAAAGTATCATTACATTTGCATGTACAATATTTTCACTTACATGCCTACAATATTCTTCAATACACCCTCACATTTCAAAGCACATGGTGTAATCAATAGTTCAACATTACAAAGGCCCACTGGTGAGATTGTGCATATCAAACTTACATACATCTCACACTGATTACATTGACTCTTTCCTCGCCTATGAACAAAATGTCTTAGGGTTAGCTTGTATGATAAGTGGGAAAAACCCTTGGCTTGTGATTTGTACCAAAAATACATGAAGAAAAATATCATTAGGGTAATGACTACTCAATAGAGGTCTCCTTGACATGACTACATGAGTAAAATCCCACTGAAAAATAATAATCTAATTATGAATTGCTCATGAAAGCATTCAATTTACGTGTTCAAATTAAATGTGTTGAAGTTGTACTTAGTACATATCTAAAGACTTAATGCACATATGAATTTTATCTAGAAAACTTTTAATCTAGCAATAATTACATCACTCTTGAACTCTTACGGATTGACATTATTATTTATGGTTGATTAAAACCAGTGTTTTAAAAACCGGTCGAACTGGAACCGGCTGGTTTGACCAGTTCAATAGAAAAATGTGAAAACTGGTAGAAAAACTAACTCGAGCCCGACTGGTTCCATACAAAACCAACTAATCAGGTACAGGCCGGTTTGGGCTAACTGGTGCAAACTAGCTGGTTTTGTTCCTAAACCTGTCTGTTCGCCAACCATTGTAAGCAACAATTTGGACTAAAACCGGTCTAAAACTTTTTTCCCCCTAATTTGTCCTAAACCTTTGTCTGTGCCAACCAAAGCAACGCCATTTGACATCTAAAACGTTTTTTCCCCCTAAAATCCAACTTTTAATTGTTTTTTTTAACCCTAAACCCTGAAATTATGTTATATATAAATTGCCACCTCTATTTGCATCACACCTCTCTCATTGAGCATTTGTGAGCATTGTGAGCATTTGTGAGCATAAGATTGAAGAGTTTATTTTTTAGTAGTGAGCTTGGAAGTTGGAGGCTTGGAGTTTGTTTGGCATTGCTTGTGGGCTCTTTGTGGTGGGCATCCATTTGTGAGCACCTCACCTCTATTTGTACTTTTGAGCACCTCTAATTTGCAAGGATTTGGAGGATTGGGGCACATTGAATAGTGTTCATTTGGAGTGAGTTTGGGCGTTGTTTGGCATCAAATGTGGGCTCTTTGTGGTGGCATTCACATCTACATTTGGAGTGTGGGCTCTTTGTGGTGCCATATACAAGCTTGGAGCATTTCTTCACCTCATTTGTGTGCACATTGAAAGGCATGTTAAGTTTTAAACTTGCCCCTTATTTTTAAATCTTACTAAATAGGAAATCTAAAATATATTTTCTTTCTAGCAATTTCTATATTTGCATTTTCAGATTTCTTTGCATTTGCAATGGCCCCCAAAGTTAAAAGACCCTACATGGAACTATGCTGACATAGTTGATAATCAAGTATTTTGTAAATATTGTAAGAAACACATCAGGGGGGGGGGGGGGGATTTATAGGTTGAAACTATACTTGGCTGGTCAAAAAGGCCAAGTTTCCCCATGTGATGCACCGGATATTAATGCCATTAGATTGGAAATGAAAAACATGCTTGAAAAACATAAAGAAGAGAAGGCTGGGAAAACAAAGATAGATGCTGAAATAGGGAGAAGGAGGCAACATACCATGGCCCAAATAAGTGTTGAAGGCTCTTGATTTGACCCCTCTATCCACACTTAGAGACCCCTTTCGGTATATGCCTCCCACATCCACTCATAGCCATGAAAACCGGCCTCCAAAAAGAAAGAACATCCCAAGCTTTTTTCCATCTTCCTCCACACCTGTTAGTGCCTCCATGCCAATAGAAAATCAGCCCACTTTAGATAACCATAGGAAGAAGCAATATAAAGAATTTGTTTTCGAATACATTGTTAAATGGTGGTATGATGCACATATCCCTTTCAATGTTGCCCTCTCACCTTATTATCAGCCTATGTTTGATTCCATTGTTGTTGTTGGTAAGGGCTTCAAAGGCCCTAGTATGCATGACTTGAGACAATCTCTTTTGCAAAAAAAAAGTTGGGTCTAAAGATGAATATTCGAAAGAGTTGTAAAGCTATCATGGGCCAAAACATGATGTGCTATTATGTCATATGGGTGGAGTGATGGCAAGAACCGCACCATAATAAAAAAATTTGTCTCTTGTCCACAAGGAACTATGTTTTTGAAATCAGTTGATGCATCTGATAGGGTGAAAGATGCAAATTTTTTGTTTGAGTTTTTAGATGAGGTTGTTGTAGAAATGGGGGTGGAAAATGTCGTACAAATCATCACAGATAATGCCTCTAATGTTCTTGCTCAGTAAGATGTTAGAGACTAAACATAAAACAATATTTTGGACTCCATGTGCTACACATTACATAGACCTCATGCTTGAGGATATAGGAAAAAAGATTGGATCAAGAACACTGTAGAGCATGCCAAAAGTATCACAAAATACATCTACAATCACTTATGGGTATTGAACCTAATGAGGAAAAACACTGAAGGCAGAGAACTTGTTAGGCCAGCCATCGACGAGATTTGCAACGAACTTTCTTACATTGAAATCTCTTCTTTCCCAACAACAAAACTTGAAAAAGATGTTTTCAAGTGATGAATGGAATGCATCCAAGTGGAGCCGCAAACAAGACAGGAAAGACAAAAAAAGAAACTTTTTGACAATTTATTTTGGAAAAAAATAACATAGGTTGTGAAAATTGTTGAGCCTCTTGTTAAGGTGTTGATAGGTGGATGGGGAAAAATTAACCATGGGCTACATTTATGAGGCTATGGATCAGGAAAAGGAGCAAATAAGGGCAATATACAAAAACATGATAGCTAAGTATAGGCCTATATGGGAGATTATAGATAATAGATGGAACAATCAACTCCATTGCCCTATACATGCAGCAGGATATTTATTGAACCCAAGATATCATTATAGAGCTCAACTTGGAGAATATCTAATACAGGAGAAGTCAAAGATGGTTTGTACGAGTGCCTAGAATGCATGGTCTCTGATGAGGGGCAACAACTTGAAGTTCACCGACAGATTAGTTTCTTCAGCAGAGCCACAAGTACCTTTGGGAAAAACCTTGCAAAGATTGCAAGAGATGTGGACCAACCAGGTAAGCAATTCTAAATATTTTGAAATTCATTTGATTAAATTTTGTAATGAATAATCATGAATTTTTAGCGTAAGACAATCTAATTTGTTGAATTACACTTTAAGTTATAAGTTTTAATTTTTAACTTCGTTTTTTATCATCATTGTTTAAGAATTAAACATTTACATTTTTTACCGCAGCACATTGGTGGGATTCATTAGGTAGTTAGTGTCCTCAATTGCAAAAGTTTGCAATTCGGATCCCGAGATAAACTTGCAGTGCGAGCACAACTAGTGTGTCTTTGAGAAGATTCACACGAAGAAGAGAAACTGTTTGGAACAACAACGATTAAATGATCTTGTCTTTGTGCAATACAACCTCCACCTAGGCGTAACCAGTTACTGAACCAAAGACCTGATACAGATCTCATTGTCTTGGATGATATAGATCCAACCTCAGATTGGGTAGAGGAGAGTCACCCGACAGAGTTTGATCCCGATGACTTGGGGTGGATGGCTTTGGATCAGGATGATGAGCCACTAGTAGCACCATCATGAGACATGGCATGCACTAGTTGCACTCGTGCTACTGCCAATACAGTTGGTACAGATGTCCCTGAGGATTTAGATGGGTCCGAGTTAGAGGAACATGATGATATTGATGAGGATGAGCCTGAGGATCCCATTCTCAACAGTGGTGCAGAGTTTCGTCATTGATCATTGATGTCATCTAGTATCTTCTAGAGTTTTGTAACTTGTAGCATCATAGCATGTTGTTTTTTGGAGTCTTGGACTATAGAGGCCATTTAGAGCCTCATTATTTATGTATTTTGTTTTGGAATCTTATATATGATATATCATATATGTATTGTGTATTGGACTTGGAGTTCATGCCATTTTGCTATAAATACCTTTATTACATGTTATATAGTATATACATGAGCAAACTTTGCATATTTTGTTGTAATTGTTGGAATCGTGGTTTCTAATCTTTCAAATATATTGTTTTCATTAAAAATGTATTTTTTTATGTGTTTTGTAGTAAACCGGTTCATAAAGTTTGAACCGGTCTAGTTCCAGTTCTGGTCCGATCCAACCCTCAACCGGTTTCGAGTTTTAAAACATTGTTTTGACAATAGTAATATTTAAAACATTGGGTTCCACATACATTTTGGGTAGTTCGGGTACGTTTGACACAATGACATACCCGATTTACGCTTCCATAGCTAGGGCATAAAATTACAGTGCCTTAATTCTTATATGAAAGGGGACAATTGCAAAATTGTTTTTTTTTCAATAAGTAGTAGTCTCATTTATGCAACCCCAAACACTAGTCACCAATGTCTGACTTGGTCAATGAAGACAACAAGAAAATCAAACCTCTGGCACTTTTGGGTTGGCCTCCAATATCCTTATTGATAAAATAAGTTTGAAACCCAAACTCTGCATCAAAAAGTTATAATGCCAAGGTTTACTCCCCCTCGTCTAAACCATAACTTCCAGTATTTGAAATCACACAAACAATTCTATTGTACGTTTGGATTTATGCAAGTGTAATGAGCAAAGAAACGCCATTTCAAGAGGAATTCTCTTAGAGGAGGAAAACATTGGAAGGAGGATTTAAATGAATGCTTTGGCTTTGGAATATTAAACCCTAACCACCTTGGAGGCAACTCATTGGAAGGAGGACAAGATTGGGGGCAGCCATTGCTTGTCAGGCAAAGATTCAAGTTTGTTTAGAGGAAGACAGCTCATTGCTTTTATTGATCACTCAAAGGAGGAGACATCACGTTTGAGAGGTAGCCTTTGTTTGAATTTTATTGTAACCAAGGTGAAAGAGTCAGATCACCACGTCCTTGGAGGCAGCCATTGTTTGTTACTTGCTACCCTTGTTTACAAGTATTTTTATTTAATCCAACCTTCTATTTTTTATTTTTTACGTTTTTTATTTATTTTTTTGTCATTTTTTTAGACACATTCTAACTTTGTGTATGCTCCCACCTTGCACCATTATGGTGATCTTAGTGATCAAAAACAGATTAGGAAGGCTTTAGTTAGAAAATTTTAAATTAATAATTTGTAAATATCGTTTTTTATTTTTAATTTTTATGTATGCTCTCAGGCATTGTTTGGTGATCAATTAGTTAATTATTAATATTTAATAAACATCAACTTTATCATTTTATGGTGATTTGGTGTCAAAATCAGATTGGGATGACAACAATGTTTTATTTAAGACAAAATTTTTTTTTTTTAAACATCCTAACTCTGTGTATGCTCTCACCTCGCGCCTTTATGGTGATCTTGGTGATCAAAAACATATTAGGATGGCATCAATGTTTTGCTTCAATTGGAGTACAAGGCCCACAAGCTTCTGAAAACACATCAGTTCCTGTGAAACATGATCCTAATTCTCCTCTTTGGAGACATGTGACAAAGGTAGACATACCTTGTTGGTGGTGGGGTTCGGATTTGGATATGTCATGATTGTCATACTCAATACAAATCCTCATATAGTCGACTGAAAATTCATTTGATTGGGGTTGGAGGTGTGAGGATAAATAAGTGCCACTAAACTATCATAAGAGGAAACGGCAGGGTACCTAAGAGAGCAAGAGGAGGCTAATAGACAATCTGAAAGAAATATATCTAAAACCATTCCATTGCAAAAAAGGCCTTCATCAAGACCACCCACACCTACATCTACTACTCATCCTTTCATTCAAACTCAAAGTCAACTCATGCTTGACTTGATACCCCTTTTAATGAAGAGAGTTACGAGACCTCTTGAAAAAAAGGCCAAAAGGAGCATTGGAAAAAATATTTAATAATGATAAAGAGGAACATTGTTGATGAGGTTGATTGCTAGATGCATTTATGCATGTGGGCTGCCCTTTAATGTATTAAGGTCTCCATATTGGCCGCAAATTGTGAAGGCTATCAGTGAAGCTCCACAAGGATACAAAAGCCCAAGATTACGAAAAGGTTTAAACCACACTCTTGACAAAGAAGTGGAACACATTCAAACCTCTTTTCAGCCAATTAGAGTTTCATGGAAGGATACAACAGTTTCCATCATTTCAGATGGATGGAAAGATGCTCAGAAATAGACCCCTCATAAATGTTGTTGCAATAACGCCCTAAAGGGGCAATGTTCCTAAAAGCCATTCACTATGAAGGGGAATTCAAAGATGCACAATTTATTGTCGACATTTTGATAGAGGTAATTGAGTTGGTGGGCCCCCAAAATGTTGTTCAATTCATCACGGACAATACTAAAAACTGTAGAGCAGCAAGATTGATCATATAGGATAGATATGAGCACATATTTTGGACCCCTTGTGTTGTGCACTCCATTAATTTGATGCTCCAAAAAATTAGGAAAATCCTGTGGATTGAGCAAATTTACACTGAGGCAAAGTGACATTCATATGTTTATCACAAACTATCATATGTCACAGGCCATATTCAGGAAATTCACAAGGTTGGACTTATTGAAGGTTGCAGAAATAAGATTTTCCTCTCACACATCATTTTGAGATGACTTGTGAAGGTGAGACGAGGCCTTAATGCAATATGGTGATCAAGCAATGTTTGGACAATGTGGAGGCAGGCAAACACATAGAAAGATACAAAGGTAAAATTATTGGTCCTTGATGATGAGAGGTGGGCCAAAGTTGAGTACTTGCTAAGTTTTACAAGATCCTATTCTCTCCATGATCAAATATCGTTGATACTGATGCAACATGTATGGGAGAGATATATGATAGAATAGATTATATGCTTGAATGTATCAGAGATGTCATACAAACAAAAGAGCAATATCCAAAAGACACCTTCTACAATAGGTCAAGCATGTGGTCATGAAGAGGTGGAATAAAATGACCACCCCATTGCATCTCCTTGCATATGCACTGAACCCAAAGTAAATATAGCTTTGAATGTACTTGGGCTACCTAACAAGGAACCACCATTCTCTGACTCCGAAGTTGCAAATGGAACCAAGGCAACATTTATAAGACTTTTTCCTAATCCATCTAAAGTCAATGTGGTCTAGAAGTGAAATGAGCATGTTTGTTGGTTCAAAAGGCAACATGGCAGCGATTGAGGCTCTTTTCGACAAGAGCAGCATGAGCCCAAGCACATGGTGGCATGTACATAGCCATGATGCCTAGTACTTACATCCTATTGCTATAAAAGTTCTTTCACAGGTATAACATTTATCAATTAAAATTTATAATCATTTATTTAAATTTTATTAAGTTAGTAGGATTATTTTTGCACATTCTTAGTATGTTACTAATTTGAATTTCAATTTTCTAACTTTTTTGTAATAGGTGGCTAGTAATTCTTCCGCAGGGTGGAATTGGGGTACTTAAACCTTTATCCACTTAGCTAAACGAAACAAGTTGGCATCTAAAAAAGCTGAGGATTTGGTATATGTGCATTCTAATTTGCGACTTTTGTCACACAAGTCTGAGGACTATGCTAAAGTCCTCACAAACTTTGGGATCTTCTTTTAGAGACCACAGACTTGGAAGCCTTCGCAACCACGCTTGCCGAACTTTCAATATTTGATGACGAAGATGAAATTCAAGGGAGTTCACAAGGAGTGGAAAGCGGAACTAATGAGAGTGGAGCTAGCGCAAGTAGCACACAAGAACTTGATTTTGAGGAAAATCTAGATGATATATTCTAGATTTGTTTGAATTCATGTTGACATCATATTACTACATGAATAGCATATGTATGGCAGCCACATGATCAATGAAATGTAAAATCTTAAGTATATTGTATGTTTTGAAAATTTGAACATTGATCCTAGTATATTTTTCAAGTTTTGTTTGTATTCATGTTGACATGATATTCGTATATCATATGTATGGCAGCCACATGATCAATGAAAATGTAAAGTCTTAAGTATATTGAATGTTTTGAACATTGATTCAAGTTTTGTATTACTATTTCAGTTTTGTATGGACTAAAAAATGGGTAAAATGAGTATATGTGTGTGTGTGTGTATATATATATATATTAATTTTTTTAATATATATGTACGGACGTATCCAAGACGTAACATACCCAAGGGTTTTTTAAAATTGCCGTATCCACGTATCGAACCCGTACACGTATCCGTATCCTGGCAACGTAGGTTGTTTATCTACATTAGATCCAATGTTGGCAAAAGGTTACAATGGCGTCCTTATATCTCGAACCTAACAATTCATTTGGTATTGATGGTTGTGTGCTCGAACAAGAAGACTCTCACTACCACCTGTGGTTGGGTTTTATGAAGGAGCTACAAATGCACTATAATAGCAATGTGATGGAGAATTACTTCAGCCAATTGGCAGAGCTGCGACAAATATGGTCAGTCGAGGATTATAATCATCGATTCCAAAAACTTTCCCTGTGAATGGAGACGATTATGGATGAGAACTTGAATGACATGTTTATTGGTGGGCTCAAGGGCCACATTCACCATGAGTTATGCAGTTTAATTTGCTCAATGTATTTGATTCTATTATCATGGTGTGCAGGGTAGAGGAAAGATTCTTGGCTGCCAAGAGGCAAGCATTCATTAGCATCAAAGAATGTAACACGCACACACCATCATTCCTCAACCTATCAATTTAACGGCTCAAGAAATTGAAGAAAAAGGGCAAAAGGGTTATGTTTTAACCGTGGCAGCAAATATAGTTGACGACTCAAATGTGTCAAAAAGTTCTACATTAACGACGCCAATGAAAAAGAAGAGAATGAAGAAGCAATAGAGGTTTTTGATAAGGTAAAGAAGTAAGGAGATCCCCAACCATCTCTCTCCACGTTCAGGTATTAGTCACCAAGAAACCATCAAGGTAGTGGGTTTCTTGAAAAAGCAAAAGGTGACTATATTGATTGACTCTGGAAATACTCACAATTTCATAAACAATAAGTTGGTTGTACGCTTGATCTGTTTTGTTTAGCCAGCTCGAAAATTACAAGTCATGATTGCAGATGGGGGTGTAGTCAGTTGTTCAAGAAAATGCCATAGTATTAAACACTATTTTTCCACCTTTCTTGTAGACTTCAGAACACAGTTCAACCTTGATTGCAGTATTCAAGCAGCATTCGACTAGATCACTAACACCAAGGTCAAGCGCACCAAACAACAAGAAATTCCTCTCTTCCAGATTGTCAAAGCAGGTCAAGTTCCTTCCCAAGTAAAATAGTTTACAAAAGTGCAAGTTGCCAACATCTTTCCATGTCTTGTTCCACAGCTACACACGATGGGAACCATTGTTCTTCAAGGAGGCAAAAGGATCTAAGCCTTTAACAAACTTGTGGTGTAACAAAAATACTCGACGTCATGTGTCATCTACACCATTAGATTCAGGACCAACCCAAGCACATGTGGTCATACCACAAAGTCCTAACTCCTCATCGTTGATGTTGCACAACTTCGACAAAGTCAAAACTGTTCCGCACAAAGCTGCAACAGCACTTCAAACAACAACAAAACGAAAAATCTGAACACTCACAAAGCAAGTGGTTGTCATTCTTGTAATAGTTCAACCGTCTCTTTACCTTCCACACATGTATATAAGTGTATTCTTCCATTCTTTGAATAAGCATAAATAGAATGGGAAGTACAATAATGGTTAGACATCTTGTAACACATCCAACCTCTCAGATCATTGTACATAACTACTGCAGCTTATGATTGCAGTATGGTCTCCATTATTCTCATTGTTTATCCTTGTCTCATAGCACTCTGATTATTTCTTTTGGCCTTAATCGCTTCATATACACTTCCACCATAGAATATTTGATCCATTGAATGTGCCTATCCATCGGGGACCTACTGGGCCCCATATCAGCCACAGGGCATGAAATGACTGTTGACTCATTTTTGCCCAGGGGTAAAAAAGAGGGGGACAGCAAACCACAAATCAACTTTAACCCTAACAACCATTACAAAATCTATTGCAGCAATCCTCGATAGGGATAGCAAATTCATGGTCCTCTTCCTATCAGGAGTTGAGCTTGCTTATGTATGGCTCCAGCAAAATGTGTTATATTTGTGTGCCCATAGTATAAATATCCTTAAAGACTAAGGTCCTTATATACCAACAACATGGTACGTTGCAACGAGCGAGACCAATTTCCCTCGCTTCCGGGTTCTAAGTGACCACTATGACTAGCAGTTCTCTATGACATACCTAATAAACCCTACAGCCACATGCAAAATAGATTATTGTGGCACACCTCACAGCCACTAAAGCTAGGAATGAAGGGAGACTATAATAACCCAAAGGGATTTATCGTAAATGTGTACTACAAACAAAGAACTTATACATCATTCTAGGCTTGTGTAATGTCCCCTTTTCCTACGCCAAAGGCCTAAGGACCAAGTCAAGTCCAAGCCGTGGTCAAACCCAAGGAGCTGTGGACGCTGGGAGCTATGGGGAGGTGTAATGTCCCCTTTTCTATGCCAAAGGCCTAAGGGTCAAATCGAGTCCAAGCCATGGTCATACCCAAGGGGTTGTGGACGCTGGGGGCTTTTGAGAAGGGCCACATGGTACTATTATCCATGTTTGGCATTTGGGGGTACTTTGGACCTAGGCGACTTAAACGGGAAAAAGTAACTTTAGTGACTTTTATTTTATCGACCCCTCCATGGAAAGCAATGCGTCTAGGGTCTATTGGGGCTCTTTTGCCGTGGGAAGTATATAAGGAGCGGGGAGAGTAAGGAAAGGCACTTTTGGATATACATTTTTATCGACCCCTTCTCGTGCAACTGCTGCTGTTGCGTTTCTACAGCTTGTGGAGTCAAATCCCACAGGGACCCTAGCTTCGGTGGTGAGAGACTCGTCCCTAGCAAGCAAGGCATTCTTCGGTAGTGAGAGATTTACCCTAATCTGTCATTTTGAAGCCGTTTTCTGGGCTGTGTCACAGAGATAATACAGAAGGTTTCAGAGGACGGATTTAGAGGGTTTTCGGGGCATTTGAGGAAGATAATCAGTGGGCTTCCGGATCAGATTCACGGCAGCCATTTGGGCAGGGTGTGGCAGCTCGTTGGAGGTGCCTCCATCATTTTTCCGACCCCTCTCCAAGCGTGGTGACTTGCAGCCTTTATTTGGAGGTTTTCCAGTTGGCCCATGTCAGATCTGAAGTTGGAAATATTATTTCTTGTATCTGTTAATGTATTTCCAAAGACCCTTAATTTATGCTCGTGTATTTGGTGATTTACGGATTTTAGAAGCTTCCAGCTGTCCAGGCTCACTGTAATTTTCTGGCAACATTTTAATCTCTGTAAAATTCCAAAAAAAGTTTCCTTATGTCATTTATAATAATAACAAGCCCTCTTTAAATTTTCAAGTAATTTGGGTGGACATTTTGGGAAATATTAAGCTTCTTTAGTTCGCTGTCCTTACTGTATAAATCTGGTAAAATCAGTATTTTACTTTGCAGCAATTTTCGATATTTGGGGCATTTTTAAGTGGTATCCCATTCGGGATATTTCAGCTTGTATGAGTTTGATTATCCAAGGAATTCAATAGACAAAATAGAAATATGCAATACAACTGTATCAAAATGTAAAAGATACAGAGATTAGGCAGCAACCAATGGCAAGGCTAGGCACACGGTAATTATAAGCTCGTCAAAGGATATGTGCATGAAAATTTGCAAAAAAAAAAATAAAGAGAATAGGTTAGGGTACTGTGCAAATGAATCTCTTTCACACTAGCCTAATTAATCCATAGAGAAATAGCTCTAAAACTTTAAGCCTACCTAATCCTAGAGCATAAATCATAATCAGCCATAAACCTAGTTAGAGCCTAGTCCACTCAGATCTTGCCCCAAATAAACCCCATTGATATATAAAAGCAGAATCAGAAAGAAAGGTTTGCAAGCATGATTTTTTTGGCGATGCAAAGGCTAGAAGTCCTTTTAGTCTCAAAAGGATCCTTTTTGTTCTTCATTTTTTACTTTGATCAAACGATTCCCTGTCATTGACTCCAACTGATTCTTTCGCACCACTCATTTTAATTGTATATTTGAGTACCGGCCTGATAAGTGCCTTTAGACTGTTGAATGGGATGAGCTCAAGTGGTAAAAGTATTGGGACTTCCATAACGGAGCCCCAGATCCAAACATCCAGGAGACATGATGAGGTGTCAATATTCAGCAAAATACGGAATCCTGCTCACCAGGAGCAGCGGGCTCAAGAGGTAAAAGCATTGTGACTTGCATAAGAGTGCCGCATGTCCAAATCTTCAAGAGAAATAACAAAGTGTTTAGATTGGGTAAAATGCAGCATCCAACTTGCATGGTGCAGTATTGTCAAGTATTAAAGCATTGTAACTTGCATAACAAAGCCCTGGGTCCAAATCGCCAGGAGGCATGATAAAGTGTTAAAATTGGATAAAATGTAGCATCCAACTCACTGGGTGCAGTGTGATCAAGTGGTTGAAAGCTCCATAACTTTCATAATGGAGCTCCAGATCCAAATCCCAAGCAGAAATGATAGAGTTGAAATTGGGTAAAATTGCAGAATCCAACTAGCCAGGTGCAGCAGGCTCAAATGGCAAAAGCATTGTGACTTGCATCATGGAGCCCCAAGTTCAAAACACCAGGAGACATGATAAAGTGTTATAATTGGGTAAAATGTAACATCCAACTCACTCTGTGCAGCATGCTCTAGTGGTAGAAGCATCATGACTAACAGAGCCCCAAGTCCAAATCAGCGAGAGAGATTGTAACGTGATAAAATTGGGTAAAATACAGCATGATCAAGTCGCAAAAGCATTGTGACTTTCCTAATGTAGCCTCTGGTCACAATTGCGAAGAAACGTGATAAAGCATTAGAATTGAGTAAAATGCAGCTTTCAACTCGCTGGGTGCACTGTGATCAAGTGTTAATATCACAGTGGCTTTCATACCCGAGACCCAGATCCAAATCTACGGGACATCATAATGTATTAAAATTAAGTAAAAATACTGTATGCAGAGAACCCAACGGGAGAAGCCAGGTGCAAGTACTGGGTAATTTTGATGAAAAAGAGGCCTAGAATAGAATAGCGCGTCAGCTTGACTTCATCAATTAGCTATAATTTGCGGGGCTTCTCGCCACTTCTGGACCTAAGAACAGCACTGAATGCTCAATTTATCAAAAATAGCGGCAGAAGAAATTTCAATTTCACCTACTTTCCCTAAGATTTTACCTAAACTTGTTTTCCCGGAAGATGGAAATTACAGCCATGTAAACTTTTTTCCCGGAAAATCTTATAATAAAAATAGAAACAAGAGTGAAAGTTAACAGCACAACCTCCATTACTCCCAGTTCTGATGGATTGTGAGCAAAACGCATGATTAGCGTTTTTAAAAACTGCAGAAATATAAACGTGTTTTACCAGCAAATCTTACCCAAAAAAAGTTACCATAAGAAGAAATAAATCTGTAAATAAAATTTAACAGGTCAAACCAAAAGCAAAGTTAATACAACAGGTAGCTCCGTTACTTCCAATTCTAACGAGTTGTGAGCAATACACGTAATTATCATTTCAATTACGATAGAAAAACTTAAAAGGTGAATGAGAAGCAACCTTTCCATTGGACTTCTTCTTGGCCTTTCCTACACATAATACAGGTGGCTTCCGGTGATGGCAAAGAGTATATGTCAAAGGTGTGGCTACAAGTCTCGTAATCATGGTCTGTTTATTATTTTTTACTCTGCTTCTCTTTTTAGCCCTCTGCCGGTAAAGCCACAGGATAACGGCGCCTCTAATTTTCTCAATTCAAAGTGTTACCTACGCCAGGGTTGTTGAGGGGTTTGAAAGGATGTCACATTTTGAACATCTGAAATGAGGAATTCAGTCTAGTGCTGTAGAACTGTGGAATGTTGTGCCTCGAGTGCTGACTACAGTCAGTGTTGTATAGTTATGCTGAGCTATGGAATGTCGCGCCTTACAGTCATTGACACAATCGAACTCCGTTAAATTTTACGGTCGACTCCTCTAGTATGGTTCTGTAGAGCTATGGAATGTCGCGCCTTACAGTCTTTGCCACAATCGAAATCCGTTAAATTTGACAGTCGACTACTCTCGTCAGGTGAAACTGTTATGGCAATTATCCATTCGATGTTGCCTCCGTGAAAACATCAAAGGCCATAAAAACAACAAATTGAAGTACCTCCCGCAAATAATTAAATTGATTTAAAGATAAAAGGATGACGACGGGTGGAATCCATCGATGTTTTTTTTCGGCAAGAGGGGTCCGAGAATACTCGTGACTCTCACTTTAATGATTGACTGAAAGACTTAACGAATTAAGGAAGCCCGCTACGGTCTAAGGTGGTTTGGTACTATTATGTGGTCCTATAGACCTGTTAGTCTCGTGGACGTAATTAAAAATCTTTCAATTTCAATGACAATGATGTCCACGAGACGAAGCACTCTAATGGATCTAGAGCCGCATCCATAAGAAATTCTATTATGAATTTTTGACCTCGAAGCTAGCCATTTTGTGGAGTCTTTCTTTGTCAAATAACTCATTTAGGCTGCCCACGTTTAAATCATATTGTGATTGTATATCCTCATAAGCCGCACATTCCAAAATGAAGTGCCCTTTAGTTTCAACCACCTCTTTATTGGAGAAAATAAAGAGTTCTTTCTTCCCAATTTTCTTTGGGGATTGTCCATCTACCAATCTCACACCTAAGATGATGTGCTCTGATCCTTAGTTGAGCCACTAACATTTTAGTCTTACCCTAAAAGCAACGTGTAGATACCATTTTTCATTATGCTCTCGTGTGAGGTTGAATTATTTAACATTGTTCGTTTTTTTTTACCAATTTGTTTTGTCTGCATGGTAGTCCTGAATTTTTCTAAGACAAAATTTTTATTTCTACATTGGTGTTATGGCAATTTTGGAACTTAATGTCGCATTTATTCATTCACTTATTGTTATGATTCGTCCATGCCTTCTTCCTATGGTCCAGCTTCTCCTCAACGACCATTTTGGGCCAATGATGGTTATCCATGTTTTCAAGCTTTTTTAAATAACTTATCAACCAGATTTATGTTGATACCTCCATCAGGAAAGTCCCTGTTTAGTCCAAAAGAATCTCATATGGGACTGTTACTTTGACTTTGATGCTACTAGTGATGAGATGTTTTTAGATTCTCTCTAGCTACATCCACTTGTGATTAAACACACTACTCCCCCAAACTTCACACCCATAGAGGACAACTGGCATGACCAACAAACTGAAGAGGGTTTTCTTGGTGTTTCAATCCCATAATTCCACTTCCCTACACCTGTCCTAAAGAAGGTAAGATGTTTTCCATCCTCCTTGAATCATTTTTGCTCTACAAGTCTCCCAACTGGGTTTATTATGAAAAACAATTCCAACGTATTTGTACTCTTCCACTATTTCTAGTGGAATGTCTTCAAAAATAAAGTTAACCTATTGTTTCTTCCTTTTTAACGAAAATATCATGACTTTAGTCTTACTAGTGTTCACTTACATCCCGACCTCTTGGCAAAAGAGTTATAAGGCCCTCAAATGTTCCCTTAAACCATTGGCAGTTTTTGCCATTAAAATAAGATCATCTGCATAAAGAAGTAACTTCGCCACGTAGCCCACCAGTTGGATATCACCCCCATCTATTTTGTTTATCCATTCCTCAAGTTTATCTATGTATAATCCAAACAAAGTAGGAGATAAAGGACATCCTTGTTTGACTCCAGTGTCATTGCCAAAACATTCAGACATGCCCTTGCTAGTTTTGATTTTAGTTTTAACTTGCTCATAAAGTATGTGCACTGCAGCTTTATACTCATCTGGAATCCCAAGTTCCTCCATCATGTTCCACATTTTTTCCTTAGGTACTGTGTAAAATGCTTTTTAAAAGTCAACAAAGTAGCAAATTACTTCCTTCCCTTGGGTGTCCCAGACTTCTTCAATCAAATGTCTAAGAGTGATGCAGTGATCAATTGTGGGGTGCTTTGGTCTAAAGTTTGCCTAACCTTTAGTTCTTTTTCCCTCTTTTTCCACCCAACTACTGATTATGCTCTCTATCATGCTCACGAACAGTTTTCCAAGAAGAGGGTTGATCATTATAGTGCAGTAGTTAGAAGGATTATTGACATTACCACTTTTGTAGAGGGGGATAACTACGCTAGTTGTCCATTCCGTCGAAAAGCCATCATGTGTGACATTGTTAAATACTCTAATGATGTGTAGAGCAAGAAGTTCGGCTCCCCATTTTAGAAATTCAACATGCATCCTGTCTATATATTGCGCTTTACCCCATATCAATTTCTTTATACCTTGTTTGATATATTCCACAGAGAAAAGCTTGACTGATATACTAATTAAGATAGGTATATCTTTCTCTTGTGTTCGCTCATAGAGAAGCTTCACATAATCTAACCAATGAACACTTGTGATATTATTCTCTATTTGTTTTCTCTTTTGTTGTAACTCTCTCCAAAAGCCTTTAGGGTTATGTTTACTCAGAGATATTAATTCTTTCCTTCTTGAGAATGCATAGCTTTCTTTACTAATCTTTCTTGTTTTTTTGTAGTTCTCACTCTCTTTGAGGGATCTTTTAGCAGCCTTGCATTCATCGTCGAACCACAGGTTAGCCAAGAAGTTATTTGCAACCCCCTTCTTAGGTCAAGACCTCATGCAAACCTTTAATTCCTTGTGTATTAGAGGAATCATCATACTACTGCACATATGTATACTCTCTTCATTGTTTTCTTCTCTCGTTTTGTAATTTTTTGTCACCTGAAACTGTTGTTTAAGTGTTGTAGTGAAGATATCTTGATTTGTTTCGTTCAAGAGGATTTTACCTTGAGGTTGAGTTATCTTTTGTATGTGTTTGTTACGCCCTTAATCATATATCTTACATTTGATGTATATGGCCGACCTGTGGCTATCATAAATTCTTATCATTATGTATCTCTTTCATATATGTTATATTATCATGGGTGGGTCGGGTCGGCCTTGGGGATGGTCATAGCATAGGAATAGTGTAAATAGGGGTTAGTAGGTAGTAGTTGATCATTTTTTGAGCATTTGAGTCTTAATGTATGGTTTGGAGGTTGCCCCCTCGAAGTGACTAAGCTATTATACTTGCATATTGTGATCATTTATCGGAAATATTATGTACCTTGGTGTTATCTTGTTGTTGATATTCTTATTTATCCAAGTAATTTCCTTACAAGTGGTATTAGAGCTACAATCTGGGCCAAAATGAGGGCAAACACCCTTTTTTTGTTTCCAGTATATCTTGTGAACCAGAGTAAATATGTCGAAGATATTTTTACCAAAATTACGAATCATTCTAAGTAAGGTTCCCTGAAAATTTTAGAATTTTTAAATTTATTTTTCAAAATTTATTGCAAATTTAGGGTTTTTCATAAAATTGCTCCCTAGGCTGCAAATTGTGGAATTTTTCCAAGTTCTTTACATTTTCAGAAAGAGGATAAAAAATTAGTTGGAGTTTGTTCTTTAAGTTGTTTTATATTTTGTTGAAATCTTATCGAACTCCCAAACCCTAAAATTTGACCTTGATCCCTAAATCCTACTATTTTAGGGCATCATGGCAGGGCATTCCATAAGAGGAAAAAAGAATCCCATCATTCCAAGTAAAACACGAGAAAAGGACGAGATAATAGTTGAGGATTTGGAGTCAGAAAAGGTAACTACTTATTCCTCAAGGTTAGGGTTTAGTGCGACGAACCATAAGGTAAGCCAACTTGAGTTTGATCTGCGAGACCTCGAGTCTAGGGTGGCCAGCAAAGAATATGTTGAAAGGATTGGACAACGATTGGAGGATTTCATGCAAAAATTCAGTACACATATAATGGGTAATCATACTTCTATCAACCAAGGTGGACTTCAGGTCAAAGTAATAGATAAATGAGCCAGGGTGGATCTTCGAGCATGCCCAATCCAAATATAAACACTCTGCAGGCCCATAACATGTTTCCGAAAGTGGATATGCATAAGTTTGATGGAAAGGATCCACTCAATTGGATTAACTAGGTGGAGAATTTCTTTGATCTACATCAGATTCCATCAGGACAAAAAGTGACCATGGCATCTTTGTAACTCGAACTTGGCCAATTCGTCTGGTATAGATGGGTATGTGCTCAAAGGAAAACAAATGGTCTCAATGTTACATGGACAGTCTTCACGGAAGGGTTACAATTACACTATAGTTCTAGTGTGTCAGAAAATTACTTCAGTCAATTAGCAGAGTTAAGACAGATAGGATCCGTTAAGGATTACATTCATCAATTCCAAAACCTTTCTTTGCGGGTGGAAAATATTACTGAAGAGAATTTGAATGGCCTATTTCTTGGGGGTCTTATGGATTACATTGAGCATGAGGTACATATGTGTAATTGTCATAAGGTTTCTAATTTTATGATTATGGCACAAAGGGCAGAGGAAAATTTTGTTTCAAGTAGGAGACAAAATTTCACTAATATCAGAGATCGCAACACCTTGCCTCTAGCACTCCCTCGGTCAGTTAGATTGATACCTCAACAAATTTAAGAAAAGAGAGAAAAAGGGTTATGTTTGAACTATGACAGTAAATATGGACCAGGACATAAATGTGCTGAAAAGAAGTTGTTCTACATTGATGGGCCTAGTGAAGATTAAGAGAAGGATGAAGATGTCGAGTCAGAGTTCATGGTCGAGCCAAAGGAGGAATCAGGATATCCCCAACCAATGATCCCGTGCCATGTAATTTCAAGCATTAGCACCCCTGAACCCTCAAGGTGGTTGGATTCTTAAAAAAAGAGAGGTTCACAATGTTGATTGACTCAGGAAGTACTCACAACTTCATCAATCATAAGTTAGCAGTACGCCTGAACTATTTTGTTTATCCAGCTCCTGAATGTCAAGTAATGATTATTGATGGAGGTACTATTACTTGTTCCAGAAAATGTCATAACATTAAGCTTGTCATGTGATATTACATACTAAATAGCCCTATGTATGCCATTTCTATGGGAGGAGTAGACATTGTGTTAGAATTTCAATGGCTTACCACCTTGAGAACCATTGAGATGAACTTCCAAGAATTGTTCATGCACTTTCAGTCTGAAGGAAGGATTTTTGAGCTAATAGGCTTAAGAGAAAAGTCTCCATAGATAGTGAGCTCTTATGAAATGTACAAAATGCTAAAAAATGGTGCAGAGGGATTTTTGGCACAACTACTTTCATTGGAGGTGCATCATTCTAAGGACATTATACCATCAGATATTCAAACAGTATTGGATGCACACTCTATTGTGTTTGAAAATATGTCAAAGGGTTTACCTCCAAAGATAGATCATGATCATGATATTCAATTAGTACCAGGGAGCCAACCACCTGACATCAGACTTTATAAGTACCCATATGTGCAAAAGAGTGAGATCGAGAAGATTGTACAAGAGATGTTGGAATCAAGAATCATCTGTCATAGTCAAAGTGTTTATTCTTCTCTAGTAGTGATGACACATAAAAAAGATGACATGTGGGCATGTGTCATGATTATAGGGAACTTAATAAGTACATAGTCAAATATAAGTTTCCTATTCCTATAATTGATGATTTGCTTGATGAGTTTCATGTTGTTGTTTACTTTACAAAGCTAAATCTTTGTTCAGGATACCACCAAATCAGAATCAACGATGAGGATGTTCATAAAACCACCTTTCAAACACATGAATGACATTATGAATTCCTAGTAATTCCTTTTGGACTCACAAATGCACCTTCTACATTTCAATGTTTGATGAATTATATTTTTAATCCGTTCATGTGAAAGTTTGTTTTAGTGTTCTTTGATGATATATTAATTTATAGCAAAACATGGGAGGAACATTTGCATCATGTAAATAAGGTTTTGGAAACCCTTGGGCAACATCAAATTTATGCAAATCCCTCTAAGTATTATTTTGGAGTCAAGTAGGTTGAATATTTGGGTCACATTGTTTCTCATGAAGGTGTTAAAGTGGATCCTAATAAGATCAAATCCATGATGGAGTGGAAGGCTCCAAAAACCCCAAAGAATCTACGAGGATTTTGGGGGCTTACAGGTTATTATTGTAGATTCGTAAGGAATTATGGAAGAATAAAAACACCTCTCACATATTTATTAAAGAAGGACTCTTTCCATTGGAATGAGGATGCTACCAAAGCATTTGAGCAATTGAAGGAGGCCATGTGCACCACTCCAATCTTGGCTACTCCAGACTTTTCCAAAACATTCACTATTGAATGTGATGCATCAGGGTATGATATGGGGGTAGTTATCATACAAGAAGGCCGTCTTATTTCCTTTTTGATCCGTCAATTAAAAGGTAAGAATTTGTCAAATCTAACTTATGAGAAGGAAATGCTAGCCATACTTCATGCAGTAAATAAATGGAGACCATATCTCATAGGAAGACACTTTAAAGTGAAGACAAATCATGATAGTCTGAAATACTTCTTGGAGCAACATTTATCATTTAAAGAACAACACAAATGGGTCTCAAAGATGTTGGGATATGATTTAGAGATTATCTACAAGAAAGGGAAGGATAATGTAGTCACGAATGCTCTATCTAGGAAAGATGAATCAGTTGCATCATTGTTATGTGTCATATCCATCTTACAGGTAGATTGGGTAGAGGAGGCAAGGTCTAAATGGAGAAATGACCCAACTACACAAAACCTCATTCATAATCTCTAGAATGATCGAAGCATGTCTAAAAATTTAGTATTGAAAGGGGATGTTTTATGGTATAAAGATAGATTAGACCTGTGTAAGAACTCCATTCTTAAAAACAGGGTTCTATCTGAGCTTCACGCTTCTCCAGTAGGAGGGAACTCTGAATTATTGAAGACTTATCATTGAATCAAACAAGATTTCTTCTGGGAAGGGATCAAAAGGGATGTCCAAAAAAAAATCATAGAATGCATGGTTTGTTAGAAAAATAAGGGTGAAACAGTTCAGTCCCCAGGTCTTCTACAACCTCTATCTATTCTTAGTCAGCTATGGGAAGATGTTTCCATGGACTTCATCACAAGATTTCCTAAATCTGAAGGAAAACATGTCATCATTTTCGTGGTTCATAGACTCGCCAAATATTCTTGAGAGGAGCCTGAGAACATTTCCTAGGGCATGTATGAGCATCCACAAAGCTAACTTTAGCTCTTGGAGGCAAAATTCAAATGTTCACCAAAACTGCCTTTGAGGACTAACAAAAAATGCCGAGGTAAATGATATTGGTCTAAGCTATACAAGAAAAATTATGAGAAACCAACCCATGGAGTATGTAGAGGGGATTTTTTTAGTGCTTCATGTCAAGTTTCATCAAGTTTTGAAGAAGATTGTGGAAGTTATGCAAGTTTTTCTAAAATTGGTTTCTTAAGGAATCCAAATTAAGCACCATTTCTTCTTAGCATCCAAAAAAAAATTATAAAGCCTTATTTAGATAAATAATAGAACGAATTTTTGAATAGAACTCCAATCTTGAACTTTTGCAAATTTTTTGAAAGAAATTGGTTGAGAAACAAAGAAGTTCTATTCATTTTCTAACATGGTTTCTCTCTTCTCAAGCCTCCTTAAAGCGATAGTCCTAATATGAGTCCTTCTAGTTTCATATCAAGTTTGTGAGGTGTTTAAATTTTTCAAGATTGAATAATATTACCTCCATGTCACAACGATGAAATTTATGGTCTTTAAGCATATGTTTTATAGTCTATTACAACTCAACCCTTGCAAGAAGTTGCTCATACATTCATGATGTTTGAATAGTACAGTCATGTTGGTGGTGTAAAACGTTACTGAGTTAGATGATGATTCTTGTCTTCTTCCATAGATTAAGATTGTTTAGATGAAGTTCTTGGTATGGTCCTCTGATGAAGTTTGGTATATAATGCTCTATGTCCTTAAATTGCTACATTATTGTACCTATTAAAGGAAAATCATGATCTCAAACTCAAAATGACCACTTCAAATGATATTCTTGCATCAACTTGTGAGTAAATTAAACATGGTAAGGTGTCTAAAGAAAGCCTCATTTTCAAAATTATGGTCCATATATCAAATTATATGCTCTCCTTAAGCAAACTAGGTCTTCTTAGAGGACTGGGTCTCTAGTTTGTGACAGTCAAGAAGAACCAACACTGTCTCTCCAAAATCTTGATCTTATCCCATATTTAGATGTAAATGAATATCTGAAACATGTAGTGCATCCATCCATTAAGGTGATCATGTGGTTATGTGATTGTAAAAGTGAAGTTTGAGATGCTACAAGCCACCAATATGTGAACTAGGGTTTGGTACATGAAACCCAAACTGAGTCTATATCGAAGGTCTTGCGAAATTGTGACAGTGAAAGTCACAAATAAAGAAAACTAGGTGTCTAGAGAAATGGAATCTCTCAACAACTGGTTTGGAAGGTGACAAGTGAAGGTCATAGAGGTCTAGTTGTGATTACAGAAATTTAGTACATGCTTCCGCGATCAAACAAACTGTATATTTCTTGAAGAAAATACATGTTGGGATGTCCTCTTGATGGTGTTTGTGCTCCAATGAGTATTGTTGGCTAGATTTTCTACATAGCATAAAACCTAGGCAGTCATGAGATAAATTTCCCTCATTTAACCGGTGAGGCTCCCGTGTCAGATTTGTCAATTTAAGTATGCTAATATCTAAATGGGGTTTTACTTTAACTACTCAGTTCATGAACCATAACTGAACAATTCTGCAGCAAGTAAGCAGCTATTTTAAAGAAAGGAAAAGTTATAGAAGAAGGTAATTACGTAAACATATAGAAGAAATGGGGAAGATGTGCATCCCAATCAGTAGATGGCAGAGTTGATTGCATACACATAGAAGAATACAATAGATATAAACACAGAATTCTAAAACAAAGGCAACTCTAGATCCAGATCTAAAATAACACAAAGTTTATTAAGAGATCTAAGATTAAAAGTAAGAAACACAGTACACCGTGACACAAAGTTCTTCAGAAACCTGCTCCTTTGTATTCCTTTGCTCCAAGTGGCTCTCAAGGGTTCAACACAAAGTCTAGAACACAAGATTGTTGCTTACAAATTCTGATCATTAACCCGAAGGTTCTTCCTCTACTTATAGAATGTAGAGGGGCAATTACAAGTTGGAAGCTTTTAGTTGAACTGGCACATGTGGAAGTCGGAGGAAAGAAACAACTGGCAATCTCCCTCCTGGAATTCCTCTTTGCATGACATGTATGATTTGCAACTGAAAATAGAACCTTCTATTTTGCACGTGCCACCTATCTCCAAGTAGTTGACTTCTTCAAGTAATGGCTTTTAAACCAATCACTTAAGTTGTATAATTTAATTGATCGCTCAATTACTTTGTCGGAGGAAAGAAGAAGGAAGAGGAAAGTTGCAGTCTTGTCCTTTTTCATGTCTGCATGCAGCTGATTCTTTTGCCTTTGATTCTCACCAAACTAGATCTGGGAGTAGCTAGAATTGGAAATGAATGGATCTGGAAGCGAGCTGGATCTGGAAACAACAAGCTGGAATTGGAAACAACTGGATTTGGAAATGACTGGATCTGGAAACAACGAGCTGGATCTAGAAACAAGATGGAATGGGAAATGACTGGATCTAGAAATAACAAGCTGGATCTAGAAGCGAGCTGGATCTGGAAACAACAAACTGGATCTGAAAACAACAAGATGGATCTAGAAACAACTGGATTTTACCTTCGCCTTGTCTTCTCTTTTATCCTTGAAGCTTTTGCAGTTCTTCTCCAGTACATGCATCAATGCAATGTTTGTCGTAGATAACTCATCATCCTTATTTTTAATTGCATATGAGCAATTAAAAATTCTGGAAAGCACTCCAGATGAATGAAAATTCAATGAAGGCTTCAACTGGAAGATGGGAGCATTTGCACAAGATCTTGGAAGGAATTTTCCACGTACTGACTTCTTCACGGGCTGCATTCGAAACAAGAGGATGAAGCCTTTGTGCCGGAAGCTTTTGCAACTATGAGATCTGGATCTGGATCTGCATATGGATTTGCATCTACATCTGGATATGGATCTGCACCTGCATAACAAACTTTGGCAACTGGGCTGTGGATGGAAAAGTTGCAGCTCGAATAATTCCACTGCTTTTAATCTGCACGCATGAGTGAAGTTTTTCCTGCACACATGAGTGAAGTCTTTCCTGCTCTGGATTTGTCTATCAATTCAGCAAGAGGTTCCGAGCCTAGATCCATGTCTCCAATATCTACAAATTTAGAAGTGATGCATGACTCTGTTGTGCTTTCTTTTTCATCTTTCTTCGCCATAGCTTTGTCTATCTTTGTCTGAATAATTCTTTTTCTTCTTATTTGACTAGAATTCTTCAAAACTGGTGCAGATCTAGATAATCCTTCAGATTCGGAGGAAATATTCAATGTATTGGACATTGATATAAGTTCCTTTTCTTTATAAAAGCACCTGTATCTAACTCCTGCAATTAATTCAGACAAAGATGGCAACCGGAGCATGCACAGTGAATTTTAATCACAAAAATCTGCATAATTCAAGCTTGCTGCCCCAAAATTTGACGTTTTATTTGCATGCAAAGCAAACATGAATTTTACCAACATCACCTGAGCACCTGTATCACCTATGCAAACAATTATGCAAACACAAATCAACCTCCTTCAATGTATGCGCCAAAATTAGAAGCTTTTAGCCTTGATTTGATCTTCTTTTAAGCAAAATCCTCTTCAATATGGGGCGCACTTTTCCTCTGGGCTGCACTTCTTCACATGTGAATTAATTAATTCACCCTTATGGCAGCCCATGCTTATATAACCCTCATAATTCTATAATTAATAATTGCCCTTCCTATTCCTGGCAATTAATTAATTAAAAATCATGTTTTTCTCTTTAACTGATGTGCTAAAATTGCATGATTAAGGACAACCATCCATTAAATTAAATTTAATCAATTTAATCATCCACTCTTCACTTCACTTAAGCTTCACAGTGTGCTTTGACCATAGCCACTGAAAATAGAATTTAATTTAATCAATTAATACTTTAAAAAGTATTATTTCCTTCTCAAAAGGGGCTGCATTAAATAAATTAAATTTATTTAATTTTAGAATTCTATTTTTAAATTCCTTTTGTCCACTTCCCTTTGTTGACTTTTCCACAAGCCTGGGTGCCAAAATTGGGTGAATAAATATTAACAAATATTTATTTAATGCATTATTATTCACCCAAGGTGGGTCACACTTTTTAGCATAATAGAATTCTATTTTTAAAAACACATGGTAATGGGAATTTTTACCCTGCAAGGCAGCCCCGGAAATCCCATGATCCACTTAAGTGATTTGACTTTGACAATGGGATTATTTACCCTGCATGGCAGGCAATAAAATCCCATGATTTCACTTAAGTCACTTTTCTTTTATTTCACCATGGGAATTTTTACCCTGCAAGGCAGGCAATAAATTCCCGCCTGCCTGCTGCCTCTAATTTTCCCACTGCAACTTAAGTGACTTTTTCTATCATGGGAAAAAGTACCCTGCAAGGCAGGTAATAAAATCCCACCTTGCTTGCTGCTTCTATTTTTCCCATGATCCACTTAAATCCTTTGTTTTCCAAAAATGCGCCCAACCCTCGCAGGGGCTTTTTAGTGCACGACTTCGCACTTTTCCCAGTGAACCAAACCTCCGATGGTGACTTCCTCCGGCATAACGTGCGTATATGTTCTCCAGCTGCTCCAGGCCAAGAATCAGGCTAACCCGGCAAAGGAATTGATCTAGAGAAATTTCACAGAAAATGAAACAGGACAACACAAAAACACGAAAAAATTGCCAAAAGTTACAAATAAAGCCCAAAACTTATTCCTAGTTAAAACCCTTCTGGTATATAGGAATAATGATATGTTCGATCATAACAGAGTTAAAACGGAGCGCAAATAGCTTCAAATACGGGGCTCAAAATAATTAAATACAAATTTCCCGCAGACAAATCCCGACGACAGAATATAACAATTTTGGGCATCTGGGTATTTGGCGAAAAAGGCTAATATGGCTCTTTGGGAATATCTTGACACAATACAATAACTTTCATGGCAATAAAAACACAAAATGACCCATTATTTTAAAAGTACGAAAACAAATTCGGATAGGGTAGTCACAGATTTCAAGATGAAATCGGGGGACACCAAGTATCTCCTAGATGTGAAGATATATGAATGCTTGTATTTGATGTATGAACAATCCCATAGCAGTTTGTGTTGGGGTTATCAAACATGTGAACTTCATGGCAATGATGGTGCACAACATTATGAGTTTCTTGCAATGTTGTTTAATGTGTAGAAGGGCTTCAACTTGTTTTTTAGCTTGTGTTGGAATGAATACCTTTGATATCTTTACATAATGTAAGTTCTTGAAAGTCTTAACTAAAATTTCTTCTACAAATAATTGGTTGAGAATTGTAGTTATATCACAAGCATCTCCAGAATGTTTGAAGTTGGTGTTGCAAGTAAGATAGAATATGAGAATTCATAAATGAGCTCAAGAGTAGTGTGTAACATATATCCACGTGTATGACACCTAATTTGAAGGCATGACCATGTCACAGGTAACTGTACTTGCCAAACAACTTGTTAGATCACTTTTTTGAGTTATAAAAGGTCTATTTTGCAGGGTTGTTTTTTGTTGAAAAATGTGTTTAAGTGGTCATCACTCAAACCCAGGGCATCTTAATCAGACATGAAAAGTTTATGCAAGTGAAGGAAACCAAATGGATGTTACGATAAAGCCTGAGGAAATTTTTAAATCAAAATTCTTCATCTCCTCTGTATGTGCTATGAAGACAGTTGCAATTGTGAGCTTCTGAACTTCCTTGATATGTGAAAAGTCTAAATTTTTTGCATGTAAAGAGTTATGAAATTGGAGGGAAAAAATGCTATGTAATGAATGTTTATAAAAGAGCTAATATTTTTACATGAGAATGTTGTTGAACGAAGAGTGTTCTTGCTGATGAAGATGAAAAACTAGTGAATTGTGAGAAATAGATATATGATTGTAAATGAAGATGAAAAGGTAGATTGAAGGAGAAATCAAAGGTTATATGTGAAATCATATTCTTCCATTTGAGAGCCCTTGATATTGTGGTGTCATCGTTGGTTGAAAGGTGATTAGTACAATTGTTGATACAAGTGAAAAAGTGTGTGAAGCTAACAAAAAAAGAAGTTAGCATAAAAAGAGCAACAGAGCAGTACAGTAAAGAGAAAATTGTATAGTGAAGATAGACCAAGAGGAATGGATTGAAACTTGTCAAGGCTTGATGGTGTATAGGATAGATACATGAAAACTTTACAGAGATAGATGTTTTGAAGATGAAGTATGCAATGTGAAGTTTGATGAAGGGTCAGCTAGGTGTATAAATGTATGAATCCCATATAGATGAGTGCATGGTTTACATGAGGAGATAATATTTGACATCCATTTATCATAATTATCAGATAAAACTATCCATGAAGATAAAAGGAAAATTGATTGAAAGAGAATGTGTGTGAGGGTGAGATGAACTTGACCATAGTTTGAATGAAGTTAAGAATATAATATATAGAGTTTGGTTGTTGTTAGTTGATTTAGAAGAAAGTGGTAGTAGGAGCAGAACCAAGAAGAACTGAGAAAGTAAATTTAGTGGTCACTATCGGTTGTAGAAGACAACAAACCAAGTGTGATCAAAACTCTGACTAAAGTTGGGAGTTAAAGCTTCCAGGAATGTTGAAGCTTGTCAAAGACTAAGTGGTATCTTGGTCAAATTTTTGGAGTTGCAACTTCATGTTGAGTAGAATCTCAACTTTTAAATCAATGGAACAAATAAAAGACATTCTTGTCCTAAGCTAATTCTTGGTTTCAGTGGGTTTTTCTCCTAGTTTAGGTTTCCCACATTAAATTTTGTCTTTTTGTGCATTCTCTCCTTTTAACAACTTGAAGATAATTGTTTTGGTTTGGATATTACAAATTAAGTGAATTGAAATCAGAGTTAAGAATTGAACAAGAATTAATTCACCCCACCCTCTCAGTGTCCTAGTTTCCAACAATTGGTATCAGAGCTTGGTACTCTTGGATCAAGTCTAACAGCTTAGGGTAGGTCCTTTTTGAAATGCAAGCATGGTTATAGAGATAGTTCTTGGAAGTATCTCGAAAGATAGACATCTGAGTGAAAGTGAACTTTCAGATGAAGAGGAAGATGAAGTCAACTTGAAGCATAATTGATATGTGCTCTAGAAGAATTAAAACACCAAAGGAAAAAGAACTACAAAATGAAGAAATTGGTGAAAGAATATGAAGAACAAATTAAGCTACTTGAAGAAAGGAAGAAGCAAAAAGATGAAGATGAAATGAAAGAAATTGAATCCTAATTGGAGTTTATCTCAACCTCTATTAGAGTCAAAGAAGATGAGCAATTGAAACTCAATACTGAGTTGAAGTCTCAAGTTGACAAGTTAACACAAGCTTTGAAAGTCAAAGAGGACACTTATATGAGATATGAAGAAGAGTTGATATCTATGAGAACTGATCTAGAAGAGGCAAAAGAGAGGATGTAGATGTATGAAAGGTTAGAGAATAGTTCTGAAGCTCTAAATGGAATGCTGGATAAACAAAATCCATTAGGGGACAAGAATAGACTAGGCTTCATTAAATAACCTATAAAGAAGAGTGAGAATGATAAATCCAGTTTAAGTAGACATTCAAACACGAAGATAACTAAAGGGACAAATTCAAGAAGGCCTAAACCAATTAGGAAACCTAATGCTTCTAGGTATGAGAGAACCTTTAATGGTTATTGTTTTTCATGTCATTTTTTTGGGCATAAAACAAGGGAATATATGAAGAAATTAAATAGAGAACACCCATGGAGAGACTATAGAACATAATATTAAAAGAATACAATGTGTTTCAATTGCCAAGAAAAAGGAAATATTGTAAAATACTGCTTAGAGGAACCATTAAGTCAGTTTTGTAAAGAAGAAGAAGACTTAAGAGGAAAAAACTATGTGGTGTGTTTCAATTGTCATGGACAAGGCCATTTTGTAAGACATTGTAATGAGGCTTCTAGATATAGCAACAAGTTACATGTATTCAAAAGGAAAGATACAAGGACACTCAA
Organism: Taxus chinensis; assembly: GCA_019776745.2. Classification (NCBI taxonomy): domain Eukaryota; kingdom Viridiplantae; phylum Streptophyta; class Pinopsida; order Cupressales; family Taxaceae; genus Taxus; species Taxus chinensis. Next base: position 1,045,301,870 of record CM034146.1, on the reverse strand, counting down.
AGTGAAGGCTGTCCTAGAAATGAGGCTAAGATAGCCAAGTGCAAGAGGTCCGTTGGAAAGAATAACATGAAGTATATATACAAGGTCAAGGAAGAAAAATCTAGAGCTAAAGAAGCACAGAATGACAAGAGAATAGTGTGGGTAGATGATGCAATGAAAGATCCCTTCCCCAAATCTGATCCAAAATTCTAGTTTGACTCGTTTGATATTTCATCAAACACTTAGCATGCAATTACTTACAGGTTAGGTAACAACAATAGTATGCAAAACATATTTTTCTATGGCCCAAATCAGACTCGGAAATCAAATATAGGACCATGCAAGATCAGCCTAACTGCTGCAATAAATCTTCAACAGTGACAACTAGGATTTGATGGAAAAATAAACATAAATGGCTTCCAAACAATTATTTCTTTATCACAAATCACTGCCACTAATTTTATGAGTTCAAACATACAAAGATCTGATTTTATTGACGCCACAAACACTCAAAAATCAGATCTGAAATCTGATTATAAAACTATCTGAAACCCACTGTGAAAACCCTCTAAAAATTATAAAAATACTTTGTTTCACTTCACAAAAATCTACAGATGATTTTACAATAGAAATCAGATTTAAATACCTCAAAGAACATGACAAATCAGTCCCAAACTGGGTCTATCCAATAGAAGAAGACTGCTGCAATTTATTCTCCAAAATACCCTCAAAATACACTACTGGAAATGACTGAAAATAACTCTAAAAATCTTATTACAATCAATGGGAGTTTCTGAGTGAAAAACCCTCTCAACTCTTGGGGTTTTTCGTCCACAAGGGGTTAAATCCACAAGGGGTTTCATCCTTGAAATTTTAATGCAAAAGCTAAAGCTTCAAGAGAAAATGTTATAAAATATTTTTACATGCCTCTAGGCAAATCACCTTCTTCTTTATATAGGAAATGGGACCCAAAGTGACCTTTGGACTTCCCATGAAAGTGACCTTTGGAATTCCCATGAAAGTGACATTTGGACTTCCAATGAAAGTGACCCTTGGAATTCCAAATCACATTCTCCCTTAGGAAGTACATTTTAATTAAGCGCTTTTTATTTTATCGCACTTTCCTAAGTTCTATTTGAAAGTTAATTTTATTAATTTATTAAGCTTTATTATTTTATTGTATGTGCATTATAATTTTATTTAATATTTGCATGATACAAAGAAAATAAATAAAACTTAGTCACCCTTATATTTTTCCTTCGGTCGTCGGGTTGACAAAATGGGTCAAATGTCTTCAATTGGAAAATGGGATATTACAGTCCTCCCTTCCCAAAATTGTTTGCCCTCAAGCAATTCTGAATTTGTTTTGTCCAAGTGCCATACACAATAGACAAAACATGTTGAAGTGATTCGCAAGCCTAACACATGTACCTGTCAAGTGGGCTAAGACTTGCCCCCATATATCTTCCACAAGATGCTCACATACATATACTCGGAACAATGATTCAACAAACTCCAAAACAAAGACTTCATCTTCTACGATATCATGCATCTCATGATGAAAATAAATTGGAATGGGAAACAATAAATAAGATGCATTATTATGCTCTTCATACCTTTTAATGCCATCAATGTTCTCTGTGTGCTCATATGTTGAGCTACCCCCATCATTGTTTCCTAAGTGCACATTGAAGGTATCTGAAAGCTGATCAAAAGTTGTTGGTTTGGAAATTGTAGTAGCTTGAAATTATACACAAGTGTCTATGTGAGGCTCCTCCTCATGTGCTAGTTGCTCTATAAAGTCTTCTTTCATGGGTGTAGACTTCATTGCATCATTTGCCCACATCTTTTCCTTGAACTCTTGCAGGTGTTGTCTTGCTTGAGCAGCTATCAATTTAGCATCTCTAGCTCTTTTATTCCATTCCTCACACATTTTCCAAGTTTCCATTACATCTTATTTTCTTGCATATATGAATTTATTTTCCTATCTATTATCAATTTCTCTAGCAAGAAAAATTTCAATAACACCATTATTTTTCTCAATGGAGACCATACCTTTTGAAGATTCTTCTTCTTCTTCATTTAGTTGTAGATCTTATTTGTCCTCCTCTACCCCTTGCTCACATTTTTCCTTCGGTATAATGAACCTCTCCATGAACCTTTGGCTGCAGTCATCAAAGAAGTAGACAAATTCTTCCCCTTGGGTCTGTATCAAATGATACCACCAATCCTTTGCTATCCCTTCCAAACGATAAGGAATGAATTTGAGGGCATCATCCACACACATAGGATTTGATAACAAGTATGCCTCCAATTCTATCAAGTATGATCTCACAGAAAATTTATTAGTACCATCAAAAATAGAAATCTTACCCTGCCATAGTAGTAACTATCTAAAGAGTTGCATGTCTACAATCAGATCTGATTTTTTCCTTCACAAGCTGGGAGGATATACTACTCTGATACCACTGAAAGATCCCTTCCCCAAATCTGATCTAAATTTCTAGTTTGACTCATTTGAAATTTCGTCAAACACTTAGCATGTAATTAGTTACAGGTTAGGTAACAACAATAGTATGCAAAATAGATTTTTCTATGGCCCAAATCAGACTCGGAAATGAAATATATGACCATGCAAGATCAGCCTAACTATTGCAATAAATATTCAACAATGACGACTAGGGTTTGATGGAAAAATATACATAAATGACTTCCAAACAATTATTTCTTTATCACAAATGACTGCCACTAATTTTATGAGTTCAAACATAAAAAGATTTGATTTTATTGACGCCACAAACACTCAAAAATCAGATCTGAAATCTGATTATAAAAATACTTTGTTTCACTTCACAAAAATCTACAGATGATTTGACAATAGAAATCAGATTTAAATACCTCAAATAACATGACAAATCAGTCCCAAAATGGGTCGATCCAATAGAAGAAGACTGCTGCAATTTATTCTCCAAAATACCCTCAAAATACACTGCTGGAAATGACTGAAAATAACTCTAAAAATCTGATTACAATCAATGGGAGTTTCTGAGTCAAAAACCCTCTCAACTCTTGGGGTTTTTCATCCACAAGAGATTAAATCCACAAGGGGTTTCGTCCTTAGAATTTTAATGCAAAAGCTAAAGCTTCATGCAAGAGAAAATGTTATAAAATATTTCTGCATGCCTCTAGGCAAATCACCTTCTTCTTTATATAGGAAATGGGACCCAAAGTGACCTTTGGACTTCCCATGAAAGTGACCTTTGGAATTCCCATAAAAGTGACCTTTAGAATTCCCATAAAAGTGGCCTTTGGAATTCCAATGAAAGCGACCCTTGGAATTCCAAATCACATTCTCCCTTAGGAAGTACATTTTAATTAAGTGCTTTTTATTTTATCGCACTTTCCTAAGTTCTATTTGAATGTTAAGTTTATTAATTTATTAAGCTTAATTTTTTATTGTATGTGCATTATAATTTTATTTAATATTTTGCACGATACAAATAAAATAAATAAAACTTAGTCACCCTTATATTTTTCCTTTGGCCGTCCGGTTAACAAAATAGGCCAAAGGTCTTCGATTGGAAAAGGGGACATTACATGCAAGTTCAAGTAAAGAATCAATAGTGGATGATCAAGCTAAGAAAAATGAGAGCAAACCAAGTACCAACCATGAAGAACCTTCAATCATAGTCAAGAGAAAATAAGTAAATGAAGCTCATCATGTATGTCTATAATGCATTCAATCAGCAGGTGAGAACTTAGGAGATGAGATTGTCATACCACAAAGTGTAGCCAAGGAATTTGAGAAGGTTTCAAAAGTATAAAGAGGAAAAAGTAAGTCATCAAGTTCTTTTGATGACTTTATATCATTTTGAGTGATCCTTCATGTAAAATGTGTCTCTTCCAAGTTTGTAGGAGAAATAAACCACTTGAAGGAAGCATGAACCATCCGCTAAAGGCATCATCATTAGTAGCATATGGTTAAAGTCTTTAAAATGTTACAAGATTTAAGGTATGTTGGTCCATCCACCTCCATAAGATCTTTATGTCAATCTGACTGTCAAAGCAAAATAAAGGTGTATAATGTCAATCTCTAAGCCTACAATGACAAGGATAAGCTCTCAAAAATATATTCGTGAATGGAATGATTTGCCACAAGGGCTGTCAAAATTACTTCAAGTATGCTCTAAGTCAAAATTTGAAATAAACCTGATGATGGCTCTCTGTCAAGTTTGGTCCAGGTTAATAAGAAAGTAAGGAGTCTAAGACAATTTCTTGGGTCTTAGTTGAGAAACCCAGCCATGGTTTAATGCAAGGCTGTAATGGTCATCAAGAAAATTTCCTACAAGATGTGAATATGATTTTGTACAAGCATTCTTCAGAAGGTACATGTGGTACAAAGTGTTAGGTACTGAGCTATAGCCTCAACTGCATGAAAGAGTTACTTTAAGCGTATTGTATCCCTTAAAAATGATATGAAGTAGTGTCATCTGTAGAAGGTAGGAATAAAAAGGATACTCATAATGTAAATAGGGGACAATGAATGTGAAATAATGACAACTTAAGACAAATTACTATGTGAGAGAAGTAAAATTGTATGAGAAAACTAGTTGTCATAATGCTCCTTGGTAATCTCTGTTTTTTAAGACTAGGACTAAAGAAAGAAAATGCAAGGAGATATTGTATATTGGAAACCCTCATTCTAAGGAATTCACAAGTTAAGGTGAGTGAATGGAAATTTTCAGAGACTCTTGAAGACCTTAAAGGGGTATAGTTCTTGTTTTGAAATATGTAATTCAAGATTTAATGTATTGAGTTCAAATTGTGAAGTCTAGGAGAAATGTTTTGTGAAGGATGACCTTAATATCTCCTTGTCAGAGTATGCATATTATTATGAATTTGATAAATTGCAATGTTAAGGAGTAATACATATGATCAAGGAGTCTTTTTTTATCATAGAATAAAATCAGTTTTTAAAAGACATCAAAACACAGACCAAACTGTGTGTGAACCTTATGGAGGGTTTCAAAAACAAAATTGATAATCCTAAGCTTTGGCTGTTGAAAAAGTTAGGGAAATTATGAAATGTTGAAGGTACACTACCTTGTTGAGCTTAGAGAAAACAAATAATAAACAGAATGAGGTAAATTCACCAAAAGAACAGTCCATGAAGATAATTAACCCTGTCTTGTAATTGAACACATGGCGGTTCTTGCTTAAAGTTCTGTTGCAATTGATTTAGAAGGAAGATTCCAGGAAGGTTGTGAGAATAAGGACATAGAAGGTGTCAAAGGTCTCTCCTTGTGTTTAAGGTTTATCTTAGTTTACATCTTTGCTAACAAATTTTTAGGCTAGCAGTTAGAATTTTGAGCCTAAGTTTGATGTCAGTTGAATTGTGCAAAGGTGTTCACTATCAAAGGTCACCTAAAAAGTGGCTTATCTATGGGTTTATATATTGAAGCTAGTAGTAGTCTTGAAGGAGGGTAAAATAAGTGATAGAGACTGAGATTAAGAATGTCACAATGAAACACTATATTGGTACATGAAATGTACATAAGAAACAAGTGTCATTAATATGAGAAGTGAACATGAGAAGGGTTGTAGGGTCTATGAAAATAAAAAATGCATCATTACAAGGTGCTGCAAGGAACCTGAAGTTTGAAACAAAGACCTACAAAAGTGATGAGATCTCATAGTGCAGATAGAGCCAAGATTTTTCCTTGACCAAGATGATAGAAAGGAAGGTTGTGTATGATGTTTTCATGATGAAAAGAAGAAGCTTAAAGTCCACAAGTCTACAAGAAGGAGATAAAGAAGTTGTAGTGGAGAAAAATCATGGAAGTGTATTTCTTCATGATAAACATTTCTGACATGAGTGTGTCAAAAACAAGTAACCTATAGTTTTTGTAGGAGTTTTGAAATAAAGAAAATAATTGAGACTGTGCGGTAGTGAATTTGTGGTGGTCTAGGAGTCCTGAAAAGCTTTGGAAAGCACAAACAATGAAGATAAGATGATTCACTTCAAGATGAAGCAAGGTAAATGGATCTTTCAGTAATTACACAAGGAAAGTAACTTAAAAACACTGAAAATGTTTTGTAGGATTGTTTAGATAGGTTTGATCCAATCTAATGGCATGTATGTAAGGTAAAAGTTGGGCTTCTTGTATTTTCAAATAAAGGAGGATGAATTGGGCCCAGGGGGAGTTGTTTAATCCTAGTACATGATGCAAATAGATTCTTTGGATGATCAAAGTTGAGATACAAAGCTCTGAAAATCAAATTCATGGATTTATGACATAACTCAATTAAGCTCTTGAATATGAAAATATGAAGGCATTTTCATAGTGGGAGCTAGTTCATCATTTCAAGGCACGAGTTCTGAAGACTAGAGAAAAACATAGGAAAATGAGTGAATAACCTAAGGTTGAATGAGAGAGGTTCAAAGGGAACATTGAAGTTGATTGATGAAGAAATTTATGCAGTTGAATGAGTCCTATCAGTCAAAAGATCTAAGCATCATCTAAGGGGGAGATTTTTGAGGTAAGGTTGTGTTCTATAAGTGATTATTTACATGTTGTTTACCCTATTGAATGTGTGACCCTTTGTCATAGATGTGAAATGAGGGAAAGTGTTGTTAGAAACAAGGAATGGTAGTTTGAAGTTGCTAGTATGTGTTTTCCATCAAAAGTTTCTGAGTTGTTGTCATAAATGAAAAAGGGGGAGATTATTGAACCCTAGTGCATTGGTTTTTTCATTGATGTCAAGTGGCATTTATGGAAAAGGTGTGAGTGGTGAAGTGAGGCTCTATAAGGGGCATGCAGGTTGATTGGTAGTGTCTTATCATATTCATTGAGCATTTAGGATGAATTTAGGGTGTTGGAAGCTTGTTCAGTGAGGTAAGAGGTCACTGGAGGTATGGAGATGGTTGGTAAGCTTGGCACAAGGGTTATACAGGTCATACATGATGACTTTTAGAATGAGAAACATGTCAAATGTTCAGAGGCACAGTTGTCACTAGCTCATTTATGCCTAATTCTAGAGCTTAATGAGGTGTAAGATCTCAATGGAGGTCATGAAAATCCTAGGTAATCATGGGATGAACATGGGAACATTTCCTAGGGCATGTTTGAGCATCCAAAATGCTTAATTTATCTCTTGGAGACAAAATTCAAAAGTTCACCAAAACCGCCTTTGAGGACTGACAGTGAATGCTGAGGTAAATGAGATTGGTCTAATCTATATATGAACATTTATGAGAAAAAAAACTATGGAGTATGTAGAGGATTTGTTTTAGTGATTCATGTTAAGTTTCATCAAGTTTTGAAGAAGATTGTGGAATTTATGTAAGTTTTTTTAAAACTGGTTTCTTAAACAATGCAAATTAAGCACCCTATCTTCTTAGCATCCAAAAAAAATTGTCGAGCCTTCTTCGTGTTAGAAACTAAAAAATGAGAGGGGGGTGAATCAGTGTTTGAAAATTCAACCTTCAATCAAATTCTTTAGTTATGTTTCAGATTGCAATAACATAAATCAAATGCAACAATGATCACACACAAGAGAGAGACAAGATTTTTAAGTGGGAAACCCAAGTTGGGAAAAAAAACTAGTGAACTAAAGGAATAATTTCTCAATGGCTACAAGATTTTTGAGCTAAAACTCAACTAATGAATCTAAAACTTCAAATCAAGCTACAACTTGATCATAAGAAAGATACAACTTTATGATTATACTGAGCTACAACTCAGTGATTACACAAAATATGATCACACTCTTAAACTTGGTTGTTAAACACCTAATTGTGACCCTAAATTTTCTCACCAAATTTCTTGTTCAACCTGAAATTTTATCGGTTCATCAATTCATTTCACACTTTTCACTTTTTCTTGACTACTTGAAGCATTCACTATCTCCTCTCGGCTTATCAATTCAATACCCTACTCATTCTTAACTATTCATTATTCAACACAGTCATATATGTTTCACAAGCCTTAGATTCAGTTTCCAAATTCTTAAAACATTCTGTCTCAGTCAATTTCACCCTTTATATTCACATGTATTTTCTCTTGTTAACTCACAATTTATTCACTTTTTCAACTACAATATCTTCACTCACACTCAATCATCTTTCAACTATTCACCTCACTTCCTTTCTTAAGCCACATTTGCTTACTCTTTCCTTTGAAATAGAAACACTTGAACTCCTAAATTTTCAACTTACATCCTCTTGACTTTCATGCCTTTTGGACTCATTCATTTTTCTTGACCAAGGAAGGACTCTTCACATTCTTGTTCAAGCTAGATGAGGAGAATACAATTTTGTAACTGTTCAACACCCTTAACATTCTTCATGGATTCATTCTCTTCGAACCAGATTGACTCATGAATCTCCAACTTCATAAGAAGACCAAGTAATGGATTAACGCCTCTAGAAACATTATAGAGGTTTTGTGCCACATACTGGACAAGGAAATCACTAATAAACATTTGAAGCATTAAGACACTTTTCCAAGACTCTCTTTAGAGTCATGTTGAACATACAAAACATATCAGGTCCAATAGGACTACATTGTGTAGAATCATAAACTGAGCTCAACTTTGGAAGCTTGTTTATCAGTTGTCACAAAGAATTGAGTTGGAATACTCCTCTCAAATAAACTAGAGACTTTATAAACTTAATTCAAACTCATTGGAGTTAAACAAAACAAGATAGATCTCTCTAATGACTGATAGGGGTTTTAAATTGGCAAAAACCCAACTTCACTACCCTGACATGAATGAGCAAAGAAACTGTCAAGAAATTATCCCTTGATTCGAAAGGAAATGGTTTAAGTATTTTTGCATTGGGATTGCGACCTCTCCATAGAGACACCTTCTAATTTTAAGGAATTTTTATTGGGTCAAAACCGAGTTTGATGATTTTTTCTCTCGAAAACCTTAGTTTCAGGTTAATGAACACTGTAGACACCCGGGAGGACATTTTCACTAATTTATTGCTAGATTTTGGTCTTTATTTGATTCTATGCATTCCAATAGAATATATCAACCTAGTAGAGACTCTCTACACTCTTAGTTTATCTTGAATCCCTTTCTTAGACTCCCCACAATTGAATTTTCCTTTGTAAGAAAGTACCTTGCACTCATTTATGACATAAAATTAGATTGAAACCCTTGAAAAACTATGTCATATATTGAATGTCATGTATTTGGGTATTTGACTACTTATTCCAATGTTCCACACTGTATACCATCACATTTAAAGGAAAAATGGACATGATCGATCATTTCAGGATTGTACTTGAACACCATGTGTCAGTTCTAAGTTTGGACTTCTTTATTGCAACCTACCACTCAACTAGCTACTCTTTTCCACATGAATATTAAAGGGAATAAGTTTAAACATGCTTATACTTCTTTTTTCACAATATAGAGGCTTCTAAAGTAATAAATTCAAACTGGTTTGTCATGTTCCCTTGACACAACATACAAGAGATTGGAAGAAATAATCACACTTAGAGTAGCCTTACAATTCACCACAATAATTGATGGCTAAAACAAATTACCTTGGTCATGTAGAAGATTTTTAATACCTCATGAACTCTAAAGAACCATTTCACATCATCTTCTATTGAAGAAACACAAGCTTGGAGTTTTCAATGTAGGACTACTCAGATATAATTTTGCAAAGGAAATACATACCTATATGGTATAGTCCACCATGAGGAACAAGAGAGTCACTATTTTGACTTATAAGAGGTTTTATATGCTTCTAAGAAGTGTATCTAGCTTGCACAAGTGATTTAGAGTTAGATAACTTAGAATAATCTTATCAACTCAAGAAAGAGCCCTGGAGAGAGAAGAACACTAGTAGAAAAAAGATGATAAATTATTTGATTCTTAACCAACTTGCTTCAAAAAATTTACAGCATTTCAAGCTTGGAATTATCTCTACAAATTTATTCTATGATTTATCTGAAGAAGCCTCCATATTTTGTCTCAAATGCTAAGAAGACAAGGTACTCAATTTGCATTCCTTAAGAAACTAGTTTTCGTAAAACTTACATAACTTCCATAGACATCTTTAAAACTTGATGAAATTTGGCATGAAGAACTAAAATAAACCCCTCTACACACTCCATAGGTTTATTATCCATGAGTTTTCTTGTACATCTCAAACCTATCTCATTAACCTCAATCTTCAGTGCCAATCCTCAAAGGCAGTTTTGGAAAACTTTTGAGTTTTACCTCCATTAGTTGAAACAAGCCTTGTTGATCATACATGCCCTATAAAATTTTTGTAGGCTCCTCCCATGCTTACATAAAAATTTTATGACCTATATTAATATTTCACACTTCATTAGGCTCTAGAACTAGGCCTAAATGAACTAGTTTCAATTGAGACTTCCAAAATATGCATCACATTTCACTCCTCCTTTGCCATCAATGCCACATGACATCAATGAAAAAACCAATTAATTTAGTTGGGTTCAACACTTTGGATAAATCATAGGAATTTTTGAAGAGCACTGCAACCCTGAATTTTTTAAGAATGTTTGAGGGAAATTGGTTGAGAAACAATGAAGTTCCATTCATTTCTCTAACATGGTTTCTCTCTCCTCAAGCCTCCTTCTTGAAGTGATAGGCCTAAAATGATTCCTTTTGGATTCAAATCAAGCTTTTGAGGTGTTTAAATTGCTCAGGATTGAATAATATTCCCTCCATGCCACAATGATGACATTTATGGTCTTCAAGCATATATTTTCTAGTCTATTCCAACTTAGCTCTTGTAAGAGGTTGCTCATACAGTCATAAGTTTTCAATAGTATAGTCATGTTGGTGATGTACAAAGTCACTTTGAGTTAGATGAAAATTCATTCCTTCTTCCACAACTCAAGATTATTTAATTAAGTTTTTGGTATGGTCCTCTAATGAAGTTTGGTATGTAATGCTCATTGTCCTTAAATTGCTACAATATTGTACCTATTAAAGGAAAACAATGATCTCAGACTCAAATTGACCACTTCAAATGATATGCTTGCATCAACTTGTGAGTAAATTAAACATGGTAAGGTGTCTACAGAAATCCTCCTTTTCAAAATTATGGTCTAGATATCAAAGTCTATGCTCTCCTTGTGCAAACTAGGTCTTCTTAGAGGACCGAGTCTCTAGTTTGTGACTGTCAAGAAGAACCAATTTTGTCTTTCCACAATCTTGATCTTATCCCATATTTAGATGTAAATGAATATATGAAACATGTAGTGCATCCATCCATTAAGATGATCATGTGGTTATGTGATTGTAAAAGTGAAGTTTGAGATGCTACAAGCCACCAATCTGTGAACTAGGGTTTGGTACATGAAACCCTAATTGATTCTATATCGAAGGTATTGTGAAATTGTGACAGTGAAAGTCACAAATAAAGCAACCTAGATGTCTAGAGAAATGGAATCTCTCAACAATTGGTTTGGAAGGTTACAAGTGAAGGTCATAGAGGTCCAGTTGTGATTACAAAACTTTAGTACATGCTTCCATGATCAAACAAACTGTATATTTCTCAAAGAAAATACATTTTGGGATGTCCTCTTGATGGTGCTTGTGCTTAAATGAATATCTCCTAGATGCAAAGACATATGAATGCTTGCATTTGGTGTATGAACAAGGCCATATCAATCTGTGTTGGGGTTCTCAAGCATGTGAACTTCATGACAGTGATGTTTTGCACAACATTACGAGTTTCTTGAAATGTTGTTGAATGTGTATAAGGACTTCAATATGTTCTGTAGCTTGTGTTGGAATGAATACCTATGATATATTTTCACAATGTAAGTTCTTGAAAGTATTAACTAAAATTTCTTCTACAAACAGTTGGTTGAGAACTATAGCTATATCACAAGCATCTCCAAAATGTTTGAAGTTGGTGTTGTGAGTAAGAGAGGATATGAGAATTCATAAAGGAGATCAAGAGCAATGTGTAACATATATCCATGTGTATGACACTTTATTTTGAGGCTTGGTCATGTCACAGGTAACTCTACTCACCAAATAACTTGTCAAATCAATTTTTTCAATTACAGAAGGTTAATTTTGCAGGGGTCAGAGAGTTATTTTTTTGTTGAAAAATGTGTTTAAGTGGTCATCAATCAAACACAGGGAATCTTAACAGACATGACAAGTCTATGCAAGTTAAGGAAATTGAATGGATGCTATGATAAATTCTGAGGCAATTTTTCAATTGAAATTCTTCATCCCCCCTGTATGTGCTCTGAAGACGGTTACAATTGTGAGCTTCTAAAATTTCTTGGTATGTGAAAAGTCTTTTTTTTTGCATGTGAAGAGTTATGAAATTGGAGGGAAAAAAGGATATGTAATTAATGCTAATAAAAGAGCTAATATTTTTACATGAGAATGTTGTTAAATGAAGAGTGTGTTTGTTGATGAAGATGAAAAAATAGTGAATTGTGACAAACAAATATATGATTATAAATGAAAATGAAAAGGCAGATTGGAGGTGAAATCAAAGGTTATATGTGAAAGTATATTCTTCCATTTGAGATCCCTTGATATGGTGGTGGCATGGTTTTTTGAAAGGTGAGTAGTACATTTGTGAATATATGTGAAAAATTGTGTGAAGGTAGCAAAACATTAAGTTAGCATAAAAAGAGTAATAGAGTAGTACAATAAAGAGATAATTGTTTAGTGAAGATAGACTAGGAGGAATGAATTGAAACTTGTCAAGGTTTGATGGTGTATAGGATAGATACATGAAATTTTTACAGAGATAGATGTTTTGAAGATGAAGTATGTCATGTGAAGTTTGATGAAGGGTCAACTAGGTGCATAAATGTATGAATCCCATATAGATGAGTGCATGGTTTACATGAGGAGATCATCTTTAAAGTCCATTTATCAGACTTATGCAGATAAAAATATCTATGAAGAGAAAAGGCAAATTGAGTGAAAGATAATGTACATGAGAGTGATATAAACTTGAACACAATTTGAAGGAAGTTAAGTGTAGAATATACATAGTTTGGTTGTTGTTAGGTGATTTGGAAGAAAGAGGTAGTAGGATTAGAATTGAGAATAAATACGAAAGCAAATTTAGTGGTCACCATCAGTTGTAGAAGACAACAAACCAAGTGTGATCAAAACTCTGAAAAAGTCTAAGTTACAACTTGACATGTGGGGAGTTGTTGCTTCCATGTAAGTTGAAGCTTACAAAAGGTCAATTTTTACTGGACTAAAGTTGGGAGTTGAAGCTTCCAGGAAAGTTGAAGCTTGTCAAAGACTAAGTGATAGATTGGTAATTTTTTTGGAGTTGCAGCTCTATGTTGAGTAGAAGCCCAAATTTGAAATCAGTGTAATAAATACATGACATTCTTTTCCTAAGCTAGTTCTTGGTTTCAATTGGTTTTTCTCCCAGTTTGGGTTTCCCACATTAAATTTTGTCTCTGTGTGCATTCTCTCCTTTTAGCTTCTTAAAGATGATTGTTTTGGTTTTGATATTATAAATTAAGTGAATGAAAATCAGAGTTAAGAATTAAACAAACACTGATTCACCCCCTCTCTCAGTGTCCTAGTTTCCAACACCCCATTTCCTTATCTCCTCTTTGTAATTTTGGGTCTCCTAAATGATGTAATTTAGGAGTAAAGGTTGTAGTGTTCTTGGTAATTTTCGACATAATCAAAGTGAGATTTTTATTATGTTTTTCCCTCATCTTTCATGTTTGCATGTACCTTAGGATCCCTCTATACTGCTTTGCATTGATGAAGACCAACTTCTCAATTGTGTATGAGGTGATAGCTTTGGGGTATCCCAGTATGAGATAAATCCATGACCCAATCATCCTCCCTATGTGTGGGTTAGGGAATGGTACTGCATGATCCTTTGGAAACTAGAGAGTATGATCCCAAGGAATGCTTAAAACTTCATGATATAGCCTCTTTATCAGTGAACCAGTGAGTTGTATTTGGGATCCATTCATAGTTTCAGTGTAGTTCAATGCAAACGACCCCAAGTTTACTGTTTTTGGAAACCTATTGTCTGTTTAAATATATTTTTTCTCTGTCAGAAACCTTTAGTTACTAGATTTGGGTTATTTTAAAGATGCTCTTGTTTTTTATCCATGCTTTGCATTGCTATGTTCTAGGAGTGTTTGATGAAAGGGTTTTTTATTGTAAAAAACATTAGAAAAAGGAAAAGTGGGGCTAACTTGCTTCCAATAGTATATACCATTATGGAACCACTATATAAAAAAATGGATATTGTGGGATTCACCTGCCACCCTCTCAGTATTTGTAGACATAAAATCATGTACTTGGGTACATTTATATTTCCTAAAAGCATACTTGCATTCATATGATTCATAAGTGAGATAAATAGTAATTGACTATTGTCTTTGGACTTTTGTATGTGTTTATTTTTTTTATTTAGCCTTCTACACCGTACAATCCAGTTTGAACTTTATTGCCTTATCTTTCAGGACTTTGGACGCCAATGCCCATGCGCCCTCGTCTTTTTGGGTGCCCCCGACATCTTTCTACTTTACTCACTCTTTTTGGGATTCTTTTATCTTTTGGGTACCTTATTTTCTTGTGGATCGGCCTTCTAGTTGTCAATTAGGAAATTCAACCAAGGGAATCATATAAATACAAAGCCATGTGACCAAAATAAAGGACCAAGCTCTAAGCATCTATTATCATCACCTAAGGTTGCATCCAAAGGAATTCTAAGAGCATCAAAGGCATCCATCTAGCACTCATACACGGGACAAGGTGTAAACACCTAAAATCTGTTTATGCAGTTTTTAATACTAAAATTACACTAATTATCCTATTTCTCGTCATTTCCATAATAATTAGTGATTTTTCGATAATTAGCTAACATGCCCCATTTCATTCATGTTAATTAATTACATTTCGCTAATTAATTATCCTTCCTATCACTCATGATGTTGATTAACGACCTTTCGTTAATTAGTGTTCGCTTTTACTTGGGTTAATTATTTATTATTAATTAATTATGCTCGCTACTATAAATCAATAAATGACCATTTATTGGATCAAATTCCCTCTCTTACATCCCCCAAATCACAATAGTTTTCCTCTAATCAAATTTTGTAAGCTTACATCTACCTATTAATTAATCACACCTAATTAATTAAAATATCCCCCGATTCCCATGAGTTGTTATTGACAAATTAAAATCTTCTAAATCAAGATTACCTTTTCTAAAGGAACCTTATCCATGCCTAATCTTGCTTTATCCTTATCCCACATGCATCGAATGGCAAAGCTCTCTCAAACAAGAAGGTTATATAAAGAATCCTCCTCCTTCCTTCTACAGACACACCTCATTTGCATTAGTGAAAACTATAGGCATTTTGATCTTGATCATTCTCCATTGATTTGGATTAGCCTCTTCATCTTGCACCCATTCACTCAAAGTTGAGTAGTATGGGAAGATCCAAAAATGGCCTTCTAGCCATTTTTTGGTGAGATTTCATCCTCAATTCTTGAGGCAAACAACAATCAAATTTTATTGCTAAGTGATCTAATTAGGTTCATGTTTTAAGTAGAAATATAAAGAATAGGAAATAACTTAGCATTTATTTGTTTATGCATTGAAGAAGTTAGTTTCTATAATCTCTTATCATGATGGTTCCATGGTAGTTTTGATTTTTCTTTGAAGTTATTAGGTTTTAGCTTCTTTTGATTAGCAATGCAAGTTTATTATGAACACACAAGGGGACAACATTTTTTGCATACACGCATACAAGGGGAAGTTCATTTTTTCCATCCATCCATCTATTTATATTGGTACATACAGTTATCACCCGCTATCACACACACTTGCACAAGGGATTCCTATGGCACAATTATATCACACACGCATTATAACTACATATAGTCTGAAATGTAGTGCATCACTCGGTTGTAAGCTCACTCATTCGGGGTGACTGCCGGGGGTTAGTTTGACTCCTTATTTTGCATGTTTTATTTTTAGGATTTGATGTAGTTTGAAGGTTTTACAGGTCTTTATCTCTTTGCAGGTTTTAGGTGCATTTGGTGATCATCTAATGACATACAAGCGACCAAAAGTGAAGGTTAGTGACACTTATGCGACACAACAAAAATCAGTTTCTGAGTTCCCGCGTAGTCGTAGGTGCCTAGTAGAGGTCCCTAGTGCCCAGGTGCCCTAGTTTTATTCTAGATACCTTAATCCTAGCATATCCGACAACTCCGAAATTTTACAAAGGAAAATTTTGACACTCTACTCCTCCTGATCATCAGTTATTTCCAGTCCAGATCATTTTCAAGAAAGTGCGAATCAACTAAGTCCTTATTTCCCTCTCTTACACTTAGGGCTTTAATATTTTATCTAGTTTATTTCTTGTGTCATTTATATTCTATCAGTTATTTATCATTTATTTATCATAAATGACTCTGCAGTTAGGGTTTTAAAAATTTCATATTTGTTAAATCATTTGGTGAACTTAACTATTCAAACCCTACCTTCTGAGCATGAATCAAAATATCTCTTCTTCTTCTCAATTCATGGATCAATTTTCTTATCCTTCTTTCACCCCAACTAAGGTTTCTGGCATGGTTACTACTGCTGCTGATTTTATGCAAGTTCGTATTCAACACCTTCCTCGCTTTGTTACTCCTATGGCTGATCCAACTATCAATATAGTCACTACTCGTCCTCCTATGGCTCAACACATTTGTATACCACCACCTATTACTTCTACATCTCCTACCACCACTTCTAAGGGCTATGACATCATAGGGAAACTTAAGAATACATGGGAGAAAATATCTCTTTATGATTTATTGCACAGTGCACCCAATTATAATAAAAAAATTAGAAGCCAACCTTTGATCTATTCACATTGAAAGCAATAATTTTCCAGTGGCCTTCACACATCTCATTCGGTCTCTCAAAAATATACTACATGTTATATCATTTAATGATGAAGACATCCCACCATATGTTATTGAAAATCCATTTGCACCTCTTCTTATCACCTGCTACCATTGGTAATACTTGTATCAAGCGTGTGTTCATTGACAACATATCTGTTATAAATCTACGTGCTCACTCCATTCTCAGGAAAATTGATATCATTGATAATCTAATTATGAAAAATTCTACTCTCATTCATGGATATGACTCCACTACTCGCACATGCATTGGTACTATTACTTTACCCATACAAGTTGGGGCCTAGGATCATTCCTATGGTGTTTTCATTATTGATGCATAATTTTAGTTTATTCTCTTGCTGGGTAGACCATGGATTCACGCAATACACATTTTCCCTTCTAAAACTCATTAATATGTTAAATTCCTATATGATGGCTATGAACATACCATTTCTATTGACCTAGATCCATTCAAGTTTTACCGCATAGACCATGTTACTTCTATGCTCATTCCTCCATCACAACCCATTCCAAATAGTAATATTGGTACTTATGATGTTGGACAATCTAGTGCTTCGAGAAATTCTTCCACTACTACAAGTGTACCATCCATTCCCACTCATACTATTGATATCATTTCACCTACCTCATCTACTCCCCTGGTTATCACTAGTCTGCTTATCAAGAGTCCTCTTGCTCCCTACATCTGACTCTGCTCCAGCTAATATCCTTGATATTGTTATTCATCATGACAATACTAACACTGATGATTATGAAGACAAGGTTGATGCCGTGGAACTCAGTGATGACACATTACACAATCTTAGCTTTACTCCCTTAGAGATATATGAGTCTTATTTCAATGATACTTTAATTGCTATTAGCCATAATGAATGTCAATTCAAGAAACCCCCTCCTTCCACTAATGATGTGATACTTTTTCAGGGGTCATTCCATACATCTAATGCAATATCACCAGCCTCATCTCACTTTACCTCCACATTACCCCCTGTCACATGTAATCTTTTGGTAAATAGCTCTTATTGGGCACCACATTCCATTCAATCCCACTAGTTCTTATTATGTTTTCACATATGATGGTTTAGCTCGGTTAGGATTTACACTCAATGATCTCCTTCCTCTGCCTCATTCTCCCTCATCTCCATCATGGATATGTTCACATCACCACTGCTTACGGCCTTCGTATTTTCCATCTATCAGTCTTTGTTGCATGCACTTCTCGCACTTCTCCACTTACACTTGGGCAACCTTGGCTTGAATACATTAGTGGAACTTGGGATATTGACCATAATGATATCACGTTTCCTATAGCCTTCAGTCATGTTTCTATTTACAATGATTCATTTCTCAGCTATTCATAGAATCTTACTCCCTGGTATGCACATGGTTATCCAATACCACCTTTCACTGATGAAGAATACGTAATGGGCGTGTACAATTTACACTGCAATGGATATTTACGTGACCAACCCCATACTATTTCTTACCAGGTCTTTGATGCTTCTCTGTTCATATTCAAATTTGACAATGATAATCTATTAGACAATGTCACTTGATTCATTTTTACATCATATACTTGGGGGGAATCATGCGTACTTCCCCCTCCTAGCATTCTCAGGTGTATCATTTCTGCTCATACACTCTATGCTTCATACTTCATATCTCTGAGCATCTTTGCATAGCTTGATACACATGTATCGTCATTACCCTATGACACACTCTAGTTCCATGATTCATACTCAACTGTTAAGGGTCTAAATCTGAAATGAACCTCACACATTAAATACTTCACGCTACACACTTCTTGATACATATTCCTAACATTCTATTTTCACACATCATACTATCTTATTCTACACTCTATTCTCTATGGTTCATTGATTTATCTATCTAGCGCACACAATGTAAACCATTTCTCGATGACACACTCTTGTTCTATGATTCATTCTTAATTGCTAAGGGGGTATTTTATAAATGAACCTCCTCTCATACTCATACACATTCGCTTGGGGGGGCACACTGATCCTATCACATTCATATTGCATAACATTCCATCTCACTCATTCACAACATATTGCATATCTTGGTTACACATACTATTACTTGATGATACTAGTTACATGTACACATTGCTTACTATGTTAGATGGATATCTAGTTATGTCATCATCTTTTCTATATACACATGTGTGTTCGCTTATTCTTTAGTTATGGATGCAAAATTTCTACAAATATTTACATGTGATAATGATGCTTGATACTATACCTCTTACCAATCCTATCAAGGCTCTTGGGGGCATCTACATTCCTACTCTTACACATTACAGGTGTTACTGTTTCATTTTCTATTACTTCATATTCTTAGTAGCACACTAATTTATATTGATCTATACATGCTTTGGCATACTTCTTATCTTTCTAACATGCTAACAAGTTCTTTATGTGTAGTATATTTTTCTTGCAGGAACTATTTTCCACCATGGTTGTCTAATACTTTGCTTTCTACTATTTGACATTGTTTTCCATTGCATGTCATTTTTTGTGGGGCTATGCCCTTTTGTCTTGTATGCACATTATATGCTTTTTTACGCTTCGGACTTGATTGACTTGTGACATTGTGAGCGATGTCCCATGTATGAAACCCATTATTCACGATCTCTCTTTTGTATGCACATTTGCTTATTTCACTACTTTTCTATGCCATGTTTGATTCTTTTTCTACTAACACATGTATCTAGCCACTTTGTTTGTATATGCCTTGGTTTCTACCATGCACATTCCCCCCCCTTGTAGGGTATCAATTCAAATCAATATCCGAACCTCTCCTTTGAGCTACATTCTCCTAGCCACATTATATGCACCCCAAATGAGGGGGGCATACATTGGGTGAATCATTCACCCCATATAGCAGCCTAGATCTTGAGTACAATAGGAACAAAAAAAATTACAATTTCAGAATTGACCCAGATTCTGACTTGGGTCCTTAGTTCAACATAGATGCCGTAAACAATGAAAAATTACCTGTGAATGGAAGACAAACAAAATAGAGTGCAAACATTCAGTAATCCCTCAGTGTAAACCTTAATAGGAGATACTTTGAAGTTGTATAACCTTTGTAAATTAATTGATTTGTGGGTGCTCTTGAATGGCCTCCAAAGGTGAGTGCAATTGCTACAAACATAGTATGTTGGAAAGCTTCAGGATGTAAATTGATAGAGTTTATTTGTAAACAATTCAGGAGGATTTGGTATAAGACAAGCCTGCAATTTATAGAGGCAGAAACAATTAGAAGTTGGTTGAATATTTTTGAATACACATGCTAAAAATTACATTGGAGGGAGGTTACAATAGTTCCAGGGAATTTAGGGGTAATGATGGAATTAATTGTAGAAGTTACATCTAGAAAGGTGGTTGTACATGTAATTCAATTGCCCCCACCTTTCTAGGATTCTAGAGGTGTAGTTAACTAGGATACTTTATTAATTAACTTAGCTAAAGGGGTATTAAGGGTACATAAGATTAATTTAATTAATCCAAAGGGTTAAATGTGTATGAATTAATTGATTCAATCAATTAATCACAAATGGGTGAATAACAAGATGTATTCGGAACCAAACTGGGATAAGATGGAAACAAGGGTGTAATTTTGGGGTGTGTATATTTTTCCCCCTCCTTAAAGTGCTATTGTGAAGTAATAATGCTTTAAAAATAGTAGACACATGCAGATTAGTGAGCAGAAAATTGTGAAGCATTAGGATGCCTCAACGAACAATGAAGCATTAAGATACCCCAACAAGTAGGACTAAGTGAAGAATTTGGATGCCCCAACAAATAGAATGGCAGAGGAATGCCACCTCAAGTGGGTGGATGATGCAGCAAGGTGGTGGACAATTGTTTGATAGGAAGGAAAACAAGGGATTGGAACAAATGGGAAAGGACTATGCTTTGTAGCATGAGCGTGCATTTGGAGAATATGTTTAGAGTAACCTTTTTTTTTGTTGCACAATAGATTTGTCACCATGATTATGAAAGAATCAAGATGGTTAACCCAAATTTGTGTAAACAAACACACACAACAAATACAAGATAAAAAGGAAAACAAACCCAATATACAGAGTAGGTGCAAGTATTAGGGTTATAAAGAAACCAAGATGTAACCACACTACTTGCTAGTGGTCCAAAAAGTAAACATCAACAATGCACCACAAAGTTGAAAAAGAAAACAATCAGCTATGCCCCTAATGTGTGCCACAATGATAATTAAGTAGATGTAAATGCTCCCAAGTGGGAATATGATTAGAATGGAAGAGTGGAGTTAAAACGAAGGCCTTATGACACTCTTATTGGATCCATTGTGCAAATGATCAGAGTTAAAATTTCCCCAGGAAAATTTATATCATGAAGGAAAAATAATTTTGTGACTTTCCCCGAGCAGAGTTAGCATATCATGAAAAGGTAAGAAAGTGATAGTTAAAAAATCAGAACGATCACTAGGGTAATAGATAAAGGTATGTTGTTTATCAAGATTGTATTGAGATGTTGAAAAATTCACTTCAAGGGTTTTCCAATTGTAGGCTTTTTGTGATAAGTGAATGTTTGTTCAAAATTTTGTAATTTTTTAGCTTTTTTGAAATATTTGATTTTTTTTTGGATTTTGAAATATTTGATTTTTTGGATTTTGAAATATTTGATTTTTTTAGATTTTTGCGAGTTTTGAAAAAAAAAATGAAATACAAAATGTAAATAGACGTAAACAAACATGAATACACAACAAAAAGGAAAACATTCCATGGCTTAAGTAAACTAGGAGAAAAACACAACACGAGAAAGTGAAAGAAAGATACAAAAACAAGCAATAGAAACAAAACCCAATATGAACAGGAAGGATCCACACCAAAGTTATATGTGAACTAAGATGTGAATAAATTTCATACAATTGGTCTATAATCGCATTCCATATACATAGAGTACTGGTTATTATAACTAACAAATAGAAGAGACTAGGCTAAGAATATACAAGGCTACATTCCATATGTATAAAAATTATACAATAAAATACAACAAACAAGCCAATGAACAATGCATATAAATGTTAAATATAAACAAACAATTGAAAATATAACACAATTCACAACAATAATGTCCAAAGACTTTCCTAGTGTGTTCCATGATAAAAAGATAGACAAATGTCAAGTTGCCCCCAAGAGAAAACCAAAGCCAAATGGTTCCCCTAAGCAAAGTGATATTGCAAAGAGTGGCTTGATGGATTGGAAAAATGTAGATTACTGGGAGTAATCAGATGAAGAAAGTGGTGAATGAAATTACATAGTAGCGAGTATTTTTGGCAAGCATTTTTGAAACATTTTTTATTTTTTTTGTATTTTTTGAACAATTTTATACCTTTTTGTTGAAGTTTTGTGAGACATTTGAGAATGTTTTTTGGTCTTTTTGGATTTTTAGACCACACGCCAAAGAAGAGGGAAAATGCAATTCCCAAGTCATAACCAACACGCTATGTATGAAGGCAGTGAACGAAAGCATAATGGAAGGTGAACAAGAGTGGTAGACAATAGGAATGACAACCTAACAAGGAAAACATGTGACACAATACGAGGTAGAAAGATACAAGCGAGAAATAAGGTGAAAATGACAAAACAAGTGGATGGACTAATATGGCCCCAACACAAAGGTTACTCTTCGGAGACTTATGAGTAGAAATTCTTCAAATGAATGGAATTCATAGGCTCCTTTAATTTTTTCCATCCTCAGTAGATAGTTTATATGTGCCAGATCCAAATTTAATAGTTATAGCATAAGGACCCAACCAATTAGGCTCAAATTTGCCTTATTTTTCTCATGGTTTAGTTGTGTTCTTATGATTTTTCCTTGAGGACCAAATCACCGATTTCAAACTATCGAGGTTTGATCTTGTGATTAAAATTATGGCGTAGTCGATTCTGATATACCTACAGATGATCTAAGTCATAAAGCCATCTCTCGTCCAGTAATTTGAGCTCTGCAAGGGCATGTAACACATTAATCCTCTTCATGAATGAGGTGTTAGAGGGAGACACGAAGTGAAAGGTAGTTCAAATTCAATAGGTAATATGGATTTAGAGCCATATACTAGGGAGAAAAGACTAGCTATTGTAGGAGTACAAAAGGAAGTGTGGTAGGCCTAAAGGATGAGATACAACTGTGTATGCCAATTACGTCCAAACCTATTGACTTTCTTTTCTAGAATGGATTTGATAGTCTTGTTTGACGCTTTGGATTGGCTGTTACATTGTGGATAGTAGGGTGTAGCTAATTTTAGGTAGATATTATACTTTTTAACTAGGGAATTAAGATCCTTATTTTTGAAGGAACCATCATTGCCAGTGACAATAACACCAGAGATGCCAAAACAACAGATAATATGGTTAAAAATGAATTTAGAAATATTGCACCCACTAACATAGGTAAGAGGCATAGCCTCAACCCACTTTGTGAAATACTCAGTGGAAATTATAATAAATGTGTTGCCATCGAAAGACGTGGGCTTTATTTTTCCAATTAAATCAAGTCCCCAATTTTGAAAAAGGCCAAGGTGAAGTGATGGGCTGCAAGGCTTGGGATGGTGCATGAATGAGATTACCATGTTTTTGGCAAGCCTGACAATTTCTTCACAAAGTTGCATGCATCTTCCTCCATTGTGGGCCAGTAGTATCCAATGCACAAAATTTTCCTCGCAAGGATCATTTCTCTAGTATGCATGCCAAAAATACATGAATGTACTTCAAAATAGCATCTGATTAGCTTCATCA
Organism: Taxus chinensis; assembly: GCA_019776745.2. Taxonomy (NCBI): domain Eukaryota; kingdom Viridiplantae; phylum Streptophyta; class Pinopsida; order Cupressales; family Taxaceae; genus Taxus; species Taxus chinensis. The sequence goes on along the minus strand of CM034146.1, from coordinate 1,045,278,139 downwards.
TGATTGAGACATCTTAAGGAGAGTCCCATCATAGCCTCTTCGATATAAGGGTGTCAGTAAGAAGGATGTATCACGAAGCATGTTGTGCTAAGGATATTTTTATTGGCTGAATTTAAATTAGGAGAGTAGGCTTTGGTTTGAATGAAGGTATATATAATCTTGATATCAGGGATGATCAGGACCAACAATCTCACAAACCATGGTGGACTCTGTCAATTGGTATGCGGGCACCAAAAGATGTTCAACGAGGAACTCATTGTGAGTTTGATTAGTGTCGAATATAAGAAGGGATGTGATAGTTGTCATGACATCCACTACTTTGTTTTGTGCGTGAGGAACTTGTTCAAAATTGATAATCTAGAAATACCCTTTAAGGCTATCAACCATACGTTTATAGGGTAAGAGCTTCTCATATTTTACTTGATACTCTCTGTTAAATTGATTAATGATGAGAAGAGAATCTCTAATAACTATAAGTTCTTGTAGGTGCCAGGAGATAGCAAAGCCTAAGAATGCAATCAATGGTTCATACTCAGCTATGTTATTTGTGCAAGGGAAGATGATACGATAAGATTTAGGTATGAGGTCTCCATTTGGTGTACGCAAGACAATTCTTGCTCTATAACCATGGATGTTGCAAGATGCATCAAAGAATAACATCCATGAGGGGGTTACTTCTATGTAAAAAAGGTATTCATTTAGAAATTTAAAATTTAATAGTTGTGAACCTAGCAGTGGCACTGCAGCTAGCTGATCTACCAGTGTTTGATCTTTGATAGATTTTTGTTTGAAAATTTCAATTCCAAATTCATTGAGTAGTACAATCTAGCTAGACATTCATCCTATTAAGACTGGTCTTGAAAGTAGGTACTTAAGAGGGTCAACCCTTGAAATTTTATTGGTAGTAAGATTTAGTAGATAGTGTCACAGCTTGCCAAAAGAATAAAAAACCACTAAACATGCCTTTTCAACCTGCGAGTACTTGGTCTCATGTTTAAGGAGATTTTTGTTCAAATAATACACAACTTGTTCCTGACCCTTATCATTGTGTTGTGCTAATAATGCCCCATTAGCATGTTCTATTACATAAGTATGCAACAACATATGCTTATCCTGTATAAGTGACTTGTTCACCGATGGAGATGAAAGGTATTCTTTTAATTTCACAAAGGAGTCTTAACAGTCTTATGTCCATTTGAATTGAACATCCTTCTTAAGAAATCGATTCAAGTGATGGCACTTATCTACCAATTGAGAAATGAAGTGATGGATAGATTGTATTTTTCCTTGTATGCCTCTTAGTTGTCGAAGGTTCTAAGGAGATGGCATATCTATTATAGTTTTGACCTTGGTAGGGTCCACTTCAATTCTTCTTCATGAGACAATGAATCCCAATTTTTTTTTTCTGAACTGACACTAAAGACACATTTTTTTGGGTTAAGATGAACCTTGTATTCCCTTAATCACTCAAATATACACCTAAGAATTGTTGGATGATCCACTCTAGTCTTTGATTTAGCAAGAATATCATCAACATAATCCTCCATTATGTCATGGAAAATAACAGTCATGACATGTTGATAAGTTGCACCAACATTTTTAAGGAGAAAAGGCATGACCTTGTAACAAAATGCTTCCCATGGGGTTGTGAAAGTTGTCTTATGTTGGTCTTCTTTAGCAATTTGAAGTTGGTTATACCCGGAAATTACTTCCATAAGAGATAACATCTCATGGCCCGGAGTAGAATCGACTATCATGTCAATATTAGGCAAAGGGAAGTCATCCTTAGGACATGCCTTGTTAATGTCACAGAAATCTGTACAAATACAGATTTTGGGGGTCTTTTTTTGTAATTGGTACCATATTATATATCCATTTTAAGTATTGAATGGACCGTATGAACCCTGCATCCAATAATTTTTGTAGTTTGGCCTTAATGAGCAATGCTACCTTGGGGTGCATCTTACGCAGTTTTTGCTTTATAGGTTTGGCATTTGGGTTCACCATAAGGTGATGAACAATAAGCAAGGGATCAAGGCCTGACATATATTTCTAAGAGCAAGCGAATACATCCTGAAACTTGATTAGAAGTGCTCTGAAGGCTTTGATTTCATTTTTTTATAAAATGTCACCTAGTTGTAACAGTTTTGGTTGGTCTACAGTTCTAATGTTGATGGTTGTCATCTCTTCTACTAACAACTTAGAAGTGTCACTATCTTGAAATGATTTTATAGGATTGTGTAGATTGTCTAATATTTATGGATCCGAATCTCCTCTCTCTAGTGCCTCAGAAAATTTTTCACTATGTGAGATATAATTTGTCTTTTTTGTGTTTAATTTATTTTTCTTTAGGACTAGAGATTATAATTTCTTCACCAAATTAGGTGATAACATCAAGGTTTATATCGAAAACCTTCTTGTGATCTGACAAGGGAAAAGGGTCTCAAGCCCCAAGGAACTTCTGGATGACCTCATTATTTTGAGAAAGGTCCATGGAAATATGACACTATTGGTCCTGATCAATGTGGGAAGGATAAACAACATCAAGGGTTTGAATGGATAAGTATTCGAGGAAAAGTGTAGTTTCAGTGAGGTCTTCGAAGAGGCTATATGTGGAGCTGGTCTCAACTTCAAAATTCTAGTAATCATTGCTAGGTAATACATCAAATACTATAGGCCTTTTTTGAAATATTTCATATCCCAGACCATGCATGTGGAGATTAGATTTGACTATAACAGGTTCAAGAACACCATGTCCTTGTGGGCCAAGGCCTCTTCCTTTCCAATTCATGTTTTTCATTATTCTATGGGCCATGGTATAATCGGTGGATTCATAGAATTCTGCCATCTTGTCTTCATATAGCCAAGAGCCGTCAAAGATTTGAATATGTTTATCTTATAGATATCCATATCGTCTCCAAAGAGTGTTTCCAAGATAGTTTGGAGGTTTTCATAGGTGAGGAGTGTTAGGATTCCCATACCTGCGAGGTGATAATGGAAGTTTTCCAACAAGAAATGCATTTTTGAGTGTGTAATCGCCTAAGCCTTTATGGGAGAATGTAACCTTAGGTGACGCCTTAGATGTAGATGCTTTAGAGGAAGGCGCGGAGGCATGAGGAATAACCTCAGGTGGCACCTTAGATGATATTCTTCAGAATAAGACGCAGAAGCACAAGGGCACAATATTATTTTAGGGTAAATACGACTGGTAATAATAGGGGTTGCACTAGATTTAGTTGTGCTATCAGCAGATTGACATTAATTTTATTTTTTGTACCTTACTTCAACAAACTTACAGTATACAAAGGGGTCAGTATCGCCATGCAAAGTGAAATATCTTCCGTTATGTGGAAACTTTATGTACTAATGGGAGGTGGAAGATACTAGATGCATTGCATGTATCTAAGGTCTACCCAGAAGAAGGTTATATGAAGTTTATGTGTCAACTACATGACATAGAGTGTCAAGGAGCTGTGGGCTTACTTGTATGGGAAGAGTGATGGTACCACAAGACTGAAATTTATTATTATCATAACCATGAATGGTAATAATATTAGCATCTAAGTCATTTATTGTATGGCCAAGGCAGCGAAGCATTTTTATAGAGTAGATGTTAAGAGTTATTCCATTATTGATAAGAACTCTCTTGACCTTATGGTCTGTAACGTAGGCTTTGATATAAAAGGAGTTATTGTTAATTAGATTTGGGTTCAACATATCTTGAGGCCCAAAATATAGGATAGGAGTTTCAAGCATAAGGTTTTCGATCATAGCCTGAAATTGTTGAACATTGAGAGTAGGAGGAACACGTGATTCATTTAGAGCACAAGTGAGAATATCCTGAAAGCTAGGTGAGTCTTTTAATAATTCCATTAGAGATATATGTGTTGGTGTGGTTGTTAATTGTTTGATGAAATCATGAATAGGAGTGGGATATTTGGCATTAGAGTTTGACTTTTGATTCGAAGGAGCTGTTGGCTTAGACGTTTGAGGTTCTACAAAAGACGTAGAAGGTTGGTTTTCTGCGGGAACCTAGATCTTCCTATGGCGTGTGGTCACAACATTATCTGAAGGTTTGAATTTAATGGTCACCATTGTAGAAGGCAGTTCCTCAATAAATGAGATAATTGAACTGAAATCAATGTTATTGGTAGAAGAACCTTTATCAACATTTTTATCGTCACTACCATGTTTGGGAAATGGGTTTGAGAACACCTTGATATTTTCATTGGGTGTCTTATTTGGTGATGGTTCTTCAAAAGTGATATCTCCATTGTCAATGAGATCTTGGAAAAAGTGGCATAAACGAAAGCATTGATTAGTTAGGTGACCATTAATGTGATGAAAATCACAATAAGTATTAAATTTATACCAAGTGGACTTGGGTTCTCTCTTAACCCAAGGTATGGTATTGGGATATGTAACCATGTTTGTGTTAATGAGTTTTTGGAGGAAACTAGAGAGAGGTTCTCCCAAAGGAGTGAAATGACGTTGCTTAGACTCATGAAAGGAGGAAACATCTTTGCTAGAAACAACAAGAGGTTGTTTACCTTTGTTTGGTTTAGTTTGAGTCTTTTGGACATTATGAATATGACGATTGTTCATAACACCATCATTGACCATATTGCGATTGAGGTTAACAGGTTTGGACTTGTCTTGGTGAGAGCTGTTAGGATGGTTATTATGTTACCCATTATATTTTGAATGGGGTTTGATCAAACCTTTTGTGACAAGGGATTTTTTAATCTGGGATCCTTTCTTAATAACTTCTTCAAAAGTATTAAGGCAATGCATTTGCATGTGAAAGAATAGCTCACTGTTGAGGTTAGGTACTGAAAGAGGGTTTAAAACCCGTAAGTGGGGATCACAAAGGATGACATGCACATCAATGGACGTGTGAATGACAGTGTGAAGAGATCTTGAGAGGAGTAAGCATCAACCGAATGTGCACGCAAAGATTTGAAACACGGGCATAGCCTGGTTAAGCCATAAAACTATCCTCTATCTCATAGATCAAATGGGGTGTACATATAGGAGGTGTTGAGTAACCCCCTGTGCTGCAATCATGACAACTTGAGTAGAGAGGGGGAGTTACATTCCCAAAATAGAAGTGTAACTCCCAATGACACATATGACGCATTGATGCACTGACATGCTGACGTGTAAGGGAATCTCATAATGACCCCTAAATGACACATGGACCTACGATCTCACCTAAGTGAGATAACTCACCTAATGATGTGGAAAATAACACACACCAACACCCCCCTTCATTGTAACTTATGATAAGGCGGCAAGTCAGAAACGAGAAATGGGTCCCAGCACAAGGCCTGATGAGGTACCCATGTACAAGAAAGAAGTCCCAAGCAGTGAAGGAAAAACCAGTGGGAAAAACATCCACCACAAGAGAAAAACACACTCTCTAATCTAAGAAAGATGCCAAATATGGGTCCTGGCCATAGATGAGCCTGAAAGGGTACCCATGTATAAAGAGGCAATATCTCAGAAAGAAGAAGAAGAGAGAAGAAGAGGGAGATGAGAGGAATGCAGAAGATGCCATGGATGGATATGAAATCTGCAACTTTAGGAGGTATTCCAAAATAATGTCGATGACGAGATCCTCTTCCTCTAGACTGAAGAAGAGCCACCCGCAACGAACTATGTGCTTGCCCTTAGGAAGGATAAAAATGATGTGTTAGAAGTCCGCCCACTCCACAAAGGAAACTAAAGGCAGCAACACAAAGAACTTTGAGTCTGGTCCACGAAAGTGTGATATAGGTCTAGCGAGTGAGTGCCAAGGAACCGGAGGTAATGCCACATGCATAGAACTGTCAGAGTGAAAAAGAGGAACACCCGCAGAAAGGATGTCCAAGTGATGTGAAGGGAACAAAACATCCTCCACAATAGAAAAGGGATCCACAGCTGAGGGTGGATTAATGAAGGTCTCTGGAAATGTGGAAGTGACATGATTCCCAGAAGGGGCACTCCCAACAACAGAGATGATGAACTCCTTTGAAACACTTGTAGATGGATGAGGGACCTGTAGTGCATCACAAGTAGACTCTGTGAAAAGATGACTAAGGTCAGGCAGATACTCGTCCCAATGAGGGGGATCAACAAACAGAAGAGTGATGTCAGATAGGTATGAATTATCCAATGAAGGTGGAGGAGTGAAAGGGGCCTCGCACACTGAGGGTGGAAAAGAGGCAGGTGTGATGACTGTATGAGGCTGAGTAGGAGACTGCTCGATATTTGATGAGATGTGGGATGTGTCAACACTCTTTGGAATAGTGAGAGAAAGAGGAGAGAAGTCCTCTGTAATGCTCTCTGCATCAGAACTGGGTGCACAATCCTTGTCATCAGAAGTAGAACCAAATGAGTTTATGTCAACAGAAATACCATCACATGAAGAAATGGAGGAGACAACTGAATCAGCAGCAGCAACAATGACATCAGTATGTGAAGGGTCTCCATAGAGGGACTGAAGAATGCTCCAGACACAATGAGGTGGATCTGAGTCTGCCACGTGAAACCAAATAGAATGAGAGACATGCATCATCATGTGGCCAAAAACATGGTCACAAGTGTCAAGGAATTCCTCCAGATGACGATGATCAGTGGGTGTAGGAACTGGCCCAAGTAAGAAGGGTGAAAGACCCTCGTGAGCGAAGTAACATTCCATGGAAGCACGCCAAGCTGAATAGTTACCTCTCCTGGTGAGAAGTGGTGGAGGCTGTAAGGCAATCCTATGATGCTCAAGTCTGGAAAAAGCACTCTCCATGATGAAAAATGCAAGATGCACAAAAGCAAGACATCGGACTCAGCCAATAATGCATCTGCATGTGAAAGCCCAAGAGTACAGTCAACCCCCCTAGAATGTGGCACTTTATAAAGTAGTGTGTTTACAAAATTGATAATTCCATCACGTAATGTGTGAAAAATCATGTAACTTTGACTAAAAAAGTGCTAAAAAATGAGTAGCGAGTCAAAAGTTATAGCATTAAAGCGATTCTCACAACTGATGAAAAATGTCACTAGGCGTTGCAAATGCATTAAAAAGGTGCACGAGATGGGTGCAAAGGGTATCATGTGGGTACTTGTTGGAAATGGCATAGAATTTTAGTAGGGGTTTGTTTTGACTGTGAGGGAGGATTAGCCTCCTGCCAACCCCGAACCTCACCCTCCATCTTCGACGCTCGTAGGAGGGTTGATAAAACAAGCCAAAAAATAACCTTAAAAATTATTACATGCCATGAAAATGTTTTTATGACCTCAAAACATTAAAAATAGGATAAGGAGGGGGCCCACGTTGAAAATCCATGGTTGTTTGACCGAGTTGAGAGTGCCAATGGAAGCCCACATGTGTAGATTTGAAACGGTTGACACAAGCTTGTAAGCGTCGTTGTGGGTTGAGTGCGTGTCAGGTGCTGTAGTTGGGAAGGCTGCCACGTGTTGGGGTTGAGTTGAAACAGTGTTGCAGCTAAAGAGAGTGGAAGCCCATGTGGAGAGTGGCCAGGTTGCTGTAGGAGTGGATGCCCATGTGCTTTCCGTGCATGAGGGAGGTGCTTGCAAAATGGTTGCAGCAAAGGAGAAAATGCAGTGTGTTGTTACTGTGTTGAACGCAGGTGCTGAGTGAAAACACTTGAGGGAGCAGGTTATCAAGGAAAAAAAATTTTCCTCATGAACATGCCTCTAAAACTCTGAGTAATGACAGAGATTCTCCTTGCAAGTGAGAGTAGCCAGACATAATTAGAAACATAGCTAGTGTAAAAGAAACAATGCACAAGCAGATAGAATGCAGGCCAGAGAAAACGGTTGTAGGTAGGGACAATCTGTAGAGAGTTGAATGCATAACAAGAACTCTAACCCACACAAAAAATGTTAGAACCCATGCAAAAAATGAACAAGGAGCACAACAAGCGGAAGGCAAGGTAGACCAAATGCATCCACGAGGAAACCAACATGGGAGGATGGTAGTGTTTGAACATGCATGGAAACACGCTGAACCATAGGTTCACGCCAAAGAAAAAAATGAGCTCACGAATAGAAGCAATCACGAACTTAGCAATAGATGATGCAAACCTGATACAAAACAACACAACAACCTCTGAAGACCACATGCAAAAGCTATAAAACCACAAACACCCCAAAAACACCCATGATCACCACAAACAACTGAGCAAGAGGTATGAAACCTGAATCAGTGCAAGTAGTGCACGGTCGGAATAAACATTACGACACACACAACGAGATCTGGATATCATGCCAGAAGCTAGAAAACATGCACAGAAATGTTGATGAGTGCACGGATCCACAAGATCTGCTCTGATACCATGAAAGAGGGTTTAAAAACCGCAAGCGAGGATCACGAGGGATGCCGTGCACATCAATGGATGTGCGAACGATAGTGTGAAGAGATCTCGGGAGGAGCAAGCATCAACCGAATGTGCATGCAAATATTTGAAACATGGGCAGAACCTAGTTAAGCCATAAAAATCTCCTCTATCTCATAGATCAAATGGGGTGTACATATAGGAGGTGTTGAGTAACCCCCAGTGCTGCAATCATGACAACTTGAGTAGAGAGGGGGAGATACATTCCCAGAATAGAAGTGTAACTCCCAATGACACATATGATGCACTGACACACTAACGTGCTGATGCAATGACGCGTAAGGGAATCTCATAATGACCCCTAAGTGACACATGAACCTATGATCTCACCTAAGTGAGATGACTCACCTAATGATGTGGAAAATAACACACACCAATAGGTACAAAGATGCTCACAAGTTATTTCTTGGGCAAGGAACATGGAAAGGCAACTAACAATCCCATGCCATCTTTGTAGGAATTGTAAAAAGGGTTTCATTTGTTCATTGTTTAGCATTACAAAAATCCATCATTGAAAATTTAGAGTCTAGGTTGAGTGAGCAATGTTTAAAAAAATTCTCTGAGAGGTTTGTGAAAGTTTGTATCGAGCCCTTGGGGAGGTGTAGAAACTATTCCAAGGCTTGTCCACCTAGAATTTGTGGAAAAAGACACATTAAGAAGACATCATTATAGGCCACCTCTTGGAAAGCCATACATGACTGGTGTTTAGTATTATCATAACCATTAATGGTAATAATATTAGCATCTAATGTATGGCCAAGGTAGCGAAGCATTTATATAGAGTAGATGTTAAGAGTTTTCCTCCATTTTTGATAAGAAATCTCTTGACCTTATGGTCTATAACGTAGGATTTGATAGACAAGGAGTTATTGTTAATCAGATTTGGGTTCAACTTATCTTGAGGCCCAAAATATAGGATAGGAGTTTCAGGCATAAGGTTTGCGATCATAGCTTGAAACTGTTGAACATTGAGAGTAGGAGGAACACATGATTCATTTAGAGCACGAGTGAGAATGTCCTGAAACCTAGGTGACTCTTTTAACAATTCCATTAGAGATATATGCGTTGGCATGGTTGTTAATTATTTGATGAATTCATACTGACTAGGAGTGGGAGATTTGGCATTATAGTTTTACTTTTGATTCGAAGGAGTTGTTGGCTTGGACGTTTGAGGTTCTGAAGAAGACGTATAAGGTTGGTTTTCCGTACGAACCCACATATTCCTTTGGCATGTGGTCACAACATTACTCGAAGGTTTGAATTTAATGGTCACCATTGTAGAAGATACTTCCTCAATAAATGAGATAATTGAACTGAAATCAATGTTTATTGACAGAGGAACCTTTGTCAGCATTTTTATCGTCACCGCCATGTTTGGGAAATGGGTTTGAGAAAACCTTGAGATTTTCGTTGGGGTGTCTTATTTGGTGATGGTTTCTTCAACAATGATATATCCATTGTCGATGAGATCTTGGGCAAAGTGGCGTAAGTGAAATCATCGATTAGTTAGGTGACCGTCAATGCAATGAAAATCAAAATGAGTATAAGCTTTATACCAAGTGTGCTTGGGTTATCCCTCAACCCAAGGTTTGGTGATATGATAGGCAACCATGTTTACATTAACGAGTTATTGGAGGACACTGGAGAGAGGTTATCCCAAAGGATTGAAACGGCGTTGCTTAGGCTCATGAGAGGAGGAAACATCTTTGCTAGAAACAACAAGAGGTTGTTTACCTTTGTTTTGTTTAGTTTGAGTGTTTTGGACATCATGGACATGATGGTTGTCCATAACGCCATCATTGACCATATTGCAATTGCGGTTAACATGTTTGGACTTGTCTTGGTGAGAGTTGGTAGGATGGTTACTATGTTGCCCATTATCTTTTGAATGAGGTTTGATCAAAACTGTTACAACAAGGGATTTTTCAATCTGCGATCCTTTCTCAATAACTTTTTTCAAGAGTATTAAGGTAATGCATTTACATGTGAAAGGATAGCTCACTGTTGAGGTTAGGTAAAAATATGCTCACAAGTTGTTTCTAAGGCATGGAGCATGGGAAGCGACTAGTAAATCCCATGCCATCTTTGTAGGAATTGTGCAAAGGTTTCATTTATTTGTTGTTTGGCATTACAAAAAATCCATCATTGTAATTTTAGAGTCTAGGTTGAGTGAGAAATGTTTAATGAACTTCTTTGAGAGGTCTACAAAATTTTATATCAAGCCCTTTAGGAGTTGTAGAAACAAGTCCAAGGCTTGTCCACATATACTTTGTGGAAAAATACGTATAAAAAAAGACATCACTATAGGCCACCTCTTGGAAATCCATATATAAATCCTTGATATGTTCTCTAGGATCACTATTTCCCTTGTATTTGTCGAATTTGGGCATCTCAAAAGATTTGGGAAAGGGAATGCACAAGATTTTCTTATCAAAGGGGTAAGGACACAATTTCTTCAAAGTTGAATTGTTTGTGTTGATGTTACATACTCGAGATGGTTTCCTTCATGATTTACCATTCTTGGGAAAATGGTGAGTTGTTCTGCAAGAAGGATAAGGAACCATTATTCATAGAGTTGTTGTTATCTTTGGTGTGCATGGTATGACTCTTAAATAAAGCATCACTAGTTTTCTTTGGTGCCTCATTGTTATGGGATTCATTGGTGACATTGGAATTTAGGATAGAAAGTTGTTTAACCATCTCATTAATTTGATTCATAAGGGATTTAGTGGGATCAGTGACTGAATCAATTGATTTTCCTTTGTTCCCTAAGTTAGATTTGTATTTTTTTTTATTCATTGTGTTTGGTGTTGTTGGAGGTGGATTTGTTTCAATCATCGTTGTTCGTGTGACTAGGGTCTAACCAATCGTCATTGTTTGTCGAAATGAAAAGTTCACCCTTGTTGGGTGGTAGTTTTCCAAGTAATGCTCATAGAACATCCTCATCAAAATCAGAGGGTAATTTTTCTCCCATCTCAAGGAGATGAAGCAAAAACTGGTCTTTATTCATATGTAAGATATTTTCGACATGGGATTATTTTTCGAGTGAGATGTCATTCTGATCATCCTTAGAGTTTTGGTCATTGCCACTATCAAAATTTCCAAAAGGATTTAGATGTCGTTCATTCCTTCCAAAAGGACTATAATCTTTGTGTCATGTTCCCACCATTTTTAAAAGAGGGGAGAAGCAAAAGAGAGATGTGAGAGATAACTCAACCCGTAGCAAAGTGAATGCGATGATGGAAGAGAGGTGTATGATTAAGTTTGGTAGTAACTTGTCCCTTAACAAAGTGAGTGTCAAGATGGAAGTGTGTAAAAGAGATTGATAAACTTGACCCTTGACAAAGTGAATGCCAAGATGTAAGAGTGATTTAATGTAGTGAAAGTTCTCAACCTCTAACAAAGAGAATATTAATATGGAGGAGGGTTATAGTGATAAAATTCCAAATGTGCTCAACCTCTAACAATGTGAATGCTAGAATGGAGGAGCAAGGATATATTTATATCAAATGTACTCTACCAATAGTAAAGTGAATGCTAGATGGGAAGATGGTATGAAGGAGTCAAACCGTATGCAATGTGTTAAACCCTTAACAAGAATTAGTTAAGAAGGAAGAGACTAATGAAAGGATGAGAATCAAATATAAACAACGTAAATGTGGGGAAAGAAGATATGATGAAGTGTATAAAATGCAACACAGAGTTTGTCAAGTTAGAGACATGGAGAAAGAAAACGTATATAGTTTAACGATGATGATGTCAAACTAAAGGATGCAAGAAGAGAGTGAAGATAAGATGTGATGGAATTGATTTGTGACAAAGTGTAATACAACACTGTCAAGATGTGAGTCGTAAGATGAAAGTGATTGAGTGAGGATGTGGATATCCACAGCTCAAGACTTGATTTTGAAAAGGAGATGGAAACTTAAACTTTGGGAAATGTAATCTAAATGTTTAAGTGTCGAATGAAATGGAAGATAAAATCAAAATGAGGTGAGTACAAAATATAGAAAAATTGATGGCTGTGAAAGATGAAGAATCAAATAAGTGAATGATAACTCCAAATGAATGAAAGAAGGTCAAATGGAGAATGCAATGAGGACGAAAAGATTGTAATAATGAAAAAGAGACAAATTTTTTGAAAAGGGGAATTTCAAGATGGGGATGAAAGATAGTGAATGACTGACGACGAAGAGAAAATATGGCAAGAAAAAGAAGTAAATGTCAAGTCCAAATAAGGATAAATTTGGAGACAACGAACACAATAGAAGATGAACCCAAATAAGGAGTATTTGGGATTGCGAAAAGGAAGTGAAAAATAATCCAAGTAAATTGTACTTGGAAAGATGAAACGAGGATGAAAGTAGAATCAAAACAAGGAGTGTTTGGAAAATTATGAAAATATACGAACGTGAAGAGAGAATTTAAATAAGGAGTATTTGAAACTACGAGAAGATACAAATGTGAAAGAGGGATCCCAAATAATGAGTGTTTGCAAAAAAGGGAGTGTGGAACACTACTACAAAAAGAAATAAAACAAAAGAAGAAAATATAAAAATAGTTTTTGTTTAACTGTTTGTTTGTGGCCTCTACCTTAAATTGGCTTGGACACTGTTTAGCTTCCTAGGTGGTTCTCTCAACTAGGTGTCAGCAGTATATCCAAGCCAGCACAATGCTATTACTATCTGACAACTTTAATTCACCCCCTTTGAAACCCTGAGCAAAGATCTTGCTCAGAATGAATCACACTGGGGTCGCCACTAAGGATATCCATGACTCTAACTCACAAGGCTTTACTAGTCAGGCAGGATAAAAGGTTCTCATTTTGTCCACAAGGTTCCCTCTTGTGGGACTACTTTGGGGTTCCTAGAACCACCCCCTTGTTATCTTAAGGATTATGCTAAAGGGGTTATGTTCTAGTTAAGCAATTGAGTCGTAGCTCTTAACTGAACTTGTAATTACAATGTTTTTAATGTGGTGTATTTTCTTATCTTTTGAGCTTAATGTGGTTTAGTCGTACACCATTTGGCAACATGTAGTTAGTATTTTTGATGGTCTTCGTAGTGTGGGTCTTGTAAACAAATATTAGAATGTTTTCTGGAAGGAGGTAAAAAAAAAAGACACCAAAAGTGAACACATGTTTTTGATTTCCAAGGTCGCTTAAAAAGCGCAAGGAAAGAGCATACGTGTGAGTTAGCTTTGATTAAGTAAAACGTTAATTCCCAAAAACAAAAAAGAAAGAAATGAACATATTTATGATTCCCAAGAATGCTTAGAAAGTGCGAGGGAATAGCATATGCGTGATTGTTTCATGGTTAGCCTCATAAAACAAAAGAAAATGACAAATGAGAAACATGCAAAACAAGTGAGAAAGCGTTAGTCTATGTAGAAAAATGATGAAATGGATGTAAAATGGCTAAAAAATGATAATAAATTGGACCAAAACATCCAATAACCCTATTTTGGCAAGTTTAATGGTTAGTCTTGGTTGCGAAAATGATGAAAGTAACTATGAAAAAGTGTCATAATCGATGAAACCCCCCAAAACACCTATAAGACCTACAAAACGAATGGGTGACACGATTAGTTTAGTTGACAATAATAACAAAAAATAAATAACAAATGCCTCATATTGTGTATTAAAAAAATAATGTAAACCAAAGTTTAAATGAGATTGAAAATCCTAATAAAAAGTAAACGAAGGAATTAACTAGAAACAATGCCAATAAGAAATGATGTAGAATTAAATAAAAGTAAAGTAAAATGAGAAACTATTTAACACATATATTAAATTAATAAAGCTAACTTATTATAAGAAAATAAAGTAGGCTAACGAAGCAATAGGCTACAAACCTAACCTAAATGTGAATGTTTCCCTAACTGAAGTGTCTAAAATAAAGCAAAACCTAAGTTTGTTTTGTGTTTGTGTCCAAGTTTGGTGGTTCGTGTAGGAGAGGAGCTTGTGATTGACATTGAGGGCCGTGTTCGGGGTAAGGAACGTGGGGAAACAGCGAGTCGGGTTAGTCCACAAGGGGAGGGTAGATCATGAGGTGGCTTGGAAATATGAGCTCACCGAGAAGGGCTCGGGGTAGGCTCACAGGGAGAGTGAGGGGATTGTGTAGGCGAGGACTCAGTCGGGGGTGGGATCGAGTTTGGGGTGGGCTCGCTAGAAGCTAGGGGAAAACAAAGGAGAGGAAGCTCGGCCAAGAGGTCCAAGCTAGGGTGATGGGGGTAGTTGGTAGGGGGACGAGGGTGTGGGGAGCATATTGACCGAGATGGGGGGTAGGAGATGGGTTTAGGCTTAGGGTTTTCAATTTTTTTAATTTTTTTTATAAATATGTTTATTAAGAAAAGCAGATCTGTAATCTATTTTTTAAATTTTTTTAATAAAATCTAATCTTTGTTTTATTTTTGTGTGCAAGTAGTACACCAAGAAGATAAAAAGGCAAGAGAAAAAAACCTGTAAACCTAGAAACAAGAAATTGTAAACAAAATTTTACCCTAAAAAATTACAAAAAGAACAGTAAATCAAGAACATGAAATATGTTAATTTTTTTTCTTTTCATATGGTAAACTGTTGCCTTTGCTTCCAAACCTACACAAAAACACAAAACACAACAAAAGCACTCCAAGAAAAAATTTAGACAAACAAAATGAAACAAAGATGAAAGAGGAGAGGTGCGATGTTAGGAAATTTATATGTTATTGTGAACATTATTTATGTGTGTATTTGTAATATACGAGTTGTCATATAAACAACTCATATAATTTTGTAATAGTTTAATTATATTCGTGAGTTGTGGCAATGCCTTGGGAACTACACTCTATATTGATTCTCAAACCACTAATTACACCCATACTACTTATGCTCGAATCCTGGTGGAACTTGACACCGATAAAAATCTTCTTGCAACCATAGACCTTAGAGTGCAAAACAAAACTTGGTCACAACCTCTTGATTATGAAGGTCTTCCTTTTCATTGTAGAAGATGTTTTTGCTTAGGGCACACATCTACTGAGTGTGGGATGGAAAAACGTCAACATGAGAAGCGTAGCTAGTGGAGAGATGCAATTCTGAAACACCTGATTTTTGATGCAAAAAAGGGACTAGATTCAAATGCAGATACAAATTTTGAATCCATTTCAGCCCCTGAAACTGAATCTCAAATTGTGAGCAGCATGAAAACTGTACAAGTTGTTGAGGGCAGTATGGAAAATGTTAAATATCTCTCTCATGTTAATGACGTGGCTGTCCCAAAAGGAACAAATGCGACTAAGGAAAATACTCCTCCTTTGTCTTCTTCTCCAACCACGAAGGCTCCATCAGGATGGGTTACGGTCAACAAAAAGAAAAAATCTACCCCTCTGAAGGGTAACACTTTGCCTTGATGATTCTTATCTCTGCTATTGGCTGGCTGGGCTACATGGGTCTCATTTTTCTTGGCCAGATAGCAGGTTGCTTCCAATGGTGCTGTTACGCCATTGTTGTTCGATTGCTATACTTCTGTTGTTTTCTTGTTGTTTCTTTGTCGGTTGTTTGTTGACATTTTTCTGTAGTCGGGCTCTATTGTTCTATTTGGATTTTGATCCTTCTCTTGTGCTTTAACTTTCAATTCTAGCTTCTGAGCCTTGGTGTACAAGGGTATAGTCCCTTTCAAAAAAGTATTTGCCAATAATAAAAAAAAAAACACACGTAGATTATCTCTAGAGAGATATTAGGAGTTGAGTGAGAGATATGAGGGATTAGAGATAGGTGGAGAGATTAGTGGATAAGACTTGACTCCTAGTTAATAGGATCAAGCATTTGTATAAAAAAATCCATCTCTACATGAATAATACATTCTGAATGAATTAAATTACAATACATTTATATTCAAAGTTTTATTAGTGTGCTATTTTTTCTTGTTTCTATGTTTGAATCTGAACCAAAAATAATATTTGGTATCAGAATAGGTATGCAAACCTGACAATGGATTTTCTGTGATTGAGCAAGAGCATTTTTTAAGAAAATCTGTCTGAAGAATAGATTGTAGTTTTTGTTCTAGGATATGGGTTTCTCTAAAACTTATTGGGTTTCACGAAATATGGTTAATACAACTACAGAAGAAATTTCTGCAGAACCCAAATAATATTTTTGGAGAAAAACACATTTCATCGAGCCTACATTATACAAGTTAGGAGTTTCTATAAATGTTTCTTTTGTCACAGGATATTCAGTTCGTGGTCAATTCGTGGGAGATTACAGACCTGTCATGCCACATGGATCACATGTACCTTCCTTCTAGTCATGTAGTCATTTGGTAATTATTTTTTAGTCTTTGATTTATTTTACCATCCACGTGGACGGATTGTAGAACTCGTATTTCTCCTGAGTAGGTACTAGACAGAACTCACCCATGTTCACACTAAGGGGGTGAATGTTAGGAAATTTATATGTTATTGTGAACAATATTTATGTGTGTATTTGTAATATATGAGTTGTTGATGGTACTCTTTGACAACCATCGGATTGTAGAACATGAGCATATAAACAACTAAGGGGGTGAATGTTAGGAAATTTATATGTTATTGTGAACATATAATTTTGTAATAGTTTTTAATTATATTGGTGTGTTGTGATAATAACACACGTAGATTATCTCTAGAGAGATATTAGGAGTTGAGTGAGAGATATGAAGGATTAGAGATAGGTGGAGATATTAGTGGATGAGACTTGACTCCTGGTTAAGAGGATCAAGAATTTGTATAAAAACTCCATCTCTACATAAATAATACATCCTGAATGAATTAAATTACAATATTTTTATTTTCAGTATTTTATTAGTGTGTTATTTTTTCTTGTTTCTACATTAGAATCTGAACCAAAAATAAAATGTGAGTCCCACTGGGCTTGCCAAAATGTAAACAATGAAAAATTACCTGTGAATTGAAGACAAACAAAATACAATCCAAACCTTCAGTAATCACTCAGTGTAAACCTCATAGGAGAGATTTTGAAGCTGTATAACCTTTGTAAAGTAATTGATTTATGGGTGCTCTTGAATGGCCTCCAAAGGTGAGTGAAATTTTTACGAACAAAGTAGTTAGAAACCTTCAGAATGCAAATTGATATAGTTTATTTGCAAACAATTCAAGAGGATTTGGAATAAGACAAGCCTGCAATTTATAGAGGCATAACCAATTAGAAGTTAGTTGAATATTTTTGAATGCACATGCTAAAAATAGCATTAGAGGAGGTTGCGGTAGTTCCAGGGAATTTAGGGCCAATGACTGAATTAATTACATAAGTTGCATCCGGAAAGGTGGTTATACTTGTAATTCAATTGCCCCCACCTTTCTAGGATTCTAGAAGTGTAGTTAACTAGGATGAGGATGTGGAGTCCAAGTGGAGTCTAAGTTGATGTTGACTAAGATGTGCGCACACTAACTAATTAATTAATCATTTAATTAATAAATGATAATTAACTTAGCTAAAGGTGCACTAAGGGTACATGTGATTAATTTAATTAATCCAATGGGTGCAATGTGTATGAATTAATCGATTTAATCAGTTAATCACAAATGGGTGAATAACATGATGTATTAGGAAGCAAAATGGGATAAGATGGAAACATGGGTGTAATTTTGGGGTGTCTACAGACACCAGTGCCCAGATACAAACACTATTACCTAGGCACTCATGATATTTCTTGGGCACCTATGAACAGGGGGAAGTTACAATTACTTTCTTAGATCATCACAGTCTAGAACAATTTCCACAGTACAAGAACAATCCTCCAACAATAAGAATGCATTCTTTCTCCACATTCTACACGGAACAATACAGAAATAAACACGAGACGTACCATCTGTAGTGGTGCTTATTTGGGAAGCAGTCATGAAAGGAGAATAACACTAGACCTCTCTCTCCAAGACTCTTTTTTCGTGGCGTGAGATCACCCAAAAAAATTCTCTTAGCATGAGATAAACCAATTTTTTTTTCTCTTCTACAACATTTTAAGGACATCTCTCTATCTTTTTACACTCATGATCATCAGGTGCACACTTTCCTTTTACTACTTTTACACACATTCACATACTTTTACAAATTTTTAATAATACATGACTTTGATTACTCTTTTGCTCTAATTTTGTAGGTTTTTCCTTAATACACAACAAGAAACAATCCCACATCAAGTACAATAACATGTACAACATGGTACAATACAATACACTTCACCTCTAGGGTCACTTCTTCTTTCTTAGCTTTCGCGCTTCATTTTTATCACTTCACACTTTCAATTTTCTCTTTGCCACGTTATCGCCATCACATTATACATGGTTATCAGGTACACACCTCTTATCTACTTTATGTTATTGATTATTCACTCAACAACAAAAAAGTGGGGGGAAATGTAGACACAAAATCACACACTTGGGTACATTTATAGGTCCTAAAAGAATACTTGCATTCATATGATTCCTAAGCGATACTACTAGTAATTGACTACTGTCTTTGGCCTTTTATCTGTGTATCTTATTTTTTATTTGGCCTTCTACACCCTACAACCTAGTATAAACTTTATTGCCTTATCTTTCAGGATGCCAGCACCCAGGTGCCCTCATCCTTCTAGGTGCCCTTGACTTCTTTCTACTTTACTCACTCTTTTTGGGATTTTTTAATCTTTTGGCCACCTTATTTTCTTATGGGTCAGCCTTCTAGTTGTCAATTACGAAATTCAACTAAGGGGATCATATAAATACAAAGCTATGTGACCAAAATAAAGGACCAAGATCTAAGCATCTATTATCATCACCTAAGGATGTATCCAAATGCATTATAAAAGCATAAAAGGCATCCATCTAGCACTCATATAAGGGACTGCATTTTATGCATACACGCACATGAGGGGAAGTTCATTTTTCCATCCACACATCTATTTACATTAGTACATTTAGCCATTTCCCGCTATGACACACTTGCACAAGGTCTTCCTAGGGAAAAATTCTATCACACACTCATAAGAACTACATGGAGTCTGAAATGTAGTGCAACACTTGGTTGTAAGCTCACTCAGTTGGGTGATCGCTAGGGTTAGTAAGAATCGTAATTTTACATCTTTTATTTTTGGGATTTGAGGGTTTTGCAAATATTTATCTCTTTGCATGTTTCAGGCGCATTCGGTGATCTTCCAACGACATACAGGTGACCAAAAGTAAAGGTTAATGACACATATGTGTCACAGTAAAAACTAGTTTTTGAGTTCTTGTGCAGTCGCAAGTGCCTAGCTGAGGTCCCCAATGCTTAGACACCCTAGTCTTGTTCTAAGAACCCTATTCCCAACATATCCAACAACTCCAGAATTTTACAGAGGCAATTGTGACAATCTTATCCTCCTAATCATCAGTTGTTTCCAGTCCAGATCATCTTCGGGAAAACATGAATCAGCTAAGTCTTTATTTCCCTCTTTTTTACTGAGGGTTTTAATATTTTATCTAGCTTATTTTTTGTGTCATTTACTGGTGTCCCCGATATTTCACCCTGAAATCTGGGACAACCCCTTTTAAACAAAAATAATTCTTTTCAATGTAACGGGTCGTTTTGTGTTTATTTTTCCTATAGTTGTTTTCATCACTATAAGGTAACCCCAGAGAGTCATAAAAGCCAAATTTTCCAAATACCCACATGCTAAAACTCACTCTATCCCTTCGCCAGGTTTTGGCTGAGAGAATTTTATTTATTTATTTAATAAATAATTTTTTAAAAAAAATAGATTGAGCTAAAATTAGAGGATTTAGGTTATATAAAAGCACTTCACCCCATCATTATTACCATAGAACATTCAGCCGGGGGGAAGAATTTTTGCAGATTAGCTAATTGGAGAAATTTTTGAGTAATTTCTTGTAACTTATTTTGTTTTGTTTTATTTCTTTTTGTATGTGTTTTGGTTTATTTTCTTTGACAATTCCCATAGCCTATTCATTCTTCTTGCCAGATCTTTCCCCAGGATTAGGTTTTTGAAGAAGTTATCCAATTTTTTTAAATTAATAATCTGTCTACAGGCGATCATAGCTCATAATTCTTTCAGACGATTGCAAGAAGTTGTTTGGTCCAAAAGGGCGCAAAAATGGATTCTATGAAAATAAGAAAAATATTTCCATCAACGCATAGAGCTCGAGAAAATATGCACTTTAAGAGAAAATGACACCTAAAACAGAGCCACAAAATGAAAGTTATGGCACATGCAAGTTTTGCTGCTACATCTTCCTAGACCCTTTCCAAAAATGGAAAATTTTATTATCTACTTGTGTTTCCTTCACCAAAAATCCAAAAAAGGAAAGAAATGTTGTCTTCATGCCAGTCGTAATTTTCAAAGCTTCCTTCCATCTCCAATTTCCACGCCGCCTTTAGTGACAAATTTTTACACAATTTTAAAGGTAGAATTCACAGTACAAGTCACACTTTTGGAAAAGAGCTATCTTTTGTGAAAGTCACACTTTTTGGAAGGAAGACTTTAACTTGCCAATGGGAATTTCAGTAGTGGCAAGTAGGTGAGACTTTCTTACTTGCCTTGCAGGTTATTTTTCCCATCAAGTCAAAGTCACTTAAGCTGCAGTGAGAATTTTGGAGGTAGCAGGAAGGTGGAAATTTCTTACCTACAATGTAGGGTGAAAATTATCGTTATAAAGAAAAATCACTTAAAGTACCGATGGGAATTTCTCGCCTGCCTAGCAGGATAACTTTTCCCATCAAAGAGGTTTACTCACCCATGCAAGTCACACTTTTTCAAAGAAGGCCATTTTCCATACAAGTCGTATTTTTTGGGAGATGATTTAAACTGCCAGTGGGAATTTTGGCAGTGGTAGGCAGGCGAGAATTTCTTACCTGCCATGCAGGGTGAAAATTCCCATGATGGAGGACAAATCACTTAAGTGGAAGAGGGGATTTTTAGATTTGTAGTGCAGGATGGAAATTCTTATCAAGTTGACTTCCTATTTTTAGCAGTCACCCCTGCCAAAAAGTGCAACCCACCTTGGCATTAAAAAATGCATTTTATGTTATTTATTAATGGATTTTTTAATCTAATTTTGGTGCCATGTATGGAAGGAAAGTCAATGCAAAAGGATAAGCTAAAGAGAATTCAAGGATGCATGCTAAAAATAAATAAAATAAATTCATAAAAAGTAACCAGCAGCATGCATAATTGGGTGCCCAAATTGGATGAATAGACATGACTATTAATTAATTAAAATGCCAGAAATAGGAAGAGGCAATTATTAAAAATAAGATGATGGAGGTTATATAAGCATGTGATGCCATAAAGGAGAAACACTTATTTATTTTTGATGAAGATTTCAGCCCAGATAGGTTTTGGCGCCAAAAGAAGAAGGATGTTGCATTAATAAATATTTTCCACTGTCGGGAAGCTTCCAATTTTGATGACTAGAGTTGGAATAGCCTAGTTTTAATCATTATGAGTATCTGCATGTTGATGTACTCATCACAGGTTATCAAATCAATGTCAGGTACATTGAATATATCTTCTGAATTTGAAGAAGTTTCTAGATCTGCACAAATTGATTCAATTACAAGGGATTCCGGTAGAATTAAAAGAAAAAGAGCTCAGACAAAGATTGTTCCAGCCACGATGAAGCATCATGAATGAAAAGGATCAATAGAATCATGTATAGCTTCCAAATTTCTTGAAGTCAATGATACATACATATTCCCTGAACCTATCACCGATTTAATTGATAGATCTAGATTTCATAATTACAAATGTTTCAGGAAAACAATCATCCTATTGTTTCTAACGCAGCCCGTGTAGAAGTTAGTGCATGGAAAATTCCTTCAAGGATCATGTGTATGTGCTCCCAATCTCCCATTTGAAGCCTTCATTGAATTCAATTGTATTTGCATTCACCCATAGTGCTTTCCAGAATTTAAAATTGCTCATATGTAATTAAAAATAAAAAATGATGAGTTTTGTTTGAATTATTTATGGCAAACATTGCATTGATGCATGTACTAGAGGAGAACTGCAAAAGCTTCAAGGATAAGAGGGAAGACAAGTCAACCCGCAAAAAAATCACAGTCAACTGCTTCCAAATCCATTTTGGTGAGAATCAAATGCAAAAGAGTCAACCGCATGCAGAATATGGAAAAAGAACAAGATTGGAAGTGTTGCAGCTTTCTTCTAATTTCTTTTGCTCTTTCTCCTTTTTGCTCCAAAAAAGTAATTGAGAAATCAATTAAATTATAAAACTTAAGTGATTGGTTTAAAATCCGTTACTTGAAGAAGTCAATTACTTGGGAATAGGTGGCATACATGCAAAATAGAATGTTTTATTTTTAGTTAGAAATTATGCATGTCATGTAAAGAGGAATTCCAGAAGGAAGATTGCTAGCTACTACCCTTTTCTATAGCTTATGTATGTGGGAATTCATTAAAAGCTTCCTATTTGTAATTGCCCTCTATACACTATAAGTAGGGGAAGAACCTATGGGTTAAGGCATCAAAATTTGTAATTAACATTCTTGTGTTCCATACTTTGAGTTGAAACCCTTGATATCTTTTTGAAAGCTAAGGAATATAGAGGAGGTAGATTTTCAGAGAACTTTGTGTCAACGGTGCATTTGTTTCTTATTTCTTTTTAGATATTTCCATAAACTTTGTGTTATCTTAGATCTGGATCTAAAACTTTCATTTTCTTTGAACTCTACATTTCTAGATCTATTTGTTTCATCTATATGCATGTGACTAACTCTATCAACTATTGGTTAGGCTACACATCTTCTTTCTTTTATGCTCGCATTCAATTATTTCTCTCTTCTGCACATATACATTTCTTACAGCTGCTTACTTGCTGCAAAATTGGCTAGCTATGGTGCATGAGCTACGCGGTTAAAGTAAAACCAATAGATAGATATTAGAAAATATAATTGAAAAAATCTTGCACAAGAGCCTCACCGGTAAATGAGGGGGATTTATCTCATGACTACTTAGGTTTTCAACTGTGCAGACAATCTAGCCAACATTTATATTCCTGTAGTTTTTAATCATTTATTTATCATACGTGACTCTATAATTAGGGTTTTACAAATTCCATATTTGTTAAATCATTATTTTGAATCTTGTTGTAGCTTATTGTTTGGGGATTTGTGTATTGGGTCCATTGCTCTCCGATCCTTATCTTTCTCTTTATATGGGGCCCTTTTTTGTCTACTTTTGTAGAAATCCTTCTTCCTTTGCATGTTGTTGTTGTTTTCCTACTCAAATCCCTAGCCTATTCGTTATATGCCACATCCAAATCTTAGAAGGCTTCTTCCTTTAGTGCATGGGTGAGGGTGAGGTTTTATGTATCATTATCGTATTATTTCCTAACATTCACTGTTTGGTTCCTTCCCATTTTTTAAACCACTCTACACTCCTATGGTTCTATATGGTTCCTTCTTGCATGCAAATGTTCCTTCTTTCTTGCAAATAATGTTTGAGAATGAGTCTTTAAGACATGCTAAAAAATCACTAGATGTTAGTAGTAAATGGGATGGGTGAGGGGACGAGTCTAATGATTCCCCCCTCCATTTATGCGAGGGGTTGGTTGTGGCCCACAAAGTTTAATGTTGTATGTTTTTAGTTTTATCTCTTTTTTATTGAAAAATTCATTTAAGTTACTAAGTTGATAGTTCTCTTGACATAGATTTATTGTGATACATAAATGTGATTCATCCACTCACTTTATTTATAAGATAGTTTGTACTTTATGTTTGTATATTAGGAAAAGATTTTCAATAAATAAAATTAACTTAATTTTGTAAACATTATTTTAATGAAAATAAGAACTAATTGATCATACATCCACACAATCGAATAATTTTAACTTCTCATTCAATCACATTTTTGTATTAATTTAAGTATATCACTCAAAAAATGTAAAATTTGTTTATTTTCTAAATTCGATATAATTCAACATGTTCAATTTAAAATAGAATATCTTCCCACACGTTCATTTGTTTTGTTTTACATTAGTTTAAATATAATGATGGGATTATTTTATTAAAGAAAATGTTGATATTAATCACTTTCAAAAATACAAAAAAACACTTATATCATTTTCATATTACATCACTTATTTGTCAAAAAAATATTACGGAGCATAATTATAACCATTTAAACCCAAAAAAAGAACATAAGGATTTACATTCACTTTATAATTTTTTGAATGTCATATAGTCATTTGTCAAATATTTCTTTACCTAATATAATATTTATAACCATTTAAATAAATAAACAATGCAAAATTTATGAGCACATTTAACGATATGCACTTACTGAAAAATTCAAACACGTGGGTATTAAAGTTGTTCACAAGACTAGTTAAAAATTGGAAATGTATCCTTAAATATATTAATTAATTACAAATATACATATATAAAGTGATCATTTGACATTTACAA
Organism: Taxus chinensis; assembly: GCA_019776745.2. Classification (NCBI taxonomy): domain Eukaryota; kingdom Viridiplantae; phylum Streptophyta; class Pinopsida; order Cupressales; family Taxaceae; genus Taxus; species Taxus chinensis. Next base: position 1,045,253,308 of record CM034146.1, on the reverse strand, counting down.
CTCAAAAGTATGTAAAAAATCTTGGTTGCCACTAAGGCACCAAAATTATATGATCACACTAAGTATGAGCATCAATATTAGGAATGGAATAGCCCAAGCGGATGGCTCCCTTTAAGGTGAATCTAGCACCATCAATTTGTCCTAACTATCATGCATGGACAAGTCATAAGCACTCCCCATCCAAGCGAGAGAGGAACAATTACACTTGTTTCCACAAAATATTGTACTAAAGATTCCCACTTTCAAGACACAACAATGGTCTTTTCATAAATATGTGAGCTCCAAGCCCTCCGCTAAGGAGGAGAGAAGTGATTATGAATGCAATTTTATCACCAAAACGACACTAATGGAGGATATCTTTGTCGCATGTTGTCTAAAAAAATTATACTCATAGTAAGGGAACATTCCCCCTATGATTAAGTCTTATAGGTGTTAAATATTTGAATCCCCTTGTATGCACCTCATTTTTTACTCTTGATAATTGTTTCTTTATGCAGGGGTTATTGATGCATTATTTTATTGAGCACATGCCTCGAGGGAATTTCAAGATAGAGACTTGATCATAGTGTGGACTAGACCACAACATTTGAGAGATGTCACTATCATGCCATAGTTCCTTGCATCATTTCTTACCTTTATTTACACATTACACTCTTTATGTCCATTTTTACCATTATGTCTGCTTACTTATACTTATTATGCATTAGTATCTCTACTTTCAGTCACCATAGATCTTTTTCATTTACCTCTATTTACATTTTTGCTTCCATCTCACATGTTTTTCACCCTTTGACCTTAGGGTTCCCTAAAATATGACGACGATGCCCATGAGAGATGGTGTCATGTTTGGTTTTTCCACAGGGATGGCATTAGGTACATATACTCCACCACCTTTCTATAAAACAACCACCAAACAATCACTTTTATCATACATGAAGCACTTATATATCACATATGTTCACACTATTGCACACTATATTCCAAAAAAATAAAAAAATAAAAAATTTGAAAGTCTAAATTCCCATAAAAAGAGTTAACATAAATCTGCCTTGAGTTAAATCCAATATTTACCAAAAAATGGCTGAAAGAAGATATACCAGATTGAATATATTGAGAGGAATTGTTGACCCTGCTTTTGAAGCTTTAAAAAATCAACAAGAATAAGTCAGAGATAATCCATATTATTTCTCTCAAGCTTCATCTCGATATGATTCATCAAGTGATACCCATGACAATCCTATCCAAACTCCCATTGATACTTCTACAAATCCTCTTGATTATCCTATCTTCCACCCACCATTGAACTTTCAATTCCCAAAATAAGAAGAAGAAGAAAGAGAACCAAAAGAAGAAAGAGAAGAGGAAGAAATGACAACACAATCACTTGTGCCATGGGGATAGAACATTGGTCCATTGGCTTTGACTCCACCACTCCATGATCTTCCTAGAGGTTCAAAAAAAAATTCCCCCAAGTTTAGAGTTGATGGGAAACAACATCCAAATGATCATATTATTGCATTCATAACTGCATGTGGTGTGTTGGGAGTTGCACATGAAGATATATCTATCCGTTTATTCATTAAATCTCTTCAAGATGGTATTGCTGATTGGTTTTATCATTTACCAAGAAGTTATATTATAGGTTGGGCTCAAATGAAGGCTAAATTTGAATCGAGATTCAAACCAATGGAAGATCAACATGCCCTACTTTCTCAAATAACTCAAATGAAGAAAGAACCACAAGATTCCATGAGATAATTCATGGAAAAATTTAGTAAATTGATCAACAGGATTCCTATCATTGCTCTTCCTACTGCGGATAATATGAAAAGGTTCTTCATGAATGCCCACTTACCTGAAGTCAGTTTCTTCCTATGAAGAGTTCAGCAAAGAGATTTTGACCATGCCCAAGAAATTTTCATTAAATTGGAAGATGACCTCATATTCTCAAGAAAGATCAAGAATCCTTCAATGAAGGATAAGCCTGAAAATTCCAAAGATGAGAGATTTGATTCATTGTTACATAAATTGGTGAATAACTTGACATCGCTAAAGAAGGAAGTTTATCAATGAGCATTCCATCACAATCGGAATAGGAAAAAAATTATAGGAGCACCCCAAAGGCTTGCCTTGGAAGCTCCACTAGTCAATGCAATATGTGGAACTCAAGAATTTGAATAATAACTTGTAGATCTAGAACAAGGAAGTGAGGACAACAATGTCATGAAGATTGAAGAAGTGGAGGATGATGCACAATTTTTGTTTTGGATATTCAAGATGTGAATAAAATCATGATGATGATGCACCTAGCTTCTCATGTGCAGTGTTGACCCACTCCCAATCCCAGAAAAGAAGTTCCTCCACCACTACTCCAAAGAAGAAGAAGATTGAAGATCCTCATGTGGTGACTCTACAAAATAAAATAATTAAAAGAGGATTTCCACTCTCACCTTCCATTGAGTATGTAAAGGAGAAGTTGTATCTCGTGGAAAGTAAGAGGCCATCTGTTGTTTTAGGTAAGCGCTCCTAATGTTCCTTCTAATTCTAATTTTATCTTTGGAAAAGATAGTCCTTCAAAAACTTCTAATATGCCTACAAAATCAGCCGAGTACTTCCCAAACATCTACTCCCACGGCTAAATATGTTCCAACTCTAATATATACCTCATCTATATTCACCCCTTTCGATACCATAAAACACGATGAACAAATCTAAAGGGCATATTTCTAAATCTAAATATTTACAGAATCACACAGAATAATTCGATGAGCTTGTTCGTCATATCAAAGGTAGTAGTTCAAATCCTATTATAATGGTTCCTAGTTACAAAGGACTACTATCAACTCCACCCACTTCTCCATCTCAGAGCATTCTTGTTTTAAGTGCATTAAAGGCCAAAAAAATTGATCCATTTTATCTCTCCCTTCTCATTAGATGATATCACCTAGACAACTGCATAATAGATTCGACATCTTCTGATAATGTGATGCCCATTAAAGTTAAGAATTCTCTTAGAATCAACCTGACATGAGCCAATGTCCCTTGTTTCTCCATGGATTCCAAGGTATTCAAACTTGTGGGAAATATCAAGGATAAAGAGGTGGCCCTCACTGAATTAATGGATAAGAAGGTATTTTTGACTATGTTTGGTAGAAAATATTCCAACATCATTTAGAATTTTACTAATTATGAGTTTTTGTCATGACTTGGAAGGTAAAATCCAAATGAATAGGGCACAAATAGAAAATTTCTTTCTGGTAAAAAATATGAAATCTACGTATGAAATTCAAGAGATCCAAAAGCTAATATCTTGTACCAGGATAGTGGGAATATAAAATTTTTCATAAAATCCAAAGATGAGGCTGAAATTCTTATCTTGATAGGACTAAGCATTCCTTTTTGGCTGAGTATTGATAATGAAAAAGAGTGAAAAAATCTTAAATTACAAAATGACATTTTGAAATTTCCAAATGATGTAGGACACGAAGAAGATGAAGCATTTCTCGAGACGTTCCAAATTGAAATATCATCCAATGTGTTTGTTCATGATGAAGAGGTGTTCATATTTCCATTTTAAGAAGAAATTTCTCTAAGTAATCAGTGTAAGATAGAAAAAAAAATTATCCTTTCATTAAATATATCATCTATGAAGAAGAGAGGATGATTTGTGATAAGCCTATGAAATATTCAAAAAAAGAATACATGTAAGAAATGTTGAGATTTTTAGAAGAATTAGAAGATCCCCAAATAGGCCTTAAACTCATAATACAAGACATGAAAATGTAAGATAGGTAATAATCTAATTATGATTTCTTGATTGATATAAAAAAATTGTGATCAAGATGTAAATTAAGATATCTCCCATGAGAAAATGTTTGATGGATTCAATGATGAAAGTGAACTTTTCTCTTTTCCATTTCAAGAGAAAATTGTCTAAATGATTAAAAGGATGAAAGAAAATCCTTTGATACCTCCCATAATGAAGAAATAGTTAAATTCAATGAGCTTTAACATGATGAATCAATTTATCTGAATTTTTTGCTCAAGTTTCAAAATGTATATTCTTCAAATGAATGTAAAGGTGAGGTCTCGGTAGTTTTGAAGTAGTTTGTGCAATAAATATTAAATGTTATAGAATAAATGGAAGATCTAGAGATTAGTTTGATATCTTGGCTCATGCCATGGCTATGCAAGATAGGTATAAATATAATTTTGATTCTTCATTCAATTCTTAAATATCTCATTATGAAATAGAGTGAAAGGATTAACTTAATGCTTCTTATGAATTTTTTTCAATAAGAATGAACATGGGTAAGATAAATACTTGGAACATTTCAGAAATTGAGTCAAAAATCATCCTTGGGGAAGTAACGAAATGGAAAGTGTAAAATCATAAATGTCGATGAACATAAGAGACAATTTACAATCTCAGACTAATTTTTGAGATAGTAAGAACAATGTATTTTTTAGGTGAAGCTTTATGGATCAAATTGATTGTGTAGGCTCACTCCTCCCAAGCATACATGCATCTAGGAAAACACATGGATTTTATAAGAAATTTAGGAAAGGAGGTTATTTCCTAAGCCCAGTCAATGGCTTTAAGGAACATCATCACCCGATGTTATGCATCCAGGGGTAGCATTCGGAGAGAAAAGTGTACCAATGAAAGTGCATTGTCCCCCCTATATACCATAGGTGATTTTAGGATGTTTGTTTCATTTCCCTGTTGTGTTATTGTTTCTTGTTGTTCCATTGAGTGTTTTTTTTGTTTTGGTCCTTTCTTTTGGTAGTGCATTAAAGTGGTGACTCTATGCCCAATAGATAAATCTTCAATATATATCTCTATTGTGACTCTCAAGCTCAATGGATAAAGCATTGGCCCACATAGTGTCTTAAGATTATGGAGTTTCTATTTGATCTAAAACAAGTCCCTATAAATATCCATCTTTTTTCATGAAAAATGTGTAGCGTGAAAATCTCAAAAAAATACCATGACAACCTAATCCACATTTGAAAACCCTTCTCTTGATCAATGTGAACCTCTCTTCCTGTCAGCTCAATCACTGTATCACCCTAATTATTTCCAAGATGAATGTACTAATTTGATTTTCAATTGTCTTTCATGTTCAGAGGATGTTATTAAATTTGATTCATGAAGGTACCAAGAACCATAAGAAGACAATTGCTCTCCGATGCCCAAAAAGGCTTATTTTCAAGATTCTTGCACCTGGTTAACACCCCTTGGGAATTTTTAGGGAAAATTTAAAGCATCCAATAAGTGTGTGAAATATCTATTCAATCATACAACACATTTTTGGAATTTTTTAATAAAAAATAGGTTTGGGAACAATTTAAGCAATAATGAGCTATTTATAGCATGGTATAAGGAAATGGAAACGATGAAGAAGCTAGTTGGCTTGTTCCAAATGTTTTGGGAGCCTCAGAAGGAGTTGGAAGGTAATCATATACTATTTAGAAATATATTAATTCCTACTTCATGTTGAACAAGTGTTTCAAGAGATTTTGAGTAGTAGATTTGTAGATATTATCCTGGTAGTGTAGGTAAAGATATTTGATTCTAGTGAAGATTCAAATGAATTTTTTAGGAGTAATAGGAATATTTGAGACCCGAATAAATGGAAAAAGTGACATATGTGAGGCCCTCTTCATACCCAATTTTTTTCCCCTTTTTTCATCATAAAATTTAGTGACAGTATCTTTCACTAGCGCATAGGCTTGAGCAGAATTTTAAAAGGGGATAAAAGTATAATTTCATATAGAATTATCTCTTAGAAATGGTGGTAATGTTCTCATCATCCGTTTTAGAGTGATAAAAATATATTAATTTCCATTATAAGTCCACTCTTAGATCCAATTGTGAGGTAGTATTTTCAGGTGTTTATTTTGGGTAGTGCTCCATGAAGACAAACATCTATTTTTGGATTTTTCACTATTGGATACCCCTAATTCCATTTTTCCCTTTGAAAAAATTCAAAAAGTGACATGAAGGAAACAAAAAAATCACCACCAAATGGAGGGGAAGTTTGCGGCACTTAAAAGACAACTTAGTGGTTAGAAAACTTCATATACTCACCTAACCCCACCTAACCAATTCTCATTATGAATCCAAAATTGGCACATTTTTTTAGGGGGAATGTCCCTTTTTTTCCCTTTCTAAAAGGGATACGGGGGATAATATAATGTTCCACGACATGACAAGCATAATTTTCATCACTTAAAACACCAACTGGGTGGTTAGAGCACATTTTCATCCCCACCTTTTATATTTTCCCCTTCCTCATGAAGATCACACCTATGGAGAATTTTGAGAAGGCTAATGTCCCTTTTTCCCATTTCCCAAAGTGACACGGGGGACACAAAAGTGCGCCACCACATGGACGAGAAGTTTTTAGTCTCCTAAGTGCACAAAGTGAAGTGTTAGACAGGTGTTTTCCACTCACTCTCGTGACATGTTTTGTCCCCCTTTCATGATGCTTCCACCCTTGGAAAATTTTAACACCCCTAATGTCACTTTGTACCTTAATAAATTTTTCAAGGTACACAAGGACATTTGAGACCCATTTAGAAAGTTTTTTACTCCACCCATGGGTCTTCAGCTAACTCGGGTTAAACAAGGTGAGTTAAGTCATGAGTTAACTAGGCTTATGAGAGGGGGAAGGTGTAAAGAAAAATTATTCATTTCTAAATAATTTTTGGTCATTTTCACTCCTCCATTGTGTGCTCCCTTGCTATCATGCTGCCAAAATCCCTCATGCTTAAAAACACACTTTTGCTCATATCTCCTTAACCCTTGTTTCGATTGCCATGAAATTTGGACTGTAGATTCCTTACAAAAAAAAAAGTTAAGGGGAGTGTTTTCATGCTTCCATTAATGACCCATGATATTTTCTATAGTCTCTTTAAATTTTCAGCCAAAAATACTCATTTTTCATATCTACACAAATTTGGCGATTGAAATCCTCCGAAAATTGTAGCAAAGGCCTAAAATGAAAAATAAAAACTTTTGCAAGTGGTTGCGATTGAATCCAACACCGAGAAGACCAATTGATATTTTTAGTAAGCATTTATTAAAGAAATTACTAATAATATTAATTCTAATAAAAATGCAAATTTAGACACGTCATTTCATTCCCCCATGTTCAAGATACTCAAAATATGAAAGATTGGTAAAAATTGGATAAAATGGGACAATAATGATGAATATGATAAAAATAGTAAATAAATGAAATGAGCTCAAAATGGTCACATATCAGTCCTCTATATATTCTCTAATGGTCCCGATACTCACAGGAGCTTCTCTCCCAGTTTTCAAGACAATTTCTGCATTCCCTGATGTGGTGAGCATAAATTTCCTGATGAGCCCTCCTAATTCCTATGTAAACCCCCATTTTGTTGTATCATAATTTTGTACTAAGGATGATATTATCATTTTGTAATTAATACTTTAGTATATTTAAAAGGAAGTTTTGTGCATAATAGTTTATTTTCATCTTGTGTATGCTTCTTCATGATCTCGCACCATTTTGCCCTAATTTTCCTCTATCTGCGTGTTCTGAAAATTTTTTTCTCTTGATGTGGGTGTTCTAAAAGTTTCTACCTCCATTTGAATGCCTCGAGTTGTTTGCAAAATCCATTGTCATGTCCCTCATTGAAGGATTCTCCAAGTTTACCCTATTTTTGCCCTAATTTCTTCAAAATCTGCAGGCTTTGCCATTTTTCCTATTTTTCCCCGACCATGGAAGCTTTGAGAATGATCAATTTATATTTTTATGCCTTTGAAAATCCAAATCCATGGTCGAAAGATGCTCAGAACCATGATTCACTTGGTTTTGTTTTGAAAAAAATTTCATCCTTAGCAAAAAAATCAGGTTATGGGCATGAATGGTGAATTTATGTGTTTTTGACAGTCTGACGGGTGTCTTTTTCCTGTCAAAGTTATTCCTCAGCATTCAATGGTCACGTGGATTCTTTTGGTTGGTCAGGGGATGGCAGGAAAATGCTTTAACTTATCACTTTTTGCTTTTTTGGCAAAAAGGAAAATTTGGTCCCGTAGCTCCGCTCAAATCTGATTGGTTCTTTTGGTGCTTACGTGGCTTCTTCTAATTGGATGGGGTGTGGCGGGTTTGTTTTTTTCAACTTGTTATTTTTGGCTACTTTGGAAAAAAGTTTGAACCCACCCCATGGCCCCGCCAGGATTTGATTAAAGAAAATTTTAAGTGGCAGGGAAAAAGTCTTACTTTGACCCCACAGAAGGACACGTGGCAAAGTTAAAGGCGGAGATGCGGGCCTTTCAGAGGTAAGTTGGATTTTTTTCCCTTTTGGAAAAATGGAGTAAAATTCTAAAATGGAAGCGTGCCCCTGCTAAATCATTTTGAAGCCTTAAGGTTTTTGAAGATGTGCCATAAAACGTGGCAATTCAAAAGGTCTCAACTTTTGGCCCAGGATCATCTCAAGAAGGTGCCAACATGTGGTAGTTTGAAAAGTCAAAGGAGCGGGGAAGCGGACCATCAGGAGGGAAACTTGGATTTTTTTCCTCTTGTCATCAAAAGGATTAAAATCATCAAAATGACCCACAAGCCCGACAAGAAGCCAAGTTTGGATTTGAAAATGAAAAGGGAGGCAGGCAAAACTTGAATCCCCTTGAGTTCAAAAAGGCTGAAATGCAAAATGACCTTGGGCCCGAGGAAAATTAAAAAATTTCCTTTTGTGGAAAAGGAAAATTAAAACTTGTGAAAAAGGAAGCGTGGTTCCGATGGGACCCACATTGGGACACGTGTCAGGCCCATTTTTCAAGGGCGGAGCTATGGGGAAAACTTGGAAAATTTTCCCTTTTCCAAAAAAGGGGTGAAATAGCAGAATTTGGCCACGGTTCCTTTGGGACCCACCTTAGGACACGTGTCAGGCTCATTTCTCAAGGGCGGAGGTGCAAGCAAAATGTGAAAATTTTACATTTTTCCAAAAAAGTGTAAAAGGAAAAAAGGAACCCACAGGCCCATTTTAAAGTGGATCTCCCACATGGACAGTCCAAATTCAAAATAGAAATCAACGATAGTTGTGCATCTGTATCTGATTTTTCTGCCATTTTCACTCCAGAGCTCCTGGAAGTGCGAGTCTTCATGATTTCTCGATATTTCTTGCATGCCAAACAGGGAAGGGGAGTTAATTTGATATCTAAGTTTGGTGAGGAAGATCTGGGGACATCTTTTTCCATTAAGATGAGATCTGACCTCTGGGCTCGATCTGATCTTCCATTTTTCCTTCCCAGCACGCAAAGAACTAGATTTGACAGATTAGGGGTGGAAGTGGTTGGTGAGTAGAGGGAAAAGTGATCTACCAGAAGGAAGGAGTTGAATGTGGGAGATATTCAAAGAGATCCACCCCTTGAGCACCTGACAACTTTTTACAGATCTGATTCTGGGAATCGTGATCGGAATCATGGCGAGCACTGGTGCATTCAATGTTTGGATTTTTTTGGGGGGAAAAACTTTGTTGTAAAAATGTTATAAATAGGCATGATTTTTCTGTGAAAAGGGTTGGAGGTTGGAATGTTGGAGTGTTAGAGGTCAGAACTGATTTTCTAAGAAAAATCTTGATAGAGCCTGTCTTTCTGAGGGACTATTTGAGAAACCTGTATATCTCTTTTGTGTTAAACTTGATCGTGTCAAGGTGGTTGCGAGTGTACAACCATTGACAAGTTCTGAGATTGTTCTAGAAACTTTCCCCTGCTGATAAGTTTAATCAAATTTGAGTTATTTTGTGTTGACTCTGAGCAATTAGTGTCTGCTTTGTTTCAGAATGTCTGCAAATAGTTCTATTTGTTCCTATTGCAATCTTATACTGAAATTTTTTGTGAAATCACACAGGATCTCATCCCTGTGATAGTTTAATGGTATTTGCAATTTCATTTCAAGAAGATCCTTCATCTTGGATGAGATAAACAAATTTAAAATCAATTCACTGTCATTTGTTGATAAAGATTGTCTGTAAGTCTTTGGGTGTACCTTAGGCATGGTTAATCAGAAACTATAGTGTTTAATTGAGTTTTCCAATTCGAGCCTTCGTATTGGAGTCTTAAAGATTATGTGAAAATGTGTTGATTTGGGCCTCCATTGAAGCACACCTTCTAGTTGAAGGAACATCTTGACTATTTTGAAGCTTTCTGTTGTGAAGTTGCTCATTATTGTAAAGTCCCTCCAAAGATCTGGTATAATCAACTTTATCCTACTTCACCTCCCACCAAAATTCATTTAAAAAATAACCAATCATACCCATACTACCCCTGTTTTTCATGTGTGTATACAAATGCATAATTTTTACTACCAAAACATGCAGAAACAATCAGGTTTTCATTGTCTTTAGTGGCCTGAACCTTGCTTAGAAAATATCTCCATTATCTAGAGTGACAACTCGTGAGAGTTAGGTTTTGTTGCATTGATCATATTTTCTTCAAGGTCTTCTTAATAATTTCACAAGGAAGGATATCTCCATCTCCTCCACAAACAACAGGCTACAAAAAGGGTCCTCTCACCCTGGTTGAAAGGCACAACCATAAAGTAGTGAGGATAGGTCAAATCCTCTTGAGGGTGCTACCCATTTCTCCACATCTGAGTGACAAAGAGAAAGCTGCATTTCATCCCCAGCTACAAAATGACACACTACATGCTCTGCTTGTCTCTAAGCTTCCTGCCAAACCTGTGATGTTGCTCAGCTTCTGAGGGAGAATCAATTTGGGTACCAACACCCGATTGGCACCATTTCTGGGAACATAGTGATTGTAGTTCAATATTCAGACCCTGGTAAACACTTCTTATATGCTCAAAGTGCTAATACATTTTTCAAACATCATCTTGTGTTTGGGCTGTAAGAAGTATTTCAAAGTTGCAAGTGTTGTGTGCAATTCTTTCAGTTTCTACACCTAGTGCACTAGCTTTCATTGATAAATCTGGGTAAAGAAAAGTCAGATCATCCCATTTCCAGTTTCTAGTATTGACAGACATTTGACAGATCATATTTTAGTGCATTTGCACAACTAAGGTGGAAATCCTTAGTGGCGACTCCCTGTTGATCTGATTCTTGATGAGTACCAGTGTCTTAACCTCTGTCAAGTGAGATTTGTTACTAATCTTTGCAAAGCTGGAAGGAAGAAGATCTTTCTTTGCTAGGGATCCTGCTAGGACATTATTTCCAGAGCTAGGAAAAACAAATCAGAAGGAAGAAAATCCTGGAGAGTTGTTGGAGATCAGCAGACAAGAAAAGGGATCTCCATTGATGAAAGTGATCAGCCTATCATTGAAGACTACCATTCAAGTGCTTCTGAATCAGGTAGCCTCTTTGTGGAATTGAATTCTCCAACTGGAGAGGGGCCTTCATTTGATTTTGAAAATTTTCTTCTCATTCTGCCCCTATCTTTTCAGAAGTTGATAGGGTTTTCCAAGAAACAAGGCCTTTAGGGGATATCCATTTTGAAAGTTATACTCCTGTGTTTCAAAGACCCTCTACCCCTTATCAATTTGTCTCCCCTCCAGGGTCACCTCCTCAAAAAAACATGGCCCTGCCCCCACCCAGACCTCCATTTGTTGTAAACACCTTTGGTCCTATAAATTTTATAGGGATGGCTGGTTATCCAAATGCAGTTCCCCAGGATGTAAGAAATAGATTACCAAAGTTCCAAGGAAACAACGCTATAACTGGTGATCAACATCTAAATCTTTTTATCAATATGATGGAAGACTTTGAGATTGAACATGAAGATGTATATATCAAATTGTTTATCCATACTTTGGAAGAGGATGCAAGGGACTGGTATAAAGCTTTTCTAGATAATTCCATTGATTCTTGGACAGAGATGAACAATGCATTTAGATTGCAGTATGGTGATAGAACTGACCCTAGGTTTCTTCTATCAGAATTTGAAAACATCAAGAAGAATCCTAATGAGTCAGTACATGATTTCAACACAAGGTTTAACAAGACCTTGAGGAGATTTCCTGTTAGCTTAAGGCCATGTGATGAATCATGTTTGATCAAATATTCAGATGCATTTGATAAAAAAAATTGCTTACTACTTGAGGGACAAAAACCCTACTAATTTGAGGCAGGCCTTCACCATGGCTCTGCAAATAGAGAACAACATCAAGGCAATTGGAAAGCCTCCAAAAAGGGAGGGTGTAAAACTAATTAACCTGAAAATCCTCAAACAAGTAAGGCTGCTGATTTGGAGGAAGTTGTGAAAACTTTGGCAGGGGATGTCAAAGAAATATCATACAAATTAGCCCAGGAAGAAAAAGGAATTGGGCAGAGTTCACAAGGTCAGTACAAGCAACAAGGCCAAGACAGGTTTACAAATCATCATAGAAATGATCAGAGACCTGATGATAGAGGCAAGGGACCTATTGGATTTGGAAATAAACAGTCCCAGGCCAGGGAAAACAGAATGGTACCTGATCCTTTGGCTGCCAGAGTTGTTGTTGTGGAGGAGACATATGTCATTGATTGGTGTGACAGATGTTTCATGCCCCATGCTCCATGTGAGGAAGATCAGCAAGAAGAAGAAGAAGTTGATGATGATAATGATGATGATGTTTGCATGATGGGTTGCTCCACGAGCTCACAACAAGGGGAAACTTCAACTGAGGTAATAAGTGCTAGAACTGCTGCTGATTTTTGGGATTGCATCCACCGGGTACCTATTCTTCCTCCCTCTCATACTTTAGAAGTAGATACTGTACAAGCTTTTGAATTTCCCAATAATGACTTTGAATATTTAAGAGCTTTAATGATAAAGAAGTATGATGGAGGAATCCCATCTGAGGAGGACAGGAAGTTGTTGATGAATGTTGTTGTTGCCCAAGAGAAGGAGTACAACACAAGAAGTAGGGTTGTCAAAGGGACAGGGCCTCAGGCCAAGCCAAAAACTCCATTGCTTTCAAATATTCCTAAAGAGGCTCCTAAGAAAGATGCATCTGCCAAGGGCCTTGCTGTCCCAAAAAAAATCATACCCCTCCTCATGCCCAAGCTGTCAAAAATCCTTGTGCCATCTAATGAGTGTGCCAACCTTCCTTCCAATGCTTGCCTTGCCAAAGTCTTCCCCTTATGATATTTCCCAAGTCTTGAGTCAGATCAAGATCTCAATTCCAATTGTTGAGTTGCTTAGGATTCCTGAGCACAAGAAGAGGGCATTGGAGTATTTTGGATTGAAAGAGGAGAAGAGTACCCTAGGTAGAAATGTAAATATTGTGGAGACTCCTCCAATCATTGAAAGAACTAGAAGCACCACCAGCATCAGAAGAGCTAGATGAACCACCTGAGGTTTATTTGGGGACATCCTTGGTAGATTCTCAGCTAAATGTGGATCCATTCTTCACCACTCTGATCATTAAGGATAGACTGCTGCACAACTGTATGTTTGATTCAGGGGCATCATGCAATGTTATGCCTCTAGAAGTTATGAATGAACTAAATATCAAGGTAATAACAACATATGGGAAGTGCACTACCATGGATTCCAGAGAGGTGCCAGTGGTGGGATGTGTGAAAGGTCTGGTGGTACAACTTGCAGCCTATCCAGGTAGGAACTTGAAGCTTGATGTTGTTATTGTTGATTGCCCAGCCAAGTGGGGTATGTTGTTGTCTAGAAAATGGGCTGCAAGTGTTGGTGGGAGTGTTCAAATGGATATGTCCTATGCCACCATCCCAATTGAGGGAAGCCTTGTCAAGTTGTATGGGGAAAAGAAGATGTTGCACCTTATTGAAGATCCCAACAATGCATCTTATGAAGTATTGTACACAAGTGTTGATGCTGATAACTTTGTAGGATTTGCTGATGGAAAAGAGCACAAGATTGAAGAATGCAAGTGTCTTGAGAAGGTAGGCTCTCCTTGGACTTTATTGTTTGATGGAGCTTGCTCCAAGTTTGGAAATGGTGTTGGTGTTGTTCTGATCTCTCCAAGCCAGGAAGAGTTTGTCTTTTCCTTCAAACTCAACTTTGAGTGCACTAATAACATTGTTGAATATGAGGCACTATTGTTAGGTCTAAGGATTGCTTGGAAATATGGTGTTAAAGACATCATTGTCAAAGGAGATTCAAAATTAATTGTAAAGCAAGTCAGAAAACTTTATGCCACAAAAAATCAGCGAATGAAACAATACAAGCATGCAGCTTGGGATCTCATTGAGATGTTTGATTCATTCAATATTGTGCATCATGATAGGAGGTTCAATGATTTGGTAGAAAAACTTTAGTATTGGGATCTCAGTTTGATAATTGTGCAGTATCCCCATATTGTGAATATGATGTTGAGGTGTTAACTAGGCCATCTGTCCTGACAACATTAAACATTGGCAAGTTTTTGATGATGATGCTCAGGTCAAAAGATTTCTACAAAACAAAGGGGAGTTTGCTGATCAAAATATTGATTGGGAGCCAATGGTGTGCGTAGCAGAGGGTAAAGAAACCTTGTTTGGAAAAGGCATCATCCAACTAAAGACTAATACCATTCCTAGAGGGCTGGTTGCTCTTGAATCCAACTTTGATAATGTTGATCGCATTATTAACAGATGCATAGTAGCCTCAAGGGATATTGAGGAGCATGACCTTGGCACAAAGGAGAAACCAAGGAAGATCTAGTTGGGAAGCAATCTCAGCAAGGAGGAAAAATAGTCTTATGTCCAATTGCTAAAAAAATATCAAGATTGCATGGCTTGGACTTATTCTGAACTAAAGGCATACAGAGAGGATCTATTTCAACATGATATTCCCTTGGAATCTAATGCAAAACCATTCAGGAAGAAACAAAGGCCAATCAATCCACTCCTATCTCTTAAAATGCAAGAGGAACTCAAGAAACTGAGGGATGGAGGGATTATTCAACCTACAAGGTATTCTTCTTGGGTTGCAAACCTAGTACCAGTCAGAAAGAAGAATGGTGACATCAGGATGTGTGTGGACTTTAGAAATTGAACAGAGCATCAATGAAGGATAATTATCCTTTACCAAACATGGAAAACATGTTGCAGCTAGTGACTGGTTCTGAGCTACTTTCTACCCTGGATGGTTTCTCTGGTTATAACCAAGTTGTGGTGAAGGAATCAGAAAGAATTAAAACAGCCTTTACCACTCCTTGGGGGACTTATGTATATGTCAGGATGCCCTTTGGTCTGATGAATGCTGGAGCAACCTTTCAGAGAGAAATGGATGTTGCTTTTGCTGGTTACATCAATGATTTTATTGTTGTCTACCAAGATGATGTAACTGTGTTCTCCAGGAAGAGAAGTGATCATTTGCAGCACTTGGAGAAAATGTTGATAAGATGTAGAGAATATGGCATTTCACTCAATCCAAAGAAGTGCCATTTCAGAGTACAGAAGGAAAAATTTCTTGGTCACATTGTGTCACAAGAAGGAGTAATGATTGATCCAAAAAGGGTAGAGGCCATCAACAAGGTCCCAATTCCAAGAACCAAGAAGGGGATTCAGTCCTTCTTTGGGCAGATAAACTTTATCAGGAGATTCATATCAAACTTTTTGAGTTGACCATTCCAATCACTGGCATGCTGAAGAAGGACCAGACCATCAAATGGGAGGAGGATTCCATTCAAGATTTCAATGGGATCAAGGAGGCATTAAAGCATGCCCCTATTTTAGCAGCTCCAGATTATAAGAAGCCTTTCCAACTATTTTCTTTTGCTTCAGAGAACACTATTGCATCTGTCTTGTTGCAAAAAGATGATGAAGGGGATGAGAGGCCAATTGCCTTTTTTAGTAAGGCATTGCAGGGGGCTGAGCTGAAATACACTATTATGGAGAAACAAGAATTTTCCTTGGTAAAAGCAACAAAGGTTTTTAGGCCTTACATTTTGAGCTCTAAAATTGTTGCTTATGTTCCCCACACCATGGTCAAAGATATCTTATCAGAGATGGAAGTCTCAAGCAAAAGATGCAGATGGGTGAACAAGTTGCAAGAATATGACATGGATATCCAAACCATGAAGTTGGTGAGAGGTTTGGGCTTGGCTAAGCTTATGGCTGAGAGAAACTTGCAAACTATTGAGGTAAATGAAGTAGAAGAAGGTAGGGTAGATGTTTTTGAAAAATTGATGAGTTTTGAGTGGTACAAAGATGTAATTTTTTATCTCAGACATCTATACTGCCCTGAGTATTTGAGTAAGAACCAAGAAAAGAGCCCTTAAGTTGGCTTCCCAGAAATATGTCATTACTGATTATGGGTTAGCTTGGAAGAACCCTGAGGGAGTTTCTTTAAGGTGCATTACTGAAGATGAAGCCCCCAAGATAATTGTTGATCTTCATGGAGGAGTTTGTGGGGGGCATTTTGCTAGAAGAGTCACAACACACAAGATCTTGAGGGCTATGGTTATTGGTGGCCAACTCTCTTCAAGGATACAACTCTTTTGGTTAGAAGATGTGAGAGTTTCCAGTGCTTCTCTAGAATACTGAAAGCTTCAGGCTCCCTACCTTTGTAACCTGTATCAATTGAAGCCCCATTCAAGCAATGGGGGATGGATTTCATTGGTGAGATTTCAGACCCTTCAAGTGCTGGCCATAAGTGGATTCTTATAGCCACTGATTACTTCACCAAATGGGTGGAGGAAATCCCCACCAAAAGAGCAACACACCAAATTGTCATGGATTTTATGTTGAACCATATCATCTGTAGGTTTGGGGTGCCAGTTAAAATTGTTGCTGACAATGCCATGAGCTTTAGAACTAAACCCTTGGTGGCAATGTGCAAAGAATATGGGATCAATTTGACATATGCTTCTAATTACAATCCCCAAGGAAATGGACAAGCTGAGTCTAGTAATAAAAATTTGCTGAAGATTATCAGAAGAACCTTGGAGCTGAACAAGAGAAAATGGGGTGAGCAGTTGAAGTTTTATTGTCTGGGCTGACCGAATTACTATTAAAAGAGCCACTAGAAAGAGTCCATTTGAGTTGGTATATGGAGCTTAGGCCCTGCTGCCCCTGCATATGCAATTATCCTCATATCAGTTCATTCAACAACTGGAAGACCAAGAAGTAAGTCCATATGATGCCTGCATTAACCAGATTGTTGAACTTGATGAAGAAAGGAGGGCATCCCACCAAAGGCATGTAAAGTTTAGAGAAAAGCTGAAGAAGTTGTTCGACAAGAAGGTCACCCCAAGAGCTTTCAATGTTGGAGATCTCATGCTGTTATGGGATAGTAGGCATGAAGATAAGGGAAAGCATGGTAAATTTGATGCACTGTGGATGGGCCCTTACTCCATAGACATTCAGATTGGTGAGCATACCTTCTTCTTGAAGGATTTGGATGGAGAATTACTTGAATTTCCTATTAATGGTAGGCATTTGAAGTATTTCTTGGATTGATTCCCTAGAACCAAGGTGAACATCACTTGTACAGTGTATAGTTTGTTGGTTTGTTTTCTGTCTTTCGTGTTCTTGTTTGTTCTGGCCCCTGGTGGCCTGTTTTTGTTGGTTTCTTTGTTCATTTTTGGGGGATGGTCCTAGGTTTTGTGCTTTGCAAGTTGACTCCTTTTCCCAATGGATATTTTTGGAACTTGGTCTACCTTTTTTCTTGTGGCACTCACAGGGAGTGCCCATCCCTGAGTCGGAGCCAATGTTGGTGCTCATTTTGATCTCGCACCATTTGCCCTGATTTTCCTCTAATCTGCGTGTTATGAAACATTTTGTCTCTCGATGTGGGTGTTCTGAAGCTTATACCTCCATTTGAAATGCCTTGAGTTGTTTGTAGAATCCATTTTCATGTCCCTCCTTGAAGGATTCTCTGAGTTTTCCCTATTTTTTCCCTAATTTCTTCAAAATCCATGGGCTTTGTCATTTTTCCTATTTTTCCCTGACCATGGAAGCTCGAGAATGATAAATTTATATTTTTATGCCTTTGAAAATCCAAATCCATGGTTGAAAGATGCTCAGAACCATGATTCACTTGGTTTTGTTTCAAAAAAATTTCATCCTTAGCGAAAAAATCAGGTTCTGGGCATGAATGGTGAATTTCTGTGTTTTTGATGGTCTGACGGGTGTCTTTTTCCTGTCAAAGTTATTCCTCAGCATTTCAATGGTCACATGGCTTCTTTTGGTTGGTCAGGGGATGGTGGGAAAATGCTTTAACTTATCACTTTTTTACTTTTTTGGCAAAAAGGCAAATTTGGTCCCGTAGCTCCGCTCAAATCTGATTGGTTCTTTTGGTGCTTACGTGGCTTCTTCTAATTGGATGGGGCATGGTGGGTTTGTTTTTTAACTTTTTTTTTGGATACTTTGGCAAAAAGTTTGAACCCACCCCGGCCCCGCTAGGCTTTGATTAAAGCAAATTTTAAGTGGCAGGGAAAAAGTCTTACTTTGACCCCGCAGGAGGACACTCAGAAAAGCTAATGGCGGAGATGTGGGCCTTTGGAGGTAAGTTGGATGTTTTTCCCTTTTGGTAAAATGGAGTAAAATTATAAAATGGAAGCGTGCCCCCGCCAAATCATTTTGGTTTTTGAAGCCTTAAGGTTTTTAAAGATGTGTCATTGTGATGCGTGGCAATTTGAAAAGTCAAAGGGTGAGCGAAGCGGACCATCAGAGGCAACTTGGATTTTTTTCCTGTTGTCATCAAAAGGATTAAAATCTCAAAATGGCCTATAAGCCCAACAAGAACGAGGTCAAAGTTGGCGTTTGAAAATGTTAAGAGGCAGGGAGGTGGGCCATAGGGGGTCAACTTGGATTTTTTTCCCCTTGATGTTCAAAAAGGATGAAATCATCAAAATGACATACGAGCCCGATAGAGAAAAGTCAAAAAAATTCTCCAGTCAATGGCAGGAGGTGCGGACCTTTGGAGGAAAATTGGAAAATTTTCCTTTTTGGAAAAGGGATTGTTAAAAGTGAAAACAGCAAGCTTATGTTCACACAAGGGCCCATATTGGGACATGTGTGATTGGCCCATGGGTACTATCTCCAAGTTGTGGAGACTTGCTACTTGAGAAACCTGGAAAAGTTTTCCCTTTTCCTAAAAAGGGGTGAAATAGTAGAATCTAATGCAGGTAAGTTCCTTTCCCACCTTAGGACATTTCCAAGGGATTTCTCAAGGGTGGAGAATGCAGAAAATGTGAAAATTTACATTTTTCTAAAAGTGTAAAAGAAAAAAGGAACCCGGGCCCATTTTAAAGTGGATCTCCCATGCCTGAATTCAAAATAGAAATGCAACTAGAAGGTGTGCATGACTGTATCTCCATAATTAGTTCTATGCATTTTCACAACAGACTCCTGATAGTGTAGACTTCATGATTTCTGGATATTTCTTGAGTATAAAAATAGACAAAGTATTTTGATATCTGAAGTTTGAAAGGAGGAAGATCTGAGGAAACCCATTAAGATGAGATCTGACCTGGGCATCCATAAATCTTCCATTTTTTGCTTCATTATAGAACAATTTGATCTATTAGGGGTAAGGGCCTGGAGTACCAGGGAAAAGTGATCTACCAGCTGCAAGGAGCCTGTAGCACATATTCATAAGAGATCAATTTTGACACCTGAGAACTTTTCTACAAATCTACTTCCTTTTACAATCGAGACCAACTACTCCATTTAATGTTTGGAGAGAAGGGAGGGAAAAGGGGAAAATGTTCATAAATCTGTCATGAACCACTTGTAAGATGGGTTGGAGGTTGGAATGTTGGAGTGTTAGAGGTTCCCCAACTGATTTTCTAAGAGAAAAAATGATGACCATGCCTATAATTGCACTCCCAACTTTTTGAAACAAGGTGGTTACGATTTTGAGAAACCTATATATCTCTTTTGTGTTAAACTTGATCGTGTCAAGGTGGTTGTGAGTGTCATGAACCCAGACAAACTTTCCCCTATGAAAAGTTTAATCAAATTTGAGTTATTCTCATCTGAGATATTAGTGTCTAGCTTTGTTTCAGAATGTCTGCAAATAGTTTTATTTGTTCCTATTACCAATCTTATACTGATTTTTGTGAAATCACAAAAGATCTATGACCTTGTGAGCAGTATTAATGGTATTTGCAATTTTCATTTCAAGAAGAGCCTTCATCTTGGATGAGATAAACAAATTTTAAATCAATTCATATCATTTGTTGATAAAGATTGTCTGTATTCTTCAGGTGTACCTTAGGCATGGTTAATCATAAACTATAGTGTTTAATTGAGTTTTCCAATTCGATCCTTCGTATTGGAGTCTTAAAGATTATGTGAAAACATGTTGATTTGGGCCTCCATTGAAGCACACCTTCTAGTTGAAGGAACATCTTGACTATTTTGAAGCTTTTTGTTGTGAAGTTGCTCATTATTGTAAATTCCCTCCAAAGATCTGGTATAATCAACTTTATCCTGCTTCACCTCCCACCAAAAATTCATTCAAAAACAATTAATCATACCCATACTACCCCTGTTTGTCATGTGTGTATACAAATGCATAATTTTTACTACCAAAACATGTAGAAACAATCAGGTTTTCATTGTCTTTAGTGGCCTGAACCTTTCTTAGAAAATATCTCCATTATCTAGAGTGACAACTCGTGAGAGTTAGATTTTGTTGCATTGATCATATTTTCTTCAAGGTCTTCTTAATAATTTCACAAGGAAGGATATCTCCATCTCCTCCACAAAACAATAGGATACAAAAAGGGTCCTCTCACCCTGGTTGAAAGGCACAACCATAAAGTAGTGAGGATAGGTCAAATCCTCTTGAGGGTGCTACCCATTTCTCCACATCTGAGTGACAAAGAGCAAGCTGCATTCCATTCCTGGCTATAAAATGACACACTACATGCTCCCAAACCTGTGATGCTGCTTAGCTTCTGAGGGAGAATCAATTTGGTTACCAACAGAAGGCTCATGACTCGTGTAGGAAATAAAAGGACTTAGATGGAAAGAAGGTGTGTTAATTTATCTAGCGCACAAATTGTCATGGTGAAAATGTCATGAAACATGGACTATCATCTAAAACATCATGTGACTGATGTGGATCATGCAAGCACGACTTAACACCTGGTTAATTAGAGACATGGAACATAATAACAAAACAAATTATAGTCACCAAGATTATAGGATTCAATGTATTATCTGAAATCTTCTGGCACTATTAAATAATCTAAACTAAGAACTAATTAAGAACTCCATATATAGTTAACAAGATGAATCTAATCTAAGTGCAACATGCACTTGTTTTTCTAAATTGTAAATTTTCAACAATCAGTTGTTATCATTAAGATATTTTAGTTAAGTAGTAGTTAATTATTATAAATAATCCATCCTCTTATAGAGTGACAAGGATTGCTCTTGGTATAAAAGGGCATTTTTAGTAGAATTGTAGAGTTAGTTCATTGATTGTTGTGGAAGAAATTATTCTATTCAATAAAGTGCATGATTTTAGGATAAATCTACTTGTGTGATTTTCAATTTCAAACTGGATCAGAGGAAAGGAGCAAGGGCCACTCCTCCCCAATGTAAATGGATCATTTGTTGTTTATTTAATCTTTGTTAAATTACCAAAATTTCATTTCTTTTATTATTCTAATTCAAAATTTAGTAATCTCTTAGTTTATCAATAAAGTTCACTTCTTAATTACATTTGTAATAGTATTTGATTGATTTCATTAGTGAATACATGCTGAGAAAATTTTAAATCATTCTCTTTGTTGCAAATAGTCATGGACATTGCCCTAGACTGAAAATCAATAGATAATTAAAGTGTGAGTATCAACGACACTCGTTAGTACCGAAATGGGAAAATGCCAGTTTTTTCCATAAAATTATTTCACTTCATTCCACATGGAGTGCATGATCAAAAGGTGGATGGAATTTATTTTGTTCCTTTTCTTCTTCCCTTACTTTAGTTTTAGAAATATTTGGTTTCATCCTGCATTCACCATCAGTGCTCCAGTAGTGGCAGAATCATGATCATGTTTGTGTGAGAAAAATGCATCATTTTCTACCATGTGAATGATTGACCATAAAAATGTGGCAGTATCTCAATAAACAAAAGGATGGTATCAATAAGGTAAGCCATATTTTCATACTCTTGATGGTCTACATATCCAGTGCTCATCACTCATCTTCTCGATATATCCAGGAAGTGTGCAAAGGTTCATCGTTTCAAGAGTTTTCAAAAGGGGGAAAAGTTTTCAAAAGGTCTTCATCAGTGCATCATAGTGGAGGGTCATCATGGGTCAAGTTATCATATTCAACATCATCAGATCTGATCTTCATCAAATAAGGAGGCATCTTCATCCACATTTTAGAGCATTTTCTATCTCCTCTCTTCATTATTTCTCCTCTTCTCTCACCCTTTCTAATTCTTTAGTGTACACAATGATTGCATTTTATCTTATTCACTTAAGTGAATGTATAATGTTACATTGTAAAAGTCCTTTTTGATTTATAAAAAGGGGACTTATTTACTCACTTCCTAGGAAAATGAAAAGTCATACGTTGAATAAGAACATGAAGAGTCATGTGGGGGGTAGATGAAGAGTTGTATTGTAAAGATATAAATTAGGAGAGTCTCCTCACTTCAAATGATGGTTATTCTTGTTTACTAGCTCACATACTCTCTCTAGGAACAAGTGATCAAATTTCCTCTATTTATTTTGCTTATGTTGCCTCTCCATCTCAACTATACTCCATGAGAATGTAATTTTCTAATATTATGCATTATAACTTTTTGGTTTTTGTATTTTGTTCCTTATTCCATGTGAATGGTATCTTATCATTGAATTAAAGGATATATTTTAGTTTTGAAACAATAAACTCTGATGTAATATTTATTGTGTAAAACCCTCCTTACTATTCTCTTCACACCTCTCCTTCAATCTTTTTCATCCCTTGTAAAATCTGCAAGAAGTTTTCCATAGGTGTAGGAAAGTACCCATGTGTGATCCTCGGTTGAAAGACCACCCCTAAGTAATTATAATAGTTTAAATATTTTTTTTTTTCAATAAATGGAGCTTCCCCATTCAAGTAGAGGGACCTAGTCCCACACATTGTTGGTGAGAGATCCCCAATTTTCCCACCTGATAAATTATTTCTCCAACAAGACTAGAGTATATGTATGTTTGCTTTCATCTATCTTATTGTCCTATTATATTATGCTCCTTGGCTTTATCCATCTCTTGATTAATTTTATCCTGCATCCTAGTCAGATACCTCTTTTTATCTTAGGTATAGGCCTTTAAAACCTATAGTTATCTCAGGGTTAGGGTCGATATCCTCTAGAATTACAACATTATTGCTCCTTGAGCACCTTTGTATCTATATCATCTATCCAGACTTAGATTAGATCCCTGCATTTGACAACCCATCTAAAATCCTATATTTTTTCCATCAGACACTTTGGTTAACTCAACGTGAATCTTATTCCATCTTCCAATGATCTAAAAAATGGGTAATTAAACTAACTCAGTTTCTCCATTTTTTAATACTCAACCAATTTTTTTTATCAAATATGTTAAAATTGGCTTGATAAACATCAAATGTTTTCCCAAGTGATTATTTCATGCAATCATTCACTATTTCATCAAATCAAATAACAAACTTGATTTACTCAATTTTCTATAATCTCTTGTAATTACATAAAAATTGGCTAAAACATTAAAAATAATTTTAAAATTTATTTTAAATAGTAAGTATATGAAAAAAGACATATAAATGCAAACTAGATTGATAAAAAAGTTCATCTAATGTGGAGTATGTCTCTAGGTCCTCCTCATCATATGAATTAATCAATTAAATCAATGCAAAATACAATATTTTACATCAACTTTTTCCCAATATGGGGTTCGCGATCTACATACAAGTCTTCGATATCCTCTCCCTACAATAAATAGACTATAAATTGCTTATTTTCTCTCCAAAATAGGCCACCTCTCCTTTATAAAGGGTTATTTCACTCCGTAATAATAAGCTATCTCCTTACAATGGGATATCTCTCCTTTACAAAGGGCTATACAAAGTTCTCTCTCCAATAGGTTCCAATAATTTAACAAATCCCTTACAAAAGGGGCTATACGTAATGAAGCTAACCCAAATACATATAATCATCAACCTTTTATAATTTTTCAAGGCCTATGGCTTAGTGACTAAGCCTTATAATTTTGATAATAATAACCGGGGTTCAAATCCCTTTCCAAGCTCCTCCATTTTGGCTTATTTCATATTGAAATTAATGGATAAAAACAAAATGTAAGTTTTATCTCCCAAAAAGGGGTATCGTTTATGTAGACACTTATTTTTGGCTACACCCATCACACTCCCATTTCAAAAACCCTAACACCTATTTCATTATCCTAACCAAGAAATACCTCTGCAAAATCACATTTTACCCCCTTTAAAACCCATTTTTCCTATCCTAAACCTCCTTATAAAACAAATAAGGTAAAGGTGAGGAGGAATACCTATGAAGTCAAAGAGGTTACACACGTTGTAGAAGATCAAGCCGATTGTGAAGAGTAGCCAATTACCCACAATAGAACACAATACCACAATATAACATTAATAATATAGGTCAGTGGACTGCCTAGCGAAAGCTAGATCCGGGAAGCGGGGTGCTCCCTAGAAGGTTATCAATCCACGTTCAAATACAACTTGATACATCAAAATAACATGAAAGAAGGAAATCCTAATGTAGTCGTATGATTTAGGTATCTCACACAAATACAATAAGCTATATTTAATCTAAATAATGCATATAAGACTTAATCTAAAAAGGGTGACTAGTTATGAGGACCTGCAGGTGTAGTAGAAGGTGTTAGGGAGGTCTGGGTGAATTTTGGTAGGGTTTCGAGAGGTTTTGGGTGAGTTATGGGCTTGTTGGTTTAGGGAAAATTACCATACACAATAACTGATGCCAGTTGAGTGACCGATACTGGTACCTAGTAATAACCAACATCGGTTGGGTGACCGACGTCGGTAAGGGAAATTAGATAAAAATACTAAAATGGGATGGTTGGGAGCTCACTGTGATTACACAAAGAGTTGGGAAGGCTTAAGCTAGGTGCTAATTTATGTGAAGACTCAGAGATGGTAAAATAGGTGGTTAGGGGTACATAGAGGTTCAAACGAGTAGGTTGTCAAGTAGGTGGGTATACGAGGTATCAAGGTGAGAAGTAATATGTAGAATAAATAAATCAATACCAAAAGCTAATGGAACTTAACAACAAGATTAATATACTTATCTAAAGATTACAGGTTGATAGATGATGATTGGTGGTTGATAGGTGCTCGTAGAAGAAATGGATCTAGGTCCAGTGCCGCAGAAACGAAGCTTGTATGTTTCCCTATGGATGATCCAAATCTATGGAGCGAGAGGTTGGTTGCTGGTGAATAAATATAATTCTTTGGTCTTGTGTTTGATCATCGCATGCTCTAGATATGCAAGAATGAAAGAATGCTAGAAGCCAAGATGGAGGAACCCGAGAAAAGAGTTGAATTTCATTATTTAAGGAAGCTGATGGTGGTTAAGTGACTGGCACCAACTGACGAATAACTGACATCAGTTGAGGAGAAAAGTTCCTATTTTTCCAAAAATAGCCTTTTCTTCCCAATTTTGGCGTTGGTCACAATTTTGTCAAGAGTGTGGATGGGCACTAAATGGAGTGGGAAATTAGTAATAGGGATAATAGGTAATTAAGGTTAGGGTTAGAATGTGTCTTAGCTAGTTAAGGGGAGTGGTGAATTAGTCTAGGTTAATAAATAGGCTTAGAATGGGTCCATGATGAGGTGGAAATTAATCCAATTTAAGTAATTAAATTAATAATGACATGAGGTAATAATTAATTTAATATAAGTTCTTAAATTAATTATAATGTGTGGAAGGGGCCATGATCAGGGGATGTATCAAATTAATTAATTGGAAGGGGCTTAAAGGGGTGTGACCCAATTTTGGGTGTCTACATTTGCCCCTTTTTGTTATGTATCTTGTATTGATAAGTGATGATGACAAAAACATGAAGTGGTTACCCCAGGTATGGGTGATGGTTAGATTGCCCCAGGTATGGGTGGAGGTGATCCCCCTCAAACTAGGAATTGATGAAGTAGTAGGGAACATCGGTGATGGGTTTGATAAAGTGGTAGGTGATGAAAAATGAGGTAAGGTGTGGGTATAGGAAATGGTGATGTCAGCTTGGGTAATAGGTGGGGGCATTCAAATGCACACACATGTCTAGAATGTGACAAGGCATAAGGCTGAAGAGCTCACAAACTCTACATTGTCAATGGTTGATAGTTTATCCAAACAAGAGTGATGTGGTCGAGGTATCCAAGGTATAGGATATGGTCCTAGGGACACAACGAGGCTAGGTGAAGGAACATGTATAAGCGTGTTCTGAAACACCAAAAGGTTTGGCCTACTCAAGATAAACATCATGGCATAAGGAAATTTAAGATCGCTACGCTAGATAACACATGTAGCATTATCACACATTAGATCGAGTAAGAAAATTTGAGTGTCCAATGGGTAAGGTCGGGGTAGGTGTATAACTAAGGTTGTGGGTAAGTTCAAGGTGTAGGAAAAAATGTGCCCCAAAATACACGAAGGTAGGAGGTTAGGAGATAAGGTGAGTAGTTAGGGTAAGGTTGAGGCAACAAGAAAACGGTAGCCCACATCAAAAATTTGGGCAAAGTAGGTATAATTGGTTTAGGCTGGGTGACCAATGCCAGTTAAAAAGGAACTGATGTCGGTAAGGGTAACCGACGTTGGTCACCTAGGGCACGACACAACCAATGTTGGTCGAGATAAATTTGGGTTACAATGAAAAAAAATCCATGTGAAAATGACTCATTTGTGCATTTGAATTTGGTGAAAATTATAGAGAGAGAGCATAATCCGTGAAGAAAATGGCAAAGATTCCCTCTAGGCTATATTGGCAAGATTTTAGTTGTTGGAGGAGTAGAGTTTATGGGCCCACGAGATCTACCTGAGAGATTAGATTGGTTGATAACTGAGAAGGTGATTTAGACATGATAGAGGCAGGAGAGGGTGTAGGAGGAGTTCTAGTGCAGAGGCATGCCATCCCACCACAAATATGGAGCTAAGAAGAGGTAGGATTCTATTTCCATTGGTGTTTTTTTTGTTTTTGTGTAGAAAAATAAGGTAGAACAAAGTAAAATTTTTGTTGTGAAATGTGATTGGAATGTTTGAAAGTGGGTATGGGGAGGGTGAAATTTAGTTCAATTAGGGTCTAAAAGGAAGCTAGAGGAAATTTAGGGTAATTTGGGTAGGTAGTTTAGGGGATTTAGTGAATTTTTAGAATATGCGGATGTGGGGGTTTGGCCCTAGGGCCAAACTAGTAACCGAAATCAGTTGGGTATTAGTCGGTATCGGTTGGTGTCGGTAGGCTAGTCGGTGTCGGTGGGGAAAAAGGAGACCAGTATCGGCAAGGGTGACCGATTCCGGTCACTTCTAAATGTGACTAAGTTTTAAAAAAGGGAAATTATAGAGGACAAAAGGTAAGGGAATAGTGGTTTAGGGTTTTCTTAGGTAATAATGGGTACGTTAGGTTTTCCTAAGGTAAGAATGGGTAGGTGTAGACTAGGTTAGGGTGGTTAGGGAGAAATAAGAAGGTGTAAGGACAAATCGAAGGTATAGGTCAATAGTGTAGAGTGGGTGCAAGATGGATGGGGTAAGTTAGGTCAATAGGTGATGAGGGAAAATAAAAGGAAACAAAGAGGAAAATAGTGCAAGGAAGATATGTCATAGGGTAAGAATGGTAAGGCAAGGTAGAATGTAGATCAAGGTAGGAAAAAGTACATGATTAACTGGTGTGAATGTTGATGATGTAGGCACGACAACAGCTGATGACAAGAGATAGACTGTCCCCCTTATTAGTGCAGATGAGACCAAGCATCACAGAAGAGGAGTGGGATCATATGAGGGATGTTGGGCTGGGTAGAGTTAGGTGGTATAGGCAGATAGTTTGAGATCATAACATTATGGTCTCTCTCATTGATATATGGGACTTGATGACCAACACATTCCACCTACCTATTAGGGAGATGAATATCACCTTGGAAGACGTCTACAAGATACTAAGACTACCTATTGTTGGGGAGATGCTATATCAGATCTCTTCAGATGATTCATTCGATTCTATGGTGACAGTTTTTAGAGATGCCGTGGGAGATTTGTCTTATCATGGTGTGAGCATTAACTATGATGAGATGTATGCCACACATCCACAAGAGATGAGATTAACAGTGCTGATGATGGTGGGGATTGGTTGTTATGCATTCCCAAATTCAGAGGGTGGGATATTTCCATGGGATTTGATGGGAGTTTTGAAGGATATGATTGTGGATATAGTTTTTTTGCATGGGTGCTATCGTACTTGGTACAACTATATAGAGAGTTGTGGGAATATATGATGATTCGGTAGTTTGGTGTGTGTTGCACCTATCTTCTTCACTATTGGGCCTATAAGCATATAATATGTCTACATCTACTAGGCCTTTCATGATAGGATTGGTATAGGGGTTTATATAGGGCATGGTATAGGAGGTGGATTCTGATAGGGGAACATCCAAGGGGGGACGAGGCATCATGAGATGTGATATATTACAGGAGACTTTTAGATGACATATCATAAATTGATATTTTGTTGCAGCCTTATGTAGATTTTATATCATTTAGAGGCATGTTAGAGGAGTTAGTAGGTTTATATCTCTTGAGATGGATACAGGGGTGTAGACCTATTGTCCTCTCAATTTTCCTCGAATCTAATTTCATGGAAATTGGAGCCACACTCATACAAAGGGGAAAATTTCTAAGTTAAGGCCCACAGTCAATCAGGAAGGGACACGTGGCCTACGTTGAAAATTCAACGGCGGGGGCATGGAATTTGGGGGAAAAGTTGGAAATGGCAGGACCACATGAAGAAGAAAATCATGAGATGTCCCCTACTAAAATAATCATGCTCGAACTGACAAAATATTCACCTTTTTGAACCTCCAGTTTTCATGAGTGCATTTGTTTCATGTCACTTTCCAAAATCAGATCTGCAACAAACATTATCCCTTTCAGATATTCTTTTCTTGTGGACAAAGTATGGATGTATATGACTTGTTATAAATATATGGCTTTGGCCATGGGAAAAGGGGATTCTGGTTTTATGGGAAAGTTGTAAATCTGAAGTAAGTCAATACAAAATTTATTTCTTTCTTATTTCCTCTATTATATATTTCTCTCTCCTTTCTCGATCCAATGGATCATTTTTTTTGCATTCCATAGAAACTTTGTGTTTTGGTTTGTGTGAATCTTTAGAACTTTGTGTCTGTAGATTTGTGCAGGTGGTGAAGTAATTGATCCTTTTCGAATATTTTATTGGTTCAATGTGAGTAGGGAGATAATTTGCTATCTATATTTCCCAAAAGCATTGTTGTTTTATTACTTCTCCCATCTCTATATTCTTCCATTCCCTCTGATTGATAATATTTTAAGTATGAAAATGTTCCGGGATATCAGGGTCCAAACATTGAGAGTTGTATATCTGTACATTAGTTTTTCCTGATTTCAATAAGGGAACCTCTCCCATTAAAGAGGAGGGACTTGTTGTCCCCTGAATGTGGTTTCAACCCATGTTCCATTCCAAAACCCAACAGTTTTTAGTGACTCTACTGGGGAATTCATTGCAAATGGATTCCAGTTTTTAATAATAACTTCTTGATCATCTTTGATATGGTGACTCCAAGATACACTCAGGGTAGAAGAACCCTTGGGGAAGAAGACCCTCATTTCCATCTTTTGGATCATCAAGGTTTCTCCCTCCCTTCTTCATCAAGAAAAAGAAGAGAAGCAAGATTTGTAAGCACTCCTTTTGCTAGAGACATAACTTCTAGGAGTGACATCCCTCAAGATCAAATCAGTCCTGATTTGCATGCTTTGGTTCTCGCTGGTGTTTTAGTTCCTCTCTAAATAATATTTCCAAGGATGGCATCTCCTCTGCCTTGGGGCCAAAGGGTTGGGCCTATTGCTCTTCCCCAACCATTGCATTAATTTCCTAGAGGCAATAGAAAGAATTTCCCTAAATTCAGAGGAGATGGGAAGATTCATCCAGATGAACATATTACAACTTTCATTGTTGCTTTTGGTGTTCTCGAGGTCGAACATGAGGATATCTCCATTAGAATTTTTGTGGAGACATTACAAGATAATGCTGCTGATTGGTTTTATCATCTCCCTACTGGATCCATCACCAATTGGAACACCATGATGACCCAGTTTGAACAACGTTTCAAACATGTTGAAGATGTACATTCCCTCTTGGCCCAGATTTCTCAAATCAAGAAAGAGTCACATGAGCCCATGAGGGAATTTGTGGCCAAATTCAACAGTCTGGTTAACAAGATCCCACAAAACACACACCCTGTGGATCATATTTAGAAATGTTTCTTCCTTAATTCCCAATTTACTAAAGTGAGCTATGCACTTAGGAGAGCCAATCTTGCCACCTTGGATGCTGATCAAATATTTTCTATTAGTGTTGAAGATGATATGATCATGTTTGGAAAGTTAAGGAGAGATCCATACAAATCCAAAGCATCTCCTTCTTCCACATGTTCTCCTAGAGCTAGTACAGATCAATTGGTACAAAAACCTTCTAATGAGATTATCTCCCTCAAGAAGTAGTTCGCCCAACATGCTCCTTATCAGGTTGTTCCTAGGAAGAAATTTCAGCCCAGGAATTAGTTTCCCTCTACTCAAACCAGATTGGCAATTGAAGGCCCACCTGTTAAACTTCCAGTCAATACAACATGTGAAGTGCTGGATCCTGATGATGAGGAGGAAGATGAAATCTGTGAAGAACATGAAGAGGAAGCTAATGAAGAATTATAAGAGTTGAATGGATATCATGTCCATTTTCTCACCACTGAAGGTATAGATGAAGATGATGATTATGAAGAAAGAGTTACAGAGATGAACAATGAATCATATGCTGTCATGACTCGTGAGCAAGCCAACAAGAAGGAGAAAGTGGTGTAACCTGCTAAAAGTTCTAAGGAACCTCCTACGGTCATTCCAGTGATTGCAAGGAGAGGAGATCCTATTCCAACTTCTTCCACACCCAAGGTAGGTTTTGTTATTCCTTCCTCCTCTGTTTCTGCTCCTAAAAATTCTTTCCCTTCAAATGATAGAGTTGATAAGTCAAAATTTTCATCTACTCCTACCAATGATGCTCCATATACCTCTGGTTCTTTTGACATTATTGACCATATCAAGGAAACTAAGATCCAGATATCAGAAGCTGAATTCTACCAAACCCATCCTAAGGCTTTTTCTAAGATGGTAGACTTTGTAAACTCCAAATCCAAGCCTTCGTCCCCTAGTTCCAAAGGTCTCTTGCCCACTCATTCTCCTTCATCTCAACCAAGCCTTGTGGCAACATTCATTTCATCTGATGGGAAGATCGAACCATTTTATGTCACTCTCCTCATAACTGGCCACAAACTCAGCAATTGTGTTATCAATTCTGGTGCTTCAGATAATGTGATGCCTGTTAAGGTAGCTCATTCCCTAGGCTTAACCCTAACCCACACTATTGGTTCATGTTACTTAATGGAAAGTAGAGAAGTGCCATTGGTTGGAAGGATCAAGGATGCACAAGTAGCCTTTAATGCTTTTCCAGAGAAGAGAGTTTTAGCCACCATTTTGGTAGCTGATATTCCCCCTTCCCACGGCATGCCACTGAGTAGAAATTTTTGCAAAATTTTTGGAGGAGAAATCATGATGGATTGGTCACATGCTCTTATTCCAGTGAATGGGAAAATGAAGAAGCTACTGCCTGAGAAACAAAATAAATATATTGTGTAAAAAATAGATGACCCAAAGGCACAAATAGTTTATGCAGACATTGGTCATGATAACTACATGATCATGTCAGAAGATGAGGCTAACCATCCTAAGGAAGTGTTTCTTGATCCTAATGGCATTTGGACTTTGGAATTTGATGGAAGTTGCTCCTTAGTTGGTTCTAGAGCTGGTGTGGTGCTTATTTCTCCTGAAGGGAAAATTCACCCTTTCTCTTTCAAGCTCCAATTTGAAAACACAAATAATATGGAAAAGTATGAGGCTCTCATCCTTGGTTTAAGCATGGCGAAAGAGACGGGGATCAAGAATCTCATTGCTCGTGGAGATGTAGAGCTGATTGTAAAATAGGTTAGAGATCTCTATCTAGTGAAGAATAGAAGGTCAAAGCATTACAAGAACTTGGTTTGGGATTCCATTGAGTTCATTGATGCCTTTTCAATTGAAGCCATGCCTAGGGAAAAGAACACCAAGGCTGATTCCTTGGCTGTC
Organism: Taxus chinensis; assembly: GCA_019776745.2. Classification (NCBI taxonomy): domain Eukaryota; kingdom Viridiplantae; phylum Streptophyta; class Pinopsida; order Cupressales; family Taxaceae; genus Taxus; species Taxus chinensis. Next base: position 1,045,220,982 of record CM034146.1, on the reverse strand, counting down.
TTAGGGTCTCTTTTGATCCCTTATCTAGATTTCTCCCAAGATAAATTCACCATTGAGATGATTCATAGGCCTAGTGTGCCTAACAATACAAACAACTGGCAGGTCTTTAATGATGACCAACACTTGCTTTCCTTCCTTGAACTCAGAGATAATTTTGACCAGCTGTACTTTGAGACCAGTTGTACTTTGAAGGAGGTGGAAATATGCCTCGAGAGTGTGTGTGCCCCCAAATGAAGAAGATAACAAAGAAGAAATGGATTATGATGGCTGCATAAAACTAAAAGGTAACAAGATACCTAAAGGGCTGGTAAGTTTGGAAGAATTATTTGATAAACATGATAGGCACATCAATTCTAAACATCTAAAGGAGCTCAACAATCTGATGACTATGAAAAGATAAACATTGGGAGTCTTAACGAACCTATGCTGGTAAACATTGGAAAGTGCTACACACAAGAGGAGAGGAAGAGAGCAACGAATCTATTGAAAAGGTATGTTGATGTTCTTGCATATTCTTATGACGATCTCAAGGATTTTCAACCAAAAGAGATGCAACATTTCATTCCTCTAAATCCTAGGATCAAGCCCTCCTGGCAAAAGTGGAGGCAGTATAACCCTAAAATTGTTGATATAAACTTTAATGTGGTGATTTGGAACTAATTTACTTATTTTAAGTAAATCAGTGTGAAAAAGCCATAGGTAAGGAGTGAAAAAAAAGAAAAGAAATGCGGTGAATTAGAATTACTTGACTTCCCTAAAAATAAGTCTAATAAATCAATGTGAAAAATCCGCAGAACTAAAAGGGGAGCTAGTAGAAAGAAAAAATGGAGTTATGTGGTGAAGTGAAACTACTTTTCTTCCCTAAAAATAATTAAAGTAAAGTAATATGAAAAGGCCCCAGAACTAAGGTTGATTTGGTAGTAATGCAACTCTAAAACACCACAGGGAAGAGAAATGAAAAAGTAAAGCAAAGCAGTGAATTAAAACTTATTTACTTCCCTTAAATAAGAAAACTAAAGCAAATGGAAAAATGTGATGGAAGGGGAAAGTAAATGGGGGTTGGAGCACCACAGATAAGGAGAAGCAACATCAATGGCCCCTAGTTTTCCCACTAGACTGTAAAACCTCAAACGACCATAACTTCCACCTTGGAGCTCTATTTTTTGTGTTCTTGGAATTTTCGGAAAATACCCGAAGCACTCTAAGCATAAAAAAATTCACATTTTAAATTTCTTGAAGGTAAGATAAACAAAAAATTATATTGTACCTAGGCACAATAACAACAACCTATTGCCATTAATGAAGAATAGAGGCCAATTGCTTCTCCACTAAACAAGAGTAGGAAGGGAGTGGGATTTGAAGGTATCCCATGTTTCCTTCACATCAGCAATTGAATTTTTATTGTAAATAAATGCATTCATTCGGGTCTCTCTCTTTCTCTCTCTTCTCCTCACATTTCTATAAATTGTAAATAAGGGTACATTTTGTAAAGGTTGGATAATTTTTGGTGCTGCCCTCCCTTCTTCTTCTCTGAAAGAGTGTTGTGTAGCTTCTCGCCTCCATGTTTGGGATTTGTAATACAGAATCTTTCCTCTCTTTACTATAATTTTATATTTTGCATACTTTGGAGCAATAAAAATTTGTGTTTGTGACTACTTCGCATTATTTTTGTTTCCTTTTCTCACCTTTCTTCATGTTTGTAGGTGACTATGCATCTTTTGTTCTCATTGCATACTTAGATTTTTTTGTGCTTAGCTGAAAATGGTGTGTTGTGTGTATTGTCTTGGTCTGTGATGCATGTTGATCTTCTTCATGCTCACCTTCCTCTATTTTTAGGCATCAATCTTGTACAACATTCCCTTTTTCCGGTATTATTACCCCCTTAGTGTAGGATTTCCCTTTTTATGCACTCTCTCTCTCTCTCTCTCTCTGTGTGTGTGTGTGTGTCTCCTTGGAATTGTTAGAGTAGGTGTATTTAGATGTTTTCTTAGATTAGGACTAGTTGTATCAGTAGATTTAGGAAGAGGAATCCAACCTTCTTCAAGGGTCCACCTAAAGCATGCAAGTCCCATAGCTTGAGAACTGGTACCCATGTTAGCAAAAAGTAGATATTTCTATAGCTGAATCTCGGGGTGCTACTTTTTTTATAATAGTTATAGCATGACTGGTGGGACATCACGGAAGTTAAAGTTGTATTCTTTATTTGGTTTTCCATTACACATATTATCCATTGTGCTACCCCCACTACTTTATAAAATTTCTAGCACGTGGGGTGGGACAACAATAATAGTTAGATCTTTAGTTGGAGTGTAGTTAAAGAATTTCCAGTTTTTCTAAGTTGACGTGTTCTTGGAAAAAAGTTGCAGTTTTGGAAGCCCTTGTAGAAAAGAGCAGTTAAAGTAATGAGGTCTTAGATCACCGTATATAATAAGAGGTAATTGGAAATTTCACCTTAAATTACTGCCAAGTAATCAGTAGTCAAAACAGTGAAAATAAGGAGTAAGTAATTGCATTTCAAATCACCGATAAGAAGAAGAGGAAATAAGTTGTTCAATTACTTCAAGTTGGAAGTCTTAAGTAGTTTCACCTCTAAGTTGCACTACTTCAAGTTATGCAATTACTTCAAGTAAGTTGTTTACTTCAAGCTTTCCCATTACTTCACAAATAAAGACTTAAGTAGTTTCACTACTTTGCATTAATTCAAAGTAGAAGACTTAAGTACTAGCCCTTCAAATCACTGATGAGAAGAAGAAGTAAGTGCATCTCAAAATATCGATGAACAAAGGGGAAGTAATGTAGGTTCAAAATGATGATGAACTAAGAATAATTTGAAGTAATCACGTCTCAAAACAATGATGAACAAAGGGAATTAATGCAAGTCCTAAAAAGAGATCTAAAAGTTATTGAAGGCTAAGATCATTTTCCCCATTCACCATTCAACGTGGATTGCTAATATTGTGCCTATAAGGAATAAGAATGGTGAGATATAGATTTGTGTTGATTTCAGGAATTTGAATCAAGCCTCTTTAAAGGATAATTATCCACTCCGCATAATGGATCAAGTGTTGCAGGCTGTTACATGTTCAGAAATGTTGTCCATGCTTGATGGATTCTCAGGATATAATAAAGTAGAAGTAAGTGTTGCATATTAGCATAAGACTGCCTTTACCACTCCTTGGGGAACCTTTGCTTACATGAGAATTCCTTTTGGCCTCATCAATGCCGGGGTGCCACCTTTTAGAGGGAAATGGACCTAGCCTTTGGTAGTCTCAAGGGTAAATGCATAGTTGTATACCTTGATGATCTGAATGTGTTTTCAAAAAATAGAGCTGATCATTTCTAACATCTTCAAACTGTCCTACAAAAGTGTAGAGAGCATGACATCTCCTTGAATCCCAAGAAATATGTCTTTTGTGTCACTGAGGGAAAATTAATGGGACACATTGTCTCCAAGGAGGGAATCAAGATTGATCCAGAAAGATTCCAGCTAATTCAATAGATCCCTCTCCCCACAAGCAAGAAGGGTGTGCACTCTTTCTTTTGAAAGATCAACTTCTTGAGAAGATTCATACCTAATTTTGCTGAACTTACTTTGAACATAGCCCACATGATGAAAGGGAAGCAGACTTTTGGTTGGTCCTCTAAAGGAAAGGTTTCATTTGAAGACATCAAGAGAGCTATAACAAAGACTCCAATCTTGGCATGCCCTGATTATAGCAAAGACTTCATTATCTATTTCTATGCTACTGAAAGTACTCTAGCTGGTTTGTTAACCCAGGAGAATGTTGAAGGTCATGAAATCCCCATAGTGTTCATGATTTATATTTTGAAAGCCCATGAGATGAAGTAAACCATGATGGAGAAACATGCTTTCACAGTGGTCAAAGCTATGAAACAATTTTGTTTTTACATCCTAAACTCTCATTCTATTGTGCTTGTGCCTGATACAACTATTAAATCCATTCTTACACAACAAGAATTTGGAACCAAGAGAGGCAATTGGGTAGCCAAAGTTCACGAGTATGATCTTGACATCAAACCCACCAAGCTAGTTCAAGGAAAGGGCTTATGTGAACTCATTGCTGAAGGAGCTGATGCCAAATTATCTAAGGAGGAAGTTGATATCCCTGATGTTCTTTTCCTCAGCTCAATTGATGAATGTTATGCTGGTATTGCAAAATTTCTTACTTATGGAGAATGTCCATCATATTTGAGTTCCAAGGAGAAGAGAGCCATCAAATTAAGGTCTGCCCAATATGTGTTGTGGGAAAATGTATTGTTCAAATGAGGCATAGATGGAAGGTTTTTGAAATGTGTTGACAAAGAGCAACAAAAGAAGTTACTCTCAACTTTTCATGACCAGGCCTATGGAGGTCATTTCTCTTCTGCTTTCACATCCCATAAAATCCTTCATGTTGGATATCATTTACCTACCTTGTTCAAAGATGCATCGAAGTGGATAGGCAAGTGTGAAGCATGTAAAACCTTTGTTAGAAGACCCAAATTGGCTTATTTACCTCTTAAACCAGTAGTGATTGAGTAACCTTTTCAACAATGGGGTTTGGACTTCATTGGGACACTCAATCCACCTTCAAGTGCAGGGCATACTCATGTTTTGACTGCCACTGATTATTTCACCAAGTGGGTGGAGGCCATTCCAATTAAAAGTAATACTTTTGAAGTTGTATGCGACTTCATCAAGGAGCACATCTTAATAAGGTTTGGGATACCAAACAAGCTTGTCACTCAAAATGATTCCAATTTTTCTTCTACTGAGATGATGGATTTCTGCTATGGCTATGGCATTTCCCTTGCCCACTCTTCAGATTACTATCCCTAAGGGAATGGGCAAGCAGAATCAACTAACAAGAACTTGGTCACCATTTTTTGGAAGCTTGTTAATGACTCTCAAAGGAATTGGCATAAGAAACTATATGATGATTTATGGGCAGATAGGATTACACCTAAGAGAGCCATTGGAATGTCTCCTTTTCAAGTGGTGTATGGAGTTGAAGCTCAACTGCCAGTGACATTGGAACTGCCAGCCTTACATTTTATGAAGGCCATTGAAGATGCCAACTTTACCAATTCATTAGACAAAAGAATTATGTACCTCCAGAAGTTGAATGAAGACATATTGCAAGTGGTTGACAGAATATCATCTCATCAACTCAAGGTAAAATCTTTGTTTCAAAAAAAGGCTAAACCCAAAACTTTTCAAGTTGGAGACAATGTTCTTCTTTGGGACAAAAGACATGAACCTCGAGGTAGCCATGGTAAATTTGATTCCCTTTGGCTCGGTCCTTTTAAAATCAGACATTTTGTTAGTGAGAATTATTTTTACCTAGATTACATGGATGGTTCTCCTCTCCCACTTCCTTATAGTGGGCAATTTTTGAAGTTATTCAAAACCTATTAGTTTTGGCTGATCTGAAAACCAAATTTAACTAGCAATTGTGTACACACATTTTCTTGCTTTGTATTGATTTTCGATGTAAAAATTGTGCATTATTTCTTTTTGTATTTTTAATAAAAGAATAAAAACTGCAAGTACTGTGCAAATACTGAAAGAAATGAAGAGGATTCACCAGCAACGTGACACAAGAATTGATAACGGAGTTCGGCGCTTGAGGCCTACGTCTCTGGGTCCGGTTGAATGGGACCGATCTATTAGAATCTTGAAAATAATCCTTTACAAAAATTCTACAAAATTCTGACCTTCTCACAGTCTTCCTCTGTCGAAAATAACAGGGGTTGCTTTTTACATCTCCTTCAAACTCCACTCCTAGCTCAAGATATGAGCATTACAATATTAGTACACAGTCCCGAATGCATTACAAATAGAATATCACCCTTTTTATATTGTTTGTGCGCCTCCTAGCATGCCGGCTGGGCGCTTATCTTTTTACTCGGCCCACCCGAGTTCCATTCCCCTCCTTGGCTTTTGGCTTATCCTTGGGATCTTTATCCCACATTGGGCGCATGTAATCTTGGACAAGGGTTTAAAATGGTAGGTGGCGCATTTTTTGAGTGGCTAGAAAGCCGCCTTAGCCTATGTGGTAGGCGCTTGACTTGGAGCGCATTTCTTGGATGGCGCATTGTTTAATTTTAGGCGCCCATAATCCCATAGAATATGCATGTACAGTCTAAAGTGGAGGACAATTTATAATATGCGTGGGAAGTTTAGACATATGCATGGAAAGTGGAATAGATAATGCGTTGAATAGTTTGAGAAATGTGGCGTGGAAAATTGCAAATAGGTTATAAGGCGTGGATAATTTAAATAATACATGCCCATTGTCCCACATGCATGGTGCAAAGGAAAATATAGAGGTTTATATACACAAGTTGGTTGAATGGTTGAATGAGAAGGAGGCCAAGGCACCCCTCCATAATCGAGTGTGTCGAACCTGGCTGAGGGCCCCCAGCCAGTAAATAGCGGGGTCCATTTGTCCGAGAACGAGTGTCCAAGACCGGCGTTCCAAAACCCATTTTTAATACGTCACACAATTCGTCCACGTGTCGCAATATGATCGCAACACTTGGCGAGCGTGCACACGTCCAACCTGCACAAAACTCCAAATTTCGCCAGTTGCCCAAAAATTTCAGCGGGCTATAACTTTTGCAAACGAGCTCCGTTTCCTGCAAACAAACTGTCGTCGGAGTCGTATAATTTTTCTCCATGCTTTAAAAATGACTGCAACAATTTCTGAGAAGATCTTAGATCGGTGTTTCTCTGTGAGGATCCTCTGGATCATTCCTCCCCACTGAGAAACTTTTGGACCCCAAAAGTCAACCTAATTGGTGAATAGGTGAGGGTATTTCTCCCTCACCTTTCCGGTTTCCATCCATTTTGCCTTGTTCGGATGCATGCCTCTGAACCCAACACGAAGATATTCAATATCACCCCTTCGCGAAGTTCTTACTTTCCTGTCCAAAATGATGTCTTCCTGCAACTCATCAAGATACTCAGGAGCAAAATCATCAATGGAAGGCATAATGTTAGAATCATCATGATCAACAATCATAGGCGGTTCATACAATCTTAAATTCTCAACATTTACAACTGAGTAGATTTGCATATATGGAGGTAAATCTAACCGGAAAGCGTTGTTACCAATTTTTTCCAATATTTGGAACGGACCATACCGTATAGGTTTCAATTTTTTACCTTCACCTGTCAGTCTTTCCTTGCTGATGTGAAGCCAAACTGAATCACCAACTTTGAACTTGTGATCAGTTCTATGTTTATCATGCCTAGCTTTGTACTTAGCCTGGCTTTTCTCCAATTGTTCATGGACATACTGATGAACCTGTTGTATTCTCTGCACAAATCTTTTAGCCTTGTCAGAATCACTTGCACCATTAACAACAGTTTCATGTCCATAATATATATCTAATGGAGAATTAGGCAGATATCCATAACAAGTCTCAAATGGAGACTTCAAAGTAGAAGAATGTAAGGCACGATTATAAGCATGTTGCACATAATAAAGATGTTCATCCCACAATTTAGGATGTTTGTTACTATAGCCCCTAAGTAATTGTACCACTGTGCGGTTTACAACCTCTGTTTGACCATAAGTCTGTGGATGAAAAGCAGTGCTCTTTTTCAGTTTTGTGTCCATTAACCCCCACAATGTTGACCAAAATTCCCCAAGAAATCTAGAATCCCGATCAGATATGATTGAAGTAGGTAAACCAAAATGAACCCAAACAAACTGAAAGAATAAATGTGCAGTTCCCTCACCAGTTATTTGTTTAGTACATGGAACCAACACACACATTTTGCTAAATCTGTCCACTACCACATATAAGTAATCATGTTTTCTCCGTGTCATGGGCAAGCCTCCTACAAAGTCCATGGAAACACTTTCCCAAGGCCGTGTTGGAACAGGAAGAGGAGTGTAAAGTCCTAATTTCCTGTTACTTGGCTTGCTTGTGGCACAAAGAACACATCCCTTAATATATCGGTTTACATGTTCATGCATTCTAGGCCAATAGCAATATTTTTGTAAATGTGCAACTGTCTTACTTACACCAAAATGCCCTGAAATAAGAGAAGTATGTGCTTCCCTAATCATATGCACACGCTCATTTTCTGGAATACAAAGTTTTCCAGAATGATATAACAATCCTTCATGCAAATGATAATCTTTTTCTCCTACTTGTTTCCCACTTACTAAATCCTCATACACTTCTCTAAAATCAACATCATTTGCATATTGTTCCTTGTAACTAACATGAGCCAAAGAACTATGCTGTAAAAGGATAGATGCTACTACCACTGGTGGTCTGGACAACATGTCGGCAACCTTGTTTTGAATACCTTTTTTATACCTGATTACAAGATGAAATTGTTGCAAAAATCCCATCCACCTGAAATGTCTAGACTGCTGCAATTTGGTTTGTGTTTGTAAATATTGAAGCGGTTGATGGTCAGTATGGATAATTGTTTCTTTTCCCATTAAATAATGCTTCCATTTTTTAACACTTTGAACCAAAGCATACAACTCTTTATCATAAGTTGGATAGTTTCTTACCGCACTTGTAAAGGTTTCTGAATGGTAACACACTGGTCGTTTGTTCTGCATCAAAACTGCCCCCATTGCGTAGTCACTAGCATCCGTCTCAATCTCAAATGAATGTTGTAAATCCGGAAGTGCCAAGATCGGAGCGGTACTTATCTTCTCTTTCAGTGTATCAAATGCTTTTTGTTGTTTTCCTCCCCACTGAAAGACCTGTTTAATACTTGTCAAAGCATGCAAAGGAGATGCAATATATGAGAAGTTAGCAATAAATTTCCTCCAGTACTGAACTGCACCTAGAAAACTTCTAACTTCCGTCACATTTGTGGGTCTAGGCCATTTCACAATAACCTCTATTTTTGCAGGATCAATTTTCAATTCTCCATTTCCTACAATATACCCCAAGTAAATTAAAGATGTTTTACCAAATTCACATTTTGACATCTTCAAATACAATTTCTCTCTCCTTAGTGCATCTAAGACTTTCTGGATGTGTTTAATATGTTCATCCCATGATTTACTGAAAATAAGAATATCATCTAAGTAGACAATAACGAAATTATCAATGAATGGCCTAAAAATTTCATTCATAACTCTCATGAATGTTGCCGGTGCATTGCACAAACCAAAAGGCATCACTAACCATTCAAACAATCCCTGTTTCGTTTTAAAAGCAGTTTTCCAAACATCACCTTCTGCAATTCTTACTTGGTGATAACCACTTCTTAAGTCTAACTTAGTGAAATAAATTACATTTCTTAATTGATCCAGTAAATCATCTATTCTAGGAAGAGGGTAACGATTCTTTATAGTAATCTTGTTTAAAGCACGGAAATCAACACACATTCGCCAAGTGCCATCCTTCTTAGGAACCAATATAATTGGTGAACCACATGGGGATGTACTTGGATGAATTATACCTTGAGCCAAAAGTTCCATTACCTGTCTCTTGATTTCCTCGTTCTCTACTACTGACAACCTGTACATTCCGATATTGGGAAGAGGTGCATCCTGAAGCAACTGTATCTCATGTTGAACCCCTCTTTTGGGAGGTAGACCTTGTGGATCCTGAAAAACATCATCAAATTGAGAAACAATTCTTACCAATTCATCCTTATGTTTTAGATCGCAAGTCTCAAAAGCCATCTCATTTTCTTTTTCCTTGGCTTTGACCACCATGAGCACAAAACTTTTGCTTGAGTTGACAAGCCTTTTCATTTGACCTGCAGTTACCAAGGATAGATTATTCTTTTCACGGTGAGCTCTAATAATAAACTCAATTCCATCCTTTACAAGCAAATATTTATTTTCTTCCCTATAGAAGATTGCTTTACGATCATACAAATAAGGACTTCCCAAAACCACCCCACAAATATCCAAAGGAACTACATCCAATTCAACCTCATCAATAAACTTGTCTGTAATGGCAAATCTGAAAGTACAAGTTTTAGTTACCTGCAGTTTTGCATCATCACAAACCCAACCCAAAGGATAAGGCTTAGGATGTGGTGTAGTTTTGAGTCCTAATTTTTTAACAACCTCCTCTAGAAATCAAATTAGCTTGAGATCCACTATCAAAAAGAGTATCAATTTTCGTATGCTTTGAAATTACTCTAATGTGGAAAAGCTCATTTCTTTTCTTATCGTCAGGTGTAGTTTGTTTACTAGAAGAAGATGCAACATCTGTAGTGCTATTGTTGGAAATTGAAAGAGTTGATTTACCTTGTAAACCCATAGCTGTGATTTTGGTTTCATCACCTGAATCAGAACCAAGATCATGCACTACGGTGTTTGTTTTCTTTTCTTTTCCTTTCTTAACCATCCATTTAGGCTTCTTTTCAGGATGTAATTTCCAACATTTAGACTCATCATGGTTTTTTTTACAATGATTACAAAATGGTTTTTCATCTTCCTTCTTAACAGTAGAGTTTGTTTTATGCTTACCCTTTCCTTTTCCTTGTTCTTTCGAACCTTTTCCTTCAGATTGCTTGTTCTTCTGATTAAAAGAAGAGAAAGAGGACTCCTTTGTCATTTTCCCTCGTGCTTCCAGATGGGTTGCTTGAACACATACTGCATCAAGATTAGTAGTACCTAAAACAAGTATCATATGCCTTAGATAACTATGCAATCCACCAATATATTTGAGCAGTGTTTCTTCTGTGTTTAGGGAAATTCCCAGAGTTAGAGCCCTTTTCCTAAATTCTTGTGTGTATTCTTGAACACTTTGTCCCTTAGTTTGTCTTAATGTTTTCCAATCCATCATAGCTTGTTGCTTATAACCAAGAGGATAAAATTGTTGCCTAAGATTTGAAACAAATTCAGACCAAGAAGTGATTTCTATACCTTTGTTTTCTTCCACTTCCTGAAGCTTACTCTCCCACCAAATGAGTGTTGTTCCACCCATCCGAAGAGTTGCCAGATGAATCTTTGCTTCATCATCAACAATTCTCTGAACCCTGTAATATACTTCTATTTGCTTGACCCAGTTATCCAACTTCTCTGCATTTAGCTCTCCAGTATACATAGGCAATTCAAACTTGATATCTAACTTTAATGAAAGAAAATCAGATTTTAAGGAGTCTCTTTTTGGAATGTCAGAACTAGAGCTTTCTTCTTTCTTACCTTCTCTAGTCCCCTTTTCCCTTTTCCTTTCTTGGTACATTTCTTCCACCATTTCCTTCATCTATTGGAAGGATTGACGAAAGTTTTGTTCCACTTTCTCTCGATCCGCCATTGTAGGACTTCGAGATCGTCTGGTACCAATTTTGGGATCTCCTTCAACTAATTCTCCTTCACCCTTCTTAGATCGAGACCTTGTTAACATCCAACACACAACTTGCAATCCAAAACACGTTAAACTGAACCAAAAATAAGTCAAAACTAGCTCTGATACCAATGATCTAAAAACCAAATTTAACTAGCAATTGTGTACACACATTTTCTTGCTTTGTATTGATTTTCGATGTAAAAATTGTGCATCATTTCTTTTTGTATTTTTAATAAAAGAATAAAAACTACAAGTACTGTGCAAATACTGAAAGAAATGAAGAGGATTCACCAGCAACGTGACGCAAGAATTGATAACGGAGTTCGGCGCTTGAGGCCTACGTCTCCGGGTCTGGTTGAATGGGACCGATCTATTAGAATCTTGAAAATAATCCTTTACAAAAATTCTACAAAATTCTGACCTTCTCACAGTCTTCCTCTGTCAAAAATAACAGGGGTTGCTTTTTACATCTCCTTCAAACTCCACTCCTAGCTCAAGATATGAGCATTACAATATTAGTACACAGTCCCGAATGCATTACAAATAGAATATCACCCTTTTTATATTGTTTGTGCGCCTCCTAGCATGCCGGCTGGGCGCTTATCTTTTTACTCGGCCCACCCGAGTTCCATTCCCCTCCTTGGCTTTTGGCTTATCCTTGGGATCTTTATCCCACATTGGGCACATGTAATCTTGGACAAGGGTTTAAAATGGTAGGTGGCGCATTTTTTGAGTGGCTAGAAAGCCGCCTTAGCCTATGTGGTAGGCGCTTGACTTGGAGCGCATTTCTTGGATGGCGCATTGTTTAATTTTAGGCGCCCATAATCCCATAGAATATGCATGTACAGTCTAAAGTGGAGGACAGTTTATAATATGCGTGGGAAGTTTAGACATATGCGTGGAAAGTGGAATAGATAATGCGTTGAATAGTTTGAGAAATGTGGCGTGGAAAATTGCAAATAGGTTATAAGGCGTGGATAATTTAAATAATACATGCCCATTGTCCCACATGCATGGCGCAAAGGCAAATATAGAGGTTTATATACAAAATTTGGTTGAATGGTTGAATGAGAAGGAGGCCAAGGCACCCCTCCATAATCGAGTGTGTCGAACCTGGCTGAGGGCCCCCAGCCAGTAAATAGCGGGGGGTCCATTTGTCTCGAGAACGAGTGTCCAAGACCGGCGTTCCAAAACCCATTTTTTAATACGTCACACAATTCATCCACGTGTCGCAATATGATCGCAACACTTGGCGAGCGTGCACACGTCCAACCTACACAAAACTCCAAATTTCGCCAGTTGCCCAAAAATTTCAGCGGGCTATAACTTTTGCAAACGAGCTCCGTTTCTTGCAAACAAACTGTCGTCGGAGTCGTATAATTTTTCTCCACGCTTTAAAAATGACTGCAACAATTTCTGAGAAGATCTTAGATCGGTGTTTCTCTGTGAGGGTCCTCTGGATCATTGGTGGTCCCTCTGTACATTCTTTATAGCATTTTGCTTTCCTTGTTTTTGTTTTGGTTGGTTCCCTTTCTGCGTTCTCTTTTGTGTTGGTCTTGCTTCTTTTTGACTCTGTTGCCCATTGGCTAAGACACTGATCTAATTTGATTACCCAGAATTCTCTAAGGTTCTTGATTTTGCCTCTTTCCTCTACCAATTCATCCCAAGAAGGAGCCAGCTGTTGTCCTCTCAATTTTCCCCGAATCTAATTTCATGGAAATTGGAGCCCCGCTCATACGAAGGGGAAAATTTCTAAGTTAAGGCCCACAGTCAATTAGGAAGGGACACGTGGCCTATGTTGAAAATTCAATGGTGGGGGCACGGACTTCGGGGGAAAAGTTGGAATTTTTCCCCTTTCCAATATAGATAAAGTATAAAAGTGAAACACACCCTCGCAACCTGTCAGGTGATGCCACGTGTTGAAGAATGAAATTAGAACAACAGGCTCATGAAGGTTTTTGAGAATTTGAGCCTTTTCTTAAAAAAGAGTTTAAATGGTAGATTTGAACCGTATTTTCTCAACCACTCAGACGACGCCACATGTCAGGCATTTGGCAGAGCTGTGGGGGGGCGGAGCAAATCAATAAAATGTGTTTTTTCTCCCAAATGTCAGGAAATGCAAATTTTCTCCCCCGGGGTCATTGTTGCTTGGATCTTGCCACGTGTAGGGTCCAAATTTGAAGGTAAAAGGGGAAAAAAGATAGCCAAACGCCCTCTTCTGGTTTTTATCACCATTAACGAACCAGAGCTCTACAAAACACAAGAATGGATTGTCCTTCTTTCTTTCTCTCTGTATTATTGTCATGTAACTTGTTTGTTCACATTTAGACCACTTGATCTCCATATTGCCACTCTAATTTGTCTTGATTTTTGGCAGTGAAAACAACTTCTTCCTATAGAAAATTGATGATCTGTTGATCACTCTCAAACACCTGCCAGCTTGTGTTGTTATCCGGAATGGTAGGCCTCAAAATTACTTGGATATGGGGTTGTGTTTTATCCCTCTTGATACTGTCAACCACATCAATTTTTTCCCCAATTTCTACAAGCCTATCTGTAGCTTCATTCTTCTTCCTAGGTATGGAATCGATGTTGAATACTTCAAAATATTCCATGAGGTCCCATACCCTTCTCTTGTAGCTCTTTAGGAGGTCATTATTTGCTGCATTTTTTCCTCATAATTGGTTCACAATCAACTCACTATCTCTGAACACTTGCAAATTTTTAATACCTCTTTTTCTCACCTAAAACAATCCATGGACCAATGCTTCATACTCAGCTGCATTGTTAAAACAAGTGAATTGAAAGTGAAAATTTGAGTAGTATTTTATACCTTGTTGTGACACGAGCATTGCACCTCCTCTAGTACCCTGTCTACTCCTCAAACCATCAAAAACAAATGTCATACTTCGTCATCATATTTATCATATGGCTTGGTGAGGCTAGGAATAGGTGGGTTATCTTCATGCAAAAAATAAATGCCTAACTCGGTTTCTTCCATCTCCTTGTATGCATCATATGCATATATTTTATAGGACCATTCATCTAGTGTTAGATGTGGAATATTCCCAATCTTAGTATCTACTTCTTGGGTCTCCAGACCGTCTTCTTGATCAAATATAGTGCAGTTGGCATTTATCAGACTTTGCACATGGGGTTCAATGTGGAAGTTTGCAATTGGATCTGACCTGATTGTTACTTTGGCTCCATATCTTGTCCTGAATAGCATATGGGACAAGTCTTCTAAAAATTACTGTCCTATTTTGGTCGTGAAGTCCCTTAGAAATCACAAGGTGAAGAGTGGTGCAAAATGAATTACTGATACATCTTGCAAAACTGTGACATTCAAACATGCATGTAGTGTAAGGCTTATTCCTTTGATCACCCCAAGTGTCCCCTATTGATGTCCTATCTAATTTCACCAATCCTTTGGAGATATGTTCATACTTCGAGGCCAATTGATCTGTTATTTTCTTCGGCATCACTGAGATGCTTGCTCTTGAATTGATCATGAAACTATGCACCAAGTTGTCCCCAATAATCAAAGACACATAAAAAGGTGGAGGCTTCAATGTTTTGTTTGGTTGTCCTCCTTGTTGCATTGTATTGGTGAGAACCTTGTCCTGATTCTTTGATGACTCATCTGAGGTAGACCAATTAGCCATGGCTACTTGCAAAAGATGTCATTGCCCCAGAATTGAGAATGATTACCACATGGAAATGCTGACATTGGTCCTCTTCATTTGATCAATAATATTGAAAGAATGAGGGATTTATTTTTGCTGCCCCTTACTTTGCACAATTTTTTTCTAGCACCTAGGCGGGCACATGTGCTGAGACAACAAGTGTTTTAGGAAGATTTTGTATATTCATGGCTGCTCTTGTATTGTTAACTCCTTGAGGGATAGTAGGAGGTTGTGAAGTAATTGGATTAGACAGATGTCACTCCTCGATATTCCTCTTCTTTGACCATGTGTTGACTGCTACACCCTAGAAAGGAGGTTGATTAACTCCACAAAAATATTCCATTTTCTAATTCACTAATGTAGTGTCACTTGGTGGCACTTCTGGTGGATTTTTTTGCTGCTAATTTTCCTCTTGATTTGTCTTTTGGGATACACAGATAATTTACACCATCAAGGCATGATTTAATGAATCATGAAAGTTTGCTGATTGATCGTGAGGTTGGCCATAGGAAGAATACCATTCATAATCTTGTGCAAGGTTGTTTTGTGTCATAACTAGAGCCCTTGATGTTGATGTTGCATTAGGATTATATGGATGGAAAGGCTTTAGCAGTAGGAGGTCACCCTTGATTCGTATTAGTAGCTTGAACAAGAGGCCTATTTGGTTGATATGGGGGCCTGTTGTGTTGGTACCGAGGTTGGTAGGGTCTAGAATTTTGAGCTTGTTACTTCTTGATGGTTACCACCTCATTCCCTAAAGCTTACTTCCCCTTCAATACTTCTTGCAACTTAATCATGACCTCTTGGAGCTCCTTATAATTGTTAGATGAAGTGAAGGCCTCACCATTTCTCTATTTTCTAGGGGCCAAAATGGAATTCAACTCAGGTGCCTGACTAGTAGCGGGGTCCCCCATTTCTGGATAAAGAGGCATAGGTGGCCTTGGTGTAATCTTACATGCCTGAATTAAGAAATTCTCAACCTTAATAACAATGACATAGGATCCAGGTAGAGTGATTCCTCCCATTCACCGAATCATCACTGATGTGTTGGAATTCAAAGCTTTTAAGTAGTAGAGGAATGCACCTTCCATTGATGGTCTTACAGGGATCAAAATCTAGTCCCATGTTCGTTGAAATTTGAAATTAAAATATGTCATCTTTTCATTAATATCCCTCTTGATTGTAGTGAGCTTCTCCAAAAGTAACATGTTGTCTACCCTCTCTCTGAATTCATTACACAATCCCAAACATAGCTCATTCCAGTTGTTGATTGACCTTGTTGTGAGACCCCTAAACCACTGCAATGCTTTTCCCTTTAGGGAAGAGGCAAGTAACCTAACTACCACATCCATTTCATTGATCTCGTGGATGACATAAAAATTTGCAATGTCTTCGATATGGTCAACATGAGTTGTGTGGTTTTCCCCACTAAAGTAGGGAATATTTTTTAATGTTACAACTGGAAGAGGGTTTTGGGCATTAAGGGCAAGTGGAATACTACCCGTGAAATTGAAAAAGGGGTTTGGTGGTGGTTGTTAAGTCATTCTAATTGGCCTAAGCACCTTAGTGGATTGGAGAAAGGGTCTACCAGGTAGAGGTATGGATAATTTCCTATTTGGTGGAGATGGAGACCTTTGTACTCTTCTTTCTCTCCTTCCTCTGCCTAGTGATAACTATAAATACTCAAAAACACCTTCTCTTTTCCTTGACCGAGTTTAGATCCTTCTCATGCACTTGAGGGACTTGGGCTACTACACCACTGAGTTCTTCCCTTCGGAGTCACCATATGTGTTGAGAATGAACCTCCAAAGGCTAGAGCTTTACCAAAACACACATCCGATCTTGATAATATAGAAGTATTCACCATGAGGGCACAAGACTCACTTTCAGGTTTTAGACCATGTTCTATAGTTGTCAATCCCTAAAATACAAAGGGTGGAACTCACGTCATGTAAAGTAACCTTCAAAACCTAACATGAAGACTGTCAGAAATTTCCTCATGTAATGCACCCTTCAAAACCTGAAACACAGGGATTCGAAATTTGGTACTTATTTTGCAACCTCTGAAACCAAAAATGAAGACTTTCAAAACTTAGGACTTGTTTTGCATGTATGAAATTGCGAAATACCTTTTTTAGAAATAGAGGGATGTAATGCAACCTCTAAAACCCGAAATGAAAAGATTAGGTCCTTTTGGTGTTTTACAATCTTGAAATCCAGATTTAGCTTTTAGATGCTTCCAAAGTTGTGAAATATTTTGAATCCTATCCTAGCATACGTGGCAAAAATGTTATCACAAAATCACATGACTCCCTAAATGGCTAGCATGTGAAACTAGTGCATTAGGTGTGATTGTGTAACATGGGCACCACCTCTCAAGTTATGGGACTTGCGGGCTTGAGGTGGACCTCTGGAGAAGGCTGGATTCCTCTTCCTAAACCTAGCACTACACTACTCCAAAAATGTAGAAAACAACTAATCTAATCCTACCCTAATGCTTTCCAAGGAGACAAAGATAGAGGGATTGCATGGATAAGTAAAACCTACACTAAGGGGACGTGATGCACCAAGAAAAGAGTGTTGAATAATCTTTCCTGCATGAGGATGAAATCAAGTAAAACGAAGAGGGTAATAAAGCACCAAAAATTATCACAAGCAACAAACCCATTTTACATTAAGCACAATCAATGTTTTTACCTATAATAGAAAACATGATATGCAAAATATACCCACAAACATGAATAAAGGTAAGTTGTAGCAACAAAACCAAGCTAGGATAGAGAAAAATCACAAGAAAATAATTGTATTGCTCTAATTGATATTACACAATTAACTCGTTACATGGGAAAACTTCAAGGTTTCTATTACAGATCTCCAAAAATGGAGGCTTGAGTTCACACAAATCACTCACAGGTGAGAGATAAGGGAGGGATAGATACAAGAATGTCCAACCTTTTGAAATATTACCTCCATTACATTATATAACAAGAAGAATTAGAGGAGAGAGAGATGAGCTTGAAATTTGGCCTCAACTACCCCTAAAATTCATCATGATACCTACAGGAATGATGGGGTTACTTGCACAACCCATTATTGATTGTACTATACCATGTGCAAGAAGGAATGACCTCCATGCTTGCATTTACTCCATATTTACACCTGGGTATGGCCTCCATGCACATGTAGCTTCATTAGATTTTTTTTTCCTACCTGATCTTTGAATTTTCCATTTTTAATCATATAATTTTTTAGGGCTTCAAATTATCTTTCCATCGACTATAATTTTTTGCAAAACGGATGAGTTGAGTGAAAGTTATGTTAGTTCTAAGGTGGATTAGTTTTTTGGTTAAACTCACCAACCCCCACCTACCATCTCACCACCTACCTCCTTGGGAAAATCACCATGCAAGTCAGGTTGGGAACCCACATTGCATCTTACATGGGGTGATCAACTTGTGCATTGAGCATATGATAACCTACTTCCGATTCTAATTCCTTAGCTTGGCGAGTTGCTTTTTTGTCAGGAGTCAGTTTTGTGTTGCACCCACATCAGGTCAATGAGGTGTTAACACCTTGCACCTCCGATGTGAGGTCCCAACCTAACTCCCCGACACACTTTGAGTTGCATTCATGGGGAAATTCCCTGATAACCCCCCAAGATCCCTATTTTGTGGGATCAGAACCCGTGCCACATTCGCATCTCCCCGACTCACCATGCATCATGCAGATGCATTCCTACACTAGTATCTGATACAACCTGGGATCCTTTCCGTTTGCTATGCTGACCAAATCAGCATTTAATCCAATAATCCCATGCTGAGTTCCTAACCTCATCCACCACCCAACATTCCAACACAAACCCCGTGTGCTCGCTTGTTAGCTTGGTGACCATCCCATCGATCCGACACCATCCTCCCGCTCACGAACTCAGCTCATCGAGATATTTTATCCTGACTCACCCATGGTGTGGAACCCGCTCCCCCTCTATGGTCAATTTATATCTCACTGAGCTATATATGAGGGGCTCTCGCTTATGACATACCCTAGCTCACTGAGCTACTCATCGAGCCATTTTTGGCTCATGGCTCCTTTGGACCCCCCTGGGGCAATTTTTTCAAATCTTTTCCCAACCAGGAGGCCATAACAGGGGTGATGGAGCACACAAAGAAAAATTTCACATTTTCCTCATTTTTGCTCATTTTTTCCAAATGTGGGCCCAAGGATCCTGTTTTTCACTTCTTAGATAACTTGAACCTTTAAAAACTGAGAAGAGGAAAATTTTTTTCTTATGATTTCAATCCTTCTAAAACCACCTGCAAATGCTCCCTAAATGTGAAATTTTTCTTGTGAACCCAATATTTCCTTGTGAAAACCCCGTCCAGTGCTTGGGTTTGATCCTACCCCATTTTCCATTTTTCCCCAGGGGAAAAATGGATAACACTAACCTTGTAGGTCCTTGCTGTGTGTTGAAAAATCTTTTCCTATTGTTTGAAATGTTATGACAAGGTCATTCATCTCATACCATAAACTGCTTCTAAAGGCTAATTCTCTGATAGGCTTAGAAAGGATAAGTTTGGTCTTTTCTAGACTAGTGTACATCCTACAAGATAGATATAAGAGCCCATAATCATCTAGAGGTGGTATTTGAGAGTGATGAAGATGTTGAAAGTGATTTTGGAAGATTTAGGGAAATTTTGGAGGTTTGGGAACAATTGATGTGGAAGTGGATTTTTCAGGGGTAAGGAGCATGCAGCCAAAACTAGAACCTAAAATTCTATAGAGGATTATGGGAGCTTTGTAATTAATCAGAAAGCAAAAAAATATGAATTGGAAATGTTAAATAATCATGTACATTATGGAATCATAAAATATTTCACAACACCTGATGGCTTCTCATGGCAGCTCAATTTTGGCAGACACACCCTAGTGTCCTGGAGAAAAGAGGCCACATTTTGATTATGTAAGAATAATTAAGGTCTGAAACCCATACCATTTTTTTTGGTAATGGTCTTGGGAGTCCAAATCATATAATAATTCATCTCAAAATACTACCTAGAGCTCTGATAGTTGTGTCACCAAGTTCTCTCTCTTGCGAGGTACGTTTCTCATAATTATTTATTTTTGAGAGGGGACACATGTCACCTCCTAGAGAGGGTGGAAATTTTTTCCCCTCTTGTACCCATTCCCAAGGGGACATAAAAATGTGCCTCTCGTCAGCTCCTCCACCTGGTTCGTCACATGACCAAGTTTAGCACCTGGAGGGCTTATCTGGCATAAATCATCCTCCCCATCTCGCATCATGAAGGAGAAATTTGGAAGCATTTGGTGAAGGAAAATTTTATCTTCCCTCTTGTCCCCCTTTCCAAGGGGACAAAGGGGATATAAAAATGTATCCCTCTCTATCAGCCCCTTGGGTTTTCAATATGACCAAGATCAAGCTCCTCAATACTAAAAATAGTCTTTCCCCATCCCCCCTCATCCCACCTCATGGCACCACTTATCCCCATTTGGTGAGGGCAAATTTTTCTATCCCTTTTTACCCATTCCCATTGGGACACAAATTTTTTCCCTTCTCTAGCCCCTCTCAAGGTTCTCCATATGACCAGATGTTAACTCTCAGGAGCTAGGACACACATTTCTCCATCTCCCTCTCATGAAACCTTAGCACACCACTTGTCCTCATAAGAAAGAGGCACATTTTTCTATCCCACTTCTCCTAATTACCAAGGGGATAGAGGAAACACAAAAATTCATCTTCAAAACCCTAGTTTGTGCCCTAGCTATTTTTCCCACTCCTGTGAATAAATTTGATTGTCACGACAATGTAAAAATATGAAATAACTAATTACTAAATCTATTTTCTCACTTGGTTTGAACCATATACCATTTTTAAAGATATGAAACCTGAAAATTCATGAGAAAACACCTAATATTCTTCCCATAATGTTCCAGAGCCATCTAGGATTGCAAAAAATGAAGCTTTTCTCATAGTTCTCCATCTGAAAACCTGATTGTGCCAATGTTTAAACTGAGTTTTATTCTTCTAGAAACCCATGTAATCACTGTAACTTCAAAAATCCATTAGTGGCTGCCACGACACAATAGAAAACATGAATTTTTTTTCTTAGAATTTTCTTTTTTGATTTCCAAGAGTTCCACCAGGCAGAACACGACAAAAACTAGAGCACAAGATCATGACGCAGAGCGAAATTTGATGATGATGTTTTTATTGCAAACTGATACCATTTTTACCATTTACTAAAAATAACAAGCTTTCAATTATGCCACATGATAAAAATAAAAATTCCATCAAATTTTGATCTTTGATCACCTAGTTCATATGGAAATAGTACAAAACAACAAGTAGGGCGAAATTGGCAATTTTTCAAAATTAGAAAGTCCAGAAAAAGCAACCTGCTAAAATATAAACTTTTTAAAAAGGGTAAAAATTCATCAATGGAGGTGAATTAAATGTGTCAGGAGACTTAATAGATCAAATTTTAACAAAAGGGAAAAATATCCTAAAATAATAGCTCCTGGTCCCACTTGCCAAAAATAGAAAGACTCAGTTTTTATGCAGAAATTTGTAGTGGGGTCTGATTTCACTCATCTTGTTGATTTTTTCCATCCTCATAGGGTTGTAAGGTGGTTTCATAGCCCAAAAAAAGGAATTTCAACCTCCACGAGGAACCTAAAGCATCATCCCAGTCATAATTGTGTCAAGGAGCGAGACAAAACATAATGGGCACAACATGTGAAATTCAGGGACATTGTGCAGTTGACAAAGAGTTCAAAGAAAGACAAGAAACCCATTGGAACCCATGATTCATTAGAAGAGGTCATCATGTGTTGGTAATTTTTTCTTAGGCTATCATTGATTTCAAAGGTATTAATGGTAAAGGGTGTCATTCTGTCATGTGAGTCTCCATGAGGTGTAAGTCAAGGTTAAGTATGAAGGTTGATTGATAGTGTCTTATTTTGGTGAAGTCGCTATGGTGTCTAGGCATGGTTTCAGGAATGGTGCAATCATGGATGGTAATTTAATAATTTCCAAAGGTTGGTTTGAGTTCCATTATGGTCAGAGATATGTGCGAGAGGTTGTCCAAGTGTCTGCATGTGGCCTCCATGGCCAGTTCATGAGTTCTATGGCTTGAGTTAGGTATTTCTAGGTCTAATCCTAGACCTAGAGCATGGTTCATGGTATGGTGACATAATAAATGGAGCTGGGGAGTGATGGTCAAGCATGGTTAGAGCATTGTGACATTACATATGAGGTGTATAAGTAGTTTCAGGTCATATCTCAGTTGTTTCATACATGTTCATGATCCTTGAGAAGTAAGGTAGTGAAGACAAGATAAATAAGCACATATAAGTCATGTTGGATGGAGAGTTTTAGGCATATTTGATCATGGATGAGACTTGGTTAGTTAAAGGAGGTAGATATGGTGATTTAGGTCAAATTTCAGGCTAGTATGAAGATATTTAATAAGTTATGAAGTTTTTGGTCAAACCGAGTTCTAGATAAACAAAATCTAGCTCGATATGGGAACTTTAGATGCTCAATTTCTCACAAAAAATTTTCATGGGATATTTTGGATCCGGGGTTTGATTTTTCATTGAGCTAAGAGTGTTTTACAAAAAGAATTAGATGAGTTTTTCATCATACTTTTATAAATGAATGTTAAGAAGATAAGTTCGTCTGAAACCCTAGTTAAACCCTCATAATAGAAGATTGAGTTTTTATGGACTCTAAATGATGTTGGAAAACAAAAGTGATGCATCATGTTTGAACAGGATTACTTAGATCTCAATTTTGTGGTGGTTTGGTGTTCTAGCTATTTAAAGAAGAGAAAAAACCCTAGTTTTTAGGAAAATTGTAGTTTCAAGGCTATGATGGAAGCTTCAGAATGAAAAGGTATATCTTCCAAAATCCTTGGGAGATGTGCTAGATATCCATGAAAATTTTTAGGTTGATTCAATCGAGAAAATGAAAGATATAGGTCTTCAAAGTAACACTACCGATTTTTCCCTTAAGGGCTAAAATGCTAGTCTTGAGGTTTGAGTTGAGTTTGATGGATCTGATGTTTTTGGTCATGGATAACATGTAGGAACTTAACATGATGTGTTTGAGATTCTGGAATGATATGATGAGGTGGTTTCATGTTGAAACCCTAATGGCCTAATTATCCCTATTAGGATTTCTCAATAAGGTGACTGAAATAGGTGTGTTGGATCAAATTTCCTCACATGAGCTATACTTCTTAGTGCTTGAAGATGTTTATAGGTATCCCTTGATGTGTTCTGTTCTTTGGTTTAGCTTAGAAGTTTCTTTAGAGGTGTTTGGAGATTGATTCCTCAAGACTGGTTCTTGAGTAATGTTTGGATGTATTGGAGAAGTTTCAGAGATTGGCTTGGATAGAGGTCTTGCACTATGAGTTGAAGCTTAAAGTTAGTTGTTACACAAATTATATTAAAATATATTTCCATTGATATACTACTTGAGACTTTATGATGAATTTTTCTATGCAAACTCATTCATTTATGGGACAAAATTCTGGGTGCTTGAAGATCTAATTGTGCATACTTGCTTCTTGGAGTGTGTCATGGAGAAGTTGGATGTTTTAGAGGTTCCTAAGTTTCTTAATGATGCTGAGAGGTTGTCCCTAAAATTTGTGGAGCTTTTCAAGTCATGAAAAATTTGTTTGATGCCCTTGACGATCATGATGCATTCGTTGGTGTTTGGAATGCTTGTTTTAGCCTTTAGAGGTATCTTGGTACTTTTGGTGTTGTCTTGACCCCTGTTGACCTACTTGGGTCTTTTGGAGATGTTTATATGATGTCATTGATGTATTTTTGTGTTTAAATTACTTACCTACTTGGTCATGTCCTACCTAGGAGAGTTTATGATCTTGTTTCATATATAAAAGCATGTTATATTAGTTCATTTGAACTAGTTGTGTATATGGGGATGTAAGTGAGCTAGAGGAGAAGGAAGAATAGTGTAAGGGGGTAAAGAAAATAAACGAAAAGAGTGATGAATAATTGATAATGATAGAGGATTAGAGATGTAAGGGAAATTTACCTAATCAAGCCATGAAGAAGAATTGAGCGAGTTAGGAGAGAGAAGTTTGATAAGGGTTTGGTGTGTTTGGATCTGAATTTAGATCACTGTCAGTTGTGTGTGTAACATATCATAAATGATCATCCATGTTAGGTGGTTGAGTTTTTTCTTGGTCATTTGGAGGGTTGTAGCCTCCTTTTAGGGTTGGTGTCCTACTAAATTAGGTGTTGGTGCTCCTTCTGGGGTTGGTCCCTCACTAAAGAAATCTTGCATGATGTGTAATATTCATGCAAGTACTTTGTTTTGTATAATATAAGAAGAGGTTTTTAGTAGGTTTTCTTCCCCTTGAGGGTTTACCACTTACATCTGGTATTCATGTGTTCAATTTCATGTTTTATGTTCTTGTGAATGTATGTTGCACACCTAATATGTTTATATTGAATATGTATGATTGAATGGATAGTGTAAGAAATGGTAAATGAAGTAAGAAATTTGTAAGAATGATTCGCCCCTCCTCTCAATATTTTTGCTTCTAACATCATTCTCATAATTAAATCATCGATTCTTAAATCTATCATCATCTATCCAAGGTGATTTGGTTGAGGTGAGCCAAGTGAGCTGGGAGAGCAAGAGGAGCTAAGTGAGTTTATTGATCTAGTCAAAGCATTTCAGAATTCAAGACATTCTACGAAAAGTATCAAGATCTCACCATTTCCTATACAAGGTATGCAAGCATCCTTGAATCTGATTTCATTCTAGAGATACTCTTATGTTGAGAAAGTTATATAAGTGATTTTCACTTGGGGAACTTTGTACATGAGAATGAGAAACAATCCAAGCTTCATTTGATGACATTGGCATAACGTTGTTCTTAAAAACTCAATCAAGCATCAAATAGTATGATCAAGAAAAGAATTGTAAGTAAGAGTTATTAAGCATGAGTTTTCAAAAGGTAAGATAATGAACAAAGAGCACAAAGTGATTCTAAATTCTAGGAGATTTCATAAAAAGATGAAGCTCATTATAGATCCCACATAACTTTTATCGTCAAGCAAGAGTGATCCATTGTATCATACTTCTCTTTAGAAGCATCCAGGTATATCTTCCCCAACGACAAAGATTTCCAAAAATGTATAAGATGTGATCTTGCATCAGGTTCCTTAATTTTTTGTGGTAAGTAACTGATCAGGGGATCATTTTTGATATCAAAAGTTCCCTAAACATCCCTAAATTGTGACAATGCAGAAGATAATTACAAGATATTTCCATCGACTGTGAGAACGCAAAAAATGGACATCAGGAGCTCTAGTTATGTCAAGTCAAAGTTAAGTCAACAGGAAAGTCAACTCTAGTCAACTAGTCAATATTGGACCAAGGGCACTATGACACATGGTAACAAGGAAAAGGGATTAGTTTGTGGGTTTTTGATCTCCGGTCTTTGACGGTCGTAAAAAGATAGCTTATCGGAACAAGAGACTCAACTTTTGTTACGGAGGGAAGCCCGGTCGCCGTGTGGACTATGGTATTATCACCGATGTGGTGGGTCCACAAGCCACCACGTGGCTTGCCACCACTTAGCTATTTTTCATTTTGAATATCATAGTATTATATGATTGAATTTTATATTATTCACCATATTACTATATAATTTCAATTTGTAATGTTTAGGGTCGAATCTTGGTGAGACCACATTCCCACATATCTTGATGGTCACAAAGCACACCACATGACTCGGCCAAACATTAATATTGCCACCCACATAATCTTCCAAACCCCCATATATTGCTAGGTCCACGTGAAAAGGAGGTGGGGGGTGGTTATGCCTCAAGTGGTCCTTTGACCACTTTAAACTTGCGTGGAAAGGCTTATTAAAGCCTAAAACAATTACTCCATTGCCAAATGTGGGATCTAATCCCATTTATAATGTAAGTCACTCCCTATGGGATTTTATCCCTTTTCAAATGCAATCCGCCACCATAGGGAATTAATCCCATTTTTCATGTATGGGCTAGGCTAAGATTAGCCTAAGGATAATTTGTAAATGCATTTTTAAGGGCCTTAATTTTTGTATGAATAGGGAACCCATTTCTTGTAATGGAGACACGGGACACACATTAGCCCGAGAAGCTTATTATTTTGTTAAGCTTAACTGTGGGATGTGGAGAATTAGTAATAGGGAAATTTTAATATAGTTTTGTAAACTATATTAAATTTCTAAAATTACTATAGACAAATATTGTTTATTGGCCTATTATTTTAGGTAATAGCAGATGGAATATTTGTGATTGGGAGTAAAATGTAAACTACCCAATAGGCCCATTGAGTCACATTAATCACTTGCAAAGCCTGGATTGTCAACCAAAGTGTTGGAGGGCGCATTGATAGCATCGGGAAGGTTGATCGAAGCTGAAGGAGATTGTGCATCAAGAAGGTGAAGAACAATTCGACTGATCATCGGAATTCTTTGAAGAACTGGAGCGCTGATAGGCAAGTGAAATTCCATTAGGTTTTCTTGTGAAAGTACTATTGTAACTTACAAGTTTTGACTAGTGGAACAGTTCGAAAGAACCCAGAGACATAGACAATTGCCGAATTCCGTAATCAATCATTATGCAATCATCTCTATTGTCTTGCATTAATTTTTTTAAATTGATTACTTAAAAGGAGAAAATTGTTGGCAATAATTAAAGCCTACAAGGGTTCGAAATTAGGTAGATAAAAACTTGATTATTTTTAGATCAAGTTTGGTATTAGAGCAGGTTATTGGCTTGCAAACTTGCTAATCCCTAAGCAAGTTTGGTATCAGAGCAGGTTATTGGCTTGCAAACTTGCTAATACCCAAACAAGTTTGGTATCAGAGCAAGTTACTGGCTTGCAAACTTGCTAATCCCTAAGAAAGTTTGGTATCAGAGCTGGTTTACGTCCATTTTTTCTTCAATAAATTTTATTAACAGAGTGATTGCTTCACGATTGGTGCAGTTGGTTTAATTTTAGTAAACAGTGTACAAGTGTACTATGGGCAAGATGTCTAAACAAGAGAAGCTCGATGAGGTTGAAGATTATAATCACCAGATCCAGGAAGAGAACTCTCTCATGTGATCAATGTATTACTCCTTGGAAGAGGAGAATGCTCGCTTAAAAAAGAAACTGCAAACCAAGGATGAGCTCTTGGCAAGGTTGCAGTGTGGTGATCAGAGAAAGAAAATACCTTCAACTTTAGATGCAAAGACTATGGCAAATGATTGGACTGTAAGTTGTTCACCATTGGAATATTCTTCTTCCTCCCATTTGGTTTTGGATTCAGGTAATGAAGTCTTTGGTTTGTTTGAAAAGCATACTAGAGGCATTGGATCCAAATTACTAGATAAAATGGGATTTGATGGAAGAGGCATTGTGAAAAATGGCCAAGGCATTGCTAACCCAATACAGGTCGAGGATCGTCCTCATTTTATAGGTTTGGGTTTTTCTAGTGCGGGGATTAAAATTGGAGAATGCGCCAAGAATGCTGATGGGAGACAAGCTTCTGAAAGCAAAGTGAATACCCCACTAGTCCAGCAAGGAGTTTCTAAGCAGGAAAGTTGTGCTTCGTCGTCACAGGCATGATATGGTAAGAGAAATCAATGAAGAGGTAATGAGATTCCACCTCTAGTTTCTTACAATAATCACAAGCACAATAAAAATTTTGATCCACTTTTTTAGCTTAAGAAGTATGGTTATGATTTTCAGCAGATGTGGAATTCCTTTCCATGTACTTTTTTTGGATTGCATAATCATTCTATGGCAATATGCTGGAAGAGAAGGACACTAATGAAGAAGTTGATGTCATTTGTAAGGAACAAGGAAAATCAGAAAGACCAATCTCGCCATGTAGAGTCGAGAAATGGTAGAAAGAGTTCCTCATTTCAGAAGAAGGAAATTAAGAGGAATTTTTGTGCTCAGTGCCAGAGAAATGGGAACCGGGTGGAAAATTGCTGGAAACTGCATCCATCTCACCATCAGAGTGATGGCAAGCCAAACATGGAATGGAGGCCTATTGCAAAGGCAAAGGAAGTTTCTACTCCACCACCAGTTGACAATTCAACCTAGGACCAGGTAATACCTGAAAGTGAAAGTCCTTTAAAATGGGTAAGTCAACAATTTTTCAATTATATATTGCATAATTGAGATTGATGAATAATATGTAGTATTTGTTTAGAGATCAGATTCTATGAGAAAATGCTAAGAGAAAGGTTTACCATACTCAGTGGATTTTCTTACTTGAAAATTTGATTAAATGCTCCAAACATATCTCCTAATCAGCTTGTTAGTACCTGTTACAGTTTGGATACAGGATTTAACTCATATTTATGAGCTTGGAGATTGAATTTCCATTTGTGTAGACAATAGAGTTCGCATGAGTTAGCTTGGAACTTCATTATGTGTAGAGGCATTGTGACTGTGCAATAGAATGGTAGTTGAATCACCATTGGCATTGAAATTGGGTTGGAACTTCATTTTGTGGAGAAGCCATTATGGGCATTTAGCAGAATGGTACTGCTTCAGTCCTAAGCAAGAAGAATTGATTCAAGGCCCAAAATCATGTTTTGGGGGTCCCTTCGGCTTCTCTCTAACTCCCCCATCCAAGGAAAAAATCCAACGAGTTAGAAAAAATTGAAAAAATTGAAAAAATGAAGTTACAGGCTTGTTTTAATACATTGCGGGTTTGGAGGCTGCGGATCATACCAGTGTGGGTCGTACCAAGGTTTTTCGTACCAGGTTTGGAGCTGAAATACAAAGGAATCAGCTAAATCAGCTTTACGTGTCCTAGACCGCACAAGTTCAACAGGGACACGTGGGGCGCACATTGCCGAAATAACCGTAGGTAAAGAAATTCAGAAAAGTGAAAGTTTTTGTCCCGCACTGTATGCATGAAATTTGGGATGCGTGGGATGTGAAAACCTGATTTTTCCACAAGATAGTGCATTGCGGGTGGTGTGGATGAAAGTTTCTGGGACAGTTGGGGCAAAAAGTACGTGTGAGACGCACAAAGATGAATCACTGCACAAGGAGGCCAAGCTAAGTAGATGCGGCCGATGCGGAAGTCAACGACCCTCATGGCCTGATCAATGGTAGATGTGTAGGGACAAGGAGGCCTGAATCAGCCGATGTGGAAGAAAGTGTCCGGGACAGCCGGGACACGCGGACCCGATTTTTGCCGCAATACCCGCAATTCAAAGGAAAAGTCAACGTTTGACTCTAAAACTTCAAACGACCATAACTTTTGACTCCGAGCTCCGATTTTCATAAAATTGGACTTCCTGGAACGAGAAAGACATCCTCTACTAATGAGGATATATATATTTAAATAAAATAAACATATTCGGCTCTAGTCAGTTAATGCTCATTCCTGTCAAATGACAAAAAATGTCTGCCAGACCCAAAATAGCTGCTGGCACTCAGAAGGTCATAACTTTTGCATTTCTCAACAAAATCACACAAAATTGGTACCATTGGAATTTTGGCTCTAAGAATGATGCAAAAAAGTCAATAAATTCTAGATTTGATGAGAAATAAATGGATATGTTTTTATAAAACGTGTCCGGGTTCATGACAATGTTTTATTTGGTAGTTGGGAGTGTAATTAAGAGGCATGGTCATCATTCTTTCTCTGTTACAGCACCTGAGACAATATGGGGAGCCTTTTGAAAGTAACATATAATCATTCCACTCTAATTAATTCCTCTTACAGGTGGTTAAAGGAAATTTTTTGGGATTTCCATTTTTCCCTTCTCTCTCTCTTCTCATTTTTTCTATAAATTAGAGTGTTGGGCTCATTGTAAAGGAGGTATTTTTCTTATAGAAAAGATCTATAAAAATTACTTTGTGAAGTCAATGTACTGTAGGTCCTTATAGTGGACCCCTTGCATGGTGATCCAGGCCCTTATCTTGTAATAGATTGAACTGTGCATATCATGAAGCAATAAAATACAAGTTTGTGAATGCATCTTCCCCTACCATGTTTTCTTGCATTCTTCTTGCCCCTCCAACCTTGATTACAAGTGTATTGTGTCTATATTTATGCTCTTGCAAGGATCCATTATTATTTTGCATGCATGAAATATTGTTGTGAATGCATTTTCAGATTGTGGAGAACTTGTTATCACCCCTCCTAATATGCACTTTACTTCTAGTTTTCACACATTGGAAGACTACTCTCACACCCTCCTTTTCTGGTGTATCACCACTTTAGTGCAGGCTTTCATTTTTATGTATTCTCTCTCCTTGGTCCCTTGGGAAGTTAGATTAGGACATCTAGTTTACCCTGCATTAGAGTAGATTGTGGCAGGTAGTTCAGGAGCAAGAACCTACTTTCTCTGGAGGTCTATCTCAAGTAGCAAGTCCCACAACTTAGAGATAGTACCCATGTTATCCAATCACACTATGAGCTCAAGTATATGCACTTGTGTAAACATAAGGGTGTGGTGATTCGGTGATAACAGGTACTTGATATAATTTTTCAACAAAAGGAGCTCTCAAAAGATTAGCTCAAAATGTCATTTGGAGTCAAGGCATTGCGAACACACATTTGAATGGTAGTTGATCATCAGACTTAGCATCACAAAGAAGAGGCATTGAGGTCTGCAATAGACTTAGCATTGCACAATGGAGGTGTTGAGGTCTACAAGAGACTTAGCACTGTACAACATAGGCATTGAGGTCTTTAAGAGACTTAGCATTACATAGCGGAGTTGTTGAGGTCTACAAGAGACCTAACATTACACAACGGAGGCATTGAGGTCTGAAAAGGGACAAGTCATTGTCCATTATCGACATTGGATCAATCATAGCTCTAAGTAACATGGATTTCCTTCAAACCAGTTTGGATTCTACATAATTAACTCAAAGATAGGAGCTGTGTTATAGGGTAAAAGAAGATCCTTGTTGTCAGATATCTGGAAGCTTAGTACTGCACAATAGGAGCATTGAGGTTTCATTCAGAAACTTAGCACCATACAGTGGAGGTGTGGAGGTATTCTTCTGATATTAGAGTGACGCATCGAGAGTGTCATGGGACCATAACCCACAGGGCCAGGATTGGAGTAAAGTTTTCAAAGTTAGAAGGTTGCAGGAGAAGAGACCAAATGGTCTACTATAACAGAACTTTCAAAGTGGCAGCAGAGTTTCCAGATTCAAGACGGGATGACAAAATGTTCCAATATAAGTTTTTTGGGACAAAAATCCTTTCTCAGTGGGGAGGTGTGATCAGGGGATAATTTTTGATATCAAAAGTTCCCTAAACATCCTTAAATTGTGACAGTGCTGAAGATCGTTGCAAGAGCTTTCCATTGACTGTGAGAACGTGAAAATCAGACATTAGGAGCTCTAGTTATGTCCAGTCAAATTTCAGTCAACAAGAAAGTCAACTCTGGTCAACTAGTCAATATTGGACCAAGGGAACTATGACACATGGCAAAAAGGCAAAGGGAGTAGTTTGTGGGTTTTCGATCTCCAGTCTTCGATGGCCATTAAAAGATAGCTCGTTGGAACAAGAGGCTCAAATTTTGTTACGGAGGGGAGCCTGGCCGCTATGTGGACTATAGTATTATTGTTGACATGATGGGTCCACAAGCCACCATGTGGCTTGCCACCACATGGCTTGCCACCACTTAGCCATTTTTCATTTTGAATATCATAGTATTATATGGTTGAATTTTATATTATTCACCATTTTACTAAACAATTTCAATTTGTAATGTTTAGGGTCGAATCTTGGTGAGATCACATTCCCACATATCTCAGCGGTCACAAAGTACACCACATGACTTGGCCAAACATTAATATAGCCACCCACCTAATATTCTAAACCCCCATATATTTCTAGGTCCACGTGAGAAGGAGATGGGGGTGGTTATTCCTCAAGTGGTCCTTTGACCACTTTAAACCTACGTGGAAAGGTGTATTAAAGCCTAAAACAATTACTCCACCGCCAAATGTGGGATCTAATCCCATTTATAATGCAAGCCGCTCCCTATGGGGTTTTATCCCTTTTCAAATGCAATCCACCACCATATGGAATTAATCCCATTTTTCATGTACGGGCAAGGCTAACACTAGCTTTAGGATAATTTGTAAATGCATTTTTAAGGGCCCTATTTTTTGTTATAAATAGGGAACCCATTTCTTGTAATGGACACATGGGACACACATTAGCCCAAGAAGCTTATTATTTTGTTAAGCTTAATTGTGGGATGTGGAGAATTAGTAATAGGGAAATTTTAATATAGTTTTGTAAACTATAATAACTTCTTAAAATTACTATAGACAAATATTGTTTATTGGCCTATTGTTTTAGGCAATAGTAGATGGAATATTTGTGATTGGGAGTAAAATGTAAACTACCCAATAGGCCCATTGAGCCACATTAATCACTTGCAAAGCCTGGATTGTCGACCGAAGTGCTGGAGGGCGCATTGATAGCATCGGGAAGGCTGATCGAAGCCGAAGGAGATTATGCATCAGGAAGGTGAAGATAAATATCGACTGATCATTGGAATTCTTCTAAGAACTGGAGCACTGATAGGGAGGTGAAATTCCATTAGGTTTTCTTGTGAAAGTACTATTGTAACTTACAATTTTGACTAGTCGAACGGTTCAAAAGAACCCGGAGACGTAGGAAATTTCCGAACTCCGTAATCAATCATTGTGTAGTAATCATCTTTATTGTATTACATTAATTTTTAAAAATTGGTTTACTTAAAAGGAGAAAATTTTCAGCAATAATTAAAGCCTACAAGAGTCTGAAATCAGGTAGATAAAAAATTGATTATTTTTAGATCAGTAACATCATGTGAACTCGTAAAGAGCCATTTCCATGGATTCAAGAATTGCTTGAACGTGATCTAATAACAACAAAACAAGATTCAATACCTAACCTCAAAGTAATCTTAAGAACCTTAAAATTCAAGTGAAGGAATAAGGCCTAGAAAAATTCTCACTTCTTCCGTGGTATCTCAGAAAACCAGTAGACATATAAGTTGTTAGGATTAGGAATGTAAAGCCTATTGAGGAGATGAACCCATCAAATTACGAGTTGATCTGCATCTCATTGGGTCAAGCTTCACATGAGGATGATTCTCAATTGTTCAAAGAATCCTCTTCTCTCATCCTTGCATAGAATGAAGAGTACAAGCAAACAATTGAGAAATTGGAGGAACATGTAAGAAATCTTAGTGCTCACATTCAACCTTTCTTGGATCCCAATTCAACACCTTCACTCCCAATAGAAGACATTCCTCCAATCAATAGTTTTGACTCCAAGGTGCTAAAGAAATCATAAGGTTACATGATGTAGGGGAAGGCTAATGAGAGGTGGATTGAATAAATCATTGAGAAAGGAAAAGACATTATTTCTAGAGGTCATATCTCTAATCAAATATATTCTTGCCACTTTGTTAGAAGTGAAGAAAGAAAGGGAGGAGATTGAAAAATAGATGATCCACTTGGAAGAGGTGCTCCCACTTTTGTTTGAGATGAGCTCCCTTGGCTCTCACATCTTCATGAGGAAAAATGTGTTTACATAAGATTCTGATAGCTTGTATCAAGTTTTGATCTTCATCATGGATATAAGATATGGAATGCTTAAAGATGTCATCTGTAGAACTTGATTCTTGTGGATAACATGCTTTTTGATATTTTGAATGAGGTTTGTAATTGTGTTCAGAAATTTGAGTTCCCTCCACTCATTGATAATTCATCATCAGAAGAATTCATTTTTTTCTTCTAGGAGTTGTTCAAGAAATAATCATGATACTTTCTCTCTTTCAATGATGATACCTTATAATCCTTGGCCAAAATCAGAGATTCCATTTCTAAAATTATAAAAGATCACAAAAAATGTCTCAGTCAATGCAAGAAGATCAATGATGTTCTTGGGGCATGGATCAAGGTGTTAATCTACAGTTGCATTCCAAATGAGGACAAGGTGGGCACATGTGGTAACTTAATTTAGCAAATAATTCAAAGGACAAGAGCCCATTATGGAAAATCTTCCTCAGAGATCATGAATCAACAAGTTCTTCATCAGAATGAGTTTCTTCATCAAATAAGAAAACTTATTCCTTATTCTCTATTTCTCCCTTTTTCTTCTCTCCCCCTTTATAATTCTTCATTATATGAAATTCATGGTAATTTTTCTCATTCACTTAAGTGACTTTATAAAGTTGAATTGTAAAATTCCCTTTTGATTTATAAAAAGGAAACTTATTTTCTTCACTTCCTAGGAAGATGTAAAGTCACAGGTGGGATGAAAGAATGAAGAGTCATGTGGGGGGTAGATGAGAATGCAATTCAAAATACTATAAATTGGAATGACTACTCCATTCTAGGGGATTTGAAAATTTTTAGTTTTTTTGTAGCAATTATGGATTATTGTATGGTTGTTGAGATTTGTATCGCCAATACACAAGAAATAAAAGCTACATTTTCTTCCATTTCCTTTTCTCATGTTTTCCTCTTTTCTCTCTCTAATATGCAACTTTGCAAGAATAGTAATCTTGCATAACCTAGAAGGAACTTGGTGTCCTTGATTGATGAACTTGAAGAACTGTGTGTTTATGGTTTGTTAGTCTTGCTAATTTTTTACATTGGTGTTTTGTTCTAATCGAATATTGAACTACTCTGGTTATTGTGTTGTGAAATTTTCTAGTGCCTACTAACATAAATAACGGTATCTTTCCTAATTTCTTTCCATTACCCCTCATCACTACAAATTCCTCCCTTGTATTCCATGCAAACGCTTTGCCATAGGTTCAGTGAAGTGTTCCTGTGTGATCCCTAACCTATTTGGCCACCCCACAGAAAGTATATTAGTTTACATTCAATAATGGGAGCATCCCCATACATAATAAGTAGGGGTGTATCCTCATGAGCGTTGGTGAAAACACATAATTTTTAACATGAAAAATTACACCAACACTTCAATAAAAAATTTAAGCTCTATTTTAGACAAAAAAGACATATTTGCATGATTTTCTCCATTTTCTAGTCTTCTTCTAGTTTGTACTCCAATATTTTGGTCACCTATAAAATGATTTTCTAAATGATTCTTTTTAGAATGATCTCGATGGTTTTTTCATTTCCTTTATTTCAACTTCTTCCTTTTCATTTTTCACTGCTGACTTCTTCAGAATAATAAATTTCTTGTATTCGTCTCTTTTTATACTTGATATAATCTACCTTTACATTTTCACTTTCAACAATTTTGAATGTTCTCAAATTGTAACATCTATAGGCCTTTCTCATTTGGGAATAACCAAGAAAAATACCTTCATCAGATCTAGAATCTAACTTACTTAAGTCTTCATCAAATTTCTTGATATAACATTTGCTTCCAAATACTCTATTGTGTTTGATAGTTTCTAGTCTACCCTTATATAGTTCATAAGGTGTCTTTTTATTATTTACTCTAATTTTTCCTCTATTTAGAATATAGACTACTGTGTTGACTGCCTCTCTAAGAAAAAAATCACATACTTTGGATTCATCTAGCATGGTTTTGGCCATCTCTTGCACAATTCTATTTTTCCTTTCAAAAACTCCATTTTGAAGTGGAATTCTTACAGATGAATAATGTGTTTTTATCACATGATGTTCACGGTACTCTATGAATTAATTTCAAGTGAATTATCCTTGTTGGTGAGATCTTAAACACTTGATTTTCAAATCTGCTTCATTTTCAACTAATGCTTTGAATGCCTTAAATCTTTCAAATACTTTCAATTTTTCTCTTAGAAAAGTAACCCATGTCATTATAGAATAATCATCAATAAATAACATAAAATACCTCTCAAATTGCATGATTTAAGGTCTAATATGCCCCACAGAGATCAATATGCACAAGTTCCAATAACCTTGTGGTTGAGTACTTCTTTGTCTTAAATGAGGCCTATTGTCTGCTTTCCAAAACTGACATTGTTTGCAAATGGTATTTTCTGGTTTAGTAATCTTTGATAGGTCTCTAAAAAATTATTTGGAACTAATCTTTACTAGATTATAAAAGTTTATATGAACCATTCTTCTATGCCACAACTATCTCTCACCAATTTTCCCTATGTAACACTTTTCACCTTTACTATCACTAAGAATGTAAATATTATTTGTCGTCCTACATGCATCATTAAAAATCTTCCATGTACTTATCTTTCTGATTTCACATCCCTCTAGCATTAAATGTTAATGTGTATCCTCTGTCACTCATTTGAATCACATTCAAAATATTATTCTGTATTACTTCAACATACAAGACATTTTCAGTTATAGATTTACCATTTTTAAGCAAATGGCACCCTTACCTGAAATTCTTGCAGTGGAATTGTCTTCATATTTTACAATTTTTCCATTTACATTTTGTCAAAGTGAGAAACTTACTTTTATGTCTAATCCTATGGCTTGATCAACCACTATCAATGTACTATTGATTTTCTTCATTCTGTGCATGAAATGTTGTCTGAACTATCATGGATTTTTATTTGTTTATTTATTTCTATTGATTCCCTTTACAAAATTTTGCTGACTAATCCTTATGATTGACTATGGCTTCCTCATTCTTATATTGTTTAGAGGATTCCACAAACAAACTTCTACAAAAGAGAGCTTTATTCCCAAAGTTGTGGCACTTATAACATTCAATATTGAAATTTATCTGAGGTGCAAATGAGTTATAATTTCTATTTGAGGACACATATGAATTTATATTTTTCTTCCTATCAAAACTTATTATATGAGATATGCAGTCTACTGCCCTATAGCCAAATTGATTACATGAAAAAAATAGCCATAAAAGGAATTTTGAAACCTGATTTTGTAATGCCACCTTGGAGGAAATAATTTTCTTGTTTTATCCTTATTGTCCTTTAGAGGAGTGTAATTATTTTATGAAAAATTAATTTCTTTCTCTCTGTTGTTTTCATTTGAAGTGCTTGAGAATTGAGAGTCATGCACTTCTTCCTTCTTGTTGTTCTCGTCTCTAGAAAAACTTTTAACAACATCTGCATAGTTTCTTGATTTTTTTCGACTTTTCATCTTTGGAGACTCTTTGGGATTTTCTTTTACAAACTTCTCATTGTATCCAAGACCTATTTTGATAAATGGTGATTTATGGTTATTAAGAACTTCTTATAAAACTTCGTAGCTCTTTTCAAATTTGAGACATTTGTTCAACTTGGTAAATGATTTCTCAAGTTCCTTTCTTAATAGAATAAATTAACATTCAAGTTTCTTATAGTCTTCTTCTTTCTATTTCAACTGTGCTCTCACATCTTCATCCATATTTTTCATATATTATATTTGAATATTTAGATAAATGATGATTTTATTGGACTTTTCAAGGTCATGTGTTAGCTTTGATTTTAAGGTACCTTACTCATCTTCTAGTTTCTAACATTGTTGTTTTTCGTCTATGATTTTTCTTTCTTAGACTCTTGATTTATTCTAGGTCAGAAATGAGTTCCTTTCAGATCCACTTCAACTTCATATTCTGCATCCATCTCTTATTTTATTTTTTTAATCTCTAAGGCTGTGACCAGTGATTCATCTTTATCACTGGTAGAGACACTTTTATCACTTTCTTAAAATGAATTGCTTTCATCCTTGGCATAGAGGTTTTTCTTTTGCTTTTATATATTCTTCTTACTTTTAGATATTATTTAGTTATGGTTCTTCTTGGATTGATAATATATGTTACATTACTTCAAATTGTGTTTTTATTTATCAACCTTATTTTTATATGGGAATTTGCTGGCATAATGTCCTATTTCACCAAAATCAAAACATTTGAATGGTAATTTACCTTTATATTTTCCAGACCCTTTCTTTAGCCTTCAGAAAAAGTGAGCTTCTTCTTCATCTGACTCATTGTTGGAGCAATAATGTGGTTCAAGTTCCTTTCTTTTATCCTTCTTTGATGCTTTAAGTGCAACCTCTAGTTTTAATGATTTATCACCTTCCATTATCATCTCATATGTTGTGAGAATCCCATGTAGTTCCTCCATTTTAGAATGGTTAAATCTTTCATATATTCAATAGAAGATACTTTGGCATCAAATCTCTGAGGAAGAGATCTTAGTACTTTTTGCACAATAGTTTCATCCCTAATTTATTCACCAAGTCCTCTAATAGTATTGACGACTGCATCCATGTGAAAAATGTAGGTTGTAATGTTATCATCTTCCTTCATCTTCAAATTCTCAAATTGACCTCTATGTGTTTGGAGTTTTGCTTTCTTCACTTTTTCATCTCCTTCAAAGATCTTGAGCTTATCCCAAATTTCCTTTTCTCAACTATAATGCATTACTTTGAAAAATTCTACTACACACAATCTACTCAAGATTACATTCATAGCCTTTGCATTTCACTCACTTGATTTATGTCTAGCTTGATCTATTGGAGGATTTGTTAGAAATATATAACCATAAACAATAGATTGCCATATATCAAAACCAAGAGCCTTTAGATAGGTGTGCATCCTTATACTCAAAATGGCATAATTATTTCCATAAAAAAATGGAGCCTTGTTTGAGGAGAATCCTTCTTGACTCACCATGTGTGTTTTTGAGATCTACTTTTTAGTGGTTAGACTATTCAGAAGGAACCCACTTTGATACCAATTGTAGAAAAAACACTTATACTAAGAGAGGGGTGAATAAGTATTACCCGATTTTTACAATTTAACTTTAAATTCACAACATCAAAAATTACAAAAGATATAATAGTTGCATAACCCAATATTTATGTAAAAACCATTTCAGGAGAAAAACCATAGAGAAAAGAGTGCTTAGAGCTACTATCCAAATCCATGCTTAAAATTAATTGTTTGAAAAATGTTTGTGTTATCCAAAATGAGCCCCTACTTATTTTGGCTAACTTGCCTTCATTCTTCCCTTCCTTGTGATTCAAGTTCAATTTTAACACATTTCAAGCACTCAAAAGTTTCTAGAAATAGCTTCATCAGATAGGATTTTTCTTCCCCTTTCCAGAAAGGTAAAATTTTCCTCCTAACTCCTTGTAATTTTCGAGTTATGGCCCAACGGAGTTTTTTGGGGAAAATTTCCCTTGACAGGCCCACATCCAATGAAATCGTGCCACGTGGTAGAGGGAGTCAGAGCAATGGAGTGAAGTTGGAAAAATTTTCAAAGGGGTTGGTGCAGGCGCAAGGGAAAATATTGGCCCGTGGAGGAGGATGGAGTAAAGTTGCGAAGGCCTCGTGTTGAATGAGGAAGTGACACGTGTCCATGAGAGCGGTGGGAATCAGGGGCGCGGAGGAAACTTTGGTTTTTTGCCAAAGTGATAAAGGTACAAAAGAAAATTTTGAGGTGTGCCCTACCAAGTGAACCAGAGAGTGACACGTGTCACCGGGAGAGCGGAGCGTGGGGAAAAATTGGGAAATTTTCCCAATGCAAAAATCAAAGGGGAAAAGCAAAGTTTGGGCCCGTAATCCCATTGGTGAATCAGGTGATGCCACGTGTCCTGGAGTAGCATAGGCACAGAGGTTTTTGGGAAAATTTTCCAAAAGGGAAAATTTTAAGGTTTGACCCCGCCGACCCAATTTTGACTCTATTTTTCTCCATTTTTTGCCCTAAATCTTCAGAGGGCCATATCTTTTGATCTAGAGCTCGGATTTTCATGTTATTTATATCATTGGAAATTTGGTGAAATTATCTACACGTTGGACCATTCAATTTTTGATTTTGGTGAATATTCATGGGATAAAATTTGAAAAATGTCCTTGGCACTGGAAAAGACAAAAAATCAAATTTTCATTTACCAGATTTAATGAGGTATGGGAAATTTCTTCACCTACAAGCTCAAATGCATTGGGAAGTGGATTTGTAGAGGTTCCCTTGCCGTTTTAATGAATCTTGTTAGTGGTTGGAGATCTAAAATCAGATTTACCTGCGTTTTCTCCTTTCTTCCATTCTGCTTCATGGGTAAAAGCCAGTTTTGGCTCATTTTGTAAGGTGGGATGTTCTTGCTTCTGCAAGCTCTTCTTTCCTCCTTAGCAGGTGGATTTGAAGGAGTTTCAGACCTCCCATGGAGATTGTAACATTTTTTTCCTCTTTTCCAATGGAACATATTGTATCAAATTTGGGCATGATAATGTATGTTTTGTGATCAATTTTTGATCCTCTCATGCAGTTATTTTTGTCTCCTGATCCTTCATGGAATTCTGGTAATTTGTGCATGTTTTGTTGCTACAATCTTCATAATTTGTGTCTATTTTTGCAAATCAAGGAGTTCAACACTCCTTTGGTGTATCACCTTTATGTTTTGCTTAGTTTTGTTTCCCATTTCCATGTTTTCCCTCAACCCTATCTCCTTGGTAGTTTTATAATAGTATTTTGAACTAGAACCTCTGCAAAATTACATGCGTACACCTAAACAGAGGAGTAAGAACTAGCTTCAATCTGGAGATTTTTCTCACCTTGCAAGGTCCTACACCTTGGAGAAAACTCAATGTTGTACATTCACACTAGATGAGTTTGCCTTAGAAAAGCAGATCTATAACTCATTTGGGGGTGCTATGAATTCGTACTAATAGTTTTGGCATGCCCAGTGGGACATTAGAGGTCTTCTAATTTATTTTTGACAAGTTGGTGTGTTCCTGTTAAAGATTCAGCCTTGGGAGGCATATTCAAAAGCACATTTGGTGAATCCATCTAGTAAACAACTCATTCTCTGAGTTACAGACCTGTTTTCCATTCATTTACATCCATTCTTCTTTCCATCTCTTCCATCTTCTTTCATTCCATGAAGTTGTGCAATCATGACTTCATTTCCATCATGGAATTCACATTTACAACACAATGTTTCCCACCTCCAGCATGTTTCTCAAGTCCTCCAGTTCAACATTTTGATCATATTCAAAACCAGTATGCATATCCATATGAACAATGCCAAAATTAGTTTAGCTATGAAGCATGTCAAGCACAAGGGTATGTAGATTGTGAGGGCAGTCAAGAAGAAAATGCAGATTTTTTGGAGAAGATCCAAAAGATGGAGGTAAACATGGTGTAATTTAGGGCTCAAGCACAAATGAAAGCATTTGGAATCGGTTGTGGAGCACTTTGTCCATGGGTGGGAACTTTTCCAATGCATTACAACCCTCAAGAGAAGCTTTACTTCATTGTTGCAACGCTGCCATTGCTTGCAAAATGGACTGAAGGAATAGAGGTGTATGAGAGGAGTATTCAGCAACCTTGTCAATGGGTAAGCACACCATCTCAATGCCTTTTCTTTTCCTCTTTCAAAATGTATTTTATCTCAGCAATGTCAAGTTTTAAACTCTCTATCTATTGTCCCAAATGTTGATCCCATTCCTCCATTCCCTAGGTCTTCCACCCCATCTCAATTCTTCTATCCTTTTCCCTTCCAAACAGCCATTCCCTCAAAAGAAACAAGAAGTTTCATCTCTTCCACCACCAAAAATAATTGCAAAATTAATTGAGTTACAACCCACCCCTCCTCTTGAATTCCCAAATCCATGTTGGCAAGATAAAAATCAGAATGCCAGTCAAGGAAAACAAGAAGAAGAAGAAGAGCCAAACGAAGATGACAAGATTAAAAATTTGTTTGAATTTATCTCTTAAATTTGGGATTATAAAAATTCCCTTGATGGTGAAGTGAAAAGAGGAAGTTGGAGTTGGGGAACAAGTGGTAAACAAGGCTGATTTTATAGCAGTAGTGAAGCAAGAAAAACAACAATCTGTTGGTGATGAGTTGGGTGTCCATGTTGGCACTTTGCCCAAACAAAATGCTGATCCAATTTGCACTGCCAAATCAGTCATCATGGAGGAAGAAAAACTAGCTCAAAATCCCATTTTTGAGGAGCAAATGGATCATATCAAGTCATTTTTTGGCAACAGCAGAAGAAGGAAACATTATTGATACATTTTTGCTTTCATTTGAAGGGGCTGATTTGATTGATGAAGCCATTATGGAGGTGAACAAAACAAGCCCAAATTGTGAGCAAAAGGCACGAGAAATTTCATGTTTCTCTCCCACTTCATCTCTCTAAAAATCTGATATTTTGGATGAGTTTTGAATTGACAAGTTTCATGTTTGAAAATGAAGCTACACATGGTGAAGAAAATGCAAATTTGAAGGTCACCATGCAAGAGGGAAAAACTTTGTTGCACCAGGAAAATGAAGATTTTGATTGTTTATCAGGACTTAGAGGAATATCTTGAGGAGGAGCCATCTGAAATTACAACATTCTCTTCTCCACCATTCATTCTCCAACATCAAGAGCTTGCTGCCACAAAGAAGAACATTGAAAAACAACAGCCCATGTTTTGTGACAACTCATTGGAACAAATTTTGGAAGATTTATATCTTCCATGTACTTCATGGGAAAAGGAAGGGGAAGAGCAAAATATTTTCACCACCTCTCTTGCACATCTTCCATCCAAGAAGGTCTACAAGAGGACTCCATTTTTGGAGTTGAAAACAAGAGCTACGGGCATATCAAATGGATCATACCTTGCCCAATAAGGTATTTGGCTTCATTTGAGTCAAAGGAGAAGCCACAACTAGTCATGCTTGCTTCTAAGCATGAGGATGAGCTACAAAGTACCAAGGATCAGCTGCCATACCTCTTCAATCAAAATGCAGAACAACTAAAAGAGGTATTGGATTTGTTTTCAGTTGACACCTTACTGATTTGGGTAGAAGACCAGCTTCTTGTTGATTTTCCACTCATCCTAACAGCCATGTTCAGCTCCAAATCAATTGCATGGCTGCCCATTTTGAAGAAAGGAAGCTATTTTTCACAACCAGTTGTAGGGTTTGTTTAGCTTACCTTTGCTTCTAGTTAGAGTAGAGTAAGTAGGTTTGCTTTCAGCAAAAGAAGTGCTTGTGCACACTCTGTATGTTCCATTTGGAGCATGTATGATTTTTAGTTTTGTACATAGTTTTTGGTGCTGCTGGTATTTCTCTTGCATAGTTCATTTCAGTGGCATTTTGGTGAATATCAACTCCAAGTTCAATGGGTTTCCAAGTGGCTCAGAAGTCAAATTTTCACAGTTCAAATCAGAATCAATCTATCAAGCTTGACTCCATGCCCAATGGATGCTTCAAAGGCCATTGATTATTCATCTAGGAGGAAGATTACCCCTCTGAGTCACCAAAATTGTTATCTAAAATGAGCCCTCTGCTTATTTTGGCTAACTTGCCTTCATTCTTCCCTTCCTTGTGATTCAAGTTCAATTTTCACACATTTCAAGCACTCAAAGGTTTTTGGAAACAATTTCATCAGATAGGATTTTTCTTCCCCTTTCCAGAAAGGTAAAATTTTCCTCCTAACTCCTTGTAAATTTTGAGTTATGGCCCAACGGAGTTTTTTGGGGAAATTTTCCCTTAATAGGCCTGTATCTAATGAAATCGTGCCATGTGGTAGAGGGAGTCAGAGTAGCAGAGAAAAGTTGGAAAATTTTCCAAAGGGGTTGGTGGAGGCGAAAGGGAAAATATTGGCCCACGGGCCCGCGGAGGAGGATGGAGGAAAGTTGCAAAGGCCCCGTGTTGAATAAGGAAGTGACACGTGTCCATGAGAGTGGCGGGAATCGGGGGTGCGGAGGAAACTTTGGTTTTTCCCAAAGTGACAAAGGCACAAAAGAAAAATTTGAGGCGTGCCCTGCCAAGTGAACTGGAGAGTTACACGTGTCACCGAGAGAGCGGAGCGCGGGGAAAAATCAGGAAATTTCCCAGTGCAAAAATCAAAGGGGAAAAGCGCAGTTTGGGCCCATGATCCCATCGGTGAATCAGGCGATACCATGTGTCTCGGAGTGGTGGAGGCACAGAGGGTTTTGGGAAAATTTTCCAAAAGGGAAAATTTTAAGGTTTGACCCCGCCGACCCAATTTTGACCCTATTTTTCACCATTTTTTTCCCTAAATCTTCAGAGGGCCATATCTTTTGATCAAGAGCTCGGATTTTCATGTTCTTTATATCATTGGAAAGTTGGTGAAATTATCTACATGTTGGACTATTCAATTCTGGATTTTGGTGAATATTCATGGGAGAGAATTGAAAAAACTTCCCTGGTACTAGAAAAGACAAAAAATCAGATTTTCATCTACCAGATTTAATGAGGTATGGGCAATTTCTTGACTTGCGAGCTCGAATGCATTGGGAAGTGGATTTGTAGAGG
The DNA here is from genome assembly GCA_019776745.2 of Taxus chinensis. Lineage (NCBI taxonomy): Eukaryota > Viridiplantae > Streptophyta > Pinopsida > Cupressales > Taxaceae > Taxus > Taxus chinensis. Next base: position 1,045,176,762 of record CM034146.1, on the reverse strand, counting down.
TTCCCTTTCCATTTTAATGAATCTTGTCAGTGGTTGGAGATCTAAAATCAGATTTTCCCACGTTTTCTCCTTTCTTCCATTCTGCTTCATGGTTAAAAGCCAGTTTTGGCTCATTTTGTAAGGTGGGATGTTCTTGCTTCTGCAAGCTCTTTTTTCCTCCTTAGCAGGTGGATTTGAAGGATTTTCAAACCTCCCGTGGATAACGTAACACATTTTTTCCTCTTTTCCAATGGAACGTATTGTATCAAATTTGGGCATGATAATGTATGTTTTGTGATTAATTTTCGATCCTCTCATGCAGTTATTATTGTCTCCTGATCCTTCATGGCATTCTGGTAGTTTGTGCATGTTTTATTGGTGCAATCTTCATGATTTGTGTCTATTTTTGCAAAGCAAGGAGTTCAGCACTCCTTTGGTGTATCACATTTCTATTTTTCTTAGTTTTGTTTCCCATTTCCATGTTTTCCCTCAACCTTGTCTCCTTGGTAGTTTTAGAATAGGATTTTGAAGCATAACCTCTGCAAAATTGTAGGCATACACCTAAACAGAGGAGTAAGAACCAGCTTCAATCTGGAGAGTTTTCTCACCTTGCAAGGTCCCACACCTTGGAGAAATCTCAATGTTGTGCATTCACACCAGATGAGTTTGCCTTAGAAAAGCAGATCTATAACTCATTTGGGGGTGTTGTGAATTTGCACTAACAGTTTGTAGGCACCTACCTAATAGATACACTAATACCTGATTCCAAGCACTAAATCAACTTGATTCATGAGCACCAACTCAATGGAAACACCAATCCCCAATACCGAGTAGAAACTCAACTTGAATCAGGAGCACCAACTCATTAGAGACACCAATCCTCAATGTCAAGCACCAACTCAGCTTGATTCGTGAGCACCAACTCACTGGTGACACTAATCCCTAATGTTGAGAACCAAATCAACTATGCAAAATATCCACCCACTGTAGTTTCTTCTTTAACCTGATGATAGCGTATAAATTATTCTTCACTTCTTCATGTTGTTTCTGATCACCCGTGCTTTACACTTTGCTTATGCACTTCTTACTCTTTTTCTTATGTAACAACTTGACATTCAAATCTTCTTGAGTTTTCTATTCTTCTTTCTTCACAAATACTCTTGATATATCTTCATTAAATATTCCTCTCTTTTCATTCTCTTCCTTTTCTTTTCAAAATGAAATCATAATACCGTGAGTGCACACAACTAAATTCACAATTGAATTCATTTATATACCATGTTCATTTCATGAACAAGTGTGACTTTTCAATGAGTCAACATCCTTTTGAATATTTTTCTTAGGTTGGCCATTGTAAAATGATCTTTGAACATTTTAATATTTTCACAAATCCTGCGGACTTCCATTATTTTCTCTTAGTCCCGCAAAATTTCATGACCATCGTAGATAGCTCTTGACATTTTGGAGCTTTCTCTTCGTTGTGCAACTATCCTCCTTTGTATTACAACACTCCATGAATTTTGTAGCCCTCTCTTCATTTTGCAACATGTATCAAAATTCTAACACACTTCATTCTAATCCTTTAAAAGGTGAGGTACTAAAACAACCTGTGATACACGCAGATACCCACAAAACTTTACAAAACCTGCAAAACACTACTTTAACCTGAAAAACACCACATACACCCACAAAACATTATAGAACCTATGAAACACTATAAAAGCTCAAAAAAACTACAAACCATGTGGAAAACTATGAAATAGTTTTCTTTGGTGCGTGAAATGAAAAATTCAAATTAAATCTTTTTTTCATAAGGGGCACACACTAATGACAATATTTCTAACATATGAGATAATTGTCAACATTCCTGCATTCCTTTGACATCAATGACAATATTTCCAACTCCAAGTCACATGAATGATAGTTTCTAAGAAGGATTACATGTGCGGAAGATTAGATAATTTATTTTCAACCAAAAAAGGTTACAGAATAGAAACATTAAGCAACAACAACAAACAAAGCAGTAGAGGAAGGTGGAGGTCGAGGTAGATTTTTGGGCTTGCTACCCCAACTAGAGCCAACTTGGGGTTTCATATCAGGAACTTTGACCCAACCATATTATTCTTCTGAATTATCATCTTTTTGTGGGGAAATGGCTAGAGCAAGGATAGAAAATTTACCAGAAGAGCGATCCCCCACAAATATATTGAATTTCCACCACAAATAACACCCAGAGTGGTCCATTCTTTATTCCCGCTAGACATTCAACTCCTAGAAATTAGACTTCTATGTCCACCTCTACCCTACTGAGGTGAGGGTGGTAGAGCTTGAGGGCTAAGGCTCTTGCACCTGTTGCAAGAGTGGTAGTGAAACTGAGCATGATTGTGTCCCCAAGGGATAAATGAGGACACAAACGATCTGGTAGTTCTTGAATAACAACATAGGGATCATTTCCTCAATTATCAATGAGAGTCTACAAATGTTCCACCTCCAAGCAAACTTTCTCCACCTTGACCTAAATTTGAATAAACACATTTAAAATAATAACAACCTAATTAGAAACAAAGAATATTCTATCCATTTGAATTTCATTAAACTTTGAATTTTTTTTATCTTTCCAAATCTGAAATATTATATCCACTTTGAATAATTTCCATATCTAGTTGTCTTTTTCAGGTGAACAATTCAAGTACCTAAGGAGGATCATTTTCCAAGAAAAGGGCTTTGGAAGAAAGGGATGAAAAATGGACTGGATCCACCTCCATGCTAACTATGAAAAGGGGAAAAACTAGAAAAATGATCGATAGATTTTTATTGGTGGCAAAAAGGGTACAACATGTTGGTAACTCCCATTTTATTTATTCTATTCTCAATAAGAAGAAATTGGTACAAAATACATCGGATAAAATTATCTTTTTAAAGTTTTGTGAGAATATTCTTTTTTAATCTCCTCAATCAAACCCGAGGGAGGAGTTGAGGTTCCATCTACGACCGAGAGCATCAGTCATAATGGTAGTTTCCACCAAAAGGTGATAACCAATCCAAAGTTTGTACTGGAAAAAAGGAGTGACAACAATCTATTTCTAATCCTGTCACTAAAAGATTAGCGGTGAAACTCGAATTTTGTGAAGATGTTCATCTGGAATAATCAAAATGATGGTGGAGATGGAATGAGCATCATCATTTTAAATTTAAATCTATTTCTTAAGATCATTTTATGACAACCAACTTTGGGTTTTCCATCTAACCAAATCTATAACATGGTGAATTCTTTTATTAAAAAGCCTAAACCCTTTGATTTCAAGAGTGTTGGTCATCAAAAAGGGATTTGTTGAGAGCAATAGTCAGGGGACAAGAAGTCCCTCCTACTCTTTAATGGGAGAGGTCCCCTTTTTCAAAAGAAAAACTTATTTACATATGTATAATGTATAATTTTAATGTGGAACTTAGATATCATGAAAGTGTTTCAAAATAGAATGGATCATCAATACAAAAGCACAGAGGAATGAAGAAATGGAAACGAGTAGAAAGGCATTCTCCAGAACTATAAATAACAAAATAATTCCTTATGCATTCCAGAATGAAATTATTTGAAAACCATTTACATTTGAATCAAAATAAGGTGCTATTGTAAAGACAAAAAGTTCCATAAATAACACTTACAAGAATGCAAAGCTTCTTGACATAGTATAGATAAGTGATTTAAAGCATTCAACAGATAGTGATAAAAGAACATGACCAGATAGACATAGGAGGGAAAAACTCTTGTATTGATTGCTTTTTTTTACTTCTTTACACTTTCAAAAATAAGCCAAGTTCCCGCCCCTAAAAATGGCGGAGAGAGACCATTATATAATTTTACAAATCAGTTACACTTGGTAACTACTTATTTTTAACTAAAATGTTTAGTTAAGGGATGCTTAATGCAAAACCCCAACTAATTTATAATAAACCCAAATTTAGAAAAAGAAGAAAGAGAGAGACTAGGAGAGGAAGATAAGTGCTCATGACTGGGAAGGGCCCACTGACTTGAGGATTCACTGTCTAAACCTTTCTAGAGCCTTTACTATGTCTCTGCCACATGGAACAGATGTGTTGGTAGTAGCTTGGGTCTAAGACCCCAGACATTTCTCCATCTCCATGTTGAACTCGGTGTGCGTATGGTATTCCTTATTCACTTCTTCAATGGCAGATTGGAGACAGTAGATTTCCTTTATCTTATCTTTAGTGATGGAGTCCTCTTTGAACAAATTTTCTTTGACAAAAGCCCTGAATTGAGCTTTAATTTCCTGCAGGGAGTAGGGGACACCTGAGGTCTCATGATGGAGGTGACAGTGAATATCCTTTAAAGTAGGATATTACCAAGGTCTAAAAAGCTTCTCACTTCTGCCAGCTATTCCTTAGTTCTCCCAAAGCCTTCTCTAGCACTTTGATTTTCCATTCTACGTTGAATACCCATGAATGTGACAAATTATCCTTCAAATCATCAAAGACCTTACTTGTCATCAAAAGATTTTCATTAGTCTGCCCCATCAGGTGAAGGTCTAATATGCAGCTGCTCCAAAGTTTGAGCTCTTTATCCATGTTTCCAATTGTGGAGGAGATCTTCTATTGTAGCTTATTTACCTTCTTATTGAGCTTGAAGGATTCACCAATGAAATTCAACCCTATAACAAGCATGTCATCCACCATGTCCTCCATAGCCCTCCCATAGATGGAGTACCTGTGTATATCCTTGATGCTCTTGAATTCATCTTGGCTGAGAATCACAGGCTGGTGGAAGGGTAGTTAGTGGGGTAGGGTCTAGAAATTTATCTTTAGATAGCAGTGACTTGATGAAACTAGAAAGCACTTGAGCCTGATCCTCCATCTGCTCTATAGTCTGCTACCCTTTTCCTACCCTCCCAAAGACCCTAGTGATTTTTTCTTGAAGGTTGTGTATTTCACCTTCAGGAGTAGACTCTCCCATAGAGATCCTTGAGAGTTCCAAATCAGGAGGCTTGCAAATCCTACTCTGGCTTGTCAACTTTGGTCTTGGCTATCTCAAGGTATTGCTGATCTTAGGCATCTGTTACTATCCTTGAGGTTGTTCTATCTTTCTTGGTAGGAGCAGAAGGAGTAGTACCCAACAAGGTCACGCAACAACATCAAAATTGGGCCCTGAGATCCGAGAAGAAGAGTTACTCTTCCTACTATCAACAAATGTTTGTACCCATGCAAAAGTGAAAGAAGAGGAAAGAGGGAAGTAGCAAGAGAACCAAGAGTGAGAGAACTCATGGCACGGAGAGTGTTTTCTGCCATGGCCTCCAATTGGGATGTGAGTGGAGCAAACGAGGCATCTTGGATAGAAGAATCCTTATTGCTTGGAGGCTTGGTGCTATGAATTTCCTGCTCCTTATCCATTGTGGTTTCAGAAGCATCTACTAGGATTTTCCATTTCACTATCTTTACTCTCACTGAGAACAATGATGTTCTCTAGCCCAGAAGGTAGTTCTGAATGCTTTGGGAGAGGGTCTTCTTTAATGGGCTCCTTTTGGACCTCCTTTACCTTCTTCTGATATACCTTAGTAGATGAGGAAGGAGATGAGGACTCAGGGCCTTTACTTGTTGAAGTATTAGGAGTTTGTATTGGTACATCTGGAACTGGGTGTTTGTGCCTCCTTCCTTGCTGTTGAGGTGTCTTTGAAAGAGGATTCTCCTACGTTCTTCCTCAGATCATGAATATTCCTATCAACCCATAATTTAGTCCTTACTAGAACAAGGGTGAGGATTTCAGCCAAATCATCTTTCTCCCTCTTAAACCAGTCCAGATCCTCTAAGGGAGTGTGTTTGATCATAGTTTCACACTCATATGACAACAGGTTTGTGTTGTCATCCTAAATTCCTTTAGGAATTTGATAACAAGTTAAGCTCTTGAACTAACTGAAGAGGAAGCCTGCCATAATGCCTCCTTCTGGCCTCAAAATCATCTGTGCAGTCAGCCCAATAATCTTCAGTGTCTGCCCTATGATGATAATTGATTAAGATGTTCAACTCAATGAATTTCTTCAAGTTGAAACAGGTTCTAGGCCTGAAGAAGTGGATAGTGATGGGAGCAAGGGCCCTCTCTATGTTCTGGGCATCCAGAGCGGTTTTTCATGTATAATTTCCCAAAGATATGGGAAAGTGCAACCTAGTGATCTTATTATCCCTGTAGGTTCTGTGTAATTTTTCTAATTGCCTGCATACTTCAATCAGGGCCATCTTATCATTACAAAATATGGGGAGCTTAAGAGGAGTGCTCTCATAACCTGCTAGCCTGATGTAAGAGAACCTTATGAATTGAATGAAGTAGGCTCCGTACTTCGCTATCAGGCTCATGGCTTCATCTAAAAACCTCCTTGCAGTGTCACTCTCTAGAATCCTTACAATGTACATGGTGAAGGCATCATTCACCCTCCTGAAATTGTGATTGCTAGTGTCCAAGGTGAGCTGAGGGCAGTAAGCATATATAGGATCACCCTTCTGAGCATCAATGTATGTAAAGCCAAACCACTGTTTGGATGCTGCTAGGGTATACATCAGGTAGGAAGTCATGTAGAAATTTTTTGTTTGTTGTACATGGGACAACTGCTCTGTCAAATTCATACAGATGATCTCTGCCCAGTTGATGTTCTAGGTACCTTCACACACTGTGTTGATAAGTGGGCACATCCAAAAGTGGAACTCGTTAGTAGAGGGTAAGCCCATGACTCGAGCTAACAGGATTATGAAATCTAATAGCTCCTCATTGAAATCAGACCTAAACAGAGCTTTGAATAGTTGGAATGCCCCTTTCTTAGGGTTCTTAAGCCATGACTTCGCTACTATGGCTTTGTATTTCTCGTTGTCCTGATAAAAAAGAGCCTGTGCTTGATTCTGGGAGATTACCACGGAGTTGTCCATCTCCGGGATTCTTGGGGCAGTGGAAATGGCGGTGGCATCAAGCTTGGCAATGAGATCCCCATACATGTTGGTTAATTCTCTCGTATCAGGGTTGAAGTGAGCCCCGCATGTGAGTATCGTGTCTGCACATTGCACCGAGATTGGGAAACCAGCAGTAAACCCCAGACCACTATCGTTAATCATTTGTGCCATAGGAGAGGGGTTCGGGTCTGTCAACCTGGTCCAAAAATCACCAAAATCCAAGTGAGAAACTTCACTGTCCTTGATATCGGGAACAACAGACTCGAGTGGAGAAACCTGCTCCTAGCCTTGGAATTTAATCTTCATGTTGATAGTACTTAGAAAAACAAATTCACAGCTTGAATCCGTGATGAAATCGCAGGGGGAATGGGGACGCGAGCAGAGATTTCAATTGCAAGGGTATGAGCAAATGGCAATGAGAAAGCAGTGTGCAAAAATGCGTAGAGGGGCAGTCTATTAAATAGCCATTTAGGAGAGAGAAGGTTATAAATGTGCATTTAATTCATATCCACCAACTCAAAAAAGCAAGCATCAAGAAGAGCAGGAAAAATTAGCCCGGATGGCCTTTGGTACATTTGGGACACATGGGACACGAAAGCGTGATTCAGCTGATGCGGGCGATGCAGGTGATGTGGGGATAGAGTGCACAAATGCTTTAGGGACATGTGGGACAAAATTATGTGAAGTGCATGATGCGGCCGATGCGGGGCGATCAGGGAACAGGGATCCCAAGTGAATTTGGGACAGTTGGAACAAAAAGTTCTAATGGGCCCGCAAGTTAACAGATTTCGGAGAAAGTGGCTGATCGGTGAATAGAGATCCCTAATGAACTTGGGACACATGGGACAAAAATGTGTGACATACCCGCAAATCACACAAATGACTCAAAAAATGCATAATTTTTCTAACTTCTCGACTTTCCTCTTTACCAGAACATCAGAAAAAGGTGTCAAACTTAAAATTTCAATTCTTGACTTTCAAAGGAGGGGAGATTTTGAGAGGACAACAAAGAGCAAGCATAAGAGGAGCATTTTAGAATTAACCTATGGGAGACTGGCATATGGAATTGGAGTTAATAAATAAATCATTTCAGAATCCATACCCCACCCAAACTAAACAGGGTTTGAGAATCTCCCAGGCATGCATTATACTTTTTGCCACAAATGTGCCTCCAATTTTTTCAGAAACAAGAGTGAATCAGTAAATTCCTTTCTTAAAAATCCAACCCTTTCTGAGCTTTCCTTTCAAGAAGAAATACTTGGGGAATGAAGTGCATGAGAAGAATTTTCCATGCTTCATATTTGTTCTAGATTCAAATAAAGCCACACTCTGGAATCCTATAGAGCCTTTAGAGCTAGCCCAAATAAAATCCTTGAGATTTATTTCAAGTTTACTATAAGGCACTATAGAGGGGGCCAAATATGAAGAATAATAAACATGGGTGGGAAACCAAGATCTTAGAGAACACCTGGAACTTTCCTACTAATGATAGCGGTTTGGTGATCTAGTAGGAAATTGTTTGTTCAACACGTTGAATAACATAGGTCCAAATCTTAGTGGGGGAAGTTTGAAAGGTGAATGGAATGCCTAGGAATTTGAATTGAATTCCAGGTTGAATCCATTGCCATTGATACTATGTGAGCCAATAATGAATGGGGTGGAAGATTTCCTATAACATTAGGTCTTTCACCACTGAATGGTAGGGCCATAGACAAGACATTAAGTATTAAGGCATTCCATGGTGTTATTCATAGTTTGTTATTCTTTGATAAGAGTGAGAAAGGAGTCATTGAAAAAATAGCTATTAGTTAATTTCTCTCTAGATTTGGGAAGGGATATGCCTTTCACATGGCCTTGGGAAGTGTAGTGAGAAAGAAGATAGCTGAAACATTAAGAAACCAAAACATATAGAGATGGAACCAAGGGGCATCCTTGTCTTAGAGATCTAAATATCCCAAACTTGGAGGATTTAACACCATTAATAGTGACACAAGAACCAACATGTTGGAATAACATGTTCATCATGCAAATAAACCGAGGTCTAATCCCTAGAGCTTGCAGCGTGTGAATGATAAAAGGCCATTCAATCTAGTTATAAGATTTATCAAAATTAATTTAGATGAAAATAGGATTTTGGTGTAAGATTCCTGCCCATTCCATACCTTCCCAAACAATAATGACATTATCCAGAATATACCAATTTTCGATGAAGCCAATTTTTTCATTGCGGACAATAAGAGGAAACAACTCCCTGAGGTGGAGAACAATATCTTTGGAAATTATGTTGTAAGAGACTTTAAGAAAAGTGAAGGGCCTTTAATTAGTATTTTTCTTAAGATCTTCAAATTTGGGAATGAATTTGATATTACCTTGATTAATCATCTCTCCAAGGGTGCTAGTTTGCAAGGATTCAAGGTAGATATGATGGAAGTCATGCCCAACAATATCCTAAAGGGTTTAGTAAAAATCACAAGGGAAGCCATCAAGGCCCAAAGATTTTGTCAGTGTCCATCTGCATCACAACTTCCTTAAGATCACTTTCAGTAAGAGGCATATAATAAGCAACCTTTTGGGATTATGAAAGTTTGCATGGAATGCTTTAATGGTATTGCACTAGCCTGAATAGAAGAGGAGGGTTGGGCAACAAACACTCCTTTATATTGGTTGATAAAGGCTTGTAGAATGTCAAGTAAGTGCATTTGTTTGGTGTTGTTGTCCTTAATAGCTTTGATTCTATTACCATTTTGTATCGATCAAAGTATGGTAAAAGAATCCTTGTTGACCCGATCCCCCACTTTTAGCCAATCCATTCGATCTTTGAGTTGAGTTCCCAAAGCCTCGTTTACTTCCTCCACTTGAAGCTTATGTCCCCAGTAGGCCACTTGACTTTGAAGGTAGAGATTGAAATGAGTCTGGTCAAAATCTTGGTGGGATATTATTTGGAACTCCCCATAGGCCAAAAAATGAGTTTTTTTTCCTAAAAAGGACACCCTTGGAGAAATGTGGTGGTACGAGTGATAGAATCCTCCCACCATGAGATCCATTTAGTAGTTCCCTGAGGGGTGAAGATCAATTTTCCAGACCCGAATGATGTCTCGAACCATTGTATCATGCTAACGACGGGACATGTTGATATAAAATTGAATCATGGGGTGATTAAAATGAATTTTATTATCACATTATTTGTAAAAATGGATGGGGGAGTGATCGAAGTGGTTAACTCCATCAATAACATCAAGGTGAATATCATCAATGAAAGATAATGAGAAGAGTTCTTGTTTAGCTAATAGGTCATAATCTAGTGTTTTAACAATTTTGTCGCATCCCTATAAAAAATTAGACTAGATAAACCATGAAGAGGAGGATTGTTTGCGATGGTGGTTATGGTCCAAAAACCCCAATTTGTGGCACATATAAAACAAAGCCTCTCTTTCTCCAGCACACCATCTCACGGGGATCCCACGTTGTTTGTTTTCTATCAATTCAATCATATTGAAAGCCCCTCATAATATCTAATTGACATCATGCAAATAATCAATAAGCCTCCACACAAAAAGAGTTCTTTCCACTACATCATTAGAAACATAGATATTGGTGAGCCTGAGGATAGGAATGTAAAAATTAAATAGGGTCCACATGACTCAATGAGTGGGGTTGGAACCCCAAGAAATTATATCATGAGAAATTCCTAGAGAAATCAGATTGATAATACCACCTTGAGTAGGGTCATGATTAGTCATTTGACAAATCTCCCACAAAAAAATGGTGCAGGAAGTTGATTGAAGAAGAAACCAATAAATTTTAACTTCTTGCAAGTAGAGAATTTGCATGATTTTGAAGTGCTGACAACTATCTCTGACAAGATATTGAATGGCTGGCTCCGTGAGCTCATAGAAATTCCAAGCGTGTACAATCATTGGGAAATATCTAGGGTCATTTTGTATTATTTGTCTTTGTCTTTAAGGGTGGAAAACCTATTAGAAAAAAAGCTATTATGTTGCATGAAATCTCCAAGGTGGATTTTTTTCTCTTCCCTTGAGTGAACTCTTGCTCACGAAAAGGTGAGGGACTTCAAGATCATTGTAAGACAATTTTGCGATCAAGGGAGACTAAAGCATTAAAAATGTTCTGGGGAATAACCTTGGTATGATAGGAAATTTATTGTGAAGCTATGGGTGTGAATTTGTAGGGGGAAAAGGGTGGAAATATCTTGTGGTGTGTGGATAATGGGGGAAATGATATCATGGGTAATAGGTTTGGTCATATGGGAGCAATTGACGTACTAGACCTAGTTGTGGGTCGATAAACAACATGTTGTATTTTGGTAGCATAAGAGGTTTCTGTGATTTTCTTGTTGGTGATGGTAGTCAAACCATCAATGAAGGAGCAAGAGGCTCTGACATCACTAACCAAATTGTCTTGTTTTAGTTGAGGCGAGTTAGCCATCAAAGGGAACTCTTGAATCATGTGTGTCGAGGATTGACACCTAAAGCAAGTGTTTGAGAGATTAATGTCTAACACCCATTAAGAGAAGAGTTGTTTGCTCCCTTGAATGTCAATGATTTATTTCAAATCCTTAGTTAAATCAAATTTTATGCAAACCTTTTTTGTGGATAAACAGTTTAAAATTTATTTTGTTCATGACAAATGAGCCGATTGAGAGGTTGAACTAGTTTGTCCAAAAAATTCCATAAAAGAAGGGGAAATCTTGGAAATTCAATCCAAATGGGTATTTTAAGTTTGGATTGGTATGAAACCTGAAAATATTTAGTCCAGTGAGAGAATACATGATAAGGGTATTTTGGATGAACGAGGGTTTATGGTTGACTATGGCTGAAGAGAATGGATCATAGTTGTAGAGAGATCAACACCAAAATAATTTACAAATAAACCATTTGTAATTCTATTTTTCAATACACATAATACAATAGCCTAATATATAAGTTGCAGTTTTCATAGAATATTAGAAACTAACTATCTCGTAAACTATATTTGTAAGGTGAGTAATAACCACCTTACAAATAATATAATGCTAATATTATGCTGTCCTATGTTTTTTCAAAACCAAAATTCACTAGAAAACATGACAACCATACCACAATGTTGAAATTTTTCAAAATCATACCTTCCGAGGACACCCCCAGGTCAGTTCATCCCTAGCACCAGTCCTATCATGTCAGTTAGATGATCCCTAAGTGATTTTCATGTATCCCCCTAGGTGATTTAGGAAGCAAAAGTATTCAAGGAACTTCTAGAGAAAATCATTCAAAGACAAAGTTTCAAGCAATTTTTGGAAGGGATATCATCAACCTTTCTAAGACTAGTGCATCATCCCTAGAATGAATCTAAAGGCTAAAATACATCATGGAGGATTATTCAAGAGCTGAAAAAGTTTTGGGATTGAGTTTGGAAGATTTTGGAGCTTTTTGAAGCCATTTCAACGAAAGCAGGTATTTGGACCTGAAGGAGCCTGCACCGCGAAAGACGACTTGAATTTCAAAGCATGATTCTGAGAGCTCCAAAAAGATTTTCAAGCTCAAAAAATTACCTATGGAAATAATTTTTAATACTCTACATGGTGGAAAAGACAATACATCTTGAAACCCCATGCATCTCTCTAGGAAACTCATCCTTACGACGCACAATAAGAAATCCCGAGAAAAAATTAGCCATTTGAAGGTGTTTCAGTCATATTAAAATCTTTATAACCTCACCATTCTTCTCAGATGATTTTTTCATGTAAAATCATATAAGGAAGCACCTGAAAACTCATCCGGGAGCTCAATATATGACCTTCACAAGTCGACTCTCAAGGTACATTTTCCAACACTTAACCATTTCTCCACCTGGACACGTGGCAAGCTATGGTGAAAGTGCAATTTCATGTCCCCATTACACCTTTTAAAGGAAATTGATATGAAAAAAAATATGCCCCAACCTTATTTAGTCTCCAGGTCACCCACATGACCATGTGTTGTCCTCCCATCCCCCGTTGACTAGTTTGACCTGCACACCTACCTACCCTGCATGTATAAAACTTGGCCTTCGTAGAGCAGGGATAATTTTATTACACCCTTTTTCCCTTTTTAAAATAGACATGAGAGAAATAAAAATTCACCCTGCCCCTTGCATGCCTCTTGGACCCACATGCAACCGTCAATCAGCCCCAAGGTGCTCTAGTTTAGCCCCTCCTTCATTTGCACAACAAACAAACGTGGGAAAAATGGAAAGCTAAGGGCAAGGCACATTTTCATGTCCCATTTTCACCTTTGAAAAGGGATGTAAGGTTCTATAAAATGCACCCTATCCTCTCCTTTAGCAATTCAAAATTATAAATAGCGGGAACACTTAGCCATTTCACCATTCTTCATCCCCCACACCTCCAGATGATGCAGAATGTCGGTGGATTTTTTCTAGAGATTGAATCCATTTTTTTGCACTCAAGCAATCCCACGAAGGATGACATAATATAAAATTTAAAAAAGCACAAAAAATAACTGGATTCAAACGAAGAAGAAACATAGTTTTTTGCTGGAAAACCTCGAAGTCACCGGGAGAAAAATTTATCATACCTCACAAACCACCAAACAAATTGAGGGTACCATTTTTTGCATTCATCAAGTTTACTAGGTGCCTAAAATATCCCAAATTTTTTTTTGCATGTACAGTGTGGATTTTTTCCAGCAAAGAAACCCTAGGTTTCCCGCAAAAAGTTTTTGAATTTTAAAATATTTCAAACTGACAACCCGGTGAAGCTAAAAATCTAGAGGAGCACTATAGGGCAAAAAAACACATAAGAAAATTCTGTTTCGTCACGAACTAACCACTAGAGACCCAATTTCCAAAAATAGTACCCATTTTTTGCATTCATCAATTTTGCATGCACAGTGTGGATTTTTTCCAACAAAGAAACCCTAGGTTTCCTGCAGAAAGTTTTTGAATTTTAAAATCTTTCAAATTGACAACCGGGTGAAGCTAAAAATTTGGAGGAGCACTATTGGGTAAAAAAACACATAAGAAAAGTCTGTTTCGTCGCGAATCGACCACCAGAGACCTAATTTCCAAAAATAGTAAGCCTTCCTACACAGGGATTGGCTATTTTTGGTAAGTTAACACCAGAAGCATTTGCGACGAAGATGATGGGCACATAAGACATCCAGAAGGTTAGAGTGGTATTTCAGTGCCATAATTGGTGAAAACAACCACTTACTAAAAATATTAAGTTCCCTATATGGATAATTTCCATTTTTAGTAAGTCATCTCATAAGGGCAATCAAGGAAAGAGCAGTGTACACAAGGGCAATCATACAAGCTAATCTCACTGGTGCGGTCAGAAAAGGGTGAAAATCACTATTTACTAAAAATAATAAGTTGTCTCTTAGACACTTACTATTAATAATAAGTCATTCCAAAGCAATAATTTTCTATAGAAGGGGTAATCATCAGGCCAACATCATCAATCGGGATCCAGAAAGGTGAATCTTGACACTTGCTAAAAATAGTAAGTTGTCTTTTCCAAAATAGTAAACTTGTTAAGGAAACATGAGGTTTGAATTCACATGGGTAAAACAAGTGTAGTCTATATCGTTAGAATATGCTGAGATGGGTGATGGTGATGGCACTTACATGGATCTCAGTAGTGTATTTCGACACTCATTTCATGTTTTAGTTTGTTTGTGCGAGGTGGAGTTTGTGATTAATTTCATTAGATTGTTCATGGTGTGTTCCATCAGGATGTTCAAATCAACATAGTAGTATGGAAATGTTGCAGAGAAGTATCCATCTTGGTTTGAAAAGTGCAGAGACATCAACAATGTTTTGGGTGGTTGGATGGAAACTTTGAGATGTGTGTGTATCCCTCACACTCACAGGGTGACATCTACTACAACTCAATTCAACAAAGAATTCAAGGGAATTGATATATTTTCAACGACACGAGACGAAGATTGGTCAGGCAGTGAGATCAAGTCGATAGGAGCTCTAGTTTTTGGAGATGTCTTTGATGACATAGGATGACACCGTATTTATCTTTGAGTGCAATCAAGAAAATGATCCAATGCCTATAACTGTAAGCCATAATATAATGCAGTCTACCAAGATTGAATGCAGAAAATAGAACACAACAAATTGACTGTAGGATGATCTTGACAATAAGTATGCGTAAGGAAACAAACATGAACACATTTATCAGACTGTAAATAAAGTATTCGTGCCCAAGAAATGCAAACACATTGTGCTTCAAATTGGTGCCAATTCCTAGATTGTGCAGGAGAATTGACTGAAACAAATGTTTTTCCAGATCTTCATCAGAGAATACGAACTAAGTTGTATAGATTAACATGTTGAGAAAACTGTGATCTGACAATCCAAATAATGCACCACCAAGCAGTAATAGATCCTCGCGAGTTCAAAAATAAATTGATCTAATACTACCATGCTACCAAAATTACGGAAAAAATGGATTCAAGAACTTATTCAACATGATGTAGACGAACCCATCATAGTCACATTACCTTCATTGAATCTCATGACTATTGAAAAGTTCGCTTTGATACTAGATGAAGAGAATGGATCAAAGTTGCAGAGACATCAACACCAAAACAATTTATGAATAAACCATTTGCAATTCTATTTTTCAATACACACAATACAATAGCCTAATATATAGGCTGCAGTTTTCCTAGAATATCGAAAACTATCTGGTAAACTATATTCGTAAGGTGAGTAATAACCACCTTATAAACAATATAATGCTAATATTATATTATTATTAACAAGTTGTTTATAAAAACTCATAATAACAATAATAATAATTACACACAAATATAATAATGGAGCACTAATAGTTAGGATATTCCTAACAATGACTTTACAATATTTTGGATTGGCGAAACGAAATAGAAAACCCCTTTAGTAAGGTTTTGTTCTCCTTCAACCCTAACCCCATGTGGTTGTCATTGGTTATGTATCCATTGCTTTTAGAATGCCCTCTGAGGGGACTCGCCCAACAAAATACCCAACCAGAGTATACCTTTCAATCCAGTTATAGGTAAAATCAAATTCAAGAATATTTAAAATCACAGTTGGACGAGGGGTATCAGGTCATGGGTGGTTCATTAGCTAGGCAATATCCTAGCACGTGCATTCATATTGAGGTAATTAAAATTGATAAAATCAAATTCAATATACCGGTAGACATAGGAGGTGGTGAAAGGCCTTAATTTAGTAATATTTTGAAATCAGGTATTGGGGGTAGGTTAGAGAGGTGGGCCTAAGGAAGAGGTGGGGTTGAATTTTAATATTAAACTAAAATATTTGAACCCCTAGTTTTTAAAAATAAATACCTTATAATCGCATAAATGAATGTTTTCATAGAAGTTAAATTATAATATATTTTTTGAATAAGGAAATATTAATTAAGAGATATTCTTAACCAAGAAATAATAATATTATAGAAAACTAGGATTGAGTATGCTTTTCAATGCAAATGATATTATTTTACCATCTTAATTATTTGAATAACTATTGATACATGATTAAAGTTTAACATTTATACGATAATTGATAATATATCTTGAATGGCTTCGAAATATCTTTCTAGAGGAAAAACATATTAAGAAAATAATAATCGTGTAAAAAACATGATATATTTTCTATTTGATACATTAGGGTAGAAATAGAAATATTTTCTATTTAATAGATTATGGTAGAAATAAAAAGGGGTAAATAAAATTGTAATGGAAAAATGGGCAGGTAAGGTACATGGAAAAAATAGGGGGTATTTTCATTCTAATAATATAATAGGAAGGGGTATTAGTCAATTGAATAAATCGAGGTAAAAACTAGACATTAAGTGTATTATTTAATGCCCTTTGAATGAACCTGTTATACCATACTTTTTCTGAGTGAAACCACCAAGGGGAGCCCTCCCCAATAAATACCTCTTTTCTTGGAGTCATTACCTCGTGACAAGATCTGAGGTAGCAAACTTGCGTGGGCGTAACAGTGCCATGGATCCTCCTAATGTAGTGTCCTTGTATCTATAAATTGCATCAAATGATGCAATATCGAAAAATGAGGCAACCATTTATAAGAAAACGGCCTGAGATCAAAAGGAAAATATGGAAACATAACCCTATGCTCGTAAAGATTTGGTTGTACTCTCACGTGAAATGGTTACAGGTAGTCCAGAGATCCTGCAAGAATAGCTAAGTGAGATCTAGAGAATGAAAATACGATTTCTATAAATGATCAAAATTAATATATAGTTTATATATATGAGGTTATCGACACATTGCAAGTTTTCCTGAAATATCACTTTGAGTGTACCTACTTATGGGAGGGTTGGCAATGTTATGAACATGTATATTTCTCACCCTCGTGGATACAATAACGTACATCTTAATTGTCATAATATTATCTAGAGTATATTTACTACCCATATTCTATATTATGCACTTGAGTATCCCATCTCTCTCTATGACAGGTGGCGGGGAACGTTGGATTGGCGTGGTTTCAACACACTAACAACTAAGACCTATAATATTCTAATCATTATCACCCATGTTGGAAGTATTGATTTCCACCATACTTGTAGTGTAATTCACATTTTATGCCCATTTTAAATGGCAATTCAAAACGATAATCTTCAAGTGCCAATTATGTATGCACCAAAAATATGCATAGGTGCCACATTGGTACTAAAACTTAAATTAGTCTCCAATGATGATTAAATCTATCTAAATTTAATAGAACTTAAATGATTTGAGTCCAAAATCAAGATTCAACACTTTTTGCAATTATATTTCTGTATTTACTCTTTACTTATCTATTAACCCCTAGATTTTTCTATCTTTTCGAGCCATTTTCTACTTAGTGGTAAGGTTCTTACCGTCTCAATCCGGCACTATTAAGTCATTGCAACAATGAGCTACATAACCGACTAATATTGAGCCTAGATTGACAGTTATGCAACTGACATGGTGGTTACGTAACCTCCATGGAGGTCATGTGAAGGGGCATGCAGTGCTTACTTTACTCTCCATAATGCATCGATCTGTGTAGACTGATGGTTCTATGCACATTTACTCGTAAGATGAGCCTGGACCTTCGTCAAGTTTCTCAAGCATATGCATGTGCTCTCGGAAGTTTGAGCCATGAAAACTAAAGCCCATAATAAATACACATCGTTGTCACCTACGGTTCTCATTAATGTCCGTAGCATTGAAATATGTTATGTAGTGGAACTGCCTTTTTCTACTTACTATTCATCATAATGTTGACTACTCAATTCTTAGGATGATTTTGCACTTCTTTATTTCCAAACTTGTGTTAGAATTCTCCCTAATCTAACTTTTTTTCTATAAAAACCAATTTTTTACCCTTAGGATGGAACTGTTGGAGATTAAATGATTTGAAAATTGCACTGTTAAACTCACCAATCATTGCATTTTCCAATAAATACACAAACAAATTAGCTTCATTCGAAAAATATTGCTTCATGTCTATATTCTGTGAGCAGCTAGCATGCAACTTGACGTGACTATTCCAACATGGGTGCTTGAATTCTTCAATAATTCGAGCCAACTTTGTTCTCTTGGGAAATGGGAATTAGACTACTCATGTGATTTTGGTACAAGGTAGCTAAGGAGACCAATTATCTGAAAAACATCACAGTACATTTGGATGACTTTATCCTCATAGTTATACCTATCCAAGTTGACTGGCGGTACATTGACCCACATTAGTTTCTAAATGGTTTCATTCCCTTAGAGTCAATCTGTCATGGCGACACATTATGTCATTAATGAGTAATGAATGGTGTCACAATAAACTGTAAGTTCAAGTGCTTTCGGATTGAGTTATGGAAGCGGCGTTCTTCCTCTAGGCATCTATCCATATGGATTTTCTTGCCTTGGAAATAATTGTAGCAGGAAATTTATCCTTGTAAGGTTCGTTATTTACTTCTTCGTTTAGAATATATGTTTGTTTCATTTCTTTATTTCCATTTTTGTGTGCATAGGGACAAACTTCCATTTAAATATTCTTCCCTACTTACCCCTATGGAGTCCTCGGTCTCTACGGGAAACTAAGCATCGAAATTTCAAGCTTATCTGGTTTATGTTTAACAGCTTTGACTATTTCCACAAGATTTCTGGAATCAATTATGTATGGCTTGTTTGAATGTACGCGTTTTCGATTCACTCTCTCTGGTACAAGGGTAGTCTGTAGGGGAAGAGGAATTGCTTAATGAACGATTAGCACTATATTTCATCCCGTCTGATATTTGATGTGAAGTAAAATGGAGAAACAAGTAGAAATTTAATCGGGTCCAGTCCGCCAAATTAGGAACAACATATATTTATGGGTTGCACCCCTTGCACACCAAGCTTCACAATTCCTATAACCAAGGAATTCCAGAGTCTCAAGCTAGATGCAGACTAAAAACATGTATTAATTTAATTTAGTATGGAAATGTAGATGCAGAAACAGAACTTTTCAGCCTTAATTAAACATCTTTGTATCAGTAGATTTCAAACCACCCTCCTTTCCCAATAATCCCCCCCCCCCAAAAAGAGAATCTTATAATACCCTAGAAATAAAATGTTAGGGATTACATACTCAGAGGTTTAAGTTGGTCATTTATTTCAAACTATTAACTGAAAATACCAAAAACAATAGCTAGTTATGCCAGTGCATTTGTGTATACACACAATCACACACTTTGGGGTAATTATCGTTCTAGTCCTAGCTTACATACTACTATTCATATTCTTCCCAAGTAAGAAAAGTTACCAAGATGTAACCCGTGTCTTTGGTCGAACCTTCTCTTGTACTTTCTATTGGTATCGCCAATTATATACTGTGTTGTTACATCACTTAGTTGCTCAATGATTGACTTTTTACTCTATTATAATTTGTCATTACTTGGACAGAATAACACCCAGCCAAAATGTTTGCACTAGGTAGACCTATCGTCCTTAATCTAGTATGCTCATGTCCGATTTGAAAAGCTTATGATCTGTACGTTTTTTGAGTGGCTTGTATAGACATTTGAATTATCTTATCTGTGTTTTGTTAGTCCTTAGGGCTTTTCTAGGTCAATGATTCACTAAATCTCAAGTGTAATTTTTCCAACGATTATATAAACTATAAATTTATGTGACTCATAATAAAGTTACCAATAGACTAAGCACTATCTATCACCACCTAATGAATTGCTAATCCATCTTGAAGGGCATCTAAGAGCTCCATTGTATCACATCTATGTATTCATCACAAGATCATAGGAGGGAAGGTTACATTTTATTCCATGGGTCACATGGTACTTATATTATTCATCTAGCTAACTTACTCGGTATTCCAAGTTTGCACATCTCACAAGAGTTAACTGAGGGAGCAATTGGCGGCTACATAGAAACATAGAACCATCATTGGGTATGAGATGTAGTGTAGCACTCAAAAAATAAGCAATATGGAGGTCATCTGTGGAAGTTGTGGACATTCTCACCCCTAGGGGATTTTGCATCAATTATTTTTAGGATTTGATGCACCCAAACCAGAGGGCTCTTGTGCAAGAGGTTCTATTTTTAACCACCCATCTTTTTGCAGTAACCTCAATTGATCTTGGTGTGACCTCGAAGAGCACAAAAGATGAGCCCATCTAAGTGGGGAACATCTTATGAATATGGCACCTAATTAAAGTGTTGGCTAAGAATTTCCAAAGGGACCAACATAGGCACTTGGAATAAGGCCTACGGTGACCAGTCGAGTCGCCCTTGTCAAATGGTGGCTTGAGAAATTGCCATAGACAATTTTATCAAAATTGACTTTAGGACTAACTCTGTCAATGTTTGGCGAAAATCCCAACTGAGACATGGATCTAGTGCTTCACATATCTCTATGGTGTAAGGAACACTCCCTGCATGATTTCAATAGATCCTATAAACGATGGAATTCAACTAAAGCCATTTTCTTACCATGTGGATGGAAATGGACACAAATAATGACGAAGTTTCATTAAACGCGATTACTTAAGGAATTGTCTTGATATGTATTGTCCCCTGTATTTGTAATGTCCCCTTTTTCCTATGCCAAATGGCCCAAGGGCCAAGTTGATTCCAATACCGTGGTCAAACCCAAGGGGCTGTGGATGGTGGGGAGGCTCTTTTGAAGGGGCCCCGTGGTTTTAATATCCTAAGTTTGGTGCATTTGGGGGGTCACTTTTGGACGGGGGCGACTAAAAAAGGAAAAAAGGAACTATAGTTACTTTTATGTTAGTAGCCCCTCCATGGAATGAAATGTTCCTAGGGTTATGGGGGCTCATTTTCCAAGGAAAAGTATATAAGGAGAAGGTGATGGAAGAAAAGGCACTTTTTGTCGCATACATTTTAGCCTCCTTCACGTGTAGCAACATTTCCTGTCACGATTCTACAACTTGTGGAGTCAAATCCTATAGGGACCCTAGCTTCAATGGTGAGAGACCCGTCCTTAGCTAGCAGGGAATTCTTTGGTAGTGAGAGATCTACCGTAGTCTGTCATTTTGGAGCCGCTTCCTGGGCTGTACTGGCAGAGATATTACTACAGGGTTTCAGAGGAAGGATTTTGAGGATTCTCAGGGCATTTGAGGAAGATAATCAGTGGGCTCCCAAATCAGATTCAGGGCAGCCATTTGGGCATTGCACATGGCAACTTGTTAAAGATGCCTCCATCATTTACCGAACCCTCATTCCAAGCGTGGAAACTTGCAACCATTATTTGTGGTTTTTCTGAGACGGTCCATTGTCAGATCTGAAGGTGGAAATATTATTTCCTTATATCTGTCGTTGTTATTTCCAAAGACTCATATTTTTGCTATTATATTTAGAGGGTCACAAACCTCTAGAAGTTTTCTAGCTGCCTAGGGCACGATGTAATTTTTCTGGCAGGAGTTTAATATATGTAAACTCGAAAAAATAGTTTTCATTAGTGTCCTCTATAATAATATCAAGCTCTGTTGCAAGATTTCCTCAAGTATTTCGAGTGCATATCTGTGGGGAGATATTGATTGTGTGATATCAATTTAATACCATTCACTATCCCAGCTGAACATTTTCAATAAAAATCAGTAGTTTACTTTGCTGACAATTTTCATATATTTTGTGCATTTTTAAGTGGTATCCCACAAGGGATATTTCAGTTGTATTAGAGAATTTATTTATCTAGGATTTTGGGATTGAAAGATGGGGGACAAATACAGTGAGGATATATGGGTAGAGCTTATGAAACAATTTTTCACCAATATGGTAAAGAAGCAGGATACTACTAATCTTTATTTGAGCCAGCTCACTGGGAGATTAGCACATAAGACAAGTGTTGATACTCATGTGGAAATAGGAGAAAATAGCAACAGGGGAAAATATGGTCAAAGAGGTGAGGGTGGACATTCAGGAAAGCGGTCCCCCCATTCTTCTACCAAGCCTCTGGGGTCTCACGAACCTTCTTTCTTGAAGGATCTGAGAAGTTTCACAGGTATGGACAACCAGTGGATGTTGTAGATGAGGAGTCTTGTTGGGAAAGGTAAAAGACCTTAAGTGATGGCTTTTGTGACAAAATTCCATTCTAGAAATATTACAAAATGAAGATTGGCAGCAGGCCTAGGAGAGTTTACCAAGCACAAGTACCAGAGATGCAAAGGAGGTTGGGATAGATTTTTGTTCCACATTTTTATGATTCCAAGAAGTGTACTGCATAGTCTTGGGTGCAGAAGTTCGAAGAAATACTTCAAATTGAATCCTATACATCAGGAAGATGTAATTATGTTTGTAATATTACATCTGGAGGGAGACAGGTCATGATTGGTGGCATCGTGGGTTGACTACATAGGGACACATATACATCGCAACTTGTGCAGACTTCACAAAGAGGCTAGTGAGCAGATTTGATAAGAGGGACCCCAGTAGGTATTTTAGAGAGTTGACTCATTTGAGATAGACCGGTTCCGTGAATCAGTATATCACTGATTTTCAGAGACTATCGGTTAAGATGCATGTTGGGTTTCAGAATGGAACATGGGTTGAAACCACAGTCAGGGGACAACAAGTCCCTCCTCTTTAATGGGAGAGGTTCCCTTATTGAAAGCAGGAAAAACAAATGTACAGATATACAACTCTCAATGTTTGGACCCTGATATTCTGGAATGTTTTCATACTTAAAAGATTATCAATAAGAAGGAATGGAAGAATATAGAGATGGGGGAAGGAAGAAAACAACAATGCTTTTGGGAAATATAGATAGCAGAGTATCTCCCTACTCACATTGAACCAAGAAAATATAGAAAAGGATCAATTACTTCACCACCGGATGCAAATCTGCAGACACAAAGTTCTGAGGATTACACAAACCAGAACACAAAGTTTCTATTGAATGCAAAACAAATGATCCATTGAATTGAGCCAGGAGAGAGAGATATAACAGAGGAAAATAAGAAAAGAAAGAACTTCTGTATTGAATTACTTCAGAATTTACAACCTTCCCAGAAAACCAGAAAATCCCTTTTTCCGTGGCCAAAACCATGTTCTTATAACAATTCGATATACATCCATACTTTGTCCCCAAGAAAAGAATATCTGAAAAGGAATAATGTTTGTTACAGATCTGCTTTTGGAAAGTGACATGAAACAAATGCACTCATGAAAACTAGAGGTTCAAAAAGGCAAATATTTCAGGTGTTCGAGCATGATTATTTTAGCAGGGGGCATCTCATGATTTTCTTCTTTATGTGGTCCTGCCATTTCCACCTTTTAACCACTTTCATAGCACTCAAGTGCTTACTGGTAAGTTTTTCTCCCTTTTTATCGCGTATGCCCGATAAACTCCATTTTCTGATGATCAAACTTTACATCCCTTCAAACTTATCGATTTGGCTCCATAATAAACCAAAAATGCATCTCATGGAGAAACGACAAGAATATAGAGAAAAAGAATGAAGAATGATCCATTTTTGCATTTTGCAGAGCTCTGGTTCGTTAATGGCATTAAAAACTAGATGAGTGCATTTGGCTATCTTTTCCCCCTTTTACCTTCAAATTTGGACCCTACACGTGGCAAGATCCAAGCAACGATGAACCTGGGGAAGAAAACTACATTTCCTGACATTTGGGAGAAAAAGTGTGATTTCTCATTTTTGCTCCGCCCCCTCGCAGCTCTACCAAAAGCCGGACACGTGGCGCCATCTGAGTGGCTGAGGAAATGTGGTTCAAATCTGCCATTTAAACTCTTTTTAACAAAAAGCTCAAATTCTCAAAAACCTCCGCCGGCCTGCTTTGACTTTTCAACGTGGACACGTGGCACACCACGATTGGAAAAAGGGGTCACGGCTCAATTTTCAACATTTTAACCTTTTGGTTAAAAAGGCTCAAATTCTCAATTTCCCCCACAGGCCCGCTGTTCCAATTTAATCCTTCAACACGTTGCATTGCCTGACTGGGTGCGGGAATGCACTTCAGTTTTATACTTTATCTATTTTTGAAAAGGGGGAAAATTCCAACTTTTCCCTCGAAAGTCCGTGCCCCCACCATTGACTTTTCAACGTAGGCCAAGTATTTTCCCTTTCTAATTTGCTGTGGGCCTTAACTTAGAAATTTATCCTTTCACTTGGGCGGGGCCGCGGGTCTTTTTAGAAACTTTTTTCCCTTTCACCATAATGCCTTAGAGAATAAAATGGATCCGTTGCCCCGAACTTCCGCCAAAACTGCTCCAACCAATCAGGGATAGGCGGGGATGCGGGACAAATCTGACATTTTTTCCAAAATCACCAAAAGTGATAAGTTCAAAAAGAAACTCGTCTGGCCACATCCAATTAGAAGCAAATGCATAGCTTCACCTTTCCGAGCAAGAATTTGACGGGAAAAAGATAGTAGGAAGTTGTAGGAAATGGGAAAACGTCATTTTTGCTCCCGATGAAGAATTTCTTTCTCTGCAAAATGTTAAAAACAAAAGATGCAAGGTCCCACACATTCCAAATGCATAAAAGAACTAAAATCATTTCCCATCCATTGAAAATAGGTAAAACGTTTTAACGACAGCAGACTGAGGGAATTTTGATTAAAAACATTGTGGGAAATGAAAACGAGCATTTGAGGAGTTTAAAACACAAATTTCTTCCATGACAGGGATCCAATTTTCATGAAATTAGATTCAAAAGGGTGGGGAAAATTGAGAGGACAACAACTGGATCCTTCTGGGGATGATTTGGCAGAGGAAAGAGGAAAAATCAAGAACCTTAGAGAATTCTGGGTAATCAGATCGAATCAGTGTCTTAGCCAATGGGAAACAAAGTCAAAAAGAAGCAATACCAACACAAAAGAGAACACAGAATGAAACCAACCAAAACAAAAACAAGGAAAGTAAAACGCTATACAAAATGTACAGAGGGACTGCCAAAACTCCTAGGTTTTGAACAACTTCAAAAATTTCCCACTATAAGGAAGTGGGAGAGGAGAACCATCCATGTAATCCAGGTAAAAAGAGTTCTCACCAGCAAAATGTCTAATTTTAAAAGGACCAAGCCAAAGGGAATCAAATTTACCATGGCTGCCTCGAGGTTCATGCCTTTTGTCCCAAAGAAGAACATTGTCTCCCACTTGAAAAGTTTTGGGTTTAGCCTTTTTGTCAAACAGAGCTTTTACCTTGAGTTGATGAGCTAATATTCTGTCAACCACTTGCAATCTGTCTTCATTCAACTTCTGGAGGTACATAATTCTTTTGTCCAATGAATTGGTAAAGCTGGCATCCTCAATGGCCTTCATCAAATGCAAGGCTGGCAGTTCTAATGTCACTGGCAGCTGAGATTCAACTCCATATACCACTTGAAAAGGAGACATTCCAATGGCTCTCTTAGGTGTAATCCTATCTGCCCATAAAGCATCATATAGTTTCTTATGCTAATTCCTCTGAGAGTCATTAACAAGCTTCTGAACAATGGTGACCAAGTTTTTGTTAGTTGATTTTGCTTGTCCATTCCCTTGGGGATAGTAATCTAAAGAGTGTGCAAGGGAAATGCCATATCCATAACAGAAATCCATCATCTCAGTAGAAGAAAAATTGGAAGCATTGTCAGTGACAATCTTGTTTGGTATCCCAAACCTTATTAAGATGTGCTCCTTGATGAAGTTGCATACTACTTCAGAAGTAGTACTTTTAACTGGAATGGCTTCCACCCACTTGGTGAAATAATCAGTGGCAGTCAAAACATGAGTATGCCCTACACTTGAAGGTGGATTGAGTGTCCCAATGAAGTCCAAACCCCATTTTTGAAAGGTTTCCTCAATCACCACTGGTTTGAGAGGTAAAGCAACCAATTTTGGTCTTCCAACAAAGGTTTGACATGCTTCACCCTTGCCTACCCACTTTGATGCATCTTTGAATAGGGTAGGCCAATAATATCCAGCATGGAGGATTTTGTGGGCCGTGACAGCAGAAGAGAAATGACCTCCATAGGCCTGGTCATGAAAGACTGAGAACAATTTCTTTTGCTTCTCTTTGTCAACACATTTCAAAAACCTTCCATCTATCCCTCGTTTGAACAATGCATTTTCCCACAACACATATTGCGCAGACCTTAATTTGATGGCTCTCTTATCCTTGGCACTCAAATGAGATGGAACTTTCTCCATAAGTAAGAAAGTGTGCAATGTCAGCATACCATTCATCAGTTGAGCTGAGGAAAAGAACAATAGGGATATCAACTTCCTCCTTGGACAATTTGGCATCAGCTGCTTCAGCAATGAGTTCACATAAGCCCTTTCCTCGAACTAGCTTGGTCGGTTTGATGTCAAGATCATACTCCTGAAATTTGGCTACCCAATTGCCTCTCTTGGTTCCAAATTCTTATTGTGTAAGAATGGATTTAATAGTTGTATTAGGCACAAGCACAATAGAATGAGAGTTGAGGATGTAGAAACAAAACTGCTTCACATCTTTGACCACTGCAAAAGCATGTTTCTCCATCATGGTGTACTTCATCTCATGGGATTTCAAAATATAACTCATGAACGCTATGGGGAGTTCATGACCTTCAACATTCTCTTGGGTTAACACAACAGCTAGAGTACTTTCAGTAGCATAGCAATAGATAATGAAGTCTTTGCTATAATCAGGGCATGCCAAGATTGGAGTATTTGATATAGCTCTCTTGATGTCTTCAAATGCAACCTTTCCTTCAGAGGACCAACCAAAAGTCTGCTTCCCTTTCATCATGTGGGCTATGTTCAAAGTAAGTTTAGAAAAATCAGGTATGAATCTTCTCAAGAAGTTGATCTTTCCAAAGAAAGAGTGCACACCCTTCTTGCTTGTGGGGAGAGGGATCTGTTGAATCATCTAGACTCTTTCTGGATCAATCTTGATTCCCTCCTTGGAGACAATGTGTCCCAATAATTTTCCCTCGGTGACACAAAAGACAGATTTCTTGGGATTCAAGGAGATGTCATGCTCTCTACACTTTTGTAGGATAGTTTCAAAATTTTAGAAATGATCAGCTCTATTTTTTGAAAACACAGTCAGATCATCAAGGTATACAACTATGAATTTCCCCTTGAGATTGCCAAAGGCCAGGTCCATTGCCCTCTGAAAGGTGGCACCAATATTGATGAGGCCAAAAGGCATTCTCCTGTAAGCAAAGGTGCCCCAAGGAGTGGTAAAGGAAGTCTTATGCTGGTCTGCAACACTTACTTCTACTTGATTATACCCTGAGAATCCATCAAGCATGGACAATATTTCTGAACCTATTAGAACCTGTAACACTTGATCCATTACGGGGAGAGGATGATTATCCTTCAAAGAGGCTTGATTCAAATTCCTAAAATCAACACAAATCCGTATCTCACCATTCTTCTTTCAGACAGGCACGCTATTAGCAATCCATGTTGAATGGTGAATGGGGAAAATGATCTTAGCCTTCAATAACTTTTGGATCTCTTGAAAGATTGTATCAACAATTTTAGGGTTATAATGCCTCTGCTTTTGCTGGAAGGGCTTGATCCTAGGCTTTAGAGGAATGAAATGTTGCATCTCTTTTGGCTGAAAAGCCTTGAGATCATCATAAGAATATGCAAGAACATCAACATACCTTTTCAACATATTTGCTGCTTTTTTCCTCTCCTCTTGTGTGTAACACTTTCCAATGTTTACCAACATGGGTTCATTAAGACTCCCAATATTTATCTTTTCACACTCAGCAAACTGCTGAGCTCCTTTGGAAGTCTTGGAATTGATGTACCTATCATGTAAATAGACATGGGGGAAGGAAGAAAACAACAATGCTTTTGGGAAATATAGATAGCAGTGTATCTCCCTACTCACATTGAACCAAAAAAATATAGAAAAGGATCAATTACTTCAACATCGATGCAAATCTACAAACATAAAGTTTTGAGGATTACACAGACCAGAACACAAATTTTCTATTGAATGTAAAACAAATGATCCATTGAATCGAGCTAGGAGAGAGATATATATATAACAGAGGAAAATAAGAAAAGAAAGAACGTCTGTATTGTTTTACTTCAAAATTTACAACCTTCCTAGAAAACCAGAAAATACCTTTTTCCGTGGCCAAAACCATGTTCTTATAACAATTCGTATACATCCATACTTTGTCCCCAAGAAAAGAATATCCGAAAGGAATAATGTTTGTTGCAGATCTGATTTTGGAAAGTGACATGAAACAAACACACTCATGAAAACTAGAGGTTCAAAAAGGTGAATATCTCAAGTGTTCAAGCATGATTATTTTAACAGGGGGCCTCTCATGATTTTCATCTTTATGTGGTCCTGCCATTTCCACCTTTTAACCACTTTCATAGCACCGAATCAAGTGCTTACTGGTAATTTTTTCTCCCTTTTTAGTCGTGTATGCCGATAAACTCCATTTTCTGATGATCAATATTGTGGGACATCCCCTCAAACTTCCATCGAAAGTCTGGCTCCATAATAAACCAAAAATGTATTTCATGGAGAAACGACAAGAATACAGAGAAAAAGAATGAAGAACGATCCATTTTTGCATCCTTGTAATAGCTCTGGTTCGTTAATGGCGTTAAAAACTAGATGAGTGAATTTGGCTATACCTTTCCCCCCTTTTACCTTCATTAATTTGGACCCTACACGAATGGCAAGATCCTCTTGGAGAATGCACAGCAGAAACACCGAATATATTCAGAATATTTAAATTACATACATAGGCTATTATATAGCCATATCACCATAGGAAAACTGACTTCCTATAAAATAGGAAAGTGTTACAACAAATAAACCTATTTAATTGTGATTGTTACTCCCGTAACAATACACAACTCAACACCAATAATACAATATTGTTTAGAAATAAAGGGGCAATAATATATTAATAACACATTAAAAGATATAATAATAATTACCAGTGTAATTATTATCATACACAAGTTGTAAATACTAATTCCTAAGCATTCCCCCCCTTAGTGTTTACATGGTAGAGGAACAGTCCACTTACTCTTAACTGCAGTATGCTCACCCCTTTGGCATGTTGCAACTCTGTGACTCATGACCTTGATCCAAAAACCAGGCTCGCTCCTTCCATGGTTTTAAAAAGGGTTACCACAAGACCTTGACGTGACAGGAACCTCATCAATTGTCAACCTCGTGTGGTTTTCTGCATCCTCCCACAGACACCTTTCAAGATCCATGAACTGACTTACTCTACCGTGCTAAAGTTCACCACTATGTCTTATGTGACATCAGGGAATTATGTAGGAAACACAACTTTACATATCACAAAATTGCACCAATAGAAGAAATATTGAAAATATTTCACATTACTTCCTATAAGATCTCGTAATGTTCTTAATCGTAGTCTGTGTCATTGATCGCTGCCACTTGATCTCGAACAACATAGAAAATTGCCACTGCCAGCTGGAAGCTTTCCTTGACTAAGTCGTTTTGGGTGCAGAATGGGAATGGAACATTGGTATGTATTCCCCCCCACAATCTGAAATTCCAGCTATCTTTGGGTCAATAAGAAAGCGTTTCAGTCATCCTGTTACAGGGAAAAATGTATTGTGTTGTATCATACTAACTGGATCTTGCTGTATTGATCTTGCTACACATGATCACCATTGCCAATGAATGTATTCACTGACCGATCATCTTCCAATGAAGTAACGGCAGTCAGAGGATCTCTGCAGTCAGAGGATCTCCGTAGTTTTCTGCTCTCTTATACAATTCTTTTCCAGTATTTGAACAATGAATCACATTTTGACTCAAAGCAACAAGAACACTGCAAATTGAAGCACACTGAGAAAATGGAAACCACACTGAAAATTCATATACTCACACCATTACATATGCCACCATAGCTTTTGCGTGGCCCCATCGTTGCTGACTGGCGAGAGGTCGCTGAATGACCTCCAGCCTCCTGTGCCTCCATCCTCCATCAATTGCTGCTAGCTCAGCTGAATTTGAATCGAGGCTCAATTATATGCCTAAATCGAATGTCGGGTTCAACCGAAAATGCATTCGTAAGGCAAATTTTTTTTTTTTACGACTCACAAAATGACCAAAAACACTGATTTCGGTAACAAAGACTCTCCTTATGAAACCTTCAAATAGACATACAACTTGGAATCTTTTGACAATTTTATACTATAATGACTATTGACTATAGTCATATCCTTTTAATGGACTTTATTTTTTACGTGACTACTCTTTTACAGAAGACTACTTTATAACAACACTTTGACACAAAAGTATACAATAGGCTTATTTAAAAAGACAATGTAAACGCAGATATAAGGCCTAAACAGACACTAAACATGCTAATATAGAACTCAACTTTGCATGTAGACAAGGGCCGCCACGTGTTGGGTGTTGTGTTTGACACGTCACATCCAATACAATCTATTTATAGAATGAATTAAAACATTCCAAACCAGATCATGATAATCACGTTTCATCCTCCAAAATGTTTTTTTTTTCAGGAAAATCGACCTCAAAATATTCGATTGCAAATAATACTCTCCCGCATTCTATGACAAGACTTATGACGCCTGCTAGTATGTGATACCAAATAATGGTGGCTTTTGTAGGTCTTGAGAGCTCGGCATAGGTAGAGGCGTATAGAATGAAACCCGACGCCAAATTAAAAAATAGATTTTTGTCAAGTCAGAGCCGAGTATGTTTGAATAGGTGTCAAGTCCAATGTGAAATTGAGGCGGTGGTAGAAAACCGAAACCCCCTCATCCAAATCACCCCTGCCAAGCAACCGACTATTCACTTTCTCACGACGCCTGATTTATCTTTTCGGACAAATATAACCAAAAATCCAGAAAAGAATAACCGGATTACAGCGTAGCAGTTTTTCTACAAACAACTGGAAAGAGATAGCAGTGAATTATTAAAAGAAGCCAATAAAATAACATTAAACAAGAAGTTGTCGAAGAAAGTTCACATGAACACAGAGCCGCAATCAATCATTCTGTGCATGTATAGATTGAAGACTGCAGCATATACACTGTATGGAACGTCCATTGATGCATCTTTACTGTAAATAAAAAATGATCTATACAAATAATAACTCACATGCTCCGGGCAATCAAGAAGATTGAATTGCCCCTTTGCAATTAAAACATCTTGATCAGATACATAAGATGCTCTGATACCAAATCTTGGAGAATGCACAGCAGAAACACCGAATATATTCAGAATATTTGAATTACATACATAGGCTATTATATAGCCATATCAATAGGAAAACTGACTTCCTATAAAATAGGAAAGTGTTACAACAAATAAACCTATTTAGTTGTGATTGTTACTCCCGTAACAATACACAACTCAACACCAATAATATATTATTGTTTATATAACAATAATATATTAATAACACATTAAACTATATAATAATAATTACCAGTGTAATTATTATCGTACACAATGTAAATACTAATTCCTAACAGATCCAAGCAACGACAAACCTAGGGAAGAAAACTACATTTCCTGACATTTGGGAGAAAAAGTGTGATTTCTCATTTTTGCTCCGCCCCCCTCGCAGCTCTGCCAAAATCCGGACACATGGCGCCATCTGAGTGGTTGAGGAAATGCGGTTCAAATCTGCCATTTAAACTCTTTTAAACAAAAGCTCAAATTCTCAAAAACCTCTGCCGGCCTGCTTTGACTTTTCAACGTGACACGTGGCACACCACGATTGGAAAAAGGGGTTGCGGCTCAATTTGCAACATTTTAACCTTTTGGTGAAAAAAGCTCAAATTCTCAATTTGCCCCACAGGCCCGCTGTTCTGATTTCATTCTTCAACACATGGCATCGCCTGACTGGGTGCGGGAATGCGCTTCAGTTTTATACTTTATCTATTTTTGAAAAGGGGAAAAATTCTAACTTTTCCCTCGAAAGTCCATGCCCCTGCCGTTGACTTTTCAACGTAGGCTAGGTGTCCCTTTCTAATTTGCTGTAGGCCTTAACTTAGAAATTTATCCTTTCATTTGGGTGGGGCTACGGGTCTTTCTACAACTTTTCACCCTTTCGCCGCAATGCCTTAGAGAATAAAATGGATCCATCGCCCCAAACTTTTGCCAAAACTGCTCCAACCAATCATAGACAGGCGGGGATGCGGGACAAATCTGACATTTTTTTCCAAAATCACCAAAAGTGATAAGTTAAAAAAGGAACCCATCTGGCTGCATCCAATGAGAAGTAAACACATAGCTTCACCTTTCCGAGCAAGAATTTGACGGGGAAAATAATGTAGAAAGTTGTAGGAAACGGGGAAAACGCCATTTTTGCTCCCGATGAAGAATTTCTTTCTTTGCAAAAGGTTAAAAACAAAAGAATGCAAGGTCCCCACACATTCCAAATCTATAAAAGAAGAACTAAAATCATTTCCCATCCATTGAAAATAGGTAAAATGTTTTAACGACAATAGACTGAGGGAATTTTCATTAAAAATGGCATTGGAAATGAAAACGAGCATTCGAGGAGTTTAAAACACGAATTTCTTCCATGGCAGGGCTCTAATTTTCACGAAATTAGATTCGAAAGGGTGGGGAAAATTAAGAGGACAACAATACCTGATGTTATAGAGATGAGGTTGATTTCCCTGTTCACAACAGGTTTGACAGACGCTCTCGCTATATTTGTGAGGGCATTTGAGCCTTCTTCATTGCATGAGGCTATTAGGAGAGCTCGTGACTTGGAGTTATCCACTCCTAAGTCGAGGTTTCCATCTCAAGTGCAACCTAAGGGGTTCCCTTCTAGAACCAAGGGTTCACAGTCGAAGGTACCTCCACCTATGAAAAATACAACTTAGAGACCATTTGGATCTAGAGAGGACAAGGAGGAATTTAGGTGAACAAAAATATGTTTCGATTTCCGCACACCTTGGGTTCCAGGACACAATTGAAAGGGTAGAGGGAGGGGCCTAATTCATAGAAGTATTCGAGGAGAGTGATGGTGATGAGGAGTTGGACACACAGGGATTAGATGATGATGATGATGATGAGGCATTAGATAGTATGGGTGTTGAGCAGGATAATGAGACTTTTCCCCAGGATACTATCACCACCTTGTCTAGTACCCCGAGGTACAAGGAATTTAGAGTTAGGGGAGTTTTGCAAGGACAATGAGTGGTGGTACTCATATATAGTGGGGCAACCCACAACTTTATTGATGCCTCATTAGTTGAGAGGCGAGGGTTACAGATAGGAATTTGAGGGCTTCAATGTGGTTGTAGCTAATGGAGATTATATGAGATGCACATGACAGGTTCCCCCAATTGAGCATCACGATGGGTAACTATACAATTACCAATGATTTCTATATTATTGGTATTGGAGAGGACCAACATAGTGCTTGGGGTATAGTGGCTCCATTCCCTTGGTGAGTTTCAGACTAACTTCCAGACGATGGAGTTGAAGTTTAAGTCCAACAGGAGGAATGTGATCTTGAGGGGCTTATCTTCAGGGGCACTCTGAGTTGTTACGGCCAAGAGGATCGAGAAGATCTACAAGAACGACGGGTTGGATTGGGAAGTACATTATTTGGTTTTGACCAAGAAATCAAAGGATGGACAACAGGAGTACCATGTGGATATACAGGGCCTATTGGACAGACATAGTGTAGTGTTTGGTGACATACCTCTAGGCGTACCTCCAGATAAGGGATTTGAGCATGTGATTGAGCTCGAGGATGTTAGACCAGTGGTCACTTCTCCTTACCTTCACCCCAAACGGTTTAAGGATGATATCGAAAAGACTATACAAGAGCTCATTGATATGGGGAATATTAGACCGAGTTTTAGCCCTCTTGCTTCTTCGGTGATATTGGTGAAGAAGAAGGATGGGACCCTACGGATGTGTATGGACTACCATGCCTTAAATAAGAAGACAATAAAGAACAAGTATCTCGTACCATGCATTGATGAGTTATTGGACGAGCTACATGGTGCAATCTATTTTTCGAAAATAGATTTGCGTTCTGGATATCATCAGATCAAATTCAGGGAGAAGGATGTGTATAAGACAACATTCAGATGTCATTATGGTCACTTTGATTTCTTGGTAATGCCTTTTAGATTGTCTAATGCTCCAGCTACATTCCAGTATTGCATGAATCATGTGTTCAACCGCCACTTGCGGAAGTTTGTATTGGTTTTCTTTGATGATATTTTAGTCTACAACAGGACTTGGGAGGACCATATCAGACACTTGGGTTAGATATTGGGGATATTAGAAGCTAATTCGTTATATGCGAAAGCCTCTAAGTGCGAGTTCGGCATGACTGAACTTCTATACTTGGGATATGTGATTGGTGGGGGTACAGTGAAGGTGGACAGAGGGAAGATATGGGCAATCTTGGATTGGCTGCCACTTAGTGTAACATCTTGATCATGGCAGTTACTACGATGACTTTCCCTTTTGATATTGCAAATTTCGACATGTGATTTGTCTTAGGAAGGTGTATTCCTTCGACGTTGAAAATCATGTTTGCAATGAGTAAGTATTGCTGTTCTGAATTCATGCTTACTATGATTCCGTTTAATGGGAAATGATATCATTTTACTTTGCAATCTGCAAGTTGTAAACTTGCAGAATTGTTTTTATACTTGAATTATATATATATGTTAATAGCACACCTTGAATCAATTCCATTGATCCAAGGTATACTTCAGTTTTTCTTTGTTGACATCTTGTTAATTGACTTTCTAAAAGAAATGTATTTTGGAACCAAGCTGGGTTTTGTTGTAAATAGTAAAGAACTTGATTGTAGGTATTCTTACTTGGCATCATGCTGCCAATGGTAAGATTTGATCTCCTGGATGCATAAAATATAACGCTGGATAGCGTGAGAAGGTAAGAGGTTCATTATAAGGATATTGAGGAAAATATTTTAGCCTTGGATGGAAATGTCTTGTATTACGTTGGCTTTGATCTAAGGTGGCAAGACCCACTCGGGACCTATTGTTGAATTATTGTGGTTTGTGCTCTAACTTATGTTGTAACGTCCTAACCTACTTAGACTTTAATCTAAAAGGTTTTAACTTAACCTAGGATAAATTCTAAGGGCCTAAGAGCTAAAGTGGAAACCTAACTATTAATAAGAGGACCTAAACTATTACTAATCCTCAGGGGGACCTATGGGATTATGTGACAAGTGGGAGGACAGTTGCGATGGTTTCTAGACTATTAATGTGGAATAAATTACAGTCTTTACATTTTTAAATTGCCAAGTTTGGCG
Organism: Taxus chinensis; assembly: GCA_019776745.2. NCBI lineage: Eukaryota > Viridiplantae > Streptophyta > Pinopsida > Cupressales > Taxaceae > Taxus > Taxus chinensis. The sequence goes on along the minus strand of CM034146.1, from coordinate 1,045,141,079 downwards.
GAAGCATGTGAAGTTAGTGGATGCCTAACTAACATTGTTGCTAAATTTAAAAATACATGCAAAAAATTAAAATGGAAATTCGCCAAGTTTGAATTGGCGGTGGCATGAGGAAAGAGGGGGAAATTTCATTTAATGCATTTAATGGCATTGGTTTCGGTGAAGAAACCCGCCTAGGAAAGAGGAGAAGCGGGTTTTTTGGGAATTGTTGGTCATTTGGTTTTTCTAGTTTTTGCTTTGCACTTGGTTTCTCTTTTGAGCATGCAAATCTATTTTTGACCCATTGTAATCTTGAATGCCTTCGAGCTGTCTCTGAGCCTATGGAAGCAAGAAGGCAGTCAGGAGATCTAGCTGTTGAAGTTGTTGTAGAGAAGAAATCCTTGAAAAGTTCGGTTGTTATCTTCTGCAAGTTAACAAGAAATCTTACCGGGCATGTTAGGCTCTTGCTGTTAAACAGTTATGCTCTTTATTAAACTTCTTCATTAAAAGAACTCTACTCTTAGAATTGAGTGGTTTTGTTGAAATGTTATGGTATGTTTGGCTAAGATATTTTGATTGAGTTGTTGTTTGAAAAAGATGCAATATGAGTATTTTATGAATGCACACATGAGAAAATCGATTTTCTCAGTTGAAACTGTTAGTGTATGTATATATATCATCAATGCTGTTATGATTTTGATGAAATGGGTGTTTGGTTTGTTGTCTCTTTGTGGGTTTGAAATTGCTGAAAGTAACAGTGATATATTTACTATTTTCTAAGTTGTATATGCTCGAAAGCTATGGATTTCGTGGAATGATAAAGCGAGACTTTGTTTGAATTGTTTTCCTTGCTGGAAATGTGGTTTAAATATGATTTGGTTACTTGAAACCTTGTGACTACCATGTTGTCATTCATATTGCATGTTTTGGAAGAGATATGTTATTTCTCTTACTTTTGGGTACCCATAATGATTGTTTAAAAAGATTATTTTCCTTAATAGAACATGAGATTAACTCAGTTTTCTTACTTGAAGTATTTGTGTTGGAATATACAGTTTTCTTCTCCCTTTGAACTCGATGATGAGTATAGGTATTGTGAATGACAACTCCTTTGTGATTTCTATTGTATTTGAATCAAGATGGATTCTTTTCCTTTGTGATTAAACGATTTCTTTCATACCTGTGGAATTGAGACTGTGTTACTTGGTTGTAATCATTTAATCATTTTAATCCTTAGGTTAAACATGTTTGTTTGTAGCGTATACAACAATTATCGTGGGATGGAAATGAGAAGCTTAGTAGTTGTTTGGTAAATTGGTTAACTGTAATTGAATTCACTGAATACCTCTTCCATGGTAGCTTGTATGCTCCTGAGACTGTTCCAGTTTCGCTTCAAAGCATACACTTCATTGTCAATTGACCTGCATGTTACAACTTTTGATATTTGGGCTAGGTATTAGAGAAAAATAACGATAATCTCTTTCACCTTGATTATCAACTTCTATATTATTTTCTCTCTCTTTTCAGAATTGAGGGTCTAGTTATTGTTACTTTTGTGTTCAGAAGAAAGGTTGATTGTGTTTCTCTCTTTGACTGTTACTCTCGTTATTATTTCTCTTTGCTGGAAAACGACTAGTTCGATTGTGTTAACCGTAAGAGATTGTAAAATGATTAATTGGAAGAAATGCTACTTTTCTTTTCTTCTTCCTTTCCAATTTCAGAGTTAGGATATATATTGAATTGGTGTATGATTGCCTTCGAGTGTAAGTAATTACGTTTTACTTGCTGTTTTCCTCTCTATGAGATGGGTGAATACCATGTTGCCTTGTTGAATTTTGAAGGGATGACACGTTGTTTTCATGGGTTTTGTAACGTCTTTATTTTTAGAAGATACTATGATAACCTCTTTTCGAGATGTTGTAATTGTGGAGATGAGGATAATTATGTTAAGATATATCTTTTAATCTTAAAAAGAATGTGTTACTGATTTGAACCCTTGCTTATTGTAACTTGTTTACTTGGGATGGAGGTCATTATAACTTGTGTTTTACAAAGTGCGAAACTGCAGGTTTGCTTTTGTGTTTGATAAACTCATGTTGTTGATGACAACACACCTTAAATCAATTCCATTGATCCAAGGTATGCTGTGGCCTTCTTTGTGATCACTTTTAATTAGAATGAATTCTTGAACTAGACTGGAGGTCGTTATAAATTTTACAGAACCTGGTTACAGGTATAATTATTCGGCACCATGTTGCAATGGAAAGGTTTGATTTCTGAACTACATCCAAATTGTAACACTGGAAACCATAAGGAAATAAGAGTTTTGGTGCAAGCGAACAAGGTATAGATATGTCGAGCATGGAAAGAATGTCCTGCATTATGCTGGATATGAACGTAAGTTGGTAAACTTACTAAAAGAACCTATTAATTAAAATACTACGGACTGCGTTTTAACCTATAACTATGTTTTAGCCTATAACCTAATAACTATCCTAGGAGGATTTAATAAATTAAAAAGAAATGTAAATTTTTGCAAATCCTAATGACTTGCGACCTAGGTGGAAAACCTAACTATGGACAATATAACCTAAACTATGGTTAACCTAAGGAGGGGACCTATAGATACATGCTGATGAACGGAGAAGAAGGGAAGGTTTGAAATTTAATAAGGGACATTAAATAATGTCGTTAAAGTTTTAAATGCCAAAATTGGCGTGAGCAGAGAAGATAGAGGCTCCAATTAGCAATGTAGCTAAAAATGAAATTACATGCAACTATTTAAAAAGTGGAACTTGCCAAACCTAAGTCGGTGGTGGCGTGGAGATAGAGGAAAAAGTAATGCATTCAATGCATTTATTGATCTCAGTCTTGGTGACCAGCTCGCCTTGGAAAGGGGAAAGAGGAATTTTTGTGGTCATTATTATTCATTCGGGTTTTGAGTTTTGCTCTGCATTTCTTTTATGGTTCTTTCGAACCTGCAACTATTCTGGTCATTGTTGTTGTTGTTTTGATTACCCACGGTTGTTTTTGAGCCTGTGGAAGTAAGGAGATCGTTGGGGAAACCTTGTTGTTTGTCGCCATGGAAAAGAATAGCTCCTGAGGGCGTAGACGTGGTTTTCTTCAAGAAACAAGAAGTTTTACAGGCATGTTGAGCTCTTCTCTTTAAACCGTTTTGCTCTTTGTTAAGCGTCTTCATTAAAAGAACTCTGCTCTTATATTGGATGTTTTTGTAAAATGAAAATGTTTATATGTTTGATGAGATTTCTGGGTTGAGATGTCTTTTGGAGATAAATACGATTTGGGTGTTTTCTTTACTAGGAGGGTAAATGAAATGAAATCTATCCTTGCTATTTGAATTTTTACAGTAATGGGTATTCGGTTTTATCTCCCATTATGGGTTTGATTTGATGGACGTAATAGTGATGTGAAGATTGTTTTATGAGTTTTATGCATGTAAATGGTTTTGGAAAAACCATGAGGATGCTTGATGGAACTGTTTGCGTGAGTTATTTTTCTGGCCGTATTACAGTGCATAGAATACGAATTCGTTGGGGATAGCGAATTTATTTCATCATCTTACCCTTGCTTGATTTTAAATGATGTAATGACTCCATATTTGGTTTGAAGGCCATGAATGTTTGTTGGGGAATAAATTATTTAAAATTGAGAAAGAATAACTTGGTTATTTGGTGAATGGAGTAGAGTGTATCGTTTATCCTTCCTTGAATCCATATATATATATATATATAAACAAAGGAACTGCATATTTGAATTTTTTTACTGTGTTCGATTAGAACCGTACTTGAGTAGATTCTTGTTCTTACAGTTGAAAATATGGTTTCTTTATTTATTACAGTGATATTATGGTCATATATCTTGTTGTACATTCTTGCTTGTTTCAGACCTAGTTGGAATGTTCATTTTTGGTGAATAATTATGGTTATATAGCTTGCTGTACATTCTTGCTTGTTTCAGACCTAGCTGGAATGTTCATTTTTGGTGAATAATTATGGTTATATAGCTTTCTGTACATTCTTGCTTGTTTCAGACCTAGCTGGAAATGTTCATTTTTGATGAACAATTATTGAAAACGATTTTAATTGAAAGATTCAGTTGTTTTTGATACTTGCAGAATCAAATGCAAATGAACTCTGGTATGCTTCCTTGAATGGTGGTTAGTAAGTTTTAAATACTGAAATAGACTTGTTAGAAGAAATTATCCTATGGGTACAGGTCGGCTCTAATTAGTTGATATTCAACTAAGCAATGAGAAGAGATAATATGAATCTTCTTCTTTCATTCTATTATTGGTTTTAATTGTTCTCTCTCCTTGACTTTTATCGTTGATTGTTACCACTTCTTGTTCAAATCATCCTGATCGGTTGTGATAAAAGGAAAGAGAATATTGAGTGGGTAATCAGAAGTAATAATTATTTTCTTCTCTTATCCAGATGAAATTCTATTATTTGATATTGAATGAAATCCTACTGCCTTCGGCATAAGCGACTACATTTTAACTATTGTTTTTCTTCTTTTCTAAATTGAAAGAAGTACTATGCTGTTTGTTGAATTCTGGGAAGTTAAATAGACAGTTGCTGTGTCGTAAGGTCTCTTTTCACCTTTGCATTTGATATAGTTGAAGTCCAGTGGATGACCTGAAGGTAAGAAAGTTCTACCTTAATTTAAAAATTGACTCAGCTATGAGAATGGTGAAATATACATCATGATAGGTTAGCCAATATAGAAATTGGTGTGCTAATACTTATTATTACTGTTTAAATGATGCTAATTATTGAAATCAGGTTGTTAGAATTGTCCAACCTTATTGGTGCGTAACTATTACGTGATGTTTATCTCTATTAGGAGACGTTTCATAAAAGCAAAGTTCTTTTATTGAGACAGTTAATTAAGAGCACCTCATTTTAATGATAAGTGCTTAATATGCTCAGTTCAATGAACTGACCCGTGCAAGTTAATTTTGCAGATGAATTCCCTGAGTAAAAATGAAGATATGTTGTTTTATGATGCTTCTTCTGATTAACTAAGGGATGGATCTTTTCTGAGATTTTATTATTCTTCTACGAGGAAATGGAAAAAGAAAAAGTTGTATTCTCCTTTCTTTACGAGTTGTTAATGTTGTTTGGCATGAATGAAGTTCGGTAGTATGGACTTGTATATTGTATGAATTTTAATCTAGAGTAAAGAGTAAAAGAAGAAGGTGTGTTATTTTAATGGTTGTACCACCTTGGAACTGTTTGAATAAGATTGAGAATATAATTTTATTCATTGAATTTGGATTTATTCAAATGATGGTTGATAGATTTTAAAGGGACATAATATCTATTCTTTACTTGAATACAACTTTTAAGTTGGAATGGGCAACTAATTAATACTTGGGTCAATATGGATTTAAAATTGACATTAGTAAAGAGTAAAGTGAGTACGAACTCTTAAATGAATGACATTCAAAAATAGAATATAAACTAATAGATATTAGTAAAGAGGCAATTGAACTCTGTATTCTGATTTCGTTAATATCCTTGGGAGGTTATTATCAAAGGGTATTCAGTATGAGGAACCATACCTCCTCATATCAAACCTTAACTGAAGTAAGGTTATAGTAAATAAATTAATACATTCATTTGGGATTAGGCCTCATTTAAATGACATCTAATGAGATGGAATTCTGAATTTAAATTCGGTTGTGAATAAAACTTGGTTAAGTTTAGTAAGTTGATTCTACTACATTAATTTGTAGTGGACTATTAGTCTGAAGCTTAAATTAAAGAACTAAGCTGGAAATATGCAATCCTTCGGTAAGGAGGAGTAAATGTATATTAAACTATAAGACAATTTAAGTCCTTAGCTATGCAACTGTAACGAACAGTGAGGTTAGAGGATCAACACGACTGCTGAAACCTATTCTTAAAATACTAAGGATAAGAATCTAATCATACTTCTAGCTGGATGTGTATCCCTTGGTGGGAGGATTCTGTAGGACATTGGCAACACCGCCAGCTACAATCTGGTGTCTTCATGAAGGCGGGGCCTTCATGATGACACAATGTTAATAGTTGACATGTTACAGTGCCCTTCCGAATCGAATCATCAAAGTTTACATAAGCTTGGACCAAGACCAGGAATGTGACCTATTAAGTGGTAACTAACTAGACACACGTCAGTCGAATAGGGTCGACAAGGTACGTCTGTGTACCTTTAGTCACCTTTAGAGTGCCTCCCTATACTCTTTCATATTGCTATCTTGGGTTAAAGTTTAACCTTGGACGAAAGGAATGATAGAGATCAGAAAAGACCATTCTAGATAACGGATGAAGTGAGGTGAAGGACGTATTCCATTGATGTTATGTAACGTCTAGGAATATGATCATGCAAAGCATGTGAAAATATTTGGCCAAAGTATCGTAAGTTGCTGGTTGCGTGGTCCTAATCACCTAGTTTAAGAAGTAGGATTTCAGATGAATATCGATAACATATATTCAGATAGGCCTCTTAAACGGAACACTTCGATAACAAAAAATGGCAAAGAGAACCAAGTATAGTTAGTAGACAATACATGGATTAACATGAAGGATGGGTAAGTAGTTGAATTCATGAAATGACCTCAGATCCTTCCAAACTATACTGAGCCATAATCTAATGGGAGATCGGTAGTTCTTCGAGTCATGTATAGCAGCATACGGTATCTGTTATATGATTGAATGGCATTGAATGTGTGTTTCATATTTCTAAAAAAAATGTGAATAAAGAACATTGGTTTTGGAAAAGTATTGTGTGTTCTAAATTATTCATTAATTGGACAGAGAACAATTATTAAAATCTTACATCGTGTGTTTTGAATTACATAATTCAAAACAGAGAAGGTTATTATATAATTTTTTTTCCCATCGTTCTAATGTCTTAAAATAGGAATGTTACAGGTTTAATCACTTTTCCCTCTGATCTGCATGGAACTTGTGTTGAAGCTGAAGTGAGTATTAGATGTGAAGGACTTGATCTTCCTTTATTTGGGATTGCAGTTATTTCATCATAAAAATATCAATTACTAGGATGAAAAGAAATTGGCTTAATTCGTTGTCTGAATAGGTAAATCATTAATTCGTTTAATTATTTCTCTTCTGAGAATTGATAGAGTTAATATTCATTGGGACATTTGTTTAAATTTGGGATGAACTCTACACATTATAGTATGGAACAACTAGGAATTTAGAGATGTAATATTTCTTGTCTTTTGTACCATTACTGAAGATATTTCTAATTAAGAGTCTTGTTTGATCATGATGCTTACTTATTGTGATTAGGTCGTTTAATCCATTCAATCCTTAATAGTAGTGTTTTATTCAAGAATATGAGTTATCCATCTTAATTGCTTGAACGCATTCATAAATAGCTGGGTTATTTTACTAAGACAGTTAGTACAAGAGCACATCATTTTAATGTTAAGTGCTTAAAAACATGCTTAGTTCGACGAACTGACCCATGCTAGCAATTTTCTGCAGACTGCATTCCGTAAGTGTTAAAGAAGACGTGCTCTGGTTTATGATGCTTCTCTCGTTTAATTACGAGACTGGAACTTATATGAAACATTGATATTCCTTTCTGGATGTAAATACCCTTGAAAAATGAAAAGTTGTATTCTGTGGAGTTATCAATGATGATTGCATGAGTGAAGTTCAAATTTTGGACTTGTAAAATGTATATATATATTAACTCGAGGAATGAGAAAGGGAATGATGTGAAAATTTATTTGTTGTATCATTATGGAATTATTGAAAGAAAATCGTAAACTTATTCCTATTCTTTGAATTTGTACCTATATAAATGATGTCTGTTAGATTTAAAAGCATATAATGAGAAGGAGGGAATTGGCACTCTACTCTTCTCTTAAATACAATTTTTAAGTTGGAATGTACAAATGGTTAATATGGATTATCAATTAACTTGATACAAGGGTAACATACCATATGAATTCAAGTGTAATTAATGGTATTGAAAATGTATCCTAACTAACTGGATGATGAGGAAAGAACAATTAGTTTCTAGAATAAACGAATTTGAAGCAATACATCTTTGGAGTGTTGTGCCCAAAGGATACTCGAAAAGAGGAAATGAGTATCTGCCTCTTAATAAACCTTAAATTAAGTTAAGATAATTGAAAATAAATGGATTCATGTGTATAATAAATAGAGCTCATTCAAATGAGGTCTAATATAAAGGAAACCTGAATTTGGAATCAGTATGCGAATGATACAAATGATTAAGCTTAGTAAGTTAACCTTACTATGTTAAGCTGATTTGGAATGTAAGTCTAAAAATTTAAATAATGAACCAAGAAACGATATACAATCCTTCGGAAAGGATGAGTGAATTGTATATTAAGTTGCATGACAATGTAAGTCATTCAAGGCTAGCAAATGTAATTAACAAAGAGGTTAGAGAATCAACAAGGTTGCTGAAACTTATTCTTAAATTATAAAGATAAGAAAGTGATCAACACTCTTAGCTGGATATGTACCCCTAGATGGGAGGATTCTGCAGGATGTTGGTACACGCCAACTGTAATAAGGTGTCATCATGAAGGCCGAGTCTTCATGAAGACACAATGTTGCAGCTAACATGTATGCACCACCCTTCCGAATCGAATCATCTAGGTTTACATAAGCTTGGACTTGGCCTCAGTTTTACTTTGGACCAAGTTAGGAACATGTCCTTGTATATGGAGTGACTCGCGATGACTAAAGGTGATCTGAAAATCAAATTTAACTAGCAATTGTGCACACACATTTCTTTGCTTTGTATTGATTTTCGATGTAAAAATTGAGCATTATATCCTTTTGTATTTTTAATAAAAGAATTAAAACTAAAAGTACTGTGTAAAAATAGAAGATAAAGAGATGAATTACCAGCAATTTGACACAAGAATTGATAACGGAGTTTGGCACTTGTGGCCTACGTCTCCGGGTCCGGTTGAATGGGACCAATCTATTAAAATCTTGAAAATAAATCTTTACAAATATTTCTACAAGAATATGATCTTCTCATCACGTTCCTCTACCAAAAATAATAGTAGTCACTTTTTACTTCATCTCAAAATTCCCTCCCTAGCTCAAGTTATGGGCATTTCAATATTTTACACAGACCCAAATACCACTTCAAATACAATAAAGTTCCTTTTATAATGTTTCCAAGTGGCTGGCTCAATGGTTAGGCGCCTAAACTTTTGCATGGGAGGTTAGCGGTTCAAATCCCCTCCACTTCCCTCTCCTTCTCGTTAGGCAGATTTACAAAGATTTATCCCACATTGTGGATGCGCGAAAGGAGGAAAGCATTTAAGATAAGGAGTGGTGCATGTGTTGATTGGCTTAAGAGCCACCTTATGTTAAGTGTGGTGGTTTGTATTGCCAATATTTGGCATATGGAGGATATTTGGCCTTATTTTTTGGAGTTTAGTGCCTCAATTAGTAATATTTAATTACTTATTGACTTGGTAATAGCGTGTAACTTGGGATTTAATGCGTGGGATAAGTATTTATTAATTAATTGCATAGTTTTAAATGGCATATCAATTAGTCTCACATGCATAGCAAAAATGCATTTAGAGGCATATATATACACAAGTTGGTATAGTGATAATATGAGAAGGAGACCAAGACACCCCTCCATAATCGACTGTGTCAAACTTGGCTAAGGGCCCCTAGCCAGTAAATAACGGGGTCCATTTGTCCGTGAATGAGTGTCAATTAGTCTCACATGCATAGCAAAAATGCATTTAGAGGCATATATATACACAAGTTGGTATAGTGATAATATGAGAAGGAGGCCAAGACACCCCTCCATAATTGACTGTGTCAAACTTGGCTAAGGGCCCCTAGCCAGTAAATAACGGGGTCCATTTGTCCGTGAACGAGTGTCCAAGAACGGCATTCCCAAAAACCACTTTTAGTTCATCACACACATTGTCCACGTATCACAATATAATTGAAACACTTAGCAAGTGTGCACACATCCAACCTGCACAAAACTCCAAATTTTGCCAGTTGCCCGAAAATTTCAGCAGGCTATAACTTTTGCAAACGAGCTCTGTTTCATGCAAACAAGATATCGACAGAATTGTATAACTTTTCTCCATGCTTTAAAAATGACTGCAACTTATTCTAAGAAGATCTTAGATTGGTGTTTCTCTGTGAGGATCCTTTGGATCAAAAGGTAACTAGACACACACAATCGACTAGGGTCGACGAAGTATGTCTGTGTATCCTTAGTCATCACGAGTGCTTCTCTATACCTTTTCATATTGCTGACTTGGATTAAGGTTCAACCTTGGACAAGAGGACTGACAGGAGTCAGAAAAGACCATTCTAGATAACAGATGAAGTGGGGTGAAGGACATATTCCATTGATGAGTATGCATCTAGGAATATAATCATACTAAGCATGTGAAAATCTTTGGCCAAAGTATAACAAGCTGCTAGTTGCGTTGTCCTGGATCACCTAGTTTAAGAAGCAGGATTTCAGATGGATATCGGTAACACTTAATTAGAACACTTCAATACCTAAAAGGGTAAAGAGAACCAGGTACACTTAGTATACATTACATTGAATTAACATGAAGGATCGGTAATAAGCTGAGTCATGAAATGAGAGATCGATGAAACTCTGAGCCATGAAATGGGAGATCGGTAATTCATCGAGTCATTACAGTTGCATATGGTTATCTATTATGTGATTGAATGGCATGGAATTTGTGTTCCATATTATTGAATATGTGAATAGAGAACATAATTCTAAACGTAATGTTTGTTTTAAATCATAGTCATTTAGAATAGAGAACATTAATTAAAACTTGGAACGTGTGTTCTAAATTATAATAATTTAGAGCAAAGAACGTTATGAAAAAAAATTTCCCTTATTCTAGAGTCATAAATGGGAATGTTACATCTTGGTATCACAGCTGAAGGTTGTAACACTTGGACCTATTGTGTCCATAATCTGATAAAATTTACATTTTCTTGTTAAACAGAAAATTGTTAGAATAAGAGGGAATGCTACAAACAACCCGCCACCAGGTGGAGAAGCAGCTACTGCCAAAAAAATTGATGAGATACTTGCTACTCTTTTGGACACAAGAGATCGTTTGGCTATGTTGGAACAAAAAGTAATGGGGAGGAAGAAGATGTTGACAATGATGATCAGCCACCTCCTGCAGACAACACCAATGGAGAGAATCCGGGTGTTGATAACAATAATGAGAACATGCCTAATCAGCCTGAAAATAAAAAGGCAAGATTGGTAGCAAAACTCACCAATGATATAAAGAGGATAAGTCCTCCTAAGTTTGATGGAACTACACTAGGAGATGGGGCTGAGAACTAGCTCAGTGAAATGGAGAAGTAATTTTCTATAAGAAACTTCTCTGAAGAACAAAAGCAATTTGGGGAGCGTATCAGCTTTCCCATGAGGCATTCTCATGTTGGGACAACCGAAAGGTTGAGTTGAATATTGCTGAATCAGACATAACCTGGGATCAATTTAAAGGTTATTTTAGGCAACGATGGCTGCCTCAACTTTATTATGATTAGAAAATGACTGAATTTCAAAACTTATCACAAGGAAAGTCAACTGTGACAGAGTACTGGGAAGGGTTTACTAAACTCCTTAAGTACGTGCCTCAGTATCAGACTGATGAGAAGTTTAGGATACAAAAATTTATTATGGGACTGGATCCCATCATAGGTGGTGAGGTAGATGTTCATGGTCCAACCACTATGGAAGGGGTTGTTTAAAAGGCCATAAGGCAAGAACAGAAATTAAAAGAAATCTCTGCTCATAGAGAAGAAATTAGAAAGAAGGTTCCGAACTCATCTTCATCTCTTACACCAAAAAAGGGACTTTGGAAGAGGTTTGGCATGAAAAATAAATTTACCACTAATAATAATAAGAAAACAGTGATAAACAAACCTATCGCTAGTATGCAGAACAACTTTGTAAGAATAATAACAATGGACAGAAGTCCTACGGAAGCCAGAATGATAACTTTAAGGCTGGAAATAAATTTTAACCTAGGAAGGGGCCTGTTGGAGGCTGTTTTAACTATGGTAAAGATCATTATGTGAGTCATTGTCCTTTAAAGAAGGATGACCATAATCAGTAGCACAGAATACATGCTGCAGTAGCTGACAAGCAGGCTGAAAAGCAAGCCACACCCATAGAAGTTCTGGGTAAGTTATTCGATATACCTATGACTATACTTTTTGATACTGGAGCTACTGAATGTTTTATTTCTACTAAGTTAGCTTCTAAATTAAAAATAAGAGTAGAGAAAATGGAAAAATTATGGATTGTACACTACGGAAATAATGTTGTTCATACGGTTAGTATGTGTCTTTTTGGGGCAATCCTTCACTTGCCTGGTTTTTCCACAGAAGTTGATTTTTATGTTGCTCCTTTGGAGATCTTATGATATAATCATAGGTGTTAACTGGTTAGCTGAACATAAAGCAAAGGTTGACTGTTATGTAAAAAAGATTAGTTATATTGATGACCTGCAGAAAACAACAGTCATTCAAGGTGTAAAGCATGAGATTGCAGTTAGGAAATTAACAGCTATGCAACTTAAAAAGGCTAAAAATAGAGGCTGCAATTTGTATGCCGTAAAAATGTTAGAAACTATTGAAGAAGGTGGTGATTTTATGGAAAGATACCCCTTGTTACAAAATTTTAGAGATGTATTACCGGAAGAATTTCCAGGTCTTCCACCTAAACGGGAGTTTGACTTCTCAATCCAGATCAAACCAGGAACCAAGCCTATATCCAAGGCACCTTATAGAATGACTACGACAGAAATGGTAGAGCTAAAGGCTCAGTTACAAGAACTTTTTTCAAAAGGTTTGATAAGGCCAAGTGTCTCACCTTGGGGAGCACCGGTAATTTTTCGTGAAGAAGAAGTATGACACTCTTAGATTGTGCATTGATTACAGGATGTTGAACAAGGCAACTATTAAGAATCGATATCCACTTCCTAGAATTGATGATCTATTTGGCCAGATGCATGGAGCCTCGGTGTATTCTAAAATAGATCTTCGATCTGGTTATCATCAGTTGAGGATAAAGGATGAAGACATACATAAAACAGATTTTAGAACGAGATATGGGCATTATGAGTTCATAGTTTTACCTTTTGGGTTGACTAATGCACCCGCCGCCTTTATGAACTTGATGAACAATATTTTTCAAGAATACTTGGACAAGTTTGTACTAGTATTCTTGGACGATATTCTCATATATTCTAAGAGCATTGAAGAACACCATGAGCATCTGAAGATAGTCTTGGAAATCTTGAGGAAGAGGAAGTTGTATGGTAAGTTGTCAAAATGATCCTTCTATGACACAGAAGTGCCCTATTTGGGTCACGTTATAAGAAAGGATGGAATAGCTGTAGATCCTTTAAATATCATAGCCATAACTGAGTGGCTTGCACCCAAGAATGTTCATGAAGTCAGGAGCTTCATGGGACTTGTAGGTTATTATAGAAAGTTTGTTAAAGACTTTTCTAAGGTTGTTGCACCAATAAATTCATTACAGAAGAAAGACAAGATTTTTTTTTGGAATGATAAATGTGAATCTGCCTTTAGGATTCTAAAGGAATGGTTAACAACATCACCTATTTTAACTGTACCTGATCCCAATGGGAACTTTAATGTTGTAAAAGATGCATCTGGGGAAGGCCTCGAAGGAATTCTGTTATAGGATGGCCATGTCATAACATATGAAAGTAGAAAACTCAAGTTACATGAACGGAATTATGCTCCACATGACCTAGAGCTTGCTGCCATTGTTCATGCACTTCAAATTTGGAGGCATTACCTCCTCGGTAAGCCATTTGAACTAAAAACTGACCATCTTGGGTTGAAGTATATTTTTACTCAACCAAACTTGAATGCAAGACAACAAAGATGGTTAGAATTTCTATCTTAGTATGATTTTGATATAAGTTATATCAAGGGAAAGGAAAATAGAGTAGTAGATTCTCTAATTCGTAGGAAGCACATTTCTGCTCTTATAACATTAAGAACTCAGTTTAAGAATGAGGTGAAAAGCGTCATGGAATCTGATTCCTATTTTTCAGCAGGTAAAGGCAACACTTGTTGCAGATCCAAATGATGTGAGATATAAAGGTTTTCACTTTAACAATGAAGGAATCTTATGGTTTGAAAACAGGGTATATATACCCTTGGCAAATGATTTAAGAAAGAAATTGTTAACTAAATTTCATAATTCACCTTTTTCCGGACATCCGGGCATTATAAAAATGCTTGCTAATATAAAACAACAATATTTCTAGAAAGGGATGAAAAAAGACGTAATAGAATTCGTGACATGCTGCTTAAAATGTCAACGTGTCAAAGCAGAACATATGCATCCATCCAGTTTATTGTACCCTCAAAACATTCCATAGTACAAATGGCAAGTGATAACTATGGACTTTGTTCAAGGATTTCCTATGTCAAAAAATAAACATGATGTCATCTTCGCAGTTGTTGACAAACTAACAAAGGTAGCACACTTTATTGTTGGTAATCTAAAGGATGATTCACCTGTGTTAGCAAGAAGATTTGTGCATGAGATTTTTAGATTACATGGAGTACCTGAATTGATCATATCAGATAGAGATCCAAGAATGACATCAAGATTCTGGCAAACGCTTAATGTTGCTTTGGGAACTAAGTTGAATTTCAGCTCTGCGTATCATCCGGAAATGGATGGACCAACTGAAAGAGTTAATCAAGTTTTAGAGGATATGTTAAGAATGTATTGCATGGACCAAAGATATAAATGGGAGGAGTACCTTCCATTATTTGAGTTTTCTTATAATAACATGTATCACACCTCTCTAAAAATGGCACCTTTCGAAGCCTTATACGGAAGGAAATGCAAAACCCCTATTAGCTGGGACAACATTGAGGATAGAGAGGTGGTTGTTCTAGAAATCCTTATAGAAATGGAACAACAAGTTAAAAGGATTCGTGAACGCTTGAAGGAGGCTTCCGATAGGCAAAAAATTTATATAGACTTAAAATGGGTTGATAGGAAATATGAACTTGGTGAAAAGGTCTTTCTTCGGGTTAAGCCGAAAAAGAGTTCTATAACTTTTGGCAAGGCTGCCAAGTTGTCACCTCATTATGTGGGACCCTTCAAAATTATTGAAATAATCAATCCTGTAGCTTATCATTTAGCTTTACCTCATGCTTTATCACGAATGCATGATGTTTTCCATATTTCTTTGCTTAAGAAATACGTATCAGATTTATCACATGTGCTGAATTAGAATTCCTTGTAGGTCCAAGACCCAGGAATAATCATGGTTAAGCCCATTCAAGTGCTGGGAACTCACCAATTGAACTTAACAAATCATGAAGTGAAATAATGTAAGGTCTAGTGGGACCAGTTTAGCGAAGAAAGTGCAACTTGGGAAGATCTCGAAGAAATGAGATCTTCTTTTCCATACTTGTTTGATCAGAATTAATTCTGAAAGTTGATAAAATCTGAATTACTTTATCCATATTTTGATGTTGAATCTGCCAAACTTGGGCAGTTACTGAACTATTGACATATATTTTAAATACTGTTTTGAAAATTTGAACTTTTAAATTTAGTTCTGTTATGAACCTATGAATGGAAGGACAATAACTAAATTTTGTCCTAAATCTTAATGATTTGACTAATTTAATCATCGGGCCGATGATTCTTTTAAGAAGGGAGGTATGTAACGTCTTGATCATGGTAGTTACTACGATGACTTTCCCTTTTGATATTGCAAATGTCAACATGTGATTTGTCTTAGGAAGGGGTATTCTTTCGACGTTGAAAATCATGTTTGCAATGAATAAGTATTGCTGTTATGAATTCATGCTTTTGTTTAATGGGAAATGATATCATTTTACTTTGTAATTCACAAGTTATAAACCTGCAGAATTGTTTTCATACTTGAAATATATATATGTTAACAACACACCTTGAATCAATTCCATTGATCCAAGGTATACTTCATTTTTTCTTTGTTGACATCTTGCTAATTGACTTTCTAAAAGAAATGTATTTTGGAACCAAGCTAGGTTTTGTTGTAAATAGTAAATAACCTAGTTGCAGGTATTCTTACTTCACATCATGCTGCTAACGGTAAGATTTGATCTCCTGGATGCATAAACTATAACGTTGGATAGCGTGAGAAGGTAAGAGGTTTGTTATAAGGATGTTGAGGCAAATATTTTAGCCTTGGACGGAAATGTTTGAAAAAGATGCAATATGAGTATTTTATGAATGCATGCATGAGAAAATCGATGTTCTTAGTTGAAACTGTTAGTGTATGTATATATATCATCACTGCTGTTATGATTTTGATGAAATGAGTGTTCGATTTGTTGTCACTTTGTGGGTTTGAAATTACTGAAAGTAACAATGATTTATTTACTATTTTCTAAGTTGTATATGCTCAAAAGCTATGGATTTCATGGAATGATAAAGTGGGAATTTGTTTGAATTGTTTTCCTTGCTGGAAATGCGGTTTAAATATGTTTTGGTTACTTGAAACCTTGTGACTACCATGTTTTCATTCATATTACATGTTTTGGAAGAGATATATTATTTCTCTTACTTTTGAGTACCCATAATGATTGTTTAAAAAGATGATTTTCCTTAATAGAACCTGAGATTAACTCAATTTGCTTACTTAAAGGATTTGTGTTGGAATATATAGTTTTCTTCTCCCTTTGAACTCGATGATGAGTATAGGTAATGTGAATGAAAAATCCTTTGTGATTTCTATTGTATTTTAATCAGGATTGATTCTTTTCCTTTACGATTAAATGATTTCTTTCATACATGTGGAATTGAGACTGTGTTACTTGGTTGTAATCATTTAATCATTTTAATCCTTATGTTAAACATGTTTGTTTGTAGCGTATACAACCATTATTGTGGGATGGAAATGAGAAGCTTAGTAGTTGTTTGGTAAATTGGTTAACTGTAATTGAATTCACTAAATACCTCTACCATGGTAGCTTATATGCTCCTGAGACTGTTCCAGTTTTGCTTTAAAGCATACACTTCATTGTCAATTGACCTACATGTTACAATTTTTGATATTTGGGCTAGGTATTAGAGAAAAATAATGATAATCTATTTCACCTTGATTATCGACTTCTATATTGTTTTCTCTCTCTTTTCAGAATCAAGGGTCTAGTTATTGTTACTCTTGTGTTCAGAAGAAAGGTTGATTGTGTTTCTCTCTTTGACTGTTACTCTTGTTATTATTTCTCTTTGCTGGAAAATGACCAGTTCGGTTGTGTTAATCTGTAAGAGATTGTAAAATGATTAATTGGAAGAAATGCTACGTTTCTTTTCTTCTTCCTTTCCAATTTTAGAGTTAGGATATATATTGGATTGGTGTATGATTGCCTTTGAGTGTAAGTAATTACATTTTACTTGCTATTTTCCTCTCTCTGAGATGGGTGAATACCATGTTTCCTTGTTGAATTTTGAAGGGATGACACGTTGTCTTCATGGGTTTAATCACTTTTCCCTCTTCTGCATGGAACTTGGTTGAAGCTAAGTGAGTATTAGATGTGAAGGAATCTTCCTTTATTTTGGATTGTAGTTATTTCATCATAAAAATCTCATTTATTAGGATGAAAAGAAATTGGCTTGATTTTGTCTGAACAGGTAAATCATTACTTCATTTAATTATTTCTCTTTTGAGAATTGTTAGAGTTAATATTCATCGGGACATTTGTTTAAATTTGGGATGAATTCTACACATTATAGTATGGAACAACTAGGAATTTAGGGATGCAATATTTCGTGTTTGTTGTAATTTTACTGAAGAGATTGCTAATTAAGAGTGATGTTTGATCATGATGCTTACTTATTATGACGAGCCCGTTTAATCCATTCTTCCTTTAGTAGTGCTTTATTCTTATCAGTTATCTATCTGACTTGCTTGAACGTTTAATAAAAGTAGGGTTATTTTATTGAGACAGTTAATCAAGAGCACATCATTTTAATGTTAACTTCTTAACATGCTCAATTCGATGAACTGACCTGTGCTAGCAATTTTTGCAGATGGATTCCATAAGTGTTAAAGAAGACATGCTCTTTTATGATGCTTTTCTCGTTTAATTAGAGACTGGACCTTATATGAAACATTGATATTCCTTTCTGATGTAATTGAAAAAGAAAAGTTGTATTCTATGGAGTTATCAATGATGATTGCATGAGTGAAGTTCAAATTTTGGACTTGTACTATATATATATATATATTAAATCGAGGAATGAGAAAGGGAATGGTGTGTTATTTTATTTGTTGTATTATTATTGAATTGTTGAAAGAAAATTGTAAACTTATTCCTATTCTTTGAATTTGTACCTATATAAATGATGGCTGTTAGATTTAAAGGGATATAATGAGGAGGAGGGAATTGACACTCTACTCTTCTCTTAAATACAATTTTTAAGTTGGAATGTATAAATGGTTAATACTTAGGTCAATATGGATTATCAATTAACTTGATAAAAGGGTAACATACATATGAATTCATGTGTAATTAATCATTGAAAATGGATCCTAACTAATGGATGAGGAAAGAACAATTAGTTTCTAGAATAAGAATTTGTAAATACCCTTTAGAGTGTCGTATCCAAAGGATACTCGAAAAGAGGAAATCATATCTCCTCTTAATAAACCTTAAATTAAGTTAAGATAATTGAAAAGAAATAGATTCATCTGTATAAGAAATAGACCTCATTCCAATGAGGTCTAATATAAAGGAAACCTGAATTTGGAATCAGTTGCGAATGAACTTGATTAAGCTTAGTAAGTTAACCTTACTATGTTAAGATGATTTGGACTGTAAGTCTGAAACTTTAAATAATGAACCAAGAAACAATATACAATCCTTCAGAAAGGAGGAGTGATTGTATATTAAGTTGCATGACAATTTAAGTCATTTAGGGCTAGCAACTATAATTAACAAAGAGGTTAGAAAATTAGTAAGGTTGCTGAAACTTATTCTTAAATTATAAAGATAAGAAAGTGATCAACATCTTAGCTGGATATGTAACCCTAGATGGGAGGATTCCATAGAATGTTGGTACATGCCAACTGCAATAAGGTTTCATCATGAAGGTCGGGTCTTCATGATGACACAATGTTGTAGCTGACATGTTGCACCACCGTTCCGAATCAGATCATCTAGGTTTACATAAGCTTGGACTTGGCCTTAGTTTTACTTTGGACTAAGTTAGGAACATGTACTTGTATATGGAGTGACTTGCAATTACTAAAGGTAACTAGACACACGCAATCGACTAGGGTCAACGAAGTATGTTTGTGTACCCTTAGTCATCATGAGTGCTTATCTATACCTTTGCATGTTGCTGACTTGGATTAAGGTTCAACCTTGGACAAGATTACTGATAGGAGTCAGAAAAGACCATTCTAGATAACAGATGAAGTGGGGTGAAGGACGTATTCCATTGATAAGTATGTCGTCTAGGAATATAATCATGCTAAGCATGTGAAAATCTTTGGCCAAAGTGTTGAGTATGGATCTAAATTACTCATGTTTAACATGCAAATAGAACTTGTTGGAAGTTGACAGTAACCGACATCGGTTAGAGTGTGACTGGCATCAGTCAGGACAAGTTGGAGCTAGTGACGGTTGGGCAGAACCGGCATCGGTTACCTGTGCGACAAGTTTTTAATTAACTCTCGGGATTTATTTCTATTTTTAGCATTGGAATAGATTTAATGAATGTAATTGTATGGCTAAGTGCCCTAAGTCTTAAACTACTATTTAAAGCATAAAGCTAGGGTTTAGGAGAGGATTGATCATAATTACAAGATAATTATGTGAGAGAGAATTCTTGGTGAATAATCAAAAAGCTTGAAGGAAGAAAGTACTGAACATATGAGAAGTGTAGAAGATTGTAAATCTTCATTGTATATCTTGTCAAAGCTTTGGATAATAGATTGGCTTGTTTCTTGGTGGACATAGCCCACACTGGGTGAACCATGTTAAATTTGGTGTTCATTTATGTCTCTTGTTTTGTATAATTCTTTTTGTAGAATATCTGATTTTATTTGCATGTATGCTTAGATCTGATATATACTCTGTACAACCGGTGTGCTAACCCCAACAACTGGTATCAGAGTTTTGTTTGAGGGTTTTGTGTGTAGCAGATTTACTCACAAAGAGTTTTCTGATTGAGTGGGAGCTACAAAAATGACAAAATATAATAAATACAAGGTATAGAAGTTTGACGACTGAAATTATCAATTATGGAAGATGCAGATTGAGGATTATTTGTATCAAAGAGATTTGTACTTACGTTGGATGAGAAGTCTAGACCTACGAAGATGATTGATGAAGAATGGAAGATTATTGACATAAAGGCTTTAGGATCTATAAGATTGAGCCTGGTAGCATCTTTGGCTTCTAATATTATAGAAGTGGCTTCTATGGTAGACTTAATGAAATATCTTGCTAATTTATATGAAAAACCTAATGCTGCAAATAAATTTTATTTGATGAAGAAACTTTGTAGTTATAAGATGCATGAAGGTGAATCTACCTCTAGTCATTTGAATGCTTTCTGATCTATCGTAAATAATTTAAAATTGGTTTCAATAGCATTTGATGATGAAGTAAAAGAACTTTTATTCTTATGTTCTTTGCCTGATAGTTGGGACAACTTGGTAATGACTGTTAGTAATACATCATCTGCTAATAATATTTTGAAGTTGATGATGTGGTCAGTATAATCTTGAATGAAGAAATTCATAGGAAAAGTATAAAGGAAACATCATCTAGAAATGCTTTGAATGTAGAAAGCAGGGGCAGGCAGAAGGAGAGATCCAAGAGTAAGAGTAATGAGAAATCAAAGTCAAGGGATAGCAGATCTAAAACCAAAAGTAATGGAATTACTTGTTGGAAATGTGGAAAGAAAGCACATGCAAAGAAAGATTGTTGGTCAAAGAATAAAGATAACTAACAACAAAATAAAGGTAAAGAGGTGAATCTTGCTGCATCATAGGTAATGCAAGATGCTCTTATTATTTCTTTAGATAGTAGAATTGAATCATGGGTTTTAGATTCATGAGCTTCTTTCCATGAAACCCCTAATAAGGGTTATTTCAGAAATTATGTCCAGGGCAATTTTGGGCATGTCTATGTGGGTGATGATGAACCTCGTAGTATTAGTGGTAAAGGGGAAGTTCATCTAAAATTACAGAATGGAAATACATGGGTATTGAAAGATGTGAGGCATGTGCCAAGCCTCAGGAGGAATCTTATTCCTACAAGGCAACTAGGTGAATATGGTTGCATGGTTACTTTTATAGGATACTCTTGGAAAGTCACCAAGGGTGCTTTTATTGTGGCAAGAGGTAAGAAGGTAGGAACATTATATTTATCTACATGTATTATTGATTCCTTTTCTGCTTTATCTACTTCAGATTCAGATGCATGCATGTGGCATAATCGGTTCGGTCATATGAGTCAAAAAGGAATGCAGATCTTAAAGGCTAAGGGTAAGTTATCAGATTTGAAAGATTTAGATCTTGATTTCTGTGAGCATTGTATCTTTGGAAAGCAAAAGAGAGTGAGATTTCTCAAAGTTGGGGAAACTAAGAAGGAGCAGAAATTGAAGCTTGTACACTTAGATGTGTGAGGACCATCTCAGGTAGCTTCTCATAGTGGATCCCAATATTATTTTACTTTCATTAATGATGCTACAAGAAAGGTATGGGTTTATTGTATTAAACAAAAATTTAATGTTTTTGAAACTTTTAAAAGATGGAAATCCCTTGTTGAGAATGAATCAAATTCTAATTTAAAGTGCCTTAGATTTGACAATGGTGGTGAATACTGTAGCAAGGCTTTCAATGATTATTGTTCAGTGAATGGGATACGTAGAGAAAGAACAGTTCCAAAACACCACAAGAGAATGGTGTTGTAGAGAGAATGAACAGGACAATCATGGAACATGCTAGAAGTATGAGGATACATTCTAGATTGCCCTCGCAGTTTTGGGCAGAAGCAGTTGATACAACAATTTATTTGATTAACTTTGGCCCTTCTAGTTCACTAGATGGAGGATTACCAGAGGAAGCATGGACCGGAAAAGAGGTAGATCTTTCTTTTCTTAAGTTTTTTAGTTCATAAGATTTTGTGTATGTTGATAGAGAAAATATAAAAATGTTGGATGCAAAATCCAAGAGGTGCACTTTCATTGGTTATGGATTTGGTGATTTCAATTTTCATTTTTGGGATTTAGAGAATTCTAAAATTGTTAGGAGTTGTGATGTTGAATGGAAGGAAAAGAGGATGTACAGGGATCAAATTTTGGTACCCAAGGATGAGAAAATTGAGAAGTTTATTGATGAAAATGAACTCTCGGGTTTTAAAGAAACACCTTAAAAAATACACAGTAACCATGGTCGGTTAGGCCCTGACCGACATCGGTCAGATGAACCGCTGACAGTTACAGAGGAGAAGAACCGGTGTCGATTATCCAAACTGACGTCGGTTAGAGGTGACTGGCATCGGTCATTGTCAGAAGTTGATACTAATGTCTAGGAGGTCCAGATTGAGCCTCCGGTACCCCCAAACTCCTGTGAGAAGGTCACAAAGGGTAAGTCAACTTCGAGAAAGATTTTCACCTTCTCTATTTTATCTATTATTGACTGATAGTGGTGAACTAGAAAGCTTTGAAGAAGCAATGCAAGATAAAACTCACGTTTAGTGGGAGCATGACATGGATGAGGAGATGAACTCTTTGGAACAGAACCAAACTTGGGATTTGGTTAAATTACCAGCAGGAAAGAGAACATTATAGAACAAGTGGGTTTATAGAATTAAGGAAGAAGAGGGTGGACAGAAAAGGTACAAGGCAAAGCTTGTAGTAAAAATCAAGTATTGAATTTGGTGAAATATTTCTCCTGTTGTTAAGATGACTTCTATTCGTACTGTATTGAGTTTAGTTGTAGTAGAAGATTTGCATTTAGAGCAACTAGATGTGAAGATGAATTTCCTTCATGGTGATTTGGATGAAGAGATTTATATGTAGTAGCCGCTTGGGTATGAAGTCAAGGGTAAAGAGAAATTAGTGTGTAGGTTGAAAAAGAGCCTATATGGGCTCAAACAAGCTCCAAGGCAATGGTACATGAGGTTTGATAGTTTTATGCATGAGCATGGTTACTTGAGATGTGAATCTGACCATTGTGTTTATTTCAAGAAGCTTGAAAATGGGAGATATATTATTTTGTTACTGTATGTGGATGATATACTTATTGCAGGATCTAGTATGTAGGATATTGGTGAGCTTAAGAGAAAGCTAACTCACACATTTGTAATGAAGGATTTGGGAGCTGTAAAAAAAATTCTTGGCATGAAAATACATAGAGACAGGAAAGCATGAAATTGTATTTGTCTCAGGAGGATCATATCTACAAGGTGTTAGAAAGGTTCAACATGTAGAATACAAAACCTATTAGCACACCTATGGCTGGAAACTTCAAATTGAGTAAAGATCAGTGTCCTTCATCATAAGAGGAGGTCAAATACATGACACGAGTGCCATATGATTCAACAATTGGAAGTCTCATGTATGTTATGGTTTGTACAAGACTATACATTGCATAGGCAATGGGAGTTGTGAGTAGATATATGGCTAATTTAGGTAAAGAGCATTGGAAAGTAATCCAATGGATACTCAGGTATTTGAAAGGGATATCTAGCATGAAGTTATGCTATGGAGGTTCAGATATTTCATTACGTGGCTATGTTGATTCGGATATGGTTGGAGATCTGGATGGTAGGAGGAGCACTACTGAATATATTTTCATAGTAGGTGGAATGACAGTTAGTTGGATTTTGAGATTGTAGAAGGTTGTGGCTTTGTCTACTACAGAGGCAGAGTATGTTGTAGCTACAGAGGCTAGCAAGAAGATGATATGGATGAGTAGGTTCATGGAAGAGTTGGGAAAGAAGAAAAGTAGTTTTAAACTGTTCAGTGATAGTCAGAGTGTAATTCATTTGGCAAAGAACTCAACATTTCATTCGAGAACGAAACACATTCAGTTGAGATATCACTTCATATGGTAGGTATTGGAGGATGGAAAGTTGAATCTAGAAAAGATTCAAATAAGCAAAAACCCTGCTGATATGCTAACGAAGCCATTAGCAAAGGAGAAGTTGGAGCTACACTCCACTTCTGTTGGTCTTCAAGTTTGAAACTTGAAGAGGAAGAAACAAGCTTAGGAGGATCCAAGAATGGCACTGTATAGGTATATTGTGTAGTAATTAATCTCCAAGTGGGAGATTGTTGAGTATGGAGCTAAATTACTCATGTTTTAGCATGTAAATAGAACTTGCTAGAAGTTGACAGTAACTAGCATCGGTTAGAGTGTGACCGACATTAGTCAAGGCAAGTTGGAACCAGTAACGGTTGGGTAGAACTGACATCAGTTACCTGTGCAACGAGTTTTTAATTAACTCTTGGGATTTATTTCTATTATTATCATTGTAATAGATTTAATAAATGTAATTGCATCGCTAAGTGCCCTAAGTCTTAAATGACTATTTAAAGCATAAAGCTAGGGTTTAGAATGAGAGGATTGATCATAATTACAAGATAATTATTTGAGAGAGAATTCTTGGTGAAGAATCAAAAATCTTGAAGGAAGAAAGTACTGAGCATCTGAGAAGTGTATAAGATTGTAAATCTTCATTTTATATCTTGTCAAAGCTTTGGATAATAGATTGACTTGTTTCTTGGTGGACGTAGCCCACACTGGGTAAACCACGTTAAATATGGTGTTGATTTATGTGTCTTGTTTTGTATAATTATTCTAGCAGAATATCTGATTTTATTTGCATGTATGCTTAGATCTGATATATTGTCTGTACAACTGGTGTGCTAACCCCAACACAAAGTATCGCAAGCTGCTAGTTGCGTTGTCCTGGATCACCTAGTTTAAGAAGCAGGATTTCAGATGGATATTGGTAACAGATATTTAGATAGGCCTCTTAAATAAAACACTTCAATACCTGAAAGGGTAAGGAGAACCAAGTATACTTAGTATACATTACATTAAATTAACATGAAGGATTGGTAAGAAGTCAAGTCATGAAATGAGAGATTGATGAAACTCCAAGCCATGAAATGAGATATCGTTAATTCATCGAGTCATTACAACTGCATATGGTTATCTGTTATGTGATTGAATGACATGGAATGTGTGTTCCATATTATTGAATATGTGAATAGAGAACATTCATCTAAACGTAATGTGTGTTTTAAATCATAGTCATTTAGAATAGATAACATTAATTAAAACTTGGAACGTGTGTTCTAAATTATAATAATTTAGAGTAGAGAATGTTATGCAAAAAAAAATACCTTGATCTAGAGTCATAAATGGGAATGTTACACTTAGGACATTGACACAATTGAGAGGATTCATGGGGGTTATGCACATACTACCAGAGGTTCGTGAAGAATTTCTCTTGGTTGACTGCTCCATTGACCGATTTGACCAAGAAGGGGGCTTTTGCTTGGTCAGACGCAGCACAATGGGTTTTTGATCACCTTAAGGAGATGATGAGTTTGTGTCCCGTCCTTGCATTACCAGACTTCTCCCACCCATTCATTATAGAGTGTGATGCATCAAGAGAGGGTGTTGGGGTAGTTCTCATGCAGGATAGGCATCCCATCACCTATGAGAGTCAGAAATTGAAACTCGTGGAGAGAGCGTATTCAATTTACGACAAGGAGATGTTGGCCATCATGCATGCCTTGGCCAAATTCAGACAGTACCTTGTGGGAATAAAATTTGTGGTTCATACAGATCACAACAACTTGAGGTTCTTCTTGGGACATAAAGAGCTCCACGATCATTGGTAAAGATGGGTGAACAAGGTGCAAACATATGACTTCAACATAGAGTACACTAGAGGTAAGAATAATATTGTTGCTGACGCTTTATCTAGGAGGCCTTACCTCACGTCTATGCTTAGTTCTATGTTTGAGATTTTAGCGGATTGAAAGGCTCATATACTTGTTGAGTATTCCAAAAATCAGTTTGCATTTGAGATCATGGATGGTATTATACATGATGAATGATACAGAGTAGTGGATGATCTCATTTTCTACAAGGATAGGATTTTCCTTGTACCAGGATCCAAAATGAAGGAGAAGATCGTTCAAACAATACATGATACACCACTAGCTGGACATCCTAAGTAGTTCAAAACATACAGGTTCATCAGGGAGAGATTTGCATGGAAGGGGATGAATGACGATGTCCTTAATCATGTCAGAGAGTGTATGGTTTTCCAGCAAACTAAATCCAAGCAGTCTTTTCCAGCGGGATTACTTCATCCTCTCCCCATTCCCGAACAAAAATGGGAAAGCATATCCATGGAATTTATCACAGGGCTTCCCTTGGTGCATGGGCATAGCTGAATTTTTGTTGTAGTTGATCGGTTAACTAAGTATGCTCATTTATTTTCCCTACCCAAGGGGAACGAGGCAGTGGATGTGGCCCGGATCTTCTATACCAGTATTTTTAGGCTACATGGGTGGCCTAAAAACATTATCAGTGACAAAGACATGATCTTCATGAGCACCTTTTGGCAGGAGATATTCAAACTAGCAGGTACAAAGTTGACTCCTAGCACTAGTTACCACACATAGACAGATGGGCAGACAAAGATAATTAATAAGTGGATAGAAAGCTACTTGCAGAGTTATGTAATAGGACACTGGCAGGCGTGGATTAAATGTTTACACATGGGCGAGTATTGCTACAATATCACCTAATAGATGAGCATATGTATGTCCCCTTTCCAATCCTTGTATGGGTACGATGCCAAGACATTTTTAGATTTGGTATTACCAGATAGCCGAGCTCCCAAAGTTCGAGATTGGTTATAGGAGAATGGAGATATTTTGAAGGCTCTCAGAGAGAATCTTCAGAAGACACAAAATTAACATAAGGTATATGTAGATTGACACTGGACAGAGAGGTATTTTGAGGTTAGGGATCTAGTGTTCCTATGTTTACAACCATATAGGCAGTCCTCACTGAAGTAGAAGGGTGTAGAGAAATTGAAACCATGATTTTATGGTCTGTACCAAGTAGTTCATCGAGTTGGGGTAGTGGTATATGATCTAGAGCTACCAGAGCATAGTAAGATACATAATGTCTTCCATGTTTCATGCCTTAAGAAGCCACTCAGACCGCATATTGTACCATCTATAGAGTTACCGCCACTAGATGAGGAAGGGAAGTTGGTGCTGGAACCAGAATCCATTATTGAAAAGAGACAGAGGGGGCTCAGGAGTAGAGTAATCACCGAGTATTTGGTGCAATGGAAGGGACTACCAATTGAGGATGCTACTTGGGAGGGAGATTAGATTTTGTAGCATCATAATTTGCATTTTCTTGAGGACAAGAAATATTTGGGAAGGGAGGACTGTAATGTCCCCTTTCCTATGCCAAATGGCCCATGGGCCAAGTCGAGTCCAAACCGTGGTAAGGCCCAGGGGGCTGTGGACGCTAGGAACTTTGGGAAGGTGCCCCGTGCTTTTAATATCCAAGTTTTACATTTGAGGGGTCACTTTTGGACCATGGTGACTTAAAAGGGAAAAGTTAACTATAAGTTATTTTTATTTTATTGACCCCTCCGTGGAATGAAACGCGTTTAGGGTCTATTGGGGTTCTTTTGCCTTGAGGAGAAGTATATAAGGAGCCGAGGTGAGAAAGGAGAGAAACGTTTTGTCGCCATATACATTTTATCCTCCTTCATCGTGCAACTAACTATTAGCGCATCTACAGCTTGTGGAGTGAAATCCCACAGGGACCCTAGCTTCAGTGGTGAGAGATTCGTCCACTAGCTAGCATGAAATTCTTTGGTAGTGAGAGATCTACCCTAGTTTGTCATTTTGGAGCCTGCTTTCAAGGTTGTGCTGGTAAAGATATTAACTGAGGGTTAAGAGGAAGGGGTTTCAAAGGATTTTTGGGGGAATTTGGGGAAGATAATAAGAGGGGCTTTCAAATCATATTCATGACAGCCATTTGGGCTAGGGCGTGGTAGCACGTTGAAGGCATCTTCATCAATTTCTGACCCTTTTTTCCCAGCTGAGGCGACCTGCAACCTTTATTTGGAGGTTTTTCCCAGTTGGTCATTGTTCGGATCTAAAGGTTGAAATGTCATTTCCTATCCATGTATCAATGTTATTTCCAAAGACCCTTATTTTTGCTATTGTATTTAGAGAGTAATGAACCTCAGAAGTTTTCTAGCTGTCTAGGGCACACTGTGCTTTTTCTGGAAGCAGTTTAATTTTTTTAAAATCCCAAAAACAATTTTATTATGTCCTCTACAATAATATCAAGCTCTCTTTAAATTTTCAAGTAATTCGAGTGGATATCTTAGGAGATATTAATTTTATTTAGTTTGTTGTCCTTATAGTAAAAATCTGCATAAATAAGTATTTTACTTTGTTGCAATTTTCATATATTTTGTGCATTTTAAAGTAGTATCCCATAAGGGATATTTCAAGATAATGCGAACATTAATCTAGTTACACTCCAGCAGCGTGATGCGGTTCCATGAGGGAGAAAGCATCAACTATGAAAATGTGCATGTAAGGATTAAAAGGGGAAAATCTCATTCACCATCTCATAGACCTATAAAAGGTATGGGGTAAAAATAGGGGGTGTTGTGTAACCCCCAATACCTGTAATCATACCTCCTCAAGTGGAGAAGGGGAGTTACATTTCAGAAAAGGAAGTAACTCCCATATGACGCACTAGCGTGTAAGGATTTGATGATGAACCCTATGATACATTGATCCATGACCTCACCTAAGTGGTATGAATCGCCACATGATGTGGAAAATGAATGACACCAACACCCCCCCTTCTTCATAACTTAAGATGAGGTGGTAAGTCAGAAATGAGAAATGGTCCTTGACAACAAATTGTAATGAGGCACCCATGAACAACAAGGATCTCAAACAATGGAGGAAATCCTAGTGGGAAAATCATCCACCACAAGAGATGAAAAATAATATTTAATCTAAGAAAGATTCCACAAATGGGTCTTAACAACTGAGGAGCCTGATAAGGTACCCATGTACAAAAGGAAAATCTCTCTAAAGGAAGAAGAAGAAAGGTGAAGGAGATGAGAGGAATGCAGAAGATTCCATAGAGTAATCTGAACTCTACAAAGGGCTATAGGAACTCTCCAACAAGAGCATTGATGACATGGTCCTCGACCAATGGACTAAAGAAGAACAAACTGCACTAAACTATGTGCCTTCCCTTAAGAAGGAAAATAATGGAGTTATTGGAAGTCTGCCTACTCCACGAAGGAAACCAAAGACAACAGTACAAATAACTTTGAGTTTGGTCCATGGAAATACGATATAGGTCTAGCAAATGAGCACCAAGGAACCAAAGGGAATGCCACGACCGTATAACTGTGAAAGTGTGAGAGATTTACATCCGCTGAAAGGATGCCCAAGTGAAGTGAAGGTAATACAACAACCCTCACAACAAAAAGAGGATCCACAAGAAAGGGTAGATCAATGATGATCTCCTAAAAAGTGGAAGTGATAAGAGTCCTAGAAGGGGAACTCCCAATAAAGGAGATGAATGAATCCTTTAAAACACCTATAAAAGGATAAGAGAGTCCATTGACTGCATCTTAAATAGGCACTGCGAAAAGACAACAAGGTCTGGTAGATACTTTATCCCCAAGAAGGGGGCTCGACAAATAAAAGAGTGATGTCAGACACATATGAAACATCACATGAAGGTAGATGAGTGGAAAGAGCCTCACACATAGAAAATGGAAAGGAGGCAGATGTAATTATTGTATGAGGCTGAGAATGGAATTGTTTGATGTTTGATGGGAAGGGAGGAGTGTCAACATACTTTGGAAAGGTGAGAGGAGGAGAGGATTCCTCATTATCACTCTTGTCGTTAGAACTAGAAGCACAATCCTTGTCACTAGGGATAGAAATACAGCAAGTCTGTATCAGTGGAATGGTCATCACATGAAGAAGAAGAGGAGATAATTGTATCAACAACAACAGTATGTGAAGGGTCTATAGACAAGGACTGAAATATGCTCTAGATGGTTTAGGGAGGATTGAGAGTCTTCCATGTGAAGGCGGAGATGTCTTGAGACATGCAACATCAAGTGTTACCAACAACATGGTTGCATGTGTTGAGATAGTGCTCAAGACAATAAGAATCAATAGGTGCAGGAACTGGCCTATGCAGAAAGGAAGTAAGGCCCTCATGAGTAAAGAAGCATTCCATAGAAGTACGCCATGATGTGTAGTTCCCTCTCCCAAGAAGAAGTGTTAAAGGCTATAATGCGATCATGTGATGCTCAATTATGGAAAGAACATCCTCCATGATGTGGAAGTGAGAAGTACAAGGTGCACAAGAAGAGGGTGTGTGAATACAAGCAAGGTGGTAATACATCAGACTCAACCGAGAATGTGTTTACGTGTAATACAACACCCGAGAACAATAATAACCCTCTAGTTTGTGACACTTTATAAGTAGTGTGTGATTATAATAGGGTGTGTTCATGTGATGTGGGATAATTGACCACTCACCTTGTAGTAGGTGACGACTCACACAAGAGTGGAGGCCACAATAAGTCCTAATCAAAAGCAGAGGAATGAAACACAATCAGGCACAAAAGGTGAAAGTAACATAAGGGTACAACACTACTTAGTATGAGAGAAGACATCTCAACAATGGAAAAAAGAGGGGCTCTCTTTCCAAAAGGTTGTGGTGGACACACTCAATAGTTGTAGATGAAGAAGAGGACTACAATAAAAGAGCCAAAAAAGGCCTGGAAAATCCCAATAACC
This sequence comes from Taxus chinensis, assembly GCA_019776745.2. Taxonomy (NCBI): domain Eukaryota; kingdom Viridiplantae; phylum Streptophyta; class Pinopsida; order Cupressales; family Taxaceae; genus Taxus; species Taxus chinensis. The sequence goes on along the minus strand of CM034146.1, from coordinate 1,045,110,125 downwards.
CTTTATAGAGGCCCAAAAAAAACACTCCCCCCTTTAGTGAAGGAACTTTTTAAATTATTTTTCCAAGTAAATTTATATTAGTCTAATTTGAAAAAGGGAAAAAATGCACAAAAATCCAAAAGAAGGGTTTAGAGGAGTCCTGGGGCTCAAAGGAGTGAGCTGGCAGACAGCTTGGCCAAGCTACTTGGCGAGTTGGCTAGGGTGGCTTGGTGGGTAAGCTACAGGAAATTTGACTCAGGTGAGTCGAACTGAGTTGGCTCGACAAGTGTTGGGCCCCAAAATATTAGCTAAGTACAAGAAGGCGCGTGGCGCGTGGGACCTAGTTGAAGAAAGGGGCATGGGTTGAAGGTGCACAAGGAAAGGGTTCTGGCAAGATTTTACAGAACACACGGTGCGTGCACGTTAGGAAAAATAGGTTTTGTACTTAGCTGCATTCAGCATCCCAGGCAACACATGAGAAAAACATGACCCTTATGGATAAGGTGCCAGTCTGATGATTATGGATCAAAAAGGGAATATTCCAAGCATGTGATAGAGGTTTCTAGAAGACATCATTGGCAAGGAATGGAGAGCTCCAGATTTGGAAAGGAATGCTTCTATGGAGGAACACTTCGACACTTGGTGACCGATCTATAACTTTTGGAAGGCATGACGGGTGTGTGCTAAGGCTATATATACAAGCGCCTAGTAGAAGAAAAATATATAGTTGAAGACAGGAGAATCCCTATGGAAAAATATAATGGAAGTTGTTATGGATAGGGTTTAACAGAGATCTGTGAGTAATGGCAAACTTAGAGGGATGGGTCTGCATTTTTCTATGTAATATGATGAACATAATATAACTCTGATGCATGACTTGTCTCTGCATAATTATATGAGGATTTGTTATGACCTCAAGGGATGTAATGTGGGTTATTAATGTTGATAGCATGAATATAATGCTTTGTTACAAATCATCTGTGTTCAACATCTATGCATTTCCTTTCTATATGAATCATCTCCATGTGTTGCTTATTATTTCTCTTACATGCATACAATGAGATGAAAACTCTTCCTAAGTTCATAAGAATGTGGTTTAGTTCTCTTATGTCCTGCATTTGATTTTCTATCCTAAGATGATGCATTCTCACAAAACTCACATAAAGGAGAGACTCGGCACCCGCGCATGCCTTGGGTGAATGCCCAGCACCCACTGGGTGATAGGCCGATGAGTATGGGATTTTCCTTTTCTGTGAAGGGTATAAAAATGACTACATCTTGGTTCTGTTGTTGGGACCTCTTTTCAAAGTTGTTGTGAGAAATGACATGCATCTTTGTCCCTATGGTGCGTGATGACAGAGCACATGACCTTAGAAAGTGTTGAAACATGGTTCAAGAGCATGAAGGAAGAGTTTTCTCAAAGACTCAACATTAGATCTGAGTTTGATGCACGTAGGTGGGTAGAAGAGAAGCTATACCATGAGTTGTATGAGACATTCTTTTACTTCTTCCTAGTAGAACTATATGAATGGCTTTCAACATACACATCCAGATCAAACTGGTACTATAGATCACATGTATGGACCCAAGATGACTATCAGAGGCTGTAAGATGTAGATCTGACTTGGATGCGTGCTATTGATCATTAATGGAAGGGAGTGCTGGCTAGTTATACTTTGGAATACACCATTTCAACATATTCTTACCCAGAAGTTGTTGTGTTCAAGTTTCTGGGGGAGCCTAGCGGATCTTTTTTCATGTTATTCCTTTGGCTATGAAGATCTTGGTCATTACTACGAGTTTAGAAGCAATCCCCATGACCAGTTGAAGCTTCTCTAAGCGTTGGGAGAGGAAGCTAGGGTGGAGGAAGATGGCAGACATTACGGCTGAAAAGGAAAGGGAGGAGAGATGACTCAAGTATAGTGAGGCTTGTGAAAGGGAGATGACTAGAAAATGTGAGGTTGTAAGTGTGATGGATCTATGGAGGTATTGGGTTTCAGGTTTGCACTTGGAATGAAACCACAGTCAGGGGACAAGCAAGTCCCTCCTCTTTAATGGGAGAGGTTCCCTTATTAAAAGCAAGGGCAAAATCTATGTACAAATATAATATCTTTCATTCAATGGTGGTTTCCTGATATCTTGAAATGTGTTTAATGCCTGAAAAGTTATCAATACATGAGGATAGAAGACTTGAAGCGAGGAGGGAAGCATAAGAAGACAATACTTTCAAGGAAAAGAGATCACAAAGAAAACCCTTATATGTATTGAGAAAAATGAGATATAGAGTAGAACCATTCACATTTATAACGGGCACAATCCACAGACTTAAAGTTCTTGAGATTGTATAAACTAGAACACAAAGTTTCTAAGCATGCAAGGATTAAATGATTCACAGATCAGGGCAAGAAGGAAAGGGAAAACATAGGAAAAAGGGGAAAACCCTTGTATTGATTTCTTCATATTCGAAATTACATTTCTAGAATCTCAAAATTCCCACCCTTTACAATGGCTTTGAAATCCGATGAAATAGCTTGCAAGAGACGGTTATAAATTCCTCGAGCAAGAAATAAATGGTTACAAATCATTCCAATCATTCACGCCCTTTTGAATTCTTGATTTGCAAAGAAATGTTAATGGTGGAGAAACCAGGCTTTCCAATATACGACCATTACATTAGTTTTCCAGTTAAATATGGGCTATTCGATATGCTTTTATAACTTTAAATTTGGGTCATCCACGTGGGAGAGATTTAAACTGAAGTGGGTCTACGGATGCCTTTTGCATTTTTTTCCTTTGAAGTTGTGCTAGGATGACATGTGGAGAGCTGGCCGGTTCTTTTATACTTAGCTAATTCAGACCTATTTCTTGCTTGACTTATGTTGACCCTTAGACACGTGGAGAGCTGGCGCTGATTTGAGTTTTCACTTTGGAAATGCCTCCTAAAATTTCATCAAAAGGAAGTGTGGCTTCTTTCTCCGGTCCTGGAATTTTCAACAGCCAACTCTGTCTCTCCATTGACTCTGACCACGTGGAGAGATGACACTCATTTGGAAACCAGCCTTTTGGTTTCACTTATGAAATCGCGTCATTGAGGAACGTGGAGGCTTCTGCCAACCCACTCATACTTAGTCAATTTAAATAACTGATTTTGTCCCTTTTTGGACCTAGGACACGTGGAGGATTGATGCAAGTTTGAGAACTTCCCTTGGATTTGAATCTTGAAGTTGCGTCGATGAGGCATGTGGCACCGTTTGTTGAACCTTCCATACTTAGCCGATTTGGGCTTGTTCTATCTTAACTTTTGACCTGGGACACGTGGAAAGCTTGTGCTTATTTGAGGACTATCCCTTGGGCCCTACCCTTGAAGTTGTGCCGTTTAGATGCGTGGAGCCTTCTGCTGTTGCTTGAAACATTTCCATGCTACATCCAATCAGGGATGTCCATGTTCTACCCGTGGATACTAGGGACAAAAATTAACCAGGAAGATACGCCCATCATTCCTGAGTACAGGAAGAAATAAAAAGAATGGGAAAAAATCCACTATTACGCCTGACTTTCAAACTGTTCTCCATGGAATAAAAAACTAAAAATAATACTAGGCTTGATGCAATCCAATACTCCAAGGTACCGACTCATTTTTTTTGAAACTTGACTACAAAAGAGGGGAATTTGGAGAGTGACAACAGGAGGCAGACGTTGTGGGAAGGAGTTGAGGTTCACGTGGAGGATGTGGAGCCTAAGCAGTATGTGCTACCCCATCTTGGAAAGCATGGGAGAGAGGCCCCTTCAATTTCTGATGAGATTTCATCACATAGAGAGAGAAGAGCCTTTGGTGTGCATTTAAATCCACCTGATGACCAACCCGTGGGGCTTGGTTTTCCAGATCAAGGGAGAAGTATTGTTAACCCAGTTGGTATCAGTGGGAGTGACCTATCGGTGCCTAGGAGATATAATTTTTCATTTGGAACATCCATGGTTGTGTAAGCCATTCTTGTATTTGAAGGAATATTTGAACAAGGTATAAGTACAAAAACTTTGGGTATCATATCTGGGTGTGGCGCGGGAAATATAAATGGTAGTGGAATAATATCACAAACCATCGGCATGCAGTTCAGTGGGACATTGGAAAGACTAGGTGTGATCACTTTTGGTCCGTTGCCGACTACAGGAGGTGGATTTGGTGGGGCAAGAGGAACAGGACCTAGTGGATCCAGTGGATTTGGTGGGTCAGGAGGAAACACCAGAGGAAACAAGGGCTCTGGATCAGGAGGGAAAATACCTCAACCACCTCCCCAAGTGTTTTTCAAGATGTATTTGCACTTACCAGACTATAGGGGTATTGAAGATGCTACAGAGCATGTGCATAAGTGTGAGTTACTATAACACGCAAAGGGGATCACTACCCTAGAGTGGAAGGCAAGTCAATTTGCAACAACATTACAAGGGTGCGCACATAGTTGGTATAAGAAGTACGACCCCCCCATCAGATGATGGTAGAATACACTGCGTTGAAGAATGCCTTCTTAGGAGAGTTCCATATCCTAGAGTTTGAGTAGAAGAGCATCAAAACTATTAAGGAGATTCAACAGGGAATGGCTGAGAGTGTGAGGTAGTATGACGTGCATTTAAGGACTATCTTGTCAAAGTTATCCTTTGAAATTCATCCTTCTCAACATAATCAATGGTTTTTCAGAGGGTTGATAACACCATTTAGAAGAGATCTGTCACACAAGACTTTCATAGACTTGTGCGAGGCATTAGAAGCTGCCCTACGTGCTGAAGCTGTTGGGAGCATTGACACTGGTGTTATCCCTTTTCTGGAGGCTCAAATCGCTACAATGGCCAAGCAGTTGGAAAAGCTATCTACAAACTCACTGCATGAGGTTCCTAGTGGGCTTTGGTGTACAGACTGTGAAGTGGAGGGGCATGCAAAGGATAGCTGCCCTTAGAATTCGATGCATGTTATGGCAATAGACTGTGATATTTTCCATGGGGATCATGATGTAAGTAGATGCTCTCTACTCCAGTGCGTTATCTACAAGAATGTTTCTTGTTATTGCAAGATCTGTACCTCTATGAACCATGCTACCAGGGATTACAGACTGATTGATCAAATCCATGATGCTATTGATCTAGGTGTGTGCCAGACTAGCCTTGCAAGTAGTTCAAAGGATGATGACCAACATTATGAAGGATACCAGATGGAGGAACACATGGAAGAGGTTTTCATGGAGGATTTCATGGTTGAAGTAACTGTGGTAGAAGATGAAGTGATTTCTCACAAGGAACATGTTATAATTGTGGATCTACATAGCATTATAATTACAGGTGTCTTGATCTGTTACAATGCTCATAGTACAGAAAGAAACATAATTACAAAGAGTGTCCAGAACTTTATGAGCATATGAACCAACAACACTGGAAATACAAAGGCACTGGGATGGTAAGCATCAATAAGGCCAATTCACAGTTGATGCCATGAGTCATGCATGAGTCAAGGCTAAAACCTATACAGTGACAATACGGGTAGAGGCCACACGTTCCAGGGAGATGCCAAGACGTAGGACACTAGTTTCAAGAGAGGAAGTAGTACATGGAAAGTATATAGACCTTGCTCACAAGAAAGAAGTGTATCAAGAGACTATGGATGCCATTCATAGTTTAAAAGGAGAGATGTAGTGTCTAAAGGAGCAGTCCAAGTAGCAGGAGCAAATAAGGAATGCTGAGGCTCCACAGAAGGACCTGGATGAAGTCAAAGAAGTGTGAAAAATGTTAAGGCTATAAAATATTATCCCCCTGTTAGGAGAGTGGCTGAGAGAGAAGGTACCACGTGTTGGAGTAGAGCATGAGAGACATGTCTTTCACGCAAACCTTCCTCCTGACATCCTTGACTATGACAAGGAGATTACTTTAAATGCGGTTGTTGATGGGTGGATTTTGAGAAATATCCTCATTGACACAGGATCAGAGGTCAATTTTCTTACCTTAGATTCCTAGCATCAGATGGGAAGGCCTGCATTGAAGCCATCTTCAAATGTGCTCTATATGGAAAACAAGACTAAGACAATGCCCATTGGGGTTTTGAAGGATGTAACTATCACCATTTAAGGAGCCAATTTTACTGGAGACTTCAAAGTCTTGGTGCTCACCGAGGTAGACAAATTTCCACCATAGCTTGGGCACCCATGGTGTTATAAGAACAATGCTGACCTATGGTTTAACAAAGGGTATATCATTTTTGAGAACAAGGAGGAAAGGGTGGTCATTCCTTTGATAGATGGGAAGTCAGCACCCTATACTGAGCCCTTAGTAGAAGATGTCCTTGATATAATCTATGTGCGCTCCATCAGAGATCTTGAGATAATTCACCCCACAGAGGGAGTTATCCAATTTGAAGATGCTCAGTCTATGAGTGATACCACTAGTATGGCGTGTGGAAATTGGGTGCATGGGACTTATGAGTTAATTGGGTGATGGTTAAGAGGATCCGTAATAAGGGCTACAAAGTTGCACTCAGTCAAGTGCCTAGGAGGAAAGAAGTTGCCAAGTTACTATGGAGGGGCATATCCTAAAATTTTCTTGTGGGAAATGGAAGCTTGGTGGAAAAATGAGGATGAAAGAAGAGGAATGCTTAGTTACAACCTACTCGGAACTGCAGCGCGTTGGTGGGATACACATTAGGAAATCCTTTTGGAGTGGTGCGAGGTAAGAATCACATTTTCTGTAAGGTTTTCTAGGAGCAATGTGCCCATGGTCATGCAAGACTACCACGGTAAAGAGGACGTTTCATTTCATATCCAAGTGTGTGAGAAGGCCTGGATTGGAAGCGTAGACGCGTTACCCGCCTTTGCTATGGGAACATAAGTGTAGAATAGGGATGGAAGCCTGTAAATTATATTAATCACAATCAAATCAGAATACAATGGAGTGCTACAATTCTTATAAGAATTGTACAACATATCAATATAATAATAATTGTTACAACAACTTCCAAAATGCATCTAGGAAGCACATAATTGTTATAACAATCATAACAATTATACCTATGGAAATAACAGAAAAATAAGGTTAATAAAACCATATAACAACAATAATTAATTAATAAAAATAATTAAATAATTAATTATAAAATGCATAATTAATTATCCTAACATTCCCCCCTTAATTGTGCATTGTCTCAAGGGATGAGGAGAGGAACTCTCCAAACAACTTGAACTTATCACGTGCAAGTGAATTTGTGAATATATCTGCTCGTTGTTTAGCTGTTCGACAAAATTGAAGTTGGATGTTGTGCTTCAACACATGCTCGTGTATGAAATGAACCTGTACCTCAATGTGCTTTGTTCTTTCATGAAACACTGGATTGCGAAAAATTTTAAGAACACCTTCATTGTCAACATACATTGTGGTTGGTCTGTCCTGTGGTATTCCAAGTCCTTTTAGTATGTGATGTAGCCAAATCACTTCACAGATAGCTTCACCTGCAGAACGATACTCAGCTTCTGTGGAATATCGAGAAATAAAGTGTTGTTTCTTTCTGCCTCATGATATTTGTCTAGATCCCATAAAAAATACAGATCCTGAAGTGGATTTTCTATCATCAATATTTCCTGCATGATCTGAATCCGAATATCCAGTCAAGAAGAAGTTTTCGTTCTTCTTGTATTCTATACCAAGATCCATTAATCCTTTGAGATATCTCAAGATGCAACTTTCTACTTTCTAATGACAAAATTTGGGTTCCTGCATGAACTTGGATAGATAGCTTACTTCAAAGTTGATATTTGGTCTAGTGTAGGTCAGGTAAATGATACTCCCAATCAACTACCGATAGAGAGTGGCACTTACCTTAGGAGATGGATCTGAACAAGATAACTGCAATATGTTCTCCATAGGTGTAAAAATTAGTGTGTAATCCATCATCCTGAATTTCTTAAGCATTGTCTTGGTATATTTCATCTGAGAAACAAAAATGTGATTCTCTTTCTACCATACTTCCAATTCAAGAAAATAATGCATCATCCTAATATCGGTCATGTTGAATGATCGATTAAAATATTTCTTCATTGCATTGATCATCTTCACCGAACTTCTAGTGATAACTAGATTGTCGACATAGGCAATGAAAAATCACAATCTCCCCCCTTGCTTTTTGAGGTAGATATTGGGGTCATATGGATTTCTAAAAAATCCATGTTGTACGCGATTCTCATCAATTTTGATGTACCATGCCCGAGGTGCCTGTTTGAGACCATACAAAGATTTCTTAGAGTCTGCATACCTTTGCTTCTTGACCAGGTACAACATATCCCTAAAGTTGAGTCATATAGACTTCCTCTTGTAAATCTCCATTCAGGAAGGAAATTTTTAGGTCCATCTGATGGACTTTCCACCCAAACTGTGCATCTAGAGCAAAGACCATCTTGATCATCTTGATCTTAGCTGTGGGAGAAAATGTCTCCTTGTAGTCAATGTCTTCTTTTTGTGCATACCCCTTTGCTACTAGTCTTGCTTTATACTTGTCCATTGTCCCATCTGCTTTGTACATAGTTTTGAATATCCATCTAGATCAAATGAGTTTATTCCCTGGTGGAAGATCGATAAGCTGCCAAGTGTTATTTTTCATCACTGATTGATATGCAGAGTCCATGGCATCTTTCCAAGATTTTGATTGTAGGGCTTCCTGGACTATAGAGGGTTCATTTGACTCAATAATTCTACTCATCAAAGCGAAAATTTAACTTCTTCTCTTGCTTTACTTCAATTCTGTGGTCTAGGGGTGGATGTATCTGGTGGAGCATCCATTCTTGCATCTCGTAGTGTGCTAGTAAACCACTTGGGCATACAATGAATTATTCCTATGGGTCATGGTTCTATCATATCAACACCATCATCCCCATCATCACTGTCATCATCTATGGGAACATCAGGTTAAATTTTTACAACTGGTGAAGAATCTACATCAGTTGAGTCTGGAGGTGGAGACTTTGGTTCCTTCTTGAAAAACTCAACATCTCTACTGGTGTAGACTTTTCTGGTCTTTGGATCCATCAATCTATACCCAAGAGTCTCTTCACTGTACCCAATGAAGATGAGTTTCTGTGACTTCACGTCCAACTTCTTTCTATTATGCTTGGGTATGTGCATACTTGCTTTGAACTCGAATCCTCTGAGATGTGCAATAGATGGTTTCCATTTTGACCATGCTTCTTATGGCATTACTCTGTCAAGAGCACCTGTGGGAACTCTGTTCAAAAAATACACTGCAGTCTTTACTGTTTGTACCCAGAATGCCTTTGCAAGTCCTGAGTCATCGATCATGCATCACACCATTTCCATGATAGTACGATTTCTTCTCTCAACAACACCATTCTGTTGCGGTGTGTGTGGAGGAGGCATTTTTCAATAAATCCCATGATTTTGTAGGTATTCTTTAAACTCGTTACTGGTGAATTCCCCCCCTCGATTTGAGCAAAGAGTTCTGATGTGATAACTAGTTTCGTTCTCAACTGCTACTTTGAACTTCTTGAAATTTTTGAAAGCTTCACTTTTCTTACGAAGACAAAAAATCCACATTTTCCTTGAATAGTTGTCAACACATAGCATGAAGTACTGAAATCCAGAATGACTTAGTTGCATCGGATCTCAAATATCAGATATGAACCAGATCAAGCTGACCATGAGCTCGATATGTACTCTTCTAGAATGAAGCTCTGTGTTGTTTTCCTATTAGGTAGCAGGGACACTTATCTGTATCCTTCTGAAGAGATGGCAGCCCATGTACCATATTTCACCAGTAGCGAAGTGTCTCGAGATACTTGAAACTTACATGACCAAGTCTCTAATGCCACAACTAAGTTGAGGTAGAGTTCTTAGCCATAAGTGCTTGATCATCTCTATGAACAAAATCAGGTTGGAACATGCATCCCACATTGGAAGCTTTTGCAACTATTTTCGAGCCTCATGATTTATCTCGAATAAAACATGTTTTCTTGCCGAAATGAATATCAAAGTCAAATTTCAAGTTATGACCTAGGATTCGACTGACTGAAAGTAGATTCTTTGTTAACCCAGGGACATATAAGACATCAGATAGTCTACAGTTGCGTGAACCAAGGGGTAAAGAGATGTTCCCAATCCCCTAAACTGTATATGAAGAATCATCTCCCAACGAAACATGATTTTTCGATAGTGTGTCCCTCATTGAAGTAAACTAGTCTTTGTGGTCAGTCATGTGTTGAGTGGCTCCCGAATCAATATACCAGACATCACTAGATGACGTGGATGGTTCACTTGATCAAGCAGTGTACAAGAAGTCTTCATTATCTGAATGTTCTTCTTGCTCAACAATATTTTCTTGCTGATGGGGTCTTCTTTTCTAGTTCCCCTCTTTCTACCCTTGATTGTAGTTAGAATGTCCCTTATGAGATTTTTGTGGAGGTCTAGAGTTGCTTGATGAACCTTTCTTGTAAGTATTGTACCAAAAATCTTTTAGGTCATATCCTCTTTTACATATTGGACATTGCTTCTTCTATTATCTGTCCCCTTGATATTGATTTTGAGTTTGGGACTTTTTATAGGAATTAGGTTTTACTTTACCTTTTCCTTTCCATTTTTGATGTGAAGAAAGTGCCTGCTCCTCTTCATCATCCTTATTGTGCATTGCTTCCTCTTGTTGCAATAGGTTTACCAATTTTTCAAAACTAACTGTCATATCTGAAAAGTTTAGTGTTTTAACAAAAATACGGTATGAAGAAGGGAGTGCTTTCAGAACAATGGAAACGAGATCATCATCTTTGACCACTTCTCCTAGGGCTAGAAGTGAATCTCTCAATTATGGAACTCTTCTTAAGGAAGCTTCGATTTTCTCATTCTGTTTGAGCTTCAATGTGTGTAACTGACTCTTCAAATTTAGAATGACATTCTTATTTTTGGCCTCATACACCGTGCTCAACTTATCCCACACTTATTTTCCTATTGTGGCATCATGAATATGGGGTTGCACATCATCAGACACTCCAAACAAGATGATGAGTTTGGATTTTTGATATGCTCTATCAAAATTCCGCTGTTGTGTTGTATCAATAGTTGATTTGGTCATAGTACTAGTCATAACATGCCAAATCTCTTCAAACTCAAGATGTGTCTTTATTTTTTTCTTCCATGCAACATAGTTGTTTCCTCTAAGTAGTTGTCAATCCAAAACAAAAAATTTGAGGGCATTGGTGCCCATTTTGTAGAAAACACTGATAGGGTTTGGCTCTTATCAGGTATGAGGTCTCCCAATCTATATACTATCAATCCGATATACCAAACCTTTCTATATACGCGCCCTTCCGATATACCTGGTGGTACATAGAAGAAGCTCGCCCTTTCTATATACCCGGTGGTATGTGAAAGAGGCATTAACATATGTGAAAGAATTCAATACGTGGTACCAAGATAGTACTAAAAGGGTTCTATGCGATTATTGACACTGGATCAAAGAAATATCCTCATACGCATGCGTAACTTTGCTATATACTTGGATAATTTCTCAGTTTGGATTTATGTCATGTAATCATTCATAGATGGACGGGATGGCTCATAGTGTGTGCATTGTGACCTTATTACTCCCCGTCAATTTAAAGGGTCGATGCCCAGATGATGTTGTTCAAGCTATACTAGGTGTTAGGTGCAGTAGTAGTCACGGTGTCTTTACTCGTAAGTGCTTCCTAGAGTCACCGTATATACCGAACGCTGCAAATGAGATATAGGATCTTGTGAGTGTTACATAACAGATTTTTATTGTTTTGTATTACAATTTTCTTCCATTTTCTGATATTTATGGTTGACTATGACAACCTGTAAATTAGTACAATATGATGAAGCATGCAATTACATTTACAAATTTAGAAAAAATTGAATAGAAGGCAATTTTTTTTTGTTTTGCGGTCTCTGGTGGCCTCTAGAGCCCAAAATGACCCACTACTCCAAACAATTGTGAAAATATAGATGAAAATGCAATTTCTGGATAGGCCTCCTTTTGTAAAAATTTCTCAGAATGCAAACATATGCAGAGTGGAGGAATTTTTTTTCCCTAAAATAGGGTTTTTGTCGCTAAATTTAGTTAGTTATAACTAAATTTGAATTTGTTCGCTAATGTTAGCGGTTTCACTAAATTTCCCTTCTAAATTTGGTAGTGGGTGAGGGAGGGGGATTTGACCCCTTGACCTCTCTTGATGGGAAGTGTCTTATAAAATTTATGCTAGCCACTTAGGTGGCTAAGCTAAACAAGTCTACATAAAGAGCAAATTGTAATTAAACACTTCCAAACTATAAAACCATACCTCTTTAATTAATTATCCTAATAATAAGTTGTATTCCACTTTACAAGGCTATGCGCACGTTGTACATTCACTCAGATATGTGTCATTAAATGGGTAATTGGCAAGAGCTGACCGCTGATCTCATTCAAGCTTTCAAGTAAAGGAGTCGTAAACCATCAGTGGATAAGGCTTTGTAAGTGATCAAGCACCTTATGATGGGGTATAATGCTATGCAAGATGATAGGCTACTAGAATTGCTAGGTGAGCCTTCTTTTGAGATGTGCCTCAATGAAGAAGAATCAAAGGAAGTATAACTTGAGCGCGTGTGTATGGAAAAAGAAAAAGGAAAAATTGTCTATGTAATAGACGGAGAAGAGATGGAGACTTTGAATGTTAACCATTCAGACGGTACGGTAAAAGTCATAGAAAGCACTGATGAGTGAGCGCATGCCTACCATGAGCCCTTAAAAACAAAGAAGGTTAACATTGGGATGGAGGAAGAACCTAAGGAAGCTATCATCACTGACTATTGGTCAGAAAAGAAAATTTCAAAGATCATTGATTTGTTGCACAAGTTCCAAGATTTGTTCCCTCGCAGGTATCATGAACTCAAAGGAATTCACCATTCCTTGGGGGAGATGAAGATCAAGTTGAAGGAGGATGCATGCCTGATTCAGAAGAGGCATTATCAGATAAATCCAAATTTACGCATATAGGTTAAGGAAGAAATAGACAAAATGATAACATCTAGTATCATTAAGGCAGTAGAAGAATTAGAATGGATAAGCCCAATGGTTATCAATATTAAGAAGGATGGGAGGATAAGAATTTACATTGAATACAAGGATTTTAATGTAGTATGTGTCATCGATCCATTCCCAACCCCCTTTACTGAAGAAATATTGGAGGGGGTAGCTGGGTGCGAAGTCTACTCTTTCATAGATGGGTTCTTAGGGTACCACCAAGTCAGGATTACAAAGGAAAACCAGAGAAAAACAACTTTCGCCACTGAATGGGGAATTTTTTCCTACACAGTTATGCCTTTTGGATTAAAGAATGCACCTGTTGTGTTTTCGTGCATTGTGGTACAAGCATTTTAGGACTTCATCCATAAGTTTCTTTAAGTTTACCTGGATGACTGGACTATGTACGGATTGGTGAAAGACCATTGTGACAACTTAAGTCTGATGTTTGAGAGATGTCAAAAATTGAGGATATCCCTCAACATTAAGAAATGTGTCTTTGCTACTCCATTTGGGACCCTGTTAGGACACATTATATGCAAAGAAGGTTTGTTAGTAGCTCTCGCTAAAGTTGTAGTTATTATGGGGTTAGGGGAGCCCACTAGTCAAATCGCAGTGCATGGATTCCTTGGGCATACGAGGTATTATAGGAAATTCATCAAGGGGTATGCAAAGATCACCATTCCCATAGAATAATTATTAAAACACAAGGGTGAATTTCATTAGGGAGAGGCATAACAGAAGGCATATGACACTTTGAAGGATATGCTTGTCACAACGCCCATTTTATGTTCTCCTTCTTGGGATAAGCCTTTCCATGTGCATGTCGATGCCTCAAGAACAACTATGGGAGCAGTACTAGAAAAACCCGGTGAGGGAATTGTTGATCATCCCTTTTTCTTTACAAGTAGAAAGTTGACACCAACAGATCAGAATTACACAACTACTAAGCGCAAAGCATTGCCAATGATCTACACGTTGCACAAATTCAGGCAGTATCTTTTTACGACACCATTTATATTCTACACAGATCATATGAAATTGAAATACTTGGTCAAAAAACCCATTTTGCAAGGGCACATATGTCATTGGGTCCTACTATTTCAAGAATGAGTTCACCATGGTTGTGAAACTAGGAAAAAGAAATTCAGGACCTAACCACTTATCAAGGATTAATTTAGGAGAGGATGCACAAAGCATTGAGGATACCATGTCAGATGCACAACTATTTAGGTTGCGGCATGCTCCCTCAGACTTGGAAGATATTACAGTGTTCTTAACAATAGGTGTGGCACATGAAGGAATGAAGGCCCTATAAAGAAAGCAGTTAGCAATACGAGCCACACCCTACATATTGACTGGTGGAGATTTGTATAAGCTAGGTAGTGATGAGGTTTTGCGCTAATGCACATTGGAACATGAGCGTGTAGCCATTATGGAAGAAGTGCATGGTGGGATTATAGGAGGACACTATGTGGGAAATTCTACCACGTGAAAATATTTTATTAGAAGGGATTTGGTGGGAAACCATCTACAAGGATTATATTGAGTTTTGCAAGGCCTGTGACCATTGCCAGCGCCTTGGAAAACCTAGAAAGAGAGATGAAATGCCCTTGCAACTAATAGCCAGCGCCAAACCATTTGAAAAATGGAAAATTGACTTTGTAGGACCAATTGTGCCAACCATAGAAAGGACTGTTTCACGGTATATCATCACTTACATTGATTACATGACACAGTGGGCAGAGGCAACGCCTACAAAGGACTACTCCATGGCAAAAAATGCTAGATTTTTGTGGGAAAACATAATTAACACGTATGGTTTCCCTTTAAGTTTAACAATTGATAGGGGTAAACATTTTCTCAACGAAACGGTTAGGATTATATTAGTAGAATTTATGGTGGCCCATCTTAAGACTACCCTATATCACCCTCAAGCCAATGGGATGGCTAAGGAATTTAACAAAATACTAAGTCATATGCTAACTAAGATCTGTGACGTTGGAAGACAACATTGGGATGATAAGGTATCAGTCATTCTATGGGCATAAAGTACAACCTACAAGAGGTTGAACAAGGCCACACTATTTCAATTGGTGTTTAGTGTAGAGGCTATTTTATCAATGGAATTCATGTTACCTTTGTTGCATATAACACGTGTAAGAGGGTTAGCTGATGAGAAAGCATTGGAAGAAATAATTGGCTAGTTGATGTAGTTAGACGAAAGGTGATCACTTGCTAGATGGAGTCAGAAGACAGAAAAGAAAGACAAAAGGCATGTCATGATTATCATATCAAGAACAAGAAGTTTGAGGTTGGGAAGTTGGTGTTGAATGATTCCAAGATTCTGCACCATCCTGGGAAATTGAAAGTCCATTGGTTGGGACCCTACATTAACTTGTACATTCTTGATTCAGGAACTTTCCAATTACAAGTGTTAGATGGGACGAGGTTACCAGGTCACTTCAATGGGAGTAGGTTGAAGCCCTACTATAAATAAGTCTTCTTGGTGTTTGTAATAAGGAAATATTTCCAGTTAGTTTAGAATTTCCCTTTATAATTTTTCCTTTCTGGTGTTTCCCTTTCTCGTTTCTTGTTCGTTTCATTTTACACCTTGTGCATTGGTAATCACATTATTTTTTCTGAGTTGTGTATGCACAGAGGACCACACATCTATTTTAGTGTGGGGTGGAGTAATATGTTGTATATGCCTATAATACAAAGTTGACCTGGTACTATAAGTTTACTGTGAATGGCCCATTTGAAGGATGAAAAATGTGTAAGGTTAAGAAGCATGTAGAAGAGAAGGTGAACAAGAATGGTTGGTGTTAAAAAGGCTTTCCGGAAACCACGTATAAAAAGGATGAAGAGCGCAGGAACAACATCAGGTAGGTGAAAGAAAAAATCGGTTAAAGGAAAGAAGAAGTGCCTTTGGTGCTGTGGATACGTGCATAAGAGTCTTTGGTTGGGTTGGATTTTTGCATGCCAGAAGGTTGTAAATTTTTTTTTGCATAGGATGTGGCATGTGGGTAAAGGCTCTTAAAGACGGCTTAATGAAAAAAGCTACATTTAATGTTAAAGTACATTGGTAGGTGGTATATCATTTAATGATGGAAAGAAGCAAAAACTATAAATACAAGGTCGGGTAAATCATTTTTTACCTTATCTTTACAAAGAAGAAAAATCTCTTACAAACTAGGGCATCTAGAGAGGGACTTGTGTGAAGAAAGGAGAATCCAAGAAATTTGGGAGTGCATCTAGAGTAGATCTATGAACCAGTGTGGAAGGAGTACAAAGGCGTAGGAAAATTTGTTGAGGAAGCACCGTCTTGTGAAAGGATTTTTTCAGTTAGGTTTTGACGGCTAGGGCACAGAGTTAGAAGCATTTCTTCCCAAGGTTGAGCTTTGGGATTGGAAAGAGTGGTAGAGCAGAGCAAGGGGAAGAGGATTTAACTTTTAGTATCGACCAGAAGAATGACACCAAGGAAACTGTTATCCAAATTTCCCCTGAAAATTTTGGTCAGAACAAGCCTTACACATAAAGAAAACATGAAGGGAAACAATTCAGACCCACGAGCTCGAGTTCCAGAACTAAGCAAAGTGAAAACAGAGGCCCGAGAAAGTCAAATTTGACCCTGCACAAGAAGAAATAGAAGAAATGGTTCTTCTAGGCATTTCCATGTCTTAAATCTATTTAAAGGGTCGAGGGAGGACTCAACAATGGAATTGTAGGGTTAGAGAAGAAGGGGCAGTGCCACAAGAGAGGCTAGGAGCAAGAAAGGAAAAATGGCAAGGATCCAAGGTCTTCAGGCTCAAAACAATTCATGAAAGAATCTAGAATCGACTAAGTATGGAAGAGCTAGTAGAGGGAACCACGTGTCCTAACGAAACTCCTCATAAGGTGAATCCAAAAAGAGAATCTCAAACAAGCGCTGCATCTCCACGTGTCTCACAATGAAATGGAGGCAGGGGAAAATGGTCAAGCATAGTCAAAAGGCGGAGGTTCAGGGCCACGGGGGTTTTCTGAGTTTTGTGTTTCGTGAAAAGGGGAAAAGGTAAATTACGGACTTGAAAACCCATTTTTTTCTCTAATCTAGCTGTCACGTGTCCCATCTCAAAAGGGGTACCCATTTTCAAAATGTTTTCCCTGTCCATTCGTATGAATCCAATACAAACTTTGAAGGGGCATATCTTTCAACTCAGGGCTTGAAATATTGTAAATCTGACACCATTGGAAAGATCTCGGCCTCACCTACGCCATAGAGGTCTGAGAATTTAATTTTAAGGAGGTTAGGTAAAGGAAAATGGAGGAAAAATCTTCAGGCCTTCAATGTAAGATCCATCTATCTCAACAACAAGATCGTATTCGATCTGTTTCTGTTGTTTCCTCTTCTTTCAAGGTGCCGAATCAAGGAATGATACAGTAAAGACGGATTTGGGGCATATTTTATCAGAAGCATTAACAACAGTGGTTGAGCTTCAACCCACTTTTCCCAGTTCCCTCTCTCTTTCCTCTCTCCGGTCAAATCTATAAATACAGGGGCATGATTCATTGTAAAGGGTTGTTCTTTCTTCTTCCCTGCCCCCTCTCTCTTTCTTCTCCAGGGTCGAATGTGGAGTTCAAGAATCCTCCCTTGTCTTTGTAATGGCATTTTCTTGCCTCTTTCCCATTAATGGTGTACTATGTGAACTCCTGGAGCAATAAAATCTATTTTGTGATGCGTTTTGTCCATCCTTTGCTCATTTTGTTGTCTCTTCTCGCCTCTCGCCATTGCAGGGTATACTGTGCATATCTCTGATGTCCATTACAGGTTTTTAGAGTTGTGTTTAAGGGGTTTGAAATGGTGTTCTATGTGAACTTTATCCTTGGTTTATGATAAATATGTCCATCCTCTCCATTTCTCACCTCTCTCCATTTCAGGCAGTTGGGTTTGTGATCAGCAGTTCCCTTTTCTCGGTGCTATCACCTATGTAGTGTAGGATTTCTTTATTTTCATGCTCTCTCTTTCTCTTTGGTCCCTTGGAATTGTTAGATTAGGAGTAGATACTCGCATTTCCTTCCTTAGAAGTAGTTTAGCACCAGGATTAGGAAGAGGACCCAACCTTCTCTAGAGGATCATTCCCATTTATAAGTCCCACAACTTGGGGAATGATCCAATGTTATGAAAATCACACCAAATGACCCTGCCTTAGAAAAGCAAATCCATAACTCATTTGGGGGTGCTGTGATTTCACACTAATAGTTTTGGCATGCCTAGTGGGACGGGTCTGAAGGACCTTACCACTTCACTTCACCAGGTTTGATGTGCTCTTGGTGAAGATTTCAGCATTTGGATGCACTTTCAAGCACATCTGGCGACTCCATCTGGTCAAAAACCCATTCTCTAAGTTACAGACCTTTTCCATCCATTTCCACTCATTTTCATCTATTTTTCTCTTCAATATCTTCCATTTTCTCCCATTCCATGAGGTTGTACAATTATGACTTCATTCCCTTCATGACACTCACACTTACAACAACACAGTCCACCTCCAATGTATTTCCCAACTCCTCCAGATCAACATTATAATAAGATCCAGGACCATTATGCTTACCCATATGAGTAGTGTTAAAACCAGTTTGAATATGAAGCTTATCAAGGACAAGGGGACGCATATGATGGAGATAGTTATGCAGAGGATGCTGGTCTACTAGAGAAGATTAAAAAATGGAGGATGACATGGTTCAGTCAAGGGGCATAGCACAAATGAAGGAATTCAAGATTGGTTGTAGGGAACCTTGTCCATGGGAAGGCCCTTTTCCAAGACATTACAGCCCTCAAGAGAAGCTTGACTTCATGGTTGAAGTGTTGCCTCAGCTTACATAGTGGATTGAGGACATTGGGGCTTATGAGCAAAGTGCGGGACAACCTTGTCAATGGGTAAGTCAATCACTAGCTCCTTGCCTTTCATTTTCTCTCCCTCAATATTTATCATTTTAGCAGAGGCAAGAGTCAGGCCCCTCACTTGCTGCCCCAAGTGTTGATTTCATTTCTCCATATTCTAGTCTTCCACCTCATCTCAGTTCTTCTATCCTTTTCCCTTCCAAACAATCATCCCATCTAAACAAACAAGAAGTTACACCTCCCTTTCCACCAAAAACAATTGCAAAGATGGTTGAACCCAAACTTGCCACTCCTCTTGCTTTCCCAAGCCCATGTTATGAAGAGACTCAAAAATCCAGTCAAGGAAACAACAAGAAGAGGAGCCCAACAGAAAAGAAATGATAGACAATCTGAAGAGTTAGGCTTCCAAATTTGGGTTTACAAAGATCCCCTTGATGGTCAAGCCAATAGAGGAGGTCAAGATTGAAGAACCAGTGGTGGTTAAGGATGAGTTTGAAGCAGAAGAAGAGAAAGAACAAGAGGAGGAACAATCAATCCCAAGCCCCATTGAAGAGGAGTAGCTAGGAGAGATCAGATTAGTGTTGAGGCCACTCAATGAAGAAGGCATCATTGAAGATTTTTTTCTTTCATTTCAAGGGCCTGATTTGATTGATGAACCCATGATGGAAGAGGACCATATAATTCTAGAGGCTCTAAGTGTGGAGTAGGCTATAGGGTAACCTTATGTTCTTCCTCCCACTTCATCCCCTTTAAGCTATGATGTTGAAGAAGAGTTTGATCTTTCAAACTTCATGTTTGAGAGTGAAGGGAGCCATGGTGATCAAGTTGCAGATCAAGAAGGCACCATGGAGGAGGTAGAGCACATGCAACAGGACAACAAGGAGGAAGATTACCTGTCTGACTTGGAGGATTGCCTTGATGGAGGGGAACCCATGGAGATCACATCATTTTTTCCTCCATCCATCTTCCACACACATGAACCTACTTCCATGAAGGAGGATGTTCAAGTGCAAAAGCCTACACTCCATAATGGCCCTCTGGAACCAAGGTTGGAAGATCTTGATCTTCCATGTTTATTAAAGGAGGAGGAAGAGAAAAGGCAAGAGAATGTGATCATCTTTCTCACACCATCCACCCAAGAAGGTCCACAAGAAGACTCCATTTTTGGAGTTGAATTTTAGAGAAATGGGCATATCCAAAGGATCAAACCATGCCCAATCAGATACTTGGCTTCATTAGAGCCAAGGGAGAAGCCAAAACTAGTCATGCCTACTCCAGGGCATGATGATGAGCATCAAAGTACCAAGGGTCATCATCAACACCTCCAAAAGTCTGATGCAAGTCATCTTGAGGAGGAATTTTCCATTAATGTTGATACCTTGATGATTTGGGTGGAGGACCGACTTATTGTCAATTTTTCACTCATACAGGAAGCTATATTTAGTGTCAAATCATTTGCATGACTGCCCCTCTTGAAGAAAGGGAAGATACTTCTCCCTACCTGTAGCAGGCTTTGTTTAGCATTCTTTCTCTCTGGTTAGTGTAGGAGTAGGATTAGACTTTGTTTCCAGCAGAAGAAGTGCTTATACACACTCTGCATGTCTCATTTGAGGCATGTATGATTTGGTCTTTGTATATAAGTTTTGTTCGAATTGCTCTAGAGGTGCACAAGGCCAGGCTCTTCACTATTTATGGTAGAAAGATCCATAGTTTCCTGTAAATGTTGTAAATTCCAAAAAATAAAAAAAATGCAGAGCAACTAAAGTCGTTTCAAAACAATCCATTTTAGGGACATAGATGAAAGTCCCAGAGTTAAAATAATTTTCTACTCTCAGAAATTCCATTTCCAAGATTTCCTTATGAAAATTAAGAGTGCAGACTCAGGGTCAGACAAAACATAGAAAATGCATACAGTCAGGCTTGTAGTGGCTCAGGGATCAAACCTTCAAAGGTTCAGATCAGTTTCATGTTTATCAAGCAGACTCCATGCCCAATGGATGCTTCAAGGCCATTAGTCTCTTCATCTAGCAGGCAGATGTCCCTGTGATTCGCCAAATTGTTATCCCAAATTTCCCCTAGAAAGTTTGGTCAGAACAAGCCTTACACATTAAGAAGACATGAAGGGAAATGATTCAGACCCACGAGCTCGAGTTCCGGAACCAGGAAAAGTGAAAATAGAGGCCCGAGAAAGTCAAATTCAACCATGCACAAGAAGAAATAGAAGAAACGGTTCTTCTGGGTGTTTCCATGTCTTAAATATATTTAAAGGGTCGAGGGAGGACTACACAATGGAATTACAGGGTTAGAGAAGAAGGGGCAGTGCTGCAAGAGAGGCCAGGAGTAAGAAAGGAAAAATGACAAGGATCCGAGGTCTTCGGGCTCAAAACTGTTCAGGAAAGAATCCAGAATTGACTAAGTATGGAAGAGCCAGTAGAGGGAACCACGTGTCCTAATGGTGCTCCTCCAAAGGTGAATCCAAAAAGAGAAGATCAAACAAGCACCGCATCTCCATGTGTCTCTAGATGAAACAAAGGCAAGGGAAAATGGTCAAGTAGATTCAAAAGGCAGAGCTTCGAGGCCGCAGTGGTTTTCTGAGTTTTGTGTTTCACAAAAAGGGGAAAAGGTAAATTATTGACCCAAAAACCCAAGTTTTTATCTAATATGGCTGCCACGTGTCCCATCTCAAATAGGGGGACCCATTTTCAAACTGTTTTCCCCGTCCATTTGTACGAATCTGATACAAACTTTGAAGGGGCATATCTTTCGACTCAGGGATTGAAATATTGCAAATCTGACACCATTGGAAAGATCTCAGCCTCACCTATGCCATGGATGTTTGAGACTTTAATTTTGAGGAGGTTAGGTAAAGGAAAATGGAGGAAATTTCTTCAAGCCTTCAATGCAGGATCCATCTGTCTCAACAACCAGATCGTATTCGATCTGTTTCCATCATTTCCTCTTCTTTCAAGGCACCGAATCAAGGAATCATGCAGTAAAGAGATATTTGGGGCATATTTTATCAGAAGCATTAACAACAGTGGTTGAGCTTCAACCCACTTTTCACGCTTCCCTGTCTCTCTTTCTTCTCTCCGGTCAAATCTATAAATACAGGGGCAAGATTCATTGTAAAGGGTTGTTCATTATTCTTCCCTATCCCCCTCTCTCTTTCTTCTCCAGGGTCGAATGTGGAGTTTAAGCCTCCTCCCTTGGCTTTGTAATGGCATTTTCTTTCCTCTTTCCCATTAATGGTGTACTGTGTGAACTCCTGGAGAAATAAAATTTGTTTCGTGATGCGTTTTGTCCATCCTTTGCTCATTTTGTTGTCTCTTCTCGCCTCTCACCATTGCAGGGTATACTGTGCATATCTCTGATGTCCATTACAGGTTTTGGGAGCTTGTGTTTAAGGGGTTTGAAATGGTGTTCTGTGTGAACTTTATCCTTGGTCTGTGATGCATCTTCCCATCCTCTCCATTGCTCACCTCTCTCCATTTCAGGTAGTTGGGTTTGTGATCAGCAGTTCCCTTTTCTCGGTGCTATCACCTCTGTAGTGTAGGATTTCTTTATTTTCATGCTCTCTCTCTCTCCTTGGTCCCTTGGAATTGTTAGATTAGGAGTAGATAGTCAAATTTACTTCCTTAGAAGTAGTTTAGTGCTAGGATTAGGAAGAGGAACCAACCTTCTCTGGAGGATCATTCCCATTTGCAAGTCCCACATCTTGGGGAATGATCCAATGTTATGCAAATCACACCAAATGACCATGCCTTAGAAAAGTAGATCCATAACTCATTTGGGGGTGCTGTGATTTTGCACTAATAACAACCAACCATTTCACCAAATGTGATGCCCGGTTAAAACAACCGACTTGAGACACATGAACAACCTAGGTTTTGTTAGAAAATTATGGAATAATTTTTTTTTGATTGGGAGTTAACGACCAAAGTCTCGAAGACAATTAAATTCAACTGATAACTTTTCCCATTATAATAATTACTAATTTCTCGTTATAGAGCAACAAGTGCTATAGTTCCTCCCTAGCTCAAATCTCTTTAGGGATTAATTTAATTACTGATTAGATTGACATTTTATCTAAATATTCCCTAATTAAATTTTAGGGTTAAGGGACCCAAAACAATTAAATACCCAAGGTATTTAATTTCCACAAGATCAAGCCAAGATCAGGGTTGAATTATAGTGAGGAAAAGATCACATAAACATAGCAAGGTCTCACTTACCCACTGCCAACACTTAATTGAGAGTGTCTACCCCCCAAGTTGTCATGTAACAGTTGCCACTGATAGGTTTCATAAAAATTCAATTTCACTGGGACATACTTTCCATTCATTAACAATTATCAAGGTCACATGGTTCAAATTTTAGGGTTAGACGTTTTAGTTAGGTTTAGGAAGTAATTTGCCCCCGTACCCAACTCTCTAACAGGATCATAGTTTCAACTAGATTTTTCTCCTGCTTAACACTTCCAAAATTTCCCTAAACCATTATCATTAGATAGGAAATTTTCTCACCTTTTCGGTGATATAAAGAAGTCCTCCTAACTCCTTGTAGAACTCAAGATATGACTGGGCAGAGGTTCTTAGGTCAAATTTTCCCCAAGGGGACATGTGTAAAGAGGAGGGAAAAATTTCTTTGGCGGGTTGGTGGGTCGCAGGGCTGCTTTAGAAAATTTTCCCATTGCGTGGTGTAATTTCCAATTTTCTCCCGCACCTCCGTGGGTCCCTGGTGGACATGTGTCAAGCCCTGGTTCAAGCGGGAAAGGGGTGAGGAATTGGCGGAGCGACATGGAAATTAGAGGCATTTTCCCTACTTTGGCGCAAAAGTGCAAATCACCTTTGTGCGCCCACAAGCCTGAAAAGGGTGGTACGTGTCACACCCTAGTTGGTTGGGAGAAACGGCAGGCCGACGGAGCGGGGTTAAGACTTTAAGTCTCTTTCTCAAAAAAAAAAATACAAGGGGACCGAACTGGTCCATGCCAACACCAACGTCTTGATGCCATGTGTCACTCAGGGATTGGCGCAGGGAAAATGGATTGTGGAAGACCTAAGGCGTTAAGCCAAAATAGTTTTAAAGTCCAAAAAGTTTGTGTAGGCCCACGCGTCTGCAAAATGAAGAATTCCAAGCAGGGCAAGGTTGCGGAACCATGGAGACAAAAGGGAAAAATTTCCAAAGGAGAAAACAAAGCGCTAAGTCCATAAAGCCTCCCGTGCACCCCTTCTGATATGTGTCAGCACGTGATCGGCTGCAGGTGAGTGAGGATGCAGGAGAAAGTGGGAAAATTTTCCCAAGGTAATTTTTTGTAAAATGGACAAGGTTAAATTTGGTCTGCCCCTCCAAGGTGCCACGTGGCAGGTCCCGATTAGTTGTGGGATGGCGGGGGCCATGGAATTTTGTGGAATTTTTTCCAAAGTTAAAAATTAAATTTTTAAGAGTTAGATTTATTTATTTATTTATTTTTTTGAATGCCAATTTGAAGTACAACTTCAAATGGCCATAACTTTTGATAGGAAGCTCAGATTGGGGCAAACTTGGAATTTTTGGAAAGCTCTCAAAGCCCTCTTTACATATGAGTCATCAATTTTTTAATTTGATGAATTTTGTGAGGTAAATTTTGAGAAGAAAATCTACAGGGTTTTACAAAGCAAACGAGAAATTTCTAACTTATAATTTTTTTGTTGTTCAATTTTGAATTCCTACTTTCCCAACATGTCAAACAGACATGGAGACTTGTTTTAGATGGATTTAGGAAGGTTCCAAGATTCAATTTTTTTAGGAGAGTTGCGATTGAGATTTTGCATCACTTGACAATAGGATGACTGCTCAAGCTTTGATTTTGATTTTACAAAGTACTGAAAGTTTTTTCTTAAGTTTTATTGTCAAATTCAGTTCCTTAGGATTTGTTAAGTCTCAAATTCAATGTCTCATATCTTATTGCTTGGTGTAAGTTTGAGCTACTCATTTATTTGATAAATTTGATTGCCAAATTTAGAAAATAAAATAGAGATCAAACTGTAGACACCTAAAATTGGTTATCCAATTTAGTTTCCCCCGTGCACGTTTGTCTTCTCGGGTAACCTGGGGCACGTTTACATCACGATTTCTCCCTTAGGGTATTATTTAATATTTGATTTAAACATCTATCCTAAGTTTTTTTCACCCAATTATGTTTTACCCATAGATAATTAAATATTAACTATTTAATTATATTTTTTACATATATCTTAACCACTTATCTACCCCATATCAATTCCTAACCTCCCATATCTATCCCCCCTATTTCTCCTCCTCCCAAACCAAGCAGTGGGATATTTCCCATATTTGAGGTGGAAGGATCACTTTCATCTTTCCAAAAATCACCCCTTTTGGCCATTTCGAGAGTCTATTCCTTGATCGGTGCCGATCTGGTACTCGGTCGACGCCGATTTTTTGGAACAGCGCCGATTTCATCTCGGTCAGCACCTGATTACAAATACAGGGCCAAAATTCAGTTTTGGTTAGACAGAAAGAATGATAGAGAGTTT
Organism: Taxus chinensis; assembly: GCA_019776745.2. Lineage (NCBI taxonomy): Eukaryota > Viridiplantae > Streptophyta > Pinopsida > Cupressales > Taxaceae > Taxus > Taxus chinensis. The sequence goes on along the minus strand of CM034146.1, from coordinate 1,045,084,678 downwards.
TGAGCATTAATTCTGAGCATTATCTATCAACTGAGAGTGAATCCTGTCCAAATCAATCCATGAGAGGAGTACCATTACTCTGCTCCTACCACATCGACATCGTGAGCCTCCATCGATCTCTTGGTGACTCTGTTCCTGCATCCAGCACAGGTGGAGCCTTGTGAGTATCCCTACGGCTCTTGCAGATCCAGCGAAGATCAACGATCTAGCTTCCACTGTCTGTTTCTCAATCTTCCTGCAATTTCCTCCAAGTCGACTCCGAACGTACCCAGTCGACGCTGACCTATCTTAGTCGACGCCGATTCTTCTCAGTCGATGTCGATTTTCCTAATCGACGCCGATCTGGCTGTGGATAGGTAAAATAATTTAGGGATCACAAATCCAACATTGCTTTCACACTTTCCCATTTTTTATTGGTTTCTGTCTACTATTTACTTTTCTGTTTACTTTTTACTTACATCTATCATTTTTAATCAAAATATAGAAATTTACTTACATCTTTTATCATGTATGCTTCTTTCCTTAATTGAAAATGTGGACTGACATCCGTCGAGGGAGCTTATCGCTTCCTGGACCCGCTTTTCAGGCAATCCACCCAAATATCTTTTAACGTGGTCTTTTTATGTCAAGCATATGTGTCTCGTAGGTTTCTTGGATCTACTTTGTAGGATCACTCGTGTGTGCCCATCTTGTCTACATCGGCTTTCTTTTCCATCTACATCCTCAAATCTTGTCTTATCTATCAGGTATCGATTTCATTTGAGTTTTTCAGGGTTTTTGTGTTTAGTTTGGTACATTAACTTGGATAGGTAACAAGCGCAAAAATTCTTGATCTACATTCTGGCACACCCGGTGGGACCCAACCAAAGTTCCTTATTGGTAAGTTCATTTCTTTTTCAGTTTTGAGCTTTTGTTCTATTTCTTCACTACTTTTCGTTAGTTCTACGTAACATTTCCTTCCTTCATTTTAGTCTTGCTTCGTTCATTTATAATTTGCAAAGTTAAAGTTTCTTCTTTCTTGTAAAACTAAATTCCAATTCCTATTCCGAAGATCAATAAATCTTTCATTTGATTTCAAAATTGCAGTCTTGATCCATCTTCTTTTTGTAAAATTGTTATTTTATTGAAAGTTTTCTAGTTCTTTAAATAGAAATTTTCATTCTACTATCATCTAGATATATCTTTATGGATTTGTTGGGTGTTTGCTTAACCTTTTATTACGGATCACATTGCTTGTTCATGGGATTGTTTGAGGGGAAGAGCTTAACAACGTGATTTTTCAAGTCCACACACCTTGGAGAGCTAAATCTACAGGTATTCCTCTTTTACGGTGTTTTCTCCTTTTTAAGAACTTAAAAAGAATTTGTTTGTTTTCTTTCTATCACATTCAAACATTTCAATTTTGGTGCTTAAAAAGAATTTAATCGCATCTGGGAAAGAATTTATTTGACTTGTCTTCATCGAAATCCAACACTTCGTTCTTAGTACTTAAAAAGAACTTTTCCTTTGTCATTTCTGCTATATGCTATTCATCTAATTTTCTAAATAGGCTGGAAAAATTAATCAAAATCGGTAGTGACACTATTTGTTTTTTATTTTTTTTACCCTTGCACACAAAGCCAAAATCACTAGGTATAAAGCATCAAAAAAAAATTCCTCCTCTGGCCTCGCCTACTTGGAAGTGACATCCAAGAGGAAGAGCCTACATGGTACTCGGGCCGTGCTATAAATTCACGGAAGTTCTGGTATATATTGGCAAAGCACCTGACTCCCTTATCACAGTGGTGTGTGAAGTGCAGGGGTAGGCCCCTATATCAAGCCATGTACTAGTCTTTTACTGAAGTACCTTCGGGACTCCTCACTAAAACATTCCCCAAACCATCCTTAGTTTGGCTATCTGAGTAGTTCCTGTTCTAAAAATCCTTCCCTAATATTTTCTTTCTTAAAAGCAGGACAATTTTTAAGAGATAATCACCTATGCTCTCTTGAATTATCTGTGCATTAGTTAGTTCAATCTTCTTTTTCTATATTTCTACTTATTTTTGACAGTCATCACTCGGTTACAATCTAGAAGAATGGCTCAACTGGTCCCTTCTTCCTCCGAGATCACCACTAGTGTGGATGTTTCAGCATCCCCCGGGTCTTCCTCAGGACTGCTATTAGTTGGTTCCCCATCTTGGTCATATAATCCTTTCTATCAGCCTAAAGCAATCCCATCATGTCCAGCTTCCCCCAGTCCTTCAAAAATATCTTCCGCTTTTGATATAGAGTATGTTCCTCGCGGGGATCCTAAATTTCAGGTGCTCCTTGATTGCAATCCGGTAGCCCTTATGGACTACCTAGTACATAAGTCCATTCGAATATCTGATCAGGGACCACCAATCTAGCAAGTTTACGATTATCCTCATGAACCATCCCAGGCTTTCGTAGAATAGTTAGCATCCTTTTTCTCTCCTCAAACCATGGAAGAGGGTGGCACACCTGTGCCTCCTTTTTCTCTTCCACCTGACCATGTCGACTAGTTCTCAAATAGTCTTGCCTATTCCTAACGTTGTAGTTACCTCGACTATTCCACAACCTACTTCTGAGAAACCCTCTTCTCTAGCTATAATGGGTGCATCTGCGCACCCACAGATTGCTGTTAATTCTTCTATGTCATCCATTGCATCCCAAGGTTAGTACCTCTTTATGAGTCAACCCCCTTCTACGAGTCAGTTGGTTCCTACTTCTCGTCCTCCAGTTGGTTTTTCTTCCAATGTTCCAGCGACAGTGACCTTCACCCATCCTCTAGCGTTGGTGCCCTTAATAACCAATCCGGCAGTCAAAAGCCTCATTCAGACCTTGTTCCCCACCATGTCCAATCACATCAATACCCATGTTCGTCAATCCATTCCGATTCAGTCGACAAGTGTAGGAGCCCACCAATCACAGGCTCCGGATTTCATTCAACCACCTTTTTCTCAACCACTGGTCATCTCACAACCTATTTATACACATGCTCCTTCACAAGAAATACCTCACCAGGGTGTCACCCAGAACACCTAGTTATTCCTCTTATCATCCTATTAATCAGCAGATTAATCCCCCATTGATGCCTCAACAAAAATCCACTATTTACTTATTATGTAGGACATACCAGTATGCCTCCTCCTCAATCTGATGTGGTACAAATTCTTTTCAAGAAAATCACAGACTTAGAATCCTCCACCAAAGGGGCTCGTCCCTCATACTCTTTTGAAGAAGTGTGTAATGAACCCATTCATCCATTAGTGGCTTTTAAGCCTTATCCTCCCCAATGGGAACTTCCTAAGTTCTCAAAATTTCATAGTCAGGAGGATCCTCAACAACACCTGTGAGCATTCAAACATGCTTACTACCTGATAGTCCAGGATCAGGAGCTTATGCTCCATACTTTTCCCTATGTCTCTAATAAGGCCTGCTTTAGACTGGTATAATAACATTCCTCAACATTCCTTGTTTTCTTTCTCTCAATTGGCATAGATGTTTGTTGAAAAATTTTCAATAAACATCGCATATAAGATCTCGATTATAGATCTTTATAATATTCGTCAATTTGATGATGAGTCTATTGCAGACTTTGTCACTCGTTGGAGAGGGATAATAAACCAATTGTCCTTTCTCCCTTCCTCAATCTCAACAGATTGAATTGTTTACTCGATCTTGTGCTAATCATATTTCTTCCGCTTTAAGGATCTAGACCTTTCACACATTTGAATAATCCTTTATGATGGCACGCAAACTTGAGTCTCGTGCTATTGAAAAAGGGAAGTTAAAACTTCGCTCTAAATTTAAACCAAATTTTTCTCAGTTTATAAAATCAAACCCTTCCACTTCTAATAAAGACAAAAAATCAAGGGATCCACTAATGCTATCATATTAAAAACACCACGAGCCGATAACACTTCTAATCAAACACCACGAAGAGAGGACTCTTCATCTTCACGAAAAGGACCCTTGTCATCTTGATCTTTTACTTTGTTGGGGGAATCATATGCTTCTATCTTGGGAGAAAATGTTGGAAGTTCACATGATTGAACTTCCCCTTATTAGAAATTTTGATGAAAACCAAGAACGTCCATTCTGGTATAGGGAAAATGACTTCTGTCATTATCATAGAACCAAAGGCCATGACATTGAATGATGTCAGACCATCAAAAATCTTGTCCAGAAATTCATTGATAAAGGCGAGCTCATTCTGGATAACCCAAATGCTCCCCCAAATCAGGTGCTTGATGTTTTTTAAATAACCTTTTCCCCAATCATTCCCCCTAAACCATGATGCTTCAGAGTCTCAAAAAACCAAACACTCATACTATTACCTTCATTTCTACTGAAGAATCTTCTTCTAAAAATAAGCCATCTACAAACACATCGACTGAATCAGAACCTCTTGTCACTCTGCTAATCACTAGGATTCCATCATCTTCAGACACCACTGTCTTTGAATATTCCCACATTGTTAGAGACAGGATTCATCTCCCTCTTCCTCTTTATCTGATCTTCCGTCTATACCCGAGACAATGTCATCCTCATCTGTCTCATTGTCAGATATTCTTTCAATGCTCGAGGCAATTACATCCCTTCGGAGTTTCCACCGCGAAAACATCTACTTCTGTTTCTCCCATTTTTGCTGCGACTATGCCATTGGTAAACATACCTATAGTTGTACCAACTTCAATGGAAGCATATTCAATTTTGAATCTTCCCATTTCCTTTCCCACCAGTAGTTACACCCCACAATTACTGTACCAGAAGTAACTCCCTCACAAGGAACTGCTCCTTCATCATCCACTTCTTCCATCACCGATACTATTTTGCCTGATTAAGGGAAAATCTAAAGAAATAACACCGGAACCTACACTCTTGGTTCCTGGACTTAAACCAAGACAACTAAAGTCCAATGTTACATCATCATCACCTCCTCATCTCCTTCCCCTGGAAAAGGCTTGCAATCACCTTATGCGGTTGAAGTTGTCACCATCCCTAAAAAAGGAAAACCCATATTTCGGACTATTAACACTCTTGGTGCCTTCCCTCAAAAATATCTTTTCTGCACCTCATAAAAGATTGGATTTATCAAATGGGAAGGCATATTTTTCTATAATACCGTCAGAACCATCATCTTCTTCTTCTACAACACCTTCTTCGCTGGTTCCTTGTAAAGTGAATTCACATACTAGAGAGGCATCACCTCTTTTATCAGGACCCATCATCTTCGTCACCAAAAGCCAAGGCACCCTCTGTTCCTCCGATCAGACCTATTTTGGGAGCTCCTCCATCATCTAAATCAGCATCATCTAAATCATCATCTATTTTGATCAAGTAGCCTTCCCTAACTCTGAAGACCACAACACTTGTCACATCTTCATCTTCTTCAAAATCTATCTTAGGAGCTCCTCCTCCAACAGAAATCAATCATGCCTCACTTACTTCCATCTCAAGTGTCCAAGGATACTTCTCCTGATGTCCGAAAAAGTAAAATGATCCCTAAAAATACTATGTCAAACTAGATATGTAGGTTCATTTTACCTTGGCAGTCCGTGGAGGTAAAAGAGACACCTTTTTCATCTCTGTCCTCATCTTTGTCTACCGGATACTATACTGAAGATTCTTCGGAAACTTATCTAGTCTTCATCCATATCCCTTCCTCCAATCAAACCCTATAATCCTAAAGGAGTAAAAACTTCCTGGTTCAAACTCTGATTTGATTTGTGCTTACCATCGCACCCCAGGACATGACACCAAGGGATGTAAAGCCCTTCAATCTATCGTTAACAGTCTTTTAGAAGAAAGTGATCTTCTTCTGGAAGAAGAGGAGGAACAAGTATCTCCTGTAATCTCAAACACATCTAAGCCTCACATGATCTACTCAGGCCTCTAGTTCTATTAATTCCACGCTGGATGGTCTTCCACCTTCTCAAATTGACATGATTAATACCACCACTAGAACACAACAATATGATAATCTATCATCATCTACATCTCGGCCATGGGTTGTCATTTCTGCAGCCCCTGAAGGCATTCCTCCTTCCACATCAGCCTCGAGACCTAGGATCTCTATTCATGCTTCACCTCGGGCTCAAATTCCTGTGTTAGTAGAGGAGAGTGTTATGAAACAACTTACCCATGCTCCGGTAAAAATGTCTCTTTTTGACCTCATTCAATCATCTCCACATCATCGCCAGGATTTGATTGATAATCTGCACCGTATTGCAGTTAATTCAGATGAGCCCCCAGCTGGTTCAAGATGATTGTTGGATTGAATAAACCGTCAACCGCCATTTTCTTTTGAATATTCATAAATTCCTTCCCTTTCTTTCGAGGGATTTGGAGGCTCCCCTCTTTACCACAGTTCAAATCAACATTACTATGTTAAAACACACTATGATTGATAGTGGTGCTGCACTCAACGTCATTTCCTCACACACATATTGAGCAACTTAAGTTACCAAATAACGTAGTGTCACCCCCGCCTTTCACCCTTTGATCATTTAACGATTAACTGGCAGTTACTTTAAGAACTGTGGGTCCTGCCCATTTGAGTAGGTAAGAAGCTACTTCACGAACTCTTTTACATTGTTGAAGGGAAATTCCACTAGAATATGATCCTCGGACACTCCTAGATTCATGCAATGCATTTCATCCCATCAACCCTCCATCAATTCTTACAATATCAGTATGAGGGAAAAATCTATACTCATCCAGGAGATCATTTTCCTTCTGCACAATGCAATATGAACACAGGGTCTGCCCCTCTAAAGGATAATGCTTGCTCTCCTAATGAGGCTTCATCCTCTTCCATACCTACAACAAAACTACCAGATTTACAAAATCTAGAAGATACATTGTAGCGTTTTTCACTAAGAGAGCTTCCTTTTCTCTCTTTTGACGCCCATCTCAAACCTAATGAGTATGGTAGACCAGAATAAACAACCTGGAATATCATCCAGGTCTTGGTCACATCATCACCATTGGTCTACCCCAATCAATAGACTAACTTCATTTACCGGTGGTCTTGATACACCTCACTATCACCCGGATTCTCCTCCCTAGGGCCAAACCCTATTCAGCAGGGTTTGATTATCTATAGAATCCCACGTTTACAAAAACTTATTTATATAGATCTGTGTGGAAGTGATTTGGCCTGGGAAAGTATGAACAGGGTGCGCATGACCTTGCATCCATTCCAACTCTCAAACCACATCAAAAGTTTGGTTTAGGATTTAAACCTCTTTTAAAAGCCGCCATCACTATTCTTAATGAGCCTCTTCCCATTGAGGAACCATCTTCTCCCGCTAGGTCAGAAGCATCATTTGATGTGAATGATGCCATTTCCATCCCGTCTAATTTTTTTTTTATTCAATACCATTTTCCTTAGGGCCGCTGACCTATAAAACTAATAACATATCCACTTCCATACCACTAGTCTTCCCTGAAATAGTTGGAGATGACTCTCCTACTATCAACACTATCCACTGTGTGGATGATGATTCTATCCTCACGTATCTAGGGACAGAGGATATCTTATCTTCCTAAAACCATTCCTTCTGACACATCTACGCTTCTTAATGAAGCCACTGTCGATCTTAATATAGGGACTTCTAAAAACCCTTGCATCATTAAGGTCAGCCAATCTCTTAATCCACTGGAGTTAGGAGACTTTACCACTTTTCTTTCCAACCATCGTCAAGCCTTTGCTTGGTCATATGAGGATATGCCAAGACTCGATCCTGATATCGTGGTCCACAATATTGTTACTCTTCTAGAAATCAAACTCCGTTAAGCAAAAATTGCGTAAAATGTACCCTCGAGTAGCCCTTCTTGTTAAAGAAGAGTTGTAATGTTTTCTTTCTGCTAACTTCATCCAACCCATTGATTATCCACAATGGGTTTCAAATATAGTACCAGTAACCAAAGCTACTGGGAAGATTCAAATTTGTACCGACTTCCAGGATCTTAATCTTGCTTGTCCAAAAGATGATTTTTCCTCTACCTAATATCAACCAACTCATGGATTTAATGACAGGTCACGAGATGCTTTCTCTTATGGACGGTTTCTTTGGGTATAATCAAATTCTCATCACACCAGAGGACCAACATAAGACTTCCTTCATAACTCCTTAGGGGAATTTTTGTTATCGTGTCATGCCTTTCAGTCTTAAGAACGCAGGAGCAACCTATCAGCGAGCAATGACCTACATCTTCCATGATCTCTTACAAAAAAATGTGGAAGATTACATCAATGATCTCCTTGTTAAAATCCAAACGCCATCAGGATCATCTTTTCACTCTTGCACCTCTCTTTGAGAGGCTCATTCGCTTTTTTCTTCGCCTAAATCCATCTAAGTGTGTGTTTAGCACGTTCTCACTGGTAAAACTCTTAGGCTTTATCATTTCTATTACGGGTATTGAAGTGGACCCCACAAAAATAAAATATATCCTTAAGATGCCTCCCCCTTCTAACTTAAAGAAACTCCATGCAGTCTTCAAGGATGCCTTCAATCAGTACGTTGTTTTATCTCGCAACTGTCGGACCATTGTCAAGCTTTTCATCATCTCCTCCGTAAGAATTTTCATTTTGAATGGGATGAGCATTGCCAAAAGGCCTTTGATGATATAAAAGCTTATCTTCTTTCTCCACCCTATGCTTACACCTCCACGCAATGGGGAGCCATTCTATCTTTTTATTTCTGTGAATGACCATGATTTGGGAGCCATGATCTCGCATCGAGACGCTAACGGTAAAGAACAGGCCGTCTATTACATCATTCGCACTCTCCATGGGTATGAAACACGTTATTCCAAAGCTAAAAAGTTGTGTTGTTCTCTCTTCTTTGCAACTTCTAAGCTTCGTCACTACCTCCTCAATCACAAAACTTACATTGTCACAAATGTCAATCCACTCAAGAAAATGCATGCGAAGCCTTATCACAATGATCGTATCACTTGTTGGCTCATGCTCATGACAGAATTTGATCTCAAGTTTATTCCACAAAAATCCATCAAGGGTCAGGTCATTGCAGATCAATTAGCTGATGCTCCTCTTTTAGACACTCAAGTCCCCCTTGTTCAATGCCCTGATGAATATATCCAACAAATTGATTTCGGTCTTTGTCCATTTAAAGTAAAACTCTTCTTTGATGGATCTAAATGCCAGCAAGGGGGAGGTGCAGGTTTCGTTATGATTCCTCCTTGGGGGTGCACCTATCTCAGTCACGCACAAAACTTAACTTTGAGTGTACCAATAATATGGCTAAATATGAAGCTCTTGCTTTAGGTCTTCAAAATGCCATTAATCTTGGTGCGCTCGCCATATCGACATCTTTGGTGACTCTGGACTCATTGTTAATCAAGTCACGGGTGTTTATCAATGCAAAAATGATATCCTTCAAAAATATCATGATATCATTCTCTTTCAACTCCAATATTTTGATAAATTCATTATCCAAGATTTTCCTCACATTGTGAATCGATTCGTAGATACAATGGCTTCGTTGGCCTCGCTTATTTTGCCTTTTACCAAAGACTCGTGACTTTATGTGGCTATGCAGTGATTAGATAAACCATCTCATCTCAGGCAACTAACTTCAATCAATGCCGTCATAACCAATACTCAAGATGAGTGGTATCAACACATCATTGATTATCTATCTCATTCAGTGCTTCCTCCATATATGACTTCCAATGGTAGAAGATCTTTTATCCTACATGCTAATTGCTATACTATTCTAGGCGGAGTCATCTACAAACGCGGCTTTGATGGTATTTTGCTTCGGTGCCTCAAAACCCCTGAATCATCTAAAGCTATCTAGGAAGTCCATGATGGTATATGTGGTGGAAATTTTAGTGGCTTGGCCGTAGCGAAACACATCTTACATTTAGGATATTATTGGCCTTCTCTTAATCAATATTGTTGTGAATACACTAAGAAATGTGTCAAGTGTCAACAACATTCCAATCTCACACATATCCCTAGTCATGCTTTGCAACCTGCAGCGGATTTGTGGCCTTTTTCGAAATGGGGTCTTGATCTCATCGGTCTCATCAATCCCCGCTCTTCACAGTGTCATCATTCTATCATTACTACCACAAAATACTTTAGTAAGTGGGTGGAAGCTATTCCTCTTTCATCGACCAAAGCTAAACCCATAGTTGATTTGTCTATCAACACATCATTTGTCGTTTTGGTGTTCCACACAAACTCATCACAGACAATGGTAAATATTTCAAAAACATCGACTTGCAAAACCTCTGTGATGCTTTCAATATCAAACTCATATTTTCTTCTCCATACTATCCCCAAGCTAACGGCTAGGCTGAGGCTTCCAATAAAACTTTGTGTAATATCCTCGCAAAGGTAACTAGTCGAGCTGGTAGGGATTGGCATTTACATATCCCTTTTGCTCTCTAGGCTTATCAGACTAGCTTTTGTACTCCTACGGGTGCTACTCCCTTCTCTCTAGTCTATGGGTCAGAGGTTGTTCTTCCTTTGGAAGGCCAAATCCCATCTCTTCGTGTTTCTCTAAGAGAATTTGTCTCTGATGAGGACTATCATCAAAATAGTCTAGCGCAGCTTGAGTTGCTAGATGAGCGGCATCTCAATGCTCTTGAGCATCATCAAATTTATCTTGAGCATGTCAAATGTGCTTATAACAAGCACTTGCAACATGCAACACTGTGACTTCAAATTTGGTGATCTTGTTCTTAAAGAAAACCAAAATGTCACTACGCTAGAATGGAGTCAGCGTGGTAAGTTTGCTCCTAATTGGATGGGCCCATACATAGTCACTCATAAATATGGGTCTGGGGCTTATCGTCTATCTTCCATGGATGGTGTACCTGAAATGGAACCTCTTAATGCCTTGCATCTAAGGCCCTTCTACTGTTAAAATATATCTTACATGATTTTAGTCACAAAACAGATCTTTCATCCATCTAACAACCAGTCATATATTTTCATGGTGATTCAGAACTATGTGGTTCTCCACGTTATGTCTTTTCTACCTTAAATATGAGTATCGCGGCTCTACTCATGGCATTTTTTCTTATGGATATGTTCCTCATCCTAGTAAGAACACCTTAATCACTTCTTCATCTGTCCCAAGTACCTATTCTTAATCAAATCTACTCGGGGCATGAGTACGTGCTTTTTATACGTTTCTTTCCTCTCTATCTGATCTATTTGGTCTACACTCAGCTTCTTTCAAAAAAATCTCTAAAAGCTCCAAAAAAAAATGCTATCCTAAAAATTCCCAAAAGATAGACTGATCCCTCGAAGGACAACTATCTATGCATTTTCAAAATGAATCAAAAAATATAGACCATGCCCTTGAAGGATGGCTACATTTGAAATTCAGACCGTTCCCTTGAAGGACGACTATTTGTTTGCTTCTTAGCATCATTGAAAGACTTCCCATATTGATTAGTCTTTCTATATCTAGCAAACTTCCCACATTGATCAGTTTGCTCTTTTGTCAAAACAAAAATCATGAAGCTGAGACATAAGACCTTTTGTCAATCATATAGAGGACCCTATTTTCCCAATGTGAGCATGTATTCTATCCTTTGTAAATTTTGATAAGATAAATACTTACTTCTCCTTCCATTTACCTTCTAGATCTAGTTTGCGACTAGCTAGTGTCCAGGTTTATTTTAACCTCATATATGGCCTTGTATGCATGATCTTTTGGTTTCCTATCAAAGTCTCTATTTTATGGTTGGTTAGGGGCCTAACTTATCATTCTTTTCCTTATCTAGGTGTATTTCCTTTATTTCTAATCAAGGTCATTTCATTATGTCCTTTTCTCTCACAGAGAGTATTTCCCACTATTATTTGTTATTCATCCAATTAAATTGACATTTAACATGTTAATTTAGTCAAAATCTATCATCTGTCTACATTCATCTTATCTACTTTGTCCAAAAAACATATCAAAGCATGTATTGTCAACACGTAGATCTACCTATCTATTTTCATCAAAATTTAATCAACATCTTAAACATATCAAATCTATCAATCACATCTATCCATCTATCCATCAAATCATCTAAAAACGTGTACATCAAAGTCACACTACATCTATCTATATCTATTTTTCATCAAAATTAAATCCACATATCAATCACATCAAATCACATCACAGCTATCTATCCTCTATGTCTATGTCCATCAAATCACATCTATTTGTCCTCTATCAACATATGTCTATATCCATCATAATTACGCTACATCTATCCATATCTATTAAAATTAAAAGCATGAGTACAATCATATGACACAGAAAATGATGAATCTATATATATACATGAGTGTCTGTACAACAAATAATGGATGACTTTCAATCAAGCCATCTATATCATACATCAAAAATTCCTTCAAATCGAGGCTACATCAGTCTATCGAAACAAAAATATAGCATATCTATATCGTAAAATATGATAGGTGGGAGACGCTATCTCCTCCACCCTCCTTTGGTCTAGGATGTCTCTCCTGGCTACCGCATATTGAGCTAGAGGCAACTGTTGCTAAGGGCCTGCTTCCACCTCGGTCTCTCCCAGTGCTCCCTCTCTCTAATGCACCGCTAGCTGTAACTGTCACTGATCTCCTCCTCATATTGTAACGAGGCACATCAGGGGCATGCTGTGCTAGGGCGTCCCCGTAGTATCTCACCTCGGTAAGGAGAGACTGATAAGTACTCAGGCTCACAGTACCAGGTGCTCATAATGTCACTACTGGTGCTATTGGTGGCGGCCCTCCTACGGTCATACTTTGTGTCCCAGACTCTGACATAGTTCCTGTCTCACCATATTTGGCCCTGAGGGCCTCTCTATGCCAGTGGTAGCAATCCCTCTACTGGATCGCTGTATCTCGCTCTTGATGAGCTGTGTCTCTCTCTAGTATCAGGGCATCCCTCTCCTCTATTAGAGCTCTTATCTCCTCGAGGGAAACTTGGTGTGTCTGCACCAGGGTAGCATGCTCTCCCTCTAGCCTCTCCAGCAATGTGGCTATATCCTCCTCATCTACGTCTATGGATGCTGGCAGGTGTCGTGGTAGCTCTGTCGAATACCATGCCACATAGTTGTCATCCACTCCGGCATCATCATCATTATCTGCAGAAGGTGGGGCCTCCCTCAATGGATCTATTGGGATTAGAATCGGCAGATCAGTCTCTCTGCTATCTCGCCTGTATGGCCTGTAAGTGGTAGGAACTATCTACACTAAGCTGAACTACCTCAATTCTCGTATAAACGGGATGCACTCCCAAATATTTGGCCTGCGGCCCCTAACCACCCTACTCTGTCTCAACCCCACCAGATGAGCCTCTTGACTGGCCCATGTCAGATAGACCTGATATGGTCTCCAAATGATCTGCTCTGGTGTCAGTATCCTGAAATGCTCAACATATCACTCCGCAGATCTCCCTATATCTCCTGGGGCTATGTCAGCCTACCATCATTGGAATCCATAATCAATGGCCCCCACTACTGCTGGCATCCATGGAAGCCCAGATGGCTTGATCACTGCTATGTGCTCATATGCCCAGCAATGGAGCAAAAAACTAACATCAATGCTTGTCCTCCTACCGGTGGTGTACATCCATAACTCATAATATATCTGAGCTATTAGGGCATCGGAAAATTTGAACACCTGTCTAAAACTGTAGGATGTCACCAAAACAGTCTAGTAATAACAATGGAAATCTCCCACCTCCTCAATCTGGCAGAGAAAAATAGGAGATCACCATCTGAATCAGTACTATCCGTCTGCTCCTAGCATCATCCTGTCTATATTGAGAGGCTATCCTCACTGCCATGTCCCCATATAATCGTGCTAGGGCCTCTGCTACTACTCTCATGGAGTAATCTCAATGGGGTCCCCAGTGATTGGAAGCCTCAGGATCCTATATATATCCTCATGGGTGATGGTCATCTCACCCGTCCTGAACCAAAAAGCACAAGTCCGGTTGTCCCATCGTCGTACTAGTTCTCGCAATAACTCTACATCTCGTGGCACTCGTCGGTAGTACCAGAAGCCCCCGAGCCCGACTAGCTCTAGGTGACGCCAATCCGCGTCAGTCACATCAGGGAGAATGGTCTCTAGAAGCTCAGGAATACCATCTCGGATGTGTAACGCCTCTCGTGCCTGCATCCACGACATCAAGAGCACTGTTAGCTTCCCATTTATTCAAATCTGAACATCAAAAAAACACATTCTATCATCTTATCAGTCTATTTGGTCCAATCGGCGTCGATTTAGTCCAATCCGCGTCGATCCAAAATAGTCGACGTCGATTGAAGATAATCGACACCGATTTCATCTAATCGGTGTCAATTTTTCCAATCGATGCCGACTGGGAGGAAAAGTGTCAAAAACACTCTTGCTTCCCACTTATTCCCTTTTTCTCTAAAATTTGGCATCCTAATATGCTATTTTATGATAAAACTATATAGGAAAATGTGGGTAGATTCACTTACCCCTAGTCATGTCCTCTTCTGCTTCTGACTGCTCCCAGAGGCTTCCATGGTGCTCATATCCAATTTTTGACTCTCTCTAATTCAATCGTCATGGTCTAAATAAATCATTCACATTTTCCTTTCACATATTTATATGCACTCGATACGGTCGGTGCCGATTTGTTTGGTTAGCGCCGATTGTTATGGTCGGCGCCAATTAATTTGGATCGACGCCAATTTAATCCTATTGTTGCCGAGTGGTTGCACTTTTGCTTCTTCACCTCCCTTTCTTCCATCTCCTAATCTTCTTGCCATAGTATTGATGCTTGGCTTATTTATCTGGTCATTATTATGCCCTGAGTGTTGCCTTTTGGCACATACTTTCGATATTATCATCCATTTCGAGCCTATTCCTTGTACATGGGGCACTTGCATTTTTGGTAGCTTAGAGTTAACGGGTCTATAGGCACTAATGTGGTCTGCTTTGCAGACCGTCTGGTTGTCCCTACCAATGTGTCTCTCTTTAGGTGCTGACTATTTTGCAGCCCTCCTTACACTCATGGGTCTGTAGGTATTAACATCATCTCATGCGGAGTCCGTCTAGTCTGCCCTACCAATGTGAGTTCCTTAGGTTGCTGCTTTTTTATTTATTTTTTGTGCACCATTAATGATTAGACCTACTCCAGGCATTTAGCTGGGGCATCCTGTGTTTTCATCTACCTTTTTCAAACTTGGGATCGGTTTCTCTTTTGGGGCCCATCCCATCCCTAGTTTGAGGGGGATCACATCATCACTTTTTCTTCCTTTCTTCCAACTCCTTGTTTTTGTCTCATAACTTTGTTTATCGCAAGTTACTTGACAAAAAGGGGCAAAATGTAGACACCTAAAATTGGTTATCCAATTTAGCGTCCCCTGTGCGCGTTTGTCTTCTCGGTTAACTTGGGGCACGTTTACATCACCATTTCTCCCTTAGGGTATTATTTAATATTTGATTTAAACATCTATCCTAAGTTTATTTCACCCCATTATGTTTTACCCATAGATAGTTAAATATTAACTATTTAATTATATTTTTTACATATATCTTAACCACTTATCTACCCCATATCAATTCCTAACTTCCCATATCTATTTTATCCATCTATCCCCCATATTTCTCCTCCTCCCAAACCAAGCAGTGGGATATTTCCCGTATTTGAGGTGGATGGATCACTTTCATCTTTCCAAAAATCACCCCTTTTGGCCATTTCAGGAGTCTATTCCCTGATCGGCACCGACCGGTACTCGGTCGACACCGATTTTTTGGAACGGCGCCGATTTCATCTCGGTCGGTGCTAATTACAAATATAGGGCCAAAATTCAATTCTAGTTAGACAGAAAGAACGAAAGAGAGTTTTGAGCATCAAGTCTGAGCATTATCTATCAACTGAGAACGAATCCTATCCAAATCAATCCCTGAGAGGAGTACTGTTACTCTGATCCTACCACATCGACATCGTGAGCCTCCATCGATCTCTTGGTGACTCTGTTCCTGCATCCAGCACAGGTGGAGCCTTGTCAGTATCCCTACGGCTCTTGCAGATCCAACAGAGATCGATGATCTAGCTTCCACTGTCTGTTTCTCAATCTTCTTGTAATTTCCTCCAAGTCGATGCTGACCGTACCCAGTCGACGCTGATTCTCTCTAGTCGACGCCGATTCTTCTCAGTCGACGTCGATTTTCCTAATCGACACCGATCTGGCTGTGGACAGGTAAAATAATTTAGAGAACACAAATCCAACATTATTTTCACACTTTCCCATTTTTTATTGGTTTTTGTTTGCCGTTTACTTTTCTGTCTGTCATTTTTAATCAAAATATAGACATTTACTTACATATTTTATCATGTATGCTTCTTTCCTTAATTGAAAATGTGGACTGACATCCGCCGAGGGAGCTTATCACTTCTCAGACCCACTTTTTAGGCAGTCCACCCAAATATCTTTTAACGTGGTCTTTTTCTGTCAAGCATCTATGTCTCACAGGTTTCTCAGATCTACTTTGCAGAATCACTCGTGTGCACCCATCTTGTCTACATCGGCTTTTGTTTCCATCTACATCCTCATATCTTGTCTTATCTATCAGGTATCGATTTCATTTGAGTTTTTCAGGGTTTTTGTGTTTAGTTTGACACATTAACTTAGACAGGTAACAAGCACGGAAATTCTTGATCTTCACAAACATTAAATATTGTTAAGCATTTTTCCATTCTCCAAGTGTGGAAGTTCATTCCATGCAAGTCTATTACATTCCATCAAATTCACACCACATTTAATAGTCAATAAGAAAAA
Source organism: Taxus chinensis (assembly GCA_019776745.2). NCBI lineage: Eukaryota > Viridiplantae > Streptophyta > Pinopsida > Cupressales > Taxaceae > Taxus > Taxus chinensis. The sequence continues at coordinate 1,045,067,872 of CM034146.1, read as the reverse complement.
TTTGATTTCCAAATTTCAACTCATTTTGAAGAGAACAAAGCACTACCTTTTTCCTCCATACTCATTCTTCTTTCAAACAGAGATTTTAATTCACAATAGTAATTCAATTCCAAGCAACAATGCAAGTTTGAGAAAAGTAGTGCATTCATTTATTGATTTCTAACAACAAATTTACAACTTATCTCCTTCTTTTAACTTCAAATACAATGTACAATAAATATAACAATTCTTCACATTCCTTTTCAAAGAAGAGTTTGGAATATAACTCTTTACATTTCACATTTCAATTTCAATCTTTCTTCATCAATACAAGTATTTTCTTATTACAATTAATTATACAATTCATCCACTTTAGAGTGGGAAGGATTTTAATAAACTTACTCACAAGAAGGGACTATCAAAAATGTATATTCCTCTTGCCCAAAATAGCAACATGCTAGTTTATTAATCTTTTCATCTTGATAAAAACAAGGAATGGGAGTAGGCAACACTCTCCACCCAACCAAGACATCTAATGAAAGGAGAAGCCTTCCTTCATCATTGGCCCCTGAGCCCTAACCAAAGTACAATCAAAGGTGTAATTCAACCATGGAAACAAATAGCTTCCACAACACAACATTATTTCACATACACATTTCCTTTTTGAAACCCAATGCAACACAAAACAAACAACAGTTCACAACTGCATTTAAAAACATTTCAATACAGAACTCAGGCTTGATCTTGCAAGACAAAGGAGCAAGGCCTATGGGGGAAGCTACTTATGTCTCCTAATTGGGAATTGGGCATCCAAAAAATACATACCACCAAGTAATTCATCACACACATTTCCTTATGCCCCCCACAAAATCCCTCCTTATGCCCCCCACAAAGTAAGAAATGCAAGATATTTCTTTTCCATGGTGGATCCCAAACCCAAACTCCCTCCAAAAAATTTTGATGCTCATGACATTTCCTTATTCCCCCTACATGGATTCCCTATAGCCTTCTCCGACACCTTCCTAAGGCAGTCTACCCAACCAGCCAATAAATAAAACACACATGCATTTTCCACACAACACAACAAGAAAATAACAGAACTAAAAGAGAGTTAAATTACTACCTTTCCATGATTATTTTGTCTCTAAATAGTGAGCTTGAAATTTCAAACATAGTCCAAAACAACAAGCTCCCAAGCATTCAAATCTATCTCCAAAACTTTCTTCAAAAACCAGAGATCCCACAAGAAAATGCACCCCCAAGGAAGAATGCAAAAAGGTTCAACAACCCAAAAAAAGAAGAGAGTTTAAATTAAATAGAAGAGGGAGAGAAGAGGATGATGTGGATCCATGTAGGATTCCACATCAAACATCCACCAATTCAAACACAAAAGACAAAAATCCATTCTCCCAAGCACAATAAAGAGGTGGGTGAAAATATGACAAGTTACTTGCACACTCTCAAAAGAGCCCACACCTAAAGGGACAACAATTTGATAAAATTTAAGAGAGTGCAATCTAAAACAAGAAACATTAAGAATAAAATGCATTTATAAGTCAAAAATCACATCTCCATCCATAAGTATGGTTGGTATATTAAATTTAGAGGCATGGGACAAGTTTTTCTTGTCCCACAAGCCTCCAAAAATAGCTCCCAAGGACAAATTCAAATTTTTCATGGAGGTGGAGTGTTTCATACTCCAAAATAGACTTAAACATAATCTTATAAAAACCAACAACTTCCATTATTATTTTCCCATATCCCCATTTGATTTATTTAAATTTTAATCATATGATTTCCACATTAATCTACCACAACTTCAATTAATTTAAAGGAAGGAATATATTACTAATAAAATACATACAACAATAAATAAACATTTTAGCACATTAATAAAATACAAAAATCCATGGTCACATGTAAAGATGACCCCCCCCATGGGAATCTCTAACAAAAATGCAACACACACACAAAACAAGTTGCCATGGTGACCTTGTCGAATTCACCTAGAATTCCACTTGGGTTAGTCTCCAATCCCCCCGATGTTTGTTGTGATATTTTAAACCTGTAAAATAGAAATACCTCCTTTGGTCTCGTGGCCATATCAGAACGTCTAAAATGAATATATAATAAAATCACAAAATCATCTATACATATGAATCACAACAATCGCCAAGACAATCAACGAAATCATTTACAATTTATATCGACAACTATATCATCATCAAATAATTTTCCTTTTCTAGGTTTACTCATAATCTCCAAAATCACATGTCCAAATAACTTCCATTAAACATCCATGTCAATAGTATATCATCATCCACATATGAGTGTCTCTAATAATCACCATGCATTATATATAATCAGATTCAACAATAATCCAGGATTTGACATCTAACACCATACTAAATCAAAACTATTAAAATGTCTGTCATATAGTCTACAGTATTATGATCAATAATAAAAGGTGCCAAAGAGAAGTGGGCACTACACCAAAGAAAACAAAGAGCAATGGAAAGGGAAAAAAAGATCGTTGTTGTCGAAAGCACCAATGAAGAATGGTATGTGGAAATGCAGTACCCAGATGGGGTGTTGCTAGGAAAAGAGTGGGAGTCACACCTACGGAAGATGGCCGTAAGTGATTACAATCATCACATGAGCACAACAGAGAAGGAAATGGCAATGGAGTTGGTCCAACCAACTAACAATAGGATGCCAGATGGAATGCCAATTTACAACGATGAAGTTTTTGGGGTTAGCACACCGGTTGTACAGACAATATATTAGATCTAAGAATACATGCAAATAAAAGAGGATATTCTACCAGAAGAAATATACAAACCAAGAGACATAAATTAACACCAAATTTAACTTGGCCCACCCAGTGTGGGCTACGTCCACCAAGAAACAAGCCAATCTACTATCCAACGCTTTGACAAGATATACAATCTTCCACACCTCTCAGACGTACAATACTTTCTTTCTTCAAGCTTTTGCTTCATCACCAAGAATTCTCTCTCTCAGCAAATTTTGCAAGTTATTTCTAATTCTTGTTAATATCTTACTTCTAAACCCTATATTTATGCCTATATAGTCATTTATAGACTTAGGGCACTTAGGCATGCAATTACAATCAATAGATATACTTTAATGTTAAACATATATCTAATTCTTGAGAGTTAATTAAAACATCCTCAAAGCGATACCGGTTAGAACTAACCGCTGCCGGTTCCTCCCTTTCCTGACTGATGCTGGTCATACCTGACTAATGCCGGTCCTAGGTGACTAATGCCGGTTACTGTATTTTCTAGCAAGTTTCCATTACATGCTAAAATGAAGTAATTAAGCTCCACAACTCAACAATATCCCACTTGGAGATTAATTACTACACCATACCTATATAACATCATTCTTGGATCCTTCCTTAGCTTTGTTTCTTCCTCTTCAAGTCTCAAAATTGAAGACCAATAGAAGTGGAGTGTAGCTCCAACTTCTCCTTTGCTAATGGCTTTGTTAGCATATCTGCAGGGTTCTCGCTCGTATGAATCTTTTCCAAATTCAACTGTTCATCCTCCAATACCTTCTGTATGAAGTGATACCTCATCTAAATGTGTTTCACTCTCAAATGAAATGCTAAGTTCTTTGCCAAATGAATTGAACTCTACCTATCACTAAACAATTTACAATCACCTTGCTCCTTTTCGAAGTCTTCCTTGAACCTACTCATCCATATCATCTCCTTGTTATCCTCTGTAGCTGCAACATACTCTGCCTCTATAGTAGACAAAGTCACAACCTTCTACAATCTTGAAATCCAGCTAACTCTCATCCTACCTACTATGAAAATATATCTAGTAGTGCTCCTTCTACTATCCAGATCTCCAGCCATATCCGAATCAACATAGCCACATAGTGAAATATCCAAACATCCATAGTATAATTGCATGCTAGATGCACCCTTCAAATACTTGAGTATCCATTGGACAAATTTCCAATGCTCTTTACCTAGATTGGCCATATATCTACTCACCACTCCCACTGCCTGTGCAATGTATAGTCTAGTGCAAACCATAACATACATGAGACTCCCAACTGTTGAAGCATATGACACTCGTGTCAAGTATTTGACCTCCTCATGTGATGATGGACATTAATATTTACTCAATTTGAAGTGTCCAGCCATAGGTGTACTAACAAGTTTAGCATTTTGCATATTGAACCTTTCTAATACCTTGTAGATATAATCCTCCTGAGACAAATACAATTTCTTATTTTTCATGTCTCCATGTATTTGCATGCCAAGGATTCTTTTTGAAGCTCTTAAATCCTTCATAGCAAATGTGTGAGCTAGCTTTCTCTTAAGCTCACCAATGTCCTCCATACTAGATCCTGCAATAAGCATATCATCCACATACAGTAACAAAATAATATAGCTCCCATTTTCAAGCTTCTTGAAATAAACACAATGGTCAGATTCACATCTCAAGTAACCATGCTCATGTATATAACTATCAAATCTCATGTACCATTTCCTTGGAGCTTGTTTGTGCCCATATAGACTCTTTTTCAACATGCACACTAATTTCTCCTTACCCTTGACTTCATACCCAAGCGACTATTGCATATAAATCTCTTCATCCAAATCACCATGAAATAAAGTCATCTTCGCATCTAGTTTCTCTAAATGCAAATCCTCTACTGCATCTAAAATCAATACAGTACGAATAAAATTCATCTTAAAAATAGGAGAAATTATTTCACCAAATTCAATACCTGCTTTATGTGGAAATCCCTTTACTACAAGCCTTTCCTTGTATCTTTTCTATCTACCCTCTTCTTCCTTGATCTTGTAAACCCATTTGTTTTGCAATGTTCTCTCACCTGCTGGAAACTTAACCAAATCCCATGTCTAGTTCTGTTCTAAGGAGTCCATCTCCTCATCCATGTCATGCTCCCACTGGACATGAGTCTTATCCTGCATTGCTTCTTCAAAGCTCTCTAGTTCACCATTATAAGTCAATAATAAATAAAATAGAGAAGGTGTAACTCTTTCTAGAGGTTTACTTACCCTTTGTGACATTCTCATAGGAGTTTGGGGTACCAGAGGCTCAATCTGGACCTCTTAGACATTCCTATCCAAATATGACAGTGACCACCACCGCTCACCTCTAACCGATGCTGGTTTTGCTAACTGAGACTAGTTTGAATCTTTTGTAACCGATACTGGTTCTTCTGACTGATGTCAGTCAGAGGTCAACCAACACCGGTTACTTTGTAACCCTATCGGTGATTATTTTAAATCCGAGAGTTCATTTTCATTCAAAAACTTCTCAACTAGTTCATCCTTGGGTACAAAATTTTTATCCATGTACATTCTATTTTCATTCTATTCAACATCACAACTCCTAATAGTTTTAGAATTCTCTAAATCCCAAAAATGGAAACCGAAATCACCACATCCATAACCAATGAAAGTGCATCTCTTGGATTTTGCATCCAAATTTTTTCTATTTTCCTTATCAATATGCACAAAAGCTTCTGAACCAAAAAAATTAAGAAAAGAAAGATCCACCTCTTTTCCAGTCCAAGCTTCCTCTGGTATTCCTCCATCTAATGAACTTGAAGGACCATGGTTAATCAAATAAACTGTTGTATCAACTTCTTCTACCCAAAACTATAAGGGTAATCCAAAATGTATCCTCATACTTCTAGCACATTCTAAGATTGTCCTATTCATTCTTTCTGCAACACCATTCTCTCGTGGTGTTCTTGGAACCTTTCTTTCTATACGTATCCCATTCACTAAACAATAATCATTGAAAGCCTTGTTATAGTATTCACCACCATTGTTAGATCTAATGCACTTTAACTTAGAATTTGATTCATTCTCAACAAGGGCTTTCCATCTTTTACAAGTCTCAAAAACATTAGATTTATGTTTAATACAATAAACCCATACCTTTCTTGTAGCATCATCAATGAAAGTAAAATAATACTGGATCCACCATGAGAAGCTACCTAAGCTGGTCCCCACACATCTGAGTGTACAAGCTCCAATTTTTGCTCCTTAGTTTCCCCAACTTTGAGAAATCTCACTCTCTTTTACTTTCCAAAGATACAATGCTCACAGAAATCAAGATCTAAATCTTTCAAATTTGATAACTTACCCTTACCCTTTAAGATTTGCATTCCTTTTTGACTCATATGACCTAACTGGTTATGCCACATGCATGCATATGAATATGAAGTAGATAATGCAGAAAATGAATCAGTAATACAAGTAGATAAATATAACGTTCCTACCTTCTTACCTCTTGCCACAACAAAAGCACCCTTGGTGACTTTCCAAGAGTCTTCTATAAAAGTAACCATGCAACCAGATTCACCTAGTTGCCCTACAAGAATAAGATTCCTCATGAGGCTTGGCACATGCCTCACATCTTTTAATACCCGTGTATTTCCATTTTACAATTTTAGATGAACTTCCCCTTTACTTGTAATACTGCAAGGTTCATCATCACCCAAATAAACATGCCCAAATTTTCCATGGACATAATTTCTAAAATAAACCTTATTAGGGGTTGTATGGAAAGAAGCTCCTGAATCTAAAACCCATGATTCAATTCTATTATCTAAAGAAAGTATAAGAGCATCTTGCATTACCTCTGATGTAGCAAGATTTACTTCTTTACCTTTGTCTAGTTGTTGGTTCTCTTTATCCTTTGACCACACATATTTCTTTACATGTCCTTTCTTTCCACATTTCCAACAAGTAATTCCCTTACTTCTAGATTTAGATATGATATCCCTTGACTTTTATTTCCCATTAATCTTACTCTTGGATCTTTCCTTCTACCTGCCCCTGCTTTCTACATTCAAATCATTTCCAGATGATGATTCCTCTGTACTATTCCTATGAATTTCTTCATTCAAGATTATACTAACCACATCATCAAACTTAAAATATTAATATTAGATGTTGTATTACTAATAGCCATTACCAAGTTATCCCAACTATCAGGAAAAGAACATAAGAGTAAAAGTACTTTTACTTCATCATCAAATGGTATTGCAACTGATTTTAACTGATTTACAATAGATAATAAATCATTCAAATGACTAGATGCAGATCCACCTTCATGCATCTTAGAACTAAATAGTTTCTTCATCAAATAAACTTTATTTGAAGCAATAGGTTTGTCATATAAATTAGCAAGATATTTCATTAACTCTACCATAGAAGCCGCTTCTGTAATATTGGAAGCCATAGATGCTTCCAGGCTAAATCTTATAGAACCCAAAGCCTTTCTGTCACTAATCTTCCATTCTTCATCATTAATCTTCATAGGTCTAGAATTCTCATCCAACGGTAAGTACAAATCTCTTTAATACAGATAATCCTCAATCCATAATTGATAATTTCAGCTGTCAAATTTATTTACCTTTTATTTGTTTTCTTTTTCCATTGTTGTAGCTTCTGCTCAATTAGAAAACCTGACTATTGCACAACAATATTATCTTGCACAACAATGATTATTTCCTTATAAACTTTGTTACAAGCCTGTCTATTGCTTCTGAAAATACTATCATTACGAGCCTTCCAGATTCTCCATATAGTGTGTGGCAGAACAAGTTGCCATAGTCTTTTCACCATGCAATGTTTAAATGGAGAGCTCCATTGCTCCCAAGTCTGAAGGCAGGTAAGGGGAAAAATCCATCTCAGATTGAATTTTGCAAAAATAAGCTGCCAAATTTTGGAAGCAATCTCACAATGGAGGAATAAATGTTTTATATCTTCAGCCTCTTGCTGACACATGCAACATCTATTAGGCATGATGAATCCATTCTTAATGAGGTTATCATTAGTTAGGATCTTGCCATTAATAACTAGCCACCAAAAGAAGTTCACTCTAGGGGTTAGCTCTGGCATCCACAACTTGTGCCACTTGATTTCGCTTTCCATGGATGCAAAGAAAGAATTATATCTTGATTTAACAGTGTAATCCCCATCAAAAGAATCATTCCAGATGAGCTCATCTTTAAGATTTTGATTACTTAGATGGATTAGGGAAAGTTGATTCTGGAGAGATATAATATCAGCCTGAATACTGTCATTCTCCACTTTTAGCTGCTTCCATTTTCTTTTGTTTCCATCCCTCTCAATGTATCCTTGGATTTTGTGTCCATACTTTGCAATTAAATTGTCTTTCATATGATCATAAGCAGAAATCCAGTTAGAATCAGTCCACTTATCGGTCCAAAAGTTTATGTTTTGCCCATCTCCAAGCTTCTAGCTGCATCCCTGAAAGAGAATGTGTCTGCTGCGAAGAAGGTTGTTCCAGAAAATAGAACCACTCGGAAGGGACTGATCATATATGAAGGAAATCTTGTTCTGATTTGAAAGATATTTGATCTTAATCAGCTCTGTCCAAGGTCCGTTCTCTTTTATCAATCTCCATCCTAATTTTGCAGTAAGGGCAGTACTCATATGCTTGATATCTTTGATGTCTAACCCCCCTAGTCTCTTGGGTTTACAAACCTGTTCCCAAGCCACAAGATGATATCTGAATCTTTCCTCAGTACCATGCCACAGAAAGTGTTTTTGAATCTTCTCAATACTATTCATCACAGCTGCAGGCATGTTGAACATTGATAGTATGTAAATAGGCAAGTTTTGAAGCGTGCTTTTAACCAAAAGGCACTTACCTGCACTTGAAAGGACGGCTCCTTTCCATCCTGCCAACTTTCTTTGAAATCTCTTAATAAGATCATTCCAAACCTCCACTGAAATCTTGCCAGTGCTTAAAGGTAACCCTAAGTAAGTAGCTGGTAGGGAATTAATGGTGCATCCAAGAATATTAGCAATCTTTCTTTGCCTCTCCTCAGGAGTATTGAAGAAATAAATAGAGCTTTTGTCAAAATTAACTTTTTGTCCTGAGGCTTCCTCATAAAATCTAAGGACAGTTTTAATGGCCTTTGCTTCAATAATAGAAGCCATTAGAAGTAGCAGAGTGTCATCAGCAAACTGCTGATGAGAGGAGGTCTGATTACCAGTAGTTGGAGGGAAGCCTTTTATCATGCCAATGTCAATAGCTTTGGATATAGATCTGCTTAAACTGTTAGCCATAATAATGAATAAAAGAGGGGAGATTGGGTCACCTTGCCGTATACCTCTATTACTGGCAAAAAAACCCACAGGTTCCCCATTAACAACCACAGAGAATCTAGAGGTAGAGATGCAAGAGTGGATGATTTTTCTGAATTTATCTTGAAAACCAAATTTGGATAGGACCTCATCCATGAATCTCCAGGAGACCCTGTCAAAAGCTTTATGCATGTCAAGTTTGATGGCCATCCCCGCCTTTTTACTTTTATCCATAGAATGTATAGTTTCATGAACCATGATAATTCCATCTTGGATAATTCTTCCCTGAATGAATCCGCTCTGCTGTTGTGAAATGATCTTCATTAGAATAGGTTGCATTTGAGTGGTGAGAATCTTTGTGAAAATCCTATAAATGACATTCACCAAACTGATAGGCTTGAAATCTTTGAAGTCTTTTGCATCCAACTTTTTTGGGGCAAGCACAATGTGTGTATTATTTAGTTCTTTAATCAGATTTCCTGTTCTGTAAAATTCATTGACAACTTTCAAGAGATCTTCAGAGCATATTTCCCAGCATATTTGGTAGAAGCTAGCCAAAAAGCCATCTGGACCTGGAGCCTTATCCCCTTCTAAAGCAAAGAAAACCTTTTTTAATTCCTCGATGGTGACTATTTTTGAAAGACTTTTAAATCTCTCAGCAGGCATTAGATTATTAGGAATGGAGTCTAAGAGGAAAGAGGCTGCTTGTTCATTATAGGAGGTGTTTTCAGTGAGGAGGTTCTTGTAAAAATTAAGTGCCTCTGATTTGATAACCTCAGGATCCTTAGTAATGTTTTCATTGCCTTTAGTAACCTCAGAAATTATGTTACAAGCTCTATGTTTGATGGCTTTCAAATGAAAGAATTTTGTATTTCTGTCACCATCCTTAAGCCAAAGGGCTCTAGATTTCATTCTCCAAAAGGTTTCTTCATGACTGTTTATATTATGTAGATCAGACAGAAGTATTTTTTCCCACTGATGACCCTCTAGGGTCATACCTTTCATGGAAAAATTTAGCTCAAGCTCTTCTAGTTGTTGCTTAAGTTCTTTCTTCTTTTCAAAAATGTTCCCAAAAACCTCTTTATTCCATATTCTAACTTTCTGTTTAACTTTCTTTAACTTCTGAAGAAGTCTGAATTGGGTTGTCCCTGTGCCTTCCCAAACCCACCACTCTTTAATTCTGTCCATAATGTCTTCATGTTCGAACCACATTTTCTCAAATTTGAAATTATCATGGAAAGGTTTTGTCCAATTGAAGAAATTGAGGACTATTGGATTATGATCTGATCCTATTCTGGGGAGAGAAGAAAGATGGAAATTCTGGTCCAAGATCCAATTTGAAGAGATAAGAGCTCTATCCAGTTTTACCTGAATTAAGTTTTCCCCTAATCTTCTGTTGGACCATGTAAATTGATTTCCATGAAGCTCTATGTCCATAAGATTAAGAGTTGAGATGAAGTCAGCAAATTCTTCCATGCCAAGGGAGAATTCGGAACTTCCCCCAAACTTTTCTCCAGGATTCAAAGGAGTATTGAAGTCTCCCATAACCAACCAATTCATGCTTTCAACCTTGCTTCTGAACAAGATTAATTCTTTCCATAGACTTCTTTTACCAGTAGCAGTATTGGGTGCATAAATATTAGACAAAATCCAGCTAAGATTATTTTCAAGGATTTTAAAGATAATAGCTAAATGATTCCGGGAGGAGATGAGTACCTTACCGTCAACAATCTTTGTATCCCAAAATATTGCTAAGCCTCCAGAAACCCCTTGAGAGTCAACAACAACAAAGGCAACGTTATGCCAAAAATGTCTTTTGAAGTCTTCAATTGCTTTACTTTTCATTTTAGTTTCCTGAATGAGAAGAATGTTGGGTTTGTTTGCTGTTTTAATTTCCTTAAGCATTCTTTGCTTAGGCCCTCCATTAAGGCCTCTGACATTCCAAGAGATTACCTTCATTAAAAAAGTTTTGGAGATGCATTTGCCAGATGGCCTAGAGTTATCTGTGTACCATCTGCAATTTCCTTTTCAGTCTCTTTTTCTCTTGTTTCTCTCTTAGATGGCCTACCTTTTCTACAAGTTACTCCAAAATTTGTAGTTCTTCTAGTAGTGGCCCTTGTGATTCTTGAGGTGGAGGCTTCCTAGCTTCCAAGCTGCTTTTCTTCCAGGCTTTTTGAACCTCTTTTCTTTCTTTTCACTAAGATGAATCCTCATTATCACAGTCATTTTCCTTGTTAGATGGGGTAATTTCTCCATCCTCCTTTCCTGTGATAATATCAGCCTGCTTATCCATTTTAGAAGTCAGCTCCTCCACATCTGTGTCCTCTTTCTCTTGGTTTAGATCACATGCAATGGATTCTAGATCCTCTTTGCCTTTTTCTTGTCTCATTTTTAGCTTCTCCACAGATCTGCTCTTTATCAGCTCTTGATGAGCACTGGTTTTTTCTTCCTCTTCTTCCATGCATGAGAGAGAAATGTTAACTTTTTCATTTTCTTCATCAACCTCCATGTTCAGCTTTACTGGATTTGGAGTCAATGAGTTCAAAGCTGAATCCACTGATATCTCCCTTTTACTTTCTTCCTTATTCGGACCCAGATCTGCTTCTTGTTGGGACTCAATCAGCTTCTTAGGCTTCCAAAGTTTTCTATATACTGGTGGTATCTTTGTCTTAAATCCTTTTTTTCTTTCTTTAAGCTTGGAATGTCTCTCCAACCACCTATTTCCATAAGCTGGTTTAGATATCTGCTCTTTATCCACCTTATCTCTCTGATTCTGTCTTTGTTCTTCAAGAGTACCTGAGGGATCTTCCAGCTTTTGGACTGTTTGTTCAGGACATTTGCTGGAAAAATGCCCTAATCTGTGACATTTGCTACATCGTAACTGGAAGGCTTCGTATTCAATTTGCTGATTCCATTCTCCCAGTTTGGATTGCAGCACAATGTTATCAGGGAGCTCCTGATCCATTTCTATGGAGACACAGAATCGAGAAAATGCTAGCCTAGACCGATTTCTCGTGGGCCCATCCAGGCCAATGGGTGAACCAATCGATTTGGCAATGTGAAGGAGGATTTCATCATCCCAGAGATGCAGAGGAAGTCTTGGGAGTCTACACCAGATGGGTATGGCATGAATATTTTCAACAAATGGATTAAATCCGGGGTACCATTTTTAAAAAAAATGCCCCATGTTACCAAGGCACCAGGGACCACCCAATAAGACTGAGTCAACATCATATTGGAGGTTAAATCTAGCCAAGAAAAAACCTTTTGCCATAGTGGTGATAATCAAATCCCCTTTTGGTTTCCATCTACGAATGGCCCATTTCCTAATGGTGTCCACATTGGGTCGTGATCCCAAAAATTTGCTGACAAGTGCCAGATTGGTTTTCTCCAAAGCTCTTTGCAGACAACCGTCAGGTACCTGTAAGTGGGTCACCCCTTCAGCATCTTTTGTACTTTTAAAATCACATGCAGCCTGAGATCTCGCATTTTTGTCTGGAGGAGTCTTAACAACTTCCGCCCAGGCTCTAGACCCGAAACTGTCACCAATGAGCGCATATTTCGCTTTCAATGGTTCGTTAGCGGCAACATCACAGATCTTTGAAAGGCATTCAGTAGCCAGAGCTGCTGAAATAGTGCCTTCGAATCCCCCACGTAGCCCGCATGAAATTTCAAATTCGCAGCCCGCCATGCTTGTCTTGTATTAATAGATCATGGTTGACAAGGAGATCAGAAGCCATATTATTCGTGTTGATAGTTCTAACTACCCATGAAATCTAATTCTCCAGCTTTCATTTACTTTTTTCATCTTCCATGTCATACTGATAAACGATTTTCGGATACATTTTTCATAAATATATATACTTATTGAGAGCAGTTTTCATGGATGTAGAGGAAGAATGACGAAGTTGAGTGCAATGGAGAGAGAAAGGAAAAATTTGAGGGAGCAAAATAGGAGGGTCATTACCACTAAAATATTCAAAGGCCTCAAGCAACATGGAAATTACAATCATAACAATAGGGGAATGGTTAAGAACACACAGGGGTTATCAATCGCCTAGTAGATGGGAGTCAAGTGACCTATGGCTTAGTGACCTTCCATTCATTTATGAAAGATGGATTTGTGAAATTGATTTGATGGTTTGAGAAAGTGTAAATAGGGTTCTTAAGCATGTTTAAAGAGTTTTTCAGTCATGGTTCAGTGTTCTATTATTTTTTGGCATATTGAGCTAGTATTTACAGAGTGTGAACTATTGAGAGAAGTAAATGATAAAGCTCTAAGGAGTTGTAGGAGTTTGATTCTGAGATTTTGGGAGCACCTTAGGGATGGAAAAATTGAACTATTGAAGCTTGTAAGACTTTGTGGGTATCCTTAGATCCTTTTATCGACACTTGTTGCACAAAACATTATCTTAAGGGGCATAGTTGATAGTTTTGGTAAGATGAACAACAATGGTGTTTGGAGCCTTATGAATCAAGTTAGTGATGGTCCTAATGGTTTTCTGAGGTTTTTTAATAGGAGAGAAGACTAAGAAGCATTGAAGAATGTAGTAGGTGCATGATAAGATGGGAACCAGTACAAAGAGACCATGAGCAAGAAGAAGCGCAGGTAAGGTAAATGAACATATACACTTTGATAAATTGAAAGAATAATTACTAAGATTAGGTAACTCTTTATATACATAAATTATATAAATATTGATTTCCAAAGTTTGATAGATATTATAAATTGAAAATGCTAGTACATGTACATCACCAATAAATGAAAAAATAATCCATAATGTCTTAAATATTGTCAAGTGCGCATCATATTAATTTCGTACAAAAATAATCTCAAAAATGTAAGGTCTCATACAAAAATACCACGTTTCAAATAGTATTAACATGCACAATACATATAAAAATACCATATAGGTCTCATACAAAAATATCGAGTTCCAAATACTATCAAGTTCAAATGCCATATAGGCGTACATACAATGTTATGCACATAGGCATATAAAAAATGTCATGTAAGATATATATATATATATATATATATATATATATATATATATATATATATATATATATATATATATATCCCCTAATCATAAAAATATATCCCTCTCTTGGGCTTGTTAGAAGGTCCTCCCTTAGAAAAAGATGGGGATCTATGAGATGACTTTGGATTGTCTGTGCCCATGCTACAAGTCTTCTTCTGTTGAAGACTCGCCTGTAGCTGAACCTGTAAATGCAAACAATTTTTGTTTTTCAAAACTGAATTTATATATGTTTTCAACATGTATTTAAAAACATGCTATTTAAAGTATTTACATAAATACACACACTTACCATAAGCCCTTGGTTGCTTTGAATCTACATCTCACGTTCAGATGAGTCACTGGAAGCTCTTGGAGCACAAATGGGGGTATCAAAATGATGAGATCGAGGAGCATATGCCCTTGAGGTCAAAATGGAGGGGATTGAAGTTCCCTACATACACATAAGATCACAAAATCAAACATCAAAATTAGCCAAGATAGAACTAAGTACATGTATGTGTAATGACAATATTTTAACTAATTTTATCAATGTATAACTATTTTTTTTACCCCGCCATCCCTGTGAATCAAATGAACAAAGTTGCTACCTGTCATAGGTAACTCTTGTGTATACACAATGAAGGACATTACTAACATGTAATTTAACATAATATGAATAACACCAGCAATTTAACGAAAATACATGTTGTTTGAATACCTCAGTGAGTTATTGTGCAGATGAAATTGCAGTGGAAACACCTTTCTCTACTGGTTGCAGAGATGGTGGGGTGTCTAGTGAAGTCAGCATCTTAATTAAACATGTATCACATCAAGTTAGTTGAACATACATATATTTGAATTCAAAAGTTATATATATTATATATATATATATATATATATATATATACATACATACATACATAGCATATATATGTATATATATTTGCATCCCTGAAAATTTTACATAATTAACATTCTAAATTACCTCCGTGAATGTATGTGTATGCATGGTGCTAGCAGCATGTGGTCGGGATTATGATGCCCTTCCTGGGTGTTATAATATCAATGCATACATGTACAAATACAATTATTTGAAAAATTTAACATATATAAGTAAATCAAGTACTCTTATATTTTTGTAACACATAATAAAACACAAAAATACTTGCAAAGGTGACGTCAAAGACTGTAATCCAAATGTCTCACTCAAAAAGGCATCTGACATAGTGGCATTATCGTATGCACCCCCAGCACCAACTCCACCAAAAACAGTATGCATGAAAGTATCATCCTCCTCAGGCCCTAAATATATGCTACCACATGATGAGAAAATATGTGGCCTCATGCTAGTACTCCCTGAGGAAATACTCTGTGTACCTCCACGAGCATCTAGATCATAAATCTCCCTTGTATGTTGAGCAAGGGTATCAGATAGCCCCTGAAGCACATGGATTGTATCAATATCTATTGTCTCCTTCACTGATGTAGGGACAGTCCCAAGGTTAGGTGTTTTCTGTGCGGGGACTCTAACCTATTAAATAGGTGCACATTGTGCACCTGTTCAATCTTATGCAGAGCATTTTCCTTGGCCCTGGAAATCCCAAAAATCAAAATAGTGCGGGATCTCATTGAGGATAAACTTGCAATAGAGTATCCTCAAAAATTATAGAGGCACATTGTTGTTATTGCAAGGTGGAAAATCAAACACCATCCACGATCGGTCCCAAAAATTATTTTTAATCAAAAAATTATTTCACCAGTGGATGGGAAACCATTTACATGAAAATGGAACAGGCAAATTGGTGTGGGGGTTTGTGAATAAGGTGCATATGAGGCCTTTTGTAATTTATTTTTTCTTTCCATCCACATATGACAATTTTTTGGAATAATAAACCCTACAATGCTCTCTATAAGATGTCCAACAATCAATTTTCCCCATCGTCACGTCAACTTGAGCCACTAATGCCTCTAATGTGTTTATAAGAGAGGTGTGGTGGAGGTTTATAGAATGTGAATCCCTCATTGGTTTGATTAAATCCTTAATTTCAATCTTGTTTTCAAGTATTAGGGCTGGTAAATCTTCTTGACTTCCCAGGGGATGTTGAGCAACTATAGGAGGGCTAGGAGGGATGATAGGAATAACAGGGTTTGGTTGTGGTTGATTGCGTTGACCTTGAACTATAACAATAAAAAAAATGTATTCAATTTAAATTCTACTCTATAATTATAAAAATTTTAATTCAATTTCAAGAAAATAATTGTGCTTACCTACTCTCCATGGTGCCATCGTCGATTCCGATCTTTGTGACGATTCTGAGACAATCGTTTAAGCAAGATCCAGCTGAAAAATGAAATGTGAGGGCACGACTTTGTTGTGAAACTTACGTTTGGGGGGAGTAAAAATAATAAAGGCTTGGAATTTTTTTTAATTTATAAAAAACATAACGTGTACGCATTATTGGTTTGGAAATTACCAAACCAAAGAAAATATAATGCGATCACGTTATAACAAAACGCGTACATGTTTTATTCATTTTCATTTTTTTGTCCACATTTTGGCCCCCCAACTTGGTGCACTTACCCTACTATTTTTTCTTCCTGTTGTCTTTATGCAAAGGCCTTTAACCACTTGGTTAAGTTCTAGAATGTCTCTAATTTCTCACAAAATTGGAATCTCAATATTCAACTTCCTTAATTCGTACATCAGTGTAGTTTTTTCTTTGGAAACGGTTTCCTTAAATTTCTTAGGGAGGGTAATTGTGTGAACATTCTTATCCTTGGCTTTAGTGGTTTCCTCATTTTTTTTTAAAAATAGGGTTATCCTCCATCTTTCTTTCATGTATCTTTGTAATAACCATTGGTGTTTTGATCAATGTCTTTCCAGATCTCAACTACAGGTTATTGATAGAATTTACTTGCATTTTCCCCTCTTGTCAAACTACATTACTTTAAATTAGTTATTGATTTTTTAGATTTGGGAATGGTAGATGAGAGTTGGGTCTGAGTTACTTTTCCTCCCCATGGTTTTAATAGTGGCAGTGGCACCAAATCCTTCTATGGAGGATATTTTCTTGGTTGATTGAAGGTTTTTGTTGAGACCATTATTGATTTGACCATGGTTGTGGATTAACTAGTGGCATCCATTTTTGTTAATTGAATTGAGGAATCCAGGGTTGTTGGTTGGGGAAAATCATCTACATTTTGTTATTTCCAATCATGTTTCCCCCAAGTAGATGGAAGGGCTTGGTTGGGCCACTGCATCAACCAAGGGTTTGGAGGAAAGGAATTTTCATTGTTTTCTTTCTAGACATGGTTTGTCTTTGTTGTTGGTTGAGTATCCTTGTTAAATATTTCATTCAGAAGAGGAAGAAAGGTACAGTGAATAGTGTCATGCTCATTGATTTCACAAATTAAACACATGTATATGGTCTAAAGGGCAATCCTTTAAAGGATGCATTTTCCTACACCTAGGAAAATACATGTTCAAAGGTTCTTTGGTAGTATTTTATTTTGGATTTTAACCCATCCAAGGTAGAGGAAAATTGTGTTAGGATGTCATTTTTCATGTTGGAAAGTTCTTCCATGTGTTGGAAAGTATAAGAGGAATTCTTCACAGTTATTTTTTTCCTAATACTTCCCCCTGTTCTAGAATAACTCCTGTACAACTCAACAGTTTGGTGGAGGGTAAACTTATTCACATCTCCTCTTCCCATTAGATTAAGATACTCTCTTTCTTCTTCATAGATTCCTTTGAGAAAGACGGTTTTACTTAGTTCTTCATTGTGCTCGTATCCACTCCTTTTATGGACAAAAAATATATTTTTCTAAGTAGTCTTTCAATTTTTCATCCTCTTTTTGTCTAATTTAAAATAATTCCTCCTTCATATCCCTTCCCCTACAATAATGCTAGTATTTATCTAGAAAACTAGTTTCCATTTCATCCCAAGAATGCATGGAGTTAGGTTCCAACCCGATAAACCACCCCATGGAAGAATCTTTGAGAGTGGAAGGAAAGAACTTGAGCATCTAGTTTTCAATTTTATAGTCATAGTCTGGCATAAGATTTTGAACTCAAAAAAGATTGTATCTGGGTCTTCTATGACATTCCTTTAAATGTGGGTAGTATATATGGAGAAAAAAAATTCATAGGGGCTTCTTCTTCTTCTTCATTTAGGAGAATGGGATAAGTAAAAGTTTTTCCCATGGGCTTATTCCCTTGGGGAGGGTCTTCTACTTGATCACCCATGTATGTGAAGAGATTGTGTAGCACACAAGTTTCAAGTTCAATCTCAATCTCAATTTATATTCCATGGGGTTTTTTATTGAATTCTTATAAGCGTTCTTCACTTGATGTTAATGGTTGGGATTTTTTATGTATATATCTTCACTTAGATTTCTGAGGTCTTTACATTAGTTTTTATCCTATAAACAGAGGTTGGGATCATTACTAGTTATATATTCTTTTCTTTAATGGCACATGTCCCCAAAAATGGTGCCAAAAATGATAGGTCTTTTTAATTTCCAATCAGTTAAACAACTAGCTTACAATTGATGTCATTTAGACCAAGGATGTGTCTAAGGAAGTTTACAAAGAAGAAAAGGAATATATAACTAGCAGTGGTAGTTTTGGTGTTTTGAGGGGTTTGATTGTTTGCTTGGGGTCATTCGTTTATTTAACTAACTAATGAAAGTAACAACTTCTAATATATTCAGAATTAAAGAAATTTTAATTTATTGAAATCAACATGCAAAAAGGAAATGTTTTTAAATAATGAAACTACTCTAAAACAAGACTTGTTAGAATTGAAAATACTCAGAAAAAATCTTGGAGGAATTGAAATTACTTTGAAAGGATATTGGCAAAGAATTGACAGTGTTATGTAAATGAAATATAGTGAAATAAATTCCATTTCAACTGCAATACTACAATATTGGAAGTAGTTGTTATCAATCATACTCATAATTCATTATTATAAGAAAATATGAGCATAGATACCAATGCAACAAGATAAGTCCTTGGTCGAGTGAGCCCTTTCGCTTCCTTGACCTTGGTTTTTCATCCTAATTTTCTCATAAAAACATGCGTTTATTGATTAAATTTTTTTTTTCTTACATATAACTAAAAATGACTTACAACAAGTACTTTCTTCTACATACATTTATATCCTCTATATTACACATTCTATATCCTATCAAGACTACAGTTTTATAGCTCATTCCTCAAAAACACGCCCAGGATTCTTGGTGGATGGATATGAGGAAAATTTTAGAAGTTTTTTATAATTCATAAAAGAGTGCTAGGAACCAGGTTCCTTGTTTATATTCTTCATTAAATTCTTCAAGTGATCCTTATGATGGAGGAGATTGTGTAAATCTAAACAATGACAACTAGCACTGGTGATTATCATGAATTCATTACCATACACACATCACCACACATCTCTTCAAGGAAATTAGTTGGGAAAAAAAACCGTAATCATTAGTCCACAATATTCAACATAGGATAAAATGTATTATTTCCTACTTTGGAAATAATCAATTCCAACCATCCCATGCATTGATCACTATGTTTGGAAGCAAAAAGTATTACAATGTTTTATTTAATGGGTCAATATATAGACTCATCACTATAAAAATTAGGGTTGTTACCCACTACCAATTGGTGGAGGGACTGGTGATGGAGTGATGACACTATGTTCAAAAATTACTCCTCGGTACTATTAGATATCAAGTCCCTTCTCCTTCACTCTTTGCAAGTAGGATATCTGGTGGAATTTGAATTCCTTTCTCACAATGGGGCTTAATCATATCAATTGGATATGGAATTCTAAGGTTGAGCCCAAAAATTTTCATTTTCTCTATTTTTTGATCCATCAAGGCCACCTTGTTGAGGAGCAGCTCAAAACATATTGGAACTCCTAGGCCCAAATGCCCCGCTTGTTGCCTAAACTAAAACCTTCATATATCATTTCTAAATTTTCCTTTTGCTAGATATGTTTAGACATGGATTCATTCTTTATTCCATAACCATTTCAACCTAAGCCCTTTAATTGAAGAATAGATTTATTTGTGGATAACTCTTAATGGCCAACTTAAATTTATTTCATATGAAATTTATTCAAAATGACTAATTTATTTCAACTATAAAAATTAGAAATGCTTCTATCCTTAATCACAATCTCATTTCTCCACTATTTACTTGTAATGATAAAATTTTTATATCCATTAATCTTTGGTGTGAGTCATTTTCCACGTCACGTGGTGTTTCATCTCAGTGAGGTGAGGCCATATGTCTGGGTGTCATAAGGGTCATCATTAGATTCCTTACACGTCAGTGCATTATATGGGAGTTACTTCCATTTTTGTAATGTAACTCCCCTTCTCCACTTGAGGAGGTATGATTACAAAGCACTCAGGGTTACACAACACCACCTATTTGTACCCCTTACCTTTTTCAAATCTATGAGATGGTGAATGATATTTTCCCCTTTCAATCCTTGTATGTACATTTTCATGTTTGATGTTCTCGTTATCCCATAGATGCTCATGTTTTCACATTTTCAAATTCTTTTTCATGGTATCAGAGTGCACATTATTGGGCTCTGTGCTAATCACCATCTAATGTTTCCCTCTTTCTCTCCATTTTTGGCTTTCAGGTTTTATTTGCAAGCTTCGTAATGGATATTCCATTTTGCTCTACTTTCATTGAGTTGGTCTCATTTCCTAGTTTAAAATTGTGTTCGTGATTTTTTGGGGTTTTCAGCCTTATATGCGTGCTCTGGAGGTTTACTTTTTTTTAGGTTGTAGATCAGGTTTTAATAGTGTCAGTTTAGAGGTTTTCAATAGTCTTGTGGAATATTTTGTTTTTCCCTAGCTCAACCCCAGCTCACTGAGCTAAAAACTAAGTTTTCTCCAACTCAGCCCTTTGGCTCAACTCTCCTCTGCCTCATGCATTGTTCCAACTCGCTATGTGTGCATTATGCATTAATTTTTCTACTGTGGGTTTGTTTTTTATTGGTCTTCAACCGCTCATGCTTCACTTGGTCTAAACCTACCTTGGTTTTCTCACCCTACTCCACGTTGATCTCTACGCACACCTCCTTGATCATCGTGTTCGCTTGAATTCCCATGTTTTGTAACGAATTTGACCCTGTTCATTTTACTTCATCTCCCGAGCTCTCTGGTTCACTCATCGGATTTCTCTAGTTTGTTGCCCCTACATGGGCTCATCCTTTGACCCTGTCGTTAACCAATTCACTTTGTGCCTTTGTCTTACTATGTTGATTTCCCTTCGTGTCATCTACTATGTTTGGAATATGAACCCCGCCTAACTTGTGCATCATTCCCCCTTGCCTCAGGTGTTATAACTACCCCTCCATCTTGTCGGTTACCTCTGTAGACCTTCTATGTGGCTTCCCTCCAACTCAACACCTCAGCCTCCTTGCATTCACAATATGACACCCCATCAACTCGGCATTCAACTCTGCACCACCTAGGCCTATAACACGTGTCAACTCGAACTTGTCCTAACCCATCTGTAAGATCAGTCCAACTCGGTGCCCACACATCGCACAACCCGATTTACCAACTCACTGACATTAGTGTGACTCAGCCTAATCTACCTTGGATTCACTGCATGTCGACTCGGCATCTCCTATGTGTTGACCCGCTCAACTCAACTCGTTCAAATGGCTTACTCAACTTTATCTCAGCACGCATCACCTACCTGCTCAATACCTTGACTTTTTGTAGTCATTTTTGTGCCCTTCACAGAATAGGAAAATCACATGCGCATCGGCCTATCACTCGGCGGGTGTTAGGCGCTCACCCAAGGCACACGCAGGCACCGAGTCTCTCCTTTATGTGACTTTTGTGAGAATGCATCATCTTAGGATAGACAATCAAATGTAGGACATAAGAGAACTAAACCACATTCTTATGAACTTAGGAAGAGTTGTCATCTAATTGTATGCAAGTAAGAGAAATAATAAAAAAAACATGGAGATCATTCATATAGAAAGGAAATTCATAAGCGTTGAACACAGATGATTTGTAACAAAGCATTATATTCATACTATCAATGTTAATAACCCACATTACATACCTTGAGGTCATAACAGATCCTCATATAATTATGTAGAGCTAAGTCATGCATCAAAGCTATATTATGATCATCATATTACATAGAAAAATGCAGACCCATCCCTTTATGTGTGTCCTTGCTCACAGAGCTCTCCTAAACCCTAGCCATAACACCCTCCACGTTTTTTACTACAAGGCTTCACCTCTCTTCAAATATATATTTTTCTTCTATCGAGTGCTTGTATATATAGCCTTAGCACCCACCACCATGCCTTCCAGAAGTTACAGATCGGTCATCAAGTGTTGAAGTGGTCCTCCAAGAAAGAATGCCTTTCCAGATCTAAAATCTCCATTAATTACAATGATGTCTTCTGGAAACCTCCATCGCATGCCTAGAATATTCCCTTTTTGATCCACAGTTGCCAGGATGGCACCTTATCCATAAGGGTCATGCTTTTCTCATGTGCTGTCTGGGATGCCGAATGCAGCTAAGTACAAAACTTATTTTTCCTTACATGTGTGTCGTATGTTATGAAAAATACTTCCAAAATCCTTTCCCTACATGCCCTAACCCACGTGCCTTTCTTCAACTAGGTCCTGCACACCCACGCACCTTTTTGTACTTAGATGATATTTTGGGGCCCAACATTACCCCACACTAGGCTTTTTCTCCATCCACGGAAACACTCTTCAATAAAAAATTAAAGAATGGTGGATCCTTACAAATGGTTGGAATGGAAGAATGAAATAATGGGGAACTTTATTTACTTATGGATGAGGAGAGGGAAATCCTTCCTTAAATCAGCTTCTAATTTCCCCCAAGTGTTGACCTCATTCTATGCTTTTTGACAAAGGTCACACACCAAGGCGCTCACCTCTTAAAAAATAAGCTCCTCTCCCTTAGCGCTCATTGTCTCCACAATCTCCTCCAGTTATTTTCCCAAATCCTCAAGCGCATCCATCCTTTAACTGATTTGAGGGTAAAATTCCTTTAGCCGGTTCTTGATTGAGCCCCACAAGGTCTCAATGGCCTCTAATTTCTTTTCTACTTTGGCTGGGATCTTGTCTTTCTCTGCCCTATTCCCCTTATTCTTTTCCTATAACTCCTTGAGTTCTAATTTATGGGTGACAACCAGGATACTTGTCACTATATCTATGTCTGTGCAGTTGTTAAAGGAAACCTCAACAACTTGCGTGGCAGATTTTACATCAGCAAGGAATTTATTGTACTGAGCAAAAATTTCCACAACCTTAATCTTGTCCTTCTCCTTAAACATTGATGCCTCTTCTATAGACTTTAAGGCCAGTGGTCACCTTTCTATGGTGAGGATGCGAGTCAAGTCTTATAGGTATTCCAGGGCTGACCCATACTTCTGCGTGGGTGGTGTTAGATATAGATGCTCTGAGACAATGGCAGCCGTGATCATCTCTATTTTCTTGTATGCCTCACGCACTATTACCTTTTCATCTTTCAACTCACGCTTTAATTGAGCGTTGATTAGTTCCTCCTGCTTTAGGTCCGTGGATTTCTCTAGGAGCTCCTCTTCCCTTTTCTCTAATTCTACCTCTAGGAACTTCACTCTGTCATTCCTCCTGAAGATCCTG
Source organism: Taxus chinensis (assembly GCA_019776745.2). Taxonomy (NCBI): domain Eukaryota; kingdom Viridiplantae; phylum Streptophyta; class Pinopsida; order Cupressales; family Taxaceae; genus Taxus; species Taxus chinensis. Next base: position 1,045,044,037 of record CM034146.1, on the reverse strand, counting down.
ACTTCAACTTCAATTGAAACCTTGTTGAGCACGTTACAAACCTATTCATCTGATAAACATTGAGCATTTAACAAGGGGTTCATCCCTTTTATTTTTAGTACTTACATCAATGATCCTTCTCTTACCTTAAATTTTGGCTCATTAATGTGGGATTCAAATGCCCATGACTACATCTTCCTTGTCTGAGGGTATGCACCTTCCTCATCAAAAAAATTCATGGCTAGAAGCTTCTCCGTTGGCACAGTTCTCTGGAAGCGTGTGCACAACACCTTGTTCAGATCATCAATATAGCCCATTCCTTGAACTTTTGATGCTTTTTTTCTCTTCCCCCATGTGTGTGTGGACTTTGGAAACCTCATAGCCAAACTGGGATCTCCTCTCATGTTATCATATTATTTTTCTACGCTCTCCTCCTCAAATTCCTTCATCACCATGTCTGTATTGCATTCCACTTCTTGTTCCACTACGTCCTTGATGATTTTTGCCACTTATTTCTTTGTGGCCTCATCTACCTATTCATTTGTGAGGTTTGTGGTCCTTTTCTCTTTCGTGACTTCTTCCCTGCCTACCCCCTTGCCTTGGGTTTTAGCTTCTTCTTCATCCTCCTCCTCTCCTCCTTCATCTTCAAAATTGTGTATCTCATAGATGGGATGGTCTTCACCTCCTTGTTTATCTTCATCATCATCTCTGTCACTGATGTAGGCATCTAGGTCTTCTGTTTCCTCTGAATCAGCCTCATCCATTACCTTTTCCTTCTTCCTTATTGGAGATTCCAGTATAGGGGATTCTTCTCTTTCTCTTTCTTTGATATGTGATGTCTTTCTTGGTGATTCCTCTTGAGTGAGGGGCTTGTCATGCTCTGGTTCCTCTTCTTTTGGAGTCTTTTCTTTGACTAGAGACTTATACCTCCGTGCGTAAGTACTAGGCTTAGCGCTTGTCTCCGAAGTGTTTACTGCCTATGTAGATGGGAAAATTGATTCCTTCTACACCTCTTCTATTTCTCTCTTTCTAGGCATGGCCTTTTCCCTTCCTGTAGGGTCTTCAAGAATGGAGACATCATTCTCCAAGTAAGCACCTTTTTCAAATTTAGGCCTTATACACAGATACACCCTTGCTGCGGTCCTTCCTACAACTGGTAGCGTTAAAGGATTCATCATTTGTATCTTGTGGGAGACATATCTCTCCATGTACGCATGCTTCTTTAGGTAGACTAGCTTCTAGCACAAGTCACGGTGGTCTACATCTACCTCAGTAAGGTTGAACCTTAGTCTCTTGGCCTCCTTGAACTAATTTTCTCTGGATTGGAAGTATAATGCAGTGAAGGAGAATGGTAGTTTGCACCATGAACTCATGTTCTCATCATTCATCATAAACCTGCCAATGCAGAAGTGTTGGTATATTGCAAACTCTTCCTCTCCACTCACGAGTGTAGGTAACTGCTCTGGGATCCTCCACTCAGCCCCGAATGCATCATGCATTCACTTATACCATTTCTCTAGATGCACCTTATGGGCGGTCATAATGGTTTCACAAGTATATTTTGCAAACCTCTTTGTGGGAGAGGGATCCTCTTCTAGATAATCACAAATAAATTTTTCTGGCCCATTGGGCACTCCAATCTCTGAGAAAACAATTGTGAGAAGAACATTTCTAAAGAGTATCTGTTAGTGCAGAATCACAGCACCCCCAAATGAGCTCTAAAAGATCTTCTTTTCTAAGGAATAGTCATTCGGTGTGATTTCATAACATTGAACTTTCCCCAAGGTGTGGGACCTTGCAAAAATAGGAAAATCTCTCTAGAATGAAGGTTGGTTCCTCTTCCTAATCTAGCTGCCACAAGCTATTCCAGTGCATGCAAGCTAATCTAATCATAATCTAACTTCCAAGGAGACAAGGAGAGAAAGAAAACAAGTAAAAATAGAGCCTACACTAAAACGGTGATACTCCAGAGAAGGAAAGTGTTGATCATCTACCAAAACTACCATGGAACAAGGAGAGGTGAGAACTGGAAAGGATGTAAAAGTGCATCACCGACCAGAGATGGATTTCACACAGAAAATGTTCCAAACTCCATGAACATAGCTCCTAGATCTACAAATAAACATTCAAAACATACACAAATACCCTGTAAATGAAGAGAGGCAAGAAGATGCAATAAAAACGAGCAAAGGATGGACAAATGCATCACAAAAACATGTTTTATTGCTTCATACATTTACATAGAACATCATTCATGAGAAACAGGTAAAAAAATCCATTTATAAAGCATGGGAAGAGGTTCAAACTCCATTTTGACCCTGGGAAGAAAAGAAGGGAGAGGCAAAGAAGAAAAATGAACAACCCTTGAAAAATGTGCCTCTGTTTACATTTTATAGAAGAAACATGAGAAGAGAGGAAAAAACGTGGGATTTGTTCCAACCACCTTTAAAAATGCATTTTAATTCTTCATCTATTGATGGGCTCGATGCAAAAGCTCATATTTCCATGTATCTACTTCGCGGACCAGAGAAAATGACCCATACTTCATTAAATATGGTAGTTGAAACTACTTTTTTTTGGTTTTTTCCATGCCAAAATGTGTTTTGTAATTTTCTCCCACAAATATCTACCAAAATACAAAATTAAAGACTCCGTGATGAAGATAATCTCTAGATATTTCCATTGGTACCAAGATTGTCAAAAATGGAGCTCTAGATCAAAATATATGGCCTTCTACATTTTTTCCTTGCGTTTCCTGCAAATTTGGCTTCGGGTGAATTTTGAACTTATTCCCCGCAAATCCTTTGATGACATGGCATCCATTGGGGTTAGTGGAGGCAGGGGCTTCCTTTTTTCCATTTTATAATTTTTGACAAAAAGTCAAAAAATTCAATTTACCTCTGAAGTCCCGCATCCCCGCATTAGCTTTTTGATGGGGCTATGGGTCACATTTTGATTTTATGCCTTTTGGAAGAAAAGGAAATTTTTCACTTTTTCCTCTGATGCCCCACCAGTCTGATGGAGCATTTTCCAAAAACCTTTGTATGCCTTAAATGTCTAAAATATGGACTGAAGCACAAATGGTAGTAAGTTAACCCAAAAATAAGGGGAGCTTATTTTGGTTAACAACATCTTCTCTCCCTCATACGTGTTGCTTTTAATTTCATCTGCGATGAAAGCGGAAAAGTTGTATATGGTCCCTTTTGATATCTTATAGCATATGTTCATCCATGCCTTGTTCACTTGCGTCCACCATTCCTGGTCATTGAGTTTGGTGACTAAGTGTGCAACCATCTTCATCACTGGGTCTGGTATCTCTAAGATGTCAAATTATCTCAAACCCTTCTTGTAGTCATACACGGCTAGTCTCCTTGATGTCCTCCTTGTCACTTATATCATCGTCAATGTTATCTCCTTCACAATTGAGGTCTATGAACTTAGATTTTAGGTATGGTGTGATGCACATCTTGCGCCCAATGAATTAAAAGTGATCTTCATGTATGCATGACATCAACCATTGATAAAGGCGCTCATGTTTTTTGAAGTAGGGTAGCTCGTATAATTGTAATATTCCTACCTTCTCCAATTTGACATTTACTTTTGTTGAGTTGTGGAGTTCAATTACTTCAGTTTAGCATGCAATGGAAACTTGCTAGAAAATATAGTAACCGACATCGGTCACCTAGGACCGGCATCGATCAAGTATGACTGGCATCGGTTAGGCAAGGGAGGAATTGGCAGCGGTTAGGTATAACCAACATCGGTTACCTGTGTGAGGATGTTTTAATTAACTCTCGGGAATTAGATCTATTTTTAGCAATAAAGTATATCTATTGATTGTAATTGCATGACTAAGTGCCCTAAGTATATAAACGACTATATACACATAAATCTACGGTTTAGAAGTAAGATATTAACAAGAATTAGAAAGAAATTTCAAAATTTGGTGAGAGAGAGAATTCTTGGTGATGAATCAAAAGCTTGAAGAAAGAAAGTACTGTACATTTGAGAGGTGTGGAAAGTCATATATCTTGTCAAAGCTTTGGATAATAGATTGGCTTGTTTCTTAGTGGATGTAGCCAACACTAGGTGAACCACATTAAATCTAGTGTTGATTTATGTCTCTTGGTTTGTATATTTCTTCTCGTAGAATATCTAATTTTATTTACATGTATGTTTGGATCTGATATGTTGTCTGTACAACCGGTGTGCTAACCCCAACAACTGGTATCAGAGCTTTGTTTGAGGGTTTTATGTGTTGACTCTACCCGGAGAATGAAGAATGCATTCTGACTGAATGGAATATAGCCACTATCAACAGAAAAAAAAATGGTACTGACAGAAACACAGTCCGATGGATTAAACCCCCCACTGATTGGCACAAGTTAAATTTTGATGGGGCCTCAAAAGGTAATCCGGGTGACTCTGGTGGTGGGGGCATCATCAGGGATCAAAGAGGCTGCTATGTTGCTACATTTTCTGGAAGAATGGGAAGACATACTAATCATTATTCCAAAGCCATGGTGGCTCTTTGGGGTATTAGACTTGCCAGAGATTGTAATATTAAAAAATATCATAATTGAAGGTGATTCTCTAATTATTATAAATCTTCTTAACAAAAAGCAACACCCCAGCTGGTCTATCAGGGATTATATTGAGGAAGCTATAGATATATGCAAAAGCTTTGCTAATGTCCACATCACCCATACTTATCGGGAAGGAAACAGGGTTGCCGACAGTTTGGCTAACTTAGGTGTTAATAATTCCTTTCAAACTTGGATTGGCAGGGACATTCTACCCGCTCATGTCAATAAATCCATCATCATTGATCTTCATGGCAGTGAAAATCATGACTAATGGCTGTATTTTAGATGCTAATGTGTGGATCCCCAAGTACATGATGATGACATCACAAAAGATTTGGATGATTGTTACGATTTGTGCAGGCTGGATTGCCATCATTTCTTGGCATGGGAGGAAAGCTGGGGAGCTGGGGAAATAATAACAAATGTAGCATTATAATTAAGCCAGATTTCACGGGAAGAACAGATTCAAATACCAAAAACACCGCTCGACCTGTCCCACACACATTGCAAGCTTTTTTACCATTGAAAACAGGAATATGAACAAAGGAAACATGGGGGGTCCGCCATGCAAAACCGAACCGACCCAAAATCTTGAGTGGAAAGAGAACATGGAGCTTTGGGAGTACCTACAAATTAGGGGCCTATCGAATTTCATTGAGAGGATTCAAGGCTTCAACCAAGACATCTCCATCAAATTCACCAAGGGTTAGAAGAACAGAATTGTCAAGTATAGTAACATGAAAATGGAAATTACAGAAGAGCTCATAGCTCAGATCATGGGTCTCAGCCTGGAAGGCACAAAATTCTTCAATAAGAAGGTCGAAAGGGAGTAGAAACCAAGAAATTTCTAGAACAGGGAGAGAATCTTGAGTTTGTAACTGCTGGCCTCAAGTTGGAGTCGATCCCTGTACCTTTTGATGAACTTGCCAAAATGGTGGTAAGGTATGTTACCCTTGAAGGAAGATATGTGACTATTCATCACAAGCATCTGATTTTTCTGAATCATTTTTGTAGAAATAACATTATTAGCTTTCCTCATTATCTGATCAACTCCTTGGAGAAATCTACAAGGGAAGTTCAAAATCACTCTAGGGTTGTCCCTCTGCACCAGGGCCTTATCCTCCTGATTCACCACCACTTTTCTAGCTGCCCTCCCATGAACCCTATCCCACCTCCCTCCTTCATACCCCCACCTGCCCATACTGCTCCCACTCCACCCCTGCTAAAAAGAAAGAATGATGATGTTGGCTCCAGCAAGAAAAGCAAGAAAGCTAAAATCCCTGCTTCCCAATGAGTCCTTAGGAGCCACAAGGACTTAGAACTAGCTGAAAACCTCCTGCATATTAGCATGCATGTGGAGAAGCCCAAAGAGGAGGATTTGCTGGAGAGGGTTGACAGATTGGAGAAGGAAATTCAAGAGCTCAAAGGGGCTCTAAAAAACATGGAGAGAGCCAAGGGTAAAAGGATCCTTCAAAGTGAGGAGGAAGAGGGGGTCATAGATGAAGTCTTCAAGAAACTGCAGTCACTTGATGGCAGATTGGGGAATGCCAAAAGCCACAATGACTGCATTTTATCTACCCTCAAAAGCATTTATAACTTCATTGAACAACATGTCCACAGTGTTTGCAGTTTAAGTGGAATCAATGAAGACATGTGGGGCCCTAAAGAGAATAGGGACATTACAATCTCCCAAGTAGACATGAAGGACCCCTCTCAGGCCACTGCCATTGCCTTTTTCATGTCACTGCAGGCCATCAAGACCAAGATTGACAGGGCCATCAAGTAACGGGTTGTTGTGTTGCTGTTTTTTGGCTACGATCTGGCTGTCCTCGGGTGGTTCTGGAGATGTTTTTTGGCGGAGCTCGTTATTCTGTTTCTTTTTTGGTTTCTTTTTGATCTTGTCTTCTTAGATCTGGATCTCTGTACGTTTTGATCCACTTTTCACCTATATTGTAATATCTGGCTGTTGAACCTTCTTGGTTGACTGTTTTGCCCCTCTCTGGGCCTACTTCTCTCTTTTTTTCTATCTGGCTTTTCAGCCCTTTTGTATACAGGGTATAGTCCCTTCAAAACTATTTTCCCTTAATAAAAAAAAAACTTTTGTAGTGATACTTAGCAACAAATAACAAGAACATGGTGAGCTCAATACATTGTGAGAGTGAGAGTGAGATTAAGAGAGAGATAGATAGAGAGAGAGAAAGAAAACACGAGAGGGAGAGAAAGTGAGAAGTTTTCTAAAGCATTATTTTGTAAATGGTAGCTTGTGGCACCAAACTGACTATGCCAACATGTCTTGATGGCCTGGTTAATGTTATTGGAGGATTCGTTTCTATTCGGGATGGTATCGTTGTTTATAGGCTACCTTGTCTAGGCACAGTCCCTTAAGAGCCTTGAGACCAAAAAAGATATAACTTCGACGGGTGATTTCTCAGACTCTATAGTACTCAGAGATGTATCATAAAATCCAAAACCTCTACATAGGGACCCTCTACAAAATCCTATCTTGGGTTTTTCCATATCCTTTCAGTGCTCTCGATGTCCTATTATTTGTAAATGCTCTGAATACTGTAGTTTGAGTCAGTGTAAGGCTATCAGACGCTATATTTTGTAGAAAAATATCATAGGACTAAACCATCTACTCTAACACATCTGAATGCCATGGTGAATGATATTGGGGGCTTCATCTTGGTGCAGGACGGTGTCATTACTTCTGAGCTACTTCGTCCGAGTGGAGTCCCTTAAGATCCCTGAGACCAAAAACTGTATAACTTTGACGGGTGATTACTTGGTCTCCGTGGCACATAGAGACATCTTGTTAGATCTAAACCTCCATGTAGGGACCCTCTACAAAATTTTATCTCAGTTTTGTCCATCTCATTTTGGTGCTCTCACTTTCCTATTGTTGACAAATGCATGAAATACTACAGTTTGAGTATGTGTAAGGTTGTCCAATGCAATATTTTTCAAATGAAAGCTCGTGGGATCAAAACTTCTATGAAAAAATGTTTAGGTGGCCTAGTGAACACCATTGGAGGCTTTTTTTTGGTGCGGGATGACGTCATTGCTTCTAGGTTACTTCATTCAGGTGGAGTCCCTTGAGATCCCTGAGACCAAAAAACCATATAATTTGACAGGTGATTACTCGGTCTCCGTGTCACCTCGATATATATCATTAGATCCAAAACCTCCATGTAGGGACCCTCTACAAATTTATATCTCAGTTTTTTCCATCTCATTTCGGTGCTCTTGTTATCCTATTGTTTGCAAATGCACCAAATACTGTAGTTTGAGTCAATGTAAGGTTGCCTGATGTAATATTTTTCAAACAAAAGATCATGGGATCAAACCATCTATGCCAACATGTTTGGATGGACTGGTGAATGCTATTGGAGGATTATTTTTGGTTTAGGATGATGTCATTGCTTCCGGGTTACTTTGTCCAGGCGTAGTCCCTTAAGATCCCTGAGACCAAAAAACCATATAAATTTGACAGGTGATTAATCAGTCTCTGTGGCACCTCAAGATGTCTTTTTAGATCCAACACCTTCACGTAGGGTCCTTATACAAAATCCTATCTTGGTTTTTTCAGTCTCATTTTGGTGCTCTCGTTTTCCTATTTTTTGCAAATACATCGAATAGTGTACTTTGAGTCAGTGTAAGGTTACTAGATGCTATATTTTACAAACGAAAGGTCATGAGACAGAACCATCTATGCCAACACATTTAGATGGCATGGTTACTACCATTAGAGGCTTCGTTTTGGTGTGGGACAACGTTGTTGTTTCCTGGCTACTTTGTCTGAGCAGAGTCCCTTAAGAGCCCTGAGACCAAAAAATGTTATAACTTCGACGAGTGATTACTTGGTCTCCGTGACCCCTAGAGATGTCTCATCAAATCTGAAACCTCCACGTAGGGACCCTAGACAAAGGCCTATCTCATTTTTTTCCATATTATTTCCATGCTCTCGTTGTTCTATTGTTTGTAAACATGCAAAATATTACAGTTTGAGTCTATGTAAGGTTGTCTGATGCAATTATTTTCAAACGAAATCTCATGGGACCCAACCATCTATGCCAAAACATTTAGATGGCCTGATAAATGCTATTAGAGGCTTCTTTTTGTTGCGGGAAATTTTTTTTTCTTCCAGGATACTTTGTTCGAGCGCAGTCCCCTAAGAGCCCTAAGACAAAAAAACCATATAACTTCGACAGGTGATTACTCGGTCTCCGTGGAACTTCGAGACATCTCGTTATATCAAAAAAATCTAGATATGTACCCTCTACAAAAGCATATCTCAGTTTTTTGGATCTCGTTTCGGTGCTCTCACTGTCCTATTGTTTGCAAACTCTCCGAATAATGTAGTTTGAGTCAGTGTAAGGATGCTAGATGCTATATTTTGTAAATGAAATCTCATGGGACCAAACCAACTACGTCAACATGTTTGGATGGCCAGGTGAATGCTATTAGAGGTATCATTTCTATGTGAGATAATGTCCTTGCTTCTGGGTTACCTCGTCTGGGTAGAGTCCCTTTAGAGCCCTGAGACCAAAAAAGCTATAATTTTGACCAGTGATTTCTCGAAATTCGTAGCACCTGGAGATGTATTGTTAGATCCAAAACCTCCACATAGGTATCCTCTACAAAAAACTATATCAATTTTTTCCATCTCATTTCGGTGCTCTCGATGTCTTATTGTTTGCAAACGTGCTAAATACTGTACTTTGAGTAAATGTAAGGCTGCCAAATGCTATATTTTACAAATGAAAGCTCTTGGGACAGAATCTTCCATGCCAACACATTGTGATGGCATGGTGAAATCTATTGGAGGCTTCATTTTGGTACGGGATGGCATTGTTGCTTATGAGCTACCTCGTTCGGAGCGCAGTCCTTTAAGATCCATGAGACCAAAAACCCATATAACTTCGACGGGTGATTACTTGGTCTCTGTGGCACCTAGATACATATCATCAATCCAACACCTCCATGTAGGGACCCTCTATAAAAGGATATATAAATTTAATCCATATCATTTTGGTGCTCTCGTTGTCTTATTGTTTGCAAACATGCGAAATACTGCAGTTTGAGTCTATGTAAGGCTGTTCGATGCAATATTTTTCAAAAGAAAGCTCGTGGGACCAAACTGTCTAAGCCAACACGTCCAAATGGCCTAGTGAACACTATTAGAGGCTTCGTTTTTTTTGTAGGATGGTGTCGTTGCTTCCAGGATACTTCATCTGGAAGCAGTCCCTTAAGAGTCATGAGAAGAAAAAACCATATAACTTTGACGTGTGTTTACTCGGTCTCCATGGCATCTAGAGATGTCTCGTTAGATCCTAAACCTCCGCATAGGGACCCTCTATGAAAGTGTATCTCGGTTTTTTCCATCTTAGTTTGGTTCTCTCGATGTCCTATAGTCTATAACGTGCAAAATACTATAGTTTGAGAGCGTTTAAGTTTATTCGATGTAATATTTTTCAAGCAAAAGCTTGTGGGACTAAACCGTTTGTGCCAACATGTCTAGATGGCATGGTGAATGCTATTGGAGGCTTCATTTTGGTGTGGGATGGTGTCTTTGATTTCAGGCTACTTCGTCCGGGCATAGTCCCTTAAGAGCCCTGAGACCAAAAAACTATATAACTTCGACAGGTGATTACTTGGTCTCCATGGCACCTAGATATATCTCGTCAGACTCAAAACCTCTACATATAGACCCTCTAAAAAATTATATCTCAGTTTTTTACATCTCATTTTGATTCTCTCGCTGTCCTATTGTTTGCAAACACGCCGAATATTGTAGTTTGAGTTAGTGTAAGGTTAACATGCACTATATTTTGCAAACGAAAGCTCGTGGGACCAAACCATCTATGTAAAATTGTCTAAATGTCCTGTAAATGCTATTGGAGGATTTTTTGGCTCCTTATGCTCTTAGTGCTTCCAGGATACTTTGTCTGGGCATAGTCCCTTAAGAGACCTGAGACCAAAAAAACCGTATAACTTCGACGGGTGATTACTCACCCTTTGTGGCGCCTAGAAATGTCTCGTTAGATCCTACACCTCTGTGTATGGACCCTCTACAAAATCCTATCTCATTTTTGTCCATCTCGATTTGGTTCTCCTTGTCCTATTGTTTACAAATGCACCGAAGGTTGTAGTTCAAGTCAATATAAGCCTACTAGATGCTATATTTTGCAAACGAAAACTCGTGAGACTGAAATGTATGTGCCAACATGTCTGGATGACTTGGTGAACACTATTGGAGGCTTCATTTTAGTGTGGGATGGTGTCGTTGCTTCTAGGATACTTCATCTGGGTGGGATTCCCTTAAGAGCTTGAGACCAAAAAATTGAATAATTTCGACGGGTGATTACTCAGTCTCTGTGGTACTTAGAGGCTTCCCCTCAGATACTACACCTATGTATAGGGACCCTAAAAAAATCCTATCTCAGTTTTTTCCATTTTGATTTTGTTCTCTTGTTGTCATATTGTTTGCAAACGGGTGAAATACTCTAGTTTGAGTCTGTGTAAGGTTGTCCGATGCAATATTTTTCAAACAAAAGATCCTGGGACCAAAAAATCTATGCTAACACATCTAAAATTCCCAGTGAATACTATTAGAGACTTTTTTTTGGTGTGGAATGGTGTCATTTCTTCCGGGCTACTTCATCTAGGCATAGTCCCTTAAGAGCCCTGAGACAAAAAAATGTATAACTTAGACACGTGATTAATCGGTCTCCATGGCACCTAGATACATCACGTTAGATCCACAACCTCCATGTAGGGACCCTCAAAAAAAATTCTATCTCAGTTTTTTCCATATCATTTTGGTGCTCTTGTTGTCTTATTGTTTAAAAATGCATTGAATACTATCGTTTGCATCAGTGTAAGGCTATCAGACGCTATATTTTGTAAACGAAAGCTCGTGGGATTGAACCGTCTACGCCAACACTTACAGATGGTCTAGTGAAATCTATTGTAGGATTTTTTTTAGTTTCCTACACTCCTAGTTCTTCTAGGCTACTTCATCTAGGCATAGTCCCTTAAGAGCCCTGAGACAAAAAAACCATATAACTTCGATGGGTGATTACTTGGTCTCCATTGAACCTAGAGATGTCCCGTCAAATCCTACACCTCCACGTAGGGACCCTTTATGAAATAATATGTCTATTTTTTCCATCTCTTTTTGGTGCTCTCACTGTTTTGTTGTTTACAAACGTGTCAAATACTGTAGTTTGAGTCTGTGTCAGGATGTTCAATGCAATATTTTTCAAATTAAAGCTTGTGGGACCAAATTGTCTGCACCAATACATCTAGATGGCATGGTGAATGATATTAGAGGATTTGTTTCAGCTCCCTAGGATCTCATTACTTCCAAGCTACTTCGTCCGGGCGTAGTCCCTTAAGAGCACTGAGACCAAAAAACTGTTTAACTTTGACAAATGATTACTTGGTCTCCATAGAATCTAGAGACATCCCCTCAGATCCTACACCTCTACGTAGGGACCCTCTATGAAATCTTATCTTTGTGTTTTCCATCTCTATTTGGTTCTCCTCGTTTTCCTATTGTTTTCAAACACATGAAATAGTGCAATTTAAGTCTGTGTAAGGCTACCAGATGTAATATTTTTAAACGAAAAGATCTGTTGGTGTGTGTATTTTCCACATCATTAGGTAAGTCATCTCACTTAGGTGAGATCGTAGGTCCATGTGTCATTCAGGGGTCATTATGAGATTATCTTACGCATCAAAAAGTTAGTGCATCAGTGCGTCAGTGCATTAGCACATTAGTGCATCAGTGCGTCGTATGCGTCATTGGGAGTTACACTTATATTCTAGGAATGTAACTTCCCCTTTCCACTTGAGTTGTCATGATTGCAGCACTAGGGGTTACTTAGCACCTCCTATATGTACACCCCATTTGATCTATGAGATAGATGAGAGTTTTATGGATTAACCAGGTTCTTCTCGTGTTTCAAATCTTTGCATGCACATTCGGTTGATGCTCGCTCCTCCCGAGATCTCTTCACACTACCATTCGCACGTTTGTTGATGTGCATGTCATCCCTCGTGATCCTCACTTGCTAGTTTTAAATCCTCTTTCAAGCTCATGGGACTAAAATGACAATGCACACGCATCGGGATGGACTGATAAATGCTAAGGGAGGTGTAACTTTGTTTTCCCTGCACTCCTGGTGCTTCCAAGATACTTCATACAGATATAGTCCCTTAAGATCCATGCATCCAAAAAAGGTTGTAACTTCACCTCATGATTTATTGGACTCTATGGCACCTGAATAGGTCTCGTCAGATTATACACCTCTGTGTTGGTACCTGTATGAAAGAAAATCAACACGTGACCTTCTTCGCACCTAACCTCCCGAGGTCGTGCCGAGAAAGCTGGTGTGAAAGTGATGACGATGATCAAGATAATTGGGAAATCTTATGTCTTTGACACGCAATAATGGGATATGCAAATCTAAGGCAAAGAATGCTCTCCTAACCTTAAGGGGTGTAATGGTACGGTTTGATATGATAGCTACATAGAGACTCCAATTGATGTCTAGTTCTACCAAGATTCTATTGATTGGTTTTGGAATGCGTGGAAAGTAACCTACAGGTGCCTCGTATGGGTTTCCAGACAAGGTCATGGAAATTGTGACAAGAGATGTAGCGGAGTTGCAAGAACTAAGGGAAATTTTTTGGTCTTTTCTAGAAAGTCTTATCCTAATTGGCTACTCTATATTCAACAATGAATGATGTGTAATAATATCATGTGGAAGTGGTGAAGATATGAATAAAAGTGTGCGTAAGCTAGTATCGATATCTAACTAACTAGCAGGCCCGATGAGTTTCGAGACCTATGGGTCACAACTAAAGACTCATTGAGGTTAAGGTCCTTGTATGGTCATGCATGCAATCAAATCCTATTTCCAGGAGCAATCCAAAATTTTGTAGGCTTCATTAGCAGCTATGTTCAATGTCTCTAACTATCTTATTTTCTCTGCTTATGTGGCAGTTGTACGTAAGATTGTTAAGCACAAACTTGTGTCGATGTCAGTTATCAACTCTGGTTTGTTGGGTTGTGGGACTAGGGGATCAAAACTATAAGTCTTTTCCTGTTACGGACCATTGATGGCCATGCAAGATGAATTGATTTGTTTTCAGTAAATAAACTATTTATAAAAGGAAATCTAAGCTATATTTTTGGTGTTTTCTCAATATATCAGAACAAAGAAGTAAAACAAGCTAATCTATGGAAAGTAAATGTTTTTGTTATTTTCTAACTTTTCAAAAAATGCATATAATATGATAAAATAGTTTCAAACAAATAACTAGCCGGATGTAGCTAATTATTTGTGCAGATGTGTGAATCTAAATCTAAGATCTATTCTAACTCCAATAAAATATTTCCAACCCTACCTCAGAAGTGAAGAACAAATCATGGCTCTAATAGATCTATTGTTCCCCCACAACTTCTCTAGCAATATTGAAGAGAAAACTTCCTATTGATTTGATCTACTTGCAATTATCTAGCTAAATGAAATGAATTTTTTCTCTACTCTATTTGATATGTAATTGAAATTAACAATTCATAATTGATAATTTGATAAACAAAGCAAACAAATACACAACTCTAACATGGAAGAATAAGAACCTTAGCAAATCTAGTAGTAGTAGTATCTGTCCCCTCAGTTATTTCCTTTCTTTCTCTGAGTGTTCATGTGAGTCCAAATGATTGGGAATGCAAAGAACAACAAGAAGAGGATGGTGCTTGAGCGATGGAAGCTTGGAAGCAATTTGACATAATGCAAGTAGAAGAGGGATAGCACAAGAGATCTGAGCTTGGCTATGCAACACAATGCGAGATACTCAAAATTCTCAGCCCCTTTGCTTGAATACAAGCATGGAATATATAGGAATGAAGGATAGAAGGTTACTTCATGCACAAGGAAATGAAGAGGTAGTTCCACTCATTAAATCTATTTAAAAATAGGAGCAAGGAGAACCAAGTAAACGAAGCTATTTTTAGAAAATTTGGCTCATGGATGCATTTAAAAAGCAAACTAAAGAGAATTGTCACATGTAATTTTATGCATGAATATTCTGGAAAAATCGATCAGGACTGCCATCCTATGCAAGGTGGTGATTTAAGGACCACTGCCCTACCTGGGTGGTGGTTTGCAAACTGTCACCCAGACAGGGCGGTGTGGTTTAGACATTTAATGCCAAAATGAGCACAGAAAGAAGGGGAAAGCTAGAAAAATGCAAGGAAAAGTTAAGTACGGCTATCCAGGCTACAAATATATATTTCGAATGGGTTTTTGGAGCTCGAACACCTTCTTGAAAGGATTTTGAATCATCACTAGAGACTTTTATAACTGTTTTCTCAACATTATAGCACATGTAATTTTTGGTGTGTACATATTGCCCCCTCATAGAAGAGTCTTAGCCATGAAAGAGACATAAAACGTAGAGTTCGAGTATGGAATTCCCAAAATGTGTAGTTAGAAGCTATACATGACATGCCCATGTGTCAAAATCTCACCATCCAAACTCCCACTACTTGCAAGAGAAAAAGAAGACTCAAGTGCAGATAGGTAAAATATTGAAAAATAAACACTAAATTAAAACTAAAGAGGACTTACCATTTGCATGACGCTGTAGAAATATACATGTGCCAATGTTCCAGCCCTGTAAACAAACACACTCAAAATGAAGTTAGAAATAACATATATATATCAAAACAAACTCATTTCTCAATTCATTTGTGCATTGTTGATTTGGTTAGTTTGATTGATTTGGAGCTCTGGATTTACGGTGACTGTACGATGGAAAAGTAACAAGTGAGCATGGGAATCTACAAGTAACTCTTCCTCACACCTAACCTCCCAAGGTCGTGCCGAGACAGCTGATGGGGATGGAATACGTGGGGTATAGAAAAACTAGTTAGGAAATCTTATATCTTCGACGTGCACTAATGGAACATGCGAATCTAAAGTAAAGAAGGCCCTCCTAACCTGAACTGGCATGATAGATCAGTTTGTGAGGAGGACTTCCCAAAGGCTCCAATCAATATCGAGCTCTGGTGTAATCTGATCTATAGGTTGTGGGATACGTGGAAAATGACGTGGGATAGTTTCTTGTATGTCTCCAAACAGGGTCATAAGATGGCTGATGGATAAATAGGGGATTCTTTGGGTGATTCTCTGGCCTAGTCCAGAAATCCTTAGCTTGATTAGCTATTATGTCTAGTGAGGATAATTGTGTGATAATGGTTTGTAAGTGGAGAAGATCTAAATACTAATGTGCGTAAACAAACATCTACGTCTAATTGACCTGTGGACTCGTTGGGTTGTGGGATCTGTGAATCATAGCCATAAGTTCATGGTCATTGTGGACCTCCTATGGTCATGTGTGGAATTAATTCCTGATCCCTAATATCCAGTAGTCATATGCCTTTTCGGCCTCTATATTTAGAACTAAAAGTTGTGCAATCTTCTAAGAGTACCTTACAGGCGTTCTGGCAACTTGAATTCTTAAGCTAGTGTCTATGTCAATGAGAATGTCTCCTGTGTCTGGTTGTGGGACCAAAGGATCACAACCGAACGTTTGCTCTTTTTCAAGCCCTTTTATAGTCATGCAAATATTTATTTAGAGCAATTTGTAGTTCGGCTGGTTTGACCAAAATGTATGCGCTTTGTTGTCTTCTATGTTTAATCCTCTCAACTGTGAGCTAATTTCTTGTAGGTCTATTGTTGTTTGGAAGACCTATATTATGAGATTTTGGTCTATATCAGTTATTACTACAACGAGATTGGGTTGAGGCACGATTGGCTCGAATACGCATTCTCTGGGATCCCTAGGTCCCGTGATTGTCATACAAAAGGAAATGAATCTAACTAAAGTAAAGTAGACTAATTATGCAAAGTATATCCACAACATATATATGAATTCCCTATTTTTTGTATTTTCGATAAACTATTGAACGAATTTGAAAGAGAAATTATTTAAAATATATAGAAATTGACAACTAAACTAAGAACGAAATTAAAACAAACAAGGCAGCCGAGTATAGGTACTTGCATGTGCATTTGTAAATCTATTCTAAATAACGAAATAACTGTTCTAATCTATTTGAAAGACCCCCAATCTTACCTCAGAAGTGGAGAGTGAATCATAGTTTCTCAGAAAATATCAATCCCCACAACTTCCTTGGTAATATTGAAAGTGAGATTAACTGAAATGAAATGATTGACTACTCTATTTGATATGTTTTAAATAGAAATTTTGATAGCTTGAACCTGGATTTTGTAGAATAGTGGCGAATTCGGTTGTGTGTGGCTTTGTCCCCTCAGTGTGGTCTCCTCGTTCCTTCGTGCTTACGTGAATCCAGAAAAGCATGTAATGCTAGCTTCAACAGAAGTAGGTATTGGAACAATGATAGCTTTGGGTGTAGACTGAATACAATGTGAGTAGGAGAGGGATAGTGCAAGGGAACAAAGCTTGGCTTATGCAATTCCTAGCGGGATTTATTGCGAGTCATACAACACAAAACATCCAGAACCTGAAACTATCTTTCTTAACGAAAAAAATCTACAACTCTAATGGCTTCAAAATGAAAATAAAACTATCCTATCTCAATTGATTGTGTGAAACAGTAACAACACTAGCAAAAGAAGATTATGTGGCTTCTAAACAGCAAAACAACACTAACTATGCATGTAATAAATGGAAACTATGAATTCCTAAGAACTGAAAGAATAAACTATGAAATGAGAAGATGAGAGGCAATTTTTGAGGGGCCATTTGCTTGAAGATCAACCAGCTATTTATAGAATTCCCATTTACCCAAAGGTGAAAACCAATTTGAACTCTTTAACCATAAACAATGTAAAAACACTATTCCAGGGAACTAGAATCATAAATACGAGCAAAGGAAGTGAAAAAAGCTGGTAAATGTTGAAATTTTACGTGAGTCACGATAAAAAGAATGTTTTGGAAAAATGCGTGAAGGACCAACACCCTGAGCAGGGCGGCGGTTACAGGACTGCCGCCCTGCCTGGGGGGTGGTCACGAGACTGCCGCTCAGGCAAGGCAGCGGTTTCGTCACTGAAGACCAAAACACAAAAAATAAGGGGGGAGAGCAAAAACAAAGCATGCAGAGGCTAAGTGGGGCATGCAGGATGTTAATGTACACTTGGAGGGCTTTTCTGAATTCTGAGCACCTTGCGAGGAGACTTGTATTATCATCGGGGCATGTGTAACATTGTTCCGGCGGTGTAGTCCCCTACAATTTTTGGTACGTATAGTAACCATTCTTGACAAGAATACAACTGATACGTTCGTGCTGAGACAGTGATCATGCCTCCGCAAGAGAGAGATCGACGAACGTGCTCTCAGGTAAGCTATTTCCCCCTTTACCTTTTTGTCCCCTAAAAGTTAAAACGTTGAAAATTTCACCTAGGGGAGATTTTCAAAATTTCTTGTTTTGAATGAGTGTTTAGGGGGGGCGCCCATAGGATATGCTTTTATTTTGTCAAAAATGGTCAATTTCAACAATTTTGGTCATTTCTAGGGTTTAGGGCGTGTTTTTAAAATCGGTTCAGGACCGCCACCCAAAGTAGGGCGGCAGTCATAGGACCACCGCCCAAAGTAGGGTGGCAGTCATAGGACTACCGCCCAAAGCAGGGCGGCGGTCCCAGAACTGCTACCCTGCATTGGGTGGCGGTTTTGGACAAAATTTCAAAACATGTTTGAAACTTGACTTTTTTTGGATTTTTGAGAGTTAATAATGTTTTTAATGAGCTTATTATGTGATCTACTTTACTAACTTGCTCTTTTCTCATGTTTTGGTGGATGCAGAAAAAGGTGGAGTACATACACTGGAGCATAGAGAGAGTGTGATTGGCTCCCTAGGATTTTAGATCAGCTGACCTAGGCTGAGATGGATCTTTTACAGCGGGCAGGTATTTGGCGGACAACATAGGTGCCCCATGTTGCTCACGCCAGTCACATTCTATGTGACTTATTTTCTTACTGGGACGCAGACCGGAACACTTTCCAGTTCCTAGGTTTCAGGGGGGAGTGGAATATCAGTCTAGAGGATGTATACCACATTATTTAACTCCCGGTACTTGGTAGGAATTTTACATTGCTGACAACGGGGTCCAGGGCTGTGATGACACAATAGGCTACATACATGGGAGACGTTATTGTCTCATCTGGCTCAAAGAAGGGAATGAAGGTTTGGTCTATTACTAATTCTCCCATTCCTATCATTTGGAGAGCCATCATGGGTATCCTGTCCTTGAGACTAATCGGGGACAAGGGAGGAGATATACTCTTATACTACTGGGCCCCCATCATTGCACATATTAAATTTCATGGTTGTAAGTATGCCTGTGGAGTAGATATTTTGGGGACCACATACCATGACTTACACAGAGTTGTTAGATTGTAGGGATAGTCATTGAGCCACCCCAATCTGGTAATGAGTTAGGTCTATGAGCGTTTCATCCCGTATGGTAGGGGGTATAAGTATCATATCTAGAGGTTATTTGGGCAGCTAGTTGGACATGCATCTCAGTGCTCTAGACACCACATCAGTCAGTGGCCTTCCTAACTACAACAGACATGACCACCACATCCTATCAGGATATGGAAGGGATATGAGGTGAGGATACTATGACGATGGTAGCTTGTTCTTCCACAATCTAGCTAGTTGACAGAGTTGGGATGCTAGACATTCACCCCTTTGAATGAGTACCCCAACAATTCGCTCTTCCATACCCTGTCATGCTTCCTCCAATGGTGCCAGTTTATAGGACTATTTAGGAGGCATAGAGAGGTCCTAGAGGGGATCTTGGTTGGACAGTTGTTACTCCTGGCATGCCTATTACAGTTAGGTGCATAGTCTAGGCTCAACGGGCAGCTGGTGCTTCTTAAACACCCTTACTTTAGATTGGGGTGGCTCCTGCTCACAGTGGGGAGGAGGATGAGCCCATTGATTTTGAATCCAAATCTGAGGAGGATTCGGGAGATGATATGGAGGGAGAGTCGATCGGAGAGGAGGATGAGGGGGCAAGACCATCGGAGGGGGCAGATAATGACCCTGAGTGGCATGATACTCAGGAGATCCTCAGAGCACCGCATGAGGAGGTGAGCACAAAGAGAGAGACTCTAGTCTCAGAGGAGACACTTAGAGGGGATGATGAGTCTGTGATTAGAAAACACCATGTCTCTGGATTCGAGGAGGCTCCACAGCCACCAACACCCAGTGCTGAAGTAGTCATTGATCTCACATGGATGCCCAGATACCTAAGTATGTTCAATAATCCTTTCTCAAATTTGTCTATCGATTTTCACATGTTTAGCTTAGCATTCTCTTTTGATTTGCATTTTGTGGTTTTCTCTTAGCTCACTATCTCTTCTTTTTCTTTTTTCAATGTCTACACACAAATGATGAGAGCTCATTCGTCATGTATGTCTGGACACCTTGTTGATCCCTATGGGGAGACTCGGGCCAAGTTGACTACTGATTCAGGGCAGCCCTTAGCCACCAGTAAATATACCAATGTGTTTACTCCCATCTAGAAGGTCACAGAGATAATGACCTCGCTTCATACCACAATAGCTAGATACGAGACCACCGAGCAGTTGATAAGGCGAAGCCACTCTCATAGTGAGGCTATGGGCAGCGGGTGTCACCATGAGCACTCACACCATTCAGTCCATTCTCAGGGCCATCGTAACCATAGCAAGAGCCCTAGACATGGTTACACACCATCTTAGGGATCCCATAGGGATTGACAAGCCATTGAGCCTTTATTGCTTTGTGTATGTTTTGGGCTCATTGTGAGATTTTTTTACCATGCCTAACGCATGATGAAATTATATACAAACTTGATCCACTATGATATGTACAGACTCTATTTTTGGTTTGACATTCCATTGTATCTAAGTTGAATTAGTTTGGCTTATCTCTCATGTGTACTATAGATGTTTAGAATTTCCACTTTTCTATGCTTTTCAGAATGTATGTAATGGATTTGAGATGATAACCAAATGATTTTTTTTTGTATTTCATAATGCAGATATATGATGATGCAAACACAATGTGATCTTAAACTTAATTTCTTTTGCAATCTTCAGTACTTCATATTTTCCTTGACAAAATGTGGTGATATAATGATATGATATATAGATGTTCTTGCCCCACTCCTAACCCTACACAACTAGTAAGATGTGAGGGCTCAACACCAAGAGTTGGAAAGGGCACAAGCCATGAAATTTTTTGAATGACAGTGATGAGAGAAAGACAGAGGTTTGACAGAACCAAACTAGGATGCTACAACCTTACCCTACTCATGCTACCTCATAGTTTAGAATGTGAATTGCTTTACAGTTTATCTAGTCTTGGATCCATAGATGGCCACTTGGTTGACAAAATCTGGTTTTTAGGGTTTTGAATTCTCTTTGAATTTTAAACATCTAATTCACTTTATTTTGACTTAGGATTTCACAGTTTTTGATTTAATTGTGTATGAATTTTAGATTTGTTAAAAATACCCCCCTAAACCTTGCCCCATGCTACTAGTAGGAAGCGTGTGATTATCACCATGGATAAGGAATAGGTGAGTAAGGGCATTTCCTTCCTTTCCCAACCCTACGTCACTAGTAAGAGATGCAAGCTCAACACCGAAGGTTGTTAGGGAAAATAAATGTGTAAAATAATTTTTTTTGTTGATTTTCATTTGACTTACTTGGGAAAAATGTTTAGAATTTTCTTATTTCCAAGGAGATGTATGTGGGATTGATGCGACACCATGAAGCTTCTAGAATAGACCATGAACAAAAGACAACTATGCTAAGAAGAGACCAAAAGTAGAACCAAGTATGCAAGCCTTGGTATGGTTACTGTCAAAACTTTGTCTTATCTTGTGTGGATTGATAAGTGATATGTAGAAATAATTGATGATACAATTAAGATTTGAAGAGACATGATTTGAATGTTTTACCAATATTTTCATAAGTTTTTTAGGAATTGTTATAAGAATAAGCTCCTTGATCATACTTTTTGCAAACTGAAAAAATAGATGAAAATGTAATGTAGATGTAATAATGTACATATGAGAATGCTAATGGATCATGCGTAGTACCTCTTTAGGTGAAGAGAGTTTACGGATTTGCTAAACTCCTCACCTTCTAGTGTACATAAGTGAAATGTGCCATTTTTATAGTCTTCGACTACTCGATATGGACCCAACCACCTAGGTCTGAACTTTCTTCCCTCACCAGTATTCTTGTCTATTCGGCTGTCGAGTCTTAATACCAAATCTCCTTTGTAGATATCATGTTCATACACATTTTTATTGTATTGTTGAGCCATACAGTCAGCGTAAACACTTTGTTGTTTCTCAACATTCAATCTAGCTTCGTTGAGACTTTCTAACTAGGAGAATCGAGCTTCTCGATAACCCTCCTCTCCCAAGATCCCATCTAGTGAAATGTGGAGGCTAGGTATTTTGCATTCGAGTGGCAGAACTGCCTCAACACCGAATACTAAGGAAAAGGGGGTTTCCCCCATTGGCATTCTAACCGACGTTTGATAGGCCCACAAGGCCAGAAAAAACTTTAGATGCCAATCTTGTTTATTCTCATTAACGGTTTTTAGAAGAATGGACTTTAAAGTCTTATTAGTAGCCTCAGCTTGTCCGTTAGCATGAGGGTAGTAGAGAGAAGTCATGTGATGGATTATTTTGAACTTTATACACAACTCACACACCTCATCATTTTTGAAAGATGTGCCATTATTAGAAAAAATTACCTGTTGTACCCCATACCTAAAAATTATCTGGTTCAGGATGAACTTAGCGATTACAGAGCCAGGAACAATGGTAATGGGCATGGCCTCTACCCACTTGGTAAAGTACTCAATGGCTATGATTATGAAATTATGGCAATCCATTGATGAGGGAGAGAATTTCCCTATCAGATCTAGGCCCGACTTCGAGAAGGGCCATGGATTTTCAATTGGCTGTAAAGCTTGTGCTGGTATGTGGATCTCATGGGAAAAATATTGACACTTGTGGCATCTGCGCACAAAATCTACCACCTCATGTTCGAGGGTGGGCCAGAAATAGCCCATCTGATGTATCTTCCAGGTATTGGCATGGCTGCCAAAGTGACCTCCACATACCCCATTATGTGACTCATAAAGAATCTTTTTGGATTCTTCGACGTCAACACATCTCAATAGCATTCCGTATGTTGGTGCTCAAAATAGTCTCGCCCCAGTTTTCCTTTGAAAATCTATTGATTTACGACCTCTGTCACTTTATTTTTCCCATGTTGTTCCTGGTTAATATTTTTTGCCATTTTTAATCTGTTCTTGGGTCGTATATCACTTATGGGTCCATGGTTTGCTCCTTGTTTAGTCCGGAAAAGGTCTATAATTTGGGTCTACCATTCTCTGTTCATCTAAAAACTTGGGTTCTCCCATGTTTTTTGTTCTCTATGGTCGGGATTTGTTTTCCTTGTCATTTCTACCCTAAATACTTGAAGAAAATTGAATGGATGTGTCTCTGATGGATGTATTTGAGCCTTGTAACACTTCTAAATTCTCTGTCCTTGGAGAAATTTTCATTTTCAGGCTCAAATGATTGTTTTTCTGTATTTTATGGTTTGACAGGTGTTTCTCCTGGTCAAACTTACATCCTTGCATTGACAAGGGATGTGGCACCTTTTGGTTAGATGCGGCTCAGCTGGGTACTTCAAAATTTCTTTGAATTGCCTCAACTTAAAATGTGTCCATATGGAGGAACAACGCTTGTTTGAAGATCTACTTTTTGGTTTGGCCTTGGAGTAGCGCTGAGAGGACACGTGGAGGTTTCCACTGCTTTTCTCAGACTTAGATAAATTTTATGCAGATAAAATAGTTTGGCAGAGAATAGGGACATGTGGTTAGCCCACGCTCACTCAGAGTCTTTTAAAGAAGCGACAGGAGGACACTTGGAGGCCTCTTCTCACTTTGCATTTTGCTTGGAATTTTCAATGGCCAAAGGAGACTTCCTCGGAGCATGACACTTGGTACCTTCCACTGAGCTTTGAACCTTCAAACAAATTTTTCTAGGCCAGGACACGTGGCAGTATGACAAGTCAAAAGGAGCAGGGAAGCGGACCATCAGAGGCAACTTAGAATTTTTTCCTCTTATGCTCAAAAGGGTTAAGATATCAAAAATGACCCACAAGCCTGATGGAAGAAAGATCAAAGCTTGCTCCAGTAAATGGTGGAGGTATGAGCCTTTGGAGGAAATTTGGAAAATTTTCCCTTTTTGGGAAAAAGAGTTAAAAGTAAAAAAGGAACTGTGGTTCCACTGGGACCCACATTGGAAACTTGAAGTGGAAGGGCGGAGCTATAGGGAAAACTTGGAAAATTTTATTTTTCCAAAAAGAGGGTCAAATGGTAAAATTTATCCGCGGTTCCTTTGGGACCCACCTCATGACACGTGTCAGGCTCATTTCTCAAGGGTGGAACAAATTGTGAAATTTTCCATTTTTCCAAAAGTTGTAAAAATTCAGAGGAAACCCCCAGGTCTATTTTAAGTTTGAATCTTCCACATGGATGGCCCAAATTCAAAGTAAAGATCAACGGCAGCTGAGAGTCTAAATATGATTTTCCCCCCATTTTTACTGAAACACACCTGGAAGTGTGAGTCTTCATGATTTCTTGGTATCTCCTACACGCCAGTCATAGAGGGGAGTTAATGTTGATATTTGAGTTTGGTGCGGAGATCTGAAGATGTCTTTCGCCATTAAAATGGTCTGACTATCGTGCTTTGTCAGATTTTATGTTTTTCGTCTCCCAAGCACACAAGGAGCTAGATTTGATAGATTAGGGGTAGAAGTGGTTCACAAATTGAAGAAAGAGTGATCTACCAGAGGAAGGAGTTGAATGCAGGAGATATTCGATGAGATTTGCCCCCTCGAGCACCTGGAAACTTTTTACAGATCTGATTCCGGGAATCACGGTCGTGATCATGGCAAGCACTAGTAGCACTCAAGGTCTAGATTTTTGGGGGGAAAAGGTGCTCTATTGTAAATTTTATAAATGGCACAAATTTTTTGTGCAAATGGTTGGTGTGTTAGGGGTTGGGTCCTAATATTCTAGTAGAAAAGGGCTTGAGAGAGCCCATCATTTTGAGAAGCCATTTGAGAAGCTTGTATATCTCTTTTGTATTAAACCTGATCATGTCAAGGTGGTTGCAGGTGTACAACCATTGAAAATTTCTGAGACTGTTCTAGAAACTTTCCCCTGCTGATAGATTTAATCAAATTCGAGTTATTCTATGTTGTCTTAAGAAAAATGTGTTTGTTTTATTTCTAAGTGTATGCGAGTAGTTTTTCTTATTTCTATTGCAATCTTGTATTAAAATATAATTCAATTACACAGGCCTAAATCCTTGTGACAGTTTAGTGGCATCTGTAATTTCATTCCTCAGAAGAGCTTTCATCTAGGATTGGAATAAATGATTTAAAATCACTTTTCTTTCATCTGTTGATAGAGATTTTCTGTAAGCCTCTGGGTGTACCTTAGGTGTGATTTGACTCAGATCTTGATGCTTTGTTGGATTTTCTAACTCGAGCCTTTGTGATAGAATCTCAAAGATTGTGTGAAAAAGTGCTAATTTGGGCCTCTATTGAAGCACATATTCTAGTTAAAGAAAAGTTTTAGCTATTCTGTGGCATTATTTTGGTTTAACCTTCCATTTTGTAAGATTCCTCAAGGAACTAGTGAATCAAGTTCATCCTGCCCCACCTCCCACCAAAATTTTATTCAAAAACAACCAATCCTACCTATACTACCCCTATTTGTCCTGTGTGCATACAAATACATAATCTCTGTTACCAAAAGATGCAAAAGCAATCAGGGTCCCAAATGTCTTTAATAACCTTTACCTTGTGAAAATATCTCCATGATCTGGAGGTGACAACTCATGAGAGTCAGATTTGGTGTGTTGATCATATTTTCCCAAGGTATTCTCTATAAAATTTATGTGAAAGAAGGATTTACCAGAATTCTTCAATAATAGAGGTTACAAAATAGGTTCTCTTACCTTGGTTGAAAGGCACAACCTAAAATAGTTAGGATAAGATCACATCCTTTTAAGGTGCTACCCACCCCTTTCAAAAACTTGAGTGCTAACAATTCAGATAGATTGCTTCCCTAGCTACAAAATGACATACATGATTATCTATCTGCCTCTGAGTGTCCTGTCAAATCCATGATGCTGCTCAATCTTTGAAGGATATTAAATTTGGGTACCAACACCATCAAAGGCTCTGTGGTAAAGCACTTGTTCCAGGATAATGTACTTAGAGGCAATTACGCCTAACCACCTTCTTAATTGTGACGTTTCCCCTCTGGGTATGTGTGATCCATGATAAAATTGATAATGTCAGTGTACCAAGGGCATACAAAGATAGGGGGTCTGGTTTCAATGAAATATACACAGTCATAGGGAAATTCCAAATCTACCAAATCACCCCATCTAATGGATTATCAGCCAACCAATCTGTAATGATTTAACCCTTAATAGATTTTTGATTTACAAACGTTAACTCAAACTCACCCATTAATGTAATGAAATGCCCAACCTTTTTAGACAAGGATCCCTGTATGAGGAATGTTTGAAAGTGGTCTGACTTGATGATGACCCTTTTTTCTTGATTGCGCATATAATGTCTTAAGCACTTGGTTGTGAACATTATGGAAAGGCATTATTTTTCTTCCTGCGTGTAGCATGTCTCATAATCAAGTAGTGTCTGACTGATAAAGTAAACTACATGTTCTCACTTATTGCTGGCCTCTTGAGCCAACATGCAAGCTAGAAAAACGTCTGTAGCCCATGAATATAAGATCAAAGGGTGATCTGACCTAGGTTGCATTAACATGGGAGGGAATAAGAATCATTTAAATACCTCGAAGGCCTCATCACATTCCTCTGTCCAATCAATGCTATAATATTTCTTCAAAAAATTGTTGATTGGATAAATGGCGAAGGTCAAGTTAGTGATGAACCTTCAGATTGCACTGAGTTTCCCAAGAAAATATCTAATACTAGACTCGTCTGATGGCAGAACCATTTCTAACACAGCCCAGATATTGGCTAGGTAAACATCAATCCCTTGTGAAGATATAATGTAATGCAGGAAATTTCTTCCTGTTACACCGAATACACATTTCTCTAGATTCAACATGAGACCATACTCAATCTAGCATAAGAGAATGATATGAAGCACCTCTATGTGATAGTAGCGCTTCCTGGCCTTGGCCAGTTGGTCATCTATGTAGGATTCCACAGTCTTATGAATAAGATCATGAAATATGTAGGTCATTGCTCATTGGTATGTAGCACCAAAATTTTTAAGACCAAATGGCATGACGGCATAACAATAAGTTCCCCAAGGAGTTATAAACATAGTTTCAGCTTCATCCTCGATAGAGATTTTGATTTGATTATATCCCGAAAATCCATCCATGAGGGACAACAACTCAAATCCAGCTATTACATCAACGATAACATCAATGGATGGTAACGGGAAATCATCCTTGGGAAAAGCCTTGTTAATGTCCTGGAAGTCTATGAAAATATGGATCTTTCCATTCTTTTTGAGAATGGGGACAATGTTAGACACCCACTAAGAATAATCAGCGGGCTTGATAAATCCTACTTGGAGAAGCTTTATTATTTCTTCTTTTACCATAAGGGCTACCTTTGGTTTGATGGGTCTTGATCTTCGCTTAATTAGTTTGGCATCCAACTTAGTGATGAGATTATGAATTACGATGAGTGGTGCAATTCCCATCATTTCCTTGTAACTAAATGGGAAGGCTTTTTGATGTTCCTTGAGGATTTGGGTATGAATTTCTACTTTTGATGGAGTTAAAGAGGACCCTAGTTTTAAGATTTTTGGTTCCTCCTTCATTCTAATGTTTATATCAATTGTTCCCTCAATTAAGGAGGTGTTACCCCCTCAAACTCAAGTGGGGCTGGCAGAAAATCCAAGTCCCCTTCTTCTTCTACCTTGTAAATTTCAAGATCTCTTCCCATAGAGGACTCAACCATTGGATTCCAAAAATAATAAGAAGAACATGGAATTAGGGAAAGGTCTATCTCGTGACAAGTAAGATGCAGCTCCGCCAAAGAATTTAAATAAGTTAAAGTTGACTCATCCCCATTGACAGGGTCTGAAGAGTCAATATGGTCCTCAACTTCCACGTATTTCAACATTGATGCTACTAGTGTTTTGCGAATCAAAGATTCAGTGCAGAGTGAAACCGTGAAGTTGGTGTCCTCTATATCATTACATAGGGTGAATCATGAGGTCACTATGGAGTCTTCTAGAAGGTTCCATTCATATGGAATTGCCTCGATTGATATAAAATCAAACCCTTTAGTTAGGCCCAACATGGTGGTTTTATAGACTTATAAGTGTTCAGCCCTAGTCTCGTATACCTTGGATACTTGATTTGTGACTAGTTTTGAATCACCCAACACCCTAATATTAAGGATTCCCATTCTCTTAGCTACAATGAGACCTAATAGGAAAGCCTCATACTCAGCCCCTTTTTTTGTGCATTCAAAATTCAATTTAAAAGGAAAAGGTAAACCCCTTCCTTCGGGCGAAGTAAGGATTGTGGCCACCCTGGCACTGAAGTGACACTTGGCCCCATCAAAATGGAGGGTCCAAAAATTACTCAGAAAGATGGATGCCGAGTCATCCTTTGTAAGTTCTCCTTTTATCTCTGTTACATCCACCATACAAACCTCATCTGCTGGAAGGGAACCAAGTCCCAAAGCATTTCCCATACCCATGGAATCAAAGGGGAGAAGGATAGGTAAATCCTTTTCTAATAGTTCAACAATCTTGGCTATAGTTCCTAATGATACCGTCTCTACAACAACATTTTCATCCTTGACCACTGGAATACCCTCGATCAAACCTGTAACTTCTAATTCTTTTGTGGGAACCAAATTTTCTTCTGGAACTGTGTTTGCCGGTTTGTTTAACTGGTTCGTAGGAATTTCAAATTCAGAGTGGACCCCTGGATTTTTCTTTAATTTGGACAAATGTATATCAAAGGGCTTTAGATCACCTTGAGTGACAAATACTTTCCCTAAATGCAAGAATCTGACTTCTTGAAATAGGGTGGAGGGGATTGCTTTCATGCGGTGGATTTAAGGATGGCCAAGGATACTATTATAGTTGGTTTCCCGATCTAAAATATAAAACTCAGTGAGTACCTTCTTGGGCCCAAGAGTAACTTGTAATACTATGGTTCCAATCGAGGTTTCCTTGAGGCTATCATAGCCCCTCAACATGTTTCACGTTGAGGATAAATTAGTCTCCCCATATCCTAATTTCTAAAGAAAAGAGAAGGGGACTATATTAACCGCTGCCCCATCATCGATCATTGCACATTTCACATAATTGTTGTAGATCCAAACCTATAAAAAAAGGTCGGATTGCCTCTACAAGCTATTTCAGCATCCGTGGGTATCTTTCTTATGTCAAATACAAATCCAATATCCCTTTTAGGTTGACCTAGAGGGAAAACTTCAAAGTCTATATGGTTTATCTGTGCCTCTGGTAGAGGGGTAATGTTAATCAGATGTCCAAGATCAAGTGCTTCTAAGAGACTGACTCGATGAGCTGGGGAATTCTTCAGTAGATCCAAAAAGGAAATGTGTGAAAAGGTCTTGGTTAGATCACTGATCAAAACATAAGCCTCTACTGGCTTGCTTAGCATGTCATGAACACTATTTGAGATAACTGGATAAATCAGGATCGGCTGTGATGAATAGTCTCTAGCTCTTGTTGTAGTGTTAATTTGGGGTTCAACATCTAACTCAACCAAACCTACGATCTTCATTTGCTGGCGACCATCCAAAGGAGGTACCACCTGTGGGTTTGACAAAGTTGAGGCTTCATGATCATGAGTCCCTATCACAATTCCTTTATTCGAATCGTTAGGATCCAGTCTACCATCCTTTGGATGTGTGGGGAGAGGATCGTTGAAGATTCCAAATGGTGTGTTCTGTGGAGACACCGGTCCCATATAGGTGTTTTGACTAGGTGCAGTTGGGTTGGCCAGAAACATGTTGACAAATAACTATCTCTGGTCTTCTGTAAAATGTTGTAAAAATTATTACAATCACGACAGGTTCTTGCGTCATGCCTGCGGGCCCTATGGAAACCACAATACAAGTCAGGATCATAATCCCAAGGCCTTTGGTTTGTTTCTTTTTGTGGTCTGAAACCACAGTTATTGCTTGGTTATTGACTGTTATAATTAACACTTTGGAACCCTTACCCTTCATTCTAGAATTGGTTCGGGTATTGACTAGGGCTTGGGGTTGGTATTTATCTTTGTGCCTCAGGTTGTTCCTATTTTTGGGGATGATTAAAATCCACAACATTTACTAAGGGTGAAAAATTTGTGTTCCTCTGGTTATTGCCATTGTTATTTCCATTGTTGTTGTTATTCATTGCACCTATACCAGTAGGATTAACAACATTAGGATTTTTGGGCTGATCAGTTACACCATCAGTCATGACTCCACGATTCTTATTAATAATCTTTGGTCCTTGATTGTTATTTGTATTGTTGGAGTAACCGGGATTATTTTGAGAAGGGGTAACTAACTTCCCATTTTCTCCGTAGGTCTTACGACCACTGTCGATGGCCTCTTGGTTGATCCAAAGAGCACCCTCTAGCACCTCTTCATAGCTCCTTTGCGGGAACTTTTGAACCTCTTCCTTCATCTCTCTATTGAGGGAGTGAAGGAATAAATCACAAAGTTTCATTTGATCCATGTTTGGAGCACTTGTGGAAGAGTAGAGAACATGTTGCCACCTCTGAATGAAGTGAGCTGCAGACTAGTTATGCTCTTGCTTGATATGAAGAAACTATCTGATTCATGTTCACAAAATATTGTTCATATCAAAATATTTGATAAACTCTAACACGAGTTGTTTGAACGAGTGTATTGAAGCCTCTAGTATCCTATAATACCAGTCGAGAGCAATACCTTCAAGTGTCTTAGGGAAATTATTTGCAATGGCTGCATCCCATGAGAGCAGCTCTCGAATGGCCATTGTATAAGCCTTGATGTGGGAATTTAGATCACCCTCCCCTTTGAACTTTGGGAGATTAGGGAAAGGGTCTCGGGATCATGACTGCCCAAATGGAGAAATATAGGGGTTCTTTGAGATATTCAGAATAAGTCTCCATTGCATATGTTTCCACCATTAAAGACCCTTATTGGGGAGGTGCGGACTGCATTGGCTACTAAAATGGGACAAAATAGACATTTGGTGGGGTGTATGACATCCCATGCGGTTTTCCATGCAGACTTGGGTAGGTGTAAATGTACCCCTGTGGAGATTTAGAATACATGTGTATATAAGGGGGTTGACTTCCTTGATATGGAGATGAATGCATGAAGCCAGGGAACGTCGTATTTCTGGCTGGTATAGCATTTGAGAATGCACTTCATGCTAGCACCTATTTTAGATATCCATATGTGGCTTGAGGAGGCATACCCAACATACCCATCCTGGTTAACAAGTCTGCATGGTTTGAAGTATTCATGTAGAGTGGAAGATTCTATGTGGTCGGTATTTTCCCATAGTTTTGTGGGTAAGAAGGAGCCCATGTTTACCCTGCATATGAATTATGTGTATTCTAGGCAAGCTATAACTCCTTGAATTTATCAACCAAAGCTTAAATGACATCACTCATTGACGGGGTGGTACCTTGCTTAGATACCTTTGGTTGAAACCATGGAGGTTGTTGAGGAGTATGGTATCCCACTAGGAATTGTTCATGATGTTGCCATCCCTCATTGGTTGTATTGCATTTGGTGGGGGGTAGCGATATTGTTTTGAAGCAGGACATCACCTTGTCCTTACAACCTATCGAAAGATTGGTTCATTTGTTGGAATTGCAGCTCACTCCTAGCATATCATGCTAAATACTCCTCATCAAGATGGGGGAGTTGATCAGATTGCATGTTAATGGGTTGTTGAAACAATACTTGAGGAGATGAACTCACTTCTTTAGTGAATGTCATGTTATTTGAACTTGATTGTTCAAGGGGGTAAGTCTGAGTGACTTGATCCAGTTCTTTGATGCGTATAGAAGAACCAAAATTGGTTCCCTGAAGCAGAGGGTTTTGAGTGGATGAGCAATTGTCTACCCATGTTGAAAGTGATGGTGATTGCTGTGGGAAATTTGATTGCTAATGGTACATGTCAAAACCTAGGATGGGTCGACTGTACTCTTCATACACTGACATATTCGGGGGGTATAAGAATACCCATGGAATAAAGTATGGACGAAAGTGGAAATGCTTAGAGACTAGCTCTTCACATCAGGTTCACCAATTTGTACGACAGAAAATAAACACTTGACCTTCTTCACACCTGACCCCCTAAGGTCGTGCCGAGATAGCTGGTGTGGAATTGAAATGGGAATGAAAGTGATGGTGATGATCAAGTTAATTGGGAAATCTTATGTCTTCAACACGTAATAATGGGATCTACGAATCTAAGGAAAAGAATTCTCTCCTAACCTGAAGGTGTGTAATGGTATGGTTTGATATGATAGCTTCTCCTAACCTGAAGGTGTGTAATGGTACAGTTTGATATGATAGCTACTCAAAGACTCCAATCAATTTCTAGTTCTTCTGAGATTTTATTGATTGGTTGCGTAATGTGTGGAAAGTAACTTACAGGTGCCTCGTATGGGTTTCCAAACAAGGTCATGGAAATTGTGACAAGAGATGTAGCGGAGCTGCAGGAACTAAGGGCAATTTTTTGGTCTTGTCCAGAAAGTCTTAGCCTAATCGGCTGTTATATTCAATAATGAAAGCTGTGTAATAATATCAAGTGGAAGCGGTGAAGATATGAATACCAGTGTGTGTAAGATAGTGTTGATATCTAACTAACTAGTAGGCCCATTGGGTTATGGGACCTGTGGGTCACAACCAAAGAATTATTGAGGTTTAGGCCCTTGTATGGTCATGCATGCAATCAAATCCTATTTCCAGGAGCATTCAAAAATTTGTAGGCTTGATTAGAAGCTACATTCAATGTCTCTAACTGTCTTATTTTCTCTACTTATGTGGTAGTTGTACATAATATTGTTAAGCACAAACTTGTGTCGATGTCAATTATCAACTCTGGTCTATTGGGTTGTGGGACGAGGGGATCACAACGGTAAGTCTTTTCCTGTTGCGGACTGTTGATTGTCATGCAAGATGAATTGATTTGTTTTTCAGTAAATAAATTATCTATAAAAGGAAATCTAATCTATATTTTTGGTGTTTTCTCAATATATCTGAACAAAGCAGTAAAACAAGCTAATATATGGAAAATAAATGTTTTTGTTCTTTTCTAAATTTTCAGACAATGCATCTAATCTAATAAACTAGTTTAAAACAAATAACTAGCCGGATGTAGCTAATTATCTGTGCAGATGTGTGAATCTAAATCTAAGATATATTCTAACTCCAATAAAATCTTTTCAACCCTACCTCAGAAGTGAAGAACAAATCATGGCTCTAACAGAGCTATTGTTCCCCCATAACTTCCCTGGAAATATTGAAGAGAAAACTTCCTATTGATTTGATCTACTTGCAATTATCTAGCTAATTGAAATGAATTGTTTCTCTACTCTATTTGATATGCAATTAAAATTAACAATTCGTAATTGACAATTTGATAAACAAAGCAAACAAATACACAAATCCAACCTAGAAGAGCAAGAACCTTGGAAAATCCAGTAGTAACAGTATCTATCCCCTCAATTCTTTCCTTTCTTTCTCTGATTATTCATGTGAGTCGAAAGGATTGGGAATACAAAGAACAAAAACAAGAGGATGGCGCTTGAGTGATGGTAGCTTGGAAGCAATCTGGATGTAATACAAGTAGAAGAGGGATAGCACAAGAGATATGAGCTTGTCTATGCAATTCCTAACAAGATTATGCAGCACAACAATGCAAGATACACAAAATTCTCATCCCCTTTGTTTGAATACAAGCATGGAATATATAAGAATGAAGGATAGAAGGTTAATTCATGCACAAAGCAATGAAGAGGTAGTTCCACTCATTAAATCTATTTAAAAATAGAAGGAGCAAGGAGAACCAAGCAAATGAAGCTATTTTTAGAAAATTTGACTCATGGATGTGTTCAAAAAGTAAACTAAAGTGAATCGTCACATGTAATTTTACACATGAAGATTCTTTAAAAATCAATCAGGACTGCTGCCCTGCATAGGGCGGTGGTTTCAGGACTGCCACCCTACCTAGGCGGTGGTTTGCAAACCGCCACCCAGACAGGGTGGCAGTTTAGACACTTAATGCCAAAATGAGCACAGAAAGAAGGGGAAAGCTAGAAAAATGTAATGAAAAGTTAAGTAAGGCTATCCAGGCTACAAATATATACTACAAATGGGTTTTTGGAGCTTGAACACCTTATTGAAAGGATTTTGAATCAGCGCTGGGGACTTTTATAACCGTTTTCCCAACAGTAAAGCATGTGTAATTTTGGGTGCATATAATACCCTCTACGAAATCCTTATCAATTTTATCCATCTACATTTGGTCATCTTGCTATCTTATTGTATGCAAAAGTGTCGAATAGTCTAGCTTGAGTCAGTGTAAGGTTATCCATTGCCAATCCTGTGAATAATATAGGTGGTTCATACAATATAGGTAGCGAAATGAGAATTTTAATTAGATATTTTTACAATATAGGTGGTGAAATGAGAATTTTATTCCATTGTTCATTTGTACTATTAAATTTCTCTTTCCTTCACTTGGCTTCGAGAATAATAAATTCTCTACTAATAGTGCCAACCATGTGAAGGTGGAAGCATTTTTTACACCACTAACCTACATAAACATGTTAGAAATTAAATAAAATTTTAAATCCTATAGAATTCAAACAAAATCATTAAAGTAAATATTCAAATTAAATTCATGAAGAACATACCTTTGTAAATTCAATCCAATGAACCACATGGATCAACTCTACTCTTGATAGTAACAAGAATTACTTCATGCTCTAATTTAATAACCTTCCAAATATTCTTGTTTAATAGCCTACCTCAATATTCGATCAATTTAATATTTGTTGCAAAAACTAAATGTGAATAGTGAAGTATTTTTTGATGTACTTCATAGTCTTCAAACAACCAAGTGTTTGATTTTTTTATAGGATACCGTCGAATCTAAGTTCCAGTGACTACCACTAACCCAATGGGATACTCAAGGCCTTCACCATCAGTGAATATAAAATTCAAAAAAATTACCCTCTATACACAATGAGGCAAGAAGTAGTCAGTTCCCTCTTCTTTAAATTCTTTCACAATAACTGCAAAAATGTGCCCTACATCATAAAGTAAAACTCAAGTCAAATTTAAAATACATTAAAATTTGATCATTTAATAATTTATAAATCTAAAACATGACATATACATGTATGTACCTTGTTGTACTAAATCAGATACTTGGTCAAAGTCAATTGATGTTGTCATATGATCTAAATACATTGCAAGTTGTAATGCTCGTGGAACTTCATATACATTATCGAGTGGAATTAGAGGTCTACAAATCCATTCGTCCACCCACTATTGTGACTCACATTCATTCCACACAAAATCAATGCATGATATACAAAAATATTTCATACACCTAGTATAAAGAGTCCGAGAACTTGCATGTAAACTACGGAACGAGTTCATATCACTTGATCCTGCAATTGTCATATAATCTTCATAGCTTGCCAAATGTTGTTCCTTTATCAACTAGAAATATCTACGAACCATTGAACCATCTTGAGAGCCCATATTATTGACACACCAATCAATAATGCTTCTTGCATATGTAAATTTAGAACCATCCTTGAACTTTAACTCTTCTCTTGCAAGTTCTCTTTTCACACATGCTCCTAGACCATCATGCTCTTATTTCTCATGTCCTTCCTCAGTAAAAATCTAACTATTTTTTACACTTGTTTCTTTTTGCATCCTACTTATCCAATAAAACATCCATGCATTCTTGAATTTTGATGTATAGTTTTCCGACCAAATGTAATGTTGATTAAATAAAATTTTCCACTCATTCAAGTTCACATAAAACGCCTGGAAACACCCTTGCACATATTCTGTAGAATGTTTCCGATCACAATTAATAAATAAATGATACTCTCTTAACATTTTTTGATCTTGATCAGTGCTTTCTGGAGAGTGCGTGAGTCTTATATGCACAAAAATAACAACTTGAACTGAGTTATAGTATTGAGACTGAACCTCCATTTGTGGCTGCAATGTGTAATTCTCTACGAAGTCAATTACTAAAGCAATAGTGCCAAGTGGGAATGTGTCCTTTCTTAACTTAAATTTTTCATCCAACCATCAAGCTCTATGTGTGTGCCTTGCATACTCATAAATAATTTACTCTCTGAATTTGACCAAATATTCTGTTACAGATAGCTGTTTTGTAACAAGCTCAAACATCTTAGATTATTTTCCATCTTTTAATCAATATGCCACTAATTTATATTGTCTGAAACCATCCCATTCTTTTCCTATTGAATTTGTACTCTCCTTATGGATAAAAATTTTCAATTTTGGCAAGCCACCACATACATTGCACATTCCATCCAAACATGTTTTGTTATAAAAAAATTGTCTAGTTGATTTTTCAGAAAATATTGTCAAAATAAATTCCCTTGAAGATTTTGGTGGTACATTTAATCCAAACTCTTACAACATGATGGCATTATGAAAAACACAACGTATTTGACAAAAACCATCATAATACATTGAAAATTCAACATGATGCCTGCAACAACAAGTGGTACGTGAGTGATTGATTTTTATATAAAAGGGTTTGTTCATTTCAAAGAATCTTTAGCTGATGTTAATTTTTAGATTTTCATTCTTAAACTTAGAGAACAATTGTGTTTGAGTCATATCTAAGAAATTTTTTTGAACACGATTCATGATTATGAGAACCTATTCTTCTTTTTACTGTATCTCTTCTATTAGATGACACCCTTGTGTTTTCTTTTCAAAATTTTACAATTAATTATTTTAGAATATCCGATGTATTCTTGTCTTTCCATGAGAGTCTGCTAGAGAAATCCCAATAGTCAGTGTTATTGACTGACGCAAGAATTTTGCGTTTCTCTATTGCTTTCATTAGTGTTTTTCTATTTAGCTTCAAAGCACTGCTTGTTTTTCTAATCAAACATTTATTAATTATTTTATCACTTAATGTAAAATTAGTAAGTGCACACCGTGTAACATTACTATATTTGGTGCGTCTGTTGGAACTTACAGTTTGGTATGATTTATGTATATTTTACACAATTGACGCATTTTGATCAACAACATTAGAAGTTCTTAACCCTAGGGTCATCATTGTAGGTCTCATATTAATTAATTTCATCAATCTAACAAATAATTGACATCTTTATGTGTCATTTGAATTCACAAAATAATTATCCCGAATTCCCCTAGCTTTTCTTCTCACATTTTGTTAGGCATTGGTTTTATAATGTTTTCATCAATTTCAATTAAGAGAATTGATTTTCTTTGCAAAATGGAATGAGATGTTCTAAGAGGTGAAGATTCATTAAGAGGGATATTTTCTTCATTCAGTGTTTCCATACAAATTTCAGGATTAACATTTGCATTCTCAGGTAAAGGTTAAATTATTGGATTCTCAGGTAAAACTTCAACATTTGGATCCTCAGGTAAAGGTTCAACAATTGGATTCATATCAATTTCTTCATCCATACCAACATTATTATTCAATTCAATATCAACATTCATATAAAAATCACTATTCTACGATACATTAGATACATTTGATACAACTGAACTACCTTACCCTACATGAACTTTTTGCATCCTCTTCACTTTCTTAATTCTTAGCTCTTCCACTTTCTCTGATGACTTTTTATTGACTTTATTTACGTCCTTACGTCATTTTTTGTTGCCCATGATTACAGAATAATATATTGTGGGGTACGAGACAAGATGAAGTACTAAAAATTTGTAAATACTGTACAAGAATCTGCGGATCAGACAAAAATACCACAGAAAACCTGCGAAGAAGGGGAAAAAGGCTTTGGGTGGCCCAATAAATATATAAAGAGCATAAAACATACATGTTATAACACATACGCATTATATTATTTCATTTTTTCTAAGCCATGCCTCAAGGCTTCGATCTGGTTTGGATCCCCAGTCTTGCGGCATCGACTTGCATAAACACATCAAACCACATGTTTTTGCAAAAAAAATGCAAAAAATCCACTTTTGCCATGATAAATCAACATAAAACGATTGATTCGTTTTAAAAAAATTATACTGCGACGTAAATTAGACTATCTAGTTTCTAAAAATATAATTTTTCAAATTTTCTGACTAATATAAGGTTTCCATATTATTTATTTTCTAAATAGTGCCTTTTTATAGCTATTTTTTTGAGTTTAAACATGTTTATCTTTCGTCATATATCTTTTTTTTGGCTCATCAAAATTGAAATTTTTTTATACTAGCCCAAACTAGGACAAATTCTATACACATTAAAAAAATCCAATTTCTAATATTTTTTGAGGAAGTTAGGGGGGGCACGATCGGAGCTCCGTTATGTTTTTAAATTTAAAATTTTTGTACTAGAAAAATCATAAAAAAATAAATACTCACTAAAAATCTAAAAAAAATGTAGCCCAAACTAGATTCTCCTATCTATCTTTCACCCAAAGGGTTTTCAAAAATACTAAATGGTGCTAAAAAAATGGTGGGGGGCATGAAAGTCAATTTGTTATGTTTTTTAACAAAAACATGAGCACTTGTTGGTATTTTAGATATTTAAACCACTTAAACTTATCCGTTTTCAATAAAAATTAGTAGCTTAGAAACTAGAATCAAAATACTACAATTAATTTTTATACAAGATCTTCCAATTTTGAGTGTAACTATTTCAAAAAACTCATACAATTTGAGTTTTTTATTTTTCAAAAAAAAAGCGTGCACTTAAGACCCCCTTTTGGCCCCCCAGCTTGGTGTACTTACCCAGGGGTAAGTGCACAGAGATAGGGGACCAAAAAGTAGTCAATTTTTTATTTGAAGAAAAATGCGAGCACATTTTGGGAAAGCGGCGACCATATTATGAATTAGTAGGATTGGTAATTACCAAGCCTAAAACATGAGTGTGTTATAACGTGCTCACACTCTTGTTTGCAATGTGGTATATGTGCTTTTGAGAGGGATATATTTACTAAAAGAAATGATTGTAATCTTTAAAATTTATTATTTCCTATACTTTAAATTTATTTTAGTAAAGATAATAAATTAGGGTCACTCTGCACCATATGGAACCAGTCTCACAACTCCATCAGTCATGGTTTTTCATATTCTAATCTGGTTAGTTTATAGGAATTTTTTCAGGATTTCTTCATTCAACCTAAAGCTTTTAGGGTTTAAATTCTACAATAGATGTCTATTTTGGGAAAGAATATAGTCATTGTTTAGGTTTTGGGGCCTTTTGGATTGTTATACTGAAATTTGTAGGAGTGTTAAATGTGTCGAAAATATATTTTTATAAACCTCAGAACTCCCAAAGGTAGCAATAATTTATCGAATATATGGACTCATGAAATTCCTTATAAAACATAATAAATCAAAAATAATATGTAAGTTTTATCGATTCAAATAATCAAGGGAATGGTCATCATAAGGTCTATGAAGGATCTAAAACATCATGAGGACAATGGGTGCAATTGGAAAAAATCATTAGGTCTATGAAATATATGAAACATCAAGAGCTTCATCGAGAATTCAAATCATCAAGGGAATGATCATTAAGAGCACAATTAGAGAAGCTCACCATGAGTGATGGTGGCAATCATCTCAGGCTCACAAATAATGCATATTTTATGAGAGTTTTTGTTGGTGAGAAAATTTTTTGAGGGAAAAATTGGTGGGTTTTTAGCTAATGCTTTAGGAATCTAGGTCCCTCTACTTGGGTGGTGCAGATCCAATTTATTTTGAATGAACAGAAATAAAAATTCTTTGTTGGCCAAAAGGCTGGGGATACAAGGATCACACTCCACTGTACTCACAAAAAATTCTTAAAATGGTTGTAAGGGAGGAATTTATTGGTAGATGGGGTAAGGGAAGTTAATAAATTAGACAAGGAGAATCAACCATGTGAGTAGAAGATTAGATTCTCGCAAGAGATAATTAGAAATTTCACTTTCAAAAGTTGTAAGAAAGAAACAACAAGATTATAGTGTCAATGATTAGAGGAAACCTTACACAAAAAGTTGCAAACATTCATGAATCATGAAAGAAAACAATCACTTTATTTATTGACATCTTCATCAAGTTGTACAATGCAGGAGTTGGAGAAAAACAGTGAAGGAAATGGGAAGAATTGTTATCTCTCTTACTTATCTCAAAGAAAGACTCTCTCTTGAGTGTAAAAAATTGATAACCCTTAAGAATGCAGGTGTCATTACATTATATAGAATCATAAATGACCTTTCGGACCCCCTTGACATGAATATTCATTTCCTCATTCATCTTGTGAATTTTCATCTTCTTAAGACTTAGGAAATTAAGTTCCCTTTTTATAAAACAAAGGGAATTTTACAATTCAAATTTATAAATTCAATTTGATGAATAAGATGAGATATCATGATTACACATAACAACAAGTTAGAAGAGGGAGATAAGAAAGGTGAGAGAAGGAAAGAAAGAATAAGAGAGAGAGAACTATTTTGAAGATGATCCTGTAGCTGATAGAATTTTGTGAAGAAATACTGATGGAATTTCCATGCCCTTGAATGCCTT
The DNA here is from genome assembly GCA_019776745.2 of Taxus chinensis. Classification (NCBI taxonomy): domain Eukaryota; kingdom Viridiplantae; phylum Streptophyta; class Pinopsida; order Cupressales; family Taxaceae; genus Taxus; species Taxus chinensis. Next base: position 1,045,003,530 of record CM034146.1, on the reverse strand, counting down.
GTTGAATCTTGCTACCGACGGTATCAATTTATTCTCCTGAGCCCAAGCTAGAAAAAATTGAGTGACTGTTATCAGCCAATTTTCACTACGCAAAATTGTCAAAAAATAATTAAAATAATTAAAAATTAGAAAATTTTGAAAAGTATTACTTTACGTGGTTCATTGGACTCCCTTGCGATCGTCTTATTTTTGTGATCGTTTCGGTCTTCGTTTCGTGATTTTCGGGAAAGAACTCTTCCCGCCAGGCTATAAACGCATTAAAATACATTAAAATAATTAATTAATATTTAATTAATTAATTGCTCCTTGTTTGATTAATTAATTTTAAAAAATCACTTAAGGAGTATTTAATTAAATAAATATAAATTAAGGTTCATTCGACAAGTTTTAGTGCTGGGGAAGTAAGCTTTGTTTCCAACTGCCGGGTTGGCATCCCGAACCCGGATTTCCACTTTCCTGGCAATTTCCTTCAAATTTCCCGCACGTGGGTTTTCCTCTGCCAATTGCCAAATCATGATTGGAAAACGGGCATAAAAATTCCCCAATTTCCCACATGGGGAAATGGATGGAGATTGCCAACCCATTTTGCCATTCCCGTTGGCAATTTCCCGTTACTTTTCCCATTTCCCCCTTGGCACTTAAGCCACTACCCGGGATGAGAGGAAGTTGAATTAATCCTCGTAACTTCCTCCATCAAACCCGGTGGAAAAAGTCAGAAGCTTCTTTTTCTTCAGAAAGACATAATATTTTGTTTGACATTATGTAAGAGAAACCCACGCCATTGTGAGCAAAAGAAATTAATCACAGCAAAAAGACTTAAGGCAAATACATGTGCATTGGTTGAAGGAAAAGAAAGAAAGAGATAAACACACAGTCAAATAGCTTGCCACGCATGCCAAGAAGAACAGTTTTTAAAATTTAAAGGAAATCCAGGTAGGAGGAAAAGGACAGCAAATTCTTTGAATGTTAAAGGAAATTTCAACGCCTAAGAGAGATAAAAACTCAGGGAAGCTGAAGCAGTCTATAAATAAAGAAAGAAAAAGAAGCAAGCGTGGGAAGAAGCAATGCAGGTTAAAGATTCATCATGCAGGGGGAATAACACACCAGCTTGAGTTTATTTGCCACGCAAAGGAGAAAGAGGATTTGTCACGTGGATAAAGAAAAAATAACTGTCCATAGCATTTCCAAGTAGTTTTCCACGCATTTGGAAGAGTCAACCCAGCAAGAGGAGACCACCACGCGCCTAGCCCAGGAGTAGCTTCTCACGTATGCTGAAGAAATAGAACAGGTGGAAATAAAATAAAACAGAGCGCAGACAAGCATTCGTGATAGTGCGTGAAGTTTAGGAAGCAGACGGAACAGTGTGCGACCCATACTCTGGAGAACATCATCGATTGATCATGCGCCCATACTGTCAATACTATTTGCATTGCCTGTATTTTTTAAAAATAAATAAATAAAAATACGCGACCCAACCGAACCGTGGGCAAGTATGTTTTAAAAAATGAATTGTTTTTGCGACTTGTTATATTCTGCATTTTCATCGGCCTTCAGAAAGAATGCGTAATATTACATATGGATGGATCTGGGGCCCTGATAAAGCTTATAGCTTAATTGCTAAAGGCTGCAACAAATGAAGGTCACGAATAGCAAAAACTCTGATACATAGCAAGCTGCGTGTTGGGTGAAGGAAAAAAGATACAGTCCAAAAGAAGACAAAAGAAAGAATTCATTCCCACGCTGGTCCAAAGTTTTAGTTCCACATAGCATGAGGTAAAATACATCAAGCCAAAGCCCACGCAATACAAGAAAACCATGCATTCTTTTGGAGGAGATGCCCAGCCAAGGAAGACAGCAATAGACAACCAGAGAATAAATTTGTTTTATTTGCCTAAAGCCAGAAGAAACGCCGAAGAAAGGAAAATCCATTCACGTAAATATTAAGATCAGGGGATTTTAATTGTTATTGTCGGAGTTAGAATTCGAGCTTGGTCTCGATTTGTTTATTAATATACTAAAGGTTGTAATTCGAGACAATTATTATTATCATTTTAATAATAATAATAATAATAATATATAACGGGAATATTTTTCTTACATCGATGGGGTGTTGGAGACTGAGACCCAGCCCCGCTTGCATTGTTTGGCGTGCCTGAGTCACCTTTTGATTAAATTCATAATGGTCGAAAGATCCAAATCTGCAGGGAGATCGAGGAAGCCAGTGGAAAGATCTAATAAATCTGCCCTGAAATATGAATTTCAATGAATTATTCCTCCCAGCTCCATTAATTCGGCGTATGACAACATCACCGATACAAATCTGGGTCACATCAACGTGCAACAGTTTTGTGAGTGAGTGAAAACTGAAGGCAAAACCATTTTCTCTGATAGGCTTTACCACAGTGGCCTACCTCAAGCAGCAGCATTCCCTGTCTCGGTGTAGTGTCCAGAATTGGTGATTGCTTGTGCAGAGCATTACGATCCTGAGAGACGAGGAATTTATAAAGACAACCGTGAACCTTTCCTCTTAATCACACCTGAACACATTGAGGAGTTTCTCGAAATACCTGACTTTCTTGAGAATGCAGATATCACTCGCCAGTCTGCATAAGATTTCTGGGATGAAGAACCCCTAAGATGGAGCAAAATGGTTAACAACAATTGGCTGGTAACCAAGAGACCTCGGATTAACAGGCTCCCCAAAGAACTATACCACGTTGAGTTCGTGGAAGAGATTGGAGACATGATCACTCTCCTAAGTCGAGTTTTTGGTTTACCTTCTGCAAGGGTCTTCCACCCATGGATGTACCAGTTTATCTGTATCATCCTAGCCAAGAAGGAGTTTGTGGATTGGGCCACCATCATCAGCAACACCATTCACAAGAAATTGATAGAAGTCAAAATGACTAGATGCTTCTACATGACCTCATATCTGACCTATGCGGTAGCATGAAGAAAGCTATTTTCAGGACTTGAAACGAGAGGAGTCCTGGGGTCATCAAACAATGTTTTTCACTATTACCCTCAGCTCAGCTTCAAAATAAGTTCTCACCATTTTAGAAGAGTCAACGATGCATTCACCTTCCACGTGATCTGGAACTTGAATCGAAATACCGAGGAAAGGTTTTCCAAAGAAGCCATGAGTGTCATTTCCCAATGGGGAACCTGGTTTATACAATTTTCATCTTTTTCCTACATTCATGTGAGTGGCTTTGCTGGGACCCCATGGAAACTTCCTAAGTACGTTAGTGATAAGTGGGCATTAATGGAGTTGGTGCGACAATTGTTCCAAGTTCACTACTTACTTAGTGATAAGCATCGTCCAGGAATTCATTTCCCGATCCAAATCGGGGAATACCAATGCCCAAACTTATTTAGTGCACAACTAATGGAAAAGGAGTTTTCTCTCATAACCATCCATCCATATGTGAAGAGAGCCCAGTTCGATATCAATGGTTATATGCAAATGATTATGGGAACGAAGTATCAACATAATCCTACCATGGAGGATTTCTGGGCCGTTTGCTTGGATGAACATGAGGTAAGGAGACGGGAGTACTCTCGCCTAACACTTGCTCAGATCAAGGCCTTCCACATCCGGAGTCCTCCCGATTCATTCATAACCGATGATGAGGATGTCTTCGATCCCTCGTATGATGCCATTGCCTTCACACCGTTGCCTCGAATCGACTGGACCAAAAGAGATGAATTTTCTCTCGATGGCAAGAACCAACCAATTATCGAAAGAAGCATATCTTGGTATGATAGGGAGCTTGCCAAATTTCAATCAATTCCGCATCACGTTTCAGAATCACAAAAATTGCCTATATCAGGACACCTCCATTCGACCAAGGTTTCTTCTCGATCAACTTCGTTACCATCCAATCATACATGACATACAAGAAAAGAATGGTTTCCGAAATCCACTTTTCCAAGCAACGTGTCACGAAGAGAGAGATCCAGAGATCCAAACCCTGAAGAAGGAAAGGAGCGTGTGTCTGGATTTTCTACCTCAAGTAGAGATTCTTCCACTCACATCATTAATAGCACTCATACGCTGGTAGCAAATGATCCTCAGCCATGCTTCGAACAAACACCCTCTCAAGTGCAAGTAATTCAAATATCAAATACTTCAGAGCACGTAGTTCATGAAGGGATTTCCCAAAATCTCCCGAATGATCAGGAAGTGGACATTGAGGTTGTGTCTCCTCAAATCGAGGCCGTTGATAGGATTCAAGAAGGATCTCATGATGTCAGGGATAATGAGGATATTGATTCAAGCTCTAGGATTCTATATGCCGAGATAGTAAATGAAACTCCTTCTTGGGTTGATTCTGAAGTGAAGAAAAGGAAGAGAGTTGTCAAGCCAATCGACATTGATTTTGATGCCCTTTTCAAACTGTTGAATGATGCCATTCATAAGAAGCCCAAGGTACTTTCTCGAATAATGGTGGATAATGATGGAAACAAGTTTGCAGACCTTGTCATTCCATGAGTGGATAAAGAGCATAATGCTATGATGCTAGCCGACTATGAAGTTTCCAGACTAGGACTTCGGAGATCCACGTTAGAAAGTGACATGGCGATGGCTCAAGATTCAATTGATATCGTGCTAAAAAGATTGGAGAAACACAAGTCCCAAAATTATCGGCTCAAGGCTGAAAAGAGTCAATTGGTGGAGTATGTTTAGCATTTGATAAATCCCATATCATCCACCTTCCCAGTACCTGATGCGGTGGCTGCCCCAGATGAAGAGACTCTTAATTTGTCAAAGGAAATAAACACGTTGGGCAATGTAACTAAAACTTGGCTTTCGGAGATTCTCGTTTTGGGCCAGGGAGCAATCAAGACTACAATTAAGCTTCATGAAGATATCAGTGTATATCTAGATCCAATTCTTTCTTTCAAAGAAACTTTTGTTTCTACGATATCAAATTTGGATGAGATATTGCCCAGTCTGCAGGAGATGACAAGTATGGAATCTTCAGTGTTGGCTATTGAAGGGATTCTCAAATTTGAACATCGAGGGACACGTTTCCTCTGGTGTCTACATCTAAAATCGAGAAAGATGCTTCTTGTGGATTCTATGATCCATTATGACCACATGTGCAATGAAGTTTTCGCTTCACTTTCCTTGATCCAGGATTTCATAGCTGAGATTCCTTGCAACCATAGTAAATGAGCATAATCAAAGGTGTTCATCGGAGCAGGTGGAAGAAAAATTTTCATGATTTTTCAAAGACATGTACACTCTTGTCAACAATTTCTCATCGGTTTCCATGGAATGGTGTATCAAATCGAAGAACTTGTTTGAGAATGCTCATTCTAAAATTGTTAATTTTAATGATATGCCAAGTAGAATTCTTGAATTGCAGGCATTTTGTGAGGCTATTCTTTGGCCAAGTGAACCTCAAGAAGAAGAAAAGATGTTTGAAACTTTGGGAAGGTTTAGATCCTTTCAATTATCAAAAGCAGCAGATCCTAATTTCACCGGCAGTGTAGGAAGTTGATTTTCTTGATATCTAGTGAATTGGGAGAGTCCATTTCTCATACGTTTGAGATAGGCGGACCCCGTTTCAATGGATAAGGCACTGGTTATTATTTTATATTTTTAAAGGTGTTGTTATTTGGGAAACATTGGATATTTTAAGTAATTTCTATTTTTGGGTTGTATTTAATAAATTTGGTTAGAAAAAGTCAAAGGTCACTTAAGTGCCTTATTTAATGATCATGTAAAACCCTAACTACTTTGTAACCAAATTTTGGGTTATAAAAGGAAGTCAGGGGCTCATTTGTAAAGTGACTTTGAGAGAGGAGAAGAAGATACTTTTGTGCAAGCTTTGTTTTAGAAGAAACTTTGTGTTCTTTGTGAAAAATATTTTGGAGTTAATAGAATAAGAACTTTGTGTCTCATTCATTGTCTCTTGTAACATTTGGTGTTCTTCTATTCATTAGATGTTAGGTGTTTGAATCTTGCATGCAAATATTATCTTTGATATTATTGTCAACATTAGTAATCAGTTGTTCTAGTTCACAGTGATCAAGCTCTGACTATCTACTTGCTCATGTGTGTTCCCTTTTGCATGTTCTTGTTTGGCTAACTCATACTCCGTTTTATTTGTGTTGGTTATTCATCTTTTCTCTTCATGCAATATTAGGCTCTGTTTTTACCTAACTCTTGCATGTTCTTTTATTCCATTCCATTCCACTCCTTTCTTTCATTTCATTCTATCTCCTTCATTCACTTTTCTTCCATTGATGTTCCAAAACACCCCCCACATACAATTTTGAATGTACAGATGTAAATACAGTTTTGGTTTTCAATAAAGGGGGCCTCACCTTCATTGAGGAGGGACTTCATTCCCACACTGTTGCATGTCATTTGCATGCATGAAAATCCATATGCTAACAGTGACTTGATGAAATTCTCCACAAGGGAGTTAATGTTCCTAAATTCTGAGTACAAATTATGATAGTTCTCTGTAGTGATGGATATGATTACATGTATCTCTGAAAGAGATTCCAAGGTGTTTTCTGTGAATGATAATTGATCTCTGGCCTCTGTCTTGACTTAGTCCTCAAATGATTTCAACAGTTCATCTTTATGTATCTTATCGACATCCTCTTCACATTATTCTAGTTTGTCGTTGGCACACTTGATCAGTTCATATCGAGTGAACAACACTTGGGCCCAAACTTGAGACAAATCCTCTTCCGCAGATTAGAAGACAACTTTAGTCACTATAAGAGATGACTTTACCTTTCCCATCTCCATAACCAATGAGTATACCTGGTCCTAGTGGTTCTTTTCTACCTTGATCGCCTCCCTGGTTGTGACTACTTTCATTCTCATGTCATCCATGTACATGTCCAAGGTTATCATCTTTGGAAGTAGTGTCCTTACTTTATCGAGAATCATATCCACCAATTTTTCATTTTGCCTTCTTTATATGGTGAATTCCCTTGTCTTCCTGATGGAATCAGGCTCAATGTTGCTAACCAGAGTGTCTTCCTTGGTAGGGAGAGCATTGGAAGAACTAGGATCTAGGATCATTTGGATGTAGAAAGTGAAGATGTGAATGTGATCATCCACTTGATCTAAATTTTATTTGTATTCCTTGATCCTCACAATGAGGAAAGTGGATGACTCAAGAAACAAGTGTAGATCACCCCCATATGTTTTAGGTGCAAGTGTAATTGTGTTTGTTTCGTAGTCAACCAGAGTCATCTCTTTAACATGTTTAACAAACTTTGGCTTGACTATCTCCACATACTAATTTCCTGAGGCACCACTATAGAATCTGTAAGTTTCCTGAGATAAATTTCCCTTATTTCATTTTATCATCAAAGTAATGGCTAAGAAGTCAGGGACATTATCTTGTTACATCGTGCAGGTTTCCATTGTGATCATCTCCTACATCTAGGGGAAGATATCATTAGAATCTAGCTCAGTAGTGGGCATCATTGCAGCTTCTTGCTCTACTTGAGGAGGATGATCCTGTGCAGGTGAAGCTGATATAGTAGTAGGGGCTAGAGAATTAGAGATTGCTTTAAGGTAGAGGGTTCAACTAGATCAATTTCCCCCTATTTGAGGTCCACTAATGGAATATCCTAAAGTGATGGGGCTTAGGTTCTTCTACTTCTCTGTTCAAACACTCTCCTAAATGTACTGAGCTCATGGCTTGATCCTTGGTCCTTGGAAGTTGAGTGGTATGATGTTTTCCTCTGGAGGGATGGAAAGTTTCCTGATGCAAGGAGATTATACCTCTTCTTCTTAAACCACTATTTTGATCTCTTGATGAAAACCTTGGTGCATTCCTTGATATCACTAGACTCATACAAAATCCACTGTACCTGTGGGAGAGGAGAATATTTAATTGTAGGGTACTTGGGATCGAACATTTCAGAGCCATCTTTTAGGAACACCATTTTCATACCATTCAAACCTAAATTTATTCATCTGATCCACATTCATCCTCATATTATCATGCTCATGGACCTCATACTCCTTGATGCAATTGGCCCAGATGTATTTGATTTGAGGCATGTGGCACAAGTTTGGGAAGTGGAAGGATTCTGGAATATCCTTGAGATCAAAGCCTACTCTGGAAATATATGAGTGCATACTGATTGAGGAAAGGGTAGCTTCAATGTTTGTGGTGTCATGAGAGCTTTTTCATGTGAAAATACCTAGTGAGATGGGGAAGGGAACTTGGTTCTTCTTCTGGATCTTAAATTTGTTGTTCATGTGAACATATTGCCTGTAGATCTCCATTAAGACCATCTGATCACTTAGGTAGTAGGGAAACCTTTGCGGAGTGTGATCAAAGCTAGCCACCCTAAGGTAGGATAATGTGGCTCATTGGATGAAGATTGACCCATAATTTCTAACCAAAGTGGTGGCCTGAGATAACATTCTCAAGAGTTGATTCCCTTATAGTATCTTGACCATGAACATTGTGAACATTTCATTCACCATGGCATAATGTTGATTACTTTCCTTCAGGTTTAGTTGTGGATATCTCTTGAATGCGTGAGCCTTCTGAGGAAAATTTTGTGTGGGAATCAAACCTCTTAATGATCTTGTTCTCGCCAGTGAATAAACATGATATGAAGTCATGAAAAATATTTTGGAAGCATGAACCTGAAACAATTAGAAATGCAAGCCATCACTAATAAGTTTCCCCCAATAAATCATTTAATTTCACTCAATGATTGTGGTGATAAAGAGTGCCATCAAATAGTGAAATTACTTTGTGCTCTCCTCACCCATGACCTAACTTAGAAGAATGGTCATATCAGATATGCTGTGAAAATTGTTGCAAGATAGAACTTTTAGGGTGTGACAAGGCTTCCTCTCATGTTTCAAGAAACATCTGAGAGAAAGATCCTAGAGGTATGAGTCAGTCTTGAAAAATTATGAGGTTGTGAATTATTTTTTTATTAAAACCATCTCCTTCTCAATTGGGATATGCAAACCTTGTGATATGGCCCTTGGATTGAGCACTACCATGATTGAATTTTCATCCTCCCTGATTGTTTTGGTTTCTGATTCATAGTGTTGGACACATGAAAACACTAGCTTGATGTTTTACAGGGACTAGGGATGGCCATAATATGCATACAAATCACTAGAAAATATAGTTTCTTCCATTGGTTCCCTTGGCTCTCCAAACATTATGTGTTTAAGTTCCTCCAGGTCCATGTGTGCAATGTTGCTATCACCCACACTAAGGTACTTTGATGTGAGAGAAAAAATATGATATGGGTTAATGAAATTAAATTTCATGGTGTCAAAAAGTAGTGATATGAGTTACTATGAAGGTGGTAGCAAATTTACACAATTGAAGCCAAAAATTGATGTTTTTAGAAACTAAGCTCCACGAGCTGCAATTTCAAGAATGTTACTTTTTTTGTCTTATTGATTTCACAAAAGTGTTTCCTTCACATTTTGGTTTTACCAAAGATGTATTGGGGTCAATTAAAATAAATTTCCATTTTTGAAAGTTGCTTTTTTACTTTTTTATTTTTCACTTTTTTACTTTTTTGACCCGCGTGCCCTAGTTTTCTTGTTTACGTGATCCTCATTGTTCTTTCTTCTGAAGGAGTTTTCCATTTTTTGAAACTTACTAAAAATGGAAAGTACATGAACCAGAGGTAATTAATATTTTTATAATCTCACCTATAAGTCTTATATTAATGAAAAATAAAATGATGATTTGTGGGGTTTTTCTCTTCAGCTTCTGTTCAAGTTTTCAGCTCAATCTGTTGCACGGTTTGGTGGCAAATGATGAAAATATGCTCTAGGGAAGAAATTATGAAAGGATGCCATTAAAAAATCAGATCATATCTAACATTTCTATTTTTTTCTTCTCCAATATGCCTAGGTGAAGGATATCTTCCCAAAATTTTAGAGAGATTGGATGCATGGTTTGGGAGATATGAGCAGTTTCTTGTTTTGGAGCCTAGGGTTTCTAACAGCTCACTTCGTGGTTTTTGCTTGAAAATATTATCTTTTCTCACTATAGAAATGATGAAGGATGATGAATGGGTTATGGAGGTACTATGGGAGATGTGGCAACAGTAGAAATGGATGATTGAAGGAATTGCTAGCGGTGGAAGTTTTACTTTGCATGCGTGAAGAAAATCCAGAAGAAGCATGAAACAACAGAATAGTTGGAACAAATTACATATTTTTAATAAATTGGAAGGAGCGCACTTTTGTGCACAAATTAAACCAAGGGATTGGTGCACTTGGTGTGAAAAAATTATGCCCCATCCCTTTTGAGCCTTGTGTCGCAATGCAATTTGCTGATGGGAAGGAGAGGGGGGCTAGAAAAAGCCACTTTCAACACTCGTCAGGGTCACATGAGTGATTGAGGGATTAAGAAGGAGGGGGAAATTTTTATTACACCATCTACACCAAGGATTGGTGCACTTGGTTCAGAAAAGTGCCCCTCATCCTGACTAGAACACTTGGAAAATTCTGATTAGATGGATCAGTGGCTAGGTTTTCAGTACACAGGGGCTTATCTTGCAAGAATGAGCTCAAAATTGGTCACATTGGGGTCCAAAGGATCAACTGGGAGGTGGCCATATTTTCTTGCACCATTTTCACCAAGGATTTTGTGCACTTGGTGTATACAAGTGTGCTCCATCCTGGTTGGGCCACTTGACAGATTTTGATTGGATGGAGTAGTGGCTAGGTTTTCAGTACACTGGGGCTTATCTTGCAAGAAGGAGCTCAAAATTGGTCACATTGGGGTCCAAAGGATCAACTGGGAGGGGGAAAATTTTATTGAATCATTTTGACTAAGGATTTTATACACTTGGTGCAAAAAAGTGTGCCACTCTCCCATTGGTTGGAATTTCATTGCTTGAATTTGACCAACTCCTGAAGCCTTACCTTGAGGAGCCGCCTGTCGGGACCATGTCTTGAGCTCTCGGAGGAGTTTTTTGATGAAAATTTATATGATTCCACCTTAAAATGGCCTTTTGTATAAAATTGTGGGGGTTGTCAGGAATTAATTGTTGTAAACATTATTAATTAATTATATTATTATATGAGTTTGGTAACTCATTAATAATAATATAATGTAGATAAATATTGTTATACGAGTTGTTAAAACAACTCGTATTATTAAGTTAGTTGTTATACCCGTAAATTGATTAAATGGGTTATTTGTTAATTGTACTTCCTATTTAATAGGAAGTAGTTTAAGCTATTATATTTCCTATATAATAGCTAATGTATTTCATATTGAAATATACGAAGAATAAGAAGAATTATTACTTTGTTTCCTATGAAAATCTAGTTGTTCCACTTTATTTGGTATCAGAGCGAAGTTTAATCCTATTTTTGTGATGGAGGAATAATCTTTCTACAAGGCAACTTGGTTATCCTTTGTTGTCTGAGATATGAGATTTGTGGTGTGAGGTGTTATTGATGTACCTGGTGGAGCTCATTAGTAATAATCATTTGTAAAAAATGTATTCGGCTTCATAGTCAATTTTATATGTATCTCTACCCAACACATTTATATTTAAGCCTGCAGAAGGTTCTGAATAGAAACTTCTATAAATCTGGGAAAAATTTAGGTGTTTTTTATTTATTTATTTTTAAAATGTTGAGTTAGGCGCTCAATATTTGGAAGGTACTGAAAGAAGAAGAAATCATATGTAATGTTCCCTCCACTCTTGTTGTTTTTTTCGGTCCAAGGTCATAGATCCTCAGATTTTTTCTAACATTTTTTTATTAAGCATTTGGTTCACAGATCTCGACTACATTGATTACAAAAGATTGGGTTCAATGTACAATACTCTCATCTTGCAGTGGAAGGCATACACCTCGCCACGTGATTTGCATTGAAAAATATCAAAATGTGTTTGGAATATTTTCTTGTTTGGAAGATCCATTCAACTTCCACATTTTCATGTTGTCCATGATCTTCACAGGTGTGATTCATTCCTAGGTGTTGTGTGGCGGTCAACTTGGTTCTTGATTTTTTCAAAAGACTACAAGTAGGGAGGAAAATAAAGAGGAGTGGATAAAGGCATTTGATTTGAAACTTCAAATAGAGAGAATCCTACATCATCATTCACATCAGATTCTTTACCAATCTGTCAAATCATATGTTATATTGGTTTTTGATTTTCTTTATGTAAGATCGTTTTCTTCTCTGTTTGTGAGGTTCGCTGATGGAAGATATATAATTTAAGAATTGATGTACACACTACAATTGGTTGGTAAAATCGGTCCAAAGTGATAGTTTTGCAGGATTGATTTAATGTCATTTCAAACCATCCACACAATTGATTGAATATTATGCCAATTTCATAGCCTTCGTGATCGGCATGGTGGTGAAGTATGATTCAAGGGTGCTTGATTTGAGCAAGCAGTCAGACGTCTATGTTTTGAACTGTGTATGGTGTTGATACAACTTTCAATGCTTTGATCTCTAAAATTTGTGAATAGATCTTCATTGAGCCACTATTCTCAACCACAACTTGCTCTCCATTCTAGTTGCAACGAATGCATAGTTGGCTGTGAATGATACATCAAAAGTAGCCATTTTTGGTATTAGTCTTCTCGCAGATCTATCAAGAGAAAACAATTGTCAGTAGTTTCTGGTACTCATACATATATGGGTGACAATTCAAAGAAGGAGTTGACACATTAACTGCAAGATCTAGTGAAATATTTTGTGTTGTGCATTGATTTGTACTATACTTGTTATAAGGCAAAGTTGAGTATCAATAGTTTCATTTTTTTCATCAATAGGTTTTGTGTGTAGTCATTCAAATTGATAAGTATTGTTTTGAAAGTTAGTTGTCAATGTAAAAGAGTCTTGTATAAGTGTCAAAGCAATAATTGTGTAAAAAGTCATGTCATTAAGAGTAAAAGTGTCTTATATAGCACCATTAGTGTGTTTGTCATAAAGTGTCATGATATGTATATATGGTAAAATAGTCTTTTTTGTGTCTACTTTCAAAAAATCAAGGAGTCAAAATATTGAGAATTAATAATGTAAAGGTTAGTTGCGGTCAAGTCAAGAGTCAATTTTTGTTTAGTCGTCAAAATTTCATTGCGGGTCAATACTATTGTAAAAAGTGTCGTCTTCCAAAGTTTGAAAAATATTTTTTTTTTTGCCTGCATTTCAATTTTGGATGCATTTTCACTTGTACACGATGTCCAAATTATTGAAGGTATTTTGAGCTTCATGATCACATCTGACTGAACTAGCAGCATGATATCGAAGGACAGAGGCATCGGAGGTTGGAGGTCATTCAATGACCTCTTGTCAGTTGCCAACGATGGGGCCACATACTGATTTGGTGACATGTGTGCAGTGTGGTTTTTATTTTCAGTGTTCCTATTTGCAGTGTGATGGTTTATTGAATAAACCCCTTTTCAGATTTTTTGGAGGAGTCATGGTTTTTAGAATACTCTCTTTTGGGGAGCAAGAGAATATTTCGAGGTAGACTCAAGGGATGTTTATCTAGCTAGTGTGAATATTTTGGATCTTAGAGATTCAGAATTCGAGCGCCCATGGAGGAAGGGAAAGTCTCACAGGAACCCAAAGAGGAAGGGATCATTATTGCATAATTCGGCTCAACAATACGAATTTACAAGGGTGAAGAGATAATCTATGGTGTCTATACCTGGTCTAAGAAGTACTTTCAAGAGGTGGTTCAATTTCTTCGAATATGGTTCTTCGTCGTGTTCACATTAAGGGGGTGAAGATCAAATATTAATAATGTTCACACCAAGGGGGTGAATGTTAGGAATTAATTGTTGTAAACATTATTAATTAATTATAGTATTATATGAGTTTGGTAACTCATTAATAATAATATAATGTAGATAAATATTGTTATACGAGTTGTTAAAACAACTTGTATTATTAAGTCAGTTGTTACACCCGTAAATTGATTAAACGGGTTATTTGTTAATTGTACTTCCTATTTAATAGGAAGTAGTTTAAGCTATTATATTGCCTATATAATAGCTAATGTATTTCATATTGAAATATATGAAGAATAATAATAATTATTAATTTTTTTCCTATGTAAATCTGGTCTCATCTCTTGATTTTGACATTTTATCCTTGAAAAATAGTCTTTTGTTATGGCTCCAAGGTTTTGTATGTAAAAAACTAGTTTTGGACATAATGCACCTAGGTGTTGTAAAGAATATGATATTACCATGCTGTAGGGCTATGAAATAAATTTCCAAATATATTTACTTTGACTCCTAACTCTTTCTAGAGCTCCCAGAATCTCTTCCTAAAGCTCAGGGGATGTTTTCGCATTGTGCACTGCTTAGGCCTCCAAGGCCCACTTTGTTGAAACTTCTCTAAGAACTCTAGAACCTCCTTGCATATTCCCAAAATTATTGTATGATGTCCTTATCTATTTGATACACTTACCTGATGGGTTTAGGCCTTTCAATCCACTTTGAAGGGTGTGCACCAGCTTTGAGAATATTAAAAAATGGCCTTTCCCAAGCTTGCTAAAAGGACAATCTTAATGGATCTTGTCTTGAAAGAATTTGAAATGACTGGATACCCATAAATCACCTATAGAAACGATAAAATGATGCATGATAATACTTCAGATGGATGGGATAGGACTAACTCCGGGATTAGGGTGATATGAAGGAGGGCTCAGAATGATCTTTGAGTCTTCAGGTAGGGTATGGTTGTCATGCTTGAAAATTTGGGAATTTTCTTATTGCACATTTGCATGAAAACAACTAGCTCTAGCTTGGGGACATTTCATGGATCAATTGAGTGCAATGAGGAAATCACATGAGAACTTTAGGATATCTTTGTACATAACAATTAACTAGTGCCCTTATCCATTGGGCCTTGCAGAACATAGATGACTTGATGAGAGAGAGGTAGAAAGGGACAACACACACACAAACACATAACTAAAGGAAAACACACCACACAATGAGAAAAGGGGAAAAAAAACCTAAATCACCTATAATATAATTGTGGGAGACTAACCCACTTTCACTAATGATAATGTTTCAAATATTTCCCACTGCGGGGCAACTCTAATGGTGTTCCATCCTGATATACGATAGAAGGAATGCATTTTCTCTAAAAGCCTCATGGATCTGGAATGGACCAAACCATAGATAATCAAACTTCCCATGGCTTCCTTTTAGTATCCCTTCTCTTGTTCCTAAAGTAGCACAATATCTCAAACTTTTAATTCTCTTACCCTTGGCTTTCTTTTCAAATATCTTCTTCACTTTCAACTGATCTTATCTTAATGTGATCCACAACTCTAAGCCTATTTTCTTCTAGCTTCATAAAGAAACAATATTCTCTTATCAATCAAATATCTGGTATTGTTCATCTTCTACTCCCTGGAGCAACTTGAGGGCTGGCATCTTGACCATGACTGGTATCTCAGCTTCAATTTCGTAAAGCAACTGGAATGGTGATATGCTAATTTATTTCTTTGGTGTTATTATGTCCGCCAAAAATGCATCATAAGATCTTCTTATGCCAATTTCTCTAATTTTTATCCACAAGCTTCCAGACTATGGTCATAAGTTTCTTGTTTCCTCAATTTGGTTTGACCATTTCCTTGTGGAGTAATAGTTGTAATGATTTATATGGGTACATCCCATATCCATACAAAAATTCAGTTCAACTCTCTTGAAGAGAAGTTATGTGGCATTGTCAACCACGATCTTTTGTGGAACCCCGAAAAAATTATATGATATTCTCCTTTGATGAAGTTACATACTCATTTCAGTATTATCATGTTTGGATAGGAATAAATTCTCACCTCAATTCATGAAGCAATCCATTTCCATGGTGAGCACATATGCATGTGACCTGTGCTACTTGAGTGAGGGTTCAAAACACCAATGAAGTCTAGTCCCCACTGCTGAAATGGTTCTTCAATTATAACTGGCCTGAGGGGAAGTGCTGTGAGCTATGCGGTCTCTCCAAAAAACTGCTGACATGCCTCGCACTTGGAAACCCATTCTTGAGTATCCACAAAGAGAGTAGGCCAATAATACCTTCCATAAAGAATTTTATGAGCTGGTTACCATCACTAAAAAGTGTATGTCGCATGCTTGGTCATGGTATGATTTTAATAGTTTCTCCTAGTTGTTCTTTGTCCACGACATCTAAGAAAGCACCCATTAAGACCTATTTTATAGAGAACATGGTTCCAAATTAATAACTTTTCTACCTTTAGGTTGAATGTTTTCTTTTTCTTATAGTCAAAATGAGTCGGGGTACTCACCATAGGTTAAGTAGTAAGCGATGTCCACATACCACTCATCGATGGTGTTTACAAACAGAACTTGTGGCAATTCCTTGAAACATTGGGTGACAAGAGCATTATTTATGCAATGAAGCCATGTTGGGATTTAAGAGCTACATCATCTTCTACTATCAACTTGGATAGACCATTTCTTCAGAACTAGATTGGAAGGTCTGTATCTATAGATCATATGCTTGAATTTTTGCCATGACCCAATTTCCTCCCTTAGATCAAGTAGTCTTATTGAGTTAGAATGGAATGGATTTTCTCCCACCTGGAACCATTACTATAGTGCGAGATTTCAGTATGTAGAATCTGAAATCCTTCAACAAGGCCTTGACCACCACATAGGCATTTTACCTCTCAATTGTCTGTAATTCATCTCACGGTTCTTCAATGGGAAGCTCATGAATGCAATAGGTGCTTCTACTCCATCATTATTTTGAACCAAGATGATTTCTAGTAGAGCGTGTGTTCTAGAGGCATAAAAATACATAATGAACTCTTTCTCAAAAATTGGGACATACTAGGTCTAAGCTTTGGCAATTGATCTCTTGATTAGCTTCAAATTCCACTTTATCCATCATCACTCCATTTGAAAAATTTCATGGGGCTTCATCATGGTGGTAATGTGTTTAGTTAACTCTACAAATTCAGGAACAAAGTACTGGAGAAAGTTGACTTTGTAAAATAAGGAATGGACAATCCCTTATTTATTGTGGGTAGGGACAAGACTTGAATGGCCTTCAGTCTTTCTAGATCAAATACTTTCCCCTTGTTTATTTATAATATTCCCTAACAATCTTCCTTCAGTGACACCAAAAATACACTTCTTGGGATTCAAAGATATACCATGTTTTTCTATACATCAGATGAGAACTTGTTCTTTAAGTGCTCGAAGTGATCTTTGCATGCTTTTTGAGAATATCATCAAGTCATTGAGGTAGATGACAATGCAATGTTTTAGATCCTTGAATGCTAGATCTCATTTCTCTCTGGAATTGATTTCCTAACATTGATCAAACCAAAAGTTTAATTCTTAAACTATATACAAAATAGTGCCCCATGGAGTAGTGATGATTGTCTTACTCCTATCCTCTTCCACCACTTCGATCTTGTTTGTATCCTAAGAAATCATCAAGAAATGAAAGAATTTCTGATCTAGTGACTGCTTGCAGAATGTGGTCCATGATTGGAAGTGGATAGTTTTCCTTAAGGGAAGCTTGGTTCAAATTGTGGAAGTCCCACAAAAATTCTTATTTCTCCATTCTTCTTCCACATGGGGAAATATTATTTTCTACCCACGTAGAGTGGTGGATAGGGAAGAATGATCCTTGCATTGTAACATCTTCAAAACCTCCTCTTTGATGGTGTCATTAATTTTTGGATTATATGGCCTTTGATTCTTCCTGAAAGGCTTGGCATTCATGGCTTCAGAGGAATTGAATGATGTATTTCCTTTGGTTGGAAGGATTTAAGCTCATCATAAGAATAGGCCAAAACATCTGAATAATTTTTTAGCAAAGGGATGAACCTTCTCTTCTCTTTGGGTCAACAACATTTTCCAATATTGACCATTCTCGGTTGCTCAGTGGTACCAATGTTCTCCTTCTCAAATTTTAGGCGGTACACCTTGATGGTCCCCTTTTATTTATCCTTGATGAAGTGGTCATGCTTATCAAAAATATCTTCTAGCAACACCAAGACCTCTAGGAATCTTGTTTCCTTTGAGCTTGAGACACACCCTCTTCATCGATCCCTTCAAGTCCTTCTTTTTCTTCTTCAAACAATACTCTATGTGGGTTCTCAATTCCTCTCGAAGAAGAGGTTATTGAAATTATCTCTCTGTTCTAAGAAGGCCAAGATCTGATTGTCATCATTGAAAACTTGCCATTGATTCACATTATCAGGTATAATTGGGCCTGAAAAACCATCTCTATGGTCACTTTATCCTTTGTGAAAGGAAGGATTTGGTGTCACTAAGGAAGTTAACACTGTAAGAGAATCCCTCTCATTCTGTTCTCAATGGATGGATTGGATAGAAAAAGCATCAAATGATTCAATGCAGTCCCACACCCTATTTCTATAATGCTTGAGCCTTGGGTTTTTTACTTGGTATTGCTTCCTTACCTACTTGACTATCACTTTAAGCATTACCCAGAACATCTCAACTACTTTATTCTCATTTCATTCAGACAACACCCATTCCTAGGAGGAGAGATTTGTACTCCGATGTATTATTTGTATTATCAAATTGCATAGCTTATAGGAAAATGGGTATACTTCACTTGAAGGGAAGTTAATACGACACCTACACATAGATCCAACACTAGAGTGGCTACCATCAAACTCCATTGTCCACAATTGGTTTTATTCATCCTCCAAAGAAGAGGAAAATTCTCATCCCTCTCTGAAATGAAGAAGTAATTTCTTAGCCCACTATCTTGAACAAGATGTTTTCTCTTAGATATTCTAATTTTTGAACTGTGTATTTCATCTTTCATATAAGAAATAACTTATTCATCTCTCCCTTTATTAGAATGGTCACTGAGGACTATTCCATCTTGATTTCACCACCCAAGTCCCTATAAAATCTTCTACTTAATAGCATCGTGAAATATGCTGGAATGTACGCCACTAGAATAGTGAGCAACACCTTTTTCTATGGAAAATCAACCAAGGCTACTTGAGCATCCTTTATTCTACCCACTAATGAAACTTCTTTAGACTCCATGGAATAGCAAGAGACATTGGCATGGGTCAAGGTGAGTCCTAGGGAATTTTCTACCTTGATGGGCATAACATTGTCAGAGGCTCTAGAATCTATGATACAATTCTTGAGTTGATAACCTTTGACAAGAAGGGACAGGTAGAAAGGCTCTACTTTGTTGGTCTTGGATGTGCTAAGTACTCAGCATGTTCTGTGAGGAGGGTGTGGATGGCATAGGAAGTCATAAATTTGGCCCTGGGATTTGCAATATTAGGCTTTGGGGTACCATTTCGATGGTATTAACAAACCTCTCAAACTGAACTTGGTGTGTTTGTAAATATTCCATCTCCGTGATTTGAAATTTGGTTCTACTTGCATGCTCAACATAATCAAATGGAGATGTAGGGAGTGGGTATGATGTTGTAGGAATGGTGGAAGTTTTTGCATTATGAGGGTGAAGTAAACTTAAGAACTTGCATCTCTTTGGTAAATGTGGTTGCAGTTTTAAAAGGTGAGGGAGTGGCTAGTTTTCACTGGGATTTCGATGATTTTAGAGAAGTAGACACTTAGAGAATAATTATTCTTAGAGATTTTAGCACTAGGAGAGGAACCAAAGGAATTACTTAGTAAAATAGTAGGATTCTTTCTTGCTAGTGAGGTTGAGGTTTCTCTTTGGACAAATCCATTGATGGCAGTAACCATGATCCCTTGCTAATAATTTTTTCTGTGGGATTTCAGCAGGAGGATCTTCTTTAATTTAGTTTGCACTAGCTGCTGAAGATGAAGCTCCTTTCTTTGAATGTGCATGGGAAGCATTCAATTCTTGGTGCTTCTTCATCATCATCATCCTCAATTGTTGAAACATACTCGATAAGGCCATTTTGAGTGTCACCGTCAACTTCTTCCACTTTAAGGTAGTTTCCATCATCACCTTCTTCTTATTTTTCCGATTCTTCCACTTTTTTCTCCTCCTTTGGTTCTTCAGTTTCACATGTAGCATTGACCTGGTGGTACCTCAAGAGCGAGCCATTTGAAGAGGAGGTGGAGTTATTCTTGGAATAGTTAGGAAGATTATTCTTCTTTGGCATACTCCTCAAAGTCATTATGTGATATTTTCTTCTTCAGATTAATCATGTCATTAGCCATCTTCAGGATCATGGGAAAAGTGAGAGCTGAGCTTGGACTCTAACCTTTCTATTTTTCATTAGGACCCTTTAATTTTCCAGACAAGATTAATTCATCTTCAGTATCAATTGCATAATCTTGTTCTTCTTTCAAATCCCTAGGTTGGGATCTTCTGAGGAAAAAACCAACTTCTAGTGGTAGAGCCCTGATAAATCATCTTTTTAGATTGTTATCTAGGCACGAAATCTTCAGGCATCCTTCTAATTATCCGGTTGTACTTGGATATGAAATATCTCATAGACTCGATGGGATCCTTTATTTGCATCAATTTGACCAAGAGATCTTGACAGTATTTCGTATTTTTGAATCTATGCTCAAATATGGTTTTTATATCTTTCTAGCAATTGATAAACCTTTCGGGTAACATATAAAACCATTTTAGAAGATTTTTCTTGCAACAATTCCATAAATAGTCTGACTGACCCATCTTCTTGTTATACTCCTAGCACATCAAAAAATGGTGATGAATGCTACTACGTGCTCCTCAGTAAGTTACGAACCATCTCCTCTAAATATTGGGAAGTTCTTCCTTGATCCTCATGGTAGCTCATGGAGTGGTTTTGGAAGTGCAAGTGGGCCATGTATTTCCACCCCATGGTACATTTGGTCTATAAGTTCTTCTCTATCCACCATTTCATCCCTACATCTAGCTTCTGACCTTTCTAGGGCCGTCATTTGGGCTACTGCTCTTGTGTCTATTTCTGCTTAAGCTCTTTCAATCTCTTCAATTTGGGCTCTTATCTCATGTAACACCCTCGACAACTGATATATTCCTCTTTTGCATTCAAGTGTTGACATGTGATTTTCTGGATAAAGATGTGTTCTTTTGACTGTTGAAGATCATGCTTGATAAGGATAAATCTTTTCTATTCTTAAAAATCATTAGACTAAAATAGTATGGTAATCAAGAATTTATTTTCACTTTGGAAAGATGAGTTGCAATCTGGCTTTAAGAGTTGTAGACTTATTCCTTCTTCTGACTCATCCTTGGATCAATTTCAGTGATCCAAGGAATGTTTCAAATCTTCTTCATAGACTGAATGGTAAATTGACATTCAGTAGTTTGAGGGACATAAAAGACTAAACTTTGTTTGTTACAAATTCTTTGGTCTTATTTGAACATGTTTTCGTTCAGCTGTATGTTTGTGCTCGGGTCTTTGGTGATTGATCTTGGCAGGACATATAAGGACTTAAGAAAAATTCAATTCTCTAAGGAGGAGTTCAGAGTCCTAAAAACCTAAGGATTATCCTAACAGTAGCCTAAGCTAGGTAAGAACACCTATGTTCTAGCTACGTTTACCCATTTGGATTTTATTCTAACCTAAGCCTCTTATTCTAATTTGTTGGGTTGGCAATCCTAACCTAAGAATTGTGCTAAATGAATAAGGGAAGGGTTACTAAAGTAATGTTAGGCTATTTTTAATTAATACCTAATACTAAAGGGTTATGAATTAAATCTAACCTAAGGTGGAAATACTATTGGTAAATTTTTTTAATACCTAAGTTGGTTATTGCTAGACTAACCTAAGTTCTATTGGGATCCATCCTAAACTATTAAAGGGAACCTAAGGGGTCGCATGTCTCTAAGGGTGACGGTTCCAATGGAATTTAAATGAGTTGATAGGGTTTAAATGGATGGAAGTACTGCCAGATTTGGCAGGGGCTAGTAGACTTGGTGGAGGCTTACATGGAAGCTCCACTAAAAGATGGAATTGTATTTTTGGATGGAATTGGCATTCGCTAGATTTAGGAGGTGGTGGCAAGGAAAGATAAGCAAGAATTTTGGAATGAATGGAATTTATGGCATTAATGAGCCTTGGTCTTTGTGTGTAAAACCATCTTGGAAACTTAGAAGGTGGGTTTGTAGGAGGTTATTTGGTTTTGCATGCATGGCAGATTTTGCTCTGCATGGAGCTAACTGGTTCTTCGAACCAGCAGTTTGACCTTCACTTCAAAGCTATTTTTGGTTTCTACGGTCTATTTTTGATTGAAGGAAAGTATATGAGGCATAGAAAGAAAATATGTTTGATTTTTGATCTTTCGTGGAGGAGAAAAAGAGTTGGAAGCTCAGCTGGAAGTCTCCTTCGATTTGGCAGAAGCACTATCAGGCATGATAGGCTCTAACTATTAAAATTATTTGCTTTCTTCTAAATGATTCATTAGAACAACTCTTGCTCTCATGAGATTCATGTTTTCATGTCTTTCTGGTTATTTTTTCTTGCTGGGTTTTATGAATCCTTGTGGTGTTTTGATATGAAACCATGGCTAAAATAGTGTTGTTTTGTAAACTACTTCTTTCTGTGCAAGTTCTATGACAGCATGCATGTGAAGCTTGTATGCGAAACTTGTTTTCTGTATCTCTGTTTTTCATTCTAGAACTTGTTATTCAAGGTGGTTGTGCTTTGAACTGACCTTCGTTGCATTATAAGGATTTGAACTTATGGGAACCTTGAGTTCTGTTTGATTTTGTCTTTTTGGTTACATGTTTTGTTACGTAAAATTGTGTTGGAGCTTCGTGTTGTTCTGGAACCAGTGTTTGGAAAACTTATGCAATCGTTGAACTATTGCTTGGAGTTCGTATTTGGCACTGTACTCATAATATTTTACTTGTGAAGTTCTGAACTTTTGTGTGAAGCTCGGGTTCAACACTGTACTCTTATTTAACACTTGAGTGTTATGAGCTTGTATTTGGGTTGATGTATTTGATTTTGTTCTGGTATTTTTGTATTGGGTTATTCTTTTATTAAAAGATTAAGCTTATAACTCTTTATTTAAGCAACTCACTCACCAGGAAACTGGGTGAAAGCTTGTTTGAGTCGTTTGAAATCTCTTCGAGATTTGGAACTAGAAACGTCTTGCTTAAAGGAATGTAGAACTTATGTTTAAGATTGTATCGACTTCTTTGAGTTGGTATTGGCGTGAGAATAGAAGGGGGTGTTCTTTCCCCTCTATTTTAAGGAATCCTGCATTCTGGGTTGACTTTTTTTGTTGAAGCTAAGTCACCTCTGTCACGATTTCATGGATGTGAAAGTTTTGTTTTGGATTTCTGTTTCTGTCACTTTGGAGTTAAGATTGAGACATCTTCTGTATTAGATGTTTTGGGTTCTTGCTCTCTCTCTCTTCTGATTCTTTAAAATAATTTTTGGGTCTTAGTGGAAGATTTGGGTTATTACCCTTGGACACTAAAATTATTCAGGAAGGATACTTTCTTGTTCTGTTGTTTTGTGTTTAGTTCTTTTGAATCACGAACTATTTACTCTTCGTATTAAGTGGTGAAGCCTTTGTGAGTCTTCAGTCTTGGGTTTCGTAGGTAATTCTGAACTTGATAGTTTACTATTTTGGGATGTTATTCTCGACTAATACAGTGAATGAGTCCTTGGATTCTTTTTGAGAAAGAATATATATATATATATATATATATATATATATATATATATATGTATTCTCTTGAGATCAATATATTGTTTTGGGAACTGCAATATGCTTTCATCCTTAATTGATTTGAAACTGGAACTTCTTTTTGTTCAGTAGAATGAAATGATTTATTATTGGACCTCTATCCTTATTAGAGTTACCTTTTCTCTATCTTTGGATAAGCTCATTGTTTGAACTTCTCTGTACTTGATTCTCTTTCGAGATGGTGATTTCTTATGACCTGTTGGTCTACTTTGTTTGAATCATTGTTGCAATAATGTAGAAAGTTAGTAGCCAAGTCAGTTCTGCTGATAAGTGAATGCATACTTATGGGTTCAATTGTTGTTGACTAAGCCTTTCCTAGTTAAATGGATAGGAGTAGGTTTGTCTCTTGTACTCTTTATCTTTTGGGATGAACTTGAGTAGAGATTAACTCCTTTATGGAACTACTTGATTGTGAACATTGGTTTCAGATCTTTGATTGATAACTTCTAACATGCAGAATTGGAATTAGAATTACAGTTAGACTGTTCTGATTTTCTATACCTTCTTGTATTGTTATGAAATTATGTTTAGATGTATATCTTAATGTTGAATTTACAAGATTGTTACCCTGGAAAGGAACAGGTAATTCATGTTATGAACCTGGTCTATTTTTCTTGGATGTTATAAGTTTGGGTATGGTACGCATTGGTTCTTTTTATTCTTTTCTTATGATTTAGATGAATCATCCTAGAATGAACCATGTTGTATACACTTATTTTGTCTCATAGAAAAGATAAATGTGGTATTCTATTAGGATAGAATTATGAGATAATGGGATGGCAAGATCTATTGTTTTTGTTTACAAGCCATTGATAGGATCAATAGAACTTTAAGTTCTTAGGTAGATATTGTTATTATATTCTGCTCTTCTCTTAAAAGTTGATCTAGATTTATTAATGTACTTCTTTTCTGTTTGGTATCACTTATGCTTATTGTATGATGTTTTAATTATCTCATTAAAGCAGTGTTGCTTTAATGAAACAATTAGTGGAATGCACTTCGTTTTAATGCTTAGTGCTTATCATGCTCAGTTCATTGAACTGACCCGTGCTAGCAATTTTTGTAGATGGACATCGTAAGTGATAAAAGAAGGAAAAAACTTATATGATGCATTGGCTGATATAAGTCTATTTCTTAGTAAAGAATTCTGATTCATTCTTTTGTTGTATTGAAAAAAGAAAAGTTGTATACTTATAGAATGAAGGTTGTTGTTATGCAGTATGCCTAAAGTGCATAGTCTTGTAAATTTATAAGTTGTAATGATGAAATGTGAGTTGTGATTTATTTGCATTGGTTGTGTAATTTATCTCGTGCTTTTATAAAGGAGATGAAAGTCCTATCTTGTTGATATTCTTTATATTATATTATGCTTATCTTGTTATCTTTGATAAGATGGATAAAGGGAATTAGTTCAGTTTCCCTTATAATGATGCAACTTGTTAAGTTGCATAAAATGATGTGTTTTATCTAAACAATTTAACATAGTATTGTGTTGCGTAATGAACATGCAGTAAGAACTATGGATATTGTGAATGATAATCCCTAACACTAAATCATTTAGAGGAAGACTCATTCCTCTCTTAAATAATGTAAGCTAAAAGGATAAACTTCACTTTTGTAAAAGGAATTGGTGAAAGATTGTAATTCATAAGGACTTCATTTAGTATGAAGTCTACTTGGTTGGACCTATATGGTTGCTAAACTTCCCTGAATGTGAAATTACAATATTATTGAAACTTATGATATCGCTGTCCTGTTTTGGTTAACTGCTAGTTATACTATTGAGAAAGCAAACATTAAAAAGCAATCATGAGTTTAAGGAAGTTCTTCAATACTTAATTGATACAAGTATAGAATAAGAACTTAAGGAGAGTTGGATTAGGGTTTAGCAGGGTTACTAAAACTAGTGTATTAATCCAAATTAATAATTCATTAATAATCTCCTTGGGGTATGTACATCTCGATGAGGTAGTTTTTGTAGGATGTTGGCACACGCCAACTACAGGGCTGTACTTTCGAGAAGACTTGGGTCTTCTCGAGAATACAACGTTGTAGTTGACATGTGGCAACACCCTTCCGCATTGATCATCTAGATCTACACACAAACAAGGACTTGAACTTAGTTTCTCTCTAGGTCAAGTTAGTGGCATATTTAGGATGGGAAGTAGCTTCCAATGGCTCAGGGTACCTTGGCACACCCAGGTTGACTTAGGTCAACCGAGTATGCCCATTTACCCTAAGTCACTGTGAGCGTCTTCCTATAATAATTTATGTCTCTAACCAGGGCTAGGGTTAAACCTGGGACAAGTGGACTGACGGTAGTTAGTAAAGACCAATCATGATAATAGAGGAGTGAGGTGAAGGACATATTCCAATATGACGAGTATGTCATCTAGGAATAGTGACATACACAGTATGTTGTAAATCTTTGGCCAAAGTATCGTAAGCTGTTGGTTGCGTTGTCCTATGTCACCAAGTTTAAAACAATGTGATATCAGATGAATATTGGTAACAAATATTCAGATATGTTCTTTAAACAGATCACTCAGTACCCGGTGTAGGGTAGGAAAACCAAGTATACGAAGTATACGATATGTATTCAATACTTAAAGATAACATAAATAGACCAAGTTATGAAATGAATAGATCGGGTCACTGAGTCATTTATAGCTGCATATGGTTATCTATTTGAAATTGATTGGCATGGAAAGTTTTTTCTAAATAATGCTTTATTTAGAATAAAGAACATTATATGAAAAAAAAAAAATCCCTTGTTTCTAAAGTCTTAAAATGGGAATGTTACATCTCAACTTCAACTCTTGCTTCTCTTTCTTGAGATTCTTCTTCAGTTTTCACATCCATGAAATCTTCAAGATTCTCATTTATATATGGAAACTCAACATCCAATGGATTCACCATGCTTGGGTTTCTGGAAAGGGAAGTTTTTTGGATGAATGGGAGACCTTAAATTTCTGATCAACTCATGTCTTTTTCTGAATTTCTTAAAAAATTGGACCACTATGCCCATATTTTCTTTGTAATCGTGTGTACCTTCTATCAACTCTTTCTAAC
Organism: Taxus chinensis; assembly: GCA_019776745.2. NCBI lineage: Eukaryota > Viridiplantae > Streptophyta > Pinopsida > Cupressales > Taxaceae > Taxus > Taxus chinensis. The sequence goes on along the minus strand of CM034146.1, from coordinate 1,044,976,805 downwards.
TCATCTACACGCTCTTCTTCAAGGTCCAAAACTATCATGGAAATGAATTATTGTGTGAATATTTATATGTTATGCCAAATGGATTCCCTCAAGTCAGAAGTTATATATTCTTGAATATGAAACAATACTTCAGGTCTTTTAACGAGAGGGTTTCCAGGTATAACCATTGGTGAAAGGAATAAGGCTCTTGATTTTCTCAAAATATAGAATTTTTTTATTTTTTGGATATCTAATTATTTTTTGGGATTTTTTATGGGCATATGTTGGGTGCAGATTGTTTCCAAGTCTTCCCCGTGGTGGGTTCAAAAAATTGTTGGCGAGAAAAATTTTTTGGAGAAAAATTGGTGGGTTTCTAGCCAACACTCTAGGAATCTAGGTCCCTCTCCTTGGGTGGTGTAGCTCCACTTTATTTTAAATGAACAGAAATAAAAATTCATTGTTGGCCAAGAGGCTAGGGATACAATGAGCACACTCCACTGCACTCACGAAAAATTCTTACAATGGTTGTAAGGGAGAAATTTTCTAGTAGATGGGGGAAGGGAAGTTAAGAAATTAGACAAGAAGAATCAACCATGCAAGTACAAAATTAGATTCTTGGAAGAGCTAATTAGAAAGTTGACATTCACAAGATTTAAGAAAGAAAAAAAATATTATACTATCAACAATTAGAGGAAACTATGAACACAAAGTTACACAAATTCATGAATCATGAAAGAAAAAACCCCCCTTTCTTTATTGACTTTTTTTATCAAGTTGTAAAATGCAGGAAATGGAGGAAAATAGTGAAGGAAATTGGAAGAATTGCTCTCTCTTGCTTAGCTCAAATAAATACTCTCTCGTGATTGTAAAAAATTGATAACCCTTAAGAATGAGGGTGTCATTACATTATATAGAATCATAAATGACCTTTCACCCCCCCCCCCCCCCCCCACACACACACGACTCTTAATTTCCTCATTCATCTTGTGAATTTTCATCTTCCTAGGACTTAGGAAATTAAGTTCCCTTTTTATAAAACAAAGGGACTTTTGAAATTCAACTTTATAAAGTCACTTTGATGAAGAAGAAGAGATATCATGATTACACGTAACAAAAAATTAGAAGAGGGAGAGAAGGAAAGGAAGAAGACAGATAGAGAGTACTATTTTGAAGACAATCCTATAGTTGACAGACTTTTGTGAAGCAATGCCAATGGAATTTCCATGCCCTTGAATTCCTTCTTGAATATTTCTACCACTGGTATCACTATCTTCTCCTGAGGGAGCTAGAAAAAACTGAGTGACTTGAAACAATTCTCCACAAAGGAGTTGATGTTCCTACATTTTGAGTACTGTTGGTTTGAAAACCTGTCGAATGGACAGATCTGTGGATAGACAAGCCAACAGTGTGCAGGGCATAGCCCCTCTTTGAGGCAGCAAAGCGAAACTGGTTTATTGCTATTCTACCAGCAGGAATCTTATGCAAGTCTCACAATATTCTACCTTCAAGGGTTGGGATCTCATTCCAGTAGAGGTGTTTCGACGAAGAACAGAAAGGAATGAAGGAAGGAAAGGAAGGAAGAACGGATATGAAGGAAGAAAAGAAATGAATTCCAAAGTAGAAAGGTCAGAGGGTCTATGTTTTGGGGTGGTAGTAAACAGAGACAAACCTACTTTCATAGACGAACAAAGCAATATTGATGAATAAATGACAATAAAGCAGAGGTAGATTCAACAGAACAAACATACAGATATAACATAAGAAAGGTCTGATGTAAAACACATGTATTTAGCACAAAGTGTAAATATTGTATTAATGTTTGTTTCTGTTACAAAAAGCTCAAAGTCTTTTCTTCTTACTTCTATTTCTCATCTAGAAAGTATCCACACTTGAATACAACAAGTATTCAAGTATTTATAGAAGAAGAGAAGAAGAGAAGGAAAAAATGAACCAACCACTTAATTACAAAAATATCTTACAAAATATCTCAAAGTCATTTGTTGACTTTTGACAACTTTGTGGATGACATCATCCCATGGTGCAACATGGATGATGTCATCATATGTGTCAACATACTTTAGATATTTACAAGGAGAAGGTCGAGAAGAAATAAATTATTCATCATCGTCCCGTGGCTGAAAGGGGGGATCCTGCTTTTACTGCTGCTCAGGTGACGAGATGTGGAACTGGGCATGATACTCCATGAACTTGGTGATCATGGGTTGAAGTTGATCCTGGAAAGGATCCTTGTGTCGATCACTGATAGCCTCGCAAGTCTCCCACTCATCTGTGAGCTTTTCAGGGAGTTTGGAATAATCATTTTCTCCCTCTATCAAGTACCCAATGAAGTCACGACAGGCCAGCAAGTTGTTGATGGATTTGGCGTTTGAAAGTGATATTTGGTCCCAGCCCCTGTGAAATGATCTCCTTAAAGATCCGAATAGTTTCATCCACCTTTCTTAAGGTGAAAAGAAGGGAGTGAGCAAGCCCGGAGACATTCTCAAGACAATTTTCTCCATTTGATGCATTACATCCAGGGCTTCCTCCTTGATTTTGTCGATCTTCTCAAGGACAAACTCCAGCTGATCGACCTGGTAATCCAGAGTAGAAAGGATTTTGTTGAGGGCTCTGGGGTGTCCAAATATGTCGAACTTGACCAGATCTTCGATTGAACAGTTGAGCATTTTTTAAAAGGGTCTCATACTGCATCCCTGGCATGGTCCAGCTCTTCGGAGATGGGTCCTGCTATCACCTGGAGCTCTTTGTTTGTCCGATTGATATTCTATTATAATCCAGTGAACTTGGCGATCACTATCCCTCACTTTCTTTGAGGATTTGGTTCCTCCAGGTGAAAACTGCCATAGACCCTGCTCGTCGATTTTGGCATATTCATTAATCTTATCCTGGCTCAAAGGCTCAGGAGTTTCAAGCGGCAGTTGTAGGAGGTGCACTGCCCATTTTCTACAAGGCGTGGAGAAGATGTTTATCTTGCTCCTTTAACAACATTTTTCTCGTCCATTTGCTTCCTGAAGCTTCTTGTAAAGGGTGTCAACTGTAGATAGGGCCCTCTCCTTGAAGGCTTTTTGAAGATGTCCCCATTATGACTTAGGTGACTGTGTAATCTGTCTCAAAGACAGATCCTTTTTTATCCTTTAAAAGGATTGGGGTATGCTAATCTCCATTACTCTCTCCTCCTGATGCACTCTAAGAGAAGCGGGTTATAGGATTTTGCTTCTTGGTACCCTTTGATGGGATAATGGAAAAGTCCATCGGTGCAATGAGAACTTTCCTCTTTTATTGGCTCAGGTGCTGAGAGATCCATGCTGGACTTATGGTGAGAGGGGCCAGAAATAGAAAAGGGAGCGGCTGCAGTAGTAGAAGGAAAAATGCATGGAGACACTTGGAGGGTGGCATATCGAGAGGGAGGGTCGAGAAAGTGCTCACGGGGGGAAGAGATAACTGTAGGGGGAGGTAGACATGGGAATGGAAGGGAGCTGAGAAAATGAGGGAAGATAATGGTGGGGGACAGCTCTGCAAGAGAAGAGAAGATGGACGATGAGGAAGGGGGAACAACAGAAGACGGGGGAGAGGATAACGACCAAAGGAATGATCGCTTGGGTCACCTGAGGAGGGGAAGGAGGAGAGGGAGAAGAGATAGAAGGGACCTCAATAGTTGTAGTAGTGGCAACATCCTGAGTGGATGTGCCTATCCGAACATCTTCTGCTGCTTCTTTTTCCAGGATTTTCGGGATTACAACCCGTTCTTGTGAAGCAGGAGGACTTTCAGAAGCTTCCTCTTGGGTGGAGTTTGACTCGCCCTCCTTATCTTTACCTTTGCTCTTTGACAGATGTTTCGGTCTGGAAGGTGCATTGCCCAATGGAGAATTGGTGAACTCAACCTCGAGGTAGATGAGACCATTCATCCTGCACCAGTGCTCTATTCTCCACAGAGTTTCTTTGACCCTTTCTTCTATCATCTGAGGCACTTTGGTTCTGTCAATGACAGTGAATGACCAGTTGTCCCCACCCATGTCAAGATATACCTGATCAACTTCTTGATCAGCAGTTTGATAACCGTTTGGGACAATGGCTACGCCGTACTGGATGATATCAGCTTAGGCCAAGTGGGAATGGTCTTTCCTTCTGAGCTTGACCTCATGATACATGTCGATATAAATATCCTCGATCTGTGGAATGTGGATCGGATCGAGTTTTCCCTTGGGAAGACAATTCCTTGGGTTGAAAGTGGGCCTTATTGGGAAGTTGTGCTTTAGATTTAGCAGCTCCAACTTTGCAAACATCTCCCGGGCTTTATGGTGAGAAAGACAAGTGTACCTACCCACTATGAGGGGGAAAGGAGGTTCACCCTTCTTTCTCTTTAAGCACTTCTCGTGGTAGGTTACGAGCTATCTTGATAGCTCTAATAGGATTAGCTTAGGGCCGGCGTATCTTGGCAATTTGGTTGGTTCTCCCAAGAAGTTGGCTGCCCTTAGATAGGTGAAGGTGGGGAATTGAGTGAAAAAGGCCCCCCATTTCTCCGTTGCTGCAACAATGCTCTTGGTCGTACGACCATGAGTCATGTTTGGCCTCAAAAGGCAAACGATGCCGTAGAAGAAGGCATCATTAATCTTTGTAAACTAAGAGATATTGTTTTCCAGCTTCAGCTCTGGATAGTATTCATGTATTTTTACTTGGGGCCAAACCCCGCACCGCATCAACGCTGGGTAATCTCTCTCTGAGGCTGCAGCATAAACTACGTAGGAGTTCATGTAGAACCTCCCCGTTGTGGTAAGTTGTTGGAGCTGCTCGGATATAGTGCTACTTATGATCTCTGCCCACTCGAATCGTTGATCTGGCACATTCTTGTTCATTGTCTCCAAGTATGTCAGCATCCATTTATGAAAGTAGTGGGCGTCAAGAAGCCCAAATAATCTACTTAGGAACATGATTGTATCACTTAGTTCCTCTGAGAAATCACTGTGATGAATGACTTGTGGCCATCTGGTCACCACCTTCTTGTTTTTCAGGTATACCTCATTCATTAATTACATACACTGGTCTTCATTATCATCCCAAGCCTTGGTGCAATCTTCCTAGCTTACGGCCACAAAGTGCTGGTGGTGAGGAATGCTGAGCATTATTTCAAAGTACCGGGTAGTGAGGTTGATCATGACCTCACCTTTCTCATTCTGGACACACCTTGTGTCTTTGTTGTAGCAGCGGGCCACTACCATCATGAACTCGTTGTTCACAGCACTGACCGGGATCCCTCCAGCAAAATGCAGGCCACTGCCTACTAGTTTGTCCATCTAGGGACTTCCTATGACCCTTCAGGTTCTGACCCAGAAATCCTCCATATCAATGTGACCAAGTTCTGAGTCTCTTATATCCAAGTCACACTCTACCTGGGATTCGGGCATCCTGACCCTATGATATTTGTACTTCATTTCTTCCTCTATGAGCTTGGCTTTGCCCTTAGACTTGGTAGGCCTCTTGTTTGATGTAGGCATATGTAGTCCTGAACTTAGTTGTTGATTTGCAAGAAGAAGAAGAGAAACCCAATGCAGGAAAGTCATATTAGCTGTTTGATCTTCCATTAAAGCATTGACAGAAGGAAGAGTTAGCAATTTTAAGGCCTCAGGGTAGAAGGCGCATGAACACTGCAGGTTGCAGGGTTAAATAGTATGGCACACAGAAAAGGGGTGCTGTAAGCAACACATCAAAGCCAAAGGGCACAAGTTTAATGCATGTAACATCATTTTTTCATGCGCCATAGGGGAACTTGGCACGGCACATGAAAGGTCTGTACGATATGATGTTGTTGTAATAAGGGATGCGCCTGTGCCGTTAACAGTTTTGTACTTGGCACAAGTAAGGTTGGTGTTGCATGGATGCAAGGTGTGCCAATGGCGCAAGTTTTGCAATTTTACACATGAGTTTGGTGGACCAAGAGGGCGCAGGGTTAGCGGGTGTTGCAAGCAAGGAAAGTGCGCTTGCGGGCGTAACTATTTTTTAGGCAGCAGGCATGGTGGATGCACCATTGGCGCAACTGTACTTCATGTTGTAAGGGTGGTGACTGTGCCAAAGAGGAAAAAGAGCAGTCTATCAATTTTTAATTCTTTTTTCTTCCCCTGGAGGGATTACATGTGTTTAAGCCTCTTCTGCAGGGTTCCTTGGATGATGAACAGGCTAAAACAAAGAGATCCTAGTGATTTTTTCAGAGGCAGAGTCCTCTTTACCAACAGATCTGGAAAGAGGGAGAAGTGCATGGGGGAGGACAAAAAAAACAGCAAAGGGAGGTTTCATGGTTTCACAAATCATTCTATCCAATCCCACAAACAAACAGCCAATAACCAAAACATAAAACATGAGAGCAATAAGGACCACTTACCAGGAATATATATAATATGAGAGGTGAAACTGGGTCCATGACGCGATACGAGAACGACAGGCATGCTGACAGGTGCAGAGGAAAAAGAACAATCACATGTTTTCTGACTGGTGAAAGTGATAGGGTGGATGTGCCTATATATAGACAAAGTTGTAATAAATGCGCCAACCACTTTTTGAAGTGGCGCATCAAAACACCTGTTGACACTGGAAAGCTTGCGCCCTTTGGCACATCAAAACACATGTTAACATGAAGTTATGTGCACCCTTGGCACACTAAAAGTGCTGTCAACATGGAAATACGTGTGCCCTTTGGCGCACCAAAACACGGCGCAACAAAAATATTGTTGACACAAAGGAGCATTCACCTTGGCGCATGCAAGAAAGGTGCAACATGGTAAGGTGCACCAAAATGTGTGTCGAAACTTCAAACCGTGCACCAAAGGAATTAAAGGGGGTGCATGCTTACCCTATGTTGCATAGACATTAGGTGCGCCCGACCAAAAAAGACCAAAACTGGTTAAGTTCGGAAAACTAGATTTCCCAGGAAAGGGTTTAGCAATGTTCCGAACGCAGAGGGGTCCCTGACGAGGGACCAGAACAAAATTTTTGTAGGGTTACCCGTAAAATTTCCCTTGCGAATTTTACAAGATAACAAGTACCAAGTTTGACAGCTCTTCGTAGTGATGGAGATGATTACACATATCTCTGACAGATATCCCAAGGTGTTTTCTATTAATGAGAATGGATCTATGGCATTTGTCTTGACTCGGTCCTCAAAAAATTTCAACAGGTCATCTGTTGAAGTATCTAGGTTCACTGCTGGCACCCCAAACTTTTGAATTCGGGAATATGCATATTTATGTATCTTCTTGACATCCTCTTCATATGATTCGAAATCGTCGATGGCATTATTAATCAATTCCTATCGAACGAATAATACTTGGACCCAAACTTGAGACAAATCCTCTTCCACGTATGAAAAGATGCCTTTTGTTACTAGAAGAGATGACTTTACCTTGCCCATATCCATAACCAATGAGTATACCTAGTCCTAGTGGTTCTTTTTACCTCAATTGGCTCTTTGGTTGTTTGCACTTTCATTTTCATGCCATCTATATACCTGTTGATGCAAAATCACAGCACCCCTGGATGCAGATCAGGTTTCTAGGTTGATCACTTTGGCATCCAGTGTGATTGCATAACATTGAATCCTTTCTCCAAGTGTGGGACTTGAAAAATGAGAAAGGATTCTCCATAGAAGGCTGGTTCCTATTCCTCTGTTCAGATGCACACGAAATATGTAGAGGGTTTTCTCAAAACCTAATCTAATCTGCCAAGGAGACAAGGTAAGAAGATGCATAAAATAAATCTAAGCTAATAGAGGTGATGCACCGAGGAATGAAGAACACCTATTTTGCCAGTGAACACAGACCATTCAAATGTGATATAAGATCATGCACAGATTACAAAACTTGTAGTGAAAGACCAGGAGGATGCAAGATGAACACAGAGAAGGTTGAGAATCATCCACAGACATGTATTACTTGCTCCAAAGATTGATACAATACACTGCAGAATGCCAAGAGGCAGAGTCGTATTACAGTTTCAAATGAGAGGTTCGAACTCCACAAATTCGCCTAATAGGAGAAGAAGGGAGGAGCAAAACAGAAAATGTTCGACCTTTGAAAAGAAGCTCCTCTTTACAATATATAGAAAGAATGAGAGAGGAAAGAGAGAGGGGGAAGCCAAATCTACTCCAACCACCTCCAGGTTGCATTCAGTTCATCTCATTATGACAAAAGTGGCGGATCCTGGCAAAATGGCGGGCTGTCCAACAGAAGCGGCGAATTGTCTGCTACATTAAAGTTGTTTGTTGAAGCATTACTTCTGCTTGTTATTTCACGCCAGAGGTGTTTCTTGATTTTCTCTCTCCAAACTGAACCAAAATGCAAGATTGACCTCGGAATCGTGTAGAGAATTTTACCAGCTTTCCATTGATATAAAGAACGTGCCAATCCGAGCTCTGGATCAAAAGTTATGGCGATCTGAAGATTTAGGGAAAAAATGGGCAAAAACATGTTTTGAAATCTTTCCCGCACTCTGCCACTTGGATGACACGTGGCACGTGCTGATTGGATGAGCAATTCTCTCTCCTTTGCCTTTCGCGGGCTTTCCTTTTGAAATTTCCTTGTGGGCCCCTTAAACTTGGACATGTGGCGCTATTTCATTGGTTCAGGTCAGTGCTCGAAACCTCGCCCTTTGACTTTTGCACTATCTCCCTTGTGACATGTGTCATGATTTGATTGGTCCGCGGCTTTGCCGGCTTTTTGCGCCCTTCGCGTCTTTATGCTCTGAATGTCCCAAACTGTTTGGGACAAAAACCTCCGATCCGCCTGAAATGCGCTTCCTCGTCCCTCATTTGCCGATGACACGTGGCGCCATCTGATTGGCTCTCAGATTTTTTGGCTATCCGCATCCCTCGCATCCCTGCGGCCCAGATGTCCCAGTACGAACTTTCTCTGTTTCGGCCGAACCGGCCGGTTCGCATCCATTTATCCCAAATGTCCCAGTGCTTCGTGGGACAAATTCTTCCAGTTCACCCGATCCAGCCGATTCGTGTACTTCTGGCCCAGATGTCCCTTTTGCTTCTGGACTATTTGTTCTCATTTCGGCCGATCCGGCCGGTTCGCGTACTTCGCGTACTTGTGTCCTGTTCATCCTGGATGAAGACTTGGGAAAAATTTTTCCTTCTTTTCGGCCGATTCAGGCATTTTTGCGTCTCGTGCGTACCTGTGGCCCAGATGTCCCTTTGGCTTCATGGCCGCTTGGAGGCTTTTCGGCCGATCCGCACCTAGATGTCCCACATGTCCCGACTACTCCTAGGACTAGGACTTAGCCATTTTTCATGATTTTTCCTGTGTTCAATCTACTTGCCTGGAACTGCAAAACTCTGGATGTATGTTATCGAAATTTACCCTGGGGGGTGAAATTTGACAACAGTTTTGACGACTCAGCGGGGTCACCTGCCTGCTAGGTAGAAGATCAGTGGCCTTTTAGCGATCCATTGGGCATGGAGTTATAAGCAATAACCTTGAAACGAGCCTGATACTGCAACTTCTTCTCCCAACAACACTCTCAACTGTAGAAAACAACCTGAGAGCAGCAAAACCTGTGCCAAAGCACTTAGGGAAATATAACCTAACTACCATAGGACAATGTGCATACGCACTTAGAGGAATTAAAAAAAAAATCTCAACTAATATTTACAAGGGCAACCTTTCTTTTTTTTAGTAGCAATGTTTAAGATAAATTCTGTTAACGAAATCGGAAGTTCCTCTCCATACATGCAGACAATTGGAAGGCATTACTATTTTACATCCCGTGACCATGTAGGGACCACTCCAGAGTGGCATCAAACTTGGAATGCCTTCCTGGTTTTCCCGATCTGCATCCCGTTCAGAACTAGGTCCCCCTTCCTGGAAGGTCCTTGCTCTTGCTCTCTTATCAAAACATCTTTTACTAGAGGCCTGATCCTTTTTCAATCGTCTGAACTGCATGTTCTCCTCTGATTTCTTCTATTCCATCAATTCTGCATACCTGACCTCCATTGGTTCGAACTCAGATACTCAAACTTCTTCATGAGCTCTAAGGCTGCATTCTAATGATATAGGCAAGACTGCCTCCTTCCCATGACCAACTTGTAGGGAGAATTACCTGTAGACCTCTTTGGTGTTATCCTGTCAGCCCATAACGCTGATTTAGTAGCCTTGTATGCCATGTTCTTTGATTTTCATCCAGATTCCTTCTGATGATTTTAGTAAATCTTGTTTGTGACTCTGTCCTCTGCCATTACCCTGCGGGTAATAATTTGAAGAGGTGCTCAAATAGATTCCATTCTTGACAGCCCTTCTGTAATTTTTGAACCTATGAATGCTAGTGCATTATCTGAAATGATGGTGGCCGGCACACACTCGACCTGGTTGCTATTTCTCATAAAAGTCTAGTATGTTAGACTCACTTGCCTCTTTGAGCGCTACTACTACGCTTCGGTCCACTGGTGAAATAGTCTGTCGCTGTAAGAATCCACTTGTGGCCTTGACTCGAATTGGGATTGATGAGTCCAATGAAGTCCAATCCCCATTGGCATGAATGGATGATCTACTGAAATTGACGAAGGGGCAGTGCTGCTAACCTTCCTTTCCCTGTGAAGAATGCAACATTTTCTTGCATTTCTTAAACCCATGAGTAGCAATCATTGAATACAGTAGGCCAATAGTAACCAACTTTCATGATTTGAGAGCTGTTACTCATGGGGTGAAATGGCCTCCTGCCTCCTCCCGTCATAGAACTCGTGTAAGATCCTCTTAACCTGACCTGTCCCAATGCAATCTTAATAGAACACCGTTGATGTATTTTTAAACAAAACACCATCACAAGCACATATGGAACCTGCTTGTAATCTGAAGTACCTTCTTTTGCTTTGCTCATTTTTGGAGGGCACATGCCCGTATGTAGGAAATGTATCATATTCTGAGTCCAACAGGGAGTGGACACATCATCATTTTCCTGTTTTTGATCATCTTGTAATAGCAGGACCAACGTCTTCTTCATCTTCTGGGTTGTCTGGTTGTTGGAAAGCGAGCTGCTCACACAAACCTGTGCCTCTTACCAGCTTGGTGATCTTGATCTCAATGTCATACTCCATGACATGGGTGATCCATCCGAAACCCTTTTCTCATTCAAATCCTTGTTGAGGAGGAAGTCCTTAACCCCAAACATGTGAGACTAGCAACTGGACCTTGTTGTTTGAGGACTAAATGCTTGAATTTCTTCAAGCTTCTGATTACGGCAAGCACATGCTTTTCAATAAAAGAGTACCTCACTTCGCAGTCATCTAGGCTCTGGATGAAGAAGGCCAATCGACTGTTCATCATTATCTTGTTCTGCTATAAACCAGAATGGCAGAAATAGTGTCATCACCCTCCAAATGCATAGAGGATGAAATCCTCCTTGGAAAAGTCTGGGTTGATGAGAGTGGGTGCTTGGGAGATGGCTTCTTTGATTGCTTCAAAACTCATCCTTTCCTTTGGCCGTCCACCTTGAAAGCCATGCTTTTCCTTAACATTTAGTGATGGGTTTTGACAAGGGGCTGCAAAATCTGGACAAACCTCCGAACAAAGTTTATCCTTCCAAGGAAACTCTGAAGGGGCTTCTTCCTTGTGACTTTGCAGATGGTTAGATCTCTGTATGGCTTCAACCCTCTCTAGATCAAATTGCTACTCCTTCCTTGGAAACAATATGGATGGCCAAGGAGCTTCCGTCATTTGGCAAGAAAGATGCACTTCTTAGGATTCAAAGACACTCTGAACTTTCTACCCTCTTGACACCGGGCTGAGGTAAAGAAAATGGTCTGGCTGCATTCTTTGAGAAGAACAGTAATATCATCTAGGTATAATCAGGCACTACCTTGTTGATCAATCCTTTGAATTCCATATCCATAGCTTCCCTTAATGTTGCTCCGGTGTTCGAAAAGTCCACCTGGCATCTTATTGTAAGCATATGTGCCCCATTTTGGTTGTGAAGGCTATCGTGAAACTGGTCTTCCTCCTTCACCATAATCTGATTGCAGCTGGTAACCATCAGTAGTGAAACCTTTCTGAACCCAGCTACGACCTGCAATTTTGCTCCATGGAAGGGAGTGAATATGGTCCCTTGAAGAGGCTCTATTCAAATCCCCTGAAGTCAACACACCAAAGCCTGATCTCTCCACTCTTCTTCCTACTAAGAACTAAGTTGGCAACCCCAACTAAATGCTTGATTAGGAATATGATTCTTGATTAAATCATCTTGTCCAATTCTTTCCTCATGAGAGGCCTCCATGTGTGGATTGACTAGTCTCTTTTTCTTTCTTCTTTTCTCTTCTATTCTTCCCTACAGGCTTACATTTTGGATCCATTCAAATGTGATATAAGATCAGCACAGATTACAAAACTTGTAGTGCAAGTACCAGGAGATGCCAGATTGAACACAGAGAAGGTTGAGAATCACCACAGACATGTATTACTTGCTCACACTGGATACACTACAATGAAGAACACGCCAAGAGGCAGAGTCGTATTACAGTTTAAAACAGAGAGGTAGAACTCCAACAATATTTCGCCTTAATAGGAGAAAGAAGGGAGGAGCAAACAGAAAATGTTTCGACCTTTGAAATAGAGCCTCGAGTCTTACAATAGATAAAGAATGAGAGAGGAAAGAGGAGGGGGAAGCCAAATCTAATTCAACCACTCAAGGTTGGGAGTCAGGCATCTTCATTAGTGACAACGGGCGGCTCGGCCACAAAATGCGCGGGCTGTCCAAAAGAAGCGGCGAATTAATGACTGTTTTTTGTCCTTTACAATAATTGTCTGCTACATTAAAGTTGTTTGTGTGAAGCATTACTTCTGCTGTTATTGCACGCCGAGGGTTTCTTGATTTTCTCTCTCCAAACTGAACCAAAATGCAAGAATATGACTCGATCGTGTAGAGAATTGTACAGATTTCCATTGATAAAAGAACGGCCAATCCGCAGTCTGGATGCAAAGTTATCGAGCGATCTGAAGATAGGGAAAAAAATGGCAAACAACATGTTTTGAAATCTTTCCCGCACTATGCCACTTGGATGAACGTGCACGTGCTGAATGGATGAGAATTACATCTCTCCTTTGCCTTGCGGGCGGGCTTTCCTTTTGCAATTTCCTTGTGGGCCCCTTAAATTGGACATGTGGCGCTATTTCATTGGTTCAGGTCAGTGCTCGAACCTCGCCCTTTGACTTTTGCACTATCTCCCTTGTGACATTGTGTCATGATTTGATTGTGTCCGCGGCTTTGCCGGCTTTTTTGCGCCCTTCGCGTCTTTATGCTCTGAATGTCCCAAACTGTTTGGGACAAAAACCTCCGATCCGCCTGAAATGCGCTTCCTCGTCCCCTCATTTGCCGAGACACGTGGCGCCATCTGATTGGCTCTCAGATTTTTTGGGCTATCCGCATCCCTCGCTCCCTGCGGCCCAGATGTCCCAGTACGAACTTTCTCTGTTTCGGCCGAAACGGCCGGTTAGCATCCATTTATCCCAAATGTCCCCAGTGCTTCGTGGGACAATTCTTCCAGTTCACCCGATCCAGCCGATTCGTGTACTTCTGGCCCAGATGTCCCTTTTGCTTCTGGACTATTTGTTCTCATTTCGGCCGATCCGGCCGGTTCGCGTACTTCGCGTACTTGTGTCCTGTTCATCCTGGATGAAGACTTGGGAAAAATTTTCCTTCTTTCGGCCGATTCAGGCATTTTGCGTCTCGTGCGTACCTGTGGCCCAGATGTCCCTTTGCTTCATGGGCCGCTTGGAGGCTTTTCGGCCGATCCGCACCTAGATGTCCCAAATGTCCCGACTACTCCTAGGACTAGGACTTAGCCATTTTTCATGATTTTTCCTGTTTCAATCTACTTGCCTGGAACTGCAAAACTCTGATGTATGTTATCGACATTTACCCTGGGGGGTGAAATTTTGACAACAGTTTTGACGACTCAGCGGGGGTCACCTGCCTGCTAGGTAGAAGATCAGTGGCCCTTTTAGCGATCCATTGGGCATGGAGTTATAAGCAATAACCTGAAACGAGCCTGATACTGCAACTTCTTCTCCAACAACACTCTCAACTGTAGAAAACAACCTGAGAGCAGCAAAACCTGTGCCAAAGCACTTAGGGAAATATAAACCTAACTACCATAGGACAATGTGCATACGCACTTAGAGGAATTAAAAAAAATCTCAACTAATATTTACAAGGGCAAACCTTTTCTTTTTTTTAGTAGCAATGTTTAAGATAAATTCTGTTAACCGAAATCGGAAGTTCCTCTCCATCCAATGCAGACAATTGGAAGGCATTACTATTTTTACATCCCGTGACCATGTAGGGACCACTCCAGATGGCATCAAACTTGGAATGCCTTCCTGGTTTTTCCCGATCTGCATCCCAGTTCAGAACTAGGTCCCCTTCCTGGAGGTCCTTGCTCTTGCTCTCTTATCAAAACATCTTTTTACTAAGGCCTGATCCTTTTCAATCGTCTGAACTGCATGTTCTCTGATTTCTCTAATTCCATCAATTCTGCATACCTGACCTCCATTGGTTCGAACTCAGATAACTCAAACTTCTTCATGAGCTCTAAGGCTTGGCAATTCTAATGATATAGGCAATACTGCCTCCTTCCCATAGACCAACTTGTAGGGAGAATTACCTGTAGACCTCTTTGGTGTTATCCTGTCAGCCCATAACGCTGATTTTAGCCTTGTATGCCATGTTCTTTGATTTTCATCCAGATTCCTTCTGATGATTTTTAGTAAATTCTTGTTTGTGGACTCTGCCTGTCCATTACCCTGCGGGTAATAATTTGAAGAGGTGCTCAAATAGATTCCATTCTTGACAGCCCATTCTGTAATTTTTGAACCTATGAATGCTAGTGCATTATCTGAAATGATGGTGGCCGGCACACCGAACCTGGTTGCTATTTCTTCATAAAAGTCTAGTATGTTAGACTCACTTGCCTCTTTGAGCGCTACTGCTTCGGTCCACTTGGTGAAATAGTCTGTCGCTGTAAGAATCCACTTGTGGCCTTGACTCGAATTGGGATTGATGATTCCAATGAAGTCCAATCCCCATTGCATGAATGGATGATCTACTGAAATTGGACGAAGGGGCAGTGCTGCTAACCTTCCTTTCCCTGTGAAGAATGCACATTTCTTGCATTTCTTAACCCATGAGTAGCAATCATTGAATACAGTAGGCCAATAGTAACCAACTTTCATGATTTTGAGAGCTGTTACTCATGGGGTGAAATGGCCTCCTGCCTCCCCGTCATAGAACTCGTGTAAGATCCTCTTAACCTGACCTGTCCCAATGCATCTTAATAGAACACCGTTGATGTATTTTTTAAACAAAACACCATCAACAAGCACATATGGAACTGCTTGTAATCTGAAGTACCTTCTTTTTGCTTTGCTCATTTTTGGAGGGCACATGCCCGTATGTAGGAAATGTATCATATTCTGAGTCCAACAGGGAGTGGACACATCATCATTTTCCTGTTTTTGATCATCTTGTAATAGCAGGACAACGTCTTCTTCATCTTCTGGGTTGTCTGGTTGTTGGAAGCGAGCTGCTCACACAAACCTTTGCCTCTTACCAGCTTGGTGATCTTGATCTCAATGTCATACTCCATGACATGGGTGATCCATCCTACCCTTTTCTCATTCAAATCCTTGTTGAGGAGGAAGTCCTTAACCCCAACATGTGAGACTAGCAACTGGACCTTGTTGTTTGAGACTAAATGCTTGAATTTCTTCAAGCTTCTGATTACTGCAAGCACATGCTTTTCAATAAAAGAGTACCTCACTTCGCAGTCATCTAGGCTCTGGATGAAGAAGGCAATCGACTGTTCATCATTATCTTTGTTCTGCTATACCAGAATGGCAGAAATAGTGTCATCACCTCCAAATGCATAGAGGATGAAATCCTTGGAAAAGTCTGGGTTGATGAGAGTGGGTGCTTGGGAGATGGCTTCTTTGATTGCTTCAAAACTCTCCTTTCCTTTTGCCGTCCACTTGAAAGCCATGCTTTTCCTTAACATTTTAGTGATGGGTTTGACAAGGGCTGCAAAATCTGGGACAAACCTCCGAACAAAGTTTATCCTTCCAAGGAAACTCTGAAGGGCTTTCTTGTGACTTTGCAATGGTAGAGCTCGTATGGCTTCAACCCTCTCTAGATCAATTGCTAATCCTTCCTTGGAAACAATATGGCCAAGGAGCTTCCCTTCATGTGCAAGAAAGATGCACTTCTTAGGATTCAAAGACACTCTGAACTTTCTACACCTCTGAAACACTTGCCTGAGGTGAAAGAAATGGTCTGCTGCATTCTTTGAGAAGACAGTAATATCATCTAGGTATATCAGCACTATCTTGTTGATCAATCCTTTGAATGCCATATCCATAGCTCGCTGGAATGTTGCTCCGGTGTTCGAAAGTCCAAATGGCATCTTATTGTAAGCATATGTGCCCCATTTGGTTGTGAAGGCTATCTTGAACTGGTCTTCCTCCTTCACCATAATCTGATTGAAGCCTGAGTAACCATCAAGTAGTGAAAACCTTTCTGAACCAGCTACGACCTGCAATATTTGCTCCATGGAAGGGAGTGAATAATGGTCCTTGAGAGAGGCTCTATTCAAATCTCTGAAGTCAACACACAGCCTGATCTCTCCACTCTTCTTCCTGACTAGAACTAAGTTGGCAACCCAACTAGAATGCTTGATTAGGAATATGATTCTTGATTAAATCAGCTTGTCCAATTCTTTCCTCATGAGAGGCTCCATGTGTGGATTGACTAGTCTCTGTTTCTCCCTGACAGGCTTAGCATTTGGATCCAATTCGATGGTATGCTGAGCTAAGTTGGGATTGAAACCTTTCAAGTCTTCATAGCTCCAAGCAAACATGTCAGGGAATTCTTGACATAGCTGTATGAACTCACACCTTTCATGCTCAGTTGTCATCTTTCCAATTTGCAATGGCTTGTTTTCTTCTACCAATATGGATACCGAATCTTCTCTCTTAACCTGAATGTTTTCTTTCTCCTTTCTAAACTGATCATTGGGGTTAAAAATGGACTCCAAAGTGATAAGTCCCTTGGGCAGCTTGTCAGTTCTCAACTGTATCACTTGGTCACCATATTGCTGTTCCAACTTTTCTTGATTCTTAGCTGAGAACTCAGCTTCTTCTTGCAAGAAATGGATGATTTGCTGGTCATTCTCAAATACTTGCCAACTGACATCGTTATCCGGCACCGAAGGCCTGACAATCATGTGGATGTTTGGCTGTACCTTGCCTTGTTGAATGTTTTCTACAATGTCAAAGGCTGCCCCTACTGCTGCAAGCCTGTCAGCAGCTTGATTTTCTTTCCTAGGAATGACTTTAATACCGAAACCCTCAAAATCTTCCATGAGGTCCCACACCCTATTCTTGTAGCACCTGAGTAGATCATTTTTGGCAGCATGCTGTCCCTTGACCTGATTTACAATCAATTCACTGTCCCCAAAAAACTTGCAAGTTCTTTATTTTTTTCTTGATTGCCCAATGCATCCCTTGCACCAAGGCTTCATATTCAACAGTGTTATTGGAGCATGCAAATTGAAATCTAAAAGTTGAATAGTACTTTACTCCTTGAGGTGAAACAAGCACGGCTCCACCTCCTGCACCTTGTCTACTCCTTGATCCATCAAAAAATAGCTGCCATACCTCATTGTCATCCTTTTTGTTTGGCTTGGTGATGCTAGGAATAGGTTGACTTTCTTCGTGTATACAATAGACTCCTAGCTCAGATTCTTCTATTCCTTGATAAGGATCAAAAGCATGCACCTTGCTTGCCCATTCATCAAGAGTTAGATCTGGGATGTTTCTAACTTTAGTGTCAGTTTCATCAGTGCTTGGGTGATCTTCTTGATCAAATGCTGAGAAATTGGCATTAATCTGACTTGGAGTATAGGGCTCAATGTGGAAGTTTGCAATAGGTTCAGATCTGATTGTGGCCTTAGTTCCATATCTCATTCTGAATAGCATGTGTGACCAATCAGCGGACAAATATCCCCCAATCTTGGCAGTGAAGTCCCTCGACAAACATAGGGCAAAGAGTGGTGGAAGGTCTATGACTGACACATCTTGTAAAATAACAACATTTGGACATGCGTGCAAGGTAAGACTCAAATTTCTAATCATTCCAACTGTTGCTATTGCTATCCCATCCAACTGCACTACCCCTTTGGATGTTGTTTCATACTGAAGCCCTAGCTGATCAGCTATTTGTTTGGGCATGACATAGCTACTTGCTCCAGAATCAATCATGCAATTATGCACTAGCTGATTTCCAATGATTAATGAAACATAGAAAGGAGGGGGTTTCAACATCTTACCTTGTTGTCCTCCATGATTTCCTTCAGATTGGGCAGCATTTGTAAGCACTTTGTCTTGCATCTGCTGATTCGAAGCTAGCCAGTCCTTCATGGCAGCTTGCAGCAGATCTCTTTGGCCTGGGATGGATAGGGATTCCCACATAGATATATTGACGTTTTTCTTCTTCATCTGATCAATGATACTGAATGGTGATGAAGGATCTCTCTACTGTCCCTTGGTTTGCACATTTACTCCTTGTATGTGGGCAGCAACAACTGGCATTTGAGTTGGCCTAGGGGCTGTTCTTGGCTGTCCTTGTGCATTTGAAGTAGGACTTTGCTTGCCAATCATTTGTGGAGCCATGGAAGGTTGTGGATTGGCTGGGGCTAATGGCTGTTCTTCACCCAAATTTCTCCTTTTTGACCTTTTGTTTGTTGCAACACCTTGAGAAACTACCTGGTTCATGCCACAAAAATCCTCTGCTAGCCAATTTACCAATGTGGTGTCATTTGGGGCTGATTGCTGTTGGAATGTTTCTTGTTGTTGGTTGTTCTCTTGACTGTTCTCACCCTCCACACCAGTAGTTGTTACCATTAAAGCTTGAGTCAAAGCACCATTGAAGCACATGGATTGATTATAAGGCTCATTACATGGAAAACACCAATCATACTCCTGGGCAATGTTGTTTTGTGCTGGTACTAATGCCTTAGAGGCATATATGGCATTTGGATTATAGGGCTGGAATGGTCTATTGACAGGAGGCCTTGTTTGATTCATATTTACAGCTGGATTAGGTGGCCATTGAGACTGATATGGCTGCCTATTAGGTTGAGCTTGAGGCTGATATGAAGGTCTAAAACCTTGAGCTTGCTTTCTTTTGAGAGTGACCAGCTCATTGCCTAGATTTTGCAATTGCTTCATGACCTCTTGAAGCTCATTTGGGGCACTTGGAGATGAAGTGGAAGCTTCATTTGAACTCTGATTTCTAGGAGTGGGAATAGGAGCTAAGACAGGTGCTTGACTAGCACTTGGGCTCTCTAAACTTGGATATAATGGCATTGGAGGCCTAGGAGCCAATTTACCAGCTTGGATAAGACAGTTTTCGGCTCTAATGGCAATGCTATAAGCAGCAGGTAAGGTTGTGCCTCCCATAGATTGAATTAACATAGAAATATTAGAATTCAAAGCTTGAAGATAGTATAGAAAAGCACCTTCTGCTGTTGGCCTGACTGCCACTGGAATCCTATCCCAAAACCTTTGAAATCTGAAGTTGAAATCAGTCAGCTGCTCATTGGGGGCTCTCTTGATAGTTGTTAATTGTTCTAGTAGAGACAAATTGTCTCCCTTTTCTCGAAACTGCTCATGAAGTGCAATACATAGTTGATTCCAGTTTGTGATAGAACCAGCTGTAAGGCTCCTAAACCATTGCAATGCTTTCCCCTTGAATGAAGACGCCAACAATTTGACAGCTACATCCATTTCATTTATCTCATGGATTGCACAAACATTAGTAATGTCTTTTACATGATCACTAGGAGTGGTATGATTTTCTCCAGTAAAAAATGGAATGTTCTTCAATGCTGCAATTGGAACTGGATTCTATGCATTGAGGGTGAGTGGGCTGCTGCCAGTGAAATTGACAAAGGGATTTAGTGGTTGCGCCATTCTGATTGGTCGAAGGACTCTTGAATATTGAATGAAAGGCCGAGCAGGTGGAGGAGTTGAGAGAGTTCTGTTTAGTGGAGATGGAGACCTTTGAATCCTTCTTCCTCTTTTCCTTCTTCTTGGAGATAATTGCAGGTATTCAAACAACACTTCTTCTTCTCCAACTCTTGACCTTGTGATTCTTCTCATAAGCTCTCAGGCCTGCACTGCTGAAACCAGTTGATATTCCTTTTGGAGTCACCAGATATGTGAATAATAGCTCTTTTCAAGCAAGAAAATTACAGCAGATGCATATCAACTTTGCTGCAATAAAAATGAGACCTTTAGGTCTCACCCGGTGTGCCAAAACTGTTGATGCAAAATCACAGCACCCCTGGATGCAGATCAGGTTTCTAGGTTGATCACTTTGGCATCTAGTGTGATTGCATAAAATTGAATCCTTTCTCCAAGTGTGGGACTTGAAAAATGAGAAAGGATTCTCCATAGAAGGCTGGTTCCTATTCCTCTGTTCAGATGCACACAAAATATGCAGAGGTTTTTCTCAAAACCTAATCTAATCTGCCAAGGAGACAAGGTAAGAAGATGCATAAAATAAATCTAAGCTAATAGAGGTGATGCACCGAGGAATGAAGAACACCTATTTTGCCAGTGAACACAGACCATTCAAATGTGATATAAGATCATGCACAGATAACAAAACTTGTAGTGAAAGACTAGGAGGATGCAAGATGAACACAGAGAAGGTTGAGAATCATCCACAGACATGTATTAATTGCTCCAAAGATTGATACAATACACTGTAGAATGCCAAGAGGCAGAATCATATTACAGTTTCAAATGAGAGGTTTGAACTCCACAAATTCGCCTGATAGGAGAAGAAGGGAGGAGCAAAATAGAAAATGTTCGACCTTTGAAAAGAAGCTCCTCTTTACAATATATAGAAAGAATGAGAGAGGAAAGAGAGAGGGGGAAGCCAAATCTACTCCAACCACCTCAAGGTTGCATTCAATTCATCTCATTATGACAGAAGCGGCGGATCCTGGCAAAACAGCGGGCTATCCAACAGAAGCGGCGAACTGTCTGCTGCATTAAAGTTGTTTGTTGAAGCATTACTTCTGCTTGTTATTTCACACCAGAGGTGTTTCTTGATTTTATCTCTCAAAACTGAACCAAAATGCAAGATTGACCCCGGAATCATGTAGAGAATTTTACCATCTTTCCATTGATATAAAGAACGTGCCAATCCGAGCTCTGGATCAAAAGTTATGGCGATCTGAAGATTTAGGGAGAAAACGGGCAAAAACATGTTTTGAAATCTTTCCCGCACTCTGCCACTTGGATGACACGTGGCACGTGCTGATTGGACGAGCAATTCTCTCTCCTTTGCCTTTCGCGGGCTTTCCTTTTGAAATTTCCTTGTGGGCCCCTTAAACTTGGACACGTGGCGCTATTTCATTGGTTCGGGTCAGTGCTCGAAACCTCGCCCTTTGACTTTTGGACTATCTCCCTTGTGACACGTGACGTGATTTGATTGGTTCGCGGCTTTGCCGGCTTTTTGCGCCCTATGCGTCTTTATGCCCCAGATGTCCCAAACTGTTTGGGACAAAAACCTCCGATCCACCCGAAATGCACTTCCTCGTCCCTCATTTGCCGATGACACGTGGCGCCATCTGATTGGCTCTCGAACTTTTTGGCTATCCGTGTCCCTTGCGTCCCTGCGGCCCAGATGTCCCAGTACGAACTTTCTCTGTTTCAGCCGAACCGGCCGGTTCACATCCATTTATCCCAAATGTCCCAGTGCTTCGTGGGAAAAATTCTTCCAGTTCACCCGATCCGGCCGATTCGCGTACTTCTGGCCCAGATGTCCCTTTTGCTTCCAAACTATTTGTTCTCATTTCAGCCGATCTGGCTGGTTCGCGTACTTCCCGTACTTGTGTCCCTTTCATCCTGGATGAAGACTTGGGCAAATTTTTCCTTCTTTCAGCCGATTCAGGCATTTTACATCTCGCGCGTACCTGTGGCCCAGATGTCCCTTTGCTTCACGGGCTGCCTGGAGGCTTTTCAGCCGATCCGCGCCTAGATGTCCCAAATGTCCCGACTACTCCTAGGACTAGGATTTAGCCATTTTTCGTGATTTTTCCTATTTCAATCTACTTGCCTGGAACTGCAAAACTCTGATGCATGTTATCGAAAATTACCCTTGGGGGGTGAAATTTTGACAACAATACCTATTCAAGGTTATCATCTTCAGAATCAGTGTCCTTCCTTTCTTGAGAATCATATCCACCCATTTATCATTTTACCTTCCTTGGATGGTGAATGCCCGAGTCTTATTGATGGACTTAGAATCAATGCTACTAACCAGAGTGACTTCTTTGGCAGGGAGAGCATTGGCAGCATTGGGATCTATACACACTTGGATGTAGGAAGTGAGGATGCAAATGTGATCATCCATTTGATCCAAATTTTATTTGTAATCCTTGATCCTTGCGGCAAGGAAAGTGGATGACTCATGAAACAAGTGTAGATCACCCCCATATGTTTTATGTCTAATTGTAATCGTGCTTGTTTCTTAGTCATACAAAATCATATCTTCAACAAGATTAATGACCTTTGGCTTGACTATCTCCACATAATTATTTTTTGAGGCACCAGTGTAGAATCTGGAAGCTTCCTGAGCTAACTTTCCCTTCTTTGATTTGACCATCAAAGAAATGGCTGAGAAGTTAGAGAAAGTTGATTGTTACATGGTGTAGGTTTCCATTGTGATCATCTCCTACATCAAAGGGAATATCTCATTGGAATCTGACTCAGTAGTGGGCATCATTGCAACTTCTTTCTCTACATGAGGAGGATGAGCTTATATAGGTGAGGCTGGTGCAGCAGTGGGGGATAGAGAATATAGAGATTGTAGTGAGGTGGAGGGTTCATCTAGATCAATTTCCCCTAGTTCAAGGTCCACCATAGGTATCTCTCATATTCTTACTCTCTTCCGTAATCTCCTATAGTTAGGGGGCTTAGGTTCTTCTGCTTCTCTCTTAGAACTCTCTCCTGAATGTACTAAGCTCGTGTCCTGATCCTTGGTCTTGGAATATGTGTGGTACATTATTTTCCTCTGAAGGGATGGAAAGTTGCTTGATGTGAGGAGATCAACCCTCTTCTTCTTTAACCACTCTTTCGATATCTTGATGATTACCTTGGTGGATTCCTTGATATCATCAGACTCAAACACACTCCACTTTACCAGTGGGAGAGGATAAGCTTTGAATGCAGGGTACTCAAGATCTAATATTTCTGATCCATCTTCTAAAGCACCATATTCATACCATTCGAATGTGAATTTCTTAATCTACTCCATAGTCATCATCATATTGTCACTCTCACAGACCTCATACTCGTTGATGCAATTGGTGCAGAAGTCTTTGATTTGAGGCACGTGGTGTAAATCTAGGAAGTGGAAGGATTCTAAACTCTCCTTGAGATCAAAGTCCACTTTGGTAAATACATGAGTGCATACTGATTAGGGCATGGGAAGATTCGATGTTTATGGCATCATGAGATCTTTTTTATGTGAAAATTCATAGTAAGATGGGGAAGGGGACTTGTTTCTTCTTTCAGTTCTTCAATTTATAGTTCATGTGAACCAATTGCCTACAAAGCTCAATCAACACCATCTGATCACTTGGGTAGCAGGGAAACATCCATAGAGTGTAATCAAAGATATCCCACCATGAGGTAGGAGAATGTGGATAATTGGATGAAGCTTGACCCATACTCTAACCATAGCAGTGGCCTGAGATGACATTCTCAAGTGTTGAATCCCTTCTAATAGCTTGACCACGAACATTGTGAACATGTCATTCACCCTGGTGTAATGTTGATTTCTTTCCTTTAGGGTCAGTTGTGGAAATATATTAAACACAAGAGCCTTCTGAGGAAAGTTTGGTGAGGGTATCAAACCTTTGATTGATATTGTTCTCGCTAGGGAGTAAACATGATATGAAGTCATGACATATCTTTTGGAAGCATGAACCTGAAGCAACTTGAAATGTAAGGCATCACTGATAATTTACCCCTAATAAATCATTTCCTTTTACTTAATGATTGTGGTGATGAAGAGTGCCATCCAATCCTGAAATTACTTTATGCTCTCCTCTCCGATGACCTAAATTAGAAGAATGATCATATCAGAGAAGGTGTTATGAAAATCGTTGCGAGAGAGAAATTTTGGGGTACGACAAGGCTTCCTCTCGTGTTTTAGCCAAGATCCAAGAGAAATACCCTATAGGTATGATTCATTCTTGAACCACTCCAAGTTTATGAACTATTTTGTGATTAAAACCATCTCTTTCTCGATTGGGATCTACAAACCCTATGATATGGCCCTTGGATTGAGCACCACCATGATTAAATTTTCATCTGCATTGATTGTTTTGGTGTTTGGTTGATAGTACTGGGCACAAGGAAACACTAGCTTGATGTTTTGCAAGGAATGGGAATGGAAACCAGCTGCATAAAAACCACTAAAAAATATATTTTCTTCCATTGGTTCCCTCGGCCCACCAAAGATTGTGTGTTTGAGTTCCTCCAAGTCCATGTGTGCAAAGTTGCTATCACCAACACTCAAGTACTCTGATGTGAGAGATGAAACAAGCTCTAGGCTAGTGAACTTTAATTTCATGGTGGAAAAAAGTAGTGATATGAGTTACTATGGAGGTGAAAGCAACTTTATATAACTAGAGCTGAAAACTGCTATTATTAGAAACTAGGTTCTAACAGCTACTATTTCGGGCATGTAATTTTTTTTGTCTTTTTGTTTTCAAAAAAGTGTTTACTTTATGTTCTGGGTTTTCCACATATGTCATGGGGTTAATTCAAAGCAATTCCATTTTTGGAAAGTTTGTTTTTTGTTTTTTTACTTTTTTGACCTGCGCGCCCTAGTTTTCCTGTTTGCGTGATCTTCACTATTCTTTCTTCTGAAGGAGTTTTTCTTTTTTGGAAACTTACTAAAATAGGAAAGTGAAAACTAGAAAAACATAATATTTCTAGAATCTCACCTTTGGGTCTTGGATTGATGAAAAATAGTGAATTCTTTCTGGGTTTTTTCTCTTTGGATTTTGTTCATGTTTTTAGCTCAATTCATTGCACTGTTTGGTGGCAAATGATGAAAATATGCTTTAGGGAAGATATTTTAGAAAATTCATCATTAAAAAATAATACCATTTATGAGATTTATATTTTTTCCTTCTCCAAATTTCTTGTGTGAAGTAGGTTTACCCAAACGTTCAGGATATTAGATGTACGGTTTGGGAGATATGAGTGGTTTCTCATTTTGGAGTGTAGGGTTTCTAGCAGCTCACATTCATGGTTTTTGCTTGAAAATATCCTATTTTCTCACTGTATCAATGATGAAGGATGATGAATGGATGAATTTGGTGCTTTGGGATATGTGGTAGTAGCAGAAATGGAGGATTGCAGGAATTGTTAGTGGTGGAAGTTTTCATGTGCGTGTGTGAAGAAAATCCAGAAGAAACAAGAAATAACATGAAATTTGGAAAAAATTACATATTTTTAATAGATGGGAAGGAGTGAAATTTTTTTCACCAATTCCACCAAGTTCTTGGTGCACTTGGTGACAAAAAATTCACTCCATCCCTATTGGGCCATGTGTTGTAATGTAATTTGTTGATGGCAAGGAGAGGGGGACTAGAAAAATCCACTGTCAGCACTCGCCATGGTCACATGGGTGACTAAGGGATTAATAAAGAGGGGGAGAAAATTTCACCAAGGATTGGTGCACTTGGTGTACAAAAGTGTTCCCCATCCTGAATGGGCCTTTTGGCAGTTTCTGGTTGGACGGAGCGGGGCTGCATTTTCAATGCACGAGGGCTTATCTTGCAAGAAGGAGCTAAAATATGTCACATTAGGGTCCAAAGGATCAACTAGGAGGGGGGGGGGGGATTTTATTGCACCATATACACCAATTATTTGGTGCACTTGGTGCACAAAAGTGTGCCACTCTTCCATTGGCTGGAATTTCAATACTTGAAATTGACTAACTCTTGAAGCCTTACATTGGGGAGCCACTTGTTGAGACCATATCTTGAGCTCTCGGAGGAGTTTTCTAATGAAATTTTATATGATTCTTCCTAAAAATGACCATATGAATCCAACGGTTGGGGTATCATCTCTTTATTATGAAAATTTCTCCCTAAAAATAGACTTTATGTTCTAGCTCCAAAGTTGCATATATACAAAATTGGATGTGGACATAATGCGTCTAGGTGTTGTGAAAAATATGATATTACCATCCTCTAGGGATCTGAAACACCTTTCCAAAAATATTTTTTTGACTCCTAAATCCTTCCAGAGCTCCCAGAATCACTTCTTGAAGCCTAAGGGTTGTTTTCACACTATGCACTGCTTAGGAATCCAAGACGCACTTTTTCTAAAACTACTCCAAGAATTCTAGAACCTACCATAATATTCCAAAACTGATTGCATGATGTAATTATCTATTTTATACACTTCCCTAATGGGTTTAGGCATTTTTCTCTAGTCTAGGGGGTGTGCACCAGCTTTGAGAAGATCAGAAAATGGCCTTTCCCAAGCTTGTTAAAAGACATGTCTTGATAAATCTTTTCTTGAAATAATTTTAAATGGTTGGATACTACTAAATAACCTATGGAAACAAAGACACCATGCATGATACTTATTTATATGGATGGGATAGGACTGAATCGGGGATTAGGGTGATATGAAGGAGGGCTCAAAATGACCTTTGAGTAAAATTTGTAGGTAGGGTGTGGTTGTCATGCTTGAAAATTGGGCATTTTCATGTTGTAAATTTGCATGAAAACTTGTTTCTAAACACTTAATAAATGCTTGGTAATGAAAACACATCTTGCAAGTCAGAGAAGTAGATTTTGCAGTGTTTTAGTACAATGTGGAGGTCAAGAACATGGAGTTCATTCTTGTGCATTCCTCCAAGTTTTATTCAGGGATCAATATTTATATCAAGAGGAGGAAACCTATCTCCATGAGGATCAATTGAGAAAGAGAGTGTCCAGACATCATAAGCATGCTTCTACTTAGGTGGCATCTTGGGTAGGAAGGTGAATTATGAGATTAAGAAGAGATCATCATGTTCAAAGGTGAAAATTGAGGCACAAGGAGTGAGTTGATGATCATCATATCCCAAATCTACCATTGTGTCCAAATATATTTGAGAAACAAATCAAAATGATGTAGTCAAACTACTGAGGCATCTAGGACCATCATGTGTGAATGATCAAGAAGTCACTTATTCTCATGAGAGGGATATGAAAAAGAAGTGTATGTGCATCCCAAATTTGATTCCATTCAAAGAGGATTTTGAAGCTTGGAAGGGTAAGAGGATTATCTTCATATGGAGATGTTGTCATGTGAATTGAATAAACCAAAAATGTAAAACTTAAATCATGAAAACTAAGCCACAATGTAAAATCTTGCTCTTAAATCTTATTGAATCCCTCTCTGGGCCAACCTGCCTCTTATTATATGATCAATTTGTATTTAAAGGTATTCCTAATGCATTGGGTGAACATGTGTAAGTTTGCAGAAACGTTTAAGAAGGTAAATTATTCCATTCATTGAAGTGTAGTAAAAGACTAATTCTCTGACAAGCCTAGAAAGGGAAATTTTGGCCATTCCAAAGCATGTGTACATCCTCTGGGAGGGTTATGAAAAGGTATTTAGCATCCTCTAGAAGAGGGATGGAAGCCTCAAATATATTATTGAGATACTATAAAAATCATATACAATGGAGATGGCTGCAATATTTTTAGATATTGCACAACCAGATACAAACAAATGATATTTTGCACAGGGGCAAAAAATTACATATGAGAATAATAAAACAAATATGATGTTGCAAAAATGAAACAATAATCCTACAACAATCTCATGTATGCATACAAACATTATAAATGGTTATATAAACATAACCATATAACAATAACATAAAACTACCTAGTTACCTAAGCAAGCAATAGGTTACCATAGTAATAAACTAGTAATAATGTAAATACAATACATAATTATAAAGTAGATTATGTTTACCCTAACATTCCCCCCTTAATTTTTAATTACCTCAAGGGATGAGGAGAGGAAATATCTGAACAACTCAAAATTTTCACGTGAAAGTGACTTTGTGAAGATATCTCCTCGTTGTTCAATTGTTGGGAAGAACTGAAGCTATATATTGTGTTTCAAGACATGATCGGATATGAAGTGAACATGTACCTCAATGTGCTTTGTTATCTCGTGAAAAAATGGATTGTGAAAAAGTTTGAGAAAACCTTCATTTTCTACATACATAGTGGTAGTTTTTTCATGTGGTACTCCATGTCCTTCTATTATATGATGTAGCCATATCACTTTGCAGACAACTCCACCTGCAACAAAATATTCAACTTCTATAGAAGAATGAGAAACAAATTTTTTTTTCTTACTTCCCCATGATATCAGTCCAGATCCCAAAAAGAATACAAATCCATAAGTTGATTTCCTGTCATCAATGCTACCTACATGATCTGAATCCGAATATCTAGTAAAGAAGAAGTTATCATTCTTCTTGTACTCTAGACCAAGATCCACTTTACCTTTGAGATATCTCAAGATCCACCTTTCTGCTTTCCAATGACAAAATCTGGGTTCCTGCATAAAATTGGAAAGACAGTTCACAGCAAAGCTGATATCTAGTATAGTATAAGTTAGGTAAATGAGACTCCCAATCAACTATCAATAGAGAGTTGCATTTACCAAAGGAGATGGATCTAAATGAGATACTTGCAGTCTCATCTCTATAGGTGTGCAATCCATCATCCTTAATTTCTTGAGCCTTTTCTTGGTATACTTGTAACGCCTGCGAAAATACGCCCGCTAAAATACGCCCACACGAGATCCAAGAACAACCTAGGGTTAGCTAGAAAAAATTATGAAATATTTTTTTTGAAAAACATGCCCATAAAAAGGTTTCGAAACAATAGTTGCCATGTTGATGTTTCTAAGTCAATTAAATTTAATAATAAAATTTTTCTCATTATAACAAAATATTGAAAACCCACATTTAAACTTTAATACATTTAATTTTACTAAGCATGGTTAATTTCCCCTAAGTATTAATTTAATAACAATTTAATTCACTATAGTTTAAATTTCCACATTTAAATCTCAAGGGTAAAAGGTTCAATATAAATAAATAATAAAAATTAATTAATCCCACAAGGTTTAATAACAATTTACAAGGTCCCCATTTGACATGGGGTTAGAATTAATAAACATACTCCTACCCCATAAAGTGACCCCTTAAAAAGTCAACCCATGTATTTGAAATTAAAACATTTAAATTAAAAAGACAATTTCCACTCACCCACTCTCCACCTACTTTTTGTAGGGATGAATCTCATCCCTTGGATGGATTCATTTAGGGCCCTTGATGAGGAAAAAGAGCAACTAACCCTAAGGCATCACTTAAGAAAACTACTTTCTCTCTTTCATTTGGCTCATTGTTTCTCTTTTGTTTTGCAAGTTATTGGAGGAGGATGAGAAGCCATTGGAGGACCTTTAAGCTTTTGGGGAGGCATACATGTCCATTATTTTCTTATTTTTTATACCTCATTTAGGTTATTTTTAAATGTTTTATTTATTTCATTTCAATAATATTTGCCCAAGTAAGCAAATGGGTTTGTTCCATTTTATGATTTAGCTATGTTTGATATGTGTTTGGGTATGCATTTGGGTATGTGAGTGTCTAATATATATATATACCCCATAATATATATATATGTATATATATATATATATATATGTGTGTGTGTGTGTGTGTGTGTGTGTGTGTGTGTGTGTGTGTGTGTGTGTGTGTGTGTGTGTGTACATACATACTAGAACAATACAAAACTTACAGATTTAATACATATGTATACATACATTATGAAATTTGAAATTTTTTTTTAAAAACTATAATCGGCCGCAGTCGGAAATACAGTCCAAAATATGCATAAGTTTGGGAGTATTACAGTGGCAATGCATTTGGAACATGGTTTATTGGGGGTTGGGTAAAGGGTCGCCGACTCCACACCCCATCCCATGCTTTCCAATGGGGTGGGGGTGTGATTTGTTATGTACCCTATGCATTGAAATCTCACCCTACTCCATATTACATTTATTTCAATATTAATATGGTATGGCTGTGAATCTAAACATAATAGGCCACAACCCTAACTCAATGCAATTTTAGTATTTTAGTTGAAATATTTTCCAACAAAAAGCTCAGGTTGACTTTATATATTACATATAAGTCACATATTGGGGGGGGAATAATAATATTTTAATGGTGTAAGTTTTATAAGTCAGAAACCTACCTTCACTAATTTCTTCTTTGAAAATTTGCATAATATGTTAATATGATAAAACATGCACATTTTCTTTTCCCTTAATAGTTTATTAATTTAATAAAATTAATAGCATGTTAATATTAGTCTATTATTAATATTAATAAGTTGATTAATATTAAAATATTTTAATATTTAATACTTAAATATATTAAGATTACTATCAATATAGTAATAATATAATTTATTAATAGCTAATGTTAAAGGTATTTTGAAATAAATAATATTGCATTAAAATACTCCCTTTTTTATACAATACAATTATGATATTGTCTAGTGAAGGTGGGAGAAAATAGATTACATTTTCCTTAATAATTTATTGTAAATTTGCAACAATTTTTTAATGATAATTACAAGCTACATTAGAAATTAAATTTCTTCATAACTTACAAGCAAAAGAAAGCATTAAAACATTGAGTTCTTTCCAAATCTATTTAATATGCAAGTCTTGGCTTTCCATCAACAATACAAAACAATGCACAATTTAGTCTAACTTTTCCATCTACATGCCTCTTAAGTAATACAATGAAACTTAATATTTCTTCCCATAATTTTCCTTTCAACATTTCCACAAAATATATTTCAACAATAACTTCCAATAATTTATTTTACATTAGAACAAGCAAGCAATACACTTTTTGATAAAATAATCAAACTACAATGGAAACTTTCAAATAAAGTTTTCCCCTTTAACTTTTCCTATTACAAAGAACTAGATCTTTACTAAATACATGAATCTTTTTTCCTTTACAAAATACAATGCAACTTGATATCCAATAATCAATACAACTTTTCTTCAAGAAGATTATTACAATTATCTTCCACTTAAAGTGGGAAAACAAGAATGTAAGCTAAAAGGAATATACATTAAAAGTATTCCACCCTAAGTGGGAATAACAAGGAGGTTTCTCACAAGGTAAGAATTTCTTAAGGATCCAATGAAACTCCAAGCTTCACATCACCAACAAGAGAGCTCCACCATACTTCATTTGATCACAACAAAAAAGGGGGGAGAAGAAACACTCTCCACCCAACCAAGAATTCCAATGAGGAGGAGAAGCCATCCTCCTCATTGGCCCCCGAGCCCCAACCACATTGCAATGAAAAATGGATTCAACTCATGGAAACAAAACAAGCTTCCACATCACAATACAAGATTCTACAACCATACTAAAACACAAACAATAAAACTACAATCACAAGAAGGAAAGCAACAAAATACACAAGGCTTCAACATGCAAAAGCCAAAGGAGTAAGATCTATGGGGAGGTCACTTATGCCTCCCAATGGGAAATGGGTGCCCACCTAAAAACCCTCCAATAAACATCTCAAAAACCCCTACACACTCTTATGCCTCCCTCAAGTACCTCTTATGCCTCCCACATTCTCTTATGCCTCCCTACAAATCTCTTATGGCTCCCTCATAAAAATAGACCAAGTAAGAAATGCAAGTAATTTCTTGTCCAAGGTGGGGCACCCAACCCAACTCCCTCCAAAACATGAAATGAATCTTATGCCTCCCCACATGTAAGATCCCCATAGTCCCTCCTACACCACACTTAAGCAATCTACCCAAGCACCCAACAAGCATACCAAAACACTCAAAAACATGCACATATACACAATATAAAAGGAAAATATTTTACAAGAGTATAGCTCTTACCTTTCCATGGTAGAGCTTGATCCAAGAGTCCCACACCAAGCTTCTTCAAGCCCAAAAAATCACCAAGAAGATCCAAAAATCCACAAGCACTCCAAAATCTTCTAACTCCCAAAAATGCAAGAGCACAAAGAAATGAAGTAACCCCCAAACAAGAAAAAGAACTTGAATAAATAGAAAAGGGAGAGAGGAGGGTGAGGTGGCTCCATGTAGGATGCCACATCACTCATCCTCAACTCCACCTCACAAGTCAAACCTCAACCCCAATGCACCATAAATTGGTGGGTGAGAGGAATGACAATTTACTTACACACACAATCCAAGCCCACACCCCCTAAGGACAAACTTTAATTTCAAGAAAGAAAGTGCAATAATATTTTACCTTTTTATCTTCCCAAAACACATAATGGGGTCTATTTTTTACCCCCCAACCCATAGGTAGGGTTGGTATAGCAATTTAAGAGGTGTGGGACAAGTTTAACTTGTCCCACAAGCCTCCAAAATTGGCCCTTAAGGCCAAATCCGAATTTTCATGAAGGGGTAGAGTGTACAACACTCAAGGTCACAAGCACTCAACTTACAACACATAAACCAAGAGCCATCAATTCTAATAAATGAATTCTTTTGACCCATTCTTAATTAATTTAGTAAACTAATTAATTTACTAATCTAGACATAAATCAAGTGATTAACAAAAGGAGAATACATCACTATAATTTCACATACTAAAATTAAATAAAGGAAACTAAATGAAAGAAAACACATAACCCCTTGGTCACAATTGGAGGTGATTCCCCCCATGGGAACCCCATAACAACAATTCAAACACACACACATAACAAAATACATGTTGCCATGGTGACCCTTGTTGAATTCATCTAGCATTCCAATGTGGTTGGTCTCCAATCCCCCCGATGTTTGTTGTGACATGTTTACCTGAAAACACATAACACCTCCTTCGGCCTCATGGCCACATCAAAACATCCAAAATAAATATACAATATAACTCCACAATCATCTATATATGAATCAAAACATCATCTAGGAAAGTAACGATATCATTTACAATTTCTAACAACATCTCAATTTTACATTTCATCAATATCCATATGATCATAAGATTAGTTCAATTGTTTAGGTCTACTCAATATGACAAAATATCGCATGTCTGAACACACATGTCACGTGTGTATATATATATATATAACCATGTCAACAACATATCAACATCAATATAAAATGTCTCTAATAATCCACACGCATCATATATGAATCAAAATCAACAACAGTCCAATATCTCTAACATCTAACATCATGCTAAATCAAAAGCTACAATAATATCCATAAGTATAGTTGACAGTATCGAAATCAATAACAAAAGGTGTCGAAGGGAAGTGGGCACTACATCCCCCTCCCCTTAGACTCAACTTCCTCCTAGAAGTCACTGGAAAAGGTGTGGAAACTAAACTTGTAGCAATGTAGCATCCTCCCATGTAGCCACAGTCTCATCATATCTGTCCCACTGGACTCAAACCTGGTCAATCTCTCTGCCTCGAAGGCCCAGGGTCCTGTGCTCTAAAATGTAGGATGGGCTCCACCATCACCTACCCCTAATCCTACACCTGCAAGGAGGTCCAATCTAGTACATGAGAAGGGTCTACAATATATCTCCTAAGTACAGAAACATGAAACACATCATGGATGCAAGACAAGCTAGGTGGCAATGCTAGATGATAGGCCAAAGGACCGATATGCTCCAAGATCTCAAAGGGACCCAAAAACCTAGGAGAAAGCTTAGAACCTTTTCCATAATGGATAGGGATCTTATGTGGTCTAACACAAAGAAACACCTTCATGCCCACCTCATAACTATGATCTTTCCTATGTTGATCTACATACTTCTTCTTCCTGTCTTGTGCCTCCTACAATCTCTTCCTGATCATAACAACCTGCTGCTCCATGTCCTGTAGTAAAGCTGGCCCAAGAGAAACCCTGTCCTCTAACCTGTCCCAACTAAGAGGTGTCCTGCACTCTCTGCCATAAATTTCCTAAAAAGGAGCCATGCCTATCGAACTCTGAAAACTATTATTGTAGGAAAACTCCACCAAGTACAAATACTCCTCCCATCTCAACTGATGATCCATGACGTACATCCTAAGCATGTCCTCCAAAATCTGATTCACCTGCTTAGTCTATCCATCTGTCTCAGGGTGATAAGCTGTGCTGAAATTGATCTTCATCCCGAGGGCATACTGCATGGTAGTCCAGAAGTGGGAAGTGTACAAAGGATCACGGTCACAAATGATCTTCCACAGAATCCCGTGTAACCTAACAATCTCATCAAGATATACCTGTGCCACTGCACTAGCTGTGTAGGTGGTCTTCACCAGAGAAAAATGAGCCACTTTCATCAATTTATCCACCGTGACCATGATGGCATCGTGGTGGTATCTCGACGTCGGTAACCCAACAATAAATTCCATGGAAATGGTGTCCCATTTCCACTCCGGTATAGCATGAGGAAAGAGAAGGCCAGCTGGATGCTGATGCTTAGGCCTTCACCTTCTGACACTCTAAACAACATGACACAAACTGAGCCACGTCTCTCTGAAGTCCCCTCCAATGGTACAACTGTCTCAAGGTGGTGTGCATCTTCTTCACCCCAGGATGGGCTGAATAAGGTGCATGATGAGCCTCTGTCAAAATGTCTTGTCTCAAGCCTCCATCTCTAGGAACATATATCTGACCTCTTGTCAGAGAAGGCCATTTGTCTCTAGTGAAAATCCATCAAAATTCCCCTCAAGGGGTCTCTGAGACTCAATCTCTACTCTGGCTGCAAGGTAGAAGCTGTCATGAGGAAGCTGCTGTAATATCCTACTCCGCAAATTTGTACCCACTGAAGTGGCCATAACCACATGTCTCCATCTACTCAGGGCATCTGCAACCACATTCTCCTTCCCCTTCACATGCTCTATCTCCATGTCATACTCACAAAGAAACTCCATCCAACACCACTGACAAGCGTTGAGATTGGGCTGCGTGAAGAGGTGGCGAAGACTCAAGTGATCAGTCCTGAGTGTAAATCTCGGCCAAGAAGGAAGTGTCTCCATAAAACTAAGGCGTGAACAACTACCACAAGCTCAAGATCATGAGTCAGATAATTGAGCTCATAATCCTTGAGTTTGTGAGACTCAAAAGCAACTACTCTTCCCTCCTGCATCAACACACCTCCAAGTCCTGCCAAAGAAGCATCTGTGCAAATGAAGAACTCACCCTGAGGATCTGGCACTGCAAGAATAGGCATTATCGTGAGACATTCCTTTAGTGTCCTGAAGGCCTATGCTCACATCTGTCTGACCATACAAACTTCTTCCCTTTCCTTGAAGGGAAGTGATGGGGTGCGCAACCCAAGAGAAGTCCTGCACAAATCTCCTATAATATCCTGCCAAGCCCATGAAGTTGCACACCTCAGTCACACTAGTGGGTGTTGGCCAATCCATAATAGCTCAAATCTTGGAAGGATCGACTGCGATACCTTCCCCAGAAATGATGTGGCCCAAATACTGCACCTCTTTTCTGAAAGAATGCACACTTCTCTAGGTTCCCATAAAGATGCTGCTCACAAAGACACTGAAGAACCTGGTGAAGGTGCTCCTCATGCTCCTCATGCGTACATGAGTAAATCAGAATGTCATCAAGGAAAATGAGCACGAAGTGATCCAAGAATTCCTAAACACCCCATTCATCAAGCTCATGAACACTGCGGGGGCATTCGTCAAACCAAAAGGCACTACCGTGAACTCGTAGTGGCCATATCTCATATGGAAGGTGGTCTTATGAATATCTACCTCTGTGATCCTCAGCTGATGATATCCTGACTTAAGATCTATCTTGGAGAAAACTGTGGCCCCCTTCATCTGATCAAATAAATCATCAATGCATGGAAGGGGGTAATGATTCTTGATCGTTACTTTGTTCAGCTGGCGGTAATCAATACACAACCACAGAGATCCATCCTTCTTCTTTACAAAAATCACCAGTGCACCCCAAGGGGACACACTAGGATGGATTAGGCCTTTCTCTAGAAGGCCCTCAAGCTGTAACTTGAGCTCGCAGAGCTCAGGAGTAGTCATCTGATAAGGTGCTCGTGAGATAGGCTCTGCGCCCAGAACCAAATCTATGTGAAAATCTATCTCACGTGGGGAGGTAACCCCGGTAGCTCCCCTAGAAAGACATCAGAAAACTCTCTCAAGATGGGATGATCATCAAGGGATGGCCCACTAGACTCATCCTCTGATCTATCACTAACCATAACAACATACATCTGACAACCTCATCGCACACACCGCTTAAGTTGCATAGCAGAGATGGTGTGAATAGAAATGGGCCTCCTAACTCCCACTATCACTGACTCAACTCCTAGATCATCTGTACATGATATAGTCTTATGGTAATAGTCCACTCTGGCTCTGTGTGTAGATAACCAGTCCATGCCCAAGATGACTCCATACGAACCCAACGGAAGGATACGAAGATCCGAGGTAGTGGTGAAGGGTCCCAAATCCACTACACACTCCTTAACTAAGGAGTCTACAGAAATTTTGGCTCCAGAAGCCATTTCAACGTCCCAACTAAGACCCTGCCTAACTGCCACCAGCCTACAATGCTCTACTAAGGATGGTGCAATAAAAGAATCTGATGAACCAAAATCAAACAAAATGGAGGTAGGAATACCACCAATGCTACCTGTCATCTCTATGATGGTACTCTGGTGCTCAGCCTGGTGGTTCTCAACCACTGCATAGATCTGATGGCTATGCCCCATGTCACCAATAGTAGGCTCTAAAATCTACATCTTACCCTTGTTACTAGGGTTCTGTGGGACTCTCTCCAATGATGTCCAACAATGCCACAACCATAACAACTGCCTGGTCCTCTCCAATGAGATGCAGCTCCAGCCGGTACTCTAGAGGTCTATGTTGTGGATCCTGATGATCTGGCTATGGACTACTGAGGTCTCTACTGACAAGCTCCTGCTGACTGAGCTCTTAGTGCACCCTGTGTCCTAATGGGACCCCTAGGAGGAGGCCCCATACTCCATCCTCTCTGTGCATCAAACCTCTGAGTAGGTCTGAATGGTGGATGAGTCTGCTACTGCTACTGAGGTGGCTGTTGTGGTGGCCTGAAAGAAGACTGTACTGAACCCTGTCCACCATGAGGAGGAGGATGACCCCCTCAATCTGTTATCCTGCATCTACTGGATGTGGCTCCAAACTCTGTCCCTGGCCTGCTGCATCTTTCCCCATGTCTCCTCTATAATATAGGCCTTCTCCACAGCCTCTGCTAAGGTCTGTGGGTAGTGAATGTGCACCACACCACCCAAATCCAAATTTAGGCCCCTGATGAACCTGTGAATCCATACCTGCTCATCCTGCATATAGTCGACATACTGGAGTAGGTCCAAGAATTGAACTCTCATACTCAGCTACAGTCATAGATGCCTGACAGAGGTCATGGAACTCATCTATCCGCTACTGAATAAACCTCTGGGATAAGTACCTGCTCCTGAACCACTCCTCAAAGAGCTCCCAGGTAACCATCTCTGAATCAACATGGAGCTTCTACTCCTCGGTCCTCCACTAGACACCTGCTCCATCCCTCAGAAGATGGATCACAACATGAGCTTTCATGTTGCTAGTACAAGGGAAGAGCTTGAAGCACCCGCTCAAGCTCACCAACCAAGGCCTCTACCTGAAATCCACCTGTATCTCCAGAATAGTGAGATGGTCATAGCTTCAGGATCTCCCTGATATGGTTTGCAGTTGTCGACTGGTGACCCCTAGGCCTCTCTGCATGCTCATCTCTAGGTCTAGGGCTCTGAGACCTATCCTTGTGTCCTGAAATCTTGTCTCCCTGTCCCCTCTACGGTGACTCTGCTCTGGCTGACTCCACATGGGAGTTCTCTTCCCTATGCTCCTTGCTGTGTCGAAGGAGATGCACGAGCCTCAATGGATGGCTCCCTATCATGTCTGGTTGATCGTCCTCCTAAGGACCCTCTGCGTATAGCGGCATTGACGTCCTGAAGCATGTCTGTAAAATATGGGGTAGAATGGCTGCTACGGCCTGCTCTGGAGGTGGCAAGTCTAGGTCTATGTGAAAGGACCCCTCGTCTGGTCCGTGCACCTCCTACACAGACCAAGGTGAGAGTTAGTTCATCATTCTAGGTTTTATTCCAGTTTTCTATGTTTACTAAAATATACAATTTTTCAGACAAGTTGTTTTCTAGGTTTAGTATTGTGCTAGGTTTAATATTGTACTAGGTTCAATGTTCGTGTCTCATGTTTTCTAGTGTGCCCAAGGGTCCAAGCTTTGAACCCATGGATCTGATACCAAGTGTAACGCCCGCTAAAATACCTACATGAGACCCAAGAACAACCTAGGGTTAGCTAGAAAAAATTATGGAATAATTTTTTTTAAAAACGTGCCCACAAAAGGTTTCAAAACAATAGTTGTCACATTAATGTTTCTAAGTCAATT
Source organism: Taxus chinensis (assembly GCA_019776745.2). Taxonomy (NCBI): domain Eukaryota; kingdom Viridiplantae; phylum Streptophyta; class Pinopsida; order Cupressales; family Taxaceae; genus Taxus; species Taxus chinensis. Next base: position 1,044,938,175 of record CM034146.1, on the reverse strand, counting down.
ATATTTAATAATAAAATTTTCCCATTATAACAAAATATTGAAAACCCACATTTAAACTTTAATACATTTAATTTGACTAAGCATGGTTAATTTCCCCCTAAGTATTATTTTAATAACAATTTAATTCCTACTATAGTTAAAATTTCCACATTTAAATCTCAAGGGTAAAAGGGTCAATATAAATAAATACTAAAAATTAATTAATCCCACAAGGTTTAATAACAATTGACAAGGTCCCCATTTGACATGGGGTTAGAATTAATAAATACTTCCCTACCCCATAAAGTGACCCCTTAAAAAGTCAACCCATGTATTTTGAAATTAAAAAAATTTAAATTAAAAGACAATTTCCACTCACCCACTCTCCACCTACTTTTTGTAGGGATGAATCTCATCCCTTGGATGGATTCATTTAGGGCCCTTGATGAGGAAAAATAAGACAACTAACCCTAAAGTTTGCTTATGAAAGGCTTCTTTCTCTCTTTCTTTTGGCTCATTGTTTCTCTTTTGTTTTGCAGGTTGTTGGAGGAGGATGAGGAAGCCATTAGAGGCCATTCCAAGCTTTTGGAGAGGCTTACAAGTTCCATTTTTTTTTCTTATTTTATTTATACCCTCATTTAGGGTTTTAAAAATATGTATTTATATTGTTTTATTTATTTTCTCATTTTATTTAGATCCCAATTTTTCTTTGATTTTCCCAAATGGGCTTGTGGGTTTTGTGTTAAGATTTGATTTATTTTCATTTCATATATATATCTAGTTAAGATTTGGGTATCATATCAATAAATATATAAAATATATATATATATATATATATATATGCATATATTGATATATAACAACAATTCAACACACATATAGCATAAATCTGGATATATATATATATATAATAATTTGTTATATTTAAGAATTATTGCCCAAACCCCTATTTGTTATTATATATATTGTTAATACCAATTCTATTTAAGGTCCTGTGTGTGTGTGGGTGTTGGCCTGATATATGTGTATGCATATATATTAAAATTTGTAATTCTATGAAGAAAATTGCCACACGAGACCAATCATTCCAACAACCAATAGGGTTAGCTGTGATACCTATTATGCCGAATAATGGGGAGTGGTTTTGATAAATGTGTTTATTTGGGGTTGGGGTGAGGGTCGCCAACCCCACCCCCCATAATTTTTTAATGGGGTGCGGGAGTGGGGTCGGTTTTTCCCCCCAATTACTCCATTTACCCATATAAAATTTAACATTAGCACTTTTAAACCACATTTAAATTTTATATTTATTTGATAAGATTTTAATTAACCATATATATTTATATATTTACATATATATATTTATATATATATATAATATTTCAATGGTAAATTATTAATATTTATTACTATAACTATTAATATTAATTAATATTTATAATATATTTAATATATATTAATATGGTCCCCATATTAATAGTTATATTAATATTAATATATTTATTAATATAAGTAATATCTTAAGTGATAATACTATGTATTAACAAAATTAGATAAAAGTAATATTTCTTTGTAAAGTATTGAATTTCCAATAAGCTAATAATATTAAAGTTAAAATCAACTGCTAAATTTACTTGGATTCTATTAACAATTTGATAAGGAATTTTATACAATAACTAGGAATAATAGGATTCTTCTTCCATTTTAATTTGGCTAAGATTTTTAATTTCTTAAGAGTAATTGCATTTCTTTACATAGATTAGGAATTAACCTATTTTTATTGAACATGTAAATGACAATTAAAATTTAGTTATTTCCATCTAAGCATACATAGTTTTTCTTTCTTTCAACAATGCAAATAAATGAACAAACTAGTCTAACTTTTTCCTTTACATGCTTTCAAGTAATACAATAAAATTTAATATTTAACTTTTCACAACATACAAGTTTCAACCATTCTCACAACCATACTTTAACAATATTTCCAATAAGTTTTAAAATTAGAACTACTAACTTTCCAATGAATCTATACACTTTTTGGAACATTTCCAATTAAATGGAATAAGTATTTTTTATATAACTTTTTCCTATTACAACCAACTAGCTTTACAAAACATATAATTTCTTTCCTTTTTCACATACAATACAAAGTTTAATATCCAATAATCAAAACAACTTTTCTTCACAATATTAATACAATAGTCTTCCACTTAAAGTGGGAAAACTTACAAGAATGAAAGCTAAAAGGAATACAATATTACAAGTCTTCCACCCTAAGTGTGAATAACAAGGAGGTTTTCTCACAAGGTAAGGATTTCTTGAGGACACCAACAATGCTCCAAGCTTCACATCACCAACAAGAGAGATCCACCATGCTTCATTTGATCACAACAAAAATGGGGGAGAGGCAACACTCTCCACCCAACCAAGAATTCCAATGAGGAGGAGAAGCCATCCTCCTCATTGGCCCCCGAGCCCCAACCACATTGCAATGAAAAATGGATTCAACTCATGGCAACAAAACAAGCTTCCACATCAAAATACAAGATTTTACAACCATACCAAAATCAAACAATACAACTACAATCACAAGAAGGAAAGCAACAAAATACACAAGGCTTCAACATACAAAAGCCAAAGGAGTAAGATCTATGGGGAGGTCACTTATGCCTCCCAATGGGAAATGGGTGCCCACCTACAAACCCTCCAATAAACATCTCAAACCCCTACACACTCTTATGCCTCCCTCAAGACCTCTTATGCCTCTTATGCCTCCCTACAATCTCTTATGGCTCCCTCATAAAATAGACCAAGTAAGAAATGCAAGCAATTTCTTGTCCAAGGTGGGGCACCCAACCCAACTCCCTCCAAAACATGAAATGAACTCTTATGCCTCCCCACATGTAAGATCCCCATAGTCCCCTCCTACACCACACTTAAGCAATCTACCCAAGCACCCAACAAGCATACCAAAACACTCAAAAACATGCACATATACACAATATAAAAGGAAAATATTTTACAAGAGTATAGCTCCTACCTTTCCATGGTAGAGCTTGATCCAAGAGTCCCACACCAAGCTTCTTCAAGCCCAAAAAATCACCAAGAAGCTCCAACAAATCCACAAGCACTCCAAAATCCTCTAACTCCCAAAAATGCAAGAGCACAAAGAAATGAAGTAACCCCCAAACAAGCAAAAGAACTTGAATAAATAGAAAAGGGAGAGAGGAGGGTGAGGTGGCTCCATGTAGGATGCCACATCACTCATCCTCAACTCCACCTCACAAGTCAAACCTCAACCCCAATGCACCATAAATTGGTGGGTGAGAGGAATGACAAGTTACTTACACACACAATCCAAGCCCACACCCCCTAAGGACAAATTTAATTACAAGAAAGAAAGTGCAATAATATTTTACCTTTTTGTCTTCCCAAAACACATAATGGGGTCTATTTTTGACCCCCCAATCCATAGGTAGGGTTGGTATAGAAATTTAAGAGGTGTGGGACAAGTTTAACTTGTCCCACAAGCCTCCAAAATTGGCCCTTAAGGCCAAATCCGAATTTTCATGAAGGGGTAGAGTGTACAACACTCAAGGTCACAAGCACTCAACTTACAACACATAAACCAAAGATCCATCAATTCTAATAAATGAATTCCTTTTGACCCATTCTTAATTAATTTAGTAAACTAATTAATTTACTAATCTAGACATAAATCAAGTGATTAACAAAAGGGGAATACATCACTATAATATCACATACTAAAATTAAATAAAGGAAACTAAATGAAAGAAAACACATAACCCCTTGGTCACAATTGGAGGTGATTCCCCCCATGGGAACCCCCTAACAACAATTCAAACACACACACATAACAAAATACATGTTGCCATGGTGACCCTTGTTGAATTCATCTAGCATTCTAATGTGGTTGGTCTCCAATCCCCCCGATGTTTGTTGTGACATGTTTACCTGCAAAACACATAACACCTCCTTCGGCCTCGTGGCTACATCAAAACATCTAAAATAAATATACAATATAACTCCACAATCATCTATATATGAATCAAAACATCATCTAGGAAAGTAACAATATCATTTACAATTTCTAACAACATCTCGATTCTACATTTCATCAATATCCATATGATCATAAGATTAGTTCAATTGTCTAGGTCTACTCAATATGATGAAATATCACATGTCTGAAATATATATATAACCATGTCAACAACATATCAACATCAATATAAAATGTCTCTAATAATCCACACGCATCATATATGAATCAAAATCAACAATAGTTTAATATCTCTAACATCTAACATCATGCTAAATCAAAAGGTACAAAAAATACCTCAGGTTAAGTCATATAGACTTCTTCTTGTAGATCTCCATTCAGAAAGGTACTTTTCACGTCCATCTAATGGACTTTCCACCCAAATTGAGTAACTATAGATAAGATCATCCCGATCATTTTAATATTAGTTGTGGGAGAAAATTTCTCCTCATAGTATATGCCTTCCTTTTGTGCTTACCCCTTTGCTACCAATCTCACTTTGTACTTGTCAATGGTCCCATCTGCTTTGTATTTTTTTAATATCCATCTCCAACCAATGGTTTTATTCCCTGGTGGAAGATTAGCAAGTTGTTAGGTGTTGTTTTTCATCACTGACTAATACTTAGCATCCATTACATATTTCCAATATTTTGTCTGTAGGGCTTCTTGGATAGTAGAGGGCTCAACAGATTCAAAAAATCTACTCATTAAAGAAAAAATTACCTCTTCTCATGATTTACTACTAGTCTGTGGTCAAGTGGTGGATGTGTCTAGTGGAACATTCAATATTGCATCTTGAATCATATTAGTATACCACTTGGGCATACGATGTATTGTTCCCGTGGGTCATGGTCCTGTTTGATCACCACCATCATCCCCATCATCACTATTATCATTAGCAGGAACATTAACTTCTATTTTCATAACAGGTGAAATATCTACATTAGGTGAGTTTGGAGGAGGAGTCTTAGCTTCCTTATTTTAAAAGAACTCAACATCTCTACTGGTGTAGAATTTTCCATTATTCGGATCCATCAATATGCACCCAAGATCCTCTTCACTATAGCCAACGAAGATGAGTTTTTGAGATTTCATATCCAAATTCTTTCTTTTTTTCATGGGTATGTGCATGTTATCTTTTCACCTGAATACTCTGAGGTGTGCAACAGATAACTTCCACTTCAACCATGCTTCATGTGGAGTTAATCCATTAAGATAAACTGTGGGCAGTCAGTTAAGCAAATATACTGTTGTCTTTGTTGCTTTTGACTAGAATGTCCTTGCTAGTCTAGAATCATCGATCATGCAACACACCATCTCGATGATAGTATAGTTTCCTCTCTCAAAAACACCATTCTGCTGTGGTGTGTATGGAGGAGGAATTTTTTGAATAATCCTATGAGCTTGAAGGTGGGATTTAAACTCATTACTAGTGAATTCCACCCCTCGATCTGAGCAAAGAGATGTGATATGATGACCAGTCTCATTCTCTACAGCCACTTTGAACTTTTCAAAGTTTTCAAAAGCATCACTTTTCTTAAGAAGACAAATTATCCACATTTTTCTTAAATAATTATCAACAGAAAGCATGGTATACTGAAACCTCAAATGACTAGGTTGCATTGGACCACAAAGATTGATAAGAAACCAAATCAAGCTTACCAAGATCTTGATAAGTACTCTTCTGGAATGAATCTTTGTGTTGTTTACCTACTAGGAAGTGAGGACACTTATCTATATCCTTTTGGAGAGATGGAAAGCCTCTCACCATGTTTTACAAGGGAAGTGTTTGGAGATATTTGAAACTAATGTGACCAAGTCTCTGATGCCACTACTATGTTGAGGAAGAACTCTTAGCCACAAGTTCCCTGATCATCCCTGTGGAAAAATTCAATCTGGAACATAGGTCCCACATTAGAGGCTTTTGCAACAATTTTCAAGCCTCTTGATTTTTCTTGAATCAAACACACTTTATTACAAGAATGACTATCAAATTAAATATTCAAATTATGATCTAGAGGTTGAGTCACTAATAACAGATTCTTTGTTAACCAAGGGACATATAATACATCTGTTAGTCTACAATTTCATGAACCAAGGGGTAGAGAAATGTTTCCAATTACTTGTACTAAGTATAAAGAATCATCACCCAACGAAACATGATTTTTCAAAGGTATGTCCCTCATTGTGATAAAATAGTCTCTGTGCCCGATCATATGTTGAGTGGCACCCAAATCAACGTACCAAACAACACTAAATGATGTCGATGGTTCATTACAAGGAGTAGTGTATAAGAAGTATTCATTACCTGAATGGTATTCTTGTTCAACTATATTACCCTACTGATGGGGTTTTATTCACCAGTTCCCCTTCTTCTTCCCTTATTTATAGTATGATTGTCCCTGATGAGATTTCTGATTTTGAGGTGCTGAATTGCTTGATGAACCTTTTCTTGTATGTGTTGAACCAAAAATATTTCAACTCATGTCCTCATTTGTAGATAGGAAATTTATTCCTTCATTTGTCCCCTTGTTGATGTTGTTTTTGGGAATGTTGAGAAGATCTTGCTTTTCATTTTCCTTTCTAATGAGAATATAGTGCTTTCTCTTCTTCTTCATCTTTGTTGTACATTTCTTCTTCTTTTTGCAGTAGATTTACTAACTTGTCAAAAGTAACTGTCTGATCTGACAAGTTTAGGGTCATCACAAAAATGTTGTAATAAGGAAGAAGTGCTCTTAGAATAATGGTAACAAGATTTGTATTAGTAATCTCCTCTCCAAGGGTTAGAAGTGAAGCCCTCAATTCTGTAACTCTTCGCAAGAAAGATTCCACTGTTTCATTTGGTTATTTTTCAGTGTATGTAACTGAATTTGCAAATTCAATATTTTATTCTTGTTTTTCACCTCTTACACAGTGATAAAATTATCCCATGCTTCTTTAGTTATTTTGGCATCTCAAATGTGGGGTTGCATGTCATCTGACACTACAAACAAGATTATGCATTTGTCCTTCTGACTGGCCTTGTCAAATTTTCTCTTTTGTGTTGCATCATCTAGTGATATGGTTGCAGAACCATTCCGAACATGCCATATCTATTCAAACTCAAATTGTGTTTTGATATTAGTCTTTCATGAAACATAATTATCTCTTCTTAGGAGTTGTGAGTCTGGAAGAAATAACTTAGAGGAATTGGTGCCCTTTTTCTGAATCAACTAAGGAAGGGTAAGACTCTTATCACTCCAAGTATATGGTCTCTCAATCTATATACGGTCAGTCCAATATAATGAAACTTTCTATATATGTGCCCTTTCGATATACCTGTTGATACATGGAAGAATCTCACCCTCTTGATATACCTAGTGATACGTGAAAGAGGCATTAACATACGTGAAATAATTCGATACATGGTACCAAGACAATAGTGAAATGGGTCTGTGTAATTTTTGACACTGACTGACAAAAATGTCCTCATACATGCATGTAACTTCACTATATAATCAAATAATTTTAGTGTCTAGATTTATGTAGTGTAATCATTCACAGATGGATGGGATGGGCTCAAAGTATGTGCTCTATGTCCTTATTTCTCCCTATAGATTTATAGGGATGATGCCTAGATGACATTGTTGTAGCTGTATTAGGCATTAAGTGCAGTGGTATTCGTGAAGACTTTAACCGCAAGTGCTTCCCAGAGGCACTGTATATACCAAATGCTACAAAAGATATCAAAAGATCTCGTGAGTGTTACAAAACCAAATTTCAATTTTTTATTTTCAAAACTCTGCCAGTTTTTATCAGTTATAATGTTTACGATTGAATATAACAACTTGCAAATTAGTATAATCAACTAAAATATACATTGAAAATATAGTATTGCATCCAATATGCAAAAAATTGAATGGCAGGAAAAATGTTTTTGTTTTGTGAGGCCTTGGTGGCCTCCGGAGCTCAATATGGATCAATGTGTCGAAAACCACAAAAAACAACCTGAAAAGTTCACTTTTAGATACCCTTCCTATGGAAAACATTTCTCAAAATGAAAATTTTAAGTAAAATGGGAGAATAAAAATTTTTAACCCAAAAATAGGGATTTCTCCTCTAAAAATAGTGGGGATTTAGTGGTGGATAAGAGGGTTTAGTGGTGATTTTTGCCACTAAATATGGTGGATCTGCCAAGGTTGCCGCTAAAATCATATAGTTTAAAAATTAATGATTTGGGGGGGGGGGGGGGGGGGGGGAGGGGGGGGGGGGGGGGGGTGGTGAACCCATAACCTCCCCACATCCAATGTCTTACCACCTCCCCACTAGCCACCACCATCGTTTAAAACACATATGCTATAATATGGAAAGCAATATAATTGACAAAAATAAAATTATGACCTTTTGAGAGAAAGACATGGAAACCCAATGTAGGTCCACGCGGCATTTGCAGAGAACGGAGTTGATTAGGTTTCCCTTGAAACCGATATGCTTTTATCTCCTCATTTTGATTTTGTATTTTTTTAAGTTTGGATGCAACCTTCTTTTGACATTTAGTGAGGTGTGGATACAAGTGTTCAACCAAACACAACTCATACGCTTTAAACAATAATCAGCGATGGATGTCTTTATTTGGTGGTGAATGCAAAGGCTTGGAAATGAGCACTAGAACCTATTAGCATATGGACTTGCATGCATCCAAATGACATGCAAGAGTGTGGGAACGAAGTCCCTCCTCAATGAAGGTGAGGCTGCCTTTATTGAAAACCAAAACTGTATTTACATCTGTACATTCAAAATTGTATATGGGGGGTGTTTTAGAACATCAATGGAAAGAAAAGTGAATGAGGGAAATGGAATAGAAAGAAGGAAAGGAGTGGAATGGAATGAATTGAAAGAACATTCAAGAGTTAGGTAAAAATAGAGCCTAATATTGCATGAAGAGGAAAGATGAATAACCAAAATAAATAAAATGGAGTTTGAGTTAGCCAAACAAGAACATGCAAAAGGGAACACACATGAGCAAGTAGATAGTTAGAGCTTGATCACTGTGAACTAGAACAACTGATTACTAATGTTGACAATAAGATCAAAGATAATATTTTCATGCAAGATTCAAACACCTAACATCTAGTGAACATAAGAACACCAAATGTTACAAGAGAAAATGAATGAGACACAAAGTTCTTATTCTATTAACTCCAAAATGTTTTTCACAAAGAACACAAAGTTTCTTCTTGAAAAAAAGCTTGCACAAAAGTAGTTTCTTCTCCTCTCTCAAATTCACCTTTACAAATGAGCCCCTGACTTCCTTTTATAACCCAAAATTTGATTACAAAGTAGTTAGGGGTTTACATGATCATTAAATAAGACACTTAAGTGACCTTTGACTTTTTCTAACCAACTTTATTAAAGACAACCCAAAAATAGAATTACTTAGAATATCCAATGTTTCCCAAATAACAAAACCTTTTAAAATATACAATAATAACCAGTGCCTTATCCATTGAAACGGGGTCCACCTATCTCAAACGTATGAGAAATGGACTCTCCCACTTCGCTAGATATTAAGAAAATCAACACCCTGCACCACCGGTGAAATTAGGATCCGCTGCTTTTTCCAGTTGAAAGGATCTAAACCTTCCCAAAGTTTTAAACATATTTTCTTCTTCTGGAGGTTCACTTGGCCAAAGAATAGCCTCACAAAATACTTGCAATTCAATAATTCTACTTAGCATATCATTTAAATTAACAATTTTAGACTGAGCATTCTCAAACAAGTTCTTCAATTTGATCACACCGTTCCATGGAAACCAACGAGAAATTGTTGACAGGAGTGTACATGTCTTTGAACAATCGTGAAAATTTTTCTTCCACCTGCTCCGATGAACACCTTTGATTATGCTCATTTACTAGGTTGTAGGGAATCTCAGCCATGAATTTCTTAATCAAGGAAAGTGAAGTGAAAACTTCATTGCACATGTTGTAATAATGGATCATAGAATCCACGAGTAGCGTATTTCTTGATTTGAGATTTAGACACCAAAGAAAACGTGTCCCTCGATGTTCAAATTCGAGAATCCATACTTGTCATCTCCTGCAGACTAGGCAAAATTCTCATCTAAATTTGATATAGTAGAAACAAAAGTTTCTTTGAAAGAAATAATTGGATCCAGATATACACTTATATCTTCATGAAGCTTAACTGCAGTCTTGATCACTCCCTGGCCCAAAACGAGAATCTCTGAAAGCCAAGTTTTAGTGACATGGCCTAACATGTATTTATTTCCTTCGACAAATTAAGAGTCTCTTCATACTGGGGCAGCCACTGCATCAGGTACTGGGAAGGTGGATGATATGGGATTTATCAAATGTTGAACATACTCCACCAACTGACTCTTTTCAGCCTTGAGCCGAGAAGTTTGGGACTTGTATTTCTTTAGTATTTTTTAGCATGATATCAATTGAATCTCGAGCCATCACAATGTCACTTTCTAACGTAGATCTCCCAAGTCCTAGTCTGGAAACTTCATAGTCGGCTGGCCTCATAGCATTGCGCTCTTTATCCACTTGTGGAATGGCAAGGTCTGCAAACTTGTTTCCATCATTATCCACCATTATTCGAGAAAGTACCTTAGGCTTCTTTGGAATGGTGTCATTCGACAGTTTGAAAAGGACATCAAAATCAATGTCGATTGGCTTGACAACTCTCTTCCTTTTCTTCACTTCAGAATCAACCCAAGAAGGAGTTTCATTTACTATCTAAGCATATAGAATCCTTGAGCTCGAATCAATATTCTCATTATTCCTGACATCATGAGATCCTTCTTAAATCCTATCAATGGCCTCGATTTGAGGAGACACAACCTCAATGTCCACTTCCTGATCATTCGGGAGATTTTGGGAAATCCCTTCATGAACTACGTGCTCCGAAGTATTTGATATTTAATTACTTGCACTTGAGAGGGTGTTTATTCGAAGCATGGCTGAGGATCATTTACTACAATCGTTTGAGTGCTATTAATGATGTGAGTGGAAGAATCTCTACTCGAGGTAGAAAATCTAGACACATGCTCCTTTCCTTCTTCAAGGTTTTGGATCTTTGGATATCTCTCCTCATGACACGTTGCTCGGCAAAGTGGATTTTGGCAACCATTCTTTTCTTGTACGTCATGTATGATTGGATGGTAATGAAGTTGATCGAGAAGAAACCTTGGTCAAATGGAGGTGCCCCTGATATAGGAAATTTTTTGTGATCCCGAAACATCATCCGGAATTGATTAAAATTTGGCAAGTTCCCTATCATACCAAGATATGCTTCTTTCGATAATTGGTTGGTTCTTGCCATCGAGAGAAAATTCCATCTCTTTTGGTCCAGTCGATTCGAGGCAATGGTGTGAAGGCAATGGCATCATACGAGGGATCAACGACATCCTCATCATCGCTTATGAATGAATCAGGAGGACTCTGGATGTGGAAGGCCTTGATCTAAGCAGGTGATAGGTGAGAGTACTCCCGTCTCCTTACCTCATGTTCATCTGAGCAAGCAGCCCAGAAATCCTCAATGGTAGGATTATGTTGATACTTCACTCCCATAAGCATTTGCATATAACCATTGATATCGAACTGGGCCTCTCTTCACATATGGGTGGATGGTTATGAGAGCAAACTCCTTTTCCATTAGTTGTGCACTAAATAAATTTGGGCATTGGTATTCCCCGATTTGGATTGGGAAATGAATTCCTGGACGGTGCTTTTCACTAAGTAGGTAGTGAACTTGGAACAATTGCCGTGCCAGCTCCATTAATGCCCACTTATCACTGACGTACTTGGGAAGTTTCCACGGGGGTCCCAGCAAAGCCACTCATGCAAATGTAGGAAAAAGATGAAAATTGTATAAACCAGGTTCCCCATTGGGAAATGACACTCATGGCTTCTTTGGAAAACCTTTCCTCAGTATTTCGATTTAAGTTCCGGATCACGCGGAAGGTGAATGCATCGTTGACTCTTCTAAAATGGTGAGAACTATTTTTGAAGCTGAGCTGAGGGGTAATAGTGAAAAATGTTGTTTGATGACCCCAGGATCCCTCTCGTTTCAAGTCCCGAAAATAGATTTCTTCGTGCTACTACATAGGTGAGATATGAGGTCATGTAGAAGCATCCAGTCATTTTGACTTCTATCAATTGCTTGTGAATGGTGTTGCTGATGATGGTGGCCCAGTCCACAAACTCCTTGGCTAGGATGATACAGATAAACTGGTACATCCATCGGTGGAAGACCCTTGCAGAAGGTAAACCAAAAACTCGACTTAGGAGAGTGATCATGTCTCAAATCTCTTCCACAAACTCAATGCGGTACAGTTCTTTGGGGAGCCTATCAATCCAAGGTCTCTTGGTTACTAGCCAATTGTTGTTAACCATTTTGCTCCATCTTAGGGGTTCTTCATCCCAGAACTCTTGCGCTGACTGGCAAGTGATATCTGCATTCTCAGGAAAGTCAGGTATCCCGAGCAACTCCTCAATGTGTTCAGGTGTGATTAAGAGGAAAGGCTCGCAGTTATCTTTATAATTTCCTCATCTCTCAGGGTCGTAATGCTCTACACAAGCAATCACCAATTCTAGACACTGCACCGAGACAGGGAATGCTGCTACTTTGGGTAGGCCACTGTGGTAAAGCCTATAAGAGAAAATGGTTTTGCCTTCAGTTTTCACTCACTCGCAAAACTGTTGCACATTGATGTGACCCAGATTTGTATCGGTGATGTTGTCATATGCCGAATTAATGGAGCTGGGAGGAATAATTCCTTGGAATTCATATTTCAGGGCAGATTTATTAGATTTTTCCACCAACTTCCTCAATCTCCCTGCAGATTTGGATCTTTTGGCCATTATGAATTTAACAGAAAAGTGACTCAGGCATGCCAAACAAAGCAAACAGGGTTGTGTCTCAGTCTCCTACACACCGTCGATGTAAAAAAAAAAATATTCCTGTTATATTATTATTATTATTATTATTATTATTTTAAAAATGATAATAATAATTGTCTCGAATTACAACTTTTGGTATGCTAATAAAAACAAATCGAGACCAAGCTCGAATTCTAACTCTGACAATAACAATTAAAATCTCCCGATTTTAATATTTTGCGTGAATGGCATATCCGTGGACCAACATGGGTATTTGATTTGTATTTATTTCTTACATGCACGGAAGTTGTCTTCCTTATCCTTGGCGTGGGCTAATCAAATTGAAAAACCAATTTGTTTTATTCTAAAAAACTATTCTGTAGTCGGTGGATGCGTGGAAATGTTCTTCTGCTTGCTGGTGCATGGAGTAACCTTATTACTTTCAACTTTTCCTTTCAGCTGGGTGCCTTTTCTCCAAATGCGTGGTCTTTTAGACAAAAATAGAAGCTTTTCCCTGGTTGGGCGTGGCCTGAGTGTGGACTATGTGCTATTCCTTTTTGTTTTTATTTAAAAACTATTCCTTTCCACCTTCATGCATTGTCCTCCTTCCATAGCTGCGTGGAGAATGAATCTTTGGTCTTTTGTTTGAAAACTTTGTACATATTCTCCTCTTCCCACGCGTATGGAAATCCTGTTGCTTCCTCTTATTTCAAAACTATTTTCCACTTTCCTCATGCATGAAAGTAAAATAAATTGTCTTCTTTCTATAAAATAAAACAAATGCAAATTTCCCTTTTAGCTGGGAGCCATGTATGGGACTTTTTGCACGGAAATGATCTATTTTTACTTATGTGGGACTTTGGCATGAAGTAAAAATAGTTCGTTGTCCCTTCTTTATCCTGTGCAGTCCTTCCTTATTTCTCCACGTGCAAACTATCTTTTTCTTGTTTTTGTTTCCTGAACTAATCTTTCTCTCCCTGCGTGCGTGGAAATGGATTTTTTTTAAATGTGTGACAAGCAATTTTCTCTGTTCTTTTATTGTATCTCTCTGCCTTCACCCAATGCGCAGCTTTGGACTGTATTTATTTTCTTTTTTTTTTTTAAATTGTTCTTTTCTCCACGCGTGGAAATGAATTTTGGTTTGTTGGAGATCTGTCCTCCTTCCCCCTTGGCGTGGGCTTTTGCTTCAAATCAATGTGTAAACAGCTACTTCCTTCGGCACGTGGGCAATATGTTTTGCATGGAAATATTTACCTTTTCCTGGCTTAGTGATAGCTCAAAGACTTCTACGTGCTGATTTCTTTCTTTCCTCCTCCTTGGTCAATGCTTTGGCGCATGGACAACTGCTCTTTGCTAGTGTAATGCGTGGACTTCTCCTAGCTGGGCGCAGGATTTGCTATTTTTTGTTTTCTTTTAAAGACTGTTTCTCTTTACCTAATACATGTGCCTTCCTTTAAAATGTGGAAACCCTTCTCCCATAGCTGTGTGTGAAATTATACTTTAGATTTTGATAAAAAATCTTTGATGAATGCGTGGAGCTTGAAAACAAAACCAAAAACCTTCTTGTATTTCTTCTTCACAATGGCGTTAGTTTCTCTTACATGATGCTGACAAAATATTATGTCTTCCCGAAGAAATAAGAAGCTTCTGAATTTTTCCAACGGGTTTGATGGAGGAAGTTACGAGGATTAATTCAACTTCCTCTCATCCCGGGTAGTGGCTTAAGTGTCAGGGGAAATGGGGAAAGCAATGGACAATTGCCAACGGGAAAGGAAAAATGGGTTGGAAATCCCCGTCTAATTTCCCCATGTGGGAAATTGGGGAATTTTATGCCTGTTTGCCAATCCATGATTTGGTAATTGGCAGAGAAAAACCCACATGCGGGAAATTTGAAGGAAATTGCCAGGAAAGTGGAAATCCAGGTTCGGGAAGCCAACCCGGCAGTTGGAAACAAAAGCTTACTTCCCCTACACTAAAACTTGTCGAATGAACTTTAATTTATATTTATTTAATTAAATACTCCTTAAGTGATTTTTTAAAAAATTAATTTAATCAAACAAGGAGCAATTAATTAATTAATTATTTTAATGTATTTTAACACGTTTTAAAGCCTGGCGGGAAGAGTTCTCGCCCGAAAATCATGAAACGAAGACCAAAATGATCACAAAAATAAGACGATCATGATGAGTCCAATGAACCACGCAAAGTAACACTTTTCAAAATTTTCTAATTTTTCATTTTTTAATTATTTTTTAACAATTTTGCGAAGTCAAAATTGGCTGATAACAGCTGGCTCTGATTGGGGACAAGGACTTCATGGACACAGCAACGGACCCAGACCAAAATAATCATGAACATGATCATAGAATGATGGGGCACAAAAATGGGGTCGACACAAGAGAGGAGACCAAAAAATAGGGAAACAAACAAACCAAAATCCTAATTACCTATGTACATACGGGGAACAACCCATTTTCAATTTTGGTAATACTTGAGATACTGCCCACTGTAAGGCAAAGGAAAATGAGTTCCATCAGGATATGCCAAGTAGTAGGTACTATCTCCACAGAAATGTCTTATTTTGAATGGTCCCATCCACAATGAGTCAAAATTCCCATGCTTTCCCTTCGGCTCATGTCTTTTATCCCAGAGAAGAACTAAGTCATTGATTTGAAACTGTCTCTCTCTAGTTTTCCTGTTAAACAACTTCTTTACCTTGGATTGATGTTCCTCGATCCTGTTGGCCACTTGACTTCTTTGTTCCTCGAGCTTGCTTAGAAACATGACCCTTTTATCTAATGCATTGGTGAAGCATTCATCATCAACTTCCTGAGCTAATTTTAACGCTGGTAGCTCTAATGTGACGGGAACTTGAGCATCAGTTCCATATAGAAGTTGAAATGGAGACATCCCGATTGCCCTTTTGGGAGTTATGCGGTCAGCCCACAATGCATCGTATAACTTTTTGTGCCAAGTTCTTTGATTTTCTTTGACTAACTTGTGCACAATAGTAATGAGGTTTTTGTTGTTGGATTCAGCCTGACCGTTTCCCTGCGGGTAGTAATCTGATGAATGAGACAAAGATATCCCATATCCATAACAAAAACCTATCATCTCTGCAGAAGAAAAATTTGAGGCATTGTCAGTCATGATCTTGTGAGGAATTCCATAACGAACCAATATGTTTTCTTTGATGAAATCACAGATTACTGCAGTAGATGTTTGTTTCACCGGTATAGCTTCTACCCACTTAGTAAAGTAATTAGTGGCGGTGAGCACGTGGGTATGACCAATGCTAGAATTAGGATTCAAAACCCCGATGAAATCTAAACCCCATTGTTGAAAGGGTTCTTCAATGACAACTGGCTTCAAAGGTAGTGCTGCCAACTTTGGTCTTCCAACAAATTGTTGACAGGCTTCAAATTTGGTCACCCATTTCTGAGCATCAGAAAACATAGTGGGCCAGTAATAATGTGCTCTCAGAATTTTATGGGCTGTTACTGGGCCTGAAAAATGACCGCCGCAGGCATGATTGTGGAAGGCTTCCAACAACCTAGGCTGTTGTTCTTTATCAACACATCTAAGGAACATGCCGTCAATTCCTTTCTTGAACAACGTGTTATCCCAAATGATGTATCTGGAAGCTCTTAGTTTGATAGCTCGTTTCTCTTTAGTTGTAAGATTCTCCAGACACTCGCCGTATGTGAGGAAGTAGGCAATATCAGAATACCATTCATCTGTGGTACTGATAAAAACTACCATTGGTAAATTTTCTTCAACTAATTCTTCTTCAGAGTTATCTCGTGGTTCATTCTCTGCAATGAGTTGGCAGAGTCCTCTCCCTCGAACCAACTTGGTAGGCTTGATGTCTAGATCATATTCTTGGATCTTGGAGACCCAATTATCTCTTTTAGATCCTAGTTCCTGTTGTGTCAACATTGATTTCACCGCGGTGTCTGGAACTAAGACTTTGGTGTGATAATTCAACACGTAATACCTGAAGTGTTTCAGGACTCTTACCACCGCGTACGCATGTCTCTCAAGAGGAGTGTAATTAAGTTCATGTTTCTTGAATCCAAAACTCATGAATGCGATAGGAGATTCAATCCCCTCTTGATTGTGCTGAGTCAAAATGGCAGAGATTGTGTGTGGTGAAGCATAGCAATAAATTATAAAATCCTTCTTAAAATCGGGACACACCAATGTAGGAGCTTTTGCAATAGCACCCTTGATTTGCTCAAATGCCTCTCTACCTTCCTTTGACCATTTGAAATATTCTTTTCCTTTCATCATATCAGTGATTTCTTTAGTCAGCTTGGTGAAATCTGGCATGAACCTTCTCAAAAAGTTCACCTTTCCAAAGAAGGAGTGGACTCCAGGTTTACTTGTAGGCAAGGAAAGATTCTTTATAGCTTGAACACGTTTAGGATCGATCTTAGTTCCTTCCTTAGAAACAATATGACCTAGGAGTTTACCTTCTGTAACTCCAAACACAGATTTTTTTGGATTCAGAGAAATCTTATGAAGTTTACACCTTTGCAAATTTTTCTCTAAATCTCTTAAGTGATCTTCTGGCTTCTTTGAGAACATTGTCAAGTCATCTGGGTATATCACAATGATCTTGTCTTTATAGTCTGCAAACACCATATCCATGGCCCTTTGAAAAGTTGCGCCGGCATTGATCAAACCAAAGGGCATTCTTCTATATGCGAACATACCCGAGGGGGTAGTGAATGCGGTTTTATGTTGATCTTCTCTATCCACTTCAATCTGATTATAGCCAGAGAAACCATCTAGCATAGATAGCATTTCCGATCCAGCTACTGCCTGCAGAATATGGTCCATGACTGGGAGTGGGTAGTTATCCTTCAAGGAATCCTGATTAAGATTGCAGAAATCCATGCAAATCCTAATTTCTCCATTTTTCTTGTGAACCGGTACAATATTAGCTATCCAGGTCGAATGTCAAATAGGAAAAACTATTCGTGCATCTAGAATCTTTTGAACTTCATGAAATATTGTCCTTGTAATCTTGGGATTATATTGTCTTTGCTTCTACCTGAATGGAACTACGCTAGGCTTCAAGGGTATGGCATGCTCCATTTCCCTGGGTTGGAAAGACTTCAAGTCTTCGTATGAATATGCCAAGACGTCAGAGTATTTGGAAAGGAGATTTATGAATTTCCTGCGCTCCTCAGGCGAGCAACATTTACCAATATTGATCAAGTGAGGTTTATCCTTGGTGCCGATATTAATTTTCTCATAATCAACAGAATTTGTAGGTCCTACCTACTCTTTCTCTTTAATAAACCTGTCATGTTTTTCAAAAATTTCTTCAAGTGAAACCAATCCTTTGGGAATTTTATTTCCTTTGAGTTGAATGATGCCATCACCAGGATCTTCATTCTCAACTCCTTCCTGAATGGGTGAGGTAGTTGATTCACGAAATGCCAAATCACTTCCTTCAAAGTACAACTATTCAAAATTTCCTCTCTTTTCCAAGAAGGCAATAAGTTTGTTGATCATCATTAAATACTTGCCAATTTTCTGCATTTTCAGGAACACTTGGCCTAAAAACCATTTCAATGGTGTATTTGTCTTGATCAAATTCTGAATGAGGAATCATTAATGATGCTGAGACTTCTAGAGAATCCACTTTGTTATTCTTTTCATGAGGGACAAATTTAATGGAAAAAGTGTCGAAAACTTCTATTGCGTCCCAAACTTTATTTTTGTAGTGTCTCAGATGATCATTCTTTACTTGGAACTAATTTCTTACTTGTTTCACAATCAATTCTGCATCTCTAAAGACTTCCAGATTTTTTATCCCTTTCTCCTCTACAACTTGGAGGCCAAGGATTAATGCCTCATACTCTGCAGTGTTATTAGTATTTGAAAATTCGAGTTTATAGGAAAAAGGAAAAATTTTACCATTTGGAGATATGAGCACCACTCCTGCACCAGAGCCCGTTGAGCAACAACTTCCATCGAACTCAAGAGTCTAGATCTTATTGGAATCTTGGCAAGTGATCTCAGGGGTATGAACTTTTGTATTCATCATATAATTACCCATACTTGAGCCTTGGAAAAGGATCTGTGCACGAGGATCTTCAGTTTTAGTTACCGTGAACTTTACCTGAGCTTCCGGCCTAAGTTTCTTCATTTCTCCATTGATAGGAATCATGGCATGAGACGAGTCCATTTAAATCTCACCACCCAAATCCCTACAAAATTTCCTACTCAACAACATTCCATACGAGGTGGGAATATCAGCAACTAAAATAGTTACCTTAACTCGCTTTTGAGGGAATTGGGCTAAAACCATTTGGACGTCCTTAATCTGCCCGATCAGAGGAACTTGCTTGGTTTCCATAGAGTAACATGATCCAAATGTTCTCGTATAAGTCAAACCAATAGCATGTGCTACTTTTTCCGGCATCACATTATCCGAGGCTCCAGAGTCTATAATGCAATTACTTAACTTACATCCATTGATAAAAAAAGACACAAAGAAAGGTTCAATATTTTCATTTGAAGGTGTAGTGGCTGCCACAATATTTTGAGTTTTCCCATCTTTGGGAGTTCTTAGAATTACTTTAGAGGAATGAACAATAGAGTTGCCTTTGATAAACTGGACAAACTTCTAGAACTGATCCTTGTTGGACTTCAAGTACTTTGCATGTGACATGGAAATTTTTGTTTTATTGATATGATCAATGATATCAAATTTAGGCAAAGTAATGGCACTTGAAGTCTCAGATATGAGTTCTTTCAAACTTGATGATGGCACACTTTTTACCTTGGTCTTGGGCTTGGTTGATACGGATGTGGAAGAAGAAGTTTTCTTCGTAGTTGGTTTACTAACTGATTGATCTAACAAGGGCTCTCCTTTCTTTAAGATAGTCTTGACCTTTGAAACCTCAGTATCTCTGGACTCTTTAGGAGCCTCCTTTATCTTGGATTCTTTGAGAGTTTCCTTGGAAACCTCTTTATCTCCCGCCTTAGTGGTATCTTTGTCCTTTTTCTGAGAGCATGTGAAAATGACGAAGGATTGACTATTCATATCTTCTATAATTTCTTCATATTCATCTTCTTCATTGGAACGGTACTCAAAGAAATGATTATTACGTTCTTCTTCAGGATCTTCAACTGTAGGTTCATATGTCTCAAAATCAAGCTCTTCCTCATCAACCTCGATGACCTCAATCTCATCATCGCTTTCTTCAATGACATCACATTTGGAATTAGTTGTGGGAGCTGCTTCAATAGCAAGCCTCATTGGAGCACCTGCAATCCTAGCTTTATTGGGAACGTATCCTTTTCGCGGGATGTCTTTGTAAGGAGCAGGTTTACTACTTTGAGCAACTTGCTTCTTCAAAGCTAGCACATCATTAGCCAACTTAGTGAGTATATTTTCTGAAACGTTGGGAGTTTCTTGACTCTTTCCTTTGAGGGAATTTTTCTTGAATTTTCCTGCCATGATTAAGTCATCTTCGATTTCTATGGCCAAAGATTGAGCAAGTTCCAAAGTAGCCACCCTGGCCCTTCTTAGCTGATAGCACACTTTTGGTTGTTGTGCGTTAATAAAGAAACATTTTTGTCCATCAAGGTTGGGACGAATCCTGGTGGGAACTTTATTTACCATCTTGTTGAATTTGGCCACGAAATTCCTCATGGGTTCTGTAGGCTCTTTCTTTGCCTGGGATACTTGGGCAAGAAGAGCATGTTCATCTTCCACCATTTTGAATCGATTTTCAAACTTAGTTTTCATATCATCCCAACTTGTAATGCATCCATTGGGCAGATGATGAAACCAATCTGTAGCAATATCATGTAATGTCTCGATGAAGAGACGAATAGCAACATCTTCATATTCTACTGACAAAACAACACATGCAGCGAAGAAGGCAAAGATATGATCATTTGGTGACGTCTTCCCATCGCCGTAGAACTTGGGAAGAATCTTTCTTGATCCTTGTGGGAGTTCATGTCGAGCAGGTAAGGCCAATGGGCCTATGACATTTCCCCATGGTACATTGGCTGCCATTGGAGAAAAGGTGGTATGTGAAGGTAAAACAATGTGAGCAAGGACAAGTGCTTGACTGGTAGTGGTTCCTTCCTTACTTGCTCTTTTAGGACTTGATGCAAGGCTTGCAGATCTACTTGGGAGGAGATAACTTGAAACCAAATTTTCCTTGAAAGTCAAAAGTGGGGTCAGATTGACCTTTAGCTTTTTCTCCTCGCGTAAAACTCTTTCCTTCCAGTTTGGAATATTTATGGTGAAGAGATCACTGGTGTGTTCCAACCAGCTCTAGCCTTTTCTCTTTGCTCTCTTTCTTGAGCTATTTGTGCCTGAATAACTCTAACAACTCTCGTGGCTTTCTCTTCTTCGTTATCTAGTATTGATGCGGCGAGATGAAAATGATGGTTACTTTTGCGCTTTTCCCAAATAGCTTGCCTCAAATCTGATGATATGTCTTCTTGAGTATCTGCAAAAACAAGATTTGGTTGCAAGATAGGTGGGTTACCTTTAATAGTCATACAACTTATTACCTGGGTGGAAGAGGACCGCGTCGGTGAACAACTATCAACACGTGCCCAAGAGGTCTTCTGGCCACAAGTGCGGGTGCTCTTCTTCTAAGGTCTTCGATGTAGATTTCTCTATCAATGGCTTTATCAATAGCCACAAATTTCTGCAAGCTTTCACGGTTTTCCCAAGCTAATATTCAAAGGTTGGCAGCAATGTCTCCTTGCAAATCTTCATCAGGAAAAAGATTCAGTTGAAGAACTGGAGCTTGTGCAGAGGGGATAGTCAAAAAGATTTAACCAAGCACTGGTTAACAATTTTTGAATCCCCAGCGGAGTCACCAAAAAACTGTTAGCATATGGATTTACACGCATGCAAATGACATGCAACAGTGTGGGAACGAAGTCCCTCCTCAATGAAGGTGAGGCTGCCTTTATTGAAAACCAAAACTGTATTTACATCTGTACATTCAAAATTGTATATGGGGGGTGTTTTGGAACATCAATGGAAAGAAAAGTGAATGAGGGAAATGGAATAGAAAGAAGGAAAGGAGTGGAATGGAATGAACTGAAAGAACATGCAAGAGTTAGGTAAAAACAAAGCCTAATATTGCATGAAGAGGAAAGATGAATAACCAACACAAATAAAACGGAGTTTGAGTTAGCCAAACAAGAACATGCAAAAGGGAACACACATGAGCAAGTAGATAGTCAGAGCTTGATCACTGTGAACTAGAACAACTGATTACTAATGTTGACAATAAGATCAAAGATAATATTTTCATGCAAGATTCAAACACCTAACATCTAGTGAACATAAGAACACCAAATTTTACAAGAGACAATGAATGAGACACAAAGTTCTTATTCTATTAACTCCAAAATGTTTTTCACAAAGAACACAAAGTTTCTTCTTGAAAAAAATCTTGCACAAAAGTAGTTTCTTCTCCTCTCTCAAATTCACCTTTACAAATGAGCCCCTGACTTCCTTTTATAACCCAAAAGTTGGTTACAAAGTAGTTAGGGTTTTACATGATCATTAAATAAGACACTTAAGTGACCTTTGACTTTTTCTAATCAACTTTATTAAAGACAACCCAAAAATAGAAATTACTTAGAATATCCAATGTTTCCCAAATAACAAAACCTTTTAAAATATACAATAATAACTAGTGCCTTATCCATTGAAACGGGGTCCACCTATCTCAAACGTATGAGAAATGGACTCTCCCACTTCGCTAGCTATTAAGAAAATCAACTCCCTGCACCGCCGGTGAAATTAGGATCCGCTGCTTTTTCCAGTTGAAAGGATCTAAACCTTCCCAAAGTTTCAAACATCTTTTCTTCTTCTGGAGGTTCACTTGGCCAAAGAATAGCCTCACAAAATACCTGCAATTCAAGAATTCTACTTGGCATATCATTTAAATTAACAATTTTAGACTGAGCATTCTCAAACAAGTTCTTCAATTTGATACACCATTCCATGGAAACTGACGAGAAATTGTTGGCAGGAGTGTACATGTCTTTGAACAATCATGAAAATTGTTCTTCCACCTGCTCTGATGAACACCTTTGATTATGCTCATTTACTAGGTTGTAGGGAATCTCAGCCATGAATTCCTTAATCAAGGAAAGTGAAGTGAAAAATTCATTGCACATGTTGTCATAATGGATCATAGAATCCACGAGTAGCATCTTTCTTGATTTGAGATGTAGACACAAGAAAACGTGTCCCTCGATGTTCAAATTTGAGAATCCCTTCAATAGCCAATACTGAAGATTCAATACTTGTCATCTCCTACAGACTGGGCAATATCTCATCTAAATTTGATATAGTAGAAACAAAAGTTTCTTTGATAAGAAAGAATTGGATCCAAATATACAATGATATCTTCATGAAGCTTAACTATAGTCTTGATCGCTCCCTGGCTCAAAACGAGAATCTCTGAAAGCCAAGTTTTAGTGACATGGCCCAACGTGTTTATTTCCTTTGACAAATTAAGAGTCTCTTCATACTGGGGGCAGCCACTGCATCAGGTACTAGGAAGGTGGATGATATGGGATTTATCAAATGCTGAACATACTCCACCAATTGACTCTTTTCAGCCTTGAGGTCGAGAATTTTGGGACTTGTATTTCTCTATTATTTTTAGCACGAAATCAATTGACTCTTGAGCCATCGCCATGTCACTTTCTAATATAGATCTCACAAGTCCTAGTCTGGAAACTTCATAGTCGGCTGGCATCATAGCATTGCGCTCTTTATCCACTTGTGGAATGGCAAGGTTTGCAAACTTGTTTCCATCATTATCCACCATTACTCGAGAAAGTACCTTAGGCTTCTTTGGAATGGCGTCATTCGACAGTTTGAAAAGCGCATCAAAATCAATGTCGATTGGCTTGACAAATCTCTTCCTTTTCTTCACTTTAGAATCAACCCAAGAAGGAGTTTCATTTATTATCTCGGCATATAGAATCCTGGAGCTCAAATCAATATTCTCATTATTCCTGACATCATGAGATCCTTCTTGAATCCTATCAATGGCCTCGATTTGAGGAGACACAGCCTCAATGTCCACTTCCTGATCATTCGGGAGATTTTGGGAAATCCCTTCATGAACTACGTGCTCCGAAGTATTTGATATTTGAATTACTTGCACTTGAGTGGGTGTTTGTTCAAAGCATGGCTGAGGATCATTTGCTACAAGCGTCTTAGTGCTATTAATGATGTGAGTGGAAGAATCTCTACTCGAGGTAGAAAATCCAGACACATGCTCCTTTCCTTATTCGGGGTTTGGATCTTTGGATATCTCTCCTCATGACACGTTGCTCGGCAAAGTGGATTTTGGCAACCATTCTTTTCTTGTATGTCGTGTATGATTGGATGGTAACGAAGTTGATCAAGAAGAAACCTTGGTCGAATGGAGGTGCCCTGATATAGGAAATTTTTGTGATCCTGAAACGTGATCCGGAATTGATTGAAAGTTGGCAAGTTCCTTATCATACCAAGATATGCTTCTTTCAATAATTGGTTGGTTCTTGCCATCGAGAGAAAATTCATCTCTTTTGGTCCAGTCGATTCGAGGAAATGGTGTGAAGGCAATGGCATCATACGAGGGATCGACGACATCCTCATCATCACTTATGAATGAATCGGGAGGACTCCAGATGTGGAAGGCCTTGATCTGAGCAAGTGTTAGGCGAGAGTAATCCCATCTCCTTACCTCATGTTCATACCGAGCAAGCAGCCCAGAAATCCTCCATGGTAGGAGTATGTTGATACTTCGCTCCCATAATCATTTACATATAACCATTGATATCGAACTGGGCTCTCTTCACATATGGGTGGATGGTTATGAGAGCAAACTCCTTTTCCATTAGTTGTGCACTGAATAAATTTGGGCATTGGTATTCCCCGATTTGGATTGGGAAATCAATTCCTGGATGGTGCCTGTCACTAAGTAGGTAGTGAACTTGGAACAATTGTCGTGCCAGCTCCATTAATGCCCACTTATCACTGACGTACTTGGGAAGTTTCCACGGGGTCCCAGCATAGCCACTCATGCGAATGTAGGAAAAAAAGATGAAAATTGTATAAACTAGGTTTCCCATTGGGAAATGACACTCATGGCTTCTTTGGAAAACCTTTCCTCGGTATTTTGATTCAAGTTCCAGATCACGCGGAAGGTGAATGCATCGTTGACTCTTCTAAAATGGTGAGAATTATTTTTGAAGCTGAGCTGAGGGTAATAGTGAAAAACGTTGTTTGATGACCCCAGGATCCCTCTCATTTCAAGTCCCAAAAATAGCTTTCTTCGTGCTACTGCATAGGTCATATATGAGGTCATGTAGAAGCATCCAGTCATTTTGAATTCTATCAATTGCTTGTGAATGGTGTTGCTGATGATGGTGGCCCAGTCCAAAAACTCCTTCTTGGCTAGGATGATATAAATAAACTGGTACATCCATGGGTGGAAGACCCTTGTAGAAGGTAAACCAAAAACTCGACTTAGGAGAGTGATCATGTCTCCAATCTCTTCCATGAACTCAATGCAGTACAGTTCTTTGGGGTGCTTGTCAATCCAAGGTCTCTTGGTTACCAGCCAATTGTTGTTAACCATTTTGCTCCATCTTAGGGGTTCTTTGTCCTAGAACTCTTACTCTGACTGGCGAGTGATTTCTGCATTCTCAGGAAAGTCAGGTATCCCGAGCAACTCCTCAATGTTTTCAGGTGTGATTAAGAGGAAAGGCTCGCGGTTATCTTTATAAATTCCTCGTCTCTCAGGGTCGTAATGCTCTGCACAAGCAATCACCAATTCCGGACACTGCATCGAGACAGGGAATGCTGCTGTTTGGGGTAGGCCACTGTGGTAAAGCCTATAAGAGAAAATGGTTTTGCCTTTAGTTTTCACTCGCTTGAAAAACTGTTGCATGTTGATGTGACCCAGATTTGTATTGGTGATGTTTTCATACACCGACTTAATGGAGCTGGGAGGAATAATTCCTTGGAATTCATATTTCAGGGCAGATTTATTATATTTTTCCACCGGCTTCCTCAATCTCCCTATAGGATTTGGATCTTTCAGCCATTATGAATTTAATCAAAAGGTGACTCAGGCACGCCAAACAACGCAAACGGGGCTGGGTCTCAGTCTCCGACACTCCGTCGATGTAAGAAAAATATTCCCGTTATATATTATTATTATTATTATTTTAAAAATGATAATAATAATTGTCTCGAATTACAACTTTTAGTATGTTAATAAAAACAAATCGAGGCCAAGCTCGAATTCTAACTCTGACAATAACAATTAAAATCTCCTAATTTTAATATTTTGCGTGAATGGCGTATCCATGGACCTGTGTGGGTATTTGATTTGTATTTATTTCTTACATGCACGGGAGCTGTCTTCCTTATCCTTGGCGTGGGCTAATCAACTTGAAAAACCAATTTGTTTTATTCTAAAAAACTGTTCTATAGTCGGTGGATGCGTGGAAATGTTCTTCTGCTTGCTAGTGCATGGAGTAACCTTATTACTTTCAACTTTTCCTTTCAGCTGGGCGCCTTTTCTATAAATGCGTGGTCTTTTAGACAAAAATAGAAGCTTTTCCCTGGTTGGGCGTGGCCTGAGTGTGGACTGTGTGTTATTCCTTTTTGTTTTCATTTAAAAACTATTCCTTTCCACCTTCATGCACTTTCCTCCTTCCATAGCTGCGTGGAGAATGAATCTTTGGTCTTTTGTTTGAAAACTTTGTTCTTATTCTCCTCTTCCCACGTGTATGGAAAACCTGTTGCTTCCTCTTATTTAAAAACTATTTTCCACTTTCCCTCATGCGTGAAAGTAAGAGAAATCGTCTTCTTTCTATAAAATAAAACAAATGCAAATTTCCCTTTTAGCTGGGCGCCATGTAGGGGACTTTGTGCGTGGAAATGGTCTATTTTTACTTGTGTGGGACTTTGGCATGAAGTAAAAGCAGTTTGTTGTCCCTTCTTTATCCTGCACAGTCCTTCCTTATTTCTCCACGTGCAAACTGTCTTTTTCTTGTTTTTGTTTCATGAACTGCTCTTTCTCTCCCTACGTGCGTGGAAATGGATTTTTTTTTAATTTATGACAAGCAATTTTTCTCTGTTCTTTTACTGTATCTCTCTGCCTTCACCCAATGCACAACTTTGGACTGTATTTATTTATTTATTTTTTTAAAAAATTTGTTCCTTTCTCCTATGCGTGGAAATGAATTCTGGTTTGCTGGAGATCTATCCTCCTTCCCCCTTGGCGTGGGCTTTTGCTTCAAATCAATGTGTAAACAGTTGCTTCCTCTGGCATGTGGGCAATATGTTTTACATGGAAATATTTATCTTTTCCTAGCTTAGTGATAGCTCAAAGACTTTTGCGTGCTGATTTCTTTCTTTCCTCCTCCTTAGTCAATGCTTTGGCGCATGGAAAACTGTTCTTTCCTTTTTTTATATTAAAAATTATTCTTTGCCAGTGCAATGCGTGGACTCCTCCTAGCTGGGCGCGGATTTGCTGTTTTTTATTTTCTTTTAAAGACTGTTTCTCTTTACCTAATACATGTGCCTTCCTTTAAAACGTGGAAACCATTCTCCCATATCTGTGTGCAAAATTCTACTTTAGATTTTGATAAAACCTCTTTGATGAATGCGTGAAGCTTGAAAACAAAACCAAAAACCTTCCTTGTATTTCTTCTTCACAATGGCGTTAGTTTCTCTTGCATGATCCTGACAAAATATTATGTCTTCCTGAAGAAATAAGAAGCTTTTGAATTTTTCCAATGAGGTTTGATGGAGGAAGTTACAAGGATTAATTCAACTTCCTCTCATCCTGGGTAGTGGCTTAAGTGCCAGGGGAAATGGGGAAAGCAACGGACAATTGCCAACGGGAATGGCAAAATGGGTTGGCAATCCCCGTTTAATTTCCCCATGTGAGAAATTGGGGAATTTTATGCCCGTTTGCCAATCTATGATTTGGCAATTGGTAGAGAAAAACCCACGTGCGGGAAATTTGAAGGAAATTGCCAGGAAAGTGGAAATCCAGGTTCGGTAAGCCAACCCGGCAGTTGGAAACAAAAGCTTACTTCCCCTGGCACTAAAACTTGTCTAATGAACTTTAATTTATATTTATTTAATTAAATACTCCTTAAGTGATTTTTTTAAAAATTAATTTAATCAAACAAGGAGTAATTAATTAATTAAATATTAATGAATTATTTTAATGTATTTTAACACGTTTTAAATCTTGGCGGGAAGAGTTCTCGCCTGAAAATCACGAAACGAAGACCGAAATGATCACAAAAATAAGACAATCACGATGAGTCCAATGAACCACGCAAAGTAACACTTTTCAAAATTTTCTAATTTTTCATTTTTTAAAAAAATTATTTTTTAACAATTTTACGAAGTCAAAATTGGCTGATAACAGAACCCCGTCTTGGTCACTTGATCACTTGACTTTTGTTGATGTGATTTGTATTTCCACGGTTTTCTATTGACTCCACCATATGGTTCATGGATCAGGTTTTTAAAGGTAGGAACACTGCTTTTGTATAGGGGTTACCAAATGTAGTCTCCAACTTATGAGTAGGGGTCTCAGCCAGGGCTCAACCAATTTGATGGAAGACAATGGAGAGGAGCTTGGATCTAATGCAGATTTTATTTATTTATTTTATTTTGACTCTGATTTTCTTGAATCAAAATTCTTATATATATATATATATATATATATATATATAACCAGAATTTCTCCAACAAGCAAAGTTTTCCTAGTGTAGGAGGCATCAATGCAAAAACAATTCACTTTTATTTTGCCTAGAAAATGAACAAGAGGTTGTGGGGATGCAACGATGGGGATGGGAAGTTGCAGGAGGCTACATAGGTTCTCCAAATGCATCAAATTCTTCTCCAAGCTCCTCTATCTCTTCTACACTCTATCTGTACACCTTATCTACTCACAGACTCTCATATCCTACTCTGACACCAAATCTAGAAGAGAGATAGAAGCCTCACAAATATTATTGATATGAAATCAAAATCATATACAATGGAGATGGCTGCAATATTTCTAGCTATTACGTAGCCGGATATAGACAAACGATATGTTGCACAGGTGCAAAAAATTACATACAAGCATAATAAAACAAATATGATGTTACAAAAATGCAACAATAATCCGAAAACAACCTCACGTATGCATAAAAACAATATAAATGGTTATATAAACATAACCATTTAACAATAACATAAAACTACCTAGTTACTTAAGTAACCAACAAGTTACCACAATAATAAACTAGTAACAATATAAATACAATGCATAATCATAAAGTAGACTATGTTTATCCTAACATATCCAAATATCGTATTTTAAAATACTTGAAGGTGTTGGAATTAGTTTAGGAATATTTAGGAAAGTTTTGATTATTCAAGGATAGTCTATTCAATAACGGGTTTTGAGGTGCAAGGAATGAGTAGTCAAATTGTGAACCTTGAATTCTTTGGCTATTTCCTGGAGCTCTGTAATGATTTGGGAGGAAAACAAGTAGGCATCATAAATATTGAATAATAATTAACATTGTGGGAGCATCCATTTTGATCCAAGTTCATCGAAGGTGATGCTAGTAATCATCTCATACTCGCAAGCAATACATACCTCCCAAGAGTGTTTCTCAACAATTAATTAGTTCTTGCTAATGAGCTTAATATAGTGTGGAGGTAAGAAATATGTGAATAAACTTCAAGTTCTAATTCCGCGTGGATAAAATTGATCAAAAGGGTGTTCTCTGCAATGGTATCATAGTATTCTCCGCATCCACCTTTCAACCTTACATCTACCTTTCAACACACCCATACACCTTACTCAAGCACACCTCAATGATCTATTAATCCTTTATCCATCATCTTGCTATATTTTTAACTTTTGGATTTTTTAAGACTCATTATTTTCTCAAGCTCTAAAAAATATTCTAAAATCTTACCTTGAATTTTACTCAATCTTCATTTTACTCATCTCACTGTGCTTACACCTCTCCTAATCACTAATTCAAATCACTCAACTCTTCCTCTTTCAATTAAGGATTTTCATATAAACCCTTACTTTCTCTAGAATTCTTCATGGCACTATGCAAGATAGTCAATAGGTCTTCTTGATTAAATTTTTACAATAAGTTTCCCCTATTACTCAAGGATTCAAAACATTCTAACACTACTCCCTCAATAATAGCTACAACTTCATTATGAGTTTATTTGCTAAGAAAACTATTTCTCAAGGTTCGTCTTGACAATCACAAGAAATAAGCATGATTTTATATTGCTTCCTTTAACTACTAACCACTCAATACTCTATCCTTATGCCCTAATTTTATGAGTCCTTAATTCCCTTAGGACTTCCTCCAACTTCTTAGAGACCCCACCAACTTCAAACACATGTAATAAAGACTATTTTTCTAAAAGTACATCCTTCCTATCCCTCAAAGTAGGCATTAACACTAGTAGACTATATTTACATATTCCTTTGCTTTTATTCTTATTCCAACCTGTACAACGAATTTGGAAACTCTTGGTCTTCTTGTTACCTTCCTACACACGTATAAAGGACTCTACCATTCATAAGTATTAACTAAATTACAATGAATATTCTACTCTAATCCCTTAAGACTGGGCACAAATAGGATTGTGAACCCAAATTTAATTTAAAAAATCCTCCTTCAAATGGATTATTACATTTTATTGACTTTTGTAACATCAACCCCTCATGATCAATGCCCTAAAATAGACTCAAGGATTCCATTTAATAATTATGTTCATGTTACATACTACTAAACTTCTAAAATATGGTATAGTCTAGTCTAAGTAAGTATTTCTATCTGTTTTCCATTCCTTGGACATTGGGAGGGTTCCATGAAGCCTTGAACACCATTATAGATAAGAAGACAATTCAAAACAAGATATTTCCACGTGAAAATGCTTTGAAAAATAGTATCTAACCTCTAAATCTGATATCTCGGTCTGAGAGGACTATGTCACTTAACACCTAAGCCTATAACATACCTAGAGATAGTTTAAAGATTCAAATTATACATTGGGAGGGAAACTCCCTATTCTTTCCTATGAAGTCTAAATGAACTAGTACAAGACATGACCATCTCAAGTGGATCCAAAACACCCTTATTCACCTAAGAAAGGAAAAATTGATTATTAACAATATGCTCTTACATCACCAGAGGAAGGAATAATGATTAAGAATCCTTATTTTCATTTAAGGTCTTAGTTATCATCCTTCAAAATTTTCAATTCCATGCTAGTTATTTTGGCCATTCTGGAGCTAATAAAACACCCTCCAGGAGAGTTTAGGAACCATATTAAGCATACATAAGTGATTTTGGGGAATCTTGGAAGTGTTGAATGTAATTTAGGAATATTTAGGAAAGGTTTGATCATCCAAGGAATATCTACTCAACAATGGGTTTTCTAGGTGCATGGAACAAACACTCTAATGGTGAAACCTGAATTCTCAAGAAGATTCTAGGATCTCTATAAAAAGTTAGGATGAAACAATATAGGCATTGGAAAGCTACCTAAATTCCATACATGTTGGAGAAATCCATTTTTATATAAGGCTTGAAGGTTTCATGAAGAATTTCAAAACAGTGAAGCTGCCTCTTTTGGTTCCAAAATGAAACTTCACCAATGCAACACTTCGTGACACTAAAACAGAGAACTACCAATCAACCTTCATGATTCTTGATGATTGAAACATCATGCTAACTCCTATTCCACCTAGAAACCCTTTTCCATCAATGAAACTTGACATCAATGATAACACCAATGGTACTATGTCCAACACATGTGTTTTGATTTGTTATGTATTATAAGGCATTTCATGAGTGCATACATTTGAGTAGTTGTTGTTTCCTTTGAGAGTTGTGATGTTTGTAAAATCTAATTTTGACACATCTAACACTTCTACAAATATTAGTAAACAATCCAAAAGGCCCCAAAACCTAAACAATGACTATATTTGTTTCCAAAATAGAAATCAATTTTAGAATTTAAATGCTAAAAGATTTAAGTTGAATGTTGAAACCCTAAAAAATTATCTATGTATTGACCATATTATATTATAAAAAACTATCTCCTAAACTTCAACTCATGGAGTTGTGAGACTAGTTACATAAGGTGTAGAGTGACCCTAATTTCTTATATTCACTAAAATAAATTTAAAGTATAATAAATAATACAATAAAATCCTACCACAAACACATATAATGCCTTTAATATAAGGAACGCGTGCAAGTTTTAACTCGAGTGTGTTCCCTAAAATTACACCCGCAAACTAAGATTTTACAAGTTTGGAATTGCTTTGATTTCCCAAACTTGCGCCTTGGAGATGTAACAACACAACAACCTATATGTTTTTGAAAAAATATGCAAAAAATCACTTTTCACCATGCTAAATCCTACAAAAACGTTTTCTATATTTCTTAAAAAATTTCCTACAATGTCAAGAAAGCTATCCTTTTTCTAAATATATATTTTTTATAATTTTATGGCAATTCTAATGTTTCCATTTATATTTATTTCAAACTATGTATTTTATACCTCTATTGCTAGGGATTGTAAACTCTTATCTGTTGTCATGTATCTTTTTTTCACTTCTCCAAATTGAAAATAAATTATAGAGTCCCAAATTAGGCCTAATTCTATACATATTCAGAAAATAATAATTCAAATTTTTGATATTTTTTGAGGAAGCTATTGGGGCATGGTCGGCTATTTTTTATTTTTTTATTTTCAAAATATTTGTACTTGAAAAATCATAAAAAATAAATACTCACTAAACATATCTATCCCAAACTAGATGCTCATATCTATCTTTCTACCAAATGGTTTTCAAAAATACTAAATAGTGCTCAAAAAATGGGGGGGGGGGGGCACGATCCAATGTATACTATGTTTTTTACAAAAACAGGGGCACTTGTTGACATTTTAGACATTTAACCAACTTACACTTAATCATTTAAAAAAATTAGTTTAGAAATTAGACTCAAAATGCTACAATTGATGTTATTATAACATCTTCAAATTTTGAGTGTAACTATTTCAAATAACTCGTACAAGTTGAAGTTTTTTATTTTTCACTATGATAATTCTTCACCGGGAACTCCTCGTGCTATGATTATTTACTAATGCACAGCCTTTAGTTTGGTGGATGTAATCTGGAAACAAAACAACAACATAACACAAGAATACCATCGACTATGATAAGACAAAATGATGACAAATCTAAAATATCAAAATAAATTATAATATTAACATGAAACTGTTACAATCTCACCCATGAGGTACTTCAAGTGTTATTGACTTCACTTGCCTTTCACCAAGACTATGGGAGAAACTTTACAATTATACCTCTTAATGGCTTCTTCAACACACCTTTAAACTGATGGCTTCCTTCGCACACTTCCTACAATATTTCTCACTACTTCCTTCTATGCTAAATGAGGGGGGTGGCCTCTCTATTTATAGAACTTCCAGGCTTATCCATCTTATCTCTAAGATAGGATAATAAATCCACTCTGACGAATCATATTCCATACCTTAACTCTTATCTGTACATGTAAGCTTATCTTCTAAGATAAGATAAACCTTATCATTTTACATGGGTTCCACATTTTTAGACTTTTTACAAATAAAATACACAAAATATTTATGACCTCACTCCTTGTCCTTATTACCAATATAATATTTCTAATTCCTAATCACGTAGACCCTACTTCTCTAATTACCCAAACTTTGACATTTTAACATTACCGGACCACTTACGACAAATATTTACTTTTTACAACATTCCTATTGTACTTTGATTGTTACCGTACTCCACATTATTGGCGGCACCGTACTGACAGCGCCGTTATCTTCTATCAGACGCTACTACTAATTCTACTTAACAACATCCTATTCCTAATACATACATTAATGAAATAGAATTTACGGAGGAAAATTTTAGTGTCGACATCTTCCCCCTTCCTAGCTTCTACTCCGTCCTCGGAGTAGACTATTCTGGTGCTTGGAAAATCTTCAACTTGTCGTGGTTGACCCATTTCATAATGGGAGTGCCATCCAATTCCTCCAGTCGGTACGTACCATTTTCATGCATAGCTGCTATTTTGTAGGGCCCCATCCATTTTGGAAGAAATTTTCTCTGTCTTCTTTTTTTTGTATCTAGAATCATATACTAGAACCAAGTCATTCACATGAAATGGAGACCACCGGATCTTTTGATCAAAATATTCCTTCTGCTTCATTTTCTTCTTATGGCTTGTATCCTTTGCTATTTCTCTCATTTCCTCCAGCAAATGAAGATGTACCAACCTTTCTTTTACTGAATCACTTTCATCCATCCTTTCATTTTTCATAACTCTCATAGTGGGAATATCAAACTCAATAGGAAGAACTGGATCAATGCCATAGGCCAACTGAAATGGGGAGTATCCTGTTGCTGACTTTGATGTTACCCTATATGCCCACAATGCTGCATGAATCCTTTTATCCCATTTATGTACCTATAAGGCTGCATCTTTTGCTAGAATTTGACACAACACAAAATTTGTTCGTTCCACCTGTCCATTTGTGCTTGGCTTGTATGTTGTTGCCTTCCTGTGCTTAATAGAAAACTTATTGACTAGGGCTTCTACCACCTCATTAATGAAGTGGCTTCCTTGATCTGTTATAATTTCTAATGGACAACCAAATCTGGTGACAATGCGTTCATACATGAACCTTGCCACTTCATCCATGGAAGCTGTTTTCAATGGCCTAGCTTCAACCCATTTGGTTAAATAATCTATGGCAACTACAATATACTTATTTTGGCGTGATGTAGTTGGAAGTGGACCTACAATGTCTATTCCCAACTTTTCAAAGGGACCAAGGGGAAGAATAGGACATAATGGAGCTGATGAAGTCTTACGGTTACCATGTATTTGACAAATATCACATGTCTTATAATAATTATAACAATCTTTAAAAAGAGTGGGCTAGTGATAACCTGCATCCAAGATCCTTCTTGCTGTAAGTTGTCCAGAGAAGTGCCCTTCACATGTACCATTGTGGAATTCTTCTAGCAGTTCCTTCCCTTGATCACGTCTAGCTGCCCTCTTGTACTGTCCATCAGGTCCTATTCAAAATAATACTCCATGCAGAATAGAATATGGACGACTGGCTTGAGTAATCTTTCTCTTAGTTTTTGCATTGGCACCATCAGGAAACTTGAATTCATTCAAATAATTCCAAATATCTATGTATTCACTAGGGATTGTGTCAATGGAGAACAATGCTGCATCGGGGCAATCATCATCATCACAAGATGATCATAAACCATCATAGGCTCGAGAGAGTGCATCTGCATTGACATGCTTCTTTCCTAGCCTATCTATAATGTCAAATTCAAATTCTTGTAGCAAAATTATCCATCTTGCTATCCTCCCTAATGGGTTAGGCTTATTTACAATATATTTTAGAGCCTGATGATCTGTTACAACTAGAAATTTTTACCCTAGCAAGTAATTTCTAAACTTCTTTACAGCAAAAATGATAGCCAGAGCCTCTTTTTCAGTTACAGTATAATTTACCTCAGCACTGCTCATTTGTCTGCTCCCAAAGTAAATTAGATGTTCATTCCCATTTTCATC
Source organism: Taxus chinensis (assembly GCA_019776745.2). Classification (NCBI taxonomy): domain Eukaryota; kingdom Viridiplantae; phylum Streptophyta; class Pinopsida; order Cupressales; family Taxaceae; genus Taxus; species Taxus chinensis. Next base: position 1,044,902,516 of record CM034146.1, on the reverse strand, counting down.
CTTTTGGCTCAAAGTACTTCCTAGTGCTGCATCTGAGGCATTAGTGTACACAATGAATGGCTTACTCCAATATGGATTCTTCAAAACAGGTGAAGACACCAGGGCTTCCTTCAATTGTCCAAAAGCTTCATGCGCCTTATTTCCTGGTTCATAAGTAACATCCTTCTTCAAGAACTGGGTTAGTGGCTGTGTAATCTTTGAGAAATTCTTGATGAACCTTCTATAGTAACCCACATGGCCTAAAAATGATCTCAACTTACTTCTATTAATAGGAAATGGTAAATCTTTGATTTTTGAAACTTTATCAGGATCAGTACCAATACCATCTCTGGATACAACATGCCCTAACAAAACACCTTTAGAACATCCAAAGACACACTTTGTAGGGTTTAGTGAGGCTTGTGCTTTATCTAACCTTTGAAATGCTGTCTCCATCTGGTGCAGGTGGTCCAACTTGCTCCCATAGATGCAAAAATCATCCAGAAATACTCTGATGAAGGTCCTAATGTAGGGTTCGAACACCCTATTCATCAAACGCTGGAATGTTGCTGGAGCATTACACAACCCAAAAGGCATAACTCTATAAGCAAACGTTCCCCAAGGAGTGGTGAACGTGGTCTTCAGCTGATCTTTTTCTGCTATACGAACTTGGTTGTAGCCGCTATATCCATTAGCAAAACTATAGCACTCCTGGCCAGCTACTTCGTCCAAGATCTTATCTGAAAATGGAAGAGGGTAATGATCCTTCTTTGTTGCCTTATTGAGCTTCTTGTAATCAACACAAATGCGTAGCTTTCCATTCTTTTTTATTGAGATCACAATGGGAGAAACCCATTCTGAATTCTCCACAGCAAATATGAATCCTGCATCAAGTAACTTATCTATTTCTTCTTTTACAGTCTTGGAAAAATTAGGATTCATTCTATATGGCATTTGCTTTATGGGCTTAACACCATCTACCAGCTAAATAAAATGTTCTACCCAACTTACTTGACGGAGTTCCTTGTAATCAAAAGTGAATAGGTGTATGTACCTTCGAAAGAGCTGGAGGTAGGATTCCTTTTCACTCTCCATCACAGCATCACCAATCTTTATTTGTTGGAGACGATCATCAACTTCTTCTTCAGATAATTTTATGGGGTCATGAGTTGGTGTGACTGGAAGGATATCCATGACTGAAACATCAACCTCACTTTTTTCATCTTCAGTGTCCACTTCACTGGTACTAGAGTAATCAGAGGATGTCCAATCATCAGTTTCATCACTTGAATCCACAGGTTCTGCCTTATGATGCCGAGGGATCACGTTTATCTTCACCCTCTCTCTACCACGTCCAAGTGTCATGAAACCTTCATTCTAGTAGTTTCTTGCATGAACTCTCCTTAGCCATGGTCTTCCCAGCAGCATTGGGTATGCAACAGTACCATTTTTCATCACTTGAAAGTCTACCACACATACCACACCCATAACAGATATTGCCACATTTGAAACTACACCTTCTGGTTTAGTTTTTCCTTTATTTAATGACCTTAACATAAGTGTTGAAGGACGATCAATTTTTAAACCCAACATATTCATTACAGACTCATCCATTACATTAACTGCAGCACCTCCATCAACTAAGACATCATGAATTGAAATACCATTACATAATACCTCAGCTTGTGGAGCATAGGGATTTGCCTCTGCCTCTAAAACAGGGACCTCAACCTCCTTCCTTCTTCGAGCATTGAGTCCACCTCGCAACTCCCGCCTCTTCTCAGAAGACATAGCCAAGAGTTGACCATATGTAATATTTGCAGGCCTTTTGGACAGATCTTCCAAGATGGAGTATGGTCCTTGCCCCTGTGAAATCAGAAAATCCTACACACCCAACTTTCTTCTCCTATGTTTCTTACTAGTTTCTTCTTTCATCTTCTTAGGATCATTTCCATCTTGATTATCTTTTTCTTTCTTTCTTTTTGTTACAAACACATCTACTTCATTATTTCTGCTTTTATCTACTACATCAAAAGAATTCATAGGTGCTTTTCCTTTATCATTATCTCCTTTACCAGATGTAGAAGCTCTATCTGGACAATTATACTTATAATGACCCTTTTTATAACAACCATAACAAACAACTTCAGAAATATTTCTTTTTGGACCTCTATCTCCTCCCTGAAAACTAAACTCCTTTCTTTGAAGAAGATTAATAGTTAACTGACCCATCTTTTTGAGCAGATCTTCATAATCAATAGATGTACTAGGAGAAATATTTGTGCTCACTGGGAGTGGTTGTGGATTCTGGACCAAAGGTGCTGGTGTAGGCTTTACTTTAGCAACAATTTCTTTGGGCTCCTCTTCCATGCTTTCTTCTTGCCTTCTTGCAATATCCTTTGATTGTTCAATGGTAGCTGGGTGGTCATACTTCACTCGTTGTCTGATCTCTGGCTTCATCCCAAGAATGAAGTGCTTACAGAGGAGATTATCCATGCCATTCATCAACCCATCCGCTAGTCCTTCCTTCCGAATCTGGGCATCGAGCTTCCTCCTTAGCTCTAGAACACGAGCATGATAATCCCTTATATTCTCCTAATCTCCTCGGGATAGCTTTATGATCTCGATCATGAGATCTGCATATTTCTTTTGTTCACCAAATTCTTCAAGAAAAATTTTAGTTAATAAATCCCATGAATTTTTCACATTATCACCTAGTGTTTCAAACCACCTAAGTGCTGAACCATCCAAAAAGGTAGGAAAAAATTCAATCCATTGTTCCCTTCTTATAAGGCGATTACAAATACAAGATCGCTTAAACTCTTGAATGAAAGAAGAGGCATCTTCATTAGATTGAGCTAAAAAAATAGGAATCTTTCCCATTTTCAAAAGTAACCACCGTGAAATACCAACTCACAAGTACAATCAACAAGACTTATGTGCACAAATAATTGGAATCACTATAGAAATGACCACGGTAAACTATGGTAAATCTTGACTTACTGCGGTAAAAAATGACTTTACTATGGTAAACACTATTCACGGTAAAAAGTGAAGTTACTACGGTAAATACTATTCACGGTAAAAAGTGACTTTATTGCGGTAAATACTATTCCAGCAAAAATGACTTTACCATGGTAACTACTATTCATGACAAAAATGACGTTACCATGGTAACTACTATGCACAGTAAAAACAAGGTTACCCTCTAATTGATTTTTGACTAAGTGGGAATATCTCTCCAGAAAATCCACCAACGAGGAATGGTCCCGGCTACGGAACCAAAATGTCATCACCAATCCGGCACTATGATAATTCTTCACCAGGAACTCCTCGTGCTATGATTATTTACTAATGCACAGCCTTTAGTTTGGTGGATGTAATCTGGAAACAAAACAACAACATAACACAAGAATACCATCGACTATGATAAGACAGAATGATGACAAATCTGAAATATCAAAATAAATTATAATATTAACATGAAACTGTTACAATCTCACCCATGAGGTACTTCAAGTGTTATTGACTTCACTTGCCTTTCACCAAGACTATGGGAGAAACTTTACAATTACACCTCTTAATGGCTTGTTCAACACACCTTTAAATTGATGGCTTCCTTCGCACACTTCCTACAATATTTCTCACTACTTCCTTCTATGCTAAATGAGGGGGGTGGCCTCTCTATTTATAGAACTTCCAGGCTTATCCATCTTATCTCTAAGATAGGATAAGAAATCCACTCTGACGAATCATATTCCATACCTTAACTCTTATCTGTACATGTAAGCTTATCTTCTAAGATAAGATAAACCTTATCATTTTACATGGGTTCCACATTTTTAGACTTTTTACAAATAAAATACACAAAATATTTATGACCTCACTCCTTGTCCTTATTACCAATATAATATTTCTAATTCCTAATTACGTAGACCCTACTTCTCTGATTACCCAAACTTTGACATTTTAACATTACCGGACCACTTACGACAAATATTTACTTTTTACAACATTCCTATTGTACTTTGACTGTTACTGTACTCCACATTATTGGCGGCACCGTACTGACGGCGCCGTTGTCTTCTATCAGACACTACTACTAATTCTACTTAACAACATCCTATTCCTAATACATACATTAATGAAATAGAATTTACGGAGGAAAATTTTAGTGTTGACAGGTCATCATATCTCTTCTAAAGGTATTCAAATTGATCCTAAAAAATAGAAATAATTACTAACCTACTTATAGCAAAAAACCAAGTTGATGTTAAGATATTTCCAAGCCAAACATGTTACTACTAAAGGTTTATCAAATATTTTAGTAAATTTGTTGCACGTATGTCCTCTTTACTTACAAAGGACTATGTTTTTGAATGGAATTATTAATGCCAAAAATCCTTTAAATCCATAAAAGATAAATTGACTACTGCTCCATTTTTTAGAGGACTCAATTGGGGGAATACAATTCATATCCATACTAATACATCTAATGTTACAATGGGTTTATTATTTGGTCAAAAGGATGAATAAGAACAACTATATACAATTTACTTCATCAACAAAAACTTGACCCCTATAGAAAAAAATATACTACAATTGAGAAAGAGTTTTTGGTTGTCTATTCTTTTAATAAATTTAAGCATTATGTTACTTGATCAGGGATCATTTTTTGTTATAAAAATTTCCATAAACATTCCTATATTGTGTCAGTACAAAAGATATTTTCGAGATATTTTCGATGACTATGAGAATGCGACAAACAAACATTGGGAGCTCTAGTTATGTCCACTCAAAGTTTAGTCAATGAGAAAGTCAACTTTGGTCAATAGGTCAATAATTGACCAATAGAAATACTACACATGGCAAAAGGGCATTGAAAAAAAGAGAGAGTCATTTTGGGTGGTTATCGACCTCCGGTCTTCGACAGACATAAAGGTTAGTGGTCGCGACAAGAGGCTCAAATTTTTTTATGGAGGGGATCCTGGCCATCGTGTGGACTAATTCGTTATCACTGACATGGTGGATCCACAAGCCACCATGTGGCTTGCCACCACTTGTCGAATTCACTCAATTTTTATATCAAGAGTTCATAAGTGGACTATGTGTTGATCGAGTTTCTCATCGAGTTATGGATCGAGTTACACCTCGAGCTATTCATCGAGTTGATTACATTCTATGCCACAATGTATGGGTCAAATTTCTATTATCTCAGTGAGACCACTTACAACCCGGTGGTCAAACATTACCACATTTTCACCCACGTGGATAGACATCACAACTGCGTAGCTCGGCCCACACCTCATCCCACTACCATCTCGACGTATAAGACTCGGCCATGTAAATCCACCAACCTCCACACATATTCTAAGTTCCACGTGGTGGGTGAAGTGGTGGGGCAAAGGCCCATGCGTGGAAGGATCCACATGAAGGATGGGGGGATAAGGTTTTTAAAAACCTTATCAAAATTTTAGTTCCACCTAATGTGGGATATAACCCACTAAAATACATGCCGCCCACCATGGGATTTATCCCATCCAAATGCTACGGTGAGGCTAATATTAGCCTTAGGATAAATGTTAAAGGCATTAATTTTAGGGGCCCATTTTAATATAAATAGGGAGACCCCTTGCATATTTAACACACATAACTTGTAAGCTCAAATCAAGAGCTCGAGGAAGACTGAAAAGTTTAATTGAGGAGAGTTCTTTTTTACAAAACCTATTTAATAGGCTTATTGTGACTAGAAATTATTGTGACTAGGAGTTTTAATACTACCTAGCCGGCCCATATCACCACAATAAATTATTGTGATGCCTGGAGTATCGACCAAAGTGCCATAGGGCATTACAAAGCATCTGGAAGGCTGATCGAGATCCGGAGGATTCCGAACAGTGGAGCTGGTGCCCACAGAGCTTTGCAAAAATTCCAGGAAAGGGGAAGTTAGGTGCTATTTTTCACCCTTATCATCTGGAGGTTTGGATATTCTTCCAAGAAAGTTCTTAATAATTTCCATTAGGTTTTCTTATGAAATTACTATTGTAACTTACAATTTTTAACTAGTGGAATGGTTAGAAAGAACCCGAAGACGTAGGAAATTTCCAAACTTTGTAATCAAACCTTTTACAAAGTGTCATACTTATTGCATTATTTTAATTTGATTTTAATAAGGTAAAAATTAAATGGTAATTTGATAAGCCTACAAGGGTCCGAAGATCGAGTAGATTAAAATTTTTGTCTATTTTTGGATCAAGTTGGTTTCAGAGCTGGTTTTAGAGAAATGGATCTATACCTCTTCTTCCAGTTTCTAGTTATACTTTCCTTATTGGGCACCATGGTTCGAGTGATGATCACTTGACATCAAGAACATGATTTCTAGATCATGGAGTTACAAACCCACCTAGCTACTATTTGAGAACGTCAGTGCCAAAAATAACAAACGCATCACAAAATTGCAAAGAAGCTTGGATCCTCCACTTGGGAAGATTGTTGAAGCCAGTCAACTTTGGAAACGCCAGTTGGAGAGGAAACCTTCACCATACTCAAGCATGTGTCATAATTTTGGAAAAGGACATGATATCGAGTAGATTTGTTCTCAGAGAGAAGGCCTAAGTGGATGAAGAAGAAGGGCAAGGCTATTACCAAGCCTAGAACTAGCCTTTTAGTGGCACCATTGGCATGGGAGCATTAGTGGAACATCCAAACATTATACTACGACCTACAAGTGCCTCGAGATAGTCGATTCTAGTGGTTGCAAAAGGACAGTTAGTCACCCTTATTTTTTGATTGGACTATCGGAGTAGGGTATGTAATTGTCCATGTGGTGAACTGACTAGGACTTCCCATAACACTACTTGTACCAAGACAGTTGGTACAGAAGATGGTACTTTGCATGGATTTTCTACCAGCTATTACACTTTTAGATTCATTATTGGGAGATGATTTTTTGACAATAGTACTCTTGACATCATCTCTTTAAATATGGATGAAATGGAATTGGGAAACTTCTACCTCACTTCTCGTCAAGGTTATATGACTGATGATAGGAGTAGAGTGGAGTTTTGTATTGGGTATAGCTAGAGGATCTAGTTTACAATGGGACATGTTGTTTTTCATGCACAAGGTGAAGACAGTGAGCCTTCTGACTCATATGTACGAGGGGATCATGTAGATCGTAATGCAGAGTCAAGCTCATATGTTCCTGCGGATCAGCCATATCCTGACACGGAAGTTGCCTACATGAGGAGAGAGAACTTGAGGATCCACAGGACACCTATCAAGGTATCCTACATAGACACTAAGGATTCTACATTGAATAAGAAATATAAACTTTAAATAAAGTTAACTTTGTTCAGCTATTGTATTTGGTTTTTCTGAGCATTATTTATTGCTCTTGTTGTAACAAAACCATAAAATATTGTGTTAGGTAGAATGTATTAGTAAAAATCCTTTGAGGGAAATGTTTTTATACATCTAACTAGATAGGGCACATTAGTTAAAGGCCTAATTTTGGGCAATGTTTGTACTCTTTTATACTTGCATTATAAACCCCGAGACATAAATTATTTTGGTGGTTGACAAATATCATAAGATGCAGTATATTTTTTCTTGTTGAGTTATTGGTCCAATAGGGAGGAGGAAAATGAATTCGATCCACATTACAATGCAGTGGAGAAGATGTTAGGAAATTAGGGATAAAATATGTAGAATAATCCCTCACAGAGTGGCAACAGTAGAAACTAATATGCAAAAAATATTAGAGATCTCAAATAAAATTGTAGAATAAAATAAAACAACACAAAGAGACAATATTTAATGTGGTTCACCCAATTTGGGCTACGTCCACCAATAATCACTTGCTCATATTTTATTACAAGCCACCACTCTCTCAATACAATACCCATATCTATTTGGAGCTATGCTAAAAAAACTCTACAGAATTCACACCCGAATTCAAAACACATCTGCAATGTTACATAATACCTATCATATGCATAAAACCATATAAGTAGACAACTGCCTAAGTAGTTTTACAAAACCGTGGGTATCAAAACCATGGGACAAAACCATCCCATAAACCTATGGGTCAAAATCCCACCCATATGAGAAAAACACGTTTCTCGGTATATTGGGCACATTTTAAGGCCAATTTTTTTTTTCTAAGGGGTTATGCCCCCAAACCCCTGCTACCCGACCCCAGACCCTCACTCGGGGCTTGGCTCAACCCCAAACCTCGATGAGATAACTATGGAAAGTGTACAATACTCTTAGTGTACAATCTTCAACACTTTCTCACATGAAAACATGCTCCACAACTTAACAATCTTCCACTTGGAGACTAGTTTTCCTTTGAGAAAACTTCTAAACCCTTCACTAGTTTCTTTGAAGACCAATTAAAACTGAACATAGCTTCAATTTTTCCCTTGTGACAACCTTGGTCATCATATTTGTAGGATTTTGACTAGTATGAATCTTCTCCAGCTTTAACATCTCTTCCTCCAAAGATGCCTGATGAAATTGTACCTTAACTATATATGCTTTTTCCTAGAGTGGAAAGAAAAGTTCTTAGCTAGGTGTTTAGCACTCTGACTATCACTATGTAGATTTCCTTCCTCCTTCTTATTCCCCAACTCCTCAAGCAATTGCTATAACTAAATAATTTCTTTTCTTGCCTCTGTGGCATCAACATACTTAGCCTCCATGGTTGACAAAGCCACTAACTTCTATAGTCGTGAAATCTGGCTTACTTTTGTCCCACCTACAGTGTAAACATAACATGTCATGCTCCTCTTGCTATCTACATCTCCAGCCATATTTGAATCTACATAACCAAAAAAGTGGTGTCTGATCCACTGTAGCAAAAAATTGTCCCCATGGTCCCTCTCAAATACCAAAGGATCCACTTTATTGCATGTCAGCAATCTCTACCTGGATCACTCATAAATCTACTCACTGCTCCCACTGCATGAGAAATATCAGACCTATTGCACACTATGACATACATCAAACTGCCAACCGCTGATGAGTAAGGTATCTTGGACATCTGGTTTCTCTCCTACTCTGTCTTGGGACACTGCTCCTTTGATAACTTTAAATGGCCTACCAAAGGAGTCCCAACCGATTTAACATCTTGCATATTAAACCTCTCTAAGACTTTCTTAATGTACTCTTCCTGAGATAAAGTCATCTTCTATTCCTTTCTATCCTGAGATATCCTCATACAAAGGATTTATTTGGCTTCCCCAAAATACTTCATAGCAAATGATTCACTTAGTTGCTTCTTGAGTACTTTTATTTCCTACATGTTTTTACCTTCGGCCAACATGTCATCCACATACAGAAAAAGGATAATATAACTACCATCCTCAAATTTCTTTGTATACATGCAATGGTCAGAATGACATCTAATATAACATTGCACCATCATGAAGCTATCAAATTTCTTATACCATTGAAGTGGAGCTTGTTTCAAGCCATACAAGTTATTCTTCAGTTTGCACACCATCTCCTGTTTACCTTTGACCTCATAGCCCTTTGGTTGTTACACATATAGTTCCTCCTCCAAATCACCATGGAGAAATGCAATATTTACATAAAGCTATTCTAAGTGCAAGTCTTTTGTTGTAACTATCCCTATAACAGTTCTAATAGAAGTCATTTTTACTATAGGAGAAAAAATCTCATCAAAATCTATAGCTTTTTTTGTGCAAACCCCTTGACCACCAACCGGGCCTTGTATCTTTTCTTTTCTCCTTCTTCCTCTTTGAAACTGAACACCCACTTGTTCTGTAATGCTCTTTTTCCTTCGGGTATCTTCACCAAATCCTATGTCTGGTTGTGCATGAGAGCCTGATGCTCCTCATCCATGGCTTGCTCCCACTTCTTCCTGGAATCTACATGCATTGCTTCATCAAATCTCTCTAGCTCTCCACTATCAGTGAGTAATAAATAATAAAGAGAAGGAGAAAAATGTTCAGATTCTCTTCATACACTAGAAGACCTCCTCAATATAGGAATTTGGGGTTCCTATTGAGGAGGTTCCAAAATTGATTCATGTGTCACTTTCCTATTTGGAAGATCCTCTACTGTTGCATATTATTTCTTGGATTCTTACCTATTTTCCTACAACTACTTCTTATACATCAATTTCTCATTAAAGACCACATCCAAAGTTTGATTGATTTTCTTGTCCTTAATACTCCAACATTTATATCTAAAGTCATCACCACCATAACCAATGAAAGTACATTTTTTAGATTTAACCTCTAGCTTGGTCTTATCATCCTTGTCTATATGGAAAAAAACCTCACATCCAAAGACTCTAAGAAATGAATATTCAATTTTCTTACCATACCAAGCCTCCTCAGGTATGCCTCCATCCAGGGCACTTGAGGTTCCTCTATTTATCAAGTACACATCTGTGCTCACAGCTTCTACCTAAAAATAAAAGGCAGTCCTGCATGTAACCTCATGCTCCTAGCACATTCCATTATTGTTTTTTTTCATCCTTTCTGACACCCCATTCTACTGCAGAGTTCTTAGAAATGTCTTTTTCCTACGGATTCCGTTCTTAGAACAGTAATCATAAAATTCATTGCTATAATACTCCCCTCCATTATCTGACCTGAGAAATTTTAGCTTAAGACTTGTTTCATTCTCTACCAAGGCTTTCCATTTAACAAAAATGTCAAATACATCATATTTGTTTCTAATACAATAAACCCAAAATTTCCTTGTTGCATCATCAATAAAAGTAACATAATAACTTGAACCCCCAAGAGATGATACCTGAGCTGACCCCCACACATTAGAATGCACCAACTCTAACTTACTCTCTTTCTTTGTAGGTCCAACCTTGAGAAATCTTACTCGTTTTTGCTTTCCATAAATTCAGTCCTCACAGAACTATAAACCTTTTTCTGTATATCCGGGAAAATCCTTCTTTATAATCTCCATGCCCTTATGGCTCATATGACCGAGCCTATAGTTCCACAATGTTGTATCTACTTATGAAGCCACAAGATTACAAACATTAGTACTATAAGTGGTTAAATACAAGGTTCCAACCTTCTTACTTCTTGCCAGCACAAGAGCACCCTTAGTAACCTTCCAAGAGTCCGTTGTAAATATCATAGTACAACCATCACTTCCCAACTACCCTGCCGTTATCAAATTTCTTCTTAATGTAGGCACATGTTTGACATCCTTCAATAGCGAAGTATTACCATTCTGCATCTTAACCTGAACATAACCTTTTCCAAATATGCTGCAAGGATCATCATCACCAAGAAAAACATTCCCAAAATATCCGTGAACATAATAAAAAAATTCCTATGTGGAGTAGCAAGGAAAAAATCCCCCAAATCTAAAACCTAAGATTCGGTAATATTGTGCAAATAAAGAATCAAAGCATCCTGACATACATTACCCATTGCCACATTTACCTCCTTGTTTTCTTCCTGTTGTTTCTTCTTGTCCCTAAGCTCACAACAATCCTTCTTTGCATGGCCAGACTTTCCACAGTTCTAACATACTATCTTTTTTTTGGATTTTGAACTTCCTGATCCTTTGATTTTCCATGGTTTCCTCTATTCTTTTGTCTCCCTCTAGTTTCAACTATCAAAGGATTCCCTAAAGTAGAAGATTCAACATATCTTTTTCTTCACATTTCCTTGCTTAGAATCACCCCTATAACATCCTCAAACTTTAACTTTGAGTTAGCTGGAACTGAGTTTCTTACTGCCATTACCAGGCTATTCCAACTCTCAGGTAAAGAGCATAGAATTAATAAAGCCCTAACTTTTTCATCAAATTATATTGTAACCAAAGCTAACATATTTACAACTGTATTAAAATCATTTTAATGATCTATTACTGAACCATTCTTAGACATCTTCATATTAAACAACTTTTTCATTAAAAATATCTTATTAGAGGCAGAGGGATTTTCATAAAACTTCCCTAATGCATCTATCAGTTCTTTTGTAGTATTTTCCTTCGAAACATTAAATAATTCTGAAGATGCAAGACACAACCAGATTTTCCCAAGTGCCTTCCTATCCAGCAAATCCCATTCCACATTCGTCATGCTCGAGGGTTTGTTCACCTTCTCAGATAACAGATTATAAAGATCCTTCTAATAAAGGTAATATTCCATCTGCATCTTCCAAAGACTGAAATTCTACCCGTTGAATTTATCAATCCTTGATCTTCCATCATCTTCCATAGCTCCCACTCAAGCTAAATATTTCCCTACGATTCAACACTTTAGCAAACCAAACTAGGCTCTAATACCAATTGTTAGAAAATAAGGGATAAAATATGCAGAATAATCCCTCACAGAATCGCAACAATAGAAAGTAATATGCAAAAGACATTACAGATCTCAAATTAAATTGCATAATAAAATAACACAACACGAAGAGACAATATTTAACATGGTTCACCCAATTTGGGATATGTCCACCAACAATCAATTGCTCAGATTTTATTACAAGCCTCTGCTCTCTCAATACAATACCCAGACATGTTTGGAGTTATTCTTTAAAAACTCTACAGAATTCACACCTGAATTCAAAACAATGTTACATAATACCTACCATATGCATAAAACCATATAAGTAAACAATGGCTTAAGTAGTTTTACAAAACTGTGGGTATCAAAACCTATGGGTCAAAATCCTGCCCATATGAGAAAAACACGTTTCTCGGTATATCGAGCACATTTTAAGGCCAATTTTTTTCTTGAGGGCTACACCCTTGAACCCCCACTTCTGGGGGCTACCAACCCAATATCCCTTCTCGGGGCTTGGTTCGACCCCTAACCCCTACGAGACAATTGTGGAAAGTGTATAGTACTCTTAGTGTATAGTCTTCAACACTTTCTCACATGAAAATAGGTTCCACAACATAACAAAAGAAAAAGTACATAAGCCACCAAGTAGGAGAGAATTTGTGATAGATTTATCATGTGAAGTTATTTTTCCTATAAATTAGTATATAAGCTAATCGTACAAGACTCCAAAAATGGATCATTTTTACAACTAGTTTTACATGAAGTATTAGGAAATATTTTCCTTACGCTTGTGTTTGAAAGTTGTATAAAGACCATTTTAAGGGTTCCTTTCTCCTAATCAAATGTTTGAGTGACCATTACATTTGGATACTCATATCTATGAGTTTGGAGATTTGTTCACCTTTTTTGTAGATAATGGATCTCATAGGAGTTAACTCAAAACTTCGTTCTATGTAGAAGCATTGTGACTGTGCAACATAATGATAGTTGAATCACCGTTGGCATTGATGTTAGGTCAGAAATTCATTCTGTGAAGAAGCCATCATGGGCATCTAGTAGAATGGTACCTGATATTTTTTATAGACAAAAGGAGATCTCAAAATATTATCTCAGAACGTCATTCGGTGTCAAGGTATTGTGACCGCACATTCGAATGGTAGCTAATCATCAAGACTTATCACCACACCATGGGAGAAATGAGGTCTTGAAAGAGGACTTAGCACCAAACAATGAAGGCATTGAAGTATAAAAGATATGTATCACTACACAACAGGAGGTGTTGAGGTCTGTCAGAGAATTAGTACCGTTTAATGGAGGCATTGAGGTCTGAAAAGGGACAAGTCATTGTCCATCATCGACATCGAATCAATCATAGCTCTAAGTAGCACAAAGTTCCTTCGAACTAGTTTGGATTATGTGAAATCAACTCAAATTTAGGAGTTGTGTTATAGAGTAAAAAGGGATCCTTTTTGTCATATATTTGGAAGCTTAGCACTGCATAGTGGGAGCATTGAGGTTTCATTGGGAAACTTAGAACCATACAACAGAGGCGTGGAGGTCTTCTTTGAATATCAGAGTGGCACAAAAGAAGCATCATGGGACCATAACCCACAATTCCCAATATCAATTTTTTTTTATCAAAGTGAGGAGGTTGCAGGGGAAAAGATAAAAGGGTTTACTTTAGTAACACTTCCAAAGTGGAAGCAAAGTTTCCAGATTCAGAACAAGATCACAAAATGTTCTAATATAAGCTTTTTGGGAAAAAAATCCTTTCTCATTAGGTAGGTGTGATTAGGGGATCATTTTTGATATAAAAATTTCCCTAAACATCCCTAAATTATGTCAGTGCAGAGTATATTTTTGAGAGATTTCCGATGATTATGAGAACATGAAAAACAAACATTGGGAGCTCTAGTTATGTCCGGTCAAAGTTCAGTCAACCATAAAGTCAACTCTGGTCAACATTCAATAATGGACCAATAGCACTATGAAATGTGGCAAAAGGGCGTTAGAAAAAAGAGAGATTCATTTTGGGTGGTTATTAACCTCCGGTCTTCGATAGACATAAAGGTTGGTGGTTGCGACAAAAGGCTCAAATTTTTTAATGGAGGGGAGCTCAGCCACCTTGTGGACTAATTCGTTATCATCAACGTGGTGGGTCAACAAGCCACCTCGTGGCTTGCCACCACTTTTCAAATTCACTCAATTTTCCTATCAAGAGTCGACAAGTGGACTATGTGTTGATCGAGTTACACCTCAATCTATTCACCGAGTTGATTACATTCTATGCCATAATGTATGGGTTAAATTTCTATTATCTCAATGAGACCACTTACAACCCAGTGGTCAAACATTACCACATTGTCACCCACGTGGATAGACATCGCAACCATGTAGCTCAGCCCACACCTCATCCCACTACCATCTCAACGTATTAAACTCGGCTATGTAAATCTTCCAACCCCCACACATATTCTAAGTTCCATGTGGTGGGTGAAGCAGTGGGGAAAAGGCCCATGCATGGAAGGATCCACATGAAGGATGGGGGGATAAGGTTTTTAAAAACCTTATCAAAATTTTAACACCACCTAATGTGGGATATAACCCACTCAAATACATGCCTCCCGTCATAGCAATCAACCAGTTTATCACAGAGAAAATACACCGAATAATGATATTATAGAATCAAATCATTCGGGATAATGTTATTCACATAGCTAGAGATATTTATATAAAGTTGATCTCCTAAAACTAGGAGTCAATCTAATCTTCAATCCCACATCTCTCTCCTAGAATCACTCACACTTCTAAAAGACTATGTGAGTTTGTTTGATAAACAAACTCCTTACAATAGATATATATATATTATTAATATGAGTTTGACAACTCAATATTAATAATATATTACTCATAAATTATTATTAGAATAATAATATTATTCTAATGCACTAATGTTCACACTAACTAAACTATTCCTAACATTCACCCCGTTAGTGTGAACATGGGGAAAACTTATCTTGAACTGTAACTTGTCGCCTGATGCTGACTCATGACTTGGATGATTTTCAAAGTGGTTTATCATCAACCAATGAAATGGTTTTTCAAAGTGGTTTACCATAAACCAGAGAAGGGTGGTTTTCAAAGTGGTTTACCACAAACCAAGAAAGATCATGTTGTTTACAGTTTATTTTTAGCTCTCATTATATTCCCATTTTTAGGAGATTTCATATAGGAAATTGATTGCAATCATGAACAAGAATAATCCACTGTTCATTATTACAGCAGAAAGAAAACACACAACTAAAATAGAAGTCACTTATACATTTGAAGTAGTCTCTTTATTGGTGACTAACAAGAGATGCTGATCAGCCTCCTCCTCCTCTGCCTCCTGCCTCCAGTCAGTTTATTTAGAACATAAAATCTTCAGAATTGTAGTCAGGATCTTCTTTCTCTAGGTCTTCATATTCATTCCCTTACTCTTCTTTATCTACATTTACTTCATTTGGCTTAAGATTTCCATTGAGTAAATATTTATCTCGAATTCTACAATACAAGATTGTATGCCCTATTTTCTTGCAGTAGAAGAATTCTGGTTCTTCTTTGTTTTTAAGAAATTTATTGTATTTATTTTTCCTTACAAATAAAGTAGTTTCTTCTTTTATGTCTTCTGCAGTTCTTTTCTCTTCCGCTAGGAGAGCTGAAATCATGTCCTCAAGTTTTTGAGAAGGCATTTGTCCTAATGTAAATACAACATTGCTGTATTTTGGAGGCAAGTTGTTTAACAATATGGATTTTGCATCTCAATCTACTATATTAGCTTCCACTTCTATGAGAAAAGGGAACTTAGCTCATTAATGTGACTTGAAATTGTCACACTATCACTCATCCTTAGTTTAAAAAGTTGCAATTTTAGTGAAAATTTAGCATTTGTTGCTTTTGACCCAAATGTTTTGTTAAGAAGATCCCATATCTCTAGTGATTATTTATCTAAATCCACATAGTGTAATTCAGTATCTGATAAAGCAAGTCCAATAATGGATTTTGCCTTGTCATCCCTGCTATGCCATTCTAGTAATTTAGCAGCATCAGTTGGTTGTGTTTCTTTTCCGCTTAGAATCCCCCATAGGTTTTTGTTCATAAGTTGCATTTGGATTTTAACTTTCCAAGTGTGAAAGTTTAATCCATTAAACTTGTCAAGTGGTATCTCCATATTATCCTAGAGCGTCGGTTTCAACCGAAAATGCACTCATCTAATTTTTAGTTTTTAGGGTATCGGTTTCAACTGATAATGCACCCAAATTACAAATAATTAAAATTTTAATATCGCTAAAAGCTAGTGATTAAAATTTTGACATATACTATTAAAACAAAATGACTCAATATTTCGAATAGAATCTAGTGACTGATACAAATAGAACTACATGAGTGAATTCACAGGTCAGAATATATGTAGAAAATACACCAATACTTACGTGATGGAGAACTTACAACTGATTTACATGTTGGAATCGACCCATACGAATCAATCTGAGACTTTGATGTGTCCATATGGGATGTGAATGCAGATCACAATTTGTTGGTGCCGTTTCTTTCACTTGTTTCTATTTTGACAGGGAAAAACATGCAATGTTGGGGTCATTTGAAGATTGCAATGCACTACCGAATGCATATGTATTAAACCTATTCAGATATGAAAAATAGATCTGTAGAGATGCTAGATGTAGAGTCTAATGTGGACATGTCTGATACATGTTCAATTAATAGTAATTGAAAATTGACTCCACTTCGAAGCTCACTGCATGCAAATACATGTGTTGTCAGAATATAGAACACAAACTTGTCAATCAGGAGGACGAATGGCAGATTTGTGCATGGTAATGGCTTGAGCAGTCCCTGATAATGGTAGAGGCAGTCCTCATTTTGATCTTGACAACTAAGTATAAATACACTGCTATGAAAATAAGAATGGTGATAATAACTAAATAGCCAAAACGTGCAGTCTCCAAAACCAAATCAAATGAAATGGAAATGGCGATAATATAACAGCATCATCCAGATCTCAATATATAATAATTTTAAACAATATTCCCTTTTCAAATCATTTATGTGTTTCCTTATTGGGAATTATGAATGTAGTGAACATGAAATGATAAAAACATAGGAAATACATAGAGCTCTAGAACAACCGGATCCATGAAAAAATTCCTCCTTCCTTTATCGTGGTGGATCTTCCATCTCTCCCATTAGACCATCAACCTGCTCTGATACCAAATCATAGTAATCAACCAGTTTTGCATAGAGAAAATACACCGAATAATGATATTATAGATTCAAATCATTCAGGATAATTTTATTCACATAGATAGAGATATTTATACAAAGTTGATCTCCTACAAACTAGGAGTCAATCTAATCTTCAATCCCACATCTCTCTCCTAGAATCACTCACACTTCTAAAAGACTATGTGAGTTTGTTTGATAAACAAACTCCTTACAATATATATATATATATATATATATATATATATTAATATGAGTTTGACAACTCAATATTAATAATATATTACTCATAAATTATTATTAGAATAATACTATTATTCTAATGCACTAATGTTCACACTAACTAAACTATTCCTAACAACCCACCATGGGATTTATCCCATCCAAATGCTATGGTGAGGCTAATATTATCCTTAGGATAAATGTTAAAGGCATTAATTTTAGGGGACTATTTTAATATCAATAGGGGGACCCCCTTACATTGTAAACACACACAACTTGTAATCTCAAATCAAGAGCTCAAGGAAGACCGAAGAGTTTAATTGAGGAGAGTTATTTTTATAAGACCTATTTAATAGGCTTATTATAAAGTTGTGAAGACCTATTTATTTAAATAGGAATTATTGTGACTAGGAGGTTTAGTACTACCTATCCGTCCCATAGCACCACACTAAATTATTTTGAAGCCTGGAGTATCGACCAGAGTGTCATAGGGTGTTACAAAGTGTCTGGAAGGCTGATCGATATCTAGAGGATTCCAAACAGTGAAGCCGGTGCCATAGAGTTTGTCAAATATGCTAGGAAAGGGGAATTCGGGTGCTATTTTTCACCCTTGTCATCTGAACGTCTGGATATTATTCTAAGCAAGTTCTTAATAGTTTCCATTAGGTTTTCTTATGAAAGTAATATTTTAACTTACAATTTTAGACTAGCGGAATGATTCGAAAGAACCCAAAGATGTAGGTGATTGCCAAATTTCGTAATCAACCCTTTTGCAAAGTGTCATACTTATTACATTATTTTAAGTTTATTTTAACGGGGTAAAAATTAAATGGTAATTTGATAAGCCTACAAAGGTCCGAAGATCGAGTAGATAAAAAATTTGGTCTATTTTCGGATTATTACTGGCTATAAAATATTTATATCCACTGACCATTTAGTAATAAAGTATTTTATAAATAAGCTAATAGTAGGGGGGAATATTATCATATGGTTACTCCTTTTGCAAGAATTTGATCTGACAATAATTGATAAACTAGGTAAAGCTAATTTTGTTGTTGATTTCCTTTCAAAATTGAATGTTTTAGGTGAAGAAGAGTTTTCTTAAGACCAATTTCTAGATGAGCACCTATTTGTAATTTCAAAAAACTCACCATGTTTTGTTGATATTTATAACTATTTGACCACAATGAAGCTTCTAATTTATTTTACAATAAAAGAAAGGAAAATATTATTTCAAAACAATGCTACTTATACATGGTGTAATGGAATTTTATTTAAATGTGGTCCTAACAAGGTGCTTTGTAGGTGTTTTAGCGAATATGAGGTGTATATTATCATCAAATCCTTCCATGATGAACCAGGAGAAGGACACTATTTAGTTAAGAGTAAAATCCACAAAATCCTTGGAGATGGATATTTTATGATAGAAAAAAATGTGTCTAGACACCGTGAAATCTTATCATCCATTTAACCATTGTATTTGAGGTAATGAGGTAAGGGATACACCAAGACCAACACACAAATAAATAGAATTAAAGGGATTATAGGGACTGTTATTATCACATATTCCAATGGAAGTAACCCTTACACTAGGACAACCTAACATTTCCAAGGCCTTATGTCGAAGAAGAGGAAGGAACCCTATCGAGATATCAACACTATGGGGGTTATGAATGAAATAAGCATGCAATATCTATTCTAACTAAAGTAAATCATGTAACATGATACGAAACTAAAATAAAATATGTTAACCTAGCATGTGCATAAAATACTAAGCTAACATAGAGTAAATATTGAATGTAAGAAACTAATCTATACAAAATGGGTTATAGAAATTACTTGTTGGGGGGTAGTCGTTGATGCAGCTATCTCCCCTAGGACCCATATACAAAGAGAACAAATTTCAAGTGGAGAAAGGGAAACAATACAATTCTAGCTCACTATAGATGATCCAAAAGTGCAAGAAAACCAATCCAAGCAAGAAGAATCTCTAAGCTAAGAGTTAAGATGTAAGAAATACAAGAGCTAAGTGAGAAGGTGCAAGCTAGCACAAGAGAAAATATAATGGTGAGTTCCTATTTATCTGATCTAATGATGATGAATGCCTATGATGTGAAAATGTGAGTTGGGGTATTTATACTGATGTCATTGCCCGTGGGTGAAGGCGTCAGACAAGATTTTGAATTTCCATCGACACAATCACTTACAAGCGATGGCGTCAGCCAGGGACAAAAAATACAAAGGGGAGTGTGTAACAGGTCATGAAAAGAGAAGATCATGAAAGGTGGAAGAAATGGGGTCATAAGTGAGCTAGATTTTAGAGGAATGAGAGCTAAAATAAGAGGAGAAAAGAAAAAGAATAACATAAATGGGAATGAAAGTTGTTATCTCTCCATGTATCATCTATAACCCAATGTTTACGTGAATAAACATACCCCTATCTAGGAACGAGCCCCTTAAGGCACATGTTCCAAAGATAGATGCATTAGTGACCTCTAACCTAGAAAGATAAATTGTTAGTAATAGGTATTAAAATAGAAAGTGTAAAATATTATGTGTATACATATGCTCCAGCCATAGATTATCACATGTTACGATAATGAAAATTAGGATAGTAAGAGGAAAGAACAATGCATAGCACCAAAATTGAAAGTAAACGTTAAATATAAGGAAAGGACTAGCTAAAATGAAATATACTTACCAATGTGTACTTGATAGTGTCGGTCGTCCTACCACGTACGAGTGTAATCCATGCTACTAAAACCCTAGAGAATAAAAAATGAAGGGAAAAATAGAGGATCATCAATAAAATAAGATATAAATAACCTAGCTAGGTGCCCATTGGATGGATGTTGTGGATTCAGAAATTAGAGCTCGATGGGGTTGGAAAACGTGATTTTTTGCTAAAGCAAGGAACAAAGCATGTAATATGTCAAAATGAACGAGAGGAGATCAGAATCCCAATGCAACTAACAAAGGATTTTTTAGAGATTGGGAGATAAAATGACATGAATTTAAAGGTTGAGGACCATTGTGGTGAAATTAAATAGAAAATTTGAAGTTTATATAGGATTGTTTTGAGTTTATTTACTTATTACTATTTCTGTAATTAAGAGAATTGAGATCTGAAATTACAAAGTTGGAGATTAACATGATGATATGACATGAGTACGAGGAGAAGGAAGAGACAAACAAGGAGGAGCACATAGTGGTGGTTGACCATGGGAAAGTTGATGCATTTAATTTTACTAGGTAGATTATGAGTAATTTTGGTCTTTTTAGAAATATGAAGCTATTAAGGCGTCATTTTTTAATAAAATTTGCATCATTAGTAAGATTAGGAAAAAATGCTAGCGGGTTTGGGAGGGATTTGAATTTTTTAATTTTTAAAAGTCACAGTTATATAGACTTAGATGTCATCGCTCCCCCTAAAACAACAGGGCTGATGACATCAGGATCATGTGAAAATTCTGATAGGGGCTAATGGCGTATGCCAAAGGGATGATGGCATATGAAATATTAGAAAACATGATTTTTTTTATGATTTTAGATTTTGAATTGATTTTTGATGAATATGATGCCTCAATTTTATTGATTTGTCATTGTAAGAGGACCAGAGGATTCACCTACGGCGAGTGGTTGATATACCATGGCTTAATGATATGATTGCAATGTTGACATATGTAGAGATAACACAACTATATAGATGGGGATTTGGGGACATCATGTAGATGCCCAAGATACCGTTGAGTCTAGATTTATAGTAGATGTTTTTAGCAGCATGGGAGCCTTAGGCCAACACCTTTTAGTGGTGGGAAGATGAGATAGTGGAGATGAATGCGACACTTCAGGATGTGTAAGAGATATTGGGTTTTCCAATAGAGGGAGATCGTATGTATTGATATCTCACAATGGATATTGCAAAGAGAAGATCCCTAGCCATATGGGCCATAGGAAGTGAGACATATGATGAGAATTTTTTTTATCTTACCCATGTAGCTGATTTAAATACACATATATTTAAATCCAACATAAGTCTTAATGCATTCCATTTCTGGTAGCTATCATGAACCATATGTAGCTATATGATAGAATACTAAACTTACTCGTTCTCTCTCAAATGCTCTTATGACCCATACAGAAAATGTATCCCTTTGGTTCTCCTTTAATAAGATATGATATATAAGCGATAACCCCTAAGTGTCTACTTGGGTTCCATCTATGAAATCCATAGGCATCTCACAATTTAGACAATGGTGAAATCTCAACAATGTAATCAATAGTTACACTACCTTGTGCAAGGTTTCTGAGTCATGTATGCCATGATCAGTTCCATGACAACACACTCACCATTGGAATCTTGTCGTCTCAACTTAATAACTTGTTTAGTTATATGGAATTTGCAGTCAATGATGTTGTAAATAGCTAAAAGTCTTATACAAGGTACAAATCTGGACTAAGCTACATGAAATTATACCTCGATGCCATCCTATGATTCCTATGAGAGATCAAGTGTCTTTGTATCGACTCGCATCAATACTAGATTGCTTCCCTTCCCGTAGCCATCATATGTTGGCATCGGGGTACTAGTTCGTGGGGTTCCATCTGACCTTGTAACTTTAACAAGCTTGTACTTAAACAATATAGCACCACATTTAAAGCTCTTGAAAGGGAAACTCAGTATAGTTGTTAGGTGGAAGTATTCAAATAACAGCAAATGTCATTAAATGGATACGACCACGTAATGGTGGTAGAGAGTTTCCCTATCAAAAGTCCAAAAGTGAAACACTGTATCTTACAAATTTAGACAAGATAATTTGTTCTAGTTCCCATGTTATCATGATAGGTTAAATGCAGTTCAAAAATACTCATTTCCACCTATCTGTTCTAGATATAAGATAGATCAATCTTTAGACCTAAATTCTCAACCTTACTATTTATTAATGATTCAATTTCTACCGAATCAAAATAATGCCTCACACTATCAAGGAGTAAAAAAAATTAAGGTTATCCTTGCTCCTATGAGCAATCATGCAAGTTTCATAACCACTCATCATTAAGGACATACAGGGTCTTCTCCATTATCCTCCTTTCAATAACACTTATACTATTTAGTAGAATCATGTTACTCAGTTTTACCCCAGCATTTATATTAGCCAGGTCTAATTTATCTGTATAAGATTCTTATTCATTTCAGGTTTCTTGTTTTAGTAGTAATCTCGATTCTCTTGAATATTTCTACAACAATGCCCAAACTTGACTTAGGTTTATTTCCATGGTTACTATCACCTTGGAATTCAATTCATTTTTCTTGGATCTTCTTACCAATTTCTTTGGCATCCAAAAATATATTCTATGCATTCCCACTAGCATATTTTTCGTTATCCTTTATATGACTACACCATCATATCCTTATCATGGTTGATTTAAGTCTCTATTCTTAGGAGTATAGATATCAAACTACACCATGGATCTATCGATAAGTACTTAAGATGAGAACAATCTATAGGTTCTTAACACTAATTTCCAAGCTTGCATTAGGCATCATAACCAAGGTTTCATATAAGTTTGGTGTTCAGGAGTTTAGTCTCCCTTAAGTTCTTCACCAAATTTATCCCATCCCTTATGGGTCCTTTTAGTACTTGAGTTTAACCTAATTAATAAAAAAATTGTCTTCATTAAATCTTGTTAGTTGGAGTAAATTTTAACATTAATTTCATCACATTATATATTTTGAATGATGGTATTATGAGAGATATTATACTTCAACTCCCATTTTTTTAATGACAAATCGCTTTAGCGTCTGAGAACACCCATGTTCTATTCGTATTTATTAATCCACCTTGCAACATTATGTTGCTCCTCCCGTCATGTCATGAGGGTTGGAATAATTATACATAGTATATCAACTTAATTCCTTTAGAGGTTTGTGTGCTACCAAAAAGGGAACATCTCTACGTTTCAAGGAGTTAACCCTTATATGTTGAACTTTAACTTACCATTAGTAAGTTTTGTCATATTATTTTTCCTCTAGTACAGTTACTCAAAATTTACAAGACTAGACTCCCAAAATGGGTATGCATATGCATATACATCAAGATTCACTCCTGGATGATTTCTCATCTATCAAGATTTAGTGTATTAATTATACTTGTGAGAAATCACATCCTTTACTAACAATACTATTAATTTCCCATAAGTAAATCGACTTAGATTAAAAGAATACATCAATACTGCTCCATAGTGTATTCCATTATCCTAACAGTTATATTACTACATTATAACTTCACGATTCATCAATAGAAATTACTAAGTTCACCTAGTCCATGAGATAGTTTTTATATTTCTAAAATAGAGAGTTACAACAGTCCTCCATTACAATCGTCCAGTGATCCAATTTTCATAAAATATCACAAGTATATTGCCATACTTATACTGACATTACTACCACATAGTAGAAATTATTACAGAGATTACAGAAAGGCATCAACATTCTTTCTATAATATGAAGTAAGTATTTATTGATCAAAATATGGAATCTTTACCATGTTACAATACAACATAAATGTACCCATCATATTTTTATAATAAAACCTTTACTTGAGATAACAATTAACTTCTTTTACATAATTAAGAATATCTCAATGCAACAATTTGTCTACAACTTTGTACTTTAAAAGTAAGCATATGGCTCAATTAGACAACGGAGGCTTTTCTTTACTTCCCACCTATTATCTTCGCTAACTTTCCTACAATGGTTAGGCAAGGTCAGTTCGACTGAACTGAGCAAGAAAATTCCTTTATCCCATTTATCAATTTATGTCATTACATATTAGAATGAATATATACTGTAATAATAATCTCATTCTTACAATTTAAACCTGTAATGCAACAACATCATACTCAAATAAATTTATTTACACTTTTTAGTACAACTCCTTTTTATCTTCTTAAGTATTCTTCAGTGATAGAGTCTTATATGCATTTCACATAAGTAAAGGTGAATCCAGATAAGTATATACATACCCGATAATGACCATCAAATAATAGACAACATATGTTGTTATAATTACAACCGATACTCACCAAAATTAATTAGAAATATCAAACTCCTATAAATTATGGTATGTAACTATATCATCCCATTCATAACTAGAAGTTACTACAACTATTGTTATTTCTCATGAAAATTACAACAAGCACTAACCATGGGCACCCTCAAGGTAATACATGCTACGCAAATGAAACCAACCAGTTTCAGCAATACCAACATATCCATCAAAATAGATTTGGTTAATACACATGACGTTTATATGTCATAACTACATAAAACAGCACATCCTGTATTATGCATTTATATGTCAACTTAAAGGTATTAAGGCAATATAGACTTGGTTGCCTATTTATACCGTATTGGACCTTCTTTAATTAAACACATCATCTTGAATTATGTCTTACTATAATCAGCTGCAATAAGAATATGAAGACTTAGCCATTCCAAAGCTTATTTATGCTTATGTATAGCAGTCTAAACTTCCCGTGTTTGTCATAATGACTAGCTCGTACTTCTCTTTATAATGGAGAATTAATGCAAGTGATTTTTATCAAATAGCAAAGATTCATTTTGTTACATAAGAACCACATATTACAATTAATAGGATCTTATTTTAAAAATCGATTTAAAGAATTGAAACGAACTACGTTTCAATTCCATTGTTGCACCTTATAAATGGAGCAGTTATAACTTTATAAACATAACCAAGGTGTCGACCAACCAAGGCCTCTTGGTTTCAATAATACTTTACAGTATTTCTAGTAAACATAAAATAATCAAACTCTTTTAATCATTATCCATCAAATTCCAAGTTCTAATCGATCTTTCCTCAAGTAAGTGACTGGTTATAGAAATATATATATATATATAACATCTGAATCGAATAGCTTCTTGAAGGGAGAATAATGGTTTTCCGTACTTGATATAAGATCAATTAGGCTCATCCCTTCGAAACCCAATCCCCAAATTCATCTGTTGTTCTCAAGTATCAATTCAAAACTAGTTTAGATAACTTTTAAGGAAGATAGTAATTAATTAAACTCCTTATAATAGAGTGAGCTAAAGGCTCAACAACTCAGCAATCATTTACATCAACTAAAGGCACTTTCAATATCCTAAGAAAAGGAATATTTAGGATGAGATTACAACCTAGTCAAGGTTGGATGGTGACAGATTATGATACATATATTATGTAACTCAGTCGCTGTTACCACTCATTTACAACAAAACTAGGATTAATCCCTGCTACTTCCCATTAACCTCTCTAAGAGCTACATGGTTCAGCATATCATACTAGAATAACATGAAGTGTTATTAGCTCACAAAACACCATTCAAATTGAGCCATGTCATAAAGGTTAATACCTATCTTTACTTTACAGAAAGAGAGAGTGAGGAATAAAATTTGATTTCAAACCCATCAAGGGTAAAATATTATGTTGGAAAACTAGCAAGTCCTCAAACCTAGTGGAATACTGACTCACTAACAATCAACTCGATGGGGATAAAAGTATATTATTAATATATCCTATGCATGAGATAGAAATAACAACTAGATATCACCAACTCATCCCTGGCACAAACCCAATTACCTCTCCATTATCAAAAGACATTAAACATAGACTAAAAGTAAAAGAATAAACACCATTATCAGCAATCGGTCTATTACTAGATCCAAATATCAAGATTCGGGCACATAAAAGAAAACCCAAGAATTCAAATTTGATTCTACATAATATTAAATTATTTACACAATAACCCAACACTATCTGGTTCAACCTACCCAAACAATGAAAACAAATTACAGTGGTTCTAAAACCTCTCCAAGGAGTGCTCCTTTACAGTCATAATTGGCAACCAAAATTTGAGCAAAATAGAAGACAAGAAAACTAGGTACCCACAATCTATCTACACAATATTATAATATTTGAACAGAATCCCATTATCCTCTGGGTTAAACCCTTCAAAAAAATGCAAACATTTTTTTCATTTCAAGTTTGAATAAGTAAACACAATTTGAGTAGTAGTGAAGTTAAAATATTAAAACCCAGGTTCATCATTCATATTGTTTTACCATTTCTTTTCGCAGGATAGTAGAGTATAAAAGCAACAACCTCCAGCCATCTCAAACCCACTTATTCTTAGCTCAAAAAAAATTACAAATATGTATTCATTCTAACATCAGATAAAATGAAAAGATAAAGGAGATAAGAACATTTCTTACCTACAATTTACTTCCTACATCCTTTGGGATCTTTCCCAGCAAGTTTTGTAGCAACAGAGATCTTATGAATTCAAGATTGTCCACCTCGAACTAGCCAACAATTCCAACCTCAAACCAGCCACATAAAGACATCCCCCTCATCTTATAAATTTTCCCATTTAAATGAGCTTCCTCTACAGAAAACAACAACATGAACTCATAGTTTTCTCACCATGCACAGAGACCTGAAGCGGAGCTTACCCAAGATTTCAAAAAAAAACTAAAATGGAGTAGTTTGCATGTGGTTCACTTCCTTAAGGAGATTTACAGAGTTCTGCCAGTTTTTTAAATGTGTAGTTAATGGCATTCAAAGTGGGAATACCATGCTAGTGGTCATTCAACTACCACCGCCCTCCGACTATCCTCCAAAATTGGTAGGCTATCTGCAATTTAAACCTCACTTAAAATTTTCCACGAATTTAATCAATATATCATTCACTCGATTTATTTGAATAACATAGGTCAGATAACCTTTGGAGAGCATATATTATAATAAATTATAGGACCAACACTATAGCACATGCATAACTTTAATGCTATTATTTAAATGTCCCATAACTCCCATATAGATATGTATTAAAATGTAAAATCAGCTATGATAATTTCATAATCCAATATAAGTATCATGGCCTAGGATTCATAAGTCGGAGTCCACTGATCATAGTGGTTGATTGTTAATAGGATCATTAGATAAATCTATAAACTTTGTTCCCCTATTTAAAACATATTACCTTCTAGCAAAGGAACAATGAAATATACTATTTCACAGGTATTATATTAACCTTAGAAAAATTTAACCCAACCCATTGCAATACCATGACCCAATGCCGCCTGTATGACATGTTAAGTCATCAGTCCTTCGAAACTGATTATTAGGAGTCTAACATCTTAAGCTTCCTTTTGTATTTCATGCCATTTCCATTCTAACATTAAGTTATGTCGTCGATGGATTATTACTAATATTTTTAATCATAACCAATCGTACATGTTTTCAATAATTCAAAGGTCCCAAAATAAACACCTCAACCTAGAATTTACAAGTCCAAGTCAACTAATCTGTAAAATGATTAATCGTTAATATGGGTTAAGTGAATCTCTCCCTTCGACTACAATGTTTAAAACACATTATCTTACAACATGTAAGTTAGTTTAAGAAATATATATAGACCAGGCCTAATGTGATATAATGGACCAAGATTAATTTGCAGAAATGTAGATCGTGGAGTAGATATTTTTTGTCCTTTTAATTCGTTCGCTTTACGTCGGAAGACTTATTGACTTATTGACTGCTTACAAGCTTAAGCTAGTAACAATAATATTTTTCTCGGGCATTAATATCAATAACACCCTTATTTTAGATAATTACAAGATCAACATCAGTTCTTAATAACCATATCATTTCCTGTGTTTTGTTTTCTCAACCTTAATTGAAACACTTGTTTCTTTTCCGCTTGATGTCATGATTGGTCAAAGATGACAATCTTGTTAAATTATTGACTGCACTTGCGGGGTATTACACCCTACATAGGGAATGTGGATCGGTGGTCCACTTGGCCATAGGTAGTGGAGGAGGTGACACAACATTATTTGAATTGGGTGGATACCCATCCGATAGACAGGGTACCTAGGAAGTTTTGGAGGTCCGAGCCTGGAGTGATACCACCACTACCATCTTATAGAAAATGACATGCGAGAGAGGCTATGAGTGCAGTGAATAGAGTACCAACACTGTGACCCTAGAGAGTATGGGCCATAAGAAGATTGGATTGGAGATAGAGATAAAGACGTGGGGTAACTTAGGACCCACTAGAGATCATTGTTGTGGATAACTCATAGGAGGGATTTGATGGAGGACCCATTGGCCCAAACCCATAGGTGGGAGATAGAGGAACAAATTTTCCTAGCACCAGATTAGGAGTGGAGGGAAATCTAGGTCCATGGTTGAGAGATCATAGGATGTGGTACCCAGAAGGTGATTTCCTGACACTATTGAGGATGGAGATGGCACTATAGATACAAGACATGCCTATGGCCTGCAACATAGGAGATCTGATTTTGGTGCCCTGAGATAGATGGGAATGTAAGGTGGAGATCACATAGATTTGATGAGGAAGATGCAGTATTGGGAGGCTGTGTAGATGGTGAGACCATCGTTGAGTGGTTTGGGTAGCCATATATGATGATTTTATTTAAAAATGTAGATGATTGGATTTTATGATTATATCATGAGATTGGTATTGAATGGTAAATTTTGGGTTTTACAAAGCGGATAACATAGGAATAGAACTCCCTAACAGAGAGTGCACACCATGATATCTTGCACCTAATACTGGATGTTTAGGATACCTTGATCATGGAAAAACCCACAATGCCATCATCTGGTGAGTGAGTACGATAATTTTGGTTAGTCAAGGAGGTTATCAAGACACTACAAAGATGGAGAGATGCACAGACACTAGAAAACATGGACAACATAGATGTGATGTTACAGAGCTTATTACATGTACATGGTGCCTTGGTTTAGGAGAAGGTAGCATGCCTATTAGATGTTAGGATCACTACAAAGAGGATTATGAGGCTAGAGGCATAATTGGCAAGAGGCCTTTAGATCCTGATCTAGGCCGGAGTCTCTAACTTGCGCAACCTAAGCATCTAGTATAACACTCTCCGCACAAAGCATCTATATATCCCTAAGGGGGTGAGGGTTCTTGAGCCACCTAGATATTTGATGATGCCCTATGATAAACCATGATTGTATTTTTTTGATGTATAAAAATTGATTCAAGATATTATATATATATGATGATTATTTTGATGTTGATAAATGATGCTTTACTTATCTCTTTCCATTCTTTTCTCATGCATGTATATGGTAATACTCATGGTACTTAGGAAGAATGATAATGATATTTAGGAAAAAAATATGGTGAGAAGGAAGATAAATCCAAGCGAGATTAATGAATTAAGTGAGGATGCACAAGACCAAGTTGATTCACTAGGAAATGCCAGGGAGGAATTAGATCCTAAATAGGTGGATCAATACCACAAAACTTTAACAGTAGGAAGTATCAGGGAAGAAGAGAGGTAATGAAAAACCCAAGAAGGAAGAAGAGCGCAAACAAGATTAGGAGAGTTTAAAGATGTGTGTAATATCCAAGGGGGGTTAAGAGCCCAAGCCAAAATAAAAAATCTAGTCAAGGTATTTGTAAATAAGGTGCTTAGCCATGAGGGGTGAATTGATGTAGAGTATTAATGATGATATCATCAACTTGGTTCAAAATGTGACTTCAAGTATGAATCATGATATCCTTGATAGTATGTTATGTAATAGATACCTAGTGATGGACTTTAGATCATGTGGTAAATAAATTTTCATCAATTTAGTCCTCTAACTAAGCGAGGATGGCACGCTGAATGTCATTAAGAGAGGGGTGAGGCTCAGAGCGAGGTAGAGGCTCACATATAGGTTTTGGTCTAGATGGTCTATGGGAAGGTGGGCGGATCTAAGAGGATTCATCTCTATGCTTTTTTCCACATGAAAAGGACTCAAGAACCAGGTGCTTGCTATGCATAATATGACAATCTATGTTGGTATGTGAGCAGTAGTCATGGTGTGAACAATATAATGGGGATAATGTAAAAGGTCATGTGGCCTTTCGATCTTGATATCATTTAACCTCAACTTTGATATTTTTCATATGTTTTCTATAGGCTCTACAATTAGATACATCATGCCCTAAAAATTTATTCCATGTGCAATATAGATCTACCCTATAAGGACGAGGATTCAGAAGGGCAAGAGGCAAGGAAGGATGTAAGTGATTAGTGTGGGTTGGCATGTATGATGTCAATACATTTAGTACTTTGTCATCCATGAGGTCATCAAATTTATAGTCAAATCTAGATATACACTCCCTTCTTTTAGGTGAGGAGGTATGTTGCATGATTTAGTGGTATCATAAGGATAGGATGAGTTCGGTGGAGTTTTTGGAGGCTCAGACATTGATATTCTAGGAGGAGGCTTGAGCAAATGTGAAGAGTTTTCTTGTACAAGAATTAAATTCACATCACAATCGATGGTGCTTTGGTAATGTTAGAATTATTTGTCCCGAATTTGGGTGTAACTAGCCAAATGGGGATCATCCAAATCGTAACCATCATCATAGTCAGGAGAAGTGGTGTCTATCATGCAAGAATCTACCATGGTTTCTAGTTGAGCCTTTTGTTTAGGTGTAGGTTAAGATGTACGTGAAATAATAACGGGAATAAATGGCAGCTTCATGTGGGGTCACAAGTTAGGAGGAAGTTATTAATATTGGCATCGCAGCAGATTTACACAATAAAATAATAAATTTCTTCTTAATATCAATCATGCTAATACAATGGCTATTATATAGCTAGGAATGTTGTTGAACAACTTCCTATAAAATAGGAAGTATACAAAACAATAACCTTCCCGTACTAATATATTGTTATACATTTATTATAACAATATAAACATACTAACCAATTATAATAAACTAACAACCATGTGAATACTAACTCTTAACATTCCCCCCTTTAGTGTTTACATGGTAGAAAAACATCCACACACTCCTCTGCAGTATGCTCACCCCTGTGGCATGTCCAAATATGTGACTCATGACCTTGATCCAAAAGAAAGGCTCACTCCTTCCATGGTTTTAAACAGGCTTACCACAAACCTTGACGCGACAGGAACCTCATCAACTGTTGACCTCATGTGGTTTTCTGGATCCTCCCACAAACCCTTTCAAGATCCATGAACTGACTTACTTTGGTGCTACTATTCACCACTATGCTTATACATCAGGGAATTATGTAGGAAACACAACTTGCATATTACAAAACTGCACTATAGAAGAAATACTGAAAATATTTCACATTACTTCCTATAAGAATCGTAATGTTCTTAATTGTAGTCTCTGTCATTGATTGTTGCCACTCGATCTTGAATAACATAGAAAACTGCCACTGCCATTGGAAGCTTTCCTTGACTAAGTCATTTTGGGTGTAGAATGGGAATGGAACATTGGTATGTATTCCCCCCCACAATGTGAAATTCCAAATAAGAAATCAGAAAGGGAAAAATGTATTGTGTTGTATCATACTAAGTAGATCTTGCTGTCTTGATCTTGCTGCACATGATCAAATATAGAAGATAGAAGAATACGTTCAAATATTCACAGAAATGGCGGCTCATAGAACATAGAGATTGGGCGCTCAGCTTATCAAAATTTTAGATTGATCCACTTCATGTTTATTCCTCATGCACATCCGTCCCTGCATATATTTGAATGGTCTCAACCTGATATATGTGGCGCTATAGGAGGATCTCCTTGTATTGGTATGAAAGACCACGTGGAAGAATAAAAATTTATGCTAATCAGGTCTCCAAGGTTGTAGAACGAGATCTGTAGCATATGTAAAATAACCAGGTGGGAGTCGTTGTTGATGTAAAGCCAAGATTATGTAATTATATCTCCTCCGAAATCTAATACAGAATGCAGCAAATCAAGCCATGAAGACTCGAGTAGGTAGAAAAAAATATGATATATATATGTACCAACAGAAAATAATAAAATCACAGACTCCAAGATCTCAGAGAATCTCATAACTCGGGGCAAGCATGGATTTGCATAATAGCCCCTTCACAGATTTAATAGATCATTGATTGCTCTGATACCAAATATTGGTATAGCAACAGATTTACACAATAAAACAATAGATTTCTTCTTAATATCAATCATGCTAATATAATGGCTATTATATAGCCAGGAATATTGTTGAACAACTTCCTATAAAATAGGAAGTATACAAAACAATAACCTTCCCGTACTAATATATTGTTATACATTTGTTATAACAATATAAACATACTAACCAATTATAATAAACTAACAACCATGCGAATACTAAATCCTAACAATTAAATGACAATATCCAATATATTAGAAGTGTTGATTCTAACAGTAATCTCATTAGGCTTGTCATCGTTAGAATCCAAGAGATTGGGAGGCATGCACTCAACCAATTATAGATGATTTGCATTGCCACAAAGAGACTTGACATGAGAGTTAAAGCACTAATATTCACATAATGGAATGGAAGATATTTTTTGAAGGGTTGGGAATTTAGAAGTCCCCTTTTGTTGTAGAGTATCATAATTCCAGGGATTTGGGTGGCCTTGAATTTTATAAATGTTCCCTTAATGTGAAAACTAATCACATTGATACGCAAAAGAGGAAACCACAAGCATTCGGTGGGTCCAAGGTTGACTAAGAAGGATGTTGTAAGATAGGGGAAAGTTGAAGACCATAACTTTCACACGTATAATCATGGGAGGGATAGTGATAGGAAGCCAAATGCAACCCATGAAATTCATTTGTCAATGATCATATCCCTGAGAAGTACTACACATGGATTTGTGGTTGTTAATTGAGTATCCAAGGGCCTTAATGAAGTATAAATAGGCCACACAAGTGTCACTACCTTCATCAATGAGGGCATGCTTGACCCTATTTTTACCAATTTGTACAGAGATAAAGAGAGGAGGATCATCTTCTCAAAGTAAGAGTTCATTTGGAATCATGGAAGCTATGAGAAAATGAATGTAGGTTTGAGTGTTAGTGGTAAGATCCGTACAAATTGAGGGTTTTTTGGAAGAAAAATTGAATGAGAGGGGGGTGAGTTAGTCCTTCAAAACCTTTAAACAATTTTAGATTAACTGTTATACACCTTTTAACATTCAACCATGCATTAATGAGATCTCAACAATAAGCAACAACCATGCACAATAACACAAGATGTAAGTTGGAAACCCTCAAGAAAAATAAAACCCATTAAAAACTTTGTTGATATTATACAAAACAAATACTCAAGTGAATATTACACATCATAAGATATTTTTGTAGTGAGGCACCAACACCACAAGGAGCACCAACCCATAAATCCTTATTGATATTACTCACAACAAGATACTTACATGAATATGACTCATCACACAAGATTTGATTAGTAGATCACTGAATATATGTTGCAACAACTCAAATGATGGTGATCACAAGATTCATCTCCAAATTCCTTCAAACACACCTCCTTCTAGCTCGCTCAAACTTGGACAAAATTTACTTGATTTTATCTCAAACCCTTGCAAATATGATCTCTAACATTCGTCATCCTTTTACACACTTCCTCATATTTGAAATAATTCCTTCATACCTATTTCTCACTCACACTTGGGTCGCACTTTTTCCCTCTCTTTTAGATAATTCAAATTTGAACTCAAACATGCACTTTATAACATTTTCAACACACAAACATGAAACAAGTCAGTACTCTACCTTTATCTCAACCAATACATATTTAAAAAATCCCAATAAATTCATAAACAAAATTCATAATGGACCCATATTGGCCGGCCATGCTCAACTGTAGAAAATAAGCTCAAAACTCCATCATATGGATGACCAAAAATCACAAACCTCATTATGATGATTACTCAAGCTACCAGATTTCTCACACATGTAAAATATGAAATCAAAACCATCATGATCATACAATATCTTGCACCAATCAAATTCTTCATAACACACTCAAGAAGATTCATATCCTTCACCAAATAGATGTTTGCAAGAACCATTATTCACCTTTGGGACTCAAAAACACCCCATAACATATCAACTATTGAATGTAGCCACTAATTAGAATCCCACTGACCTTTAGATCACATCCATGATTAAAAGAGCTAATGAAACATCCATACATGAAAACCACATCAACTTTCCTCTTCACCAAACTAAGTTTCCTAAAAATTAGTTTATAAACACAACTGGTTTGCACCCTCTCTGCAGCATTCAATCCTTCTTAAGTCATGAAATGACTGTATTTCATTTACGCCTGAATGTCCTACCAAGATCGATCTCCAAAGACCCAAGCATAACCAGACAACTGAATTGAAACACGTTCACACACAGTCAAAGAACTTGTAACAACAAAGTTCAGTCCATTATGTTCCTTAAATTATTGAATGTCAATTTACTGTTCATTCAACAAAGAAGATTTTAAAACACTCCATTGGAATTGATCCAAGGATGAGTTAGATTAAGAGTTAGGTTTGCAAATCCTAAACCAGATTGCAACTTACCTACAAGAAGTAAAAAAAATGGATTCAAAGAAGCCATTTTATTTTAGTCAATTGATCTAAAGAACAGAAATGATTTATCCATTTCAATCATGATTTCCTATAATCAAAAGAACACATCTTTGTAAGGAGAAATCACATGTCAACACTTGAAATGCAAAGGAGGAATATAACAACTGACAAGGGTGTTACATGCTTCCCTCCTAAAAGAATCATCATCCTGATGATTACCTTGCTTTAACAATTAATATCAAGGATAACCAATTCATTCACTTTTCTTTTCATATGACAAAAACATATCAGAATCTTATAGTTCCAAAAACCAACACTCACATAGATGTTTATTCAAAAGAATTAAATAGTCATCTGCCCAAAACTGGCAGATTTATTGACATAAATGTATAAAATTTCAAATTTTATCAGTTTACAGAATTAATTATGTTCAAATAAGAATGGAAAAGTAGTTTTCATATCCTCCAAGTTTTCCTAGGTTGCACTTTCCTCATTAAACTGGTCCCACTGGACCTTACATTGCCTCAGTTCATGATTTCTTAAATGTGACTGACGAGTTTCTGGAACTTGTAATGGTTTAACCACGATTATTCCTGGGTCTTGAACCTGCAAGGAATTCCAATTTTACACATGTGATAAATCTGAAACATATTTCTTAAGCAAAGAAATATGGAAAACATCATGCATTCGTGATAAAGCAGGAGGTAATGCTAAATGATAAGCTACTGGGTTAATAACTTCCACAATTTCAAAAGGTCCCACATAGCAAGATGATAACTTGGCAGCCTTGCTAATAGTTATTGAAATCCCTCTTAACTCTCCAACTAATAGAAAAAATAAAATAATCCATCTCATGCCTCTTAGACCTCCATCTTCTAGTAAAAGCAATTGTGTCTTTAAAAACAACCAAACTTATTCTTCACAAACTAAGTTAGATAGCCCATCTAATCTCATCATCATGAGATAAACAATATACCATTAGAAATATCTTTAAATCCTATTCCTAGAACATCATACATTTCCTTCCAAATATAAGTGGAAGACCTTCAACTAGTTCCATCTCTGAAAATGCTCCAAAACTGCCTCAAAACTTCCTTAAGAACAATCTTCATAAATAAGGAACACTTTTCCCTCTAGAGGTTCAACCATGACTTGAAATCATCATTGACATCAAGTAAAACTCCTAGGATAAAAACAATATCAATTTATTTCATACCTTCTTTAGACAACTTTATCCCAAACTGAACTTCTTCATAAACTTACCTCCATTCACTTTGCTCTAATCTGCAAGGAATACCACTATTGAGTGATCAATGAAGAATTTACAAGTCTTTCATCTTTTCCCCCTAGATTCTGAGTGAAAAGTGAAGACAACTAGCTCCATGAGAGTGAAAAAGTTTTTGGCACTTTATAATGATAGTGCGATTACAAATTTGTCTCTTCTTCCATGGAAAATTTCCCTTTTGGGATACATTGTGAGTACAAAATTGTAATTTTTTTATTTTTTATTTTGCTTATTTCAGCCTTTGAATTTTTTTTTTGAAATTTTTAAAATACAAAAATTATTAAAATATAGATCAAGACATAGAGATCAAAAAATCATACACTTTCAAAAAAAATGGCAGCTCAATCTGAGGTACCAGTTGAAAGTTATGCCTTTTTTAAATTTGATTTTAATATCTTTCCTGACCCCTTTCCAAAAATGGAAAAACAAAAATCTATGCTTGTGATTTTTTTCAAGAAATCAAAAAATGGAAATTTTTTTAAAGCGGATTTTTAAAAATAAAATAATTGACTCGATTAGGGCTTACCACGCAACCTTGGTTTCTTTGTCGCTTTTACATATCCACTTCCATTTCTTTGCTGGTAGACACCTCTATTTTTTTATTCTCCTCTATGGCCACTATTTTTATCCTTCTTTGCAATGTGTAGGTCACTTTTTTTTACTGCAGGTCGATTTTTACAAGATCAGGCTCGGTCATTTGATTGCAGAGTGTTGTGGATGTCTCTATATCTTTTTTATTGATTGTAGGGAGTGTCTAAGATCTTGCCGTCTCATCCACACATGGAACTCGTGCATAGATCTGTTATTATCAACAATGCCCAACTCTTTGAATATCTGCATCACAAGTGTAAGTCACTCTCAATGAAGCGATCATTCATAAATATGTGTAGATCTCACCACAGCTCCCCAGTGCACAGTGTTAAAACTGGGTGGCCTCAAAATTAAGCACAATCCTCCAAATACAACAGTCTACTAAATGTAACAGTACAATCAAATTTTTTTAATCTGTAGCAGTTATATGTAACTATATGAAAGACTTTAAGGGTCATGAAGCAGGGCAGGTGCTTCCAAGAGGATGGGGACAACTATGGTTCCTCCAAGCTCAAACTTGCAGCAATGAACCCTGCACCTTCTGCAACACAATCCTTAGAGGATGAGGGATCCTCATAGATACTGGGATCAACCAGTTCTGATACCTAATCTTGACAATGTAATATTCTGGAAACCCTTCATATTATCAAATGAAGAAGTTGTAATATTTATAGACATTGAACAGCTATAACAACATCCACGAAAAGTGGATCAAATATACTAACTATGGGAAATATGTGGAAATATTATATTTCCCCTAACTAATCACATCCGGGAACATCCCAAAGCAATAAAATAACAATAGTATAGCCCCCACTAATCTAGGGATGTGACAACTAGATAATAGCCAACTAACAACTAACTAAGTTAAAGTAATTAAATTTAATTACTTTAACATTAAAACTTAGTAAATGATGAATTAACCTAAGTTTATTCCTAACAAAAACCATGTATACTAAGGCCGCACATGGTTTCAAGAAGAGAACAATCCTTGCATACTTGAATTTAAACAATGAAGCTTTTGGGCATCCAAAATCCTGACTGGTGGTCGTGAACAAAAAAAAATTACTCTTGAATGGTCATAATGAATCCCTGAATCTGGGCACAAAAAGAACATGTAACGCATTTTTATCAACTCAGTAACTTGGAACATAGTGATAATCATACATTCTAGTGAATATTGTTTCAAGCATTTGAGATTCACAAGGATTGAGAATGAAGGGAATAC
Organism: Taxus chinensis; assembly: GCA_019776745.2. Lineage (NCBI taxonomy): Eukaryota > Viridiplantae > Streptophyta > Pinopsida > Cupressales > Taxaceae > Taxus > Taxus chinensis. The sequence goes on along the minus strand of CM034146.1, from coordinate 1,044,864,144 downwards.
TTTTTGAAGAGTTTGGTAGATTCATAAAATAAAGCAAAAATATATATTAGGAATTTGAAAATCCAAGTAGCATATATACAAAATTCAAACATTACAATGACAGAGTTTGAGAAATTGAAACCTCTCCACCACGATTCAAATCATGTTTTTTTTTACGTAGGTGCAGTTTCGTAAATTTTGGAAAAGATTTTGAATTTGTGACTGTTGAAAATCAACCCATGAATACTATCATTTTACAAATTTAAGATTAGATGAAAGATTATGAAAAATAACTTAAATTGGAAAGAACATAGCCAAAATAACCTTGTAAGGTTGGAGTTAAGAGGCTTGTATCTAAGCTACAACTAATATAATGGAGTTTATTTCTTCACAGTAAAAAGGGAAGACACTCTCAGGAGAGAAGAAAAAGTAAAGTAACTAGAGAAGCATGATGAAAGGGGTAAGGAATAAATAAATTATTGTGGCCCTTACACATCCTTTCAAAATGAAGGCAATTGCTGTTGCTGTATATTTTGGTGTTCCTCACCCAAACATAGATAGCAATATAAATTCTTACTTGTTAAAATCTTATTTATCAAGAAAGAAGCTAAACTTGACTTGCAATAATATATAAAAAAGAAAAAGAAAAAACGAGAAAGCTCCAAATAAGTCATGTTAATAAAAAATATGTTCTTCCAAATTTCGTGAGACGATCAAATAAAAACTGCAGACAGTTAATTAAAAAATTGTCTATTCATTTTCCAAGGCGGCTTCCAATTCATCAGAAGCCTTTTGAACGTCTTCCCTCAAATTGTGAAACAATTTTTGAAAGTCGTCGCGATCCTTTGGTTCCAGCGTTTCAATGGATTCAGCAAAACCTTTTGTAATTGACTCTGATGTATGCTCCAGCTGCTCCTTCTTCTCATCAATAACCCCTAATTCGCTCAAATTTGAGGATGCCTTTTCTACATTTGTTTTTGCCTCGAGCCCTACATGTTTAAGAATGGCTCCCATTGTCTGTAGCTCGCCAATTCCTTTTGCTGCACCAACCTCCTCGCTTCTTTTTCCGAGCTCCACAGCTCTGCGAGAAAAGGAAACCATCAACTTATTTATTGCCTTAAGAACACCAACTGGCACCATTGTCATTTTCACGCACTAACTATTTGTGGATTATAAATTTATAGGAGCTCGCCTTCCTTATCTTGCACTGCAAGCAATCAAATCTATTTATACTTTGCATGTTCTTACTTAATCGCTTCTTTCTCAAGTTCCATAAGATACTATTTCTAATGATGATAGACTCTTATTTAACAATATATATTGTTTGTTACTATTCGATAGGTTTTTTTTTTTAATTTACATGCAAATATTATTTAAATAATAAACTAATTTATTAGTATGTTATATATATATATAACATCACAAGAAACAAATAAAATATAATTATTTATTCTATAATTGCCAATGCATTGCTATATTTATAGAATTATCTATTCATCTTAGTAATGGTTATATGAAATAATGAGTTATATTACGTTTTGTTCCTTTTTGTCAAGTCCTTTACCATGTTTTTTTTTTTCGTGTACACTTGACCTCAAATTCATATTTATTGAAGATGGATTAACCATGACTTAAAGGCTTTCTTCGCTTTCTTTAATGGGTTATATAATGTTTTGTTCCCTTTTGCCAGCCCTTTACCATGTTTTTTTTGGTAAACACTTGACCTCAAATTCATATTTATTGAAGATGGATTAAACAAGACTTGAAGGCTTTCTTCGATTTCTTTTTTTTAAATGTCCTTCAAACTTGGACTGATTTCAAAACAAAATTATCATCCAAAATTACTTCTATCACTAAATTTCATCAAGAGGAGAGTTATTATAATTAGTTTTCACATAAACAAGTTGGTGATAATTAATATTTATTGTTAACAAAATACTTTTCTTCAAAACTTAGGAGTACCAAAAAAAACTTAACTCACCATTTTAAGAAATATATCTAGTTCATGCATAACAAAAGACTATAAATATATAGATCCACTAGATGAGCTTCTAAAACTATCATTTCCGGTCATAAAGTCCATCAAGAATATGTAATTAGGGATCTCTATTCTTGGATGAAAAACATATATTCCGAAGTCATCTAAGATCCTTGTATAGTGGAATCCAAAGCCTCTTTCTTCCTTACTTCTTTTTCAATTGAGAGGATGGGCTAGTAATAAATGGAATTTCTACAAAACCTACATCCTTGATGCTAGAACCTTGTAGAAACCTTAATAATACATACATATTCCTAATCATCCCTATTACCTTTACAATGTACCAAATCAGTTCTAGAATGCATCCTAGACCACTATCCTCCCACATCCCAAAATTCACCCAAATTCATTTATGAGCCTCAATAATCTCTTTCGATGTTTCCATCATAAGCATTTAAGTAGCACATCACTTTCCACATGTTAAAGGTACTCCAATGCAATAAGTTTGTCAGTGAATGGAGGGTTGCAATTGTGGGAGGAAGAGTGTGAATGCTAAATGGAATGGAATTCAGGCTCCCGTTATAACCAGCCGAGACATTATTTTCCATATTGCCTCCCAAAAATTGTAAGAAAATTTTGTGAAAAAAATAAAAAATAAAGAAGGATTTCATAGATTAGGTATGTTTATCAATTGGTGGGGTTTGTTAACGATCATTTGATGAAAGCCACACACTTTTTAAGGTCAATTTGTTATAATTTTAGTTGGAAGATAACTTAATGTTGTAAAACCTAATTTAAATCGCATGACATATAAAATGAAATCCCATGGTTGTTATATTTGCATGGAGGGCATAATCACTAACACATTTTTAATTACATATTTTCACCAAAGTTGTTACCTATTAGAATCAGGGGTGGCTCATTTTGACACCGCTTAGAATGTGGACAAAAAAGATTGAAGTTTGAGGGCATGCATTGAAATTTGATGGTGGCACTATTTCTAGTTCTGACACACTAAACAACTATAAATCTACTTCTAACACCTTGTACCACAAGGGAATCCTCATAACTCCATGAAGAGCATGGCCTTTGGACCAAAGAGGAATAAAAATTCATGACCTTTTTCAAGCAATGGCGCAAAAAAAGGAAAAAATGTGTTCTCATAGGATCCTCTATGACTTCACTGCATCGTGAGTTCGAAGCTAACAACAAAAAAGGGGGCACCCAATAGACAACTACAACTAATCTACTACTATATTGGAGGATTCAGACCCTCATAACTTGATGTACGAAACAAAAAACCATGCGTGAAATTTTTATTGTTTCTGTTACCTATTTGGTCATTTTATATAGGGGTAAATAATTTTCAGAGAAATTTATTTGAAAAAACCCTACGGTCTTGAAGTCATGGAGGTCACTAGAGATTTCATCTAGGATAGTCAAGTGCATTGTAATAAAGTTGTTTTAGAGCAGTAAAGATGTTTCAATTCCATTTTTTTAATTTTTTCTATTGTTTCAGTTTAATTTGAATTTTTTAATTTTTATTTTTGGAGAGAAATAATCAACTTTGACCATTTTTTTCCTGCACAGTTGTAATAATTTGGTGTATTGGTGTTTTTTTTGTCAGAAGCTATTTTGATTTTTTTTTAAAAATGCGGCAGTTGATGGATCTACCTCAACCATTTATTTTGTTTCATTTAGCTAGAATTTAGATTCCTAATGTGTTGAGAAGACAATACTTAACAGAAGGCAAAAAAGAGGTCCGTGCGGGAAAACATGGCATGTTCAAAGGCAAGAATGGATAAGTGAAACACACATGTAGAATATAAGTTCAAGTTTCGGGACTTATCCTTTTTCACACATGAGGATATTTTTTTAAAGATAGCGTGCAGAGCACACAAACAAGGAGGAGACTTGCACGCCATGCATTGGATACTTTTGGAGGATCGGATACAAAGAATTTTGCAGGGATGCGGACTAAGAATAGGTTCATCACTATCAGTTAACTAAAGGAAGTCTATTGTTAACACACTTACATGTGGGGCTATGGTTATAAATGGCGCGTGGCTAATAATAGCATGTGACCTATTTTGGGATTGGATAAGTGGTGAAGGGAAAGTTCCCACCCTTATAAATATGTATTGAACTACGTAGTAGAAGAGAGAGATATATATATGTATGTATGTATGTATGTATGTATGTATGTATGTGTGCAAGACTGGATTACTATATCAGATCTATGTGTGCATGGGCATAGAATGCCATTACTGTAAGAAGCTTTTGTGTAATTGTTATATTTAATATAAAGGAGGATATTGGCTGAATATAAGTGTTAGTTCTTTGTGTAATTAGATCTTGTATGTTATTGATTTCGTCATGGTTGATACTTAAGTTTTTTCTTCCTTAGATATAGATTTGGCACGCTCTGTAGAATGATGTACTAATAATGGATCTATATGTATTAATTCTTCATCATGATAACATCCTACAACAACCCTAAAGAGGGACTTGATACCTTTGCGCACTTTGGGTGAGTGCTCAGCTTGTGCTGAGTGATGTGCCAATGTGACTAGGTGTTAACTGAGAATGGTAGGCTGCATCAGGTGAGGAAAGTTTTGAAGCTGCATGATGACAGTTGGCTTTTGTTAGCCATTTCCTCCATCTTCTAAGATGATGCAGTTGATTGATGTCCATTTTTTTGTATTTCTTCCCCTCAATTAAAAAATCCCTTGGATGTCAGTTTCCACCGATAATACATCCAAAATTATTTCCCTTACAAAATTTTCAAAAATATCTACCTATCCCCTTTTTCAAAAATAAATATTTCTATTTATAAGCACCCTTTAAGCATTTAAAAAAAAAATCTCTCCCTATGATAATCAACACCCTTTTAATATTGGTTACCCTTCCTTGAAAATACATTCTAAAAAAAAAAATTCTTTGCAATATATATTTTCCTTCAAATCCATGAGCTAGATGTTTTATGGCTTACATTTTCATTTATCCAAAACTTACTTCGCCATATTTTCGTCCGTGCCATCAAGTCCGAGATTAAAGTCACTGAATGAGATATCTACTGAATAATTGATCAATGCCAATTCCTATATTTTGGATGGATCTAACATTAAGAGTGAAGGTAGAATTTGGGTCCAACCCACCCAAAAATATAGTTGTGTTGTTTAAATTAGGGTCTGACTAGAATCCTTGGGAATGGTGCCCATTATTGTGTGCTTTAGATGGATATTTCTGCTGATATCCTACAGACTTCCTTAGGGTAACTGCACTAATTTGCATAGGATTTTTCAAACAGTATTGACCATTCATCTCAGACATTTATTGAGCTCTCTCATTTTCAAATATTGAAGCATTACCACCGAGGTCAAGTTGGAAACTCTGAGGGATTCTAGAGAGTCATGTCCATATCATGTTTTCTATAGAGAGGATCAATCTCACAGGTTTCTTTGTGCCACTAAGGATACAATCGATCTATGTAAGAAAAGTCATAGAGAATTTCATAGATGAGTTCGATACTAAACCCAAATATAAGTGACACAAAGAGAAGGATATATGTTGTGATATTTTGGGAGACTGAAGATATTGAGGGAGTGATCATGCAGATTTTTTAATCTTATTAATGTGAGGCTCCGAATCATTAGAGCTCTCAAGAATATTATATTTTTCTTCATCAAGAACTTTTGATTACACAAAATTCAACTTGTTACCTGAACAAGAACAACCCACCTCTAAGTTGCACTAATTATTCTTAGTAGATGGCAGAGAGATTTTCACAGAAGCACCTTCCTTGCACTTTTTAGACACCTGATAATTCAATTTGAGTGGCTCTACAGATTTTCCCTCTTCAAATACTTTTTATCCTCCGTCACTGCCTCAACAATATCTGGATCTTCCACCTTTATACCTTCCAATATTATTGGATTATAGAAATATAGAAAAATCGATCTGTAAAAACCATATTCCGGCCGTGAAAAATTCAGGCTCTAGATCTTTCAAAACCATAATGATCCAAAACCTATCAAGGGTCGAGATATGGAAATCCATGGAAAATATTTAGCACCCAACGAATTCCAATTTCTTTTACCAGAATGTGAGATCCTCTGATAGTATTTAATGACTGTGCCCTGATATTTGACATATAGTCAAAATAATTCACTCAGAGAGTGCGTGTGTTAATAACTAAGCTCATAGTGAATGCTTCTATAATTATTGTATATTTTCTCATTGTTCTACTGCAACAAATATGAAAACAAAAAAATACATAAAACTTTAATATTAATTTTTATTTTCTTTATTTTCAATGGAAACTATGGACAAAATGACATGTAGACAATCAAAAGGGATGAATAGGATGGTAGAAGAGAATATGATGTAAGATGAATGGTGAATGCCAACAGTTTGTACGTGGTATACACTAAAAAAATACAAGAAATATGCAAGAAAGGGTGAATGGAAAAAATGGTATTTTCAAGTGGGCTACATTGCATAGCCATTAAACCATTTTGAGGCAAAAACACTTAAATAGAGGGCGAACAGAGAGGTTTAGATCTTGTTTTGATACCAAATGAAAATGGAACCCCATTTCTAGGAATATCCAAAGCCTCAAATTTACAGAAGCATGAATTCAGTCAATCACCTTCGATTAATAAATAATAATATGTCTTACATATTTATAGGACTTCTCCTATAACTATACCTATAACCACTAGATTCAATTTAGATAGGTTGTTTTAACAACCTATATTCTCTCCTATTCTTAAAATCTCTCACACATAACTCCTATTTGAGTTGTTTGGTCACTTAAATTATTATTCTCCACTCAAAATATTATAATTCAATCTAATATTGCTAACCTAAATAATCCATGTTAGGTCTAATTCCGAACAGTAACATGCTTTTCATAACTTATGATGATACATTATCCATTTAATGTGTAGGGTGTCTATTTTTATCTTCATAGACATGAGAAACCTTTCTTACCAAATAAAATCTATCATCCTCCTCATATATTTTTGCATTTATCGAAGTAACATCATATCTTTTTATACCTTATTCTTACCGTCCCTGATCAAGGGGTTTTCCATGCATATATTTCATTGTACGATATTGTCATAAAACATATGAGCACATTAGGATACCCATTTAGACATTTTATCTCTATGACAAGTTTTAACCTTCCTTCTCTAAGTAAAAATGCTTCAAATCTCACTATCTCAGATATTATTAGGTCACTGAATGTTCTTCTATAGGTTAGCTAGAAAATTGTCACTCATTGTTCTTGTCTGTGCCTTTTATTTTCAATATTTATTCTTTGATAGGATGGAGAATACTATGAAGGTTATTATTTCCAATTTCTAGGCTCTGAAACCAAGAATATTTCTTCAAGATTCCCTTTCTTATTCCTGACACTTCATGCACATCCTCAGTAGAGCCCAATACACGTTTCAGTTCCAACACACAATGTTAACCATACTTATAATCAACCTAATAAACTTGGAAAACCCTTTTCTTGCATCATAAATATAAATCTAACAATCCTTAGGATAGGCTGATTATGTTTGATAATAGGATATACACAAATTGACATGCTTAATTCAATGACACTCGTGACATTCTTTTGATACTTCTTGGAAACACCATGACCAAGACCTCCTAAAGACCTCAAATTCAGACAAGATATGACAAAATATCTTAATACATACTAACTAAGAGAAATAATTTTCCACATTACTCCATCGTCTTTGACATGACAAAACATCTTGACTCTATAACATGACATCCTTTCCTTGATACTATACCATGTTAGTTACTCAAAAGGAACTTTGATAGACTCACAACACTTCATGCTCTAACCTATATCATGTCATGACATATTTTGATCAATGACACCTTTAGAAGACTTTTTAATTTAAAATAAGACATTCAACATACATGGGATATAGGGAATTTGATCAAACCCATACTTTGAAGGATCAACCAAAGAACTAGTGCACTTCAATAATAACATGACTATAAAAACTTAGAGACTTTTGACTATAGCCACACATTTTCACTGCTTTAATAACCAAGGAATACCACAAGACATACCTTGAAGATATGACAAAATACCTTGACAAATTGGAGGAATCCGTCATCAACCTAGTCAGATCCCCCTTCTTTCAATGCTTCATATGGATCAACATATCTCTAAGAATCCTAGTAGAGACACATCCTTTCATGATGAATCTAGAAGAGTGACCTAAAGAGGTCTCAATCACTCTTAGACACCTTCATCTCACATTTTCCATAATGTTTCTGGTTAGTATTTTGAGACACACATTGAATTACATTCATATCAGTTCTTGATGTACCTTGATTGATTGCTCTTGGTTCCCATGACCTATTCTACCTTGTATAATATGTTTTAGGACTTTGAAAGATTATTATTTCCTTTGAAGGTCCATAACAGTACCTAGAAACATGTCCAAACCTATTAAAATTGAAACACACAACTATACTCCTTCCCTTGTAGCCAAACCATTACTCCAATTATGAATTGATGGTTCATCCAAATAATATCTAGTAGTATGAACTCTTTCATGGCAATTATAGCATACCACACTCTTCATTTTCTCACTCTTACTATCCTTTTATGGGTGATCATATTTAACAAACCTCATACACTCATTCAATATATGCTTAAAACCATTACATGTGAAACAATAACCATTGAAATATCTTTCATACCTTGAGGCATTAGGTTGCCTAATGGGCTTTGCCTTCACATTTTCTTTGGTGGAATTCTCCTTCTTTCCATTCTTGATGATTGGTTATTCATCCTTATTTCTTGAAACACTATCTTGTTGCATATTTCTTTTCCCTTGAAGTCGTCACTAAACCCCAAACCCGCTCCATAACTTGTCGATCTCTATTTTCCAAGAAGATTACCTTGGTGATTTTCTCAAAATTTTGAAATGAATTTATCTATTTACCAACCTCTAACAAATCTTCCCTTAGAAACTCTATACCATCTTCACTTTTTATACACTTACCCTATTTGTCTTATAAACTTGTGACTATAAACTTTACCTTTTCTTCTATCATCCTAACTATCTCATTTAGCTTGCTTTTTTTTACCAATGCTTCTCTTCTAGATCACGAATATTTTCTTTATATCCTTTAACTTGAGATCTATGATTATTGTTCTTCTTTTTAGCATGAATTAACTCAATTTGGATATAATCTAATTCATATTCAAAATCATTTTATTTGTCCTAAAAATATTTGCAAGAATATGATATGAAATAACCTAACAATGTAGAACCTGTTGGACCTTTATCATGTGTCATGTGTGTTATCATTGATGTCAAGTTGAATTGATGGAAAAAGGAGTCAAATTGGTAAAGTGAGCAAGCTGAAAAGATGAAGGTTGATTGGTAGTGTCAGCTCATAGAGGCTTCATGATGATCAAGGATAAGTCTTAAGGGAGTTAATCAAATTTTTTACAAACCGTGGACACAAGAAGATAACTACAATAGTCTTAAAGTAGCTACCAAATTATGCATAAAGCCACAAAGCTCTAGAAGAAGCCACAGAAGCTTAGTGAGTTTGTAGGTAAAGGAATGTAGTCGCCAAAGCTAAAGGAGCTAAAGGATGAGTTGCGAGTGAGATTAATAAAATTGCGAATGTAAAGGAAAATTCACTAATATAAGGAAGAAAAAAGAAAATATGTGAATAAAAATAAATACACGAAGAACTATGGAAGACTATAAAAGCTACAATTAAAAGGAATAAAGTCGTGTACAAAGAACAAAGTCATATAAAGGTGTTGGAAAAGGAGGATCGTTGCGAGACATAGGAGAGCCAAATAAAGCATAACAGAGCCACAAATAAATAAAAATACACCAAGGAAGGATAAATGTCACTGAATAAAAACAAATTCCACGATACAAAGAAGAAATTCAGAGGAGCCAAGGAAATCTGTGAAATGATAGACTATGGAATAAACAAGGGTCGAAGGCAATCAAATTGATTCAAACATGAACAAGTGAGAGTTGGTTCTTCAAAATAGATGGTGATTTGATTATCAGGTGATTGTGACTAAGTATGTGACTTGATATCCATGAAGAAAAAATAAATCCATTGTTCCAGTTGCCAGCATTTAATTCCTATTGACTTTCTGGAAATGTAGTTATAGTTTATATAAGAATCCAAGTTTCAAGGAGAAATTAAATATTGAAGAAGAAAATGGCTCGCTCATCTAGGTCACATTGAAAATTCTATAAAGATGGGAAAATCTATTTGTAGGAACAACTAATAAATTACTCTTGCACATGCATGGAAAACAGTGTAATCAAACCGAATATAGAAGTAAAAAAATCTAGAGTTAGTTGTATGCATTTAATAGTCTGAATTCTCAAGTGACAAAGTAGGAAGATACACGACACACAAATCAAAGGAAAGGAATGGGTCGATTGATAATATGGTTTGAAATTGGAGTCATTTTTGGTGTTGCTCAAGTAATAAAACAAACATTCGAGCTAAGGAAGAGCTACACAAGAGAAAATACGATGCAATCAAGATGAAAAAGAGAAACAAAAGAAAAGAGAGAAAGATGAGAGAAGATAGTTGAATGATTGATTCATCAAATGAGAAGAGCACTAGGGCGGTAGATTAATTGAGTAGAGGTAACAAATCAAATGAGTAGAAAAGAGTGAAAATAAGAACAAAGATAGATACAGAAAGGTGATCATAATCTATTGCAAAAGAAATTATTGTAACTAGATGATCAAAATGTATATGTAAATTAAGTCTAAGTTGTAACTTAGCATATTTAGGGGTTGGTGCTCCTTGTGGGGTTGGTGCCTCAAAAAATAAATATCTTGTCATGTGTAATATTCACTTGAGTTCTTTTTTATGCATAATATCAGCAAAGGTGTAAGGGTTTTGTGCTCTTTGTGGGGTTGGTGCTTCACTAAACAAATCTTGTAGGATGTGCAATATTCTTACAAGTCCTTACTTTGTGTAATATAAGAAATGGTTTTAGGTGGGTTTTTCTCCCGAAAGGGTTTCCCATGGTAATATCTATGCTCAATGTTATTTTTCTGACACATGTTTGATCGACTGCTCATAGTTTTAAAACCACACATCATTAAAGGGTTTAAAATTGGCATTAAGTAAAAAAAATTAATCTACACTGATTCACCCCCCCTCTTAATTCTCGTGATATATAACAATTGGTATCAGAGCGATGTCCTTATAGTAGAAGCTTAAAATTTTCAAGGATATCCTTCTATCACAAACATGGCAACAAATCAAGCACAAGGTGGTTTGTCACTATCAAGATCACCTCTCTTCACTGGAATGAATTATGCATTTTGGAGAATAAGGATGAATACATATTTTATGTCACTTTGTTTTGATATATGGGAATGTGTTGAGAAAGGATATAACCCTCCAACCACACCAATTACTACTTCAACGGATAAGGTAGAATATGAATGTAACTCAAGAGCAATGAATGACATTATATACAGCCTGACTGAAACAAAATTTGTTAAATTAATGCACTGCACAACAAAAAAGGAGATATGGACCAAGCTACATAGTATCTATGAAGGTGATGAAAATGTCAAGATAGAAAAATTACAGAGCTATAGAGCTCAGTTCAAGTATCTAAAGATGAAAGATGATGAGAGCATAGCAGCCTACATGCAAAGAATATATGAAGTCATAAATATGATCATAGGTTGAGGAGAGAAACTAGAAGAATATATCATAGTGAAGAAGATTTTGAGATCTCTAACTGAAAAGTATGATACAAAGGTATCAACTATAGAGGAAGCCAAAGACATGAAGAATCTCACAATGGATGAATTGTAGAGCACTGTTTCAACATACGAGATGAGGACTATTAGATCCAAAACTTCCAAGAAAGAAGTAGCATTTAAGGTCAAGAAATAAACCTAGTCTAGGAAATAATAATAAGAAGAATCAGCTCTAGGAGATGAGTTGGATGATGAAAATATTGAAGTAATGTTCATTAGAATATTGAAAAGAGGTTCAAGTAAGTATAAAATAAAATATTTAAGTGTTTCGCATGTGGATAAGTAGGTCATTTTTGTGGAAAGTGTCCAAAAAAGAATAAAGATAATCAGTTTGAACATGAAAATAGTCATAAACACAACAAGAGAGAGACTATATATATAAATAAAAACAAGAAGAAAAGGTTCTTCAAGAACAAAAGGAAATTCTATTCAAAGGAAGAATAAAGTGACTCTGAATGAAGCAATCCTAGTATCTTTGAAAATGAAAATAATGAAGATCAATCAAAATGTATGTTTATGGCCATGGATGCAATTAAAGAAAGCAACTTCAAAGGGAAGGAAATAGTTGACGTTGAATAATCTAATGAAGAAGAATCTGAAGTATATCTTGAAGAAAAATTCGTATGTGTCCTTGAAGAATTTAAGTTGTGCAGGAAAAAGAATCAGAAGGTGAGATGTAAATTAAAGGATTATGAAGAAAAAATCCACATATTTGAGGGAAGACAATATCAAATAGAAAAAGAAGAGGCCAATGAACTCAAGGAGTTGGAAAACATTTGGAAAATATTTCGAACTCCTACTAATCAAAGGAGGATGAGTGCACAAAGATGAACTCAAAACTGGAGAAACTGAAAGCTAAGATGGAACAAATGAGCAACAAACTAAAGGTGCATGAAATACTTGAAAAGAGCTCAAGTGTTTTGATTGATATAATGAGTAGCCAACGTGATGCAAATGAAAAGCATGGAATTGTTTTTAAAATAAGAAAGTAAAGGAAAAGGATCCTACAAAGAATAAAGAAAACAAGGTTGCATCAACATCTAACATCTCATCCACCACAAACAATAAGGTTATCAATGTTGCGAAGAGAATAAATTCTTCTCCCATAATCATACATGTTGTGAGGTACACACATTTTTTTTGGTTATTGTTATTCATGTAATTAGTTTAGACATAAAGCTACCAAGTTTAGAAAATTATCTAGAGACTATAGAAGAAACTTTGGCCCATCTTACACCAAATCAAACTATAATGGTGTCCAACACAATTATCAAAATAAGAGTAATGCGGATTCAACCAACAAACATGAACTTCCTAAACAAAATAAATGGGTGTATGTTGCAAAGAAATATGAGAACAAGAGAAAAGAGTCATGTTCAATAGTGCACACTACATTCCATGTGCAAAATGAAGACAAAATATGGTATTTGGATAGTGGATGTTCTAGCCATATGATAGGCGATAAAAGTAAATTCATCACTTTATCTAATAATGCATCAAGTGCTATGAGATTTGGTGATAAAAATTCAACAAAAATAGTTGGAAAGGGAACTTTGAGTCTAGATAATGGAAAACTATCACTAAAAATGTTTTATATACTGAAGGTCTTAAACACAATCTGTCGAGTGTGAGTCAAATGTGTAAAATGAGATATAATGTGATATTCCATGACAAAGGATGTGATATTATAAACTAAAAAATGGGAAAGAAGGTTACAAAGGCCAAGCAGACAAAGAACGACATGTATGTTCTTAACGAAATAAATAAAGAGAAGTTCTTTATAAGAAAATTTGACTATAGTTGGCTATGACACAAGAGATTGGGACATACGAGCTTTGAAAATATGGTAAAATTAAGTGTAGAATGTTGTGCCAGACATATGCCAAAGATTGTGAAACCCGCGGATAAGCTATGAAAAGCTTGCTTACATGGCAAATAGACAAGGAGATCATTTAAGTCAAAATAATATTCTACAACTAGACCATTGGATTTGATTCATATTGATCTTTTTGGCCCAACTATAATTGAAGGTATAATTGGTGAGGTATATTTCATGTTTCTTATAGATGACTACACAAGAATGACATGGGTATCATGTTTAAAGAAAAAGTCAGAAGCCTTAGAAAGATTCAAGAAATTCAAGGTGCTAGTAGAGAATGAGAAAAAAAAAAAGATCAAATGCCTAAGATCAGAAAAAGGAAGGGAATTATGGTCCAACAAGTTTGATGAATTTTTTTGAAGAACATGGAATAAGAAGACAATTCTTAGCCACCAGAAAACCTCAATAAAATGGGGTTGTTGAAAGGAATAAAACAACTGTGCAAGAAATGCTAAGGACCATGCTAAATGAATCCAAACTCTCAGACATTTATTGAACTGAATTAGTTTACACCGTAGTCTATCTTTTGATTAGAAATAAACTAAGAATAAACTATAACAAGACTCTTTACAAACTCTGGAAGAATAGACCTGAAAATGTGAAGCACATAAGAGTATTTGGAAGTAAATTCTATAACAAAAGAGATGAAGAAAACTTGGGAAAATTTGACTCAAGGAGTGATGAAGGCATATTCCTTGGTTACTTAGCAGTCAGCATGGCTTAAAGGTGCTACAACAAGTGATTGCATAAGATTTTTGAAATCAAAAATGTGAAAGTGGATGAAACAAAATATGCCAAATTCAATACCCAACAAAGAGATAATCATGAAGAACAAGAAGATGATGATGAAGTGGATAGCCCGTGTGAAGAAGTAGATAAAGAGGAACAAAGGCTAGACACTAATCCACCTTCCAGGAAAGTAAAAAAGGACCACCCTACAAACCAGATCATTGGAAATAAATATGGCAGTATTCTCACAAGAAGAAGGCTAAGAGAGTAGTAGAACCATGAAGACATAACACTCCTGTTTATGATATAACCCAAGAATGTTACAGAAGTCAGTAAAGATCAAAATTGGGTAGATGCAATGAATGAAGAACTTGATCCGATTGAAAAGAATGAGACATGGGAACTGGTACCCAGACCGTGGGAAAATAATGTAATTGGAACCAAATGCGTATTCAGAAACAAACTGAACAAAAAAGGATAAGTGATAAGAAACAAGACAAGGATAGTGTGCAAAGGATACATGCAACTGGAAGGAATTGATTTTGATGAGACATTATTGAGATGAAACAGATAAGGGTTATGGGATGAGGAGGAATACCTGTTTATGTTAGTCAGTTTATGGTTGTTGCGTGCATTCTAACTTCTCAATCCAATGTTGACTGTGAGAGATTCCTTTTGGCTGGGAGGAACTACCTGAAATAGAAAACAAGACCACAAAAGAAGAGTTAAATAATATATGACAGTGGACTGCCTAGCATGTGCTAGATCCGAGAAGTGTGATACTCCCTAGATGGTTGTCAATCCACTGTTTAAAACAACTTAATGCAAGAAATAAACAAAGTCCTACTATAGTTGATATGATTTAGGTATTTCATTCAAGCACAATAAGAAAATCTAACATAACAGGCTAGGCTATAGTCAGATCTGAAGGGTAGGTAGGTGTCAGGGTGTTGGAACTGGTCAGGGTCAGGTTCTGGGTTGTTTGGGTCACTTGGTAGAAGGTAGGTTGGCTATGTTATTGGCACAGGTGTATGTAAAACACAAAGACCAATGTCAGTCGGGTGTAACCAATGATGGTTTAGAAAGGACTGAAAATGGTCATGGGTAACTGAACATCGATAGGGTTGGGGTGAAAGGAACTCAATGAGATTTGATTGTGGGGATTGAACTGAAGCTAAACAGAGATGGAAGGGTGAATAGGGAGGTCTGTAAAGGTCTCTGGTATACTCAGAGGTGTGTAGCAGGTGAGAATGGGTGACTTGGTGGTGTGGGTAGAGGAATGGTTGAGTCTACAAGTAGGTAGAAGATGGGAAATGAACATGTAAAGTATAAACTGATAACAGAAGTAACAAAGGCTATTATACTGAAATAGACTATGCTAGTAGAAGATACACTTACTGTGATGCAGGTTTGATGGCTGAATGGTGATAGTAGTTGATCAGAAGAATGGTGTTTGGTGCCACATGGTAGTGCTTCCTAGAATGCTTCCGTGAGTGCAATACCTCTGGATCTATCCTGGTGCTGGCTATGGATGTCTGTAGGTGTGAAAAGGCTCTGGTTCTTCTCGCATGTAGTTCTCTTCTCATCCCCTTGATCTCAGAATGTGCCAACCCAAAAACAAGGTTGCTAAGGTGAATAAATGGTAACTGACGGTGGTTTTGGGTTGACCGGCATTGGTTTAGGGATGACCGGCATCGTTAAGGTGGGATTCCCTAGGTTTACTAAAAATGGTAGATCTCACATCTTTTGGATCAGGTTCATTCCTTTATCCATGGATCCGAATGGATGTTACCTTTTTATGAGTGGAAGGTGGTTAGAGGAATAATAGGCCTTGATTTTTAGGTTTGGACCAAGTCTTATTCATTTATGGAAACATGCTATGAATAGGTCTATGGTGAGGTGTCTAGGTGAGGTGTCTATTCATTTAATTAAAGTAATTAAATTAATAATGGGGTGAGGATGGGTATTAATTTAATTATAAATAATTAAATTAATGTTAATGTGGGGTATAAGGGTCATGGTTAGGTGAATGTGTGTAAGTTGGTTATTCGAAAGGGGACCAAGGGGAGTGTGACCCAATTTTGGTGTCTACATTTTTCCCCTTTTTGTTGGGCAGCTTGTATTGGTAGGCGGCGTGACAAAAATGAAGGTTGGTTTTTTCCCCATGTGAATTTAGGGTGAGAAGGTGAATTTGGGTTCCCTAGATAGGGGCATGAGTGATCCCCCCTCAAATCAGGCACCGATGATGAAGAATAGAGAGTCGGTGGGTGGTTTGAGAAAATAGGGTTAGGTGTGAAGAAGGTGAGGGTCGAGGGTATGGTGATTGTAAAAGGTAGGGTGGGTGATTAGGTAGAGAATTTAGACATATGCACATGTTGTGAAATGCCATGAGATACAAGGGTTTCTCAACATAAAAAATTTACGTTAGCTAGGGTCGTAAAGGTCATCCAAACAAGGGTTGTTGAGGTCTGGTATCCAGGGTAAAGGATACGGTCTGGGAACTCAACGAGGTAAGATGCAGGAATGCATAGGTGTGGTTCCGGTACATCCAAAAGGTCAAAAGGTCAAGGTTTTTTTGGACAAGGGTCATGACCATAGGAAAGGTAAGGCTATTAGGCTGAGAAAATTAGGTACCATCATCGCAAGATGTAATGAGTGAGGACATGGGAATATCCACATAATCAATGGTTAGGTAGGTAGGTGTGGGTAGGGTAGGTGGAGGTAAAAATGGGTAATGGGTAGTGTCAATCAAATGTACGCACATGTGGAGATCACAACATGGTATTAGGTTGAAGAGATTTTAAACTCTACATCGTCCAAGGTCGATCGGGTTATCCAAACAAGGGTTGTTGAGGCCCGGTATCTAGGGTAAAGGATACAGTCTGACACACAATGGGGTAAGATGTAGGAACTTGTAGGTGTGGTTCTAGTACATCCAAGAGGTCAAAAGGTCAAGGTTTTTTTGGATAAGGGTCACAACCAAAGGCAAGGTATGGTTGGTAGGCTAACAACGTGGTAACAACATCGCAAGGTAAAGTGAGTGTGCAAGGTCGATGGTCACATCATGGGAGGTCAGGTGTGGGTAAAAAGAAGGTGTGGCATAGGTAAGGCCATGAGAGGGGTAGAAATATGCCCCAACTGATGGTGAGGTTGGGTGATAAATGATGAGGTCAGGAGGATGAGGTGGAGGGTCAGGTCAGCTTCAAGTTAGGTGAAAAAGGTTACAGCAAGTAGATAAGGTGCAATGGGTTGCCATGGGGTCAACATGGGTAACCAACACCGGTCATGTTTAACTTGATGTCGGTCTAGGGAAACTGACCATGGTATGCTAGGGCACATGACCGATGTCGGTCTAGGTAAAACCGACATCGGTCAAGTCGGGGAGAGGTTAAAAAAGGAAATTTCCACTTTTTGTGGAATCATTTGTAATTTTCCAAATAGGATAAAATGACAGAGGAGAGAGGAAAAGGTGGAAAGCAACTGAGTGAGATGGAGAGATGAGTTGGTGAGCCTCATAGTGGGTGATCGGCAGGCGATAGGTGGGTCCATGAGATCTGTTTGATCGATTCGGTTGGTTGGAGGTGAGGAGGTCGGTTGGTGATGGCAGAGGTAGGAGAGGGATCGGGGGGACCACCGGTGTAGTGGCCTGATGTGCCACCATGGAGATGGAAGCGTGATGAGGTATGATTCAATCCCATTCCTTGTGTTGTGAGGTAGATTGGTGTATAGAGGTCGGGTGAGGGAAAATGGGTTTTGGGGGGAAAAGTGAATTTTGAATTTGGGAAGAAAAATTGGGTGTAATAGGAATGGGGAAGGGTGGATTTAGGTAAATGAGGGATGGGGAGGGGTTGAGGGGGGTTTTAGGTAGGAATGGGTGGGTAGTTAGGGAGAAATGGAGAAGTTTTGAGGAAATAGGGGTTTGGTGTCACGGATTTTGACTGCGACAGTGACCGACGTCGGTCAAGGGTTGGCCGACGTCGGTTGGTGTGAGCCAGTAAATGGTCACAGATGAGGTGACCGATGCTTGGTTGTGGTAGACCATGGGTGGTCGAGACAAACCGATGCCGGTCATAATTTGAAGGAAAATGGGCTTACAATGAGTGGGATGGGTGGGTGAGGGAGGGCAGGAGATAGAAAGGTAGGGTTTCCTAAAAATAGCTTGGTTAAGGGGGATGAATAGGTATGGTTAAGGTTTAATAATGTGATGGTTTGTTAGATGCAGGAAGAGATCAGTCTGCAGATGTGAGATAGGGTACCACCCCTACTTATGGAGGTGCGAGGGAGCATGAAAGTCAATGATTGGTGCCATGTTGTAGAGGTCAGGCCTGATTGGGGTCAGGCACTACCGGCACATAGTCTGGGAGCCAAGTTTGATGGTCACCCTCATCGACAGATGGGACTCGGTGACCAATACATTCCATCTGCCGATGGGTGAGATCACAGTCACCCTAGAGGATGTGTACAGGATCCTATGCAGTTACTGATAGTGGGGATGCAGGTGTATTCAATCTCCTCAGAGGCATCTGAGGAGTTGATGTTGACCATGTTTGGTGAGGGGCTGGTGGAGTTGAGGTTCCATAGCACCAGTATGAGCTACGAGATATGTACCAGGCCCATCCAGAGGAGATGAGGCTAGTGGTGTTGTTGATGGAGGTAGTCTGCTATTTTACACTACCAGATGTAGAGGGTGGGAGATTTCCATGATCATTGATGGGGGTTCTACATGATATGGTGGAGGACAAGACTCATTTTGCATGGGTGCCCACATTCCTGGTGTAGTTGTACAGAGAGCTATGGGCTTATGGGTGGCTACGGAGGTTCAACCTATGTTGCACTTTCTTACTACACTACTGGGTGTATGAGCACATTGTGTGTGTGCATCTAGTTAGTATGCCCCGAGCTGATGCATTTGAGCCAGGTTTGGTGTGGGTGGGTTACAGGTGATGGGTACCTACTATTGGAGAGTGCCGAGTGGCCAGGGTGACTCATGATGTAGCCTATTACTGGTTTACTAGAGGGGTTGTCTTGGTATGGACATCATTTGGAGGCCATATGTGGGTTTTCCATCATATAGGTAGATGGCCGATGAGCTAGATGGACTACAACTATTCTGATGGATAGAGGGGCATCATGCTGGAGAGCATGAGATGATACCCATAGATAGGGTCAGATGGTAGTTTGGGATGCCTCAGGATATACCCCCACCCTTCCCATAGTATAGGAGGGATGACGTGGAGAGGCCTCTGCCTCTACCATAGCCGACAGTGCCGACAGGGTAGGAGGAGCAGGTGATAGACCGATGATTGATGATGTTGGGGTTACTGATAGATACAGACAGTGGTGGGTCACACATTTACAAGTAGTACCACCGAGGCCAGGTAGCTAGATTTAGCCACCATCACTATTTAGAGGGACACCCTACAGGGGTAGGTGGCTACCCTGATTACACAGTTGAGGATAGTGCAGGGACAGTTGATAGGGTCAGAGGCACAGGTGGCCACTTTGCAGGCACAGGTGGCTACCCTACAGGCCCAGGTAGCATAGGGACAGGTACCCACATAGGGCAGAGATGGAGATGGGATATAGGTAGTCTGCCCTATAGGTGCAGGTTATAGGTTTGTAGGGCTAGTTGGCCACTGCACAGGCATAGGTTGTGGCCCTCCAGGCCTAGGTACAGGCACAGGGGCAGAGGTTGATGGCACCACCATAGGCTCAAGGGCAGGGTCCCACTTTACAGGTAGGGGCGGGGGCAAGGGTCCCATGGGATAGGTACAGGGTCAGAGGCGATGACACCACCATAGATAGTACCTATAGCTAGGTTGAGGGATGCCCTAGGTGAGGTGAGGTATTATCAGGATCTTTTGATGGCCACAGGGATAGATTTCCTATCCTATGGAGAGTATAGAGCATAACAGGCCTCGAGTGAGAGGACCAAGTCACACACCCACAATGTGGAGAGCACAGGGGGCCATCAAGCCCCAAGATAGGGTCAAGGTGAGGCTACCAGTTCATGGAGGCTAGCCCTAGGTGAGGTACAACAAGAGATCAGGCCAGGACCCATGGTGGGTGGTGAGATGTTAGTGGGATGTCGCATGGTAGTAGAGGAGGAGGAGATAGGTGAGACAGATATGGAGGATATCTAGTGGGGTGATGCCTGATAGCCGTATGTACCTCCTATTTTGTGTAGTTGTTTATTTTTGATATATACTAGCCTACATGACGAAGAGAGTGAGGATGTATATGAGATTTTTGAGAGTTTGGATCATATACCGGCCTGCATGTGAAAGATGGTGAGGTTGTATATGAGATTTTTGTATTTTTGATCATATATCCGCATGCGTGCCAAAGATGGTGAGGCTTATATGAGAGTATTTTGAGAGATATTTATTTGGTATCGATATTGTATGGATACACAATTTGTATGATGAGATGGATGATTTGTTGATGATGTACTTGTGTTGGTAGAATTTTATTGTTATGTATAGATGGATGGAAAATAGGTGTGTTTAGGCATGGTGGAGTCATAGGCATGGTAGGAGTCATGGCATGGAGTCAGGTTATGTAGGCATGGTGGAGTCAGGTTTTAGGCATGGTTGAGTTCAGGTGGTAGGCATGGTTGAGTCAGTCATAGTGGAGTCAGGTTATATGTAGGCATGGTTGAGTCAGGTTATAGGCATGGTGGAGTCAGGTTGAAGGCATGATTGAGTTAGTTTAGGCATGATTGAGTCAGGTTGATTTAGGCATGATGAGTCAAGTTGGTTTAGGTATGATTGAGTCAGGTTGGTTTAGGCATGAGGTAATGTCCAAGTTGTAGGTAACATGGGGGAAAAATGGTGATGTATATACATGTTATGGTTTTAATTTCCAAATATGTGCTATAGTGGAAATGTGAAAATGATAAATGAATGATTTGATGATGTAATAAAAATGTGTATTAATTGATGTTTGTTTGGTTTAATTTCCAGTTATTGATATAAAATGGAAACTAACTAGGGTAGAATGTGAATAGGAAAGTGAAAGGGGGAATTGGTTAGGGTAAAGAGTGGCTGAGCTAACCTCCAAGGGCCCCATGCCCTCGAAGTGTTGCCTACATAGTCCCAGTGAAAAGGGACCTCAGGCCGATGTAGTTCTCCCATAAGCTAGGGAAGATTATGATGAAGTAGAGGAATGGGTTGGTAGGTGTTAGGCCTGGTTGAATGTAGGTCATAGTGCATGATTGATTTTAGGTCATAGGTATGGTTAAATTTTTTTAAATATAGATGTCAATGATCTGGTCCTGTATAGGATAATCAATAAGTAATGAGGAAGGTAAATGGTAAGAAGTGGCAATAGAGCCGCTTAATTGATAAGAACCCTAATGAGTCTACTATACCCAAGATGGGCTCATGAACGTAAGACCCTAAAGGTGTTGCATAATGGACCATTCTAAGGGTGAAGACAGTCACATAATCACAAAATGTCACAGTTGTGGAAAGTCCCTTGAGTAAAGAGGAAATTAGGCTAAAAAGGCAAGGAGGTGAGAATGGGCGGTTTAGCGTAACTTAGTGTACGACAACATGTTTTTCTCAGAAAGAAACCCAGGATAAAAAATAGGCAAGTCCATGATGAAAATTTCATCATTTTCTTCATTTTTTTTGGTTTTTAATAGACTGATCGATGCGGGAAGTCTATGTGGGATGAGTAGATTGTCTCCTTGAGGTCTTCGTGAAGCTGATCGATGTGGGAAGCTTCCAGATATTTTTATTATATTTGTGAAATGACTTGATATAGCTTTCCTTCAAGGGAGCAGTCTATTTATAGTGGTGGAATTAGAGTGAAGAGATGTCCCTTTTGAGGAGTCATCTTTTGCTGGAATTTTGACTCAAGGAGTTGCATCCCTTTTTGTTTTGGATGTTTAAGTCATGGACAAGACTATAGAGGAAGGGTAGGTTCTTATTGGGATGAAAAAACCATAGTACACAGGAGTTAACTATGAAAGGGGTGGTTTTGAGTGATGAACGACCATGGGATTCCATCCTGGAGAAGATGAAAAGTATCCATGAGAATCATGCTATGAGTAGAGTCATGGTACACATATTGAAGATAAGGCTAAAAGGTGACGGGTAATCACATGATTCTTGTTTACTTGTGGATCCTCAAAATGGGTAATATGGAAGGTGGAAAACACTCAAGGGATGAGTGATCAACTGACAGAAAGTGGTATAGAACTTGATGTCAACAATAAAATGGTCAAAGATGCAAGGCATTAAGGGGCTTAGGTTCAATTTTACCTTTGAGTGAAGACAAATGATAAGCACCTGATCCATAGGCATGGGTAACGATATAGGGTCTGAGCTAATTAGGAGAAAATTTTCCCCATTTACTTTTCTCCTCTTTGGTTACATGTTGATTTTCCTTTAGGACGAGGTCACCGACCTGAAAGGTTCATTCGTGAACATGTTTTTCATAGGAACGTTTGATACATTTTTGGTAGATTTGGAGATGGTTAAGAGCATTGAGACAACGTTCATCTAATAACTCAAGTTACGCCAAACATGATCTTGGTGAAAGTCATCATCGTTGAGCATGTCTTGTAGTGAGATGTAGAGAGATGGAATCTGGACTTCGAGAGGTAAGACAACCTTGGTATCGTAGACTAGAGAAAAGGGTGTGGTAGTAGTCAAAGTGTGAATACTAGTGTGATAAGCCCACAAGGTGAAAGGAATGTGTGTATGCCAATCCTTCCCAGTATCATTGACTACCTTCATAAGAATTTTGTTCAAGGTTTTATTGGTCGATTCGCTTGACCATTGGTTTGCGGGTAATAAGGTGATGAGAAACTGAGTTGGATGCCAAAAGTGTCACATAGTTTGCATAGGGTTTTGTTTTTGAATTGCTTTCCATTATCAATGATGAGGCGGTGAGGAACACCAAAGTGAACAAATGATGTGATGGTTGATGAATTCACATATTTTCTTAGATTTTGTAGAAATGAGGGGAATGGCCTCTACCCATTTAGTGTAATATTCAGTAGCGGTTATGATCCATTGGTGGAATTTTGAAGAATGGGGGTTGATCTCACCAACAAGGTCTAAACCCCATTGAGAGAAAGGCCAAAGGTCTCGTGCGACCTGTAAGGCATGACTAGGTGTGTGATGGAGATTAGCATGTTGTTGGAATTTCACGCAACATTTGACATAATCACAACAGTCACGGTTTAGGGTTGGCCAATAATATCCCAGGTGAAGAATGTTTTACGACAGCTAAACCACTAAAGTGACCTCCAAAAATTCCATCGTGGACTTCCTTAATGGTGTAGGGAATTTCAGAACTTGTAAGGCATCGTAAGAGAATTTTGTCGAAGCTGTGCTTGTAAAGAAGACCACCCATGATGACATAATGAGAGACACTTTTAAGAAAGGCACGTTGTCCATTACGAGTGAGATCGGTGGGTAGAATGGAAAGGGAAAGATAGTCTACATATTGGCTTATACCAAAGGTCACATGGGTCAGGGGCAATGGTTCTGATGGAGTAGACCTCATGAGGTAAATAAGAGGGTGATTGTAGCCTTTGTATTGTGATAAATATTTTAGAGTCAGTGGTGAAGTAGGTATCTGAGAAGCCAAGCAAATTTATTGCCATGGTATCCAAATGTGGTCAAATGCTATTTTTGGTAGATCATGGGGTGGTTTGAAGTGTATAACTTAGTAAAAGGTGGTCAAAATTATGTCTATAAGTGATGCTTATAAGAAGCTTTTGAAGTATCTCATTACTATACACTGGTATATACCATTGACTTGGTTTAAGGGGAACAGACCAGCTGAGAATCACCAAAGATATTGATTGACTTAACATCTAAGGCATAAGTTGATCCTGGAGACCTGGTATCTCTTGAGTGCTTTCGTATTCAGTTTTGTTACTATATATTATTTGTACAATCAAAATCAGTTTTTGAAAGACAAAGGCATAGGTTCAAAATTGATCAAGAGGAATGAGGATAATACCAGCCCCACCCCCATGCTGACACTTTTGGATCCATCAAAGAAGAGTGTCATTTGGTAAGCAGGTTTGTCTAGGGAGAGGGCAGCTATAGACTCATCTAGGAAATCAAAGTTAGATGGTTGATTCCTGGAAATAGGTGCATCATCTAGTTGGTCAGTGATAGCCTGGCCCTTGATGGACTTTTGATGAATGAATTCGAGGTTGAGGTTGGCAAGAAGCATAAGTCAACGTGCAGCACATTGATGTTGATAGGGTTTGGCGTACATATAGTGTAGTGGGTCAATATTAGTAATGACAAAGGCTTTTTGGTTAGGTAGGTAATGGTGGAGTTTGGTGGCAATAAAAATAAGGCTAGGTAGAGTTTTTTCAGTGTGGGTATATCTAGTTTCATAGTCCAGAAGGGTACGGCTTATGTAATAAACCACTTTCTCTCAGTGTTGGTTGTCATGATGAGCAAGCATGGCACCTAAAGAATGGTCAGTGGAGTAAATATATAGGTAAAAGGGCTGGTCATCCTTAGGAGGAATGAGCACTAGTGGTTGAAGAAGGTATTATTTTAAGGCCTCAAAGGCTTTATGGCATTCATCATCCCATTTGAATGAAATGTCTTTCTTGAGAAGATGATGAAATGGTTGAAAACTGTTAGAAAGTTGAGAGATAAAATAATGAATGGATTGCAACTTACCTTGTAGGCTTCAAAGTTGATGAGATTAGTGGGGCGGAGGCATTTCCAAGAATAGCCTTGACTTTAACAGGATCGACTTCTATGCCACGCAAAGAAATGATGAAACCTAGGATTTTTCTGGAAAGTACCACAAAGACACACTTCTTTGGTTGAAAGACACACACAATACTTGATGAGATAGTCAAATATGACCTTAAGGATGGGAATGTGTTTGGTTCAATGTTTAGATTTGGCTGAGAATATCATCTACGTAATCTTCCAATATGTGATGCATGATGTCATGGAAGATGTAAGTCATGGCTCGCTGATATGTGGCACCAATGCATTTTTAAGGCCAAAAGGCATGACTCGATAGCTAGAAATTCCCCCAAGGGGTGATGAAGGCAGTCTTGTGTTGATCTTCTAGAGCTAGTAATATTTGATTGTAGCCCAAGAAACCATCCATGAGTGAAAAACATTTCATGGCCAGCGGTGAGATCAACTAGTTGGTCGATTCCTGGTAGGGGGAAATCATCTTTGGGAAAAGCTAGGTTGAGGTCACAGAAGTTATGTGAAAATGCAGAGTCCCCCTATCCACCTTTGTGACAGGAATGATGTTAGAAATCCATTGGGGATAGTCAATGGGTAGGATAAAGGAAACTGAGAGAAGACGTTGAAGCTCTTCTTTGACCATAAGAGTAATGGTGAGGATGCATTTTCTGTAGCTTTTATTTGATGGGTTTGGCATCAGGAATGGTTATGATATTGTGGACCATGATTTTTGGGTCAATACTGGGCATATCGGCATAGGACCAGGAAAACGCATTGCTATGGTCCTGAAGGAAAGAGGTGAAGATCTTCCTATTTAGTAACATCTAAGGATTGGCTGATATTTAGAATGTGTGGGTCGTCCCTAGAGTGTTAATGTTGATTTTGATGGTCGATTCATTCAACATGGTTTGTCATCTCAGAAGGTAACGAGTGGTGAATATAATAATCTTCTACACCCAGGTAAGTGATAATGGATTCATCATCCTAACATTAAATGACATTAATAGAAGGTGTATCGTCATTGAATCATGTTAGGATATAGGAGTGGGAGAGAAGATGGAGTCTCGCCATCATTTTGATAGGTCAGATGTCCTAGGTCCCAAATGGTGTTTTATGAAAAAAAAAGTTAGGAGGAATAGATTCGGGATCTATGGACTCCATGGGTGAAGATGGTAATGTGGGTGAATGAGGTGGGGAAGGTTTTCCATCCTAAATGAGGTCAATGCGAGCCTTCTTGGAAGGTGGTGTATAAAAACCAATGCCACTAAGGTCATTGTGTTTACAAGAGGTACAGGAAATGATAATATGGTGGCCTTGTTCATAAAAAATGAATCCCAAATCCTTTCCATACACATCTGGTGGAGGAAAGTGTGATTGAATCGGTGGTTACTGAGGGAGTGTAGGTCAGGTGAAAATGTTTGGGTTTACGATGGAGGTTTGGGTTTATAGTTGGCAATATCAAGTCACCCATATGTTAGATTAGTGCAGAAGGTGGGAAGGGCCATAAGGAAAAATTTCACCTATACGGATGTCATAACTAGGGTGTTGACACAGATTCCCATACTCTTATGGGGTGAGGAAAGTGTCGATATTGTATATGTGGTCTTCCCACAAGACTGAGGCATGTTAAAAAACATCTTGTAAGGGATCAGTAGTCAATATGTGGGTAATGGGGATAGATGACTGACTAGAAGATGGGGAAACATGTGAGATCATCAGTAGATGTCGCAGTGGTAGTAGTGATAGAAATATTTGATACGAGAGAGGTGGTGGCAGTCTTGGTAGATGGTTTTGTATGGGTGAAGGTGAAGTAGGGATAGTGGCAGATACCTTGATTGGTAAAAGCACATCATTGGGACAGGTATAGAATGTTACATTTATTGAAAGGAGATGGGTTGGTAGGGATTGTGTAATTATGTCTCTCATGTTCAAATTTGAGGTAGCAGTGTAAATTTGAAGGGACATAACCCATGGCATAGATACAAGGTTGGCCAAGTAATAGATTATACTGGAACTCCCAGTCTAGGACATATAAAAGTTCCAGGATAGTGTGGGGGACCCACGCATGGACATGGAGAATGATGGTACCCAGGGTATAGTTCATGGCTTCATTGAAGGAGCCCAACTTAATTAGGTTACCATGCATGTAATTGGTAGGTATTCACATTTGGTCATATGTATGGGAGGAGATGATGTTAATACTAGCACCACCATTTATCATAATGTGTCATATGCATATATTATCAATAAACACAGGATAAAAAAAGAGTGGGGTCGAGGTCGTCAGACTTGAGAAGGAGAGACTGATCTCTTCATCTGAAAATCTGAGGGTGGCTACTTGGCGAGTAGGTGGAGGCGTAGAGGAAGGCAGATGTCCTTATGTGAAAGAGGATATGTGGTGAGGGGTAATGATGGAGGCTACAAGTGCGTGGGGTCATTTGGTAAAAGTTCAATAGATTGAAGGACCTCCATAAGGGCTTCGACGATGTGACTCAATAGCCTTGGATGAGGTCATATAAAGAAATTTCAAGGGGGGATTGGTGCAGTTATTTTAGCATTGTGCGATACGTGACCCCCATCGGGAATAGGATATGGAGGACCTCGAATCGTGACTTTGGGTATGGGTGTGGATTGTATGTTGGGTATAAGGTTGGTTGATGAGCTAGTAACCTTTTCCTTGCCTTTGTCTTTCTAGGTGCAGGGGTAGTAATGTTGATCATGTTGATCTCGAAATCTTGGGGGTAGATCAAAGAGTTACGGGGGTGGGTATATTGGTCGCTAATTGGGTAATGGAAGAAGGTATGGGGAAATTGGTGAAGGAGAAACGGGGGTCCTCATCAATAACATTGTCATCCTCATCAAAATTTTCTTTGGAAGAGGACACAATTAGACAAGAGACACTTCTTAAAGCCTTATAGTTCTCTACATTGTGTCCTGGCACATGACGGTAGGCACAAATTTTAGTTTCATCAAAACCTTTTGGTCTGGATTTGATCGGGTCATAAGGTATAAGATGTGGTAATGTGTTTACAGAGGTTTCGAGGATATTGGTTAAGATTTTGGTGTAGGACCTTGCTGAATGGATTGCAATGGGAGGTGAGTGTGGGTATTGGGTATAGGTGTAGCTAATTGTGGAGGAAGAGGATTTACAAGAAGGGTAATGGGGTGGTCCACTTTTTTGGTGTGTAGAGTGGTCTTAGGTCTTAGTTGCATCTACTTGGGTACGGGCATGGTAGAAGAGTTGACGATGGAATATTTGGTTGATTTAACTACCTTATTAGGAGTGTAGCGTATGTTCTATCTTTAGGTTACACCTTTTTGGGCAAAGAGTGGCACAGTTGGTGTGGGATGTAGAGGGAAAATTAGATGGTGGAAGAGGATGGGTTACCCACGAGGGTAAATACGAGTTGCTATGTAGGTGGTCATTGGTAGAGATCACATGGAAGGTGCTGAGTGGAAGAGAGGGGAATTTCATGGGTAGTGAAGAATTTATGGATGGTAGTGGTGGTATGGGTGGTAAGAAGGTTACGGGTGACAATGGAGGTTGTGTGGATCCCTTGGGTATATTACAGGTTCATGATGATGAGGTGGGTTGCTACATTCTTGGTTTACCGGTGGAAAGAGGTTGCTTGGCCAGGGTTGAGGGGTGAGGTCCTAGGATGGACGGAAAGGGTGAAGGTGACAATGGTGTGGTTGGCAAGGTTGGTGTATGAGGCCTAGGAGGTTGGGTCTTCTTTTTAGGGGCTGGAATAAGTTTAGTGTTGGTTTGGGAAGATGTGGCTAAATCTAATTTGATGGGTGGGTGAGTAAGATTCGATGTCGGCATAACCCCTAAGGTAGTGATGGGTTTAAGTAAGGGAGATGATATAGGCATGGAAAAGTGTTTCGGTGTAGATGTATGTTGGGTTGTGGGAAGAGGTGTGTGTTGGGATATGGGTGGTGACATGGAAGGTATTACAATAGGCATGGTTTTGTTTGGTTTTTTCATTCGAAACACTTTTGGATATATTGTGGAGGTGTCAGTGAGTGACAAATACATTGGGGTTGAAGCAGGAAGTAGAAGACATCCACAAAGTAAGGCTCTATCAACATGATCCAGGCGATCGTCCAGGAGTGAAAATGGTACTGTTGTAAGCGGGTCTGATGTGGATCGAGTAGAAATCCCTGTAAAATGTGTTTGAGACACAGGGAAATGGCTAGCTTCAGATTCTGTGGGTAAGAGAGTTGAAAGAAGATCAGCGGGATCTTGAAGGTCTGATGGTAAATGGTCATCTAAAGGAAATGGTATTTCTACATGATCCTCTATGGGTAGAGGAGAGGATGGGCTAGATGATTTTGACTCTCCTTGTGATGATGTTGACCCTGCATAGAGAAAACCAGAGAAAACTTGTTCAGATCTTGTAAATTGGTTGCAAAAGGACTCAACAATGGAGTGATGGGGGTTGAGAAAGATTAAATGACCCTATGAAAAAATAAATGACTTTGTTGAGCCATTTCCATATCTTAATCCATTTTTCAAGTTACAGGTAGACTCAATAATGGAATAGTAGGGTCAAAAAAGAAGGGGTAGTGCCACAGAGGAACTAGGAGCAAGAAGGGGAAAAATGGTGAAGTTTCAAAGTTTTTCGGGCTCGAAACCATTCAGGAAAGAGTCCAAAATTGACGAAGTATGGAAGAGCCAGCGAAGAGATCCATATGTTCTAATGAAACTTCTCCAAAGATAAATCCATAAAGGTAGGTTCAAACAAGCATCACATCTCCATGTGTCCCAAGCCGAAATGGAGGTAAGGTCAAATGGTCAATAGAGTCAAAAGGTAGACAAGGTGTGTCTAAAAAATTGGCTAAGTATAAAGTGCAAGTAGAGGTTGCTATGTGTCAACTCGGTGCATCTCCAAGAGTTAGTCCAAAGATGGAGACCAAAATGTGAGTGAGTTCTCCATGTGGCCTAGGGTCCAAAAAAGATAAAAGGGACCGTTGAAAAATCCATAGACCTGCAGAGGCTGCCAAGTGTCAACTCGACACTCCTTCAAAGGAAAATTTTGAATTTGGCTTTCAAGCGAGCACGGTGCCTCCACGTGTCCAACCTAAAAAAGGGGGTAGAGTCGGTTGAATAGTCAATACATGGGGTAGGCTAGCGGAGGCTACCAACTGTCCAAATGGCACTAACTCAAGGATTGAATTGAGAAAGGGAAGCCCAAACGAGCACCAAACTGCCGCATGTCCCATGTTAAGAGATATGACCCCACCAAGAAAAAGACCTAGCCAAAGACATATAAATTAGGCAGGAAGCAGAGGAAATGCCATGTGGGAAGCCTAAACTAGTAGCGCTAAAGTGGGCCATCGGAGGAAAAGATAAATCACGAACCCGCGAACCCAATTTCACCCTAATCTGGCTACCACATGCCCCGTATTAAAAAGGAGACCCATTTTTCAAAATGTTTTCCCACCCATTTGTATGGACCCGATACAAAATTTGAAGGGTCATATCTTTCAACTCAGGGCTCGAAATATTTCAAATCTTACACTATTGGAAGTGTCTCAACATCCTCTATGCCATGGAAAGAAAAAAATCATTTTTTCAGGTCTTGGTAGGTGGAAAATGGAGAAACCTCTTTGGGTCTTTAATGTAGGATCTTCTTACCTCAACAACTAGATCAGATTAGATCTGCTCCACCATTTCTTCCTCCTTCAAGGTGCCAAACCAAAGATTGATACAGTCAAGAAATAATTGAGGCAGATTTTGTCAGAGGCATTAACAACAGTGGTTGAGCTTCAACCTAATTTTCCCATTTCTCTCTCTTTCTTCTCTCTAATCGAGTCTACAAATACCGGGTCGGGACTCATTGTAAAGGGTTGGACATTATTTCATTTTGCAGGCTCCCCTTTTCTTCTAGTGAAGGAATTCGTGGAGTTCAGGCCTTCCATTAAAATTGCAACATGTTTCTCACCTCCTGGCTATTTTTGTAATGCATTGTATCAATCTGTAGAGTAATAAAATATGTTTGTGATCAATTCTAGATCCTTTCTATCTCTTTTACTCACATCTGGTCTTTCATTACAAATCTAGTTATATGTACTTGATTATTGTATGTATTTCATTGGTTTGTGTCTATAAAAAAAAATAGTGTTCATCATTCCTTCGATGCATCACCTTATAGTTTAATCATTTCTTATTTCTTATATTCCTTTCATCCCTATCTCCTTGGCAAATTTTAGATTAGGTATAGAGATAGATCCTCTGCAAGTTCTCACGTATGCACCTAAATAGAGGAATAAGGAACTAACCTTTAATCTAGAGAGTTTTTCCATTTGCAAGGTCCCACACCTTGGGGAAAGTTCAATGTTATGTGGATCACACCAAATGACTCTACCTTAGAAAAGCAGATCTATAGAAATCATTTGGGGTTTTGTGATTTTGCACTAACAGTTTTGGTGCGCCCAGTGGGATAGAGAAGTCTCCATCTTATTATAGTAAGATTGATGTGCACTTGCTGTGATTTTAACTTTGAAGAAGTTTTAAAATTGTGCATTTGGCAACTCCAAAAGAAACAAATCCACTGGTTTCATGGGAAGGATACAAACAAGGTCTAGAACGAGAGAGGAAGGAAAGTTTGTACATATATACTTGTCTCTAGACAGAAGGAAAATATGAAGAGCCCAAAGGTCTCCATCTCCCCCAAACAGAGCCTTATCAACACCTATTCTTAGTAGGTCATTCTTTCAAACAAGATGGGTACTCAGGCTGATTAGAATGACTTAGCCAAATCCTTATGTCAACTTCACGAACAACATCCCACTCACCTTGAATGCACAAAATCTGGTCCTAATTGTAGCATTATAGAGCATCTCATATTTCACTGGGGAAAACTATACTTCTCCTAGTGACCATGTCCACGATATTACAAATGTCTGTACAATCAATGAGATCCATGAGATGGATATTGTAGTCAAGTTGCTAGCCTCTTCACTCAAAGGTAAACCTTCACAATGGCTCAGGAGCCTTGAAGCAGGCTCTATTCAAAACTGGAACTAGATGTGTATAGCTCTTCACAACCATTTTGGAGAAAAAGGTGATAACTTGTCTTTGTTGGAGTAACTGACAACAATCAAGAGAGCCCCAAATGAGCAACTAATGGATTTCAACCTTAGATTTCAACAGACCTAGGAAAGGATTCCAATAGTAGTAAAACCCACTAATGAAGGTGCCTTCTTATACTTTCTTCGAGCTTTAAATTCTGATATTTCTTTGATGACTCAGTCAATGAGAGGCACGACCTTACCTGAAGCCTATATCCTTTCCATATGGGATGAGAATGTTTTGATTCAGGCTAGCAAACTCACTCCTAGGCCATCCATGCCTATGTACCCTAAGTTAGGAAACCCAGGTACTAGCCAAATCCCCACATTAGCCCCTATACCTATTCCCAGGAGTCAAATCTCAGCTGAAGCCTACACCTCATCATCTAACACTTCAAAAGAACTCTAGGAAGTCATGAAACAACTTCAAAACCTATGGAATGAGTTAGTAACCATCAAAAGGTAGTAAGCTTAGAGTTCTAGGCTGTATCAACCCTAGGCTTAGTATCAGGCTAAACCCTAGTATCAACAAAATAGACCACTATCTCAGGTTGTAAATCAAAGTCAAAACCAAGGATAGCCTCAAGCTGCTAGGCTTTTCAGGTCATATGATCCAAACACAACTTCAACATCAAGGGAATTGGTTCTAACACAAAACAACATGGCACAAGAATATGATTGGTGCTTCCCATGTAATCAACCACATAACTAATCAATGTGCTTTAATGGTGCACTAAATCAGGACTTGATGGCGCAAACCAGTATGGTGTCACAAGAACCTTGCCAAGAAGGAGATCAGAAGCAAGGGGCTCAGCAAGAGGGATCTCTAAGTGATACTATGCTTGTCAATTGGAAAGTTGAGGACTTATGTGGAATGAATCAGTTCCCTTCTCAAAGTGTAGTTGTCAATACATGGTCCAAAAGGAGAAATATTGGAGAAGGTGAACCATTGAACTCAGGTAACCCTCAACCTTCCATCACTCCACAAGGTTTTGGTGCTCTAAATACAACTCCCAATGTGCAAATTCAATTCAATATACCTTCCAGACCTACTCAGGCACCGGTTATAACAACCCAGCTACAAGAGAAAAATTTGTATGGGAAGGGGTAGTAAATGGATAGATCATTCAACATCATTGAGCAAATGAAGAAGACAAGTGTGAACATTTCACTATAGGAGTCATTGGCCATTCCAGGGTAGAGGGATCTATTGCAGAATGCTATACAAAATTGGTCAAGCTCAAATCACACCCCTAACCAGCAACAGAAAGTGCTTACCAATAAATATCAACATGGGGAAAATCATCTAGAACAATAAGGTAAGTACCAAAGACCTCCTCCATTCTATGTTTCATTGATTATTTGAGACAAATTGGTGCACAATTGTATGATTGATTCTGAGGCAAGTAGTTCTATAATGCCCAAGTAAATAGCTGATCAGCTGGGTCTCCAATATGAAGTCATCTCTAGAGGGGTGGTGTAATTAGATGGGATAGTAGTGATAACTATTGGAATCATCAAGAATCTGAGCCTCACTCTACATGCCTACCCCAATGTGACTATTTTACAAAACGTGTCAATCATAGATTTGCCACCACATTTTACTTTGTGTTTGTCCAAGGACTTCACTGCCAAAATTGGAGGATATCTGTCTACTAATTGGTCACATATGCTCTTTAGAACAAGGTATGGGGAAAATCACACAATCAGATCTGAGCCCATTGTTGATTATCATATTGAATCTTATGCCAACTACTCAGCTTTTGATCAAAAATACCTCCTAAGCACTGGTGAAGTAGATACCAAGGTGGGATGCATCTTAGACTTGACTCTCAATGAGTGGACCAACAAAAGACATTCTTTTGACCCCTATAAGGAGATGGAAGAATCTAAGCTAGGTGTCTATTGTCTACATGAAGAGAATCATCCTCTTCCTAACCTAATGAAGCCAAAATATAAAGATGAAAATGAGGTATGACAATTATTATTTGATGGCTCAAGGAGTAGATAAGGAGCTGGAGGAGGAGCTATGACCCCAAAGGTATGAAATATTATCCATCCTTCATATTTTAGTTTACCTGCTCAAATAGCACTGTTGAATATGAGGCTTTGGTCCATGGTCTTCATTGGGAAAGGAATCTAGGAATCAAGAACTTGCAAGTGTTTGGTGATAGTGAACTGGTTACCAAACAAGTCAGAGGACTTAATTTTGTCAAGAATTACCCGCTCAAGAACTACAAGAGTAGTGTATGGGATATCATGGAGGATTTCGAGGCCTTCAACATTGTGTCCATACCCAGGAAGGAGAACGAAGCTGTTGATAAGCTTATAGTAGTTGAAGCAAAGTTTGATGTGGTCGACATCATCAAAAGAGACAAAGAGCAACCACATGTCCATATAGTTGTGAGCCAGCAGTGCCAGATAACAACACATGCTGCCCGGTGTTTGAGAATGATCAACAGATCATTAATTTTTTGCAAGAAGAAGCTAAATTCTCAGCTAGAAATCAAAGTAGATTAGAATAGTAATATAGGAATTAAATAGTATAGATACATACATACAATCTTCCCAAAGGCTTAGTGACATTGGATTCTATCTTCAATCCTAATTATCATTTTAGAAAAGAGAAGGCTAACATACAGATCAAAGGAGAAAATTCAGAGTCAATCCTAATATGAGAAGGCAAAACACTTCAAATCGGAAAAGTGGCCACCGAGTAAGAAAGGTGTGAATTCATACAAATTTTCCAATAATTTCCATATGTATTTTCTTGGAGCTATGAAGACCTAAGAGGGTTCAATCCAAAGCTATCATAGTACACAATCAAACTAGAGCTAGCTGCTCAGCCCATCAGGAAAAAGAAGAGACTAGTCAATCCACACATTGAGCCTCTGATGAAGAAAGAGATGAACAAGCTGATAGAGGAAAGTATCATATTTCCAATCAAACACTCAAGTTGGGTTGCAAACCTGGTCCCAGTCAGGAAGAAAAATGAAGAGATTAGGTTGTGTGTAGATTTTCAAGACTTGAATAGAGCTTACCTCAAAGATCACTATCCACTCCCTTCAATGGAGTAGATCTTGCAAGTGGTGTCTAGATCAGAGAGATTCTCCCTCCTATATGGCTACTCAGGGTACAACCAGATCATGCTGAAAGAAGATGATCAGTTCAAAACAACTTTCACCACCAAATGGGGCACTTATGCCTAAAAAAAATTCCATTTGGATTGTCCAATGCTGGAGCTGCTTTTCAAAGGGCAATGGATATGGCATTCAAAGGGATGATCAACAAAATAGTACTGATCTATTTAGATGACATTACGGTGTTTTCCAAAAATTTAGCAAACCTTCTTTTCCACCTAAAGTAGGTGTTTTGAATATTCAGGAGTTTTGGGGTATCATTAAACCCTAAAAAATGCATATTCTTGGCCCATGAGGGTAGGCTTCTAGGCCATATTGTATCCAAGGAAGGATTGGAAATTGACCCGAAGAGAGTTGAGGTAATAAGAGCATTGCCATTACCAAGCCACAAGAAAGCTCTTCAAAGCTTCCTGGGAAAAATCAATTTTGTCTGTGGGTTTGTACCAAACTTTGCTGCCCTTGTTAAGCTAATAATGTTGATGTTGAAGAAGAGCTTAGCATTCAGGTGGACAGCTGAAGGAAAGGCAAGATTTGAGGCCATCAAAGAAGTTATATCACAAGCCCCAACTCTCATGAATCCAGATTTCTCTAAACACTTCATATTGTATGCCTTTGGTGGCAGTGACACAATTTCTGCAATCTTAGTTCAACAAAACAAATAAGGTACAAAACAACCAATTTCTTTCTTCAGTCAAGGTCTGGAAGACTATGAAGTGAGATACTCCATCAAAAATCAAGTCCTAGCATTAATCAGAGGATTAAAGAAGTTTAAGCATCTGGTTTGAAATGATAAAATCTAATTGTTGGTCTCCCATGCGGGAGTTAAAGAATTCCTTCTCAGTAAGGATATGAATGAAAACCATGCATGATGGATCACTCGTGTCATGGAATATGACATTGAGATCAGGGTCACTAAGCTGGTCCATGGGAAGGGGTTGTGTAAACAACTAGCCTCAGGTCAACAAGACGAAGCAAACACTCGAAAGGAGGTTGCCTTTCATTCTACATGATAATCAAGAGGAAGGAAATGATGATGTACCTACTCCTTGTTGGACTCAAGACATGGTGCACTTCCTTCAAACATGCATGTGTCCTTATGGGATGATTAAAGAAAAAAGGAGACATTTCAGACTAAAGGACATCCCATATGTTCTTATTGATGGTGTCTTGTTCAAAAGAGACGTTAATGGCATTTTGCTGAGATGCATTGAGATAGATCAGATTGAGAGAGTGTTACAAGAATTACATGTTGAAGCAGATGGAGGCCATTTTACTCTAAGGGTGACAAAACTCAAGATCATGAAGGTGGGTTATTATTGGCCCAAAGTGTTTAGTGACTTCTATTACACCCAATTTTAGTCAACCAACCTTTCATGCAATGGGGCTTGGACTTCATTGGAGTCATCAATCCAAATTCAATCCTAGGCCATAAATGGATTCTAAAAGCAACAAACTATTTCACCAAGTGGGCCGAGGTAGTGGCACTCAAGGAAGTTAACGAGTCTAGTATACTAGATTTCTATGAAGGGATAGTGACCAGATTTGGAGTGCCAACAACCATTATATTAGACAATGCATTGGCATTCATAGGTTCCAAGATCATAGGATGGTCTGTTAAGAACGATACTTACTTGAGCACTTCATCAAACTATTACCCTCAAGGTAATGGCTAAGACGAGTCTACAAACAAAAACCTGCTAAAGATCATTAGAGGAACTCTTAATGAAAATCAGAGAACCTGGCATACAAAGCTCAAATCAGCCTTATGGGATGATACGATAACACCCAAGAGATCTACAGGTAGCTCTACATTCAAACTCATCTATGGGAAAGAGGAAGTGTTGCCTATATCACTTGAGTTGCCAACATTGGAGCTCGTGAAACAGCTAGAGATGTCTGAATTTGAACCGATGGAGGTCAGGTATGCAGAGCTGATATAATTGGAATAAACCATAGAGCATGTAATATAAGCAATAGAAAAGGATCAGACCTCAATCAAGAGATGATTTGATAAGAAGGCAAAAGCAAGGACCTTCCAGGGAGGAGACCTAGTTTTGAAATGGAATGCAGTTCAGCAAAAACTAGGAAGGCATTCCAAGTTTGATGCCATTTGGAGTGGCCCTTACATGGTCACAGGATGTAAGAGTAGCAATGCTTTCTAATTTTCTATGTTAGATGGTGAGGAATTGTAGATTCCAATAAATGGAATCTATCTTAAACATTGCTACTATAAGGGAGGTTATTACCTTGTACATATTAGTTTAATTCCTTTTCCTCTAAGTGCTTGTGCACATTATCTTGTTGTAGTTTAGGTTTCTTTTATCCTAAGTGTTGTGCACACTCTGCATGTTTTGTTTGGAGCATGTATGATTTAAATTTTTTTATAAAGTTGTGGTGTTGTTTTTTTGCTCTTATGCAGTCCATTCAAAGAGACAAATGAAGCCCCGGTTCAAAACAATTTTCTACTCTTAGAAACCTTCATTTTGAGATTTCTTATAAAAATCAAGAGTGCAAACAACCATTCTCGTGAATCAGAAGTATAATCAGTATTAGACCGTCATTCTTGACTCCATGCCCAACAAATATGACAATGAAATTGGTCTTTTAATCTAGCAGGTAGATACCCCTATGAGTTGCCAAATTGTTATCCATATTTATCCCCCCGGGAAAAATATTAGATCGGCCACAACCTTGTATAGAGAAAACCTGAGAAAACTCATTCAGATCTTGTAAATTGGTCGCAGAAGGACTCAACAATGGAGTAGTAGAGGCTGAGAAAGATTAAATGACCATGTGAAAAAAGAAATGACTCTGTTGAGCCGTTTCCATGTCTTAATCCATTTTTCAAGTTACAGGTAGACTTAACAATGGAATAGTAGGGTCAGAAAATAAGGGGCAGTGCTGCAAAGGAACAAAGAGCAAGAAGGGGAAAAAATGGTGAAGTTTCAAAGTTTTTCGGGCTTAGAACCATTTAGGAAAGATTCCAAAATAGACTAAGTATGGAAGAGCCAGTGGAGAGAGCCATATGTCCTAGCGATGCTTCTCCAAAGATGAATCCATAAAGGGAGGTTCAAACAAGCGCCACATCTCCATGTGTCCTAAGCCGAAACGGAGGCAAGGTCAAATGTTTAATAGAGTAAAAAGGTAGACAAAGTGGGTCTAAGAAATTGGCTAAGTATAAAGTGCAAGTGGAGGTCGCCAAGTGTTAACTCGACACATCTCCAAGAGTTAGTCCAAAGGTGGAGACCCACATGTGCGTGAGCTCTCCACATGGCCTAGAGTCCAGAAAAGATAAACGTGACTGTTGAAAAATCCACAGACCTACGGAGGCTGCCAAGTGTCAACTCGATGCTCCTTCAAAGGAAAATTTTGAATCAAGCTTTCAAGCAAGCACAGTGCCTCCACGTGTCCAGCCTAAAAAGGGGGCAAAGTCGGTTGAATAGTCAATACATGGGATAGGCTGATGGAGGCTGCTAAGTGTTCAAATGATGTTAATTCAAGGATCAAATTGAGAAAGGGAAGCCGAAACGAGTGCCAGACTACTGTGTGTCCTATGTCAAGAGATATGACCCCGCCAAGCAAAAAACTTAGCCAAAAACATAGAAATTGGGCAGGTAGCGGAGGAAACACCACGTGGTAAGCCTAAACT
Source organism: Taxus chinensis (assembly GCA_019776745.2). NCBI lineage: Eukaryota > Viridiplantae > Streptophyta > Pinopsida > Cupressales > Taxaceae > Taxus > Taxus chinensis. The sequence continues at coordinate 1,044,825,195 of CM034146.1, read as the reverse complement.
AGCAGTGCTAAAGTGGGCCATCAGGGAAAAGATAAATCACGGACCCACAAACCTGATTTTTCCCTAATCTTGCTGCCACGTTCCCCATATTAAAAAGGAGACCCATTTTTCAAACTGTTTTGCTACCCATTTGTACAGACCCTATACAAAATTCGAAGGGGCATATCTTTCAACTTAGGGCTCAAAATATTACAAATCTGACATCGTTGGAAGTGTCTCGACGTCCTCTATGTCATGGAAAGATAAAAAAATCATTTTTTTAGGACTTGGTAGGTGGAAAATGGAGAAACATCTTCTGGCCTTTAAGGCAGGATCTTCTTGCCTCAACAACTAGATCGGATTTGATCTACTCCATCGTTTCTTCCTACTTCAAGGTGCTGAACCAAAGATTGATACAGTGAAGACGAATTTGGGGCAGATTTTATCAGAGGCATTAATAGCGGTGGTTGAGCTTCAACCTACTTTTCCCACTTCTCTCTCTTTCTTCTCTTTGATCGAGTCTACAAATACCCGGGTTGAGACTCATTGTAAAGGGTTGGACATTATTTCATTTTGTAGCCTCCCCTTTCCTTATAGCAAAGGAATTCATGGAAGTCATGCCTTACATTAAAATTGCAGCATGTTTCTCACCTCCTGGCTATTTTTGTAATGCATTGTATCAATCTATAGAGAAATAAAACATGTTTGTGATCAATTCTAGATATTTTCTGTCTCTTTTGCTCGCATCTAGTCTTTCATTACAAATCTGGTTATCTGTGCTTGATTATTGTATGTATTTCATTGGTTGTGTCTATCAACAAAACGAATGTTCATCATTCCTCCAGTGCATCACCTTGTAGTTTAGTCATTTCTTATTTATTATATCCCTTTCATCGCTATCTCCTTGGTAAATTTTAGATTAGGTATAGAGATAGATCCTCTGCAACTTCTCACGTATGCACCTAAATACAGGAATAAGGAGCCAACCTTTAATCTAGAGAGATTTTCCATTTGCAAGGTCCCACACCTTGGGGAAAGTTCAATGTTATGCGGATCACTCCAAATGACTTTGCCTTAGAAAAGTAGATCTATAGAAATCATTTGGGGGTGCTATGATTTTGCACTAATAGTTCCTCTCTGGGTGGAGGAGTAGATGAAATTGGTTCCTGTGTAGGTAGGGGGGCTTGGGATAAGATTTCATCTATGGAAGGAACATGAGGCAATTAGGAAGTAACTGGTATGTCATTGAAAATAGTGTAGACCTCACGCAGACATTTCTATCATTAGTTGAAGTATCACCATAGCTTGGTTGGAAGATGGGGCATGATTAGGGAATGGACTTCTTAAAGATATTTAGGTTTTGGTTAGTGGGTGCATTCAGGATCATCCAAGACTAGATCTCCATTGTCTAACATTTATTGGATGATATTCTTGAAGGTGATGCAGTTATTGTCGCTATGACCTTTGACACGATGATAGTTGACAAAAGTCATGTTATTTATACCATGCAGGCATTGGGTGCTCAGGGTCAAAACTATTGTGTGGTTTTATAGGTGGAAGGGTAATGACACCAGATTTAATAAGATTTTCCAAAACAGAAGATCATAAGATTTTCTCCTATCAAATTGTACTTTCACTATTCTCATTTGAACTAGAAATATTGGATAGGAGATAGATTAGAAGGAGGTTTGTCTTGGGTTTTATTGATGTGGGAGGGCCTAGCCTTGAGAACTACAGCGTTGGCAGATCCTTTAGGTTTTGAATAGTTGTTTTAGGGATTTCGAAGATGAAGAAGCATCATTTGATTTGAACATGATGTTCTTGTTACAGAAGTTGAATTTTATTCTCTTCGATAACACAAATTTCTAATTTCTTGTGCCATGGTGAATGCCTCGTCAAAAGTGAAAAAAGGTCTACACCTATATGGTTGGTGAGATGTGTCTATTGCAAGCCTAAGTAAACAACTCTATGAGTTCAGTTTGAGGTAATTGAAATGTGAGCTGGTTAATTAGGCTGCACCAATGAGCAACAAAGTAAGTGATAGAATCGTTTTCATATTGTCGTGTGGAGTAAAGATCAGTCATGGTGACTTTATTAACAATGTTGATCGAGAAGTGGTCTAAGAAGGCTTGGGCTACTTGATTAAATGAGTAGATGGAATTTCTGAGTAGTCCACTGTACAAGTCCAATGTAGGTCCTGTCAAGGACATCAGGAAGTTCCATAAGAGTAAAGCGTCATCATGAGCGATGAGGGTTTAACACCCATGTTTGAAAGACTGTAAATGTTGCTACGGGTCTTATTTACTATTGAAACTGTTGAATTTTTGCATTTCCCAATGTACAGGGTATGGGTGAATAGGAATGGATGGATGAATGGGCTCATTACATATTTTTTCGTAGGTGAGAGAATTATGTGAGCCAGAAAGTAATGCTTCTAGTGTCTGCATCCTTTCCATCATTAATTTGATGAGGTCATGGGGAGGTTGTGATGGAAGGGCTCCTCCTATGGCATAAGAGGGCTGGTACTGAACATGTGATGTGGGTGGCATTCCAGTGTATAGAAGTGCCGAATAGGAAGGTTGAGAATAGGGGATTGACATAGAGGGCATATAGCCAGAATGAATTTTGGATGAGATAGGGGGCTGTTGATAATACATATATGTAGGTGGGGAAGTTGCAGTGACTCTAGTAGCAATTGGGGGAAGAGACTGCGTGATGGAGAGGACAATATTATGGAATGGAGTAGGGGTCACCGACACCATGGGTGGTTGTGTTGCAATTGGTATCTATGAGACAATGGGTGCGGATGGGGTTATGGTCTGGGTGGTCAATGAGGGGAAAATAGATACTACTGGGTGTGACTGATACTACAGATGCAACGGTCATAATGGGTATGGGGCTTGGCTGTGAAACCATTGGGGGTAAAGTAGGTGAAGGTAACACTAAACTAGTATGGGCTGATGCAGAAGTGGGGATAAGGGTAGGAGAGATGAATATAGGCATGCCATATATCAACTGACATGAGGAGTCCCAGAGTGGAAGAGTGGGAAAGGTAGAACTATAAGGCCGTGGGATTTTGATCGAGGAGCCGTACAAATTCCTCATCACCTGCAGAAATGGTGGTAGGCAGGGTTGCATCCATGGGTGATAAGACAGAGGGTGGTGAAGGACTAGATGGGAGTGGTTGACAACTAACGTGGAATATAAGTGCATTAGCTTGGTTGCGATTCAACACCATGTGAATGAATGTATATCAGAGTGATGTTTTATCCTACAGATGACACAGAGAGTAGCAGTAATGAGAAAATAAGTGTTTATAGGTGGATTTGGGTAATGTATTAGTTGAGAATCAGCACATAGGGTAACCGACATCTGGTTATGGGTGACCGATGACTGGTTCAGGTGTAACCAAGGCCGGTTACTGTGAAGAAAATTACACTTTGATAAAAAGGGGTAAAAACTGATGAATGTCAGATAGATAAGCTATATGATTGACCATTTATGAGAGTATAGAGAGTACAGAGACTTAGAAAAAACTCAAAATCAATGAAGAAGATGAGAATATGTGTCTCTTGGGAAAGCTAACCAAAAGGACAGGGAACCAATGGTGGTTAGGTAGAACCAATGACGGTGAGATGTAAACTGATGTCAGTGAATAAACTGATGCTAGTTACTGTGAAAATTAGAAAAATGTAGAAAAATAGATTGTTGTGAACTGAGATCAGAGGAATAATCAACCCAGAATCCTGGAGATGATATAATGAGGTCCTAACACACTTAGAAGAAGTCAGAATACTCCAACTATGATTGTGGAGTGTGCAAGGTGAAAAAGAATGGAAAAATGGAGAAACGTATCCTCACACCTCAAAATGCACGTCAATCAAATGCTAAAAAACATGTATCTAACAAGTGATTTTTAATGTGTTGAGCTTATGCTATTTAGAAGACTGACTCATGAATTTAGAGTAGAGTTTTTGGTGAGGAAGGCTTCCTACGAAGAAGGATATCTAAAAGGAGAGGTTTCAGGTTATGTTATGGTGGGGGCGAGCCATCCTCTGAGGTAATGACTGGACAGAATTAACCAGCTGGGTGTGCACTATAAATCCACTGATCGTGTGATCATTAACAACTTGTTCTGGGTGAGATGTTGTTTAAGAAGATGTGTATTTTTTCAATTTTGTGTAGTTTGGTAGAAGAAGAAGAAAGAGAGTGCTTTTTTATGATTCTTTGTGTCAACCATCAGCTGGGCATGACTTCCAACATATAGGTTTCCATCATTTTAATGTGAGATAAATGTAGCATACAAGGATGAAATGCAACTGATTTTAAACCCAAATCAACAAATTACGTTTGATGAAGCAAATGATGAACAAGTAGGAATGTGCTCTTTCACTACTTATGTCAATGCAAAAAAGAAGAAACGGTTCATTTTAAGCACCAGAAAATAGATGTTGTTTTAGACAATTAGAAGAAGAGAATTATTACCAGGGAAAGAGATTTAGTGTGAATACATTTAGAAAGTAAACAAACACACCATATTTACCTAGGAATGAAGAAAAATGCAAGGAACCCTAGATGGGTCCCACCGGGCATGCCAAAATGTTTCACCATTTTCTTTATGTTATTGAGATGAAACAGATAAGGTTTATGGGCTGAGGAGGAATACTTGTTTATGTTGGTCATTTGATGGTTGTTGTGCACATTCTGACTTCTCAATCCAATGTTGACTGTGAGAGCTTCCTTTTGGCTAGGAGGAACTACCTAAAATAGAAAACAAGACCACAAAAGAAGAGTTAAATAATATATGACAGTGGACTGCCTAGCGTGTGCTAGATCTGAGAAGTGTGATACTCCCTAGATGGCTGTCAATCCACTGTTTAAAACAACTTAATGTGAGAAATACAAAAATTCCTACTGTAGTTGATATGATTTAGGTATTTTAATCAAGCACAATAATCAAATCTAACATAACAGGCTAGGCTATAGTCAGATTTGAAGGGTAGGTAGGTGTCAGGGTGTTGGAACTGGTCAAGGTCAGGTTCTGGGTTGTTTAGGTCACTTGGTAGAAGGTTAGGTTGGCTCTATGTTATTGGCAAAGGTATGAAACATAGAGACCGATGTCAGTCTGGATGTAACCCACGACGGTTTATAAGGAACTGACAGATGGTCATGGGTAACCGGCGTCGGTAGGGTCAGGGTGAAAGGAACTCAATGAGATCTTATTGTGGGGATTGAACTGAAGCTAAATAGAGATGGAAGGGTGAATAGGGAGGTCGGTAAAGGTCTCTAGGTATACTCAGAGGTTTGTAGCAGGTGCAAGAATGGGTGATTTGGTGGTGTGGGTAGAGGAATGGCTGAGTCTACAAGTAAGTAGAAGATGGGAAATGAACATGCAAAGTATAAACTGGTAACAGAAGTAACAAAGGCTATTATACTATAATAGACTATACTAGTAAAAGGTATACACTTACTGTGATACATGTTTGATGGCTGAATGGTGATAGCGGTTGATCAAAAGAATGGTGTTTGGTGCCATGGTAGTGCTTCCTGGAATGCTTCCATTGAGTGCAATACCTCTGGATCTGTCATGGTGCTGGCTATGGATGTCTATAGGTGCAAAAAGTCTATGGTTCTTCTTGCATGTAGTTCTCTTCTCATCCCCTTGATCTCAGATTGTGCCAACCCAAAAAACAAGGTTGCTAAGGTGAATAAATGGTAACCAACAGTGGTTCTGGGTTGATCGGTTTAGGGATGACCAACGGTTAAGATGGGATTCCCTAGGTTTACTAAAAATGGTAGATCTCTCACATCTTTTGGATCAGGTTCGTTCCTTTATCCATGGATCTGAATGGACATTACCTTTTTATGAGTGGGAAGGTGGTTAGAGGAATAATAGGCCTTGATTTTTTAGGTTTGAAGAAATTCTTATTCATTTATGGAAACATGCTATGAATAGGTCTATGGTGAGGTGGCTTACTAGGTGAGGTGTCTATTAATTTAATTAAAGTAATTAAATTAATAATGGGGTGAGGATGAGTATTAATTTAATTATAAATAATTAAATTAATGTTAATGTGGGGTATAAGGGTCATGGTTAGGTGAATTTGTGTAAGTTGGTTATTCGAAAGGGGGCCAAGGGGAGTGTGACCCAATTTTGGTGTCTACACCTGCAGTTTACATAGACATATAAGAAGATCAAATTATTTCTGATGGATGTGAAATCAGCCTTCCTAAATGGTTTCCTTAAATGAAGAGGACATATATTGAACAATTTGATGTATTTTCACTAATTGAAGATAAGGATTATGTGTGCAAGTTGAAGAAATATTTGTATGGATTAGAACAAGCTCCCAAATCTTAGTACAATAGATTGGATTCACACCTCATTGAGAAAGGATTTAGAAAATATGTTACAGAAAACAATCTTTATATCAAGGAAGAAGGAGAACATATGCTCATTGTCATAGTCTATGTAGATGACATCATATTTGGAAGAGATCATGATAAGATGACATATGATTTTTTAGACTTGAAAAAAGAAGAGTTTGAGATGTCAATGCTGGGATATCTTTCATTCTTTTTGGGACTAGATATTAATTTCAATCAGACAATGGATTATTTATATCCCAAACCAAGTACATCAAATAAATTTTGAAGAGATTTAGGATGGAATAATGCAAACCTATTGGAACACCAATGGAAGTAGGGTGAACGCTAAGAAAATATGATGACTCACCAAAAGTAGACAAAAACTTATATAGATCCATGATAGGTAGTCTAGTCTACTCCACTGCATCAAGACTTGATATCATGCAGGTAGTAGGACTGGCTGAAATATTTCAAGAAGATCCAAGGGAAACACACCTCAAGGTGGTCAAGAGAATACTGAGATATATAATGGGCACAGTTGAATATGGATTATGGTACTCCAAGAGAAATGATTTCAACATCAAAGCATATGCAAATGTTGTTTGGGAAGGCAGTGTTGATGACATGGAGAGCAAAAGTGGAGGAGCATTATTTTTTGGAAATTGTCTTGGTATCATAGCTAAGCAATAAGTAGTCATCAATGGTAGTCTCAACTTGTGAAGTGGAAATTCTATATCGGCCGCAATGTGATGTACTCAAGTTCTCTGGATGAAGTAGACATTAAAAGCCTACAAGGTAAAATTTGAAATTCAAATTCCTTTGTTATGTAATAGAAAAATTGCAATAAGTGTCTCTAAGAACCCCGTGTTCTACTTAAAGATCAAGCATATCCCTATTAGATATCACTTCTTGAGGGAACATGTGAATGACAAGAAAATCAGTCTATAATATGTTAGAACTAAAGAGGATATTTTAGATATAATGATGAAGGTTCTACCAGAAGCAACATTTGAGCACTTAAGGAATGAATTGGGGGTCATTCTTGATCCCACCATTAACTATAAGGTGTGAACAAGGCTAGGAAGAATTCTCATGAATTATCAACTCCTAAATAGTGCCAAAGTGAGGGGGGGGCTAGTCTTCAAGATCATTTTTATCAAATTATGCATTGGCTTAGGGAGAGCATTATTGTGAACACACTAGGATAGATGGATCAGAAGCATAAGCCTAGGGGGAGCTTCTTGAGTTAAGAACATGTTGTATCTATCTATATGCGGCCCAGTTGGCCCTTTTTCATTATTTTCAAAAGGGGGAGAGAAGCTAATGAAGTAAAAAACCTAGTTAAATAAAGTCAAAAGGGTGAGAGATAAATTAAAGTGTCATGCAGTAATATAGTTAAAGGAGAGAAACATGGATATGAGAAAATAGCCTGTTACATTCAAAGGGGGAGAAATGTTGTGAATATAGGGGGAGAAATGTTGTGATATATAAGGGGAGAGATGTTGGAACCAACCTAGTAATAATTTTCCATCAAAATATTTTTGAAGGTTAGAATGTTGTCATCAATGAAAAACTAGAGATTGTTGGACCTTTGTCATGTGTCATGTGTGTTATCATTGATGTTAAGATGGAGTAGCTGATGTCAAGTTGCGTTGATGGAAAAAGGATTCAAATTGGTAAAGTGAGCAATCTAAAAAGATGAATGTTGATTGGTAGTATTTAGTTCATAGAGGCTTCAAGATGATAAAGGATAAGTATTAAGGGAATTAATCAATTTTTGTGTAAATTACAGACATAAGGAGATAGCCACCGTAGTCTTGAAGTAGCCGCCGAAGTTTGCATGAAGCCATGGAGCTCTAGAAGAAGCAGCAGAAGCTTAGTGAGTTCTGCGGGTAAAGGAATGTAGTCGCCAAAGCTAAAGGAGCCAAAGGATGAGAGATAAGTGAGATTAATGAAGCCCTGTATGATAAGGCAAAGCCACTAGTATAACCGGAAGACAAAAGAAAAGCTGAAAATAAAAGGAAATCCATGAAGAACTGTGGAAACCATGGAAGGACTATAAAATAGTGCAAGTAAAAGGAATACAGTCACTTACAAAGAATACAACCACGGAAATGCATTAGACAAGGAGATTGGCCGCACAACATTGAGAAAGATGCATGAAACATAGAAGAGTTGTAGATAACTAAAAAATCCACCAAGGAAGGATAAATTTCGATGAAGAAAGAAAAGTGTTGTGATACAAAGAAGAAAGTCGGAGGAGCTGAGGAAAACCACAAAATGATAGAATATGGACTGAACAAGGTTTGAAGGAAATCAAATTTATTCAAACATGAACAAGTGAGATTTGGTTCCCCAAAATTAATGGTGATTCAATTTTCAGGTGATTGAGACCAAGTATATGACTTGATCTCCATGAAGAACAAAGAAATCCACTATTCCAGCTGCCAACATTTAATGCCTATTACCTTTGTGGAAATGGTAGTTATAGTTTCTATGAGAATCCGAGTTTTAAGGAGAAATAAAATATTGAAGAAGACAATGGATCACTCATATGGGTCACATTGAAAATTCTATAAATATGGGAAAATCTATTTTTAGGCATAGCTAATAAATTTCTCTTACACATGCATGGAAAATCATGTAATCAAGTTGAATATAAAAGAAACAAAATATGGAGTTAGTTGTATGCATTTAATAGTCTGAATTATCAGGCGGTAGAGCATGAAGATACATGACACACAAATCAAAGGAAAGGAATGGGTTGATTGAGAATATAGTTTGAACTTGGAGCCATTTTTGGTGTTTCTCAAGTAAGAAAAGAAGCATTCGAGCTAACAAAGAGCTCCACAAGAGAAAATACGATGCAATCAAGATGAAAAAGAGCAACAGAAGAAAAGAGAAAGATGAGGGAAGACAAATGAAGGATTGATTCATCAGATGAGAATATCATCAAAACAAAAAAATGATTGAGCAGAGGGATTGCATCAGATGAGAAGAAAAGAGTGAAAAGAAGAACACAGATAGATACATAAAGGTGATCATAATCTATTGCAAAATCAATTTTTGTAACTATATGACAAAATGTATATGTAAATTAAGTCTAAGTTATAACTTATCATATTTGGGGGTTTTTTATCCTTGTGGGGTTAGTGACTCACTAAATAAATCTCTTGTGATGTGTAATATTCACTTGAGTTCTTTGTTGTGTGTAATATCAGAAAATGTGTAAGGGGTTGGTGCTTCACTAAACAAATCTTGTAGGATGTGTAAAAATCTTGCAATTCCTTTCTTTGTGTAATATAAGAAATGGTTTTTGGTGGGTTTTTTCTCCCAAAAGGGTTTTCAATAGTAATCTCTATGTTCAATGTTATTGTGCTGACATATGTTTGATCGAATTCTCATAGTTTTAAAACCACATATCATTAAAGGGTTTAAAATTTGCATTAAGTGAATTTTTTTTAATCTGCACTGATTCACACCCCTCTCAGTGCTTGTGATATCTAACTAAACCACCACTAGTATATATCATAACATATTTTTTCATAAACAAGACCTCATCTCCCACATCTCCATGATTAGATTCAGACTCAAAATATGAAACACCACTACTTTCATCAGATAGGAAAACCTATTCCTTTGTATAAAATCTCTTCCTTCCGTTATTTTTATTATCAAACTTCTTACATTTCTTCTTTCCTTTACTATACTTTTGATACTTCTTTTCATGATCTCCATCATGCTCATGTTCATCATGATCTTCCTCCTTGTGCTTATGAGGACAATTGATAGAAAAATGACCTATTTTACCACAATTGAAACATTTATAAGGAATCTTACCTTTGTATTTTTTAGAGCCAACCTTTATTCTTATAGAAAACATTATAAAGATTTATTCATCATCAAACTTAACATCATCCATATTATGAACAATATCAACATCCTTAGTTTTCTTGTTCTTTGCATTATTTTTAGCCTTTAAATCTATCTACTTCTTGACAAGTTTATCATTATGAATTCTCATCTCATATGCAGTTAGGGTTCTATGCAGCTCATCCATTTTCAAGAGAGTCAAATCCTTGGATTTTGCAATGGTAGACACTTTCGAATAAAATCTAGGTGTTATATATCTCAAAACCTTTTGAGCTATAATTTCTTCCTTCACTTCTTCACCTAGACCTTTCATGGTGTTAACAAATTTGCCAACCGTAAGAAAGTATGCACCAATAGATGCATCATCACTCATTTTTAACCCTTCAAACTGATTTCTGAAAGTCTAAAGCTTAGTTATCCTTACCTTGGAATCTCATTCATATAATACTTTAAGTATTCTCCCACATTGTTTTTTCTGATTTGCAATACATCACCTTCACAAGCTCAGATTCACCTAGACCACACATGATAACATTTATAGGATTTGAATTATCGCTACACACCTTCTTGTCTACATTACTTATTGAAGGAGTAACTAGGAATAATATAACCATCCTCCACAGATTTATAAATATTAAACCCTAAGGACATAATGTGAGTCCTCATCCTTAGAATCCAAAAATCATAGTTCACTCCAATAAACAATGGTGTCTTTTTATTAGAAGAGCTACTATACTAACTCTCCATTTTTGTGCTTCAAGGATCTCCTTTCAAGTGATAAAACTTATCTAAAAGGACCTGCTCTAATACCAATTATTGTAAGCACAATGGACTGAGAGGGGGGATGGGATGAATCAGTCCTTCAAAACATTTATACAATTTTAGATTAACTTTTATACACCTTTAACATTCAACCATGCATTAATGCGATCTCAAAAATAATCAACAACCCATCCACAAGAACATAAATATGAAGGAGTACATAAGATAACACGATGTAAGTGGGAAACCCTCAAGGGGAAGAAAACCCATTGATTTTTTTTTATATTACACAAAATAAAGACTCAAGTTGAATATTACACATCGAAAGAGATTTCTTTAATGAGGCACCAACCCCTAAAACCCTTGTTTATATTACTCACAACAAAACACTTTTATGAATATGACTCATCACAAAATATTTTGATTATAATACCACTGTAGAAGATGATGCTACAACACGTATCTGCCAATAGTGATCACAATATTCAGATCACACATGCCTTCAAACCTTACTTCAAACACATTCTTCTTCTAACTCACTCAATATTGCACAAACATGGCCTAATTTGATCTCAACCTCTTTCACACAAGCTCTATAACATTCCTCATCCTTCCACAAACTTCCTGAGCTATCTGAAATTATGTCCTTCATACATGTTTCAAACTCTCCCTTGAGTTGCACAATTTTTCCCTCTCTACTCGGCTAGTTCGAATTTGAACTCAAATATTCACTTTATACCCTTCTCTAAATCTCATAAGAATAAGGTATATCAGTCCTAGTCATCATAAATTTATCGAACAACAATAAATTATGAACAAATCTCCAATACATTCATTAAAATATTCACAATGGACCCATGTAGGTCGGTCCATGCTCAAATGCACCAAACAATATCACAATAAGCTCAAAACCCCATCACCTAGATCATCAAATACCAAAAACATCATCACCATGATTATTCAAGCTCCCAAAATAGCTCAGAACATGTCAAATAATGACTTAAAAACACCATTCATGGTCTTCACAAATTAACTTTAAACCATTCAAATTATTCATAACACTACTCAAGAAGGCTCATCATCTTTCACCAAATAACTGATTTCTAGGAACCAGTCGTTCACCTTTAGACTTCAAAGCACCACAAAAACATAACTCAACTATGGAATGTAACCACTCATTGGAATCCACTCGATCTTTCAAGATCACATTCATGATATTTCATATCTCATTAAACATCCATATGTACAAACCACACTAGCTTTCCTCTTCACCAAATTGAACTTACCTGGAAAGCAGTTTATAGGAACTCAATGTGATTTGCACCCTTGTCTGATCATTTTCAAGACCTAAAAAGGCATCTTCAATAGGAACAAAATTCATCTCTAATCAATCCCCAACCTATATAAATCATCAAATGATCCATTTCATGCCTCTTCTACCTCCATCTTCTATCTAGAGCAATCTTGTCCTAATAAGATAAGCACCCTTCTTCTTCACAAAATGAGTATGGATAGACCCATAATCATATAGTCATCATCAATAAGACAAACCATTATACCATTAGCAATATCCCTCTAGAATCCTCTTTCCATGAACACCTTATATTTCCTTCCAAATCCAATTGGAATGCCTTCAACCAAGTTGTTCTCTGAAATTGCTCCAGAACTACCCCAAAACTACTCTTAGGACCAAGTCTTCATAAATAGGGCACACTTTTCCCTCTAGAGGATCTCAACCATGACTCTAAAACCATTATGGAAATCAATTATAACTCCCATAGCTTAAAACTAACATAAATTTATTTCACAACTCCTTTGGATAAATTTTTCTCTAAACTGAACTTCTTCAAAAACTTACCGGTTTGAGTGAGGTTCCGCTCATCACCCCATGTTTTATCTTACCCTTCTATAGAATACTTGAAGGAGTCCTCTCTACAATATAAAATAATGTTACTAGAACAAGTAATCAATTCTAGGAACCTATCATGGAATATATCTCTCCTATTGCTCTCAACCTAGGGTTTCAAACTCATAATAAGCTACTTTTCCTTCTTAACATTCCCTTCATAAATAATATCTCCTCATTTAATGACTCAATTACAGATCTTAAACCTTCTTAGCTCCATGATTCATCATCCTTGAAATCCATTATGGTCCCATGCAAAGGTTACACAATGTCATGGTGAGCATCATAATCTTGTCCCATATCGAGCTGGAAAACACTGCTCTTAAGACACCCTGTTTCAGGTCTAAACCTAACATATCTTGTAAAAATTATTCATCATGGAAACCCAAATATTTTCTCCCATAAAATCACAAAACATCCTATGATAAGATATTCAAACATCATAATTATCTCAAATATCTCTACATATTCATCAACCAATCTAGCACTTGTCATGACTATCCCTTGGGGTTTTGTATGGTTTAGGCTAGGATCTAATAGAATAATCTCATAACGCATCAAGAAACCTATCCAAAAGGAACTAACATAAATAATTAAATATATATGACTCCATTTCATGCATCCATGAGCTCACATGGATCTAAAACTCATCTTCATGCTCCATTAGGCCTCTAAACACCTAGACTGGGTCGAGCTAAGCTCCTGCAACTAAGTCTTCCACCTGTACTTGCACCCTAAAAATCTTGTGAGTGCCTAAAAACTATCCAAAACTTTTATCCATTCTGATACCATTCTCCTAAAGTCACCATTTAACTCTAAACACCATGCACCATCACCTAGGATAGCTAGGTCACCTGATAAGGCTTGCTAGACCAAGCCAATCTCACTGAATCCACTCATAAAACCATGAAACCATCTAAAACTCCATGTCATAATCCTACCTATAATATTCTGACACTTCTACATCATCATATTTGTCATTATTGAGAGTTTACATCAATGAAAACACATAGAACTCAACATGTTAACAAAGTTCCTCACAATGACGATAAATACTTTCCTCCCAATTGTGCAGCGTAAGAGAATGCCCCAAATTAGGAGGGAAGGGTATGTTCATATCAAACAAAGAAGTCATGACCACTCATTATGGTGAGGAGATATGTACATGAGGTCTTAAAAGGGAATTGGTCTGAGAATCTGAGACAATGATTCCAAAAGACCCCACTCGTCATGGCTGGACTAACCCACGATATGGGAGTGTTTAGGATCTTTAGAAACAATTTCAAAATGAGGAGTGGTCAAAGATACTTTAGAAATTATTTTTTTATTATGATCAATGATATTATCTTGGCCGAAGATGTCTACGGTGGGAAAAATATTTTCAGACGTCTTTGGCCCTATAACAATTTTGTCATAGGGAACGATGACGTCTACAGAAGGTGAAAAGTTCATTTTGGGAGTTTAAGTTGGAATACACAAGGGTAAATAACTTTGTGAGTTAGAGGCTAAAATCACTGAGATTATTCAGGTTCTATATATATAATCATAAGTCTCACATCATTTATAGCCATTGTGTTCTCAGGGGGATAATCAAGATCAACCACGTTTTTTGAGGTATTTTCTAGTTTTTAGATATTTCACCTGAAGCATGGTTAGGCATAGGGTCAGAGAAAACTTTAAGTTCTTTATTATCTTGATTAATGGCATTATGACGATCCTTTTGACTTTGAGCATTGTGAGCCTTGACCTTTTCAGTCAAATGGTATGTAGTGATGGCTTCATTGTCAAATAGGGGGCCTAAAAATAAAGTTATGGAGGTCATGCGAAGGGCATGCCAATTCTCATGAGAATGGCCCAAATTGGAATTCCACCAACATAAATTGATTTCATCATGCCATTATGGGATAGTCTTGGAATAATCAAGGATATGACTAAATGGTTTAGGCATACACTTTCACAACTCATCCTTGGTTAATGGTTGATAGTAAGAAGATTGGTTTTTATTATTGTTAGTTTTTGAATTGATATTAAATACATTCCTATTTATAGAATCCATAAGAGGAAGGCTATATGATACCCCTTCATCTATGGATTTTTTGTTATTTTATTTTTGAAGGATTTGTATCTGTTTAGTTGCTTCAGTATTAGGAGGATCCTTCTCAAATTCCCTCATGAGGTAATCTTGTCATTTGGATTATTCAAAATATTCATCAAGGGAAGTGGGATAAAATGACCTAACCTTATATTACAGGTGAGGTTCTAGGGATCAAAGGAAGAGTTGGAATAAATTATCATTTGGCATATTATGTTATTCCTTAGTGGATAAGGTCTTCTAATGTTTTATGAAGGCTTGAGATGATTCGTTCTCATGTTGTTTGAAGTTAATGAAAACATTAATGTTATTTTTAGGTAAATCATGATATTAGAATTGATTAGCTAAGGTCGTCACTAGATATTATAGCTCCACTATGGATTTAGGGGGTAAAGTGTGATACCAATCCAAGGCATCTCTAGTAAGAGTATTAGCTAAGATTTTAGTGGAAACATAAGAATTAATTTTGATCCATTCTTTATAAAGGTTACTGAAGGATTTGATGTGTAAAGTAGGGTCAGTTGCCCATCATATGAAATAGAAGGGGCAATGCCTCCAATATTTATGCTAGCAATGTAAGGTGCTAGAGGGTCTTGTTGGAATTCCCAAAAAACCTTATTGTGAATGGGAGGTTGGGAAATAGGTGCCCCATTGGTCACATTAGGAAAGTGTGGGGGAATTATACCCCATATCCTGAATTAGGATGATTAACCATTTGTACCATATTGGCTTGCATTTGAAGGATTTTTGCAGTGGCGGTGGTTTGTTACTAGCTCATATTATCTATAAGCTAAAGGATAAGACTGGCGGGGTCAGAGATAGAGGAATTTTTAGATGATCCTATCATTATAGCCTTCATACATCCACCCTATTGTAAATTTGTTTAGATATAAAGTTAAGGAGGTATTTATGAATTACCGACTCAGGTTCCCATTTTGTATTGAGGAAACTTATAAAGGAATTTCAGGTGAAAGATCAGAAGTTCCCTCAATATGAATTTCATCATCTTCATCACCTAAGACATTACTATTGTGGGTCTTATAATTTTTCCTATTAGCTCCTATCACACAAAAATATGAGTAGAAAGGAAAGATGGATTCTCAGTGATTAATTTCTGAAAACTACTGTTCACTAGAGTTAGAGAGTCATAGGCCAAGATAATCCATGATGGAGTGCTAATATGACCCATAAGAAGATCAAAAGAATAAGCTACTGAAACAATAAGCTCTCTAAAAATTTCTTCATAGAGTTTGAAGGTGTTTGTGATGAGGTCTAGGTAAGACAGACATGATCGACCTTGCACATAAATGAAATAGGGGCTGATGGTGTCTGGGAAGATTGAATTTTAGTTTTTTTTTTAGTATTTTAAAGACTAAAAAAATAAAAAATAAAAATGGGTGTTTTTAACGAGCTTTTCTCAATCATAAGGAAAAAAAAAAGGACTCACATCAAGTTCACCAAGGATGTATAACGGGTAAAAATGTTTCTAGACACCATGCACTCTTATCATCCATTTAACTAGGGTATTAAAGGAAATGGGTAGGGACACACCAAGACTGACATACAAATGGATAGAATTAAAGGGGGTACACAAACCATTTTGATCACATACCCCAAGGGAAGTAACCATTATAGTAGGATAACCTGAGGTTTCCAAGGGCCTCAGTCGAAGAATATGAAGGAACCCTATGGAGGTATAAACATTATGGGAGAGGTTATGAATGAAATGAGCATGTAATATCTATGCTAACTAAAGTAAAGCATGTAACGTGATATGAATGGAAATGCAATATGCTAACCTAACATGTGCATAAAATACTAAGCTAATTGAGAGTAAATATCGAATGTAGGAAACTACTCCATACAAAATAGAAAAAAGGGTTAGAGAACTTACTTGTTGGGGGGCAGTCATTGATGCATCTATCTCCCAAAGGACCATACACTAAGAAATAACAACTTTCAGGTGGATAAAGGGAAACAATCTAGTCCTAGCTCACTATAGATGACCCAAAATTTCAAGCAAACCAATCCAAGAAAAAATAATCTCCAAGCCAAGAGTCAAGATGCTTGAAATCCAAGAGCTAAGCAAGAAGGTGTAAGTGGGTGAGAAAGATAAAAGATAATAGCAAGTTCATATTTATATGACATGATGAAGATGAATTCCTATGATGTGAAAATGTGAGTTGGAGTATTTATACTGACGCCATTTCCCATGAGTGAAGGTGTTGGCTAAGATTTTGAATTTTCACCAATGTAATCATCCGTGGGTGATGACATCAGCGATGGATAAAAAAGAAAAGAAGAGTACCTGTTAGTGTGCATTTATTATGTCACAAAATGGGTAAAATCTCAATCCCTTACTTCTAGCAATAAATAATTTTTATATGATTTCTTGTACCACATGATCATGCAAAGTTTTGGAGCACCAAGATATATAGTGTTTGACGAAGGACTTTAGTTCATGTCTAAAATGATTAAGGACTTTGTAGGACTCTATCAGATCAAGCACTGGAAGTCATTTCCATATAATTCTCAGGACAATGGAAAAGTTGTTGAAGCACAATGGATTGAGGGGGGGGTGAATCAATCCTACAATAAGTTTTACTTCAATTACCAAACCATACATTCATCGATTAGATTATCCATTCAATATCCATAACTATGTGTGCTTATTAAGATATAAATATTCAAGAAAAAGAGCATGAAACAAAGTACACAACAAAAGAACACCATATGTAAGTGGGAAAACCTCATTATGAAGAAAAACCATTGAAAATATACTTATATTACACAAAGCAAAGAGATTTAGTGAAGCACCAACTTCACAAAGAGCACCAACCCTACAAGGAGTACTAACCCATAATTTAGTGAAGCATCAACTCCAAAAGGAGGATACAACCCCCTACGATCACTAAGAACCAACTTAACCTCCTGAAGATGTTTGATATTTAATTTTTCTACTGCCATAACTGATGGAGATAAAAAATTTAGCTCACAAATCCTAGCTCATACCGTAAGTATTCAATATCGCTTTATCTTCTTTTTTATCTACTTTTCTTTGCTCTAAAATATTTCTCTTATGTATTGAATCAGTCCTCAACCTGTCATGCTCTTCCTTAGACTTCAAATCATGCACACATACCTACAAATCACTCTCATATAGGTCATATTTTTACCTCAAAGAGCACTAGTTCAAAAATTAACTCAAACATCACCTTTATAGGATTCTCTTCCTCATAAAATCAACATAGGTCAATCTTATACCTCATGCATGACCTAGCCAAAAATGACTTTTCATGCACCAACAAGCCTCAAAACCCTACCTTTGGAATGGTAAAAATACTTTAACACCAAAAATATTTTTAGTCATGCTCCCATATTCACCAAACATGAATACTATATATCATTTAAACAACAACCATGGTCACAATTTACTTGAACCAATAAAATTATTTTAATTAATTGGCCTATTGGCTCATTACCCTTATCAAACTGTTGTTTCCAAAAACCTGAATATTCCTTTGGGTATCAAGACCCCTATCGATGAAATCAATCACATAATTTTTAAACTATATAGAAACATAAGAACATTTAAAGCATATCTATACAATTTATAGCTCATGAAACATCCCATGGTTCAAACCACAAAAACTTTTCCCTTTACAAAAAAAACTTCACAAAAACTAGTTTTACAAACTCAAATAATAAACACTCTTTTTGATACTTTAAATACTTATAAATTCACTCCTATTCAATTTCCCAGTGGTATGAAATTTAATTCTCCAAACGACTCAATACTTCAACAAGGACAAACCTGTCCTGAAAATGCAGCTACAAAATTCATCACAAATTGACCTGAATGACTGAAAAATTCAAACTAATCATCAGAAACACCATTAATAATTTGAAATATATTTTAGTTTCCTTTCCATAACATATACTAACTCCTTCCAAATCCAAGTGTAATGCCTTCAACCAATGCCATCTTTGCAAACTACTTTTAATCCCTTCTTGGACTCAAGAACTGACCATTAGGCCAACATGCTTCATCATCACAAAAACCACTTCCAAGATTAAAAAATCATGGAACATACTTATAAATTATTCCTAATCCATAAAAAACCTTCGCCAAGCTTTATTAACTCAAATTCATCGCCTTACCTCATGTAGCTACTTGCACCTTACTAGAATGATCATCCTCCAAAATTAAGAATCAAAGAACAGATCATAAATTTTTCATGCCTTTTCTAATCATCAAGTTTGATATATCAATGGAACTATATATGAATCAGCTTCACAACATAACTTTAATGGAGTCCTAACTCCCCCTGTAGCTCCAACAATGTCAATTTTACTGAAGGTTGTTCCAAACTGCCCAAAAAATCAATCTTCACAAATAGGGCACACTTTGCACTTGTTCAGCATCACCATGACCGGAAAATTCATGTACATCAATAAAAAATCCTAGGATTTCATAAATGACAATTTATATTTTACCTCATTTGGAAAAATTTTCCTTAAACTGGAACTCTTCAGAAACAATCATATTCAGGTGGGGCCCACATATTTAAAAAATATCTAATTGAACTTTATGGAAATATGGAAGAGACCTCTACAACATCCAATCATCAATTTTTCACTAACAATAATTTTTTTTTTGATATACCTCTTCTTCTGCAAGTCACTCCTAGCTAGGGTGTAGGTAGGGTTTCAAACCACTTTATCTTCTTAAAGATTGTTCATAAAAATGTGATAATCAAACCACCTAATTATTTTTTTGAAACTTTTATAATTGACCTAAGAAGTTATTCCAAAGAGATTAGGTCCCCATGCAAAGGATACAGTTCACAATGAGCATCAGAAGGTCAAACTTTGTCTTCAAAACACACTATTACTTACCTGGTTTCACCAAAACTTTCATAAATTCAAATATTTTCTTCAGAATGACCTAAAATTTTTCATGGAGCATCATGAAAACATTATCTAACTATCCATGCTCACAATATAGTCTATATCTCTCTCAAAATCTCCATCCACAACAACTTACCTATGCTAAACTATTTGTTTCTCACTATTTTCTTCCTAAGAACCTCATAGAAACACCAAGCCACTGAATGCATACCTGTATTCCATCATGCACTTTATTCCATCACCATGTTACCACCATGATCTGGTAAGATTGATCTAGTCCAAATCTCACATATCTACCTCATTTTGTGTGTTCCAGGGCTAGAAACGATCATGAAATGATCTGACTGAATGTTAACAACCCATGAGCTGACCATGAAAACCCATAGACACCTATGAAACATCATACCAACCATATTTGATCCCATCAAATAAACCCATCACCTAAAGAGATCTCATACTATGACTCAACTCACTAGACCATCTACTAGGACCTCCTAGAACTCACCAAATCTTGACACTACCAATCAACCTACATGCTTGACATTTGATTGACACCTCATGGAGACTCATATGACCTCATGAAAAACTTTTCCATCAATGGAGTTGAAATCAATGACAACATTGACACACAATGGCCAATAATCTCCCCCTTATCATTGATGAAAACCATATGAAAAACACTTAGTGCCTCTTTTCCATGTTTTTTTGCTTCTCTCCACCTTTTCCATATATTAAAGTGATACAAAGGCCCAACTAGACATGGAAATGACAACACATCATGGAAACAATGCACAAATATACTTAATTGACTTAAGAAGCTCCCCATGGGACTGAATTATCTCATGTTTGACTCCTTTAGCAGCATATGAAGATCTTATGGACCTATAGCTAGCCTAAATAATGATCCCCTTGAGATGGTACATCTCATATTGGACTTCATCCATGCTCAACACCAAATTCTAGTTCATTCACATGCTCAAACTCAATAATTTTGCCTCCAAATCAATCATACCTCCCTTTAGGACCACTTGTTCCTGAATCACTCTTTCAGTTAAAAATGGGCTAGCTTCTGCATTTTTTAAAAGATATAACTCAACATGTTATGGCTTATTGTACCTCCCCTTAGGAAGATACACCCTCTATCTACCTTAAAACACAAAAATTTGAACTCTTACCTTGTTTGCATGGTTTGGAACTAGATCAAGCTCTTTACCTCTATCCTGAAACACTACTTCAATGATCTCAACCTTCATTCACTGAGAATATGAATTCTAATACACCTGTAGTATGTTACCTTTTTTCTTTTTTCTTTTTTTTGAAGGAAGCATTTACAGAACTCTGCAAACCCTAACAACCCTGGATATGCTTGTACACTCCTTGTTTGACAACATTTTACCCTTGATAGATCATCAACCATAATAAGGAACATGTAATTTTCATATTTTTATAGTCTTCAGTACTTTGTATTCTTCAAAATAATAAGATACAAGACTTTCACACTTACTCCAATCTCTTTGAACCTAAGAAATGATATCGTTGGTGAGAAAACTTGTCGGCTAGAAAAATATATGGGTTTCTTGCCAACGCTATGGGAATCAAAGTCCCTCTATTTAGACGGCACAACTTTCATGTTTGCATGCACATGAAAAGGTGGAGTTTTCCTAGTGGAATTACAGCTAGGGATGCAACAGGGGAACTCCATTGACTCTACGGTAAATCTAGTAATCTCTTGTTAGAGAAGACTTTGTCTGAATAGCAGGAAAGGGAGTGAGAATAAAAGATAGGAGAACTAATTTTGTGGGTAGAACCTCAGATTCCTGCACACAATATTTAGAAATTTCAACACACACATTTATGAGAATAAACAACCAAAACTTTCATGGTACTAGCTAGAGGAAACCATACATACAAATATGCACACATTCATATGCCTTGGAAAACAAAAAATTCTTCCTTAATTAAAATTTCAATTAAAGTTGTACATAATATGAGAATGGAGGAAAAAAAGTGAGGGGGAAAATAGATGACATGAAAACACCACAGGCTAAGTGTTCAGAAACATTGTCGAATGACTCCTTTGGTTATCACGGGAGTTGCTCATGGAGATCCCCTATGAAGAGATTGAATCTTAAAACTGACCCTGTTATGAATCTTTGCAATACTACCATGTTCCATTGATAAAGATGGATCCTAGGATGATATACATTACCTATCGGAACTGATGAATATATCATTGATCAAATTTTTTCATAAAAATGAAACCATAACAACCTGAAGAACTGGAATTTCATGCTTCTTTGGAGACCTTACTACACTGAAAAATGATAACTTACTCAATCGGTGAAGTATGCTTGCTCAATTTCCCTTGTGTATCTCTCTCTCAAAGTGCTCTTTAAGATGACTTACTATTTTTAGCTGGTACCCCTAGATCATGGAGTATTTCATGGAATCATTCAAGCATGAAAATGGCGTATTCAATTGCTAGAAATTATCTTCCAACATTCAGGCAACATTTGGAGGTGTGAGGGAGAAAAAATGGTGAAACAAATGACTAAGTATTAGTATTAATAGCTTTGAAATGGAAGAGGAGAGGATAGGGAACATTTTTATGTCCCTTTCATCCCTTTTTGAAAGGTGCAAATGGGACATGAAATTATACTTCATCTGAGGTGTGACACTTGTCATATTTTCGTTCAATGAGCAACTTGGGAGAGGGGGTTGAGCTGGAGCACTTGGGAGCCAGTTTGAGGTCACATGAGGGATCAAGGGGATATATATGGATGGGGTGAATTTTATGTCCCTTTCATACCTTTTCAAAAGGGATACAAGGTGTAGAAAATTTCACCTCATTCTGGGCATGACAAGTGGTGTACATGTAGTGGTAGGTGGGCGAATGGTCAAACTAGTCAATAGGGGCTTAGGTGAGCATCAGTAGGTCATATTGGTGACAAAAGGGATTATTAGGGGTTGGGCACAATTTTTTGCACCCAAAGGGTACATAAAAATGCACCTTCACTTGGTTATGCCATGTGTCCCATTGAAAAATTTCCTAAGTATGAAATATGCCTACCTTAGTGGGCGACTTGAGAAGGCCATTTATTGAGCTCCTGAATGAGTTTTTCAGGAGCTTATTTATATGATTTTTATTTTAAAATGAATTTTGAGAATAATGGTGATGGTACCAAGGCTTTATTCTTACTAAAACACCTTCAATTTTCCCCTTTTTTTGGGATTTCCTGTAGTGCATGGGAAGACTAAGATGTCCTGAAAAATGTTGCTTAAAGATGATTTGGTTTTTGTACCATGTGGGGGACTGAAAGATATTTCAAATGATATATTTTTTTATCCCTAAATCATTTGGGATATCTCAGAATCACTCTTTGAGGATCATGTTATTTTAACGGTGTGAGCTCCTTAGGCCTCCAAAACCAACCTTCAATGACCTGGCTCCTAAACCTATGATTCTTTCAAAATTTTCCCTGAATTAGTTCCTTGATGTTTTGGAATCTTAAATATACCTCCATAATAATTATTGATCTTGCATTCCACTCCCATGGTAGTGCACCTGACTTAGAAAGGATGATGAAATCCCCTTTTATGCATGCTCAATAACTCACTTCACAAACCATTTCTCCAACATGCTTGAATGATCTTATTTGTTCCTAAATCACCTAGGAGAGTACTAGAGACACCACAATCTTGAATGGTGATACTAGACTTAACACTATGGGGAAAGGTAATCTAAGGTGGTGTCTTGAAGGGTATGACATAAAAATTTTGACACTAGGGAATAGTTGTCCTGTTTTAGGGTCAATTTATCCCATACCAAAACATAGGACAACAACTGGATCTAGCTCAAGGACACATTAGAGATCGAGCGCAGCAAGAACATGATGTGATAAATACCAGAATCTAAATTTACAATATGTCAACTAGTGCCTTATCCAGTGGGCTTTACAACACATGACTCACAAGAGATAACAAGAAAGGAAGAACAAACACACACATAAAATGACAAAAAGAAACACACAACACATGAAAAGGGAAACACGCACCTAAAAATCACCTATCGTACAAGGTGAGGGACAACCCACTCTCACTGAAGTACTTTCCTTTTTAGGAGTTACCCCCAAATAGGTAACACTAAATGATGATTTTTTCCAAATATGTTGACTAGTTCTAGACCAGTATCAATCCTGACGTCAGTTACTTCTGAAACCTTAGGTGCATTTCACATTTTCTTTGTGACAACTTATTTTGGAGTGAATACTTACCCAAAATAGTAGCCATCTGTGATAAGAAGGTCTTATTATTTTTAGAAAATGGATTCCTTTGGTCTCTTTAAAATCAGTGATGAAATGCAAATTCTCTTATGTGTATCATGGACATTGTTGACCTCTAATTTAGTGTCTCCTTTAAAATTGCCCCAAGGCTGATTCTTACTTAATCACCAGTTTGAGTACCCCTGAGTTTAATCTTGTTCCACCCATTCAAACTTTTTGCGAGAAACTTGGGGTTTCTTCACCAAAATAAATTTCACTTCACCTATTTGCAATCCTATCAATATTTTGAGAATGTTTAGGCACCTAGAAATCTTGAGGAACTCAAAAAATGGTATCTCGATATCTATCTCATACGGTTTGCAAGATGAGCTAAGAGATTGATTCATTAGCTTGGTGATCTTCTGAGCTCTTTTCTGCTTCTAAAATACTTCATTTTACCAAGTCTTTCTATTCAAAATTCAATCCGTTCTTTTTTACCTTCATTTGAAGAATATTCATTCTGAATATTTCAAGGCAGTTATTCGAATGAAAAACTATTAGTATCTTGTATTCTGGACCATCATAACAATTTACCAGCATTCATGGCAAGGTATGGAGGTGTGGGGGGGACAATGGTGATTCAAAATTCTTTGACTAAGCTTCTTCATAAGATTAATAGATTCCTCTTCTTCAAATAGGAAGAGGAGAGGATCGGGTGCATTCCTTTCATCATCCCTTTTGTCCCTTTATCAAAAGGATACAAATAAGGGGACATCAAATTTCACTTCATCATAGGCTTGACACTTCTCATGTTTTCATTCGATGAGCAACTTAGGAGAGGGGGCTTAACTGGATTCCACCTGAGATTATGGTCTTGATCTTGTGCATCCATACCTGGGATATGGGGGCTTCAAGACTAAGCTGATGGGGTGAATTCTTTATGTCCCTTATACATCCCTTTGCAAAAGGGACACAAGGATAAAACTGATTGTGCCTCATAAATCTGGTCATATGGGTGATCACAGGTTGGAATTCTCTAGGGGTTGGGTAACATTTTTCGATAGAATCCCTTTCCTCCCTTTGAAAGGGTGTAAATGGGAAAATAAATTCCTCACCTTGGACCATAGCCTTTGTTTATTGTATCCCATCAGAAATTTAACTAAGTGTTGGACCAAGATCGTACCTCCTAGGAGACAACTTGCGAAGCCTGTATCATCTCGAGCTCCCAAAGTGAAATTTCTACAGTTCAAATTTTATCAAAGATTCTTCAAGGTCCAAAAAACTCTTATAATCCAATGGTGATAGTTTTAAGGTCAAATTATGAAGATGAAACACCTCTAAATTGATCATTGGTTGTCTCTAGAGTCACTTGTTGTGCACCTGAAATATTGAGCTGACTAAAATAGTTGGATCTTTGGTTTCAAAACTTTTCCACTGTGTACCTCATATTTTCCACCATGTAGATAACTTGAAAATATATCCTTCCACAGGTACTTTTTTAGCTTTAAAATCACTATGGATCTCCCAAAATATTTCTTTGAAACTCAAGTCCTCTTTTACGCCGCATGGCCCTAATAACAGGCCCAAAAACTTGTTTCCGATGAATCAACTACCAACCTAGTTATTGATATATTTCTCTATGGAATCTTCAGCAAAAGTCAACTTGTGCATCTTTGATGTTCCCTAACACTTTAATACTTCCTGTTGTTGCATGATTTTTAGCACTCCTCAATGCATATCAGGCTTCTGGGTTGATGGTTAGGCATCTAGTCTTAATGCACAGTTTGATGGTTTCCCTTCTCCAAAACTACTTGAATGCTTGTAAAGATTGCAGAAAGGATCCTAAATCACCGAGGGGGGTTGATTTACTATTCCTAAATTCACTTAGGGGGACACTTGACAT
This sequence comes from Taxus chinensis, assembly GCA_019776745.2. Classification (NCBI taxonomy): domain Eukaryota; kingdom Viridiplantae; phylum Streptophyta; class Pinopsida; order Cupressales; family Taxaceae; genus Taxus; species Taxus chinensis. Next base: position 1,044,799,138 of record CM034146.1, on the reverse strand, counting down.
TCAAATGTAGAGGATCATTTCTAATGACCTAGGATATGACTGGTGATTGGGATAGAGTGACTTGAGGATTTCTTGAGAAGATATAAATTTGGAAAATTTTCGACAGCTTACACTATAACGTTGATCCTACTATCTAAGGAGAATTTTGATCATCTATGCAAAACTACCATAGGAAAAGAGAGTTGGCTCTAGCAATGGAGACATGTTATGGATTGATCGCAATCACAGGACCATGACATAGAAAATCACATAGAATATGTCCCAATTTTCTTCATGGACACAGCTGCCTTATCCATTGGGCTATAGAATCATTTAGAACTTACAAGAGGTAGCTATAATGAAGAGAGGCAAGAACACACACACACACACACACACACACAAGCAAGGATGGACAGATGCATCACAACACACGTTTTGTTACTCCAGAAGTTTACACAGACACATCATTTCAACAGTAGAAAGGGAAAACCACACATCTAAAAATCACCTAAAGTTGGAGGTTCGAACTCCACTTTCAACCCTGAAGGGTAATTTCCTTTTCAAGAAGTTACCCCTGAATAGGTAACATTTGAATGACTGATGTTATATGAATCTCACCTGAAATGAGTTCCATAAATCATCTGGCCTCTCCTTACAATGCTTATGGTCAATCCCAGGAGAGAGAATTCACACTTTCCTATACACTTTGTAGGAGTAGATCCTATATGCACTTCTTGATGCTCAGGACTTCACCTAGAATTACATTAATTTTATCACTCTTTGAAACATCAGTATCTAGCCAGTGCTAAACAAGCTTGCAACTTCCATGTTGCATCCCACACTATTTGATGAAACTTTCACTTTTGGACATGCTCATCATCATCCCAGGGATGCGATTCTTGTTGCAAGTTTTTCAAACTAGTTATTGAAATCTCGCTTCTGGCCATTACTACGTGCATTAGATGACGTTTCTTGTACATCTTCTCTCTACAAAATGAAGCATTGAATTCACCCTTTTGACTCACATAGAATCGTGTATGTGAATTTGATCAGCTGTCGAATGGAGGATCAAAAATGACCTGCATATCCGATCTCTGGATTGAAAGATATGTCGATCTGAAGATTTAGGGCACAAAACAGGTGAAAATGCATTTTGAATTTCTTCCCATGCTCTGCCACCTAGACGACACGGTGTTGTGATCTGATTGGATGTGTTATTCTTTCTCCTTCCTTGTCCCACAGTTTTTCTTTGACTTTTGATGACTTGGAACATTTTTTACTTTTCCCGCGCTCCCCGCCACTTGGACGACACATGGCATGATCTTGTTAGAGGACAGGGCATGGGGTCTTACTTCACTTTTACCCCTTTTGGTGAACTCGGCCAAATTCTCTAACTTCTCCCCGAGTTCTGCACTTCTCTACTTCATTGGACATGTGTCCAATTCCTATTGGCTCGGGTTGCCCCTTTAAAACTCACCTTTTGAGTTTTGGACTTTTCCCTTGTGACACATGTCATCTCCTGGTTGGTCCGTGAGTCTACCAGCTCTTTCACATCCACCGCATCTTTTTGTCCCGGATGTCCCACTTTTCCTTGTGCTGAAGTTTCTTGTTTCGGCTGAACCGGCCGGTTCACATCCATTTGTCCCTAATGTCCCAGTGCTTCGCGGGACAAATTCCTTCGGTTTGCTCGATCCGGCTGATTCACGTCTTTACGGCCCAAATGTCCCGAATTTTTGGTGCAAAAGTTCTCCTTTTCAGCCGATCCGGGCGGTTCGTGTACTCACGGCCCGAATGTCCCAAACTGTTAGTCGATTTTCTTCTCTTTCGGCTGAACAGGCTTTCCGCGTCCCACGCGTCCTTCTGGTCCGACTGTCCTAGTGCTACAATTCCCCATTCCGGCTGAACCGGCCGGTTCACGTCCTTCGCGCACTCTTGTCCCACTTGTCCCTTTGTTGTTTGGGCTGCTTGTAGGCTTTTCGGCCGATCCGCGCATTTTCGTCCCAAATGTCCCGACTGTCCTGGGGACTAGGACTTAGCCAATTTTCAAAAAAAATTTCTGGCCCAAGCTTATTTTCTGTAACTTTCTCACATTTTCTCAGAGCTTGTTCTTTTCAACCTGGACAGGAGAGTTAGAAAATTTTCTGAAGGGGCCCTAGAAACATGATTTTTCCCCTGGAACTTGAGAATTCTGATGTATGTTATCAATTCAACCATGGGGGGTGTGAAATTGGATAACACTTCCTTTAACTCCATGGAGTAACAAGAGCCACCGAGTGGAGTCATGGTGAGTTTCAGAGCTTGGAAACCTTCACAAGCATTACATTGTCAAATGCACCATAATATATAATGTAATTGTTCAATATGTATTCTCTAATGAGAAGGGAGAAATAGAAAGGATTGAACTTTTCTGTCTTTGATGCAAATCGCAAGAATTTTCTCGAGGGAGTACATAGGTTCAGTTTGGCAATAGGATTTTGGAGCTATGGGTCACAACATTGGGTTTTGAAATACCACTCTTGATATGTCAGAAAGAATATTTAAAACTTGCTATCCCAAGATGAATCCTTCTAGATATTCAGTTTGTCCTAAAATATGCAATTTGGTTCTGTTTGAATGTTCTAATCCAGTCAAAAGGAGAAGATGCAGACAAGGGGATGATGGGGTTGCTTTTGACCTACAGTGACATAGGATTAGAAGCCCTATAGGTTTATGTTTGGGAAATGAAGGGTTTTTTTAAAGGTAAAATAGGAACTTTAGAAGTATAATATTTTATAGGAGTAGCTTTAGATTTATGAACTAGAAGAATTAGAAGAATTGGGATAACAAGTGACCTCGCGCTTGTCACAGGATCAAGTTTCTCGCATAACATGGATTAACTCAATGAAAGGTGGAAGGGGAGATCCTTGACTGATTGATTTTTTTACAGAGTTTCTACAAGAGGATCTTTAGTCTTTTTTTCTTTTAGCAACAGTGGAGGGATTACACCCTTTTGAGACTTTGTGAGTGAGTAAACACAACACACAAGAAACTCTTGCCTTTTCAATCATCATCATATTCACTCCTTGAGTGATATTAAATGAAGTCTTATTTTTAGTGTCACCATAGTCACTTCTTCTATCTCTAGGAAATTTATGCCTTCACTTTCTTGTTTGATGTCTTATCCTCATGTTCTTGGATCTATACTAAGTAATTGATAATGTTCTGAAGCTTCCAAGGCAAGCCTTCAAATGTGTTGTGGTAATACTAACTTAGGTTATTTCTTTGAGAGACACTCTATCAAAAATTTCCATCTTTAAAAAAGTGGTAGGTAATTTCATTTTATCGTGATTTATACAGGACTTAGATCTATTCTCTCATTCTGTAAGATTGAGTTACACTTTACCCTTTAAGGGATTCTTGATCTTTCTAGAGAGGATGAGATCCCTCATGTGGGGACAAGTTCAACAAATCCAATATTTGGAATTATGTAAGGATTCCTTGGTTTGGAATGTTCATAGGAAAAACCCTACCTCCAGTGATTGAGCATTAATGAAGAAACTTTAACATCATTTTGTAGATGGTGAATCTTTTTTGAGTATCTTGCAGAGCAACCATATGAAACAAGCCATGTGATAGTCTCTCATAGACTTCATTTTTTCCTTTATTCATTTGTACTAAAGATGAGATAAGAGGTCTTGATAAGTCCTTAGGATAGATTTGCATATTTCTTGGTTTGGACTTGATATCATTCTCAACAAGTGATTTATCTAGTGGGAAAGTGGTAGAAACATTTTGAGGAATTTTTCTTGGAGAGATTCCAATAAATAATCTTATGGAAACGTATTCATGTTCAAATCTAAAAATCCATACATGATGCGGTGAAAGAAGCGATGTGTTCTTCAGGAATTTGTGTGACGTTTCCTTTGAACTTTGAAAAGTTCTTATCATTGAACATATTGGTAGATTTTGAAGAGGGGGATCAAGAGTTAAGTGGGTCCTCTGTTTCTTCCCATGGAACAATGGGTTGAGGTGGGCATACTTCATCCATATGGGGAATGTTTCATTCTATTTCTTCTTCGACTATTGGTTGCTTCTACAAATTAATTCTTATCAAATTAGTAAATGGTTCTAGAAGATTCCCATTCTTCTTCACTTTGGAATTCAATGTTCAACAAAGGTTGTGTCAAGATGGGATAATTTGTAGGAGGATATTAACAAGTTTTGAATGGGATTACCAGGTGAACTATTCATTGAGGATCGGATGGGGACAAGGTTGTGAGAAGATTAATAGGGTTATCTCTGATTCAAAGATTATTCTAATTTTACAAAGCCTCGAAAGTGGAATCAAAAACACCTCTAAACTTGGTCTAACACGTTATATCTCCTTCAGCCAAATTTCTAGAGAATATTGTGATGGGAATACAAAAGGATATTACTGGAATACAAATGTTATCATGTGGGAAAAAACAATTAATGTCTTTCAGAAGCATTGGATATCCATTCAACATCCAATTTTTGATTTTTTACATTTTTGAATTGATTATTATTTTTATTTTTTGGAGGGCATATCATATAGTATATTCGATTTTCAAGACCTTGTGATCATTTTGGGTGTAAGATGCTACTAATTCTGCCCTAAGGTAAGGCAATTGAAATACTATTGGTGAGAAAATCTTCGTAGGTAGACAAATTATGGGTTTCTTTCCAACACTTTGGGAATCTATAAGTCCCTCTACTTATATGATGCAAATTTTGTGGGGGTTCATATGAGTGTGAAAAGATTGGATTTTTCCTAGTGGCCTTATGGCCAAGGATCTAATAGGGGAACTATTGATCCTACAATCAAACCTAAATAATCAATCTTGCTAGAGAAGACCATTTGTCTAGAGATTATGAAAGGGAGTGAGAATAAAATATTGGGAGAACTAATGTTGCTAGGTAGAAACTCATATTCCTACACACACTAGTTAAATAAATTTCAACACAAAATACACATTATGAGAAGAAACAACCAAAAATTCATGCTAAGTTGGCTAGAGTAAACCATGGGTCAGGGTATAAAACATACTCACACATTCATATGCCTTGGAAAATAGAAACTTCTTCCTTAATTAGCATTTCAATTAAAGTTGTACATTGAGATACTTAGAGAATCTAGGAGGACTATGACTAAGTGAGAGAGCAAAATAGAAGTAAATTCTAGGATGAACTCTAAGGTTTTTACTCGCAAGTAGACAAATGATTTTGTCACTATGTTAGTCTAATATGCAACCAATGACCCTTTGCACAGGGAAAGTCTTTTCCTATGTATTAGGACGAGAGGTGATTTTTAATTTAGCCCCCTTGTGATCACCCTTGCATATGTCTTAAAACTTCTCGACTTCCTACCAAAATCGTTAAGCTTCCTCCTTTTCTTAAAACCTTGAAAAGGGGGTAAGTCTACAGTGGTCAAGCTTCTTCGACCCCCCTCTGAGTTGGGAGATACCTACATTAAGGCAATACTCTGGAAAAGTGCATCCTCAGACCAAAAATGTAGTTCTTGCTCCTAGAGTAATTGTGTGTGAAGGGATCCATAGTGATCCAAAACAATGTACATTTTGCATGGCATTCAACCTAACACTTAGAAGGAAAAATGAAGAAAAACAAGGGCAGTCTGTATTTTTTCAGAACCGCCACCTTGTGCAGAGCGGCGGTCTTGTAACTACCCCCCTGTAGGGCAGTTTAGGTCTTGTAATGCGGTTTGCATAGGGTGACATCATGTCACTTTACACGGAAAAATAAAACAGAGCTCCGAACGGTCGCAAAATTCAAAAGGTGCGACCGTGTCTCTTCATTAGACATCTTTTCCCATTCTCCAGTGCACAGGAGGACATGGGAAACAAGTATTTAAGGAGAAGAGCAAGTGGGAGTTTGACATTCAATTCATGGAGAGGTGAGCAAGAGATCTTCAGTGCTAGAGTTGGATTGTAAAAAAAGGAGTGAGTGGAATAGAGCAAGCAAGCATAAGAAAGGAGAGTTGACATTGTTGTTTCCTTTTCTACTTATTGTAATCTGTATCTTTACATTTGAATTGGCCAATATAGGAAAAGTGGGAAGAAAGAGCGATAAACCCTTTTCCCGACTGGTTTTCCCTCAAATTGGGGGTTTCCAGGATAAAAATTTTGTGTTGTCTGAGTGCTTAATTTCTTTATCTTCTCTGCAAATAGTTCTAAGCACCAAGAATCTGTCACTAATCTTCAAACAAATCTTGTCATTTTCATATTTGGAAGTAGCACAGTAATTTGCATATTTTGTGGTCTTGTAAATTCTGCAAAGTTAGAGGTTTACATATCATTTTGGTATCAGAGTCTGATTATATATCCAAGACTGTGGTATTCGTTTTTGTGATTTGTATGATAGTGACAAGGTCCAAAGGTGAAGAAGTTTTACCTTGTTGAACCAGATATTTCTATGAAGAAGTGGAAACAGAAAATTTGAGCTCAAATGGAGGAAGAGAACTTGGTCCGTAGTAGAGTCGAGATGCTAGAAACCATGATGGATAGATTGTATAGACAACAACAAGAGCTTTCAGATCTACAAAAGACGGCTTTAGTTAAACAAGATTCCATGGACTCAGTGGTTTGAGCGCTGGCCGAAAAAATTTGGTATAGGAAAGAGCCACGATGAGGAAGATGATATGGAAGAGCGTGAAGAAGAAATCCAATTGTAAAGGAGAAGGTAAAATTTGATCATACTCCCTTTAAAGTTGAAACTAAGGTTGAAATTAAAAACTTTGAAGGACAAGTAGATGCATAATTGTTAGATAAATGGTTGAAACAATTGGAGGTTTACTTTAGTGTGCATAATGTCACTGGAGGCACAAAGGATTACCTTTGCACATCTCAAAATGGAAGGTCATGCTCTGGTTTGGTGGGAAACCCACCTGGCCACTTGTGAAAAGAAGAAATGTCCCATTGTCAGTACTTGGAAGGGTTTTAAAGAATTGCTTAGAGCTAACTTTTATCCTATTGGCCATAAGACTGACCAAATGATTAAGTGGCAGTACTTTAGACAAGGCAGTGGTCAAAGTGTGCAAGACTATACTATGGAGTTTCAGAGACAAGCCATGTTGCTCAATATGGACTTGGAGGATGAGGACATTCTGACCAAATATTTGGGAGGACTTCACACTCACCTTTGGAGGAAGGTAATCTCCACGAAGCCCAAGGATCTCAATGAAGCTTGTATACAAGCATACTACATTGACGATGAAAAGAAGCAAGGAGAAACAGAGCCAAAGGAAGAGCAGTCAACAACTCAACAAAAAGAGCAGGGATCAACAGGTAACAAAGGTAAATGGAAAGGTAAACAGGCCGCCACTGCTTTGAATACTTGTAAAGATCCTAAGAATTTTTGTAAGAATTGTGATATCAATGGTCATACTGATGCCACATGTTGGAAGTTGCATCCGGAGTTACATCCAAAGCACTGAACCAAGGATTCCAAGAAATCCATGACCACTGTAAAGGAGAAGGGGAGGTGGAGATAGAGGATGACTCGGATGTAGATGAGAGGCTGGGATGCACGGCCACTAACATGTACAACGGTAAAGAAGAAGAGGAGATGAGTAGACTATTTCATATCAAGATCCAAATCAAGACAACTAAGGTAAATGCTTTGGTTGATTCTGGTTCTCAATCCAATTTGATTTCTGATGAGGTTGTGAAAAAGCTTGGTCTTGAAAACTTACAAACATCCACATCCATACCCATTGGGATGGGTGAAGAAGGGTGTAGAAATTCAGGTAACAAGGAAATGTAAGTTCAAGTTTGGGATAAATTCCCAATATATAGATGTATTAGAAGTTGATGTAATTCCACTTGATGCATTTGATGTTGTTTTCGGGAGCCCTTACTTGTATATCAGGGATGCTGTGTTCATGAGAAGGGAGAACCGATACAGATGGGTCAAGGATGGATTCAATTTCAACATCCGGGCACACCAACGCAAGTCAAGAATTGTCTATGGTAAGTGCTAACCAAGCAAAGAGGCTAATTCAGGAAAATCATTTTTGTTTACTTTCATTGAAAGAAAAGCAAGATGGAGTAGAGATTTCAAATGTTGCTAACAAAAGGATGGAAGGTTGGGATAGTACTATTCAGTCTTTTCAGGAAGATTTCCAGACTCCCAGTAATATCGGATTGTATGGGCGGTCCTTGTTGGAGAGTACAAGAGGTGGAGAAGCAACCTCAGGAACTTTTAGACCAAGGGGCAATTCACACTTCCACTATGCAGTCACCATTTGGAACATGCTTGGGTGATCTACCTACCAACTCACTGGACCAGACAATTGGGAAGAAGGAAGAGGAGGAGATATGTGTATTAGAGGTGACTAGTGCAACGGTATTCATCGAGAGGATCCAACAAATCCATCTCAAGGAGGAGAGACCTTAAGGTCAAGCAAGAAGCACCCAGCCACTACAGTGTGGATCCTTCAACATACTTGAGACAGGTTGGAGAAGATACCCTCAGACTTGACGTGCCACACTTCAGGTGGATGTATGCAATAGGAAATCGCAGGAATTTGCACCTATGTGAGCCATCCATGCTTGACGAAAGGAGGAACTTAGTTGCTACCTTTCTGTCTTGAACACTCAAGGCAAATTGGAGGAGGACATAGTGGTGCAGCAGGGAACCAAAGATCCACAAGAGTCTTGGATCAGGTTGGACCAGAAGAGAAGACACAAGGGTAGACCCGGTGGTACTCGAAGGAGCAAGTGAGGGAATTATTTCCTCATCTACTCCCCCACTAAGCTTTTGTGGGACCAAAAGCCTCCTAAGCAAGGGAGGTGTGATCCATAGGGATCCAAAACAACTCCACTTCATCAAGATCAACCAGCACTAGGAAGGAAAAATGAAGAAAAACAAGGACAATCTATATTTTTACAGAACCGTCGCCCTATGCAAAGCGGTGGTCCTGTAACCGCCCCCTGTGCAGGGCGGTGGTCCTGTAACTTCCCGTCTTGCATAGGGCGTCAGTCCTGTCACTTTACACGGAAAAATAAAACAAATCTCCAAACGGTCGCAGAATTCAAAAGGTGCGACCGTGTCTCTTCCTTAGACATCTTTTCCCATTCTCTAGTACACAGGAGGACATGGGAAACAAGTATTTAAGGAGAAGAGTAAGTGAAGAGTTCTGGCATTCAATTCATGGAGAGGTGAGCAAGAGATCTTTAGTGCTAGAGTTGGATTGTAGAAGGAAAGGAGTGAGTGGAACAGAGCAAGCAAGCATAGGAAAGGAGAGTTGACATTGTTGTTTCCTTTTCTACTTATTGTAATCTGTATCTTTACATTTGAATTGGCCAATATAGGAAAAGTGGGAAGAAAGAGCGATTGCCCTTCCCGACTGGTTTTCCCTCAAATTGGGGGTTTCCAGGATAAAAATTTTGTGTTGTCTGAGTGCTTAATTTCTTTATCTTCTCTGCAAATAGTTCTAAGCACCAAGAATCCATCACTAATCTTCAAACAAATCTATCATTTTTCGTATTTGGAATTAGCACAATAATTTGCATATTGTATGGTATTTTAAATTCTTTAAAGTTATAGGTTTACAGATCAGGAAGAGAAGAGAGATAAAGGGGGGAGAGAGAGAGAGAGAGAGAGAACTAGGGAGTGCCAATGAAGAAGAACCCTCCTCTAATGAAGTCCACAAATCCTTGTCAAATAATCCGATGAAGCACTCCACTGTAGTGAACTCTAATCCTTGAATGTCTCACACCATGAGAAAACTATTTTAGATGATGTGTAGACACACCAGGCTAAGTGTTTAGAAACACTTTCGAATGACTCCTTTGGTGATCATGAGTGTTACTCGTGGAGATCCCCTCTAAAGAGATTGAATATCAAAACTGACCCTATCATGACTCTTGTCAATACTACCATGTTCCACTAACAAAGATGGATCCTAGGATGATATACTTTACCTGTTAGCACTTATGTATACATCATTGATCAAAGTGAATATTGTTCATTTTGATACACTATCATTCCTCTGCAGTAAGTTTTTAGAAAAATGAAACCATAACAACCCAGAAAACTAGAATTTCATGCTTCTTTGGACACCTTACTACACTAGAAAATGATAACTTACTATTTTAGTAAGTGTTAGATTTCACCCTTCTTGACCCCAATCGGTGAAGTTGGCTTTCTCAATTTCCCTTGTGTATACTACTCCCTCTGAAAGCACTATTTTAGATGACTTAGTATTTTTTGCTGGTACCTCTATAGGGAACTTACTATTTTTAACAAGTGTTCGTTTCAACCTTTTTTGGCATTGCTCTCCTAGTTTGCTCTTTTGACTATCTCTGGTGTACACCATCTTCACCAGAATTACTTCTAGAGATGGCTTACCAAAAATAGCCAGTACCCATATAGGAAGGCTTACTATTTTTAGAAAGTGGTTTTTTGGGCATCGTTTTTTGAGGAAATGAACTTTTGAAATATGGGTTTTTTCTTCTCAGTGCGCCTCTAAATTTCAACTTGATCTGATGTCATAAATGAGAGATTTAAAAATTTCAATTTTTGTGGTGCATTAATGGGTGTTTGTTCACCGTTAAAAATTTGGGCCATGTATGAATTTTTTCACTTGGATCCTCATGGCCTATGAAAAACTAAATGACTGCAAAAAACAACATCTCGATCCATTTGGTATTTAGGGAGATATGAATATTTTTCGTTTCAGTGACTTCTAAGTTTTCCAATGAAAAATATATTTTTTCTTTATTTCAATCCATTCTTTCTTGAGTTGTTTTTTTAGATCATGGAATATTTCAAGCATGAAAATGGCTAATTCAATTTGTGGAAAAAAAATTCCAACATTTCGGCAACATTTGTAGGTGTGAGGGAGAATATGGTGAGAAAAATGACTAAGTATCAATATTAATAGCTTTGAAATGGAAGAGAAGAGGATGGGGAACATTTATCTATCCCTTTCATCCCTTTTTTAAATGTACAAATGGGACATGAAATTCTTCTTCATCTTATGTTTGACACTTGTTACGTTTTCGTTCGATGAGCAACTTGGGAGAGGGGGCTGAACTAGAGCACCCGAGAGCCGGTTTGAGATCACATGAGGGATCAGGGGGCTTGCAAGGTATGGGGTGAATTTTTATGTCCCTTTAATACCTTTTAAAAAGGTACACAAGTTGAAAAAAATTGCGCCTCATTTTGGGCATGATAAGTGGTGTATGTGTAGCGATAGGTGGGTGAATGATCAAACTGGTCAACATGAGCTTAGGTGAGCGTTGGTAGGTCATATTGGTGAAAAAAAGGGATTCTTAGGTGTTGGGTTGTAATTTTATTCACCTCATGTCCCTTTGAAAAGGTGCAAAGGGGACTTGAAAATGATCCTTCACCTGGTTGGGCCACGTGTCCCACTGAAAAATTACCTAAGTATCGAATATGTTTACCATAGTGGGCGACTTGAGAAGGCCATATCTTGCAATCCCAGATGAGTTTTTGGGAGATTATTTATATTATTTTTACTGTAAAAGTAATTTTGAGAATAATGGTGATGGTCCCAAGGATTTTATTCTTACTATAAAACCTTCAAGTTTCCCCTTTTTCTCGGAATCAGTTGTAGTGCATGGGAAGACTAAGATGACCTATGAAATGTGTGATGCTTGAAGATGTTTTTTTTCTACCATGTGGAGGACTAAAATATATTTCCAATGATATATTTTTTGATCCCTAAATCCTTCTGGAGCTCCTGTAATCACTCTTTGAAGATCATGTGCTTTTTTTCGGTGGTGAGCTCCTTAGGCCTATTTAACCAACCTTCTATGACCTGGCTCCTAAACCTCTTATTCTTTCCAACTTTTTGCTGAATCAGTTCCTTGATATTTTGGAATCTTAAATACACCTCCATGATGATTATTCATCTTCCTTTCTACTCTTAATATAGTGCATCTGACTCAGAAAGGTTGATGAAAGCCCCTTCTAAGCATGCTCAAGAACTCACTTTGGAAACCATTGCTCCAACATGCTTGAATGATCTATCTTGTTTCTAAGTAACCTAGTGGGTACTGATGACACAAAAAATGGACTCTTGAATGGTGAGAATGGAATTGAAACTGTGGGGAAAGGTGATCTGGGGGGGTGTCTTGAAGGCTATGGCATAAAAAATTTGACACTAGGTAATAGTTGTCCTGTTTTTGGGTGAATTTTGCCCATGAAAAAACATAGGAAAAAAAATACAAATCCTTACTTGTAAATTTAAAAATACCTCATCAGATCATATATAAAGATATATAGATCAAATACCATACCTTATCTTTCAACACAACATACTCAGACCTACTATAATCACCTTGTGATTTAAGGAGCACCAGTGAATTTTAATTTGGGCTCAAATTTCTCACTTTAGACTTGTACAGTCTTAGAAACCATATTTGATATATTGTATTCAAGTTTAAGACCATGCTAATTCCTATTATGACTAAACCCTCATAATATGACTGATAAAACTTAAATACTCATGTCCTGTGTCATTTTCACACGTTTTTCAAGATAGATAAACACTCTTCATACCATTTACCTCCTTGAAAGGATATTTATAGCACTTTAGCATCAATGTTTGAGCTTTTCTCCTCCATATCAACCTTTAACACCAAAAATTACTTGATTATTTGGTCATAGTTAAGTACATAGCCTTGAAACTCATGGATTTATGACCTGTAGATGGTCTTTCCATCATTTCTTAGAAAATATTGAGACCCATTTTGGCTAAAGACCTTCATCATTGTACGATCAACCTTTTTGATCACCTGTAGGATATCTTTGAGGCCATGATCTCATTATACCTTTGAATAAGCTTATGAATTATCTTTAAGGATAATCTTGTGCATTAATGACATAGATGCCTTCATTTGATCTGAGGATACTTTTGTAAAAACTTATCTCTTGCTTAAGCTTCAACTTCCCTTTATCTACAAGTATAAACTTCTTCAAACTGTAGACTAGTTTTATGATGACCAGAGCTCATTTTATTTACCGCAAAATCTCAATTTCTCATGTAACATGTGCCATTTTCAAGGTTCAATCAACAAACCCCCATCTTGTAGGTTACTATTTTTTCATTCTCTTATAGTACATTTATTCTTCATTTAACTTTGAAGTATATGCACCTATTTTCCAAGTAACGGCTTGGCTACAATTCCATTCTATGATATCTTTACCTCTTTTCATACTTTGTCTTAGGTTTCATTTTGATGATGATGCTTCACATTGATACTCAGATGTTTCAAACATGAGTTTTCTTTCCTTCATCACTCAGGCCTTCAAGTACACTTGTATACCAAATTTGGTTCTTTTCAAAGTCAATGATAGCTATACAAGAAAATTTTGACTTCAAGCCTCAAAAAAATTACTGAGCATAGGAGGATGCATTAAAATTATTTGAGATACAGAGGATAAAAATTGATCTCTGTTGTAGATGAGGGGCATATTTATAATTACAAAGATACCATTGAAGATAATTCAAGAACAATATGACCCATATAAATCAACTACATACCTGGAGAACTCCATATACCCTACTCATGATACATCTACACTGAGTTTAACATGGTCTTCCAAGATCCTTCGTGGCAACCATTGTATCATGATTCCAATGTTGGCTAAACATCATTATCAAATTTTCTTCCTTTCACAGTAGTCCATGATTTCACTTTCTATAGTCAACCTTCAATTGTTTCACATATGCCTCACATTAGTTCTTTGTCATAGAAGCTCCTTGAAATTCTGTGTATAATCATTTTTGTTCCGTCATGTTTTTAGCCACATCAAATTTGATATTTATAGGTCATTAATTCACTGTGAAAACACCTTGAAGATCCCTTGATTTACTTTGTACACAATAGGTTCATCATAGTGTCAAAATTACACCCTCATCTAGTCATAAATGCACAATAGACTCAGACTTCTCAAGCTTTAAGTGCAAACCACTTCATGACTGTAGAAAAAAACCATTAAAACTTACAAAGTATGGTACCTATAATTGACAAGTTTTCTTATATATATAGCAATTATTTTAACTTCTGACTAAGTTTTTGAGATCACCTTCTTACTCAAATTTTATTTCTCCCTCTTAGGCCAAGACTTTATCCTTCTTATAGGCTAATAGATACTGAGCTAGATTCAAATTGAAATATACAAAAATATATTTTCACTACTTTAGAGAAATTATTTACAAACATATAATAACTTATACATGACACATTTAAACCAAGCCACAACACATTAGATCATAAAGACACACCATTTGAGTACTCACCCAAACTATCTACAAATTCCTAGTATGGTATCTTCTTTTCAATCAACACAAGACTATCTAGGGCTATACACACTCTTATTGACATAATACCTTTCAAATAACCTTTTTTCCAACATGACTCGACATTCATGAATCCTTTCATTCTGGGTGCAATACTTAAAAACTATTCATGATAGTCAATCTAATATATTTTGACATGACTCAGACCATATATGACAAAAAACATAGAGAAATTGACCAACTTATGACCTTACAAAGATGATTACAAGAATTTGAAACTAACCAACCACACTTCTTGGCACAACTATGGATATAACATGATTTTAGACCTAAACATGATCTTGACAAACATGGAATTCTAAAAATACCTATCATGACCTTGAAAAAACTTCATATTATTATGGTAGAGATCCTTGATGAATGATACAAAACTTAACTGAGACACACTCTCTTTTGGAAACCTAACATACTTATTAATGATCAACAAAGAAATACAAACAATGAACATGTAATGAATGACATTTTGAATTAGGACTCAAACACCTACAAGTAACCAAAGCTCAAAAATTCATGGGAGGAGTCACTTTCCATACCTTATCACTGTAGATGTACTATAGGTATCCCAAAGACCTAATTACTTCAAATTTTCTTGCAGAAGAGCTTGAAATGAATTCAAACAAATATGATCTTAGACCCTTCTTCAAGTGCAAACATTATTTTTTTAACTGGCTTAGACCCTTCTTCAATGAATCTTATGAGATTATGCTATAAGAAAGACTAAGAATTAGTTCTCTTAACTCTTTGACTTGAGAAACCTCCTTATTTTCCTTAGCATATGGTATAACAGTATTGGAATCATACATGGGACCGAATTTCCTTTTAAAAACCCTTCCATTTGATGCATGAAAGCTACCAGCACCTCTTGGTATTCCACCTTGGTCACAAAATTTTGCAATATGTCCTTGTTTGTGACACTTATTACATACACCACCATTCTTGGTTCTCCTTGGTTCAAAAACTCTTAGATTCCATCCACAATCCTTAGCTCTATGTCCATACTCACGACATGAATAACATTCACCTTTGAAGTGACCTACATTATCCCTAAGAGACCTCCTCTTGCAATATCTAGCTCTGTGACCAAAATCATGACAAACATAGCAATATAAATTAAATGGTGAACAATAACTCATAACATTATGTTGTATAATTGGACTAGGCCCTTGAGTAGAACTTCTTTCCATGAACACCATCAACTTCACTTCCTTTAGAACTAGGACCAGCTACTGGATCTGCAAGAATCGGCTTTACATATTTTTTGATATTTAGGATTTGGATTTATTCTTTGAACTTATCACATTCTTCTTCCTTAGCCTTAAGAGAAACTGTCATATCTTTGATTTCAGACTTCAATATGATGTTCTCCATCCTATGAAATTCTAGGTCTGCTTGTAAATCAAACACCATCTCTTTGAGATTATTTTTTGCATGTACACACACATCACAAGGCTTGTTTTTCGATCTTTCATATTCCTCTTCCTTTGTGATCAACTATGAAATGGCATTCTCCAACTAACTCTTACAACTTTTGATGGTTTATGTAGACACCTATAAGTTAGCTCAAGTAATTTAAATACTTAAATTGTGCTAATTATACCATTTCCCATAAATTGACAACATATCGTCAATATGACACATTTTATTTGCCATCGTCATTAATTAATTACATTACGTTAGTTAATTAACTCTTCTATCCAAAAATGATGCCAATTAACAATAATCTATTAATCAACTCCCCTTTCTATCTAGATTCATTAATTATTTCTAATTAATTAATACCCCTTTCTATCTAGATTAATTAATTATTCTTAATTAATTAATTCTCTCTTCTATTTAATCAATAAATCATCATTTATTTCATTAAAATCCTCTCATAACATAAATTATACTATCTATTCCTCTAAAAAGCTTCTATAAGCTTGCACACCTATTAATTAATCACTTTGGTTAATTAATAAACCCCTTCAATCCCCATGAGTCACTAGAGGACAAACTAAACTCTCCTAAAGTAAACTCAAGCACTTCTAAACCATGTTTATCCATAACTAACCTAGCTTTGCTATTATCCTGCATACAATAGGATGCAAAGCTTCTTCAAACCATCAGGTTATAAAAGAAACCCTCCTCTAACCTTTCTACTTAAACCTAAATGATCATAGAGCCTATAATATAGCCATTTTATCATCTTGGATAACTCTTCTATTAGAGGAGCTAGCTATCTTCATTTCTTGCATTCATCCATCCAATTTTTGAAGTCATATGCAGATATGTCAAATGGTCTTTTAGCCATGGATTGACAAGAATCCATTCTTGAAAACCTTGGGATTCAAGCATACAATCAACCATTTTGATTGATATGGATCTAAATAGGTTCATTTCATTCGCATTCAATTAGTGATAGAGGTTAATTTGTTTAGCATGCTAGTTTGAATTTTCATTTCATGTTCTAATGCAAATATTTTAATAGATTAACTTTGCTTAAGCTCTTAGCATGATGGTATATGGATCTAGTTAACATTGTATTGAAGCTATTAGGTTTTAGATTTGATTTACTTTTCATTGTTAAATAATTCATATACACATTTGGAACACCCGATGAGACTTACTCCATTGTCCTTTACACTTTATTTCAATTTTAGTTATTAACCGTCTTTTACACATGTTGATCTAACTTGTTTTATTGAGTTTGCATGTGTTGAGTCTTCCTTGTAGGTATAAATGAGGTGAAGTGATGTCAAAATTATATCTTTATGGGAAAATTTTAATATTTCTACATGTTTTCATTTTTAGAGATTACTTTTTCATCATTCTACATGCTAGTTTTGTCAATTTCTTGAAAATGTTAAGTTTTTGATCATGAATGTTAATGTTTGATAGCATTGAGTCTTATATTCATATAATAATGTGATGGTTTGTTTTCAAAATTGAATCTTGGTTGGAAAAATCTGACCTTTTGCAGATTAAGGGATGTTTATTTCACATTTTTTGAGTACATGTTAAGTGCATACCCATGAGCATAAGAGCATATGCGTAACCCATATTCCGAAGGCCATAAAATTTTCTCCCAAACTTGAAATGACTCAATTATTTTTGCGTTGGAAAGGTATTGAAGTTAAGAATGTAATGAAAACATAAATTTGGGATTTATACTTAGAGAAATTGTAGGTTTTCCCTTTATTGTAAAACTGGTCAATTTCTAAAATGTCTAATGTTTTATTTCCATGCTTTACTTGATTTAGACCAAAGCTTGTGTATGCTCTTGTCTTGAACATTTTGGAAATCTTGAGAATAAAAAAAACTTTGATCTGTAAATTTTTAACATTTGGATTAACTTGGAAATTTGATTATTCATTTTTCTTAAGGGATTGAACCTTTTACAAAGCATTTTTTTATGGTCCTTTGATTTGAAGTTTTCCATTTCTATCTAGTTGGGATAAAGTTTGTGTATGCTCTTATATTGCACATTAGGGTGATCTTAATAATCAAAATCAACTTTAGTCTTAATTTTCTAACATTTGGTTAATTGGAAACTTCATATTTCATTTTTGGTTTAAGGGAATGAACATTTATCAAGCTTTTTGTATGGTTCATTAATTGCAAAGATTTCCTTTACTTTTTAGTTAGATTATTTGTTATGTATGATCTTCTCTTGTATCCTTGGATGATATTGAGAATAAAAAACAACTCTTAATCCTCTTTTAAATAATTTTATTTTCTTGGATAACTACTAATGCTTGAGTGCAAGACTTAAAAATGCTTGTTAAAGAAAGGAGTTCGAAACAAAATTTTCTAACTACATGTGTGTTGCAGGTTTCCAAATGGAGAATGAATAAAACACATTAAGTATAAAATATTAAAAAACACACCACATTCAAAACACTTGATTTGTAGGTTCAGATGAGGGTACGCCCCATCAGCTTAAAACTAAGACATAACCTTGTTGGCATAAGCCTTAAGTTACAATAATGAGGGTGGTCTTAGGAACCCCAAAGTATTCCATGTAAGAGGGAACCTTATGGATGAAATGGGAAGTGATCCGCATACCTACTTGACTAGTATACATATGATATTTAGTATCAAAGTTATCTGTATTGTGACCCCAGTAAGAGTACATGATGGATGAATTTATTGGCCATTGTGTTTGAAGGGGGTAAAGTAAATTTGGCATAATCCTTGGGAAACCTTGGAAAACTGAGCTCGATCTTAGATAACTTTTGACACATAGTTGAGTGAACTACCTAGGAAGCTATCTTTGAATAGGAGCCAACTTTGACCATTTCAAAACCAATTTGAGTTGAGATCCATTATTCATCACGAAACATGTGAAACGTTACTTTTTCTTAGTTTTTAACTCAACCTAAGGCGAGGTGAAACTCTTTTGAAATGATGCCAAAATTTTTCACCCTGAATTGATCTACTTCCTTCACTTTATTTTGACACTTTGTTGATTAGAAGAAGAGTGGTTACCCTTGTGTTGCTAATTGATTGTATTCACCACTTTTGTGTCTATTTACGCTCGTCCATGTTTACGGTTGAGTTGTTAAACATATAAAGTGTGCAGAGACATTTTCATATCATTAGTATCCTCTTTTATCTTGATACCCAGGTCAAGATCATCATCCTAGTTAGGCTTGATTCATCACCTTGATTCTCCTTTCAACTGTTATTTTGTTTATATTGTGTCACTACAATGTCAGTATTTATGTCTTATTTCTCATGAACTTGGCCTAAATATCTATATTGTGATGTTACTCTATACACACTCTTACAATTCCTTGGTATACTCTAGCCCTATTTTTATTTCAATTACTACCTTGATTTTGAAAAGTGTTGAGTGTTACCATTTGTGCATGTTATATCAATATCATCTTGATATTAATACCTTACTTTTTTGAAAAGTTTGGTTAGTATATCTTAATGCTATTGTTGTGTCGTTCACAATCGTAACTACCACTTTTGGGGATATAGGTCTTGATTGGATTCAAGTTCACTTTTAGTATAATTTGTTTGAGGATCACATTAACTTCTTGTTATTAATTACGCTTTTTCCATTTCTTTAAACTTTACATAAATGGTGACATTTTGTTAATCATCTTGAAACACCAACTACCATTCGGAAAAAGACTTAGGAAGTACATCATTTGATTGATTGGTCTAGAACTAAACATTGTGTGATTGTATCTTGTTTGTCACAATTGACTTATTCATTTAGAACAATTACTTTTTCACATTGATCCTTTGGCATTCATTATAATTTGAGGTATTGACATTTGTAGACTCTCACTTAGGTTTGATTAAACCTCTTGAACAAAATTTAAAACACCTTACTAAAGATCTCATACATCATGGCCCCTAAAATAAGATTGGGAGATAGAAAACAAGTAATTAAAACCAAAGAGCAGTCAAATTCCTTTATTGGTCATAACTTGAGACCTCTTTTCTCCACCAAAAAAGAAATGGAAGAAATGATATATCATAATGGTGATGAAATAGGATCACCACATGCAGAGTTTTATTTTGACCCCACCCTATTAGATGAATTCCTTTTCATAAAAAAAGATCAGGTGCTAGCAAGAGTAGTGGAATTAGGAGCTAGGATGCCTACAAAACATTAGACAATTCCACCTACAAACGAATCCAATGAGGAAGAATAACCTATGTTTAACATGGAGTACATCCTAACACATGGACATGCTTCCACATCCAACATAAGAAATGAAAACATGGTAGGTTATAAATTCCATTCATCAAGATGCCACGTAGAGTTAGAATAGAACATGGAAATGTGGAACATCCCCCACACGATGAAGATGAAGAATAACCTAATGAAGAAGAAGTCATTATTAAAAAAAAAATCCAAAATCTTAATAAAAAATTATCCTCACTGACATCTCATGTATAGAAGGAAACAAAAAAAAATGTACATAAGGAGAAGCCTAAGGTCAAAATTAGTGAACTTCACATAGAAAACCAATAAGGTGAAACATCAAAGAACAGTCATGTATACATGCCACCTTCTCCTATGAAGGACCAAATTCTTTCACTAGAACTGCAATCCATGAAAGCAACACTTGTAATCCTTTAAGAAAATAGTGGAGGGCATAGTAAGAGATATGAAGAACTATGTCCCCATCCATTTGACAAAACTATGTTGCTTTAAATTTTTCCCAAGAAATTTTACATGCCAAGGTTTGAAAAATATAGAGGGAAAGGTGACCCATGTGATCAAGTGAAATATTTCTACATGGCATGCCAAGAAGTGGAATATAGCGATAATTACCTCATACGGATATTTCCATAAAGCTTGGAAGGCCAAGCCTTAAAATGATTTACTCACATACCTCATGGATTCATATTCACATGGCCCAAATTGGTAGGGAGGTTTGTTCGACATTTCTCATATAACATAGAAAGTGACATAACTATGGAATAGTTTTTTAATACTAAACAACGTCCTAATGAAACATTCATGAGCTTCTTACAAAGATGGTGGGGGATAACTAGCCACTTCCCTTATGCATTTACCAAAAAAAAACTTGTGAGCATCTTTATACCCAATCTAAATCCAAACATTGTTTTCCAGTTACAAATGCATTGTATCCATTTATTTGGAGAGGTTATTGAAAATGGTATAAAAATAGAAAAGGCCCTCATTGTAAAGGGAATAATCAAACCATCTTCCAAAGATAATCAAAATTCCAAAACAGTAGAAAAGCCAAATATCTTCAATAAAAAATAACGTAATGGGAGACTGGATCATGAATTCCAGATGGGAAAAAATGGTTCAAGTCGGCCAACCTTTTAAACTGACTAGAGGACCTATTCAGCCACCACCTAAACATAGAACATTCACTCCTCTTAACAAGTATTTGTTTGCAATCTTGAAACAATTGAATGCGGTCCACATGGTGACTTATCCAACAACACAAACCTTTGATGAAAATTCTCCTTAACCATCATTGTATAAAGAACACAAATATTGTGATTTTCATCATGTAAAGGGACACAAGATAGACAGGTGCCTAAGACTTCGTCACTACATCTAAGATCTTATCGATTATGGAGAGATAGAAGTTTATGCATCAGAGAAAAGTCAAATTCCAAATGAAAATATGGGGATATTCAAAGAACCATTCCCTAACAATGGTAAGCCTAATGAGAAGAATTTGGATTAGGGAGAGTCATCCCAAAGCTACAAATCCGCAAACTATCTATATACCAAAAGTGACAACAATCATTACGAATCTCTTATTGTATGTGTTCACTCTTCTAACAATCATGTGAATACCATTAGGATCAAGGGAAAATATTGTGTTGTGGTAAAAAGGTGCACTCGTCTCACGTTCTTAGAACCTCCTTTGTGTACCCCTCATGATGGTTAGTATAATATCTTAGAGAAACTTGAGAAGACGTCCGCTAATATTTTAATCTTAGATCTTCTTAAGATATCAAATATACACAAAGAAATTCTATACGAAACTCTCCAGGGGTCAAGAGTGGCAATGGAAGTAGACCCTTCACATTTACAAGCTGCGGTGTAAAATATTGAAACAAGTGAACACATCTCATTTAACCACAAGGAAATCCCCAATGAATATCACACACATAATCTTCTCCTGCATATAGAGGCATTTGTTACCCATCAGAAGATAAAACAAGTTCTTGTGGACAACGGGTAGAGATTGAATATATACACTTGGAAAATAATAAAATAGTTAGGACACACATAGGAAGATCTAGAGTCCCATATCATTACCATAACCACTTACGACAAATTTAGAGTGGGAATCAACTAGAACAATCACATTATAGATGGAATTAGGACCAACTTGTCTCCAAAAAAAGTCTCACATCTTAGATTTGGAACTTCCTTATAATATTCTTCTTAGCCGCCCATGGATTCATGCCATGCAAGCCATACCATCAACATTCCATCAATGCATCAAGTTAAAGCATGAAGAACACACTATTACCATTTAAGGAGATCTATAACCCTTCGCTCACTACATATCTCTCAATAAATTTTCACGTAGGGGTACATATACATGTCCTTCCATGGATATATATGTTCCCCTTCAATCATAATCCATAGAATCACAGGTAGATTCAGAGTCCCTAAGTTCTTGGACTTGGGATGCTTCTACATCTACCTCTCCCTTTGATTCATGGGAGATGAAAATTCTGGAATATGGTTGTGGATAATACAATGCGTAACAATCTCTCTTAGTTTTAGAACTATCTTTATCACCAAAAAATGGAGGAAGGCCCAACTATCATTTCAAGCGGCCTAGAGATGAATGAACTATTTGGAAATTCCTACCTAGGGGATTACTTGGAGAAGAGAAATTATTGGACCCACCTACAACTTGGATCCCCAAAGACACTCAACCTACCTTCTATAAAATCCCTAAATATGAGAAGTCTAACCGAATGATGTATTCTATGGGCTACAAAGGCCTAGGATGTGTAAAATATGAGCAAGGACCAAGGGAGCCAGTCCCACTTCCAAATTTCCAAATGAAGTGCTATGGTATTGGAATTCATCCATATGGGGCCCACCCCAATGATAAATATGCTACATGTTCTAAGAGTGAGGATATCTCTGATTATTTAGACAGTGACACAGATTCCCACTATAGCCAATATGAGGACCTTGCCTCCATGAACCTATTCATGGATAATTTTTTCGTTACCTTAACCCCCACAGAACCTAAAATTGACCTTTTTTACCCTTCCCTTGTCGATTGGGACCAAAAACTTCATGTGTCATTGGAGCTCTTTGAGAATGATGAGGTTATTGTATAATTCATGGGCATATGAGATACAATTCCAATTGGAGACCATAATAAAGGTTTCTACATTGACTTAGATACATGTGCATATTTTAGAGAGGAAGGTAAGCTTCGTGGTCAGCAAAAATCAAGAAAAAGTGAGGGTAAAATTTCCAATGAAAAACCTCGGAAAAATTAAAATTCCAAGTCACACAGTGAAAACCTCTTTGAGGCGCTGGCTGATAAACAAGTAAAAAAATAAATGGACAAGAAAAGTGACCACACTAAGGGTGAAAATATCATAGAGATGCCCTTGGAAGAAGATCTCAACCTTCCTCCTGATCCTACACGTATGGAGGATATGCCAAAAATGTTGGTAGAAGAAACTATTGACATAAACATTGAAATGGAAAAATACCTAAAGATATGTTTAGCTTGGATCCAACGTTGGTAGTGCACAACTTATTTGTGCATACAAACACAAAGGCAATCAAAGAGAAGATAATAAAAATGCATCCACATGAGGCTCTTCTGGTTAAAGAAGAGTTAGAAAGATTGCTAGCAACAAGATTCATTAGACCTATTGACTACTCATAATAGATATCAAACATACTTTTGATACAAAAGAAACCTGTAGGCATCAGAATTTGCATATATTTTAGATACATCAACAAGGCATGTCCAAAAGATGATTTCTCCTTACTTAATATTGACATGATTGTCGACTCAACTGTAAGATTTGAAATGATTTATCTTGTGGATGGATTTTCTGGATATAATCAGATAAAGATAGCGGAATAATATCAGCACAAGAAAACCTTCACAACCCCTTGGAGGACATTCTGCTATCAGGTAATGCCCTTCGGCCTAAAAAATTCTAGTGTAACCTATCAAAGGGTGATGATAGTGATATTCCATGACATCGTGGAGGATTATGTAAATGATATCCTAGGGAATTCGAAGACAAGATAAGACCACCCTGAAGTTTTGTAGTGTAGAAGCTTAGGTTGAATCCAAAGAGATGTGTGTTTGGAGTATTATTAGGGAAGCTACGAGGCTTCATTATATCAAGGAGAAGGATTGAGGTGGACCCAACAAAATTCAATGCCATTACTGAAATGCCTCCTCCCAAGAATATCAAACACTTACGCAGCTTGCAAGGAAAATTACAAGCCATTCACCACTTCATTTTGCAGCTTGCTAATAATTTCCATTCATTTACTCATCTGCTTAAGAAGGATGTTAATTTCATTTGGGAACCAAAGCAATAACAAGCCTTCACCTTTCTTAAACAATACTTGGCTAGTCTGCATGTCCTCATGCCTCCAACCCCTGGTGAACCACTTTTGTTATACATATCCACTACTCACTTTTCTATTGGTCCTTTTCTTGCACAATATGACATGAGCCAAAAATATAAATCCATGTACTACCTTATCCTTACCTTGATTTCCTATGAGATCAACTATCCACAAATTGAAAAATCTTATCTGGATGTCATTTTTACCTTTTAAAAACTTCACTATCACCTATTGAATAATAAAAACAAACTTATATCTAAAGTTGACCCAATCAAGTAACTATTGTCAAAACACTCCCTTATTGGTAGAATGGCTAATTGGATCATTATGCTTATTAAATTTGACATTGAATATTGTTTCACCATTTTCTTTAAGTTTTTGGATGAAACAGATAAGGGTGTGGGCCAAGGAGGAATACCTATTGTGATGGTCGGTTGAAGGTTTTGCATGCGTTTTGAATTTTGGATCTGATGCTGACTATGAGAGAATCCTTTTGGTGAGGAGGAACTACCTAAAATACACAATAAGACCAAAAAAAGAGGATTAAATAATATATGTCAATGGGATGCCTAGCATGCACTAGATCTAGGAAGTGTGATACTTCCTTGGTGGCAGTCAACCCACTGCTTAATACAATTTAATGCAAGAAATAACGTAAGTAAATATAATCCTACCGTAGTTGATATGATTTAGGTATCCCATCCAAATACAATAAGATAATCTAACATAACAAGCTAGGATATGATCATATCTGGAAATGAAATAAATAATTAAGGTGTTGGAATAGGTCAGGGTCATATTTTGGGTTACTTAGGTCACTTGGATGAATTTTCTTAGGCTCTGGTATTAGTAGAACTACCAAATATAGAGACCAATGTCAGTATGGTATGACCGACGATGGTTTAGTAAGAACTAACGATGTTTACTGTGGGCTGGTAATAACTCAATAGTTCATGGTTTTAGGGATTTGTCTGAGACTTCCTCAACGATGGTGAGGAGTTAGTTTAGGTCTGGGGAGATGTTGGTAATATTCATGGGTACTCAGGAGTAGACAAAGGTGATTAAAAGGGTTATGAGTGATGGGAATGGTTGGGTTCATAGGAAGGTAATAGTGGTGGGGTGAAAATATAACTGATGATTGATAAACAAATGTGAAGAAATTTATAAACTGAATGGAAATGAAGTGATGTAGGTTTGATACACGCTTATTGTTGTGCAAGTTCAATGGCTAGGTGGTGGTGATGGTTGATAAGTGAAATGGTGATTAGTGTCAAGGCAGTGCTCCTGTGATCAAAAATACCTTCTAATCAATGGTTGTGCTGGTTATGGATGAATGGATGTGTGAAAGATCTCTATTTATTGCTTGCATGCAAATATATTTTTCTCCAAAACTCGAAAAATGTGTCTAACCTCTCAAAAAAACTTACCAAAATGGTTATATGGTAACCAACGATGGTTTAGGATTACCGATGTCGGTTTCAGGTTAACTGACTTCAGTTAAGGTGGGATATCTTAGGTTTCCTAAACTAGCAGATCTTGTTTATCCTCTCCCGTCTTTTTCTCATTTTTTCCAGGTCTAAATGGAATGTTGTGCTTAGATACGAGGGGAAAGTGGTTAGAGGGAGAATAGGCATGTGCTTTTAGGGTTGTATTAAGTCTTAGTTCATTATGGTAAGTAGGGATAAGTCTTAGTTAGTTATAGAAGCATGCTATGAAGAGGTATATGGTGAGGTGTCTAGGTGAGGTGGTGGGGTGAGGTGGAAATTAGTTTTAATTGAGATAATTAAATAATGAATGAAGTGAGGATGAGTATTAATTTAATTGTAAATAGTTAAATTAATATTAATGTGGGGTAAATCCTGGTTAGGTGAATGTGTTTAAGTTGGTTATTTAAAAGGGGACCAAGGGGAGTGTGACCTAATTTTGGTGTCTATATTTTTCCCCTTTTTGTTGCGTAGCTTGTATTGGTAAGCGACAGTGACAAAAATAGGAAGTGAATGCCTCATGTGTGGGTGAAGGTGATCCCCCTCAAACTGGGCACTGATGAGGTGTAAGATGGAATCAATGAGTGGTTTGATAAATGTGTAGGTGATGAATATATGTGGGGCATGGTTTGATTATAAAAGGAAATGGTGACGGTCAAATCAGGTAATAGGTAATAGGCCAGGGTCAAAAGTGGATCATGGGTAATGAAAACCAAATGCACACACATGTATATTATAACACGGTACCAGGTTGAAGAGATTTCCAACTCTACATCATCTAAGGTCGATAGGCTTACCCAAATAAGGGTGAAGTGATTCAGGTATCCAAGGTATAGGATATGGTCGAGAAACACAACATGGGGCAGGTGCAAGAACGTTTAGGTATGCTCTAGTACACCAAATATTTAGTTGGGATAAATGACACGAAAATAGGCAAGGTATGGGTGTTAGGATAAAAAAACATAGGTAACAACATCGCAAGGTATAATGAGTACATAAGGTCAATGGTCACAATAAGTAGGTCAAGTTTAGGAAAACATGTCATCGCATAGATAAGGCCAAGGTATAGGTAAAATAAAAACTCCTAAGACATAGTAAAATAAATGTAGGGGTAGGTTGGGTTTGTAGGTATGTTTCAATGGGTGGCCAAAATGATAAAAAGTGGGTGAGCATGAGGGACGACAGGTGAAAAGGGAGTGGGGTAAGGGCAACTAGTTTGAAGTATGAATGACGCCAGGTACATGTTGACTGACGGCAGTTGACTAGGGCATCAATATGATCGACATTGGTCATAGCGGATTGGGATTAAAAAAGGAAAATTCCTCTTTTGCGGAATCATTTTTCATTTTCCAATAGTAGAAAATTACAAAGGAATAGTGGAAAAGTGGAAAGTGATGAAGTGACATGGAGAGTTGAGTTAGCTAGCCTCAGAGCGGGTGATCAGTCATTCGATAGGCAGGTCCATGAGATCAGTGTGAGCGATTTGATTGGGTGGAGGTGAGGAGTGGATTTGGAGATAGTAGAGGCAGGAGAGGGTTCGAGTGGACCACCAATGTAGAGGCCCGATGTACCTCCACGAAGACGACATCGTGATGAGGTAAGATTCGATCCCATTCTACGTTGGTTAGGTAAATTGATTTATAGAAATAAGGTTTGGGTAAAAATGGGTTTGGGGGGAATTAAATTTGAATTTAGAAGGTATAGGGATCAAATAGGAATGGAGGAAGGCTTAAGTAGGGTAAAGAGGGGTAAGGATGGATTGAGGTGAGATCCGGGAGGGAAGGGTAGCTAGGTAGGGTAGAATGTTGAATTTTTAGAGAAAAAGGGTGGGGTTTCACGGATTTTGTTGCCGCGACAGTGGAAATGTGAAAATGTTAAATGAACGATGTGATGATGTGATAAAAATGTTTATCAATTGTTGCTTATTTGGATTAATTTCCAATTGTTTATATAAAATGGAAACAAACTAAGGTAGGATGTGAATAGGGAAATGAAGGGGAAAATAGGTTAGGGTGAAGAGTGACCAAGCTAACCTTCAAGGTCCCCATACCCTCAAAGTGCTGCCTACATAGCCCCTGTGAAAAGGGGCCTCAAGCTGATGTAGTTCTCCCATAAGCTAGGGAATAATATGAGGAATGGGTTGGTAGATCTTAGGAATTATTAAATGCATGTCATAGGCATGGTTGAGTTTAGGTCATAGGTATGGTTGAGTTTAGGTCATAGGCATGGTTGAGTCATTTTAAAATTTAGGTGGCCATGATCTAGGTCTGTATTGGATAATCAATAAGTAATGAGGAAGGTTAATGGTAAGAGGTGGAAAAAGAGCCCTTAATTGATAAGAACCCTAATGAGTCAACCGTACCCAAGATGGGCTTATGAACGTAAGACCCTAAAGATGGTGCATAATGGACTATTCTAAAGGTGAAGAAAGTCACATGATCACAAAATGTCACATTTGCGTCAAGTCCCTTGAGCATAGAGAAAACTAGGGCGCAAAAGGAAATGAAGCGAAAGTTTACTTGGCAAGAGACCCAAGATCAAAATAGGTAAGTCCATGATGAAAAATTTACTTTACTTTTGTTTTTGTTTTGATAGACTGATTGATGTGGGAAGTCTATGTGGGATGAGTATATTTTCTCCTTGAGGTCTTCATGAAGTTGATTGATGTTGGAAGCTTCAGACCATTTATTATATTTTGGCAATGACTTTAATTATTTCCTTCAAGGGAGAAGTCTATTTATAGTAGCTAGATAGAGAGAAGAGATGTCCCTTTTTGAGGGAGTCATCTTTTGTTGGAAGTTTGACTCAAGGAGTTAGATCCCATTTGTTTTTGGAAATTTTAAGTCATGGAAAAGACCAAAGAGGAGGATTAGGTTATTTTTTAGAAGACAAAACCATAGCACACAGAGGTTAACTATGAAAGATGTAGTTTTGAGTGATGAATGTTCCATCTTTTTAAAAGATGTAAAGTATCCATGAGAATACTACCATGAATAGAGCTGTGGTACTCATATTGAAGATAGGGCTAAAAGGTGATGGGTAATCACATGATTCTTGTTTAGTCACGGATCCTAAAAATGGGTAACATGGAAGGTGAATGATTCTCAAGGAATGAGCGATCAATTGACAAAAAGTGATATAGGACTTGATATCAACAATAAAATGGTCGAAGATGCAAGGTGTTGAGAGGCTCAGTTTCGATTTTACCTTTGAGTGAAGTTAAATGATAAACACCTAATCCATAGGCATGGATAACGATATAGTTTCTGAGCCAATTAGGAGAAAAATTTCCCTGTTTAATTTTCTATTCTTTGGTTACCTGTTGATTTTCCTTCACGACAAGGTTGCCAACCTGAAAGGTTCATTTGTGGACACATTTTTTGGAGGCACGTTTGATACATTTTTGGTATATTTGGAGCTGGTCAAGAGCATTGAGACAACATTCATCTAATAACTCAAGTTGTGCCAAACGATCTAGGAAAAATTCATCGTCATTGAGCATGTCTTGTAGTGAGATGGAATCTAGAATTTGAGAGGCAAGACAACCTCAGTACCGTAGACTAGAAAAAAAAGTGTGGCAGCAGTCGAAGTGTGAATACTAGTGTGCTAATCCCACAAGGTGAAAGGAATGTGTGAATGCAAATCCTTGCTAGTATCGTCAACTACTTTCATAAGAATTTTTTTCAAGGTTTTATTGGCTGATTCTACTTGGCCATTGGTTTGCGGGTAATAAGGTGATGAGAAACTTATTTGGATGCCAAAAGTTCCGCACAACTTACGTAGGGTTTTTTTTTAATTACTTTATGTTATCAATAATGATATGATGAGGAACACCAAAGTGACAAATGATGTGATGGTTGATGAATTCACATATTTTCTTAGATTTTGTAGAAATGAGGGGGATCACTTCTACCCATTTAGTGTAATATTCAGTAGTGGTTATAATCCATTGATGGCATTGTGAAGAATGGGGATTCATCTCACCGACAAGATCTAAGTCCCATTGAGAGAAATGCCAAAGGTCTCATGTGACCTGTAAAGCATGACTAGGTGTGTGATGAAGATTAGCATGTTATTGAAATTTCACACAGTGTTTGAGATAGTCACAACAGTCATGGTTTAGGGTTGGCTAGTAATAGCCAAGGTGAATAATGCATTTAGAAATAGTTAAACCACTAAAGTGGCCTCCACAAATTCTATCGTGAAGTTCCTTAATGGTGTAATAAATTTCAAAACTTGTAAGGCATCTTAAGAGAATACCATCGAAGCCATGCTTATAAAGGAGACCACCCATGATAACATAATGAGAGACACTTTTAAGAAAGTCACATTATCCATTATGAGTGAGATCAGTGGGTAGAATGGAAAGGGAAAGATAGTCTATAAACAGCTTGTACCAAAGGCCATGTGGGTGAGGTGATACGGTTCTGGTAGAGTAGGCCTCATGAGGTAAGTAAGAGGGTGATTACAACCTTTGTATTGTGACAAAGACTTTAGAGTCGACATGTGAAGTGGGTATCTAAGAAGCCAAATAGGCCATGGTATCCACAAATTTATTGCTAGAACATTGGGTGGTTTGAAGTTCGTAACGGTCAAAGGTGATCAAAAGTATGTCTACATGATGTTTATACTTTTGAAGTATCTCATTACAACATTGCTATATACCATTGACTTAGTTTACGACCAGTTAGGAATATCCAAAGATATCGATTGACTTAACTCTAAGGCATAAACAACCTGGAAACCCAATATGAATGCTTCATATTCCACAATATTGTTTTTATAATCAAAATCCAGTTTGAAAGATAAAGGCATAGGTTCACTTTTAAGAGGAATGAGGATAACACCAGCCCCACCTCCATGCTAACACTTGGAGCCATTGAAGAAGAGTGTCATTTGGTAAGTGGGTTCATCTAAGGAGAGGGTAGCTATGGATTCATCTGGGAAATCGAAGTTAGAGGGTTGATTCCCGGAAAGAGGTGCATCTGCTAGTTGGTTAGCGATAGCGTAGCCCTTGATGGATTTTTAATGAGTGAATTCAAGGTCAAGGTTAGCAAGAAGCATAAGCCAACATGTGGCACGTTGATGTTGATAAGGTTTGGCATACATATAGTGTAGGGGGTCAGTATTGGTAATAACGAAGGTTTTTTGGTTGAGTAGGTAATGGCGGAGTTTGGTGGTAATGAAAAATAAGGCTAAGTAGATTTTTCGGAATGGGCATATCTATTTTTTTAGTATAGAAGGGTAAAAATTATGTAATAAACCATTTTCTCTCTATGTTGCTCATCATGATGAGTAATCATGGCACCTAAAGAATGGTTAGTGGTAGAAATGTATAGGTAAAAGGGTTGGTCATCCTTAGGATGAATGAACACTGGTGGTTGATGAAGGTATTGTTTTAAGGCGTCAAATGATTTATGGCATTCATCATCCCATTTGAATGAAATGTCCTTCTTGAGAAGATGATGAAATGGTTGACATTGGTTGGTAAGCTGTGAGATAAAATGATGAATGGATTACAACTTACCTTGCAGGCTTTAAAGTTGACGGATAGTAGTAGGTGGAGACATTTATAGAATAACCTTTACTTTAGAAGGGTCAACCTCTATGCCATGCAAAGAAATGATGAAACCAAGGAGTTTTCTGGAAAGTACCACAAAGACGTACCTTTTTGGTTGAAGATGAACAAAATACTTGATGAGGCAGTCAAAGATGACCTTAAGGACGGTCACGTGTTCAACTCAATGTTTGGATTTGGCAAGAATATCATTGACTTAATATTCTAATATGTGATGCATGATGTCATGGAAGATATAATTCATGGCTCATTGGTATGTAGCATTAGATTTTTTAAGGCCAAAAGGCATGACTCGATAGTAGAAGGTCCCCCAAGGAGTGATGAAGGTAGTTTTGTGTTGATATTCTAGAGTAATTAATATTTGATTATAACCTGAGAAACCGTCCATGAGTGATAGCATTTCATGGCTAGCATTGAGATCAACTAGTTGGTCAATGCCTGGTAGAGGAAATTCATCTTTGGGACAAGCTAGGTTGAGGTCATGAAAGTCCATGAAAATGTGGAATCCCCCTGTTGCCTTTGTGACAGGAATGATGTTAGAAATCCATTGCGGATAGTTAATGGGTAGAATGAAGGAAACTAAGAGAATGCGTTGAAGTTCTTCTTTGACTAGAAGACTAATGTGAGGATGCATTTTCCGCAGCGTTTTTTATGGCTTTAGCATTAGGAATGGTTACAATATTATGGACCACAATTTTTGGGTCAATACCTAGCATATCAACATATGAACAGGAAAAAGCATTGTTATGCTTCCAAAGGAAAGAAGTAAAGGCTTAATGTTCAACAACATTTAAAGACTGACCTATATTTAGGATGTGTGGGTCATCCTGAGTATTAATGTTGATTTTGATAGTCAATTCCTTCAACATGGTTTGTGTCTCAGAGGGTAACGACTGGTGAATATAAGAGTCTTCCACACCAAGGTAGGTGAGGATGGACTCATCGTCCTAACATTGAACAAAATTAATAGAAGGTATATCTTCATTGATCATGTCAGGATATAGGAATGGGAGAGAAGAGGGAGCCTCACCATCGCATTGATAGGTCAGAGGTACCAGTAAAATTGTGTTTACGAAAATTTTTTTTAGGAGGAATAGATTCGAGATCTATGGACTCCATGGGTGAAGAAGGTGACATGGGTGAATGAGGTGGAGAAGGTTTGTATTTCTCAATGAGGTCAACGTGGGCCTTCTTGGGAGGTGGTGTGGAAAATCCAATGCCACTACAGTCATTGTGTTTATGGGTGGTATAGGAAATGAATGTATGGCGGCCTTGTTTGTAAACACCAAAGCTAAAGCCTTTCCATGCGCAACTGTGAAGGAAAGTGTGAGCAAAGCATTAGTTAGTAAGGGATTGTAGGTCAAATGAAAATGGTCATTTTTGGGATGGAGGTTCAGGTGAATGAGTGGAAATATCAAGTCCCTCACATGTTATCTTAGTGCGAAGATGGGGAGGATTGTAAGGGAAAACCTCACCTACGTGGTAGTCATAACTAGGGTGCTGACGTAGGTTCCCATACTCTTGCGGAGTGAGGAATGTGTCAATATTGTATTGGTGGTACTCTCCTAAAGTGAGGCATTGAAAAATACCTTCTAAGGGATCATTAGTTGATATGTGGGTAGCGGGGATAGATGACTACCCAGATGATTGAGAATTAGGTGAGTCAACTGTAGAGGTTGTGGCGGTAGTAGGGATATCAAGGTTAGGTGTGGGAGAGGTGGTGGTAGCATTGGTGGATGGGTTTGTGGGTAAAGGAGAAGTGGGCTAGTGGAAGATGCCTTGATTGATACAAGCACATCGTTGGGTCAGTACAACATGTTACAGGTCTTGAATAACAACAAGTTAGTGGGGATGGTGTATTTATGTCCCTCATGCTTGAATTTTACACAACGGTGTAAAGTTGAAGGGACACAACCCATGATGCGAATCAAGGGTCTGTCGAGTAATAGGTTATACTAGAATTCCCCCTCTAAGACATAGAATAGTTTCGGGACAATCCAAGGGCCTACACGAACATGAAGGATAATAGTGCCAAAGGTGGAGGTGATGGCGTCGTTGAAGGAGCATAGCATAAATGGGTTATTATGTATAAATTTAGAAGGAATATGATTTTTATCGTATGAGTGGGAGGAGATGATGTTAATGCTAGTACCACCATCAATCATGACACATCATACGTGTATGTTATCGATATAAATAGAAATGATAGGGTAGGATAAGGGTCATCTGACTGGAGAGGTACAATCTCCTCATCAGAGAAGCTAAGAGTGGTGGCATGAGGAGTGGTCATGGGGGTAGAAGGAGGAGCTGATTTGGTTAGCGAGGCTTTATGGTGAGGGGTGATAATCGAGGCCACTGGTGTGGGGTCATTGGGTAGAACTTTAATGGATTGTAAAACCTCGATAAGGGCTTGTCTGTGGGATTTGGAAGTCTAGACGAGATCATATAATAACATATTTAGAGGAGACTGATGTAATTGGTTTATCATTACATGATGGGTGACCCTGTCAGAGATAGGGTATGTAGGACTACTGAGGGTGATTTGGGGAGCTAGTGTAGATGGTATATAGGGTACAAGATTGGTTGATGGGCTAGTTTATTTTTCTTTCCCTTTGTCTTTCTGAGCGCGGGTAGCAATGTGAACCATGTTAATTTGAGGGGAAGTGGATGGAGAAGGTGTTTCATGAAAGGTATAATGAAATGAGGGGAAATTCCTAGCGGTGGATAAGAGCCTTGTGAAATGAGTAGGGCACACTAACATTTGGGTGGTGGTTTGGCCAAATCTCTAATACAGACCATGTTGATCTCAAATTTTGGAGGTGGAAAAAATGGTTGTGAGGGTGGAGATACTGATTGTTGAATGGGTAAAGGCCGATGATGTATGGTGACAGGTGACTATGGAGCATGGTCCTCATCATAAAAAAAAAAATTTAGGAGGAAAAATTTGAAGAAGAATGGTCTTCAGAGCTTTATAATTTTCCACATCATGTCCTAACACACGATGATATGTACAAATCTTGATTTCATCAAACCCTTTTGGTTTGGGTTTGAGAGGATCGTAAGGTCGGAGCAGTGGCGATGTGATTATAGAAGTATCTAAGAGATTGGTTAAAATGTTGGCGTAGGACCTTGCTAACGGATTGCAATGAGAGGTGAGTGTGGGTTTGGGTACAGGTGTGGCTGATGGTGAAGGAAGAGGCTTTATAGGAGGAGGAATGGGTTGGTCTACTAGTTTAATATGTGGAATGGTCTTAAGTTTTGTTGGTATCTATTTGGGTAAAGGTGGGGTAGAAGAGCTGGCGATGGAAGGTTTGGTTGGTTTGACTACCTTATTGAAGGGTAGCGGGTCCTTAGCTTTGATTTACACCTTCTTGGGTAAAGGCAACATGGGAGTATGAGATGTAGAAGGAAAAATAGATGATGGAATAGGACGGGCTACCCACGGGGGCAACCAAGTTGTGGTGGAGGCTGTTGGTAGAGGGTGGGTAGGTGGCATTGGTTGGAGTTGTATAGGAAATTTTAGGGTTATAGTAACTAGTGGAGGTATAGGTGGTAAGAAGTGCACAGGTGAGGGTGAGGGGGTTTGGTTTTTGGGTGAATGAGGTGTAACAAAGGTTTGTGATATAGTATTAGGTTGTTTAGATTTTGACTGGCCTTGGGTATGAGATTGTTTGGTCAAGGTTCATAGATGAGGCCCTAGGATGGATGGAAGGGGGGAAGGTGACAAGGGTGTAGTAGGTGTGTGACATTCCCATTTTAGGACTTTAGAAACAAGGGAATTTTTTTTATTAAATCAATGTTCTCTGTTCTAAATAATACATCATTTAGAACACACATTCCATGCCAATCAATCTTATAAAAGATAACCATATGCAACTGTAATGACTTGGTATCTTCTGATCTCTCATTTCATGACTCGATTTCAATCCGATCTCTCATGCTAATCTGAACACTTAGTGTATACTACATATACTTGGTTACTTACCCTATTCTGGGTTATGAGTGATCTATTTAAAGAACCTATTTGAATATTTGTTACCAATATTCATCTAACATCACGTTCTACTAAACTAGGTGATATAGGACAACGTAACCAGCAGCTTGTGATACTTTGGCCAAAGATTTTCAACATACTGTCTATGTGATTATTCCTAGATGGGTAAGTGCACCAAGTTGGGGAAAAATTAAGTGGACATCAAATCTTGAATTTTACATTAAAAACAACAAAACATCAAATTTAGTCTTCCACGGACTTGAACCATGCTGAAAAGTAAAAAATATGTCATAAAAATGGTACCATTGCATAGGGGATACTGTTAGCTTTGTAGAAATACTAATTTTAAAGTGAATATAATAGGATAAATATCATTTTATAATTTTTTACTAATAGTAGGTCTTTAAGACACTTTTTCCCGTGAATGTTTATGTCTAGGTTTAAGACTACAAATTTTGTTTCACTTATCAGAATGTGATAAAAATTATACCATCCCAACCATGGTGAAATTATATACATGTTCAAAAAAAAAATTATTTGATTTCAATATTTTTTTATGAAGTTATGGCGGGCAAACAGAAAGTGCTCTATTTTCTTTATGTTTTCATACCACTTTCATGGAAAAAAACATAAAAAATAAAATATTACTCAAAAAAAATAAAAAATAAAATCCATCCCAAGATTGATAGTGGCATCTAACTTCTCACTAAAGGAGAAAAATATATATCAATTTTTGGTCATCCAAATCGTGGGCAAACGTACTATAATTTTATAGGCGTTTTTAAAAAAATACCAAGTCATTGAATTTTGAGTGTTTAATATAGCTAATCTTGTCCATTTTTTTAAAAAAAAATAGTATTTTAGAAACTAGATTCCAGATGCTATGATTCATATTAATATAATTTTTTCTAATTTTTAGTGTATGTATTGCTAATAATCCCTACAAGTTGATATTATGTTGTTATTTACAATATGACGTCCACTTATGACCCCCTTTTTGTCCCCCAACTTGCTGCACTTACCCATACAACATACACATCAATGGAGTATGTCCTTCACCTCACTCTTCTATTATCTATAATGGTCTTTACTGACTTCTGTCAGTCCACTTGTCCAAGATTTTATCCTAACCCAGATTAGTGACATGATTTAGTATATTGGATCATTCACATTAACTAAGGGTACTTAGACATATTCAATCAACCTAAGTCGATTGAATGTGCCTACTTACCCCTAGATAGTGGGAGTCATCCCCTATACTAGATCATATTTCTAATTCAGCCTAGAAGGAAACCATGACAAGTCCCCAACATATGTAGATCTGGATGGTCAAATGCAGAAGGGTGTTGCCACATGTCAACTACAGTACTGTATCTTCGAGAAGACCTTAGTATTCTCGAAGGTACAGTTTTGCAGTTGGCGTGTGCCAACATCCGCCAAATCTACCTCATCGAGATGTACATACTTCAAGGAGAACGTTAACATTTAGTTAATTAGTGGATTAAGATTCATTTTACATATCCTTGCGAAATGTTATAATCCACACTCCTTAAGTTATTTTCCAAAATATGATTCAATTAATCATTAAATAACTTTACTTAACTTAAGATTGTTTTTTAAGTTCATTTAATTGGCTTAAAAAGTAGTTAACTAAAAATAGGACAGCAACATCAAAAGCTCCGTTTAAATGCAACTTATCCATTCAAGGAGGTGTAGTAACCACATATGTTTAACTAAGTAGACTTCATTGAAATGAAGTCTAATGAATTAACAATCATATCACCTTTCCTTTTTGTTTACATTCTTCTGAGAGAGGAAGAGTCTTCCTTTTCGTGATTAAATATTAGTATTTATCACCCTTATTATCTTTTACAATTTCTATAGTTTTACTGCATGTTTATTACACATCACATTACCACATTACTTCCTACATTACTTCCTACATCTCTTCCTGAACTAGTTTACTTCTAATCTCTTCCTACATTACTTCTTCAAATGAAATAAATAAGGAAGACCAAACAAATATAAAATCTTAGTTTCACGAAAGTCAATTATTTTGTTTCATTGTACTTAATAAACAAATTCCCTTTCTAATCCAAAAAACTTAGTTCCTGAACTAGTTTCCAAAAAAGAGAGAACAAGATCATTTCCAAGTAAGAAGAAGACTTACTACAAGTCCCTTTTGCATTCCTTATTACATAGAAGCATAAGTTTCATATTTCAGTTCAGAATATTATAAATAGAAAAGTATAAAAACAACACACTTCCCCTAAGGATTAACAACTTCCTTTATTATTTTAAAAGACGGTAATAAATTAATGAACCCAATAAGAGTAGAAAACTAAAATAGATAAACAACTAACTCAGAAGTGTCTAAGAGCTCGGTAAAGACTAAAACTGCGTTATAAAACATTTCAACATCTTATTACATAAGCAAGCAGGTCTTGGTTCCAAGAAGGACAATAATCCAAACAACTTTCACCGTTTCATGTTTCCAAAAATGGAGACTTTGCTCCAACAACAAATAACCCATGATACGGGTTTCTTCAAGACAGTGAAGAAAATACTTTCTCCAACTAAACACTATTGCCAAATTCAAAGAATGAATAGTCTCTAGGAAGAACGAACCGTTCATCAACAAGATGTTTCTTGATAAGATCTCAAAGAGATCTTCATAACAGTTTAGACAAACCAATCTCCTAGATCTCTTTAAGTAGTTCGAGTTTAAAAAACAGAGTTATGAACTAAAACATTTAAGCAGGTATAAGGAGAATCCCAATTCTATATCAAAACTAAATCAAACATATTGATTAAAAAAACCAGTTGAGAACTCAAAGTTCAAAACTCAAATCACCATATTAAACACAAATTTTTCATATTGGTTAAGGACTCCACAAGTGATTAATCACGGTTTCAGGGTAACAACTA
The DNA here is from genome assembly GCA_019776745.2 of Taxus chinensis. Taxonomy (NCBI): domain Eukaryota; kingdom Viridiplantae; phylum Streptophyta; class Pinopsida; order Cupressales; family Taxaceae; genus Taxus; species Taxus chinensis. The sequence goes on along the minus strand of CM034146.1, from coordinate 1,044,760,753 downwards.
GTTCCCATTCCAGTTTAGTTCCCAAAATGAAGGAGACTCAAACCAGTTCAAAAATGAAACACGAGCATCAAACAAGAATATAGAACCATACGAGGAATGATATACGAGTACAATATAATATTTAACTCCCCTAAACAGTCCATAATAGCATAAGAAAATAAGATACGAGTACAAAGCCATGTACATACCTCAACAACAGTCTCGAGTTACCGAATATCCCATTCCTTAGTTCATAGCAACAAGAACTACAGTGCAATATTTTATCAACATGAAACCCAAATAAAAATTTAACCAAAACATGAGCCCAAAACAAGCTCAATGAAATACAGGTTTCAAATACAGGTTAAAGCGAAACGCAAGCTCCACAAAATATATAGCTCAAATGAACATGAGCTTCGAATACAATTTCAAGCCCCAAACTAATACATGAACTCCAAACAAGATCATATAGAACCCTTATTTCTATTAAAGTTCAAAACATCAAGAGACTACAGTACTAGCTCTTATCCGACACAAAACCGATTACAACTTATTCAAACATGATCCCATTACAACTCATAGAAACATGAGTTTAATACAAGCTTAAGCCCAACACGAACGAATACACGTTAAAAAAAACACAATTTCATTACAAGCTACGACTCAAGACGAGCTTCAAATAAAAACGAAATCTCAACATGGTACATGAATTCAAGCTTCAAACAAGAACAAACATAACCTAGATTTCAATAAATTTCCCAATCATGACATAAATAAAGCAACGAAGGTCTGTTCCACTCAACACCTCATATTCTGGTTCCAAAAGACAAGCAGAGCTACAAAATAAAGATTCTCATGCATGATTCACTAATATCTTACACAAAAGAAGCTTCCAAACTTATCATTATTTATAGTGGGTTTCATACCCAGATTTCACCAAATATCAGAACCTAGCAAGCAAATAACCAGTTAAAACATGGAAGTCAAGAATCTCATTTAAGTAGAGTTCATTTAAAGAAACATTTCAAAGAAAGCAAGAAATCTTAATGGTTAGAGCCTATCATGCCTGATAGCGCTTCTGCAAAATCTAAGGAGCTTCCAAGACGAGCTTCCAATTTCCTTTCTCTTCCACATAAGATCAAATAGAAAACAACTTTCCTAAGAATTCCTCTTATATTTTCCCATGATTGAAAATAGATCAAAAGAGCCAAAAAAAGCAACAAAGTGCAAGTCAAACTGTTGGTTCGAAGAACCAGTTTTCCCCATGCAAAGTAAAATCTGGAGAGAGTGTGAAAACAAACAACTTTCCCAAAATCTACCTTCCAAGTTTCCAAGGCTATTTGAGTGCCTAAACTGAGGTCATTTAATTTCATTAAATGTAATTTTCCTGCTTATCCTTATTTGCCACCCAGCCTTCCAAATCCGGTGATCACGAAAACAAACTTAACATGCATTTCCAAGTTTAGTGGAGCTTCCACTTGACATTTCACCAATGCTAACTAGCCCATGCCAAAACTGGCAGTCCTTGAGCATTAAAAACCTTATCACCAAATAAATGCCCCTTTGGAACCATCGCCCAGGACATGCAACCATAGGCCCCTTTGCATATAGTGTAGGATAGGTCATTTTAAAAACTTAGGTTAGTTTAATTTCCAATTTTATAGTTTTACGAATTTAATTAGATTAGCTCTCAATTATATAGTTTTAGGAATTAAATTAGATTAATTCACAACTATACATAGTTTTAGGAAATAGGTTAGATTAATTTCATAACTCTTTTTTCTATCAACCCGCTTCAAGTCAGCATAACTCTTTTTTCTATCTATTGCTTCTTTCAAGCGTCCACGAATCATTTTAACTCGTTGTTCCATTTCAGTAAGGATTTCAGGTCCAATTACTTCCCTATCCTCAATGTTGTCTCAACTAATGGGAGTTTTGCATTTCCTTCCGTATAGTGCCTCGAAAGGTGCCATATTAAGAGAGGCTTGATATGTATTATTGTAAGAAAATTCATCTAGTGGAAGATTCTCTTCCCATTTATATTGCTGATCCATACAATACATGCGTAACATATCTTCTAAAACCTGATTCACTCTTTCAGTCTGTCCATCCATTTCCAGATGATACACAGAACTGAAATTCAGCTTAGTTCCTAGAGCTGCATTAAGTGTTTTCCAAAACCTTAACGTCATTCTAGGATCTCTATCAGATATGATTACCTTAGGTACTCCATGTAATCTGAAAATGTCATGTACGAACCTTTTTGCCAAAACAGGAGAATCATCTTTCAGATTTCCAACAATAAAATGTGCTACTTTTGTCAATTTATCAACAACTACTAAAATAACATCATGTTTGTTTCTTGTCATAGGCAAACCTTGTACAAAATCCATGCTTATTACTTGTCATTTGTACTGTGGAATGTTATGTGGATATAATAAACCAGCTGGGTGCATGTGTTCAGCTTTATCACTTTGACATTCCAAGCAATGCTTTACAAACTCAATAACATCATTTTTTCATTCCTTTCTAGAAATATTGTTGTTTTATATTAGCGAACATTTTTGTGATGCCAGGATGCATAGAAAAAGGTGAGCTGTGAAATTCAACTAGTAATTTCTTTCTCAATTCGTTAAGCGAAGGTATGTATACTCTGTTTTCAAACCCTAATATTCCTCAATTATCAAAGTGAAAAACCTTTATACCTTACGTATTTTGGATCTGTAGCAAGTGTTGTTTTCACTTGCTAAAAATAAGAATCAGATTCCATAACGTCTTTTACTTCATCCTTAAACTGAGTTCTTAATGTTATAAGAGCAGAAATGTGCTTCCTACGACTTAGAGCATTAACAACTTTGTTTTCCTTACCTTTTATGTAGCTTATGTCAAAATCATATTGAGATAAAACTCTAACCATCTACACTGTCTTGCATGCAGATTTGGTTGAGTGAAAATATACTTCAGCCCTAGATGATCAGTTTTCAATTCAAAAGGTTTACCAAGAAGATAATGTCTCCATACTTGAAGTGCATGAACAATGGCAACAAGCTCTAAATCATGTGGAGCATAATTCAACTCATGTAACTTAAGTTTTCTACTTTTATAAGCTATGACATGATCATTTTGTACTAATATTCCTCCAAGACCTTCACCAAAAGCATCCGTCACAACTGTAAAATCCCCATTAGGATCAGGTACAGCCAGAATAGGTCCAGAAGTTAACTAATTTTTCAAAGTTTCAAAAGTAGATTCACACTTCTCACTCCATACAAATTTCTTATCCTTTTTCTGCAATGAATTTATCGGTGCAGCTACCTTAGAAAAATCCTTAACAAATTTTCTATAATAACCAACAAGTCCCATGAAGCTTCTTACCTCATGTACATTCTTAGGTGTAGGCCATTCTATTATCACTATAATTTTAGAAGGATCTACAGCAATCCCATCTTTAATTATAACGTGACCCAAATAGTGTACTTTCGTATCATAGAAAGAACATTTAGATAGCTTACCAAATAACTTCCTCTTTCTCATGATTTCCAAAATGATCTTCAAGTGCTCATGGTGTTCCTCAACAATCTTAGAATATATGAGAATGTCATCCAAGAATACAAGCACAAATTTGTCTAAATATTCTTGAAAGATATTATTCACTAGATTCATAAAATCTGTAGGTGCATTTGTCAACCCAAAGGGTAAAACAGTAAATTCATAATGCCCATACCTTGTCCTGAAAGTAGTTTTATGAATGTCTTAATCTTTAATTCGCAACTGATGATAACCAGACGTAAGATCTATCTTAGAATACACTGATGCACCACACATATGATAAAATAAATCATCAATTCTAGGAAGTGGGTACCTCTTCTTGATTGTCACTTTGTTCAACATCCTATAATCAATGCACAACCTAAGTGTCCCATCTTTATTTTTCACAAAAATTACTGGTGCTCCCCAAGGAGAAACACTTGGTCTGATCAACCCTTTTGACAAAAGTTCTTGCAATTATGCTTTAATCTCTACTAATTATGTAGTATTCATTCTATATGGTGCCTTAGAAATAGGTTCCATTCTAGGTTTGATCTCGATTGTAAAATCAAATTCTCTTTTAGGTGGAAGACCTGGTAATTCTTCTGAAAACACATCACTGTAATTTCATAACAGCGGATAATGATCCAAGAGATCATTGTTTTCTTCTACAGATTTAAATTTTTTTACTGCATACAAGGTACAACCTTTATTTTTGGCATTTTAAAGTTGCATAGCAGAAAATTTCCTAGCTGAAATTTCACGTTTCACACCCTGAATCTCTGTTGTTTTCTACAGGTCATCTAAACAACTAATATATTTCTCAAAACAATCAAATTTTTCTTTGTGATCTGCTAGCCAGTTAACCCCTATAATTACATCATAAGATCCCAAAGGTGCTACATACAAATCAACCTTAGTGGCAAAAGTGGGTAATTCAAGGACTACCCCAAAAAGACACATACTAACTGTATGAACAACATTATTCCCATAATGTACAGTCCATGTTTTATCCATTTTTCTAGCTTTTCATTTTAGTTTTGATGCAAGTTTATTAGAAATAAAACATTCAGTATCTCCTGTACCAAAAATAATAGTTACAGGTATGCCAAATAACTTACCAGGAACTTCTATAGGCGTGACTTGTTTTTCAGCTTGTTTGTCTGCTACGGTAGCATGTATCTTGTGCTATTGATCACGATCATCCTTTTTCAAAGGACAATTATTTGCATAGTGATCCTTGCCATAGTTATAACAGCCTCCTACAGGTCCCTTTTTAGGCTCAAAGTTATTTCCAGCCTTAAAATTATTATTTTGACCTCCATAGGACTTCTTTCCATTATTGTTGTTCTTTACAAAATTGCTCTGTGTATTTCCAGCAGGCTTATTCATTATTGCTTTCTTGTTGTTATCAGTCGTAAACTTATTTTTATTACCAAATTTCTTCCACGGTCCCTTCTTTGGTTCAAGAGAGGCTGAAGAGGAGTTTGGAAATTTCTTCGTTACTTCCTCTTTGTGAGCAGAATTTGCCTTTAATTTCTGTTCCAGCCTTATGTCTTTTTCCACAACTCCTTCCATCGTGGTTGGACTGTGAACATCCACATCTCCTCCTATTATGGGACTCAATCCCATGATGAATTTCCTTATTCTGAAATTTTCATCAGTTTGATACTGCGGGACATACTTAAGAAGTTTAGTAAACTTCTCCTAGTATTCCATTACAGTTAGCTTCCCTTGAGCTAAGTTCTGAAATTCTGTCATTTTTTGGTCATAGTAAAGTTGTGGCAGCTAGCGTTGCCTAAAATAGCTTTTGAACTAATCCTAGGTAATATTAGACTCATCAATATTTAACTCAGTCTTTTGGTTGTCCCACCATGAAGATGCGTCATGAGAAAGATGATATGCTCCCCATATCACTTTCGTTTCCTCGGAGAAGTTTTGTAAAGCAAAATATTTCTCCATTTCACTGAGCTAGTTTCCAGCTTCATCTCCCAAAGTGGTGCCATCAAACTTAGGTGAACTTATCCTTTTTATGTCATTGGTGAGTTCAGCTGCTAACCTTGCCTTTTTGTTTTATGGTGGAACAGGCACGTTAACATTGTTATTATCAACACCCAAATCGGCGTTGTTCTCAGGAGGTGGCTGATTGTTAGTACTAGCATCATTTTCCTCCTCGTTACTCATCACTTGCTATTCCAGTATGGCCAAACAATCTCTTGTGTCCAACAGGGCAACAAGGATCTCATCAAGTTTTTGGGTTGTTATTGCTCCATCAACAGGTGGAGGGTTATTCACATCATTTTCTCTTGTTCTAACCATTTTCTATTAACAAGAAAATTTAAGTTTTTATCATATTATGGACTCAATAGGTCCAAGAGTTGCAACCTTCAGCTCTGATACCAAGATGTGACATTCCCATTTTAGGAATTTAGAAACAAGGGAATTTTTTTTAAAGAAATTTTCTCTGTTCTAAATAATACATCATTTAGAACACACATTCCATGCCAATCAATCTTATAACAGATAACCATATGCAACTGTAATGACTCGGTATCTTTCAATCTCTCATTTCATGACTCAGTTTCAATCTGATCTCTCATGCTAATCTGAACACATAGTGTATACTACATATACTTGGTTACTTACCCTATTTTGGGTTCCAAGTGATCTGTTTAAAGAACCTATTTGAAAATTTGTTACCAATATTCATACGACATCACGTTCTACTAAACTAGGTGATATAGGACAACGCAACCAGCAACTTACGATACTTTGGCCAAAGATTTTCAACATACTATCTATGTGATTATTCCTAGATGGCATACACGTCAACGGAATACGTCCTTCACTTCACTCTTCTATTATCTAGAATGGTCTTTATTGACTTCTGTCAGTCCACTTGTCCAAGATTTTATCCTAACCTAAATTAGTGACATGATTTAGTATATTGAATCATTCACATTAACTAAGGGTACTTAGACATATTCAATCAACCTAAGTTGATTTAATGTGCCTACTTACCCCTAGATAGTGGGAGTCATCCCATATACTAGATCATATTTCTAATTCAGCCTAGAAGGAAACCATGACAAGTCCCCAACATATGTAGATCTGGATGGTCAAATGGAGAAGGGTGTTGCCACATGTCAACTACAGTACTGTATTTTCGAGAAGACCTTAGTATTCTCGAAGGTATAGTTTTGCAGTTGGCGTGTGCCAACATCTGCCAAATCTACCTCATCGAGATGTACATACTTCAAGGAGAACGTTAACATTTAGTTAATTAGTGGATTAAGATTCATTTTACATATCCTTGCGAAATGTTATAATCCACACTCCTTAAGTTATTTTCCAAAATATGATTCAATTAATCATTAAATAACTTTACTTAACTTAAGATTGTTTTTTAAGTTCATTTAATTGGCTTAAAAAGTAGTTAACTAAAAACAGGACAGCAACATCAAAAGCTCTGTTTAAATGCAACTTATCCATTCAAGGAGGTGTAGTAACCACATATGTTTAACTAAGTAGACTTCATTGAAATGAAGTCTAATGAATTAACAATCATATCACCTTTCCTTTTTGTTTACATTCTTCTGAGAGAGGAAGAGTCTTCCTTTTCGTGATTAAATATTAGTATTTATCACCCTTATTATCTTTTACAATTTCTATAGTTTTACTGCATGTTTATTACACATCACATTTCCATGTTAAATTGTTTAGATAAAGAACATAATATTCTACAACTTATCAAGTTGTATATTAATTAGGGAGTTTGAACTAAATTCCCTTATCCAACTTATCAAAAGATATCCAATTAATTATATAAATAATATGAATAATATCAACAAGATAGAATTCCATCTCTTTCATAAAGGTACAAGATAGTTTACACAACCTAATGCAAGTAAGTTTCCAACTTTCAATTCATCTTTGTAAACTTATATAATTACAATACTATGTATTTTAGGCATATTGCCAATACAACAACCTTTGTTCAACAAGAATACACCTTCTCTTTTTTAAATACAACTCAAGAAAGAAATGAGAATTCTTCACAAGAATCAAACTTAAATCAGCCAATGTATCATATAAGTTTTGCCTTCTTTTTACCACTTACGAAATCCATCTGCAAAAATTGCTAGCACGGGTCAGTTCAAAGAACTGAGCATGATAAGTACCAAACATTAAAACTAAATGCTTTCCACTAATTGTCCCATTAAAACAACTCTGCTTTAATGAAACAATTAACATATCATACACAAAAGCATAAGTAATAACAAGAAGAAAAGAAGTGCATTAGTAAAACTGAATTCACCTTTTAACAGAAGGACAAAATATATTCTACAACATCTGCCTTACCAATTAAAGTTTAATTGAACCTATCAATTATCTTTTAAACAACAATAGTTCATCATATCATTATTCCTAATTCTATCATCTTAGAACACAACATTTATCTTCACCAAAGACAAAATAAGTGTTTACATTTCCTGTTCCACAAAACCAGAACATCTAATCTCTTCCTACATTACTTCTTCAAATGAAATAAATAAGGAAGATCAAACAAATATAAAATCTCAGTTTCACAAAATTCAATTATTTTGTTTCATTGTACTTAATAAAAAAATTCCCTTTCTAATCCAAACAACTTAGTTCCTACACTAGTTTCCAGAAAAGAGAGAACAAGATCATTTCCAAGTAAGAAGAAGACTTACTACAAGTCCCTTTTGCATTCCTTAGTATATAGAAACAAAAAATTTATATTTCAGTTGAGAATAATATAAATAGAAAAGTATAGAAACAACACACTGCCCCTAAGGATTCACAATTTCCTTTCTTATTTTAAAATATGGTAATAACTTGACGAACCGAATAAGAGTAGAGAATTAAAATAGATAAACAACTATTTCAGAAGTGCCTAAGAGCTCAGCAAAGACTAAAACTACCTTATAACATTTCAACATCTTATTACATAAGCAAGCAGGTCTTGGTTCCAAGAAGGAAAATAATCCAAACAACTTTCACTATTCATGTTTCCAAAAATGGAGACCTTGCTCCAAAAAAACACAACCCACAATACGGGTTTCTTCAAAACAGTGAAGAAAAGACTATCTCCAACTAAACACCATTTTCAAATTCAAAAAATGAATAGTCTCAAGGAAGAACGAACCGTTCATCAACAAGACGTTTCCCGATAAGATCTCGAAGAGATCTTCATAACATTTTAGACAAACCAATCTCCTAGATCTCTTTAAGTAATTCAAGTTTAAAAAACAAAGTTTTGAACTAAAACATTTAAGCAGGTATAAGGAGAATCCCAGTTCCATATTTAAACTAAATCAAACATATCGATAAAAAAACTAGTTCAGAACTCAAAGTTCAAAATCCAAATCACCATATCAAACACAGATTTCTCATACTGGTTCAAGTCTACACAAGTGATTAATCATGATTTCAGGGTAATAACTAGTTCCCATTCCATTTTACATCCCAAAACGAAGGAGACTCGAACCAGTTTAAAAACGAAACATGAGCATGAAACAAGAATTCAGAACCATATGAGGAATGATATACGAGTAGAGTATAATATTTAACTCCCCTGAACAGTCAATAATAGCACAAGAAAATAAGATACGAGTACAGAGCCACATACATACCTCAACAACAGTATCGAGTTACCTACTATCCCATTCCTTAGTTCAGAGCAACAAGAACTACAGTGTAAGCTTTTATCGACACGAAACCCAAATACAAATTTAACCAAAACACGAGCCCAAAACAAGCTCAATGAAACACAGGTTTCAAATATAGGTTAAAGCGAAACGCAGGCTCCACACAAGCTATAGCTCAAATGAACATGAGCTTCGAATACAATTTCAAGCCTCGAACTAAAACATGAACTCCAAACAAGATCAAATAGAACCCTTATTTCCATTAAAGTTCAGAACATCAAGAGACTACAGTACTAGCTCTTATCCTACATGAAACTGATTACAACTTATTCAAACATTACACAGAAACACGAGTTTAATACAAGCTTAAGCCCAACACAGCCGAATACAAGTTAAAACAAAAACACAATTTCATTACAAGCTACAGCTCAACACGAGCTTCAAATACAAACTAAATCTCAACATGGTACATGAATTCAAGCTTCAAACAAGAACAAACATAACCCAGATTTCAATAAAGTTCCCAATCATGACATAAATAAAGCAACGAAGGTCTGTTCCACTCGACACCTCATATTCCGGTTCCAAAAGACAAGCAGAGCTACAAAATAAAGATTCTCATGCATGATTCACTAATATCTTACACAAAAGAAGTTTCCAAACTTATCATTATTTATAGTGGGTTTCATACCCAGATTTCACCAAATATCAGAACCCAGCAAGCAAATAACCAGTTAAAACATGGAAGTCAAGAATCTCATTTAAGTAGAGTTAATTTAAAGAATTTTTTTTAAGAAAGCAAGAAATATTTATGGTTAGAGCCTATCATGCCTGATAGCGCTTTTGCTAAATCTAAGGATCTTCCAAGACGAGCTTCCAACTTTCTTTCTCTTCCATGCAAGATCAAACAACAAACAACTTTCCTAAGAATGCCTCTTATATTTTCCTATGGTCAAAAATAGATCAGAAGAGCCAAAAATAGTAACAAAGTGAAATTCAAACTGCTAGTTCGAAGAACCAGTTTGCCCCATGCAAAGAAAAATCTGGAGAGAGTGTGAAAACAAACAACTTCCCCAAAATCTACCTTCCAAGTTTCCAAGGCTATTTGAGCACCTAAACCGAGGCCATTTAATTTCATTAAATGTAATTTTCTCGCTTATCCTTATTTTCCACCACCTTCCAAATCCGATGATCACCAAAACAAACTTAACATGCATTTCCAAATTTAGTGGAGCTTCCACTCAACATTCCGCCAATGCCAACTAGCCCCTACCAAAACTGACAGTCCTTGAGCATTAAAAACCTTATCACCAAATAAATGCCCCTTTGGAACCATCACCTAGGACATGCGACCATAGGCCCCTTTGCATATAGTTTAGGATAGGTCATTTTTAAAACTTAGGTTAGTTTAATTTCCAATTTTATAGTTTTAGGAATTTAATTAAATTAGTTCTCAATTATATAGTTTTAGTAATTAAATTAGATTAATTCACAACTATACATATTTTTAGGAAATAGGTTAGATTAATTTCATAACCATATATAATTAGGCATTAGATTAATTTAATTAGTCTATCAACCTTAGGAATTCCATATTAAATTTATTTAGCACAAAGGCTTAGGCTAGGATAGAATCCATTTAAATAACACAACTAAGAAGTAAATAATCTTACGCAACTTAGGATTCTGAATCCTTCTTAATTCGTGAAATGAATGTATTTCATTTACGCCCAAATGCCCTACCAAGATCGGTCTCTAAAGACCCAAGCATAACTAGAAAAATGAATTGAAACACGTTCACACACGGTCAAATAACTTGTAACAACAAAGTTCAGTCCATTATGTTCTTTAAAATATTGAAAGTCAATTTACCATTCATTCAACAAAGAAGATTTTAAAACACTCCTTGGATCAATGGAATTGATCCAAGGATCAGTCAGATTAAGAGTTAGGTTTGTAACTCCTAAACCAGATTGCAACTTACCTATAAGAAATAAAAAAAATGGATTCAAAGAAACCATTTTATTTTAGTCAATTGATCTAAAGAACAGAAATTATTTCTTATAATAAAAAGAACACATCTTTATAAGGAGAAATCACATGTCAACGCTTGAAATGTAAAGGAGTAATATAACAACTGACAAGGATGTTACAAGGTGAGGCTGATGTATGTGGCCTAGAGGGTTGGGTTTTCTTTTTAGGAAGGAGGATAATGTTGATGAAAACTTTGGAAGACACGAATAAGTCCAATTTGACAGGTGGGTGAGTAAGGCTTGATGTTGGCATAACACCCAAGTAGTGATGGGTCTAGTTATGAGTGGGGGGATAAGTGTGGGTAGGTTTTTAGGTTGGGGAATAGTTGTAGTGATGGGTAAAATTTTGGATGGAAGTAGGGATGATGAAGAGGAATGCATTTCAATCGGCATGGTTAGTGTAGTTTTGGTTTCTGAAAATACCTTTGGGTAGATCGTAGAAGTATCTTAAGGAAACATTTGCATTTGGGTTGAAACAGGGAGCCGAAGATGACCCCAGAGCATGGAATAATCGACATAAACCAAATGATCGACCAACCATGAAAATGAGACTACTGAAGAAGAGGATGGAATGGTTCAGGTGGCAATCCCTGTAAAATATTTCTATGAGATAGGGAATTGGTTGGCTTCGGATTCTATAGGTAAGAGAGACAAGATCATGTTAATAGGGTCCTAGGATGCTAGGGGAGAACTGTGCCTGACAGGTAGTGACATGTCAAAAGAATATCCCATGGGTAGGAGATATAATAGGTCAGGTGAGGTAGACTTCTCCCTCGGTTGAGGAGAAGGTGATGATGATTCTCTTGTGGATGATAGAATAACAAGTGTTGACAGTTTAGAAGGTTGGGAAGTAAACAATGACATGACATTGGTAGAAAATGTGGGTTCCTCCATGAAAGCAAAGGGAGATGAGGAGGAATCCTCTATGGGTGGAGGAGTAGATGAGGTATGATCCTCTGTGGGTGGAGGAACTCTTGCCAAGATTTCTTCAATAGATGAAGTAGGTAGGTTTTGAGGTACAATTGGCATGATATCAAAAACTGTGTGATCCTCACAAATGTTGTTTTCGCTTGATGAAGGTTTGATATTTTGATTCGATGATGGTTTATGATTAGGGAATGGATTTTTGAAGATGTACAAATTCTAATTCGCTGGCACATTTGAGTTGTCTATGACAAGGTCTCCATTTCCTATCATCTCTTGAACAATCTTTTTAAAAGTTATGCAGTTACCATCGCTATGTTCTTTAACCCGATGATAATTATAGTAGTCGTGTTCTTTATACCATGTCGGCATGGGATGAGTAGGATCAAAATTTGTATGAGGTTTTATGGGAGGAAGTGTAATGGCTCTAGCTTTAAGAATTTTTTCCAAGATTGAAAAATAGGGCTCTCCAATCGAAGTGTACTTCCGCTGCTTCCGACAAAGCTGAAAGGCCTAGGTAGGAGAAATATTTGAAGAAGGTTGGGCCTGATTAGAAGGATGAGGTGGACCCACCTTGAGGACTAACATTTTGGCAGATCCTTTAGGTTTTGAATAGTTATTTTGGGGTTTTGAAGAGGACAAAAGATTTTTTTGATTTGAATGGGGTGTTCTTGTTCCATAATTACATTTTATTTTCTTCAGTGGCAGGAATTTCTAGTTTTCGGGCCATGGTGAATGCTTCATCAAATGTTCAGAAGGTTTGGACTTGAAATTTTTTTGAGATGTGTCTGGCACAAGCTCTTGCAAACAACTCAATAAGTTCTGTCTGAGGTAATTGGAATTTCAATTGGTTAATAAGACTCCGCTAGTGGGAAACAAAATATGTGATAGATTCATCTTCATACTGTCGAGTCGAATAGAGATCGGTCATGGTGATTTTCTTGGTAACATTACTTGAAAAATGATGTAGGAAATCTTGGGCTACTTGATTAAAGGAATAAAAAAAATGTCAAGGTAGTCCACTGTACCAATCTAATGCTGGATCTATCAGGGACATTGGGAAAGTTTGTAGGAGCAAAGCGTCATCGTGGTTGATTAGGAAACACCCATGTTTGAATGACTGCAAGTTTTGTTACAAGTATTATTTACTATTGAATCGATTAAATTTAGGCATTTCCCAATGCAATGGGTAAGGATGAATGGGAATAAATGGGTGGATAGGATCGTTACATATTTCATCATATATTAAAGAATTACGTGAGCCAGACACAGATGCTTCTAAGGTTTGCATCTTCTCCATCATCATTTCAATGAGGTCGTTAGTAGGTTGGGATGAATGGGTGCCCCTAAAGAAAAAGGGGGTTGATGTTGAATGTATGAGGTGGGTGGTATGTTGGTGTATGGTGGCGTTGAGTATGAGAACTACACAGGATGAATAGATGTAGGTGGCACATAGCCAACATAAGTGATAAATGAGGTTGGGGGTTGTTGGTAGTATGTGTAAGTGGATGGGGTAGTCATAATGACTTTAGTGGTGATTGGGGGTAAGGATTGTGGGATAGAAAGGATGAGGTTTTGGAAAGGGGTGTAAGTTACCAACACTGGAGGTGGTTGTGATGCGATGGGTATATGTGAAATGGTGGGTGCAGATGAAGCTATACTCATAGTGACTGTCGGAGGGAAAATCGATGTCGTGGGTGTGATCGATGACGTAGATGCTACAATTATAATGGCTGTGGGATTTATATGAGACACCACAGGTGATAAAGTAGATGACGGTAGGGTTGAACTGGTGCTAGATGATGTAGAAGTGGGGGCTAAATCAGGGGGGATAGATATGGGCATGCTGTATATTAACTGTCCTAAGAAATCCTGGGTGGAAGAATGAGCAAGGTAGTACTAGAGGGCAGTGGGATTCTGTTCTAGGAGTCTCACAAAATCCTCATTATCGGTGGCGATTGGGATAAGTTGAGTCAGATCCATAAGTGAAAGAATGGACATCGGTGATGGACTAGTTGGCAAGTGGCTAACAGCTAGCATGAAACATGAGGGCGTTAGTTTACCTACGATTCAACACCATGTGAATAAATGTATATCAGGTGAAATCTACTCTATAAATGACATAGGGAACAAGAAAGATGGGACAAAAGAATTTGTGGGAGGAAAATTTGGTAAATGTTTGGATTAAAATAAAAAACAAAGTGACAGACGCCAGTCTAGCTGACCGATGACAGTTATGGGGTGAACGATGTCAGTTACAGGAACCGATTACCGGTTAATATGAGGAAATGAAAATTTCAGAAAATGAGGTAGAAATTGATGATTATCAGATAAGAAAGTTGTATAGGGTGACTATTATTAGAGTAAATAGACTAGAATGATACGCAAAGACTCAAAATAGAAGAGAAGATGAGATAAGTGTCTTTTGGGTAAATTAACCAAAATAAAAAGGAACTGACACCAGTTAGGTAAACTGATGGTGGTCAGATGTAAACTGACGAAGGTTGTGGACCGATGTCAGTTACTCTGAAATATGAATAATGAGTAAAAAAATAAAATTTGTGAATTAAGATTAGATGATTAATCAACCCAGAATTATGGGGATGATAAGATGAGGTCTTGACACACTATGAGAAAGTCAAAATACTCCAACTATGATGGTGGAGTGTGAAAGGAAAAAATAAAAATGAAGAATTGTATCCTCACACCTCAAAATGTAAGTCAAGTACAAAGCTAAGAAAAATACGTAATCCAACAAGTGATTTTAGTGTGTTTAGCTTATGCTATTTAAAAGACTAACTCATGAATTTAGAGTACACTTTCTGGTTGTGAAGGCTTCCCAGAAAGAAAGAAATTCTAAAGGTGAGGTTTCAGGTTATGTTGTGGCAGGGGTGAGCCGTCCTTTGATGGGGTAATGGACAAAGATAACTAGCTGGGTGCCCACTGTCAATCCTCTTATCATTTGATTTTTGACAACTTCTTTCAGGTGGGATGTAGTTTAAGAAGATGTATATATTCCAATTTGTGCAGTTTGGGAGAGAGAGAGAGAGAGAGAGAGAGAGAGAGAGAGAGAGAAGCAAGTGCTTTCTATGGTTCAACTGTGTCAACCATTAGTTGGGCATGACTTCCAGTGTATGGGTTTCCCCTCATTTTTAATGTGAGATATAATGCAACAAATCATAATGTAATGCAAGTTTTTAAAACCCAAATCAAAATGTAACAAGTGATGAACAGGAAGAGGGATGCTCTTTCACTAATGCAATGTGAATGAAAGAAAAGAATTATTCTTTTTATAGCACCAAAAACATGATTTATTTTAGACCATAGAAAGAGAGGAAGATTCCAAAGAGGAAAATTTAATGTGTAAGATTTTCAGAAGGGAAACAAACACACAACATTTACCTAGGAATGAATAAAATGCAAGGAACCTTGGATGGGTCCCCACCGGGCATGCCAAAATGTTTCAACGTTTTATTTAATTTTTTAGATGAAATAGATAAGGGTGTGGGCCAAAGATGAATAACTGTTGTGATGGTCAGTTGAAGGTTGTGCGTGCATTTTGATTCTAGATCCAATGTTGACTGTGAGAGCTTCCTTTTGTCTAGGAGGAACTACTTGAAATACACAACAAGACCACAAAAAGAGGATTAAATAATATATGTTAGTGGGCTGCCTATCTTATGCTAGATCTAGGAAGTGTGACACTTCCTCGGTGGTAGTCAACCCACTACTTAATACAATTTAATATAGGAAATAACGTAAGTAAATATAATCCTACTGTAGTTGATATGATTTAGGTATCTCATCCAAATACAATAAGAAAATCTAACATAACAGGCTAGGCTATGATCAGATCTAGAAATGAAGTAAATAATTAATGTGTTGTAATAGGTCAGGGTCAGATTTTGGGTCACTTAGGTCACTTGGATGAAGGTTCTTAGGCTTTGGTATTAGCAAGACTGCCAAATACAGAGGACCGACGTCGGTCTGGTATGACCGATAATGGTTTAGTAAGAACCGATGACGGTTACTACAGGCTAGTAATAACTCAATAGTTCATGGTTTTAGGGATTTGTCTGAGACTTGCCTCAACGATGGTGAGGATTTGGTTTAGGTCTAGGGAGATGTTGGGAATATTTAGGGGTACTCAGGAGTAGACATAGGTGATTAAAAGGGTTATGAATGATGGGAATGGTCGGGTTCTGTAACATCTTTGACAAACTATCAAAATTTTTCCTCTTTGCAATGAAAATGCTGATATGTGATTTGTCCTAAGGTGTATTCTTTCGACTATTGGAAATCATGCTTGCAATGGATAAATTATTTTGTTCTTGGATTCATTTTTATGAAATGTTGTTGCTTGTAAGGAATCCATTTTTCTTGAGATAGGTAAGGTTATAAACTGGTAATTTTTTTTGTAAATTTATCTCTCTATAATAGAAAAACCTTGGATCAATTCCATTGATCCAAGGTATGCTTTAATTCTTCTTATCTAATCTTTGAAAAACCAACATTCGTAAATTAAAGGAAGTAAAGGACAAAGTCCTTAAATATATGTAATTTTATTGATCTTTCTTTGAGGTCCTTGCTCTGTAATCTGCTGTAAATAGTGTGCTCGGATCTTCTTGTTAATCTCTTAGGATGCTTAATGGCGTAAGAAGGACAGAGGTATACTTTAGGACTATAAAGGTAAAACCTAAGTCCTAGATCTTTAAGATCCACCCTAACTGAAATTCTAATCTAAGTTAAGCTAGACCTACCTTAGATCTATTCCTAACTATGTGTGTTGCACCCTAATCTAAGTTGTATACTCTACAGGTGTGGGATGTGAAGATCGTCTAAGGTAAAGAGAGATCTATCTCTAACCTATTACCTAATATTGAACTAGTATGGGGATATGGCTTAATTTATGATGGATTGTAACCTATGGCAATATTAGAATGAACTAGGGTGAATACTTTCTATCTAACATATGGTCATATCCTAAACTAATGCTTATTTAACCTAAAATAGTGTAAGGATGTAAAGGGACCTAAGGATTCACATGGAAAGTGTAAGGAGGTGGAAATAGTTTATACGTCATTTATGTGATTTTATTTTGAATTTAAAGAATTTTAGTACTGTCAGTTTGGCAGAGGCATGGAAACTAGAGGGAATCCTAGTTGACATCATCACTAGAGTTAAGTAATGCATGAAATATTTGAAATTGGACTCGTGAAATTTAGATGGTAGTGGCATGGAGATATAGGTGGGAAACTAGATTTTAATGGCATTTATGGTCATTGATTCTGGTGAGTAAACCACCTTAGAAACCATGTGAGTGGATTTCTTGGGGCTTGTTTGGTTACTCATGCATTTCGATTTTCACTCTACATGGAGATATCTGGTTCTTCGAATCAACAGGCTCTATTTCATTTTTTTTCTATTTTTAGCTCCTTTGGAATATTTTCGATCCAATGGAGATATAAGAGGCATATGAGGAAGAATTTTTTGGTTGTTGACTTCATTTGGAAAAGAAGGAATTGTGGAGGCTCGGCTAGAAATCTTCTTCAAATTGACATAAGCACTATCAGGCATGATAGGATCTATCCATTAAGCTGATCTTCTTTTCTCTAAATGTTTTCATTAAAAAAACTCTTCTCTTGTAAAATTAATGGGTCTTTTATTTTTGTTATGGTTACCATAAAATCTTGCTTGAAAAGTCTTTGTATTTCTTTTGAAGAATCTCTACTTGATAAAGTAGGAGATGGGTTGTTTTCTTGCTCATTTAATGTTGAATCTCACCTTAAATCTAGTTGTGATTTGAGTAATGTTGAACATGGGTGAATCCTAATTATTTGTTCGAAAAGGGGTTTATGAAAATGTAATGTGGCTTCAAGATTCCAAATGGGTTTATTGTTTTGGTTGTTAGAAGGTAAAAGAATAACCTCCTCTATTGCATCTTTGTTTTGTTGAAGTTTTGTTACTTCTGTTGGAACTGTATGAATATGACTACTTTGATTCAAAGTTTTGTGAACTCGAATTTGTATAGAAAACAATAAATAAGTTGACTTCTTCTTGAACTTACTGTATAAACTATCATTTCTTCGAATTCAATATTCAATGGAATCTGGGCTGATAATGGGTGTTTGGAATTTTAGTTTCTGTGGATTCACCTTGTATGGAAACAAGAATGAATGTTTTAGCAATCGTCTTATCTTTTCAGTTAAAAACTAAGTTTCCCAAATTAAGTTCTTTATGGAAACTATGTGATAATTGTTTCTTGGACACTTAGACTTTGAAGTTATCTTGTTGAGAATATTTGTGTGTGAAGTCTTCTCTTTTGATCTTATATTTATATATTGTGTCTTTCTTTAATTTTTTGGAAGACTAAACTAAAATTTAATAGATGAAGTCCTGTTTGATTGAGGAAATTTAGCGAGTCAGCTTTGTCTGAGTTGATACTTGGGTTATTCACGTAGCTATGTTTGAGATTTCTAGATGTAGATCTTGTTGTCTACTTCTATGTTGAGTTAGATGTTGTTGATTTAGAATACACATTCCTGATCTAGGTTAACCTCTTGAGTTAACTTGTTAAATCCTTCTTGTTGTGGTATCTTGAAGTTTTAAGGATGTTTATTCAAACTTTTGGTTGATGTTTCTTGATTTGGAACTAACCAAATCAGTTCTGAATAAGGGGTTTCTAGACTCATCAATTTATTTGATCTCTAACTAAGATTGGAAGGAATAATTTACCTTTTCGATTTGGTAGAGGTGTGCAATTGAACCTATCCTTAGAAATGTAATGAAAAATAATTTATCATTTCTATTGATATTTTGTGCACCTGTAGCCTAAGCCATGTTAATCTTGTGATGTAACTTATTTGAATCGAATCATTATGGATGTTTCTGTCCATTCATTAGATGTATTTCCCTCACCTCTTTGAAGAGTTGAATGTGAGTCTATCTCATGGATTGTTGAACTATTGTCTTGAAGGAATGGACAGTCTATGGTTCCTTTGACTGATACTTTGACAATTTTGAATGACTATTAAAGGTTGTTAATTCCATGTAAGTTGGTTTAGCAATTCTTATTATTACTATCTCTTGCTTGATGAGAATAATAATATTGTTACTAATTTTGCTTCGTGTTTGGATAAACCTTTTGTTGGAACTCAACTTGCATTTTGTGATTACATGACTCAATATAACAGTTTTTGGGGTATGATTTCTACATTTAAAAGGGTTAAAAGGATGTTATGATTGGGTCTGTACCAATCCTTTTACAACCATCTTTTCTTGTGAATGAATGTTGGAATCATCCTCTAACCATGTCAATTCAATCCTTATTTTTTTATTCTCTGAGGTAATGAGTCATCGTTGTCTCCTTTGGAAACTGTAAGAGATTTGTGTTGTATTCTATTTTCTGAGTGGTGAAATGATATTCAGATTAACTGAATTAGAAGGGAAGTTCTTAATTTTTATCTTAGTTTTTCCTTTCCTCCTTTGTGTAATATAATATAGATTGGATCGGTCAATTTCATTACTTCCTAGAATGTATTAAGTAGTTGTTGATACTTCTCTCTTATTCACTTAATTTGTTTTGAAGGGATTAACATTGTTTTGGAATCATTAATGCTATATGCCTTTTATTGAGTGAATAATTTCATAATTATAATGTGTGACCTAACTTGAGAGCTTAGATTATATCGTGTGACTATGAATTTGGGTATGGTGGGTTAAAAACCAGATCTTACAAAGCAATAGTTACATTCGATTTGCTAGTTTAAATATAGACCATTTGATTTTGCTCCTCTAACTCTGAAATTGGGTTGTCCATGTGGCCAGGAAGGGATTGGAGTAGTTACGAGGGAAGCCTTTTGCATTTTTTGATTTTTCGTGAGATTTGGAAAATTTTCATCATTGAAGACCTGCTAGTGATTTGCATTATCTAGTACGATTGGGTCTGAACACCATCTCAATGGTCACTTTATCCTCTGCCAAAAGAAGGATGAGGTGTCACTAAGGAAGCTGACACTACCTAGAGAATCAAACCTTTTAATTCTTCTCCCTAGGTATAGCTTCAATGGAGAATGCATCAAAGGATTCAATGCAGTCCCACACTCTATTTCTATAGTGTCTGAGTCTGGGATTTTTCACTCTGATATTGTTGGCGGACCTGCTTTACCACAACCTCTGCATCACCTTTGCATCTCAACTTATTGATTCCCATTGTCCTCTACTGAATTCATGCCTAAGTGTAATGCTTCATACTCTATTGTATTATTTGTATTGTCAAATTGCAGTTTGTAGGCAAAATGATATACCTCATTGGAGGGAGACTATAATACTACACCAACTCCTGAACCTGCTCTGGAATGACTGCCATCAAAATCCATTGTCCATATTCAATCTTCTTATTCCTCCATGATAAGTGGCAATTCCTCTTCCTTTTATGACGTAAGAAGGTAATTTCCAAACCCACAATCTTGAAAAATGATATCATCTCTTGGATCATCATACTTCCTTACTGTGAACTTCATTTTTCTGACTGCCAGCAACTTCTTCATTTCTCCTTTCATTGGGATAGTTGCAGATGACCAATCCATTTTCATTTCTCCACCTAGATCTTTGCAAAAACTTCTACTCAACAGCATACCAAAAGATGTTGGGATGTCTACCACATAAAATGGTCAGGAGTATCTTCTTATTAGGGTAATCAGTTAGTGCAACCTGAGCATCCTCAATCCTTCCTACTAATGGAACTTGTTTGGATTCCATTTAGTAGCATGTGCCATTTACCCAGGTCAAAGTGAGGCCAAGAGAATTTGTAAATTTTTCTTGCATCACATTATCTCAAGCTCCCAGAAATCTATAATACAATTGTTCAGCTGGAAACCTTTGATGAGAAGTGACAGGTAAAAAGGCTCAACTCTATTGGTGGTGGAGACACTAAGGGCTAGCATGTTTTGAGAATATGGTGTGGATGGTGTGGGAAGTAAGCCTTTAGAATTAGATATTGGGGATGTAGAGTTACCACCCCAGAATGCCTTGATGAATCTGTCAAATTAGGCAGGATGTGTTTGAAGGTATTCAATTTTAGAGAGTTGGGACTTTGGTTTTTCTAGCATTGTTGTACAAAGTCAAATGAAGTTATGGTAGATGATGAAGAGGTTCCAAGCAGTGGATGAGGACTTAAATTACAGATGTGTCATTACTTTTGGTGTTGGGTTATCCTTTTCAAATATATAAATTTACTTGGAAGGAGATGGGGGTGTAGCATTTGATTGAAATTTAGATGTTCTTGTAGAACCAGTATTTAGAAGAGAATTTCTCTTAACAACTTTTGAGTTGGGAGAAGTAATAGATAACTTACTTGGCACAATAGTGTGATCCTTGACAACTAGTGAATCTGATTTCTCTCTAGTTGATTCCATAGAAGGTGGTAATGGTTATCCCCTGTTGATGATCTTTTTTAGTGGAGGCTTTGAAGAGCTATCTTCTTTGTTCTTCCAGTATTCTCAGTTGCAACTGCTGAGGCTAAAACACCATTCTTGGATTATGCACGAGTGAAAAAAACACATGAAAAACTTAGAGCTTCTTCATCACCTTCCTCCTCATCATCAACGTATTCAATCAGGCCATCGTGCATGCCAACCTCTTCAATTTCAAGATAGTTTTCATAGTCATCCATGCTTTCTTCCTTCAGTTTCCTCAATGTCTGCTCCTTCTTCTGATTCCCTATTTTCACAGATGGCATTTTTTTGGTGGTTCTTCAAGGGTAAGCCTACGAGGAGGTGGAGAAATTCTTGGTCTATCAGGAGGATTTGGTATCCTTGGAGCATTCCTCATTGTGATTTATGACAGCTGCTTCTTCAAAGCAACTAGGTCATTTGCCATTTTTTGGAACATTGGATTAGTGGTGACTGAATTTGAAATATGACCTTTTTTCTTCTTATTTGGTCCCCTTCACTTTGCCAGAAATAATTAGATCATCATTATTCTCAATTGCAAATTCTTGAACTTCCCTCAATGTTCTTGGTTGGGATATTCTAAAGGAAGAAACTGACTTCTGATGGAAAATCACTGATGAAGAACCTTTTCAAGTTGTTTTCAGGGGGGGACCACATCTTCCAGGATCCTTCTTTTCATCAAATCATACCTTGCTACAAAATATCTCATTGATTCAGAGATCTCCTTATTCATCTAAACTAATTAGACTAGTAGATCCTGACAATCTTCTGTGCTCTTGAACCTATGTTCAAATGCACTTCTTAAATCTTCCCAACATGTGACAGATCTTGGGGGCAACATGTAGAAACATTTAGCAGCTCTTTCTTGGAGTGACTCCACAAGGGGCAAATGTAGACACCTATAATTACACCCAAGAAATTTAAATACCTTAAATTGTGCTAATTATCCCCTTTCTCGCAAATCAATGACATATCATCAAAAGCACTCATTTTCCCTCATATCATCATTAATTAATTACACTAAGCTAATTAATTAAGTTTCCTATCCAACAAATGCCCTAATTAATGACTTTCTGTTAATAAATCACCCCTTCTACCTAGACTAATTAATTATTATTAATTAATTAGCTTTCCCTTCTATTTAACCAATAAATCAATATTTAATTGATTTAATCCCCTTATAATAGCCTAAATCATACTAATATTCCTCTAATTAGCTTCTATAAGCTTACATCTACCTATTAATTAATCACCTTTGATTAATTAAAATACCCCCCAACTCCCATGACTTGTTAAACATGTATTAAACCCTTCTAAAGTAAGGTTACCTTTAATAAAGCAACCTTATCCATTCCTAATCATGTTTTACCTTTATCCCACATTCATGAGAATGTGTTGAATCCTTTATCCTTTGGGCTATATAAAGAGCCCTCCACCTACCTTTTTACTTACACCTAAACTTTCTAAGAGAGCAAATGCAAAGCATATAGCAAAGAGACTAAGAGCTTGCACCTTGCCCTTTTGAGAGTTCATCATCTTGAAGAGTTAAGCCTCTTTCTTAAAGTGCTTGGGTCATATGGGAGGTGTCAAAAGGGTCTTGTAGCCCAACTTTGATTAGTCCCCATTCCTAGGTTCTTGGAGCATTAAGGACAACTATTTTGATAGCCATGGAGCTTACTTAGGTCCATTTATTTTATTTGTTGTTAGAGAATAGAGGAGTTTTAGATATTTAGCATTGTTAGTTTCAAAGTTTGTATTGATGAATGCTAGCATCTAACCCTTGTTTAATTCTTATCATGATGGTGTTTATGCTTTGTTTTAGCTAAATTGTAGAAATATTTTAGGTGGTAGTTCTTGCTTCATTTGATTTAGCATTAAGCAAAGTATACATGCACACATTTGGCACGCACGGTGGGAGTTACTCCATTGTCCTTTGCACTTAATTTCAAGTTTTTGTAGTTAAGTTTTATTTTTGGTTACTAACCCTCTTTTACACATGTTGATCTAACTTGTTTTTTTAAACATGTTTTGTTGAGTTTGCATGTGTTGGGTCTTCCTTGTAGGTATGAAGGAGGTGAAGTGCTGTCAAAATTGGAGTTGAGGGGAAAATTTCAAGATTTCTCCATGTTTTCATTTTTTAGAGCTTACTTTTTCCACATTTTACATGCTAGTTTTGTCAATTTCTTGAAAATTTTCAATTCTTGAGCATGTAGGTTAGTGTTTGATAGTGCTGAGTCTTCTATTTACATATTAATGTGGTGGGTTGTTGTCAAAATTGAATCTTGGTTGGAAAAATTTGCCCATTTTGCATATTAAGGGACGTTTTTTTTTACATTTTTTAAGTGCATGTCAAGTGCATACCCATGAGCATAAGAGCATATGCGTAACCCATCTTCCGAAGGCCATAACTTTTGCTCCCGACCTTGAAATGACTCCATTTTTTTTGCGTTGGAAAGGTATTGAATTTAAATATGCAATGAAAATATAAATTTGGGATTTACACTTATAGAAGTTGCAGGATTTTCTGTTATTTAAAAACTGAGTCATTTTCTAACATGTCTAATGTTTTGATGAATGTTGTATTTCCATGCTTACTCAATTTAGACCAAAGCGTGTGTATGCTCTTCTCTTGCACATTTTGGTGATCTTGAGAATCAAAAACAACTTTGATCTCTATCTTATTAACATTGAGATTAAACTTGGAAACTTGATTATTCATTTTGCTTAAGGGAATGAACCTTTTACAAAGCATTTTTCAATGGTCCTTTGATTTGAAGTTTTCCATTACTATATAGTTGGGATAAAGTTTGTGTATGCTCTTCTCTTACACCTTAGGGTGATCTTGAGAATCAAAAGCAACTTTAGTCTTCATTTTATAACATTTGGTAAATTAGAAACTTCATCTTTCACTTTTGGTTTAAAGGGAATGAACATTTATCAAGAATTTTGTATGGTTCAATTGATCGAAAAGATTTTCTTTACTTTTTAGTTGGATTATTTGTTGTGTATGCTCTTCTCTTGCATCCTTGGATGATATTGAGAATCAAAAGCAACTCTTAATCCTCTTTTAAATAATGTGATTTTCTTGGAGAACTACTAACGCTTAAGTGCAGGACCTAAAAACGCTTGTCAAAGAAAGGAGGAATAAAAACGAAATAAAAAACTACTAATACAGTTGTTATACAGGTTGCCAAAAGGTGTTCAAGCAAACTACACCTAATTAAACAAGATAAAAAGAACAACATATTCAAAACACTGTATTGCAGGTTTCGGAAAAGGGTACGTCCCTCTCCGCTCAACTGGAACATAACCCCTTTGGCATAACGCCTTAAGCTACAACAATGGGGGTGGTTCCAGGAACCCCAAAGTAGTCCACGCAAGAGGGAACCTTGTGGATGAAATGGGAAGTGCTCCGCACTACCTACTTGACTAGTGATTCCTTTGTGAGATAGAGTTACAGGTTGTCCGTTGTGGCGACCCCAGTGATAGTACACGTAGACGCACTAGTTGCCTATTGTTCTTGAAGGGGGTAAAGTAAAGCCGAGATACTCCCAAACTAGTCAGTGCGACTTTTTGGGTAAATCGCGCTCGCTCGTGGAAACTTTGTAACACCTATGGCGAGAGAACCACCTAGGAGAATATAATTTGGCCAGGAGCCCACTTTGACCATTTTAAAACATTGTTGAGTTGTGAACCTTCTTTTTGAGAAACGTGTGACGTATTACTTTCACCTAGTTTTTACTTGCCTTAGGGCGAGGCAAAACTCTGCCAAAGTGAGACTAGCATCTTTCGTCTTTTTTTCTTGATTTATTATCCTTCATATTCTTTTGACACTTTGTTGATCAAAAGATGCGTGATTACCTTTGTGTTGCCATTCGACTATTTCTCTCACTTTTATGTCCGTTTACGCCCATCCATGTTTGCGGATGGGTTACGTTAAACGTCTAAAGTGAGTGGAGGTGTTTTCACATCATTTGGTAGCCATTGTGATCTTGATACCCACGTCAAGATCGTCATTGTAGTTAAGGCGTGGTTCATCATTGCAGACTTCCATAGAGGAGTTAGCTTGTTTGTCTCGTATCATTACAATTTCGATATTTACGTCTTGTTTCTTGTAAACTTGACATAAATACCTATATTGTATGGTTACGCTGCACACATTCTTAACTATTCCTAGCTATACTTTGAGCTTTTTTTGTTCAGTTTTATTATTACCTCAATTTCAAAAGGTGTTAGGAACTACCATTTGTGCGTGTTATATCAATAACACCTCGATATCAATACTCCACTTTCTTGCAAAGTGGGTTAACATATCTTGGTGATATTGTTGTGTCATTCACAAATCGTAATTGGCACTTTTTGAGATATAGGTCTTAATCAGACTTGAGCTTGCTCATCGTATATCTTGATTGGGAGATCGCATTTAACTTCATGTATTTACTTATGTCTTGTTCATATCCTTTGAACTTGGCATAAGTGGAGACATCTTGTTAATCATCTGATATCACAAATTACTTTGAAACGTAGTCTAGGAAGTATTTCATTTGATTAGGTTTTGGTACCAAACGATTGTTTCATTGGTGACTTTATCACTCTATCACATTGGTATTCTCACATTGTTAATTTACTCTTAACTACGTACATCTTGTGTTTCACTTAGGGGTAGTCATTGAATTTTGAACAAATCTACAACTTACCTTAGTGAAACTTATCACGAAAACATGGCTCCCAAGATGCACGTCTAGGTTTAAAGAAACAAACATATGAGGAACAACAGGCACAAGCTTGGGAAACCTCTAACAAACAAGGGTCAAACCCATTTATCGGACACGATCTAGGACCACTATTTTCTACAGAAAAGGAAATAGAAGAAATGGTCGACCATAGTGGAGATGAATTAGAATCACCACACACATACTTTGATTTTGACCCCACTCTACTAGATGAGTTTCTCCTTAGAAATAAAGATAGAGTTTTGGCACGGGTCATGGAATTAGGGGCTAAATTGCCCACCGAAAATGAACCAATATTACCTACAAATGACACTACTAAGGAAGAATCCCCCCCTTATCAATATGGAAGATATTTTAATAGGTGGGCATGATTCCACTTCTTACGTAGAAAATGATAAAGTGGTAGGGCATAGAATACCCCTTATCAAAGTGCCACGAAGAAAAAAGATAGAACATGAGACAGGGGAAGAACCTTTCACACTACGAAGAGGAAGAACCTTTAGAAGAAGAAGACACAAACCAAGTCACAATCCAACAACAACTCAGTAACCTAAGCTGACAACTAGCTTTGTTTACTTTCCAGGTACAGAAAGACACAAACAAGAACATTCAAAAGTCAAAGCCTAAGTTTAGGATCCACGAACTCCATCGAGAAAACCAAGGAGAAGAAGACACAGGGTATCATCATGTACACATCCCCGCTTCTCCCACTAAAGAACAATTGCTCACACAAGAAGTAAAATCTATGAAAGCAACACTTGCAAGCATACAAGAAAGCAATATAGGGGAGTATTAGGAAATACCAATACGAAGAACTATGCCCCTATCCTTTTGACAAGACAATGACCCTTCAACCCTTTCCAAAGAAATTTGATATGCCAAATTTTGACAAATACAAAGGAAAGGGAGACCCAAGGGATCATGTTAAATATTTCTACATGGCATGTCAAGAGGTGTCTTATAGTGATAATTACCTCATCAGACTTTTTCCTAAGAGTCTCGGAGGTCAAGCATTAGAATGGTTTACGCAGCTTGCCATGAGGATCAATTTTCACCTAGCCAGAATTGGCGGAAAGATTCGTGTGTCATTTCTCATATAACATAGAGAGTGACGTCACCATGGCAGACTTGTGCGGCACAAAACAATGCCCCAAATGAGACCTTCGCTAGCTTCCTCCAATGATGGAGAGGGATAGCTAGTCGCTTCCCTTGCGCTTTCCCTGAGAAGCAGCTAGTCAGTATTTTTGTCCCTAATCTCAACCCAGATATAGCTTTCCACCTCCAAATGCATTGTGTCCGCACCTTTGAGGAGGTTATCGAGAAAGGGATTCAAATAGAAAAGGCTCTCATTGCCAAAGGCACCCCTCAAAACCCAATCTAAAGACAACCAAAGTGTCAAACCCACTGAAAAGCCAAAGATCTTTAACAAAAAACAAAAACGTGGTGGGAGACGGAATCACTGATTCCAAACGTGTTCAAACGGTCCAAACCAGTCAACCTTTTAAACTGACCAAGGGCCCAATTCAACCACCACCAAAGTGAAGAACCACTCACCTCCCTCAATGAACCATTATCTGTCATACTAAAACAGTTGGATGCGGCCCACATGATGACCTATCCTACAACGCAACCGTTTGATGACAACACTCCTAAACCTTCATGGTATAAGGAGCATCAATACTGTGAAATGCATCGTGTTAAAGGTCATAAAACAGACAAATGTTTGTGACTTCGCCACTATAATTCAAGACCTCATTGACAACGGGGAGATAGAGGTGGATAACCCTAGCCACATGCAAACACCTAAACGAGAAAATGGGGATTTATAAGGAACCATTCCCCAAGCATGATAAGTCAGAAAAGGAAAAACCAGATCAGGGAGAGTCATCCCAAACCTATAAAGCCACGAATTACTTGTATACCAAGAGAGATAACAATCATTATGATTCACTTATCAGATGTATTCGCTCCCCTACTGACCGTGTCAATACCATCTGGATCAAGGGAAAGGACTGCGCTGCGGTAACAAGGTGTGCCCGCCTCGTGATTCCAGAACCCTCTCTGTTGACCCCGCAAACTGGTAAATATAACCTTTTAGAACAACTTGAGAAGACACCTGCTAAGATCTCGATCTTAGATCTTCTCAAGATATCCAATGTGCATAAGGGCATTTTGTATCAAACTCTTCAGGGGTCGGGAGTACCTTTAGAAGTCGATCTTGCATACCTTCAAGCCGCGGTGGCAAATATTGCACCCAGTGAGCATCTCACTTTCAACCATAGGGAGGTCCCTACCGAGAATCCTACACATAATCTTCCCTTATACATTGAGGTAGTTGTTACCCGTAGGAAAATCAAACGGGTGCTTGTGGATAACGGATCTGGATTGAACATTTGCATGCTTAAATTAGTCAAACAATTGGGACATACGGAAGAAGATCTTGAGTCCCATATCATCACTATCACCGCATACGACAATGCAGAAAGAGAGTCAGCAGGCACCATTACGCTGCCAATGGAGGTGGGCCCCACTTGCCATTAGACAAAGTTTCACGTCTTAGACTTGGAACTTCCATATAATATGCTTCTAGGCCGACCATGGATCCATGCCATGCAAGCAGTGCCATCAACATTTCATCAATGCATCAAGCTGAAGCATGAGGGACATACAGTAACAATACCAGGAGACTCAGAGCCCTTTGCTCATTGTAGAGCTCTTAATAGCTTTGCACGAAAGGGTACATACGCATGTCCCTCCACAGATATAGCTGTCCCTCTTCATTCTGAGGCCATGGAATCTTGAGTAGATTCAAATTCTCTTAGTTCTTACACTCATGGGGCATCTACTTCAACATCTCCATTTAATTCATGGGAGATGAAAATTCTGGAATATGGCTGTGGGGAGTATAATGTACAAGTGCTCTTGGTTTCTGACCTCTCCTTGTCACCCAAGACTAGAGGTCGACCCAACTACCGCTTCAGGAGACCTAGAGAGGAACATACTATTGGGTCATTCCTACTTGGAGGCTTGTTAACTGAGGAAAAATTACTTGATCCACCTACTACTTGGGTCCCTGAGGACACTCAGCCATCTTGTTATCAAACCCCAGAATATGAAAAATTTAGCAGAATGATGTACTCCATGGGCTACAAAGGCCTAGGATGTGGGAGGAATGAACAAGGACAAAGAGAACCAGTCCCTCTTCCACATTTCAAAACAGAAAGATATGGCATTGGGATTCACCCTTATGGAGCACACCCCAACGATCAAGATGCGACTTGTTCTGAGCATGAGGATAGCTCCGATTATCTAGACAGCGATACGGATTCCTGTTGTAGCCAATATGAGGATCTGGCCTCCACGAACCTTTTCATGAATAATGTTGTCCTAACCATCACCCCCAATGAACCAACCCTTGACCTTGTATACCCCTCCCTTGTTGAATGGGACCAACAACGTCACGTGCCACTAGATTTATTCAAGAATGACGAGGCTATTGCAGAGTTCATGGGCATAAGGGATACAATTCCCATTGGAGATCACAAGAAGGGTTTCTTTATCAACTTAGACACCTACGCCTACTTCGGCGAGGAGGCTGAACTTCGTGGTCAGCAAAATTTAAAGAAAAGCGAGGGCAAGAGTTCTAAAGAAAAGCCTCGGCAAAAATCAAAGTCCAAGTCACACAGTGAAAACCTCTTTGAGGCATTGGCTGACAAACAAATAAGAAAATCAAAGGACAAACAAAGTGACCACGCCAGGGATGAAAATCTCGTAGAGACATCCTTGGATGAAGATTTCAACCTACCTCCTGATCCCACGCGTATGGAGGATTTATCAAAATTGTTAGTTGAAGAAACCATTGATGTCAATATTGGTACTGAAGAAGATCCCAAGATAGTAAAATTGGGAACATCACTCTCAACCAGAGAACAAAAGACGTTCACTATGCTACTGCGAGAGTTTATTAATGTGTTCGCATGGTCTTACAAAGACATGCCCGGCTTAGATCCAACTTTGGTCATGCATAACTTGGCTATGCATGCAGACGCTAAGCCTATCAAACAGAATCTTCGAAAGATGCACCCAAGAGTGGCCTTGTTAGTTAAAGAAGAGTTGGAAAGGTTGCTTGCAGCAGGATTCATCAGGCCAATTGATTATTCTGAATGGATATCGAACATTTTTCCTGTCCAGAAGAAACCTATTGGTATCCGAATTTGCATAGATTTTAGGGACATCAATAAAGCTTTCCCTAAAGATGACTTTCCGTTGCCCAACATTGACATGATTGTTGACTCAACCGCAGGGTATGAAATGCTATCACTTATGGATGGCTTTTCAGGTTATAATCAAAGTAAGATCGCTAAGGAAGACCAACACAAAACAGCTTTCACAACTCCTTGGGGCACCTTCTATTATCAGGTGATGCCATTCGGCCTTAAGAATGCGGGAGCAACTTATCAGCGGGCTATGACAGTAATATTTCACGATATGATTCATGACATCATGGAAGACTATGTAGACGACATCCTGGGAAAGTCCAAAACAAGAGAGGAACATCCTATCATTTTGCGGCGTATCTTTGAACGCCTACGTGAATACAAAGTCAGGCTAAATCCAAAGAAGTGTGTCTTTGGTGTGCTATCTGGGAAACTATTAGGCTTCATCGTGTCAAGACGAGGTATTGAGGTAGACCCTGCTAAAGTATCTGCCATCACAGAAATGCCTCCACCTAAGAATATCAAGCAACTGCGTAGCTTGCTATGGAAAATTCAAGCCATTCACCACTTTATCTCCCAGCTTGCAGATAAATGTCACTCATTCACTCATTTTCTTAAGAAGGACATCACTTTCATTTGGGGACCTGAGCAACAACAAGCCTTTGCTTTGCTTAAACAGTACCTGGCTAATCCACCTGTCCTCATGCCTCCCACTCTGGGAGAACCACTTTTGCTCTATATTTCTGCTACGCAATATGCTATTGGTGCACTGCTCACCCAATATGACCTTAGCCATAAAGAGAAAGTAGTGTACTATCTGAGTCGCACCCTCATCACCTATGAACGTAATTATCCTCAGATTGAGAAGGCTTGCTTGGCTGTTGTTTTTACCTTTCAGAAACTTCGCCATTACCTGCTAAATACTAAGACCAAGCTCATATCCAAGGTCGACCCACTCAAGTATTTGTTGTCCAAACCCGCCCTCACAGGTACAATGGCTAATTGGATCATTCTACTCAGTGAGTTTGATATAGAATTTGTCGATCAAAAATCAATTAAAGGACAAGTACTTGCTGACCAGCTAGCAGAAGCACCTTTGCAAAGCACAGAACCTTTGAGTCTAGATCTGCCAGATGCATCTTTGCTCTACATTGAAGAATCTATCATATGGCAGATACATTTTGATGGATCTTTTATGTTTCATGGTTCAAGTGCAGGAGTGGTCCTTATTACTCCTTCAGGTGATCCTATACCACAGGCTTTCTGCCTGGCCTTCCCTTGCACGAACAACATTGTGGAATATGAAGCACTCATTGTAGGGATGAAGCTAGCCATCAAGTGGAATATTCAACATGTGAAGGTTGTAGGTGATTCACAACTAATCATCAAACAGGTTAATGATGAGTATAGAGTTAAGGATGACAAGAGCATACCTTATAAGAAGTTGGTGGAAACTCTGAAGGAGTATTTTGTGCGCATTACCTTTGAGCAAATCCCAAGAGCGCAGAATAGATCGGTAGATGCTATGGCAACGGTGGGATCTATGCTTCGTATTCCACCAGGGAACAATGATATGCCATTCTTCGTAGAAAATCTACGCTAGCCCGCGTATGACATGCTAGAATCTTGCTTGGCTTGTGAGGTTGTTGGTTCCCATTCACCATGGTATGAACCCATTTTCACCTATCTTAAGGACAGTACATTCCCTCCCGAAATCTTCCACTCTGAAAAGCAGAGCCTAATTCACCAGATAGCCCATTACACCCTGTTAGGAGGTACACTTTATCATCGTGGCTACTATGGGAATCTATTACGTTGTCTAGATGTGCCGGAGTCAATCGAGGAAATTAAAGAAGTACACGAAGGAGTATGTGGAGCACATACAAACAGAATGGTCTTGGCTAAGAAATTGTTAAGAGTAGGTTACTATTGGCCCACCATGGAAACTGATTGTTGTAATTATGTTAGAAAATGTGTGCTATGCCAAAAGTATGGAAATTTCATCCATGCTCCATCACAACCATTGCAACCAATCACTACCCCGTGGCCATTCTCCAAGTGGGGACTTGATCTAATAGGGAAGCTTACTCCTACCTCATCTGATGGTCATACACATATCATCACAGCTACATAATACTTTACAAAATGGGTGGAGGCTATCCCTTTAACCTATGTCACAGGAGCACAGATTTCTAAATTCATCATGAATCACATTATTTACCGATATGGTATCCCTGCAGCCATTGTCACAGATAATGGGAAGTCATTTAAGAACAAAACTGTGAAAGGTCTTTGCCAACGGTTCTAAATCAGATTGAAATGGTCCATGCCATATTACCCTCAGGGTAATGGACAAGCTGAGGCAACAAAAAAGACTTTGGTAAGGATAATGGAGAAGATGGTTAGCAAAACTGGTCGAAACTGGCACCTACAAATCCACCTAGCCCTCTGGGCCTACCGAACATCAATTCGCACTCCTATGGGTGCGACACCATATTCCCTCGTGTTCGGGACAGAATCTATCATCCCTTTAGAGATTGAACTCCCATCCCTGTGAATTTCTCTTCGGGTCTATTTGGATAAGGATGAAGATTACCGAGTGGCAAGATTGGCTGAGTTAGAGCTCTTCGATGAGAGGCGCATTCGCGCTCTTAATCACCTAAAAGTATATCAACATAGAATCTCCCGCAACTACAACAAGAGAATCATCCCTTGCCAGTTTGAGGTGGGTGATTTAGTTATGAAGGAGAACCAGTTCAACACTAGAGCAGAGCGAGAAAAGAAAGGGAAGTTTGAACCACACTGGTTAGGACCCTATGTCATAGTTGCCAAGTATGGCACAGGGGCATACAAGTTGGCTCACCCCAATGGTGATGAGCTCTGGGAGCCCATGAATTCCATGCATCTTAAGAGGTTTTATGCCTAAACATGGCACAAGAAAGTCATAAAAATCACAAAAAAATATATTAAAAAAAAATATAAAAATAAAAAAACATAACAAAAAAAGAAAAGAGAGAAAACAGGTCGACCACTAGTGAAAACCACGCAATTGTGGCACTTTGGACAAGTCCTTGGGTGAAAACCGGTTTCCGGCGCCTTGGGAGGATTTGTTGTTCACAAGCATTCTGTATTAGAAGGGTAGTTGTTTTTGTCCTGGACATGGTTCTACCTTCGAGTTTCCTTGTGCACACCATCTAGTCCAGCCTTGATCCGGCTTTGCCTTCTTCTATTCGTCTGTAAGGGATGTGGTCTTTCATTATTTCCCATCTTACGCTGGGGGCAACTCAACGACTTCACCTTCTTGTTCATAAGCGCGTGGCTTCTGCCCTTGTATATTCCCCACCTAACGATGGGGGCATCCATGCTTTCTTGGTTACCTGCACATAGCTTTGGAAAACTGTTAAAAAACACAAAAACAATAGAAAATTGTTTCAAAAAACAAAAAAACAATAGAAAATTGTTTCACAAAACACAAAAACAATAGAAAATTGTTTCACAAAACACAAAAACAATAGAACATTGTTTTGAGAAAACATAAAAACAATAGAAAATTGTTTCAGACAACACAAAAACAATAGAACATTGTTTTGAGAAAACAACAAAAACAATATATATCATATAAAATCCAAAAACAAGGCAAAATTTTTCAAAAAATTCCTAAAAAGTAAAACACCCTACAAAATGGTAACTTGCTTCTTACGGCTGAAACTTGTGTCTTGCGCATGGTATTTTCTCCATATCCTGTTGGTTTTTCTCACATATTCCCCAATTAATATGACTCGTGGATCACCGGATTCACAACCATTCACAAAAGCTAGCTACTTGTTGTGTTTGTACTCTAGGGCACTTTTGGTTGCCTGGTGTTGTTTCATTGCGCACAAACATTTTTCATGGACCCCGTGTCTATTTTCATTTCCCCTTGCATGTATCCTTTCTTGGGGCATCATTTTTTAACCCTTTTCGTCAATCATGAACTTGTGGATCTCTCTAGCACTTATAACAAAACATTTGTACAACTGTCTTAACCGTTGTTGGGTTGGATATGTGCATTCGTACTTGTTTTCCCTATTAGATGAGCTTGTTTCCTTCTTGTATTGCATTGCATTTTTGTATGTTACATGGAGTTGGTATTATTCAGCAATGGGCAATTGTTCCTATTATTATTTTTCATGTCATTCTACCTTTGTCGTATGCTTATATTTTTCATAAGGACCGATGACGTAGTTCCTATGGCAATATGATGACATCCAAATTTGTTTCAAACAAATACGTGGGCTACAGGCTAAGCTCTTCTCCCCCCTTGTCCATATTTCTTCTACACCACTTCCTTTTCACCCCTAATTATCCCTCTCATCGGAGGCATCCTACCTCGTCCCCCTTCTTCTGCCTACTATCTCACCTTTTTCGTTCATTGATTGGCTTCCTTCCATCACCCCATCGACACTCGAGGGGGCATCTCTCCCTCCTACTAATTTTTATTCTATCTCTTAAAAATATCTTTCTGTCTACTATCTTTGAAGTGGCATCACTTACGCCACCCCAAAGAGGGGCAAATGTAGACACCTATAATTACGCCCAAGCAATTTAAATACTTAAATTGTGTTAATTATCCCCTTTCTCGCAAATCAACGACATATCGTCAAAATCACTCATTTTCCCTCATATCATCATTAATTAATTACACTAAGATAATTAATTAAGTTGCCTATCCAACAAATACCCTAATTAATGACCTTCCATTAATAAATCACCCCTTCTACCTAGACTAATTAATTATTATTAATTAATTAGCTTTCCCTTCCATTTAACTGATAACTCAATATTTAATTTATTTAATCCCCTTATAATAGCCTAAATCGTACTAATATTCCTCTAATTATCTTCTATAAGCTTACATCTACCTATTATTTAATCACCTTTGATTAATTAAAACACCCCCCAACTCCCATGACTTGCTAAGCATAAATTAAACCCTTCTAAAATAAGGTTACATTTAATAAAGCAACATTATCCATTCCTAATCATGTTTTACCTTTATCCCACATTCATGAGAATGTGTTGAATCCTTTATCCTTTGGGCTACATAAAGAGCCCTCCACCTACCTTTTTACTTACACCTAAACTTTCTAAGAGAGCAAATGCAAAGCATATAGCAAAGAGACTAAGAGCTTGCACCTTGCCCTTTTGAGAGTTCATCATCTTGAAGAGTTAAGCCTCTTTCTTAAAGTGCTTGGGTCATATGGGAGGTGTCAAAAGGGTCTTGTAGCCCAACTTTGATTAGCCCCCATTCCTAGGTTCTTGGAGCATTAAGGACAACTATTTTGATAGCCATGGAGCTTACTTAGGTCCATTCATTTATTTGTTGTTAGAGAATAGAGGAGTTTAGATATTTAGCATTGTTAGTTTCAAAGTTTGTATTGATGAATGCTAGTCATCTAACCCTTGTTTAATTCTTATCATGATGGTGTTTATGCTTTGTTTTAGCTAAATTGTAGAACTATTTTAGGTGGTAGTTCTTGCTTCATTTGATTTAGCATTAAGCAAAGTATACATGCACACAAGCCTAACTAAAACATCTTCATTTTCTACTCCCAACACTCTACAAGCAGTGATGAATGTTGCTACATGTTTTTCAAGGAGCTGAGAACCATCCCCTCTGAATTTTGGGAAGTTCTTTCTTGAGCCTCTTGGGAGCTCATGAAGTGGTTGTGGAAGAGAAAGTGGACTAGTATTTCTTCCCCATGGTACGTTAAGCCTACGTACTTTATGATCCCATTCATGATCATGATCATGATCCCCCATTCTATGTCTATTTCTATCTTCCAGCCTCACTAAGGCTGTGGCTTCTGTTGCTACTCTTTCATCTGCCTCGGCTTGAAGTATCTCAATTTCTTCGTCGGGTCTTGCTTCTCTTTCTCTAGCTTCTTCTTATGGTCTTCACGTCAATAAAGTCTACAAGGTTCTTGTTTATGTATGAAAATTCACCCTCCAAAGGATTGGTAACACTCAGGTTCCCAACGTGACCGATTGCTTGAAAAGGAATCCTTTGGATTCTGAGTAGCTCTTGTATCCTTTGAAGTTCCTAAAAAATGGGATCAGTTTGTCCTCCTTGTCTCTCATTGTCAAGTGAATCTTATATTCATTCCCTTGAAAATCTATGCTCTTCTTTGGGGTGCTGGAATTTGTCTCCCATGCCTTTCCAATTTGATAGCACGTTCCTCTTCCAGGTCCAAAATCCTTATGGAAATGAAGTATTGATTGACACTTTATCTATTATGCCAAATAGCTTCTGTCGTATCAGAAGCAATGTCTTCTTGGATGTGAAAGAGTAAATTAGATCTCTCAATAGGAGGATTTCTCAATATAGCCATGATTTACATCCATGTAGTTTTGTGTGATTATTCAATCTCAGGAAAATTTTCCTCTAGAATCTTTTTTTGTATTTTATGACCTTGAGGTCATTTTTAGGTGCAGATGTTGCAAAATTTGTCCCACGGTGGGCACCAAAAACTGTTGGTGAGAAAATTTTCCTTGTGGACAAATTGGTGGGTTTCAAGCCAACGCTATGGGAATCTAATTTCCTCTACTTGAATGGTGCATCTTCCATATGTGCATGTGTGAAAAAGTGGATTTCAATGGTGGCCTTTTGACCAGAGATCCAACAGGGGCACTCCATTGACCCTCTGGGAAAGCTAGCAATGTCTCACTAGAGAAGAAAATTTGTCTTTGAAAGGGGAAGGGGAGTGGAAATGGAGGTAGGAGAGACATCTAATGTTGTGATAGAATATCAGATTCCCAAACACATTAATTAGAAATTTCATTTACATGCATTTATTGTTAGAAGAAAAACTAATTTGTAGGAGAAGCTACAAGACCAAATAGAATTCATTGGTCACAAGGTACCAATCAATCCCTTAATCAAAAAGGTGAAAATTCCTTCTTTTATTATTAAAGCTAAAGTAGAGTTTTCTACAGAGCCTTGAGAATAGAGAAAATTCTAAGGAGAAGGGAAAATAGAAGAATTATGGTGTTTTCTATCTTTCTAGATACAGAGCACTCTAGTCTTTTTGAAATCAATCGCCCCCCTTGGAATGACATCAAGCAAGCCATTATATTCTTTGCAAGAAACCATTACAACTTCACAAATCCTCAACACCTTTTCAAATTCCTCTGTTGTGAAGAAAATGCTCATGGCGGGTTAAAAACCAAATCTTGCACAGCAACCATTACATTCGATTTTCTAGTTTAAATATAGACCATTTGATTTTCTTGAATCTAACTCTGAAATTGGGCCGTCCACGTGGCAGGAAGGGATTGGAGCAGTTACGGGGGAAGCCTTTCACATTTTACTTGAATTTTCATGAGATTTAGAAATTTGAAACAAATTATCCCGCAGCCCTTCTTTGATATTTTCAACTTAGACACGTGGCACATTCTTATTGGAAATGGGATCGCGGCCCTTTTCTCAAAATTTTAACCTTTTTGGGAAAATCCTCAAAAACTCAATTTCCTCTGCCGGCCGTTGCTCCGATTTGACTAGGACGCGTGGCACGTTCTAGTTGGAGACATGGTCATGACTCTTTTCTAAACATTTTAACCTTTTTTGGAAAAAGGCTCAAAAACTCAATTTCCTCAACCGGCCCGCTGCTCTGATTTGACTAGGACACATGGCACGTTCTAGCTAGAGACAGGGTATACGGCTCTTTTCTAAACATTTTAACCTTTTTTGGAAAAGTGGATCAAAAAATCAATTTCCTCCCTTGGCCCAAATGCTCTGATTTAACTAGGACACGTGGCACATTCTGGTTGGAGATGGGATCGTGGCTCTTTTCTAAACATTTTAACCTTTTTTGGAAAAAGGCTCAAAAACTCAATTTCCTTCATTGGCCCATTGCTCCGATTTGGATTTCGACACTTGGTATCCTCTGATTGGTTGTGAGATTCAAGGAAGCGGTGAACCTTTATCCTTTTAAACCTTTTTTTAGCAAAATGGTTAAAAAATTTGAAGTTCTCCGTTGGCCTGCCCTCACGCTTCTGAATTTTTCGGCCGATTCGGCTTTTCGGGTCCCAAGAGTCTCAATTGAACTTATGTAGCCTGGGACAAAAAATTCCACTTTTTCCGCAATCGACAATTTTAGATTTTTGGGACCCCAAGTGTCCCTCGTGAACTTGTGCAGCATGGGACAAAAACTTCCACTTTTTCCACAATGAACCAAAATTGAAAACTTCAAACTTTCCAAGGCTGCGGGGCAAATTTACCATTTTTGCCAAAAGTGACCAAAAGTGTTAAGTTCACAAAAATTCCTATTCCTCCCCCTCCAATAGGATCTGACCACGTACCTACATTCATTCGGATCAAAATTTGATGGGGAAAAGATGTCCATACGCAGAGGAAGAAAACTTCATCGTTTTGAGTCCAATTTTCAAATTTCCTTCACGAACCAGAGGCATGGAGGAAAAACAATGATTTGATGACCCAAGACATAGAACAAGTGAAAATTTTTAATAAAAAATGGAGGTTACAAAGAGAATATTAATGTGCACAAAGCAGGAAATAGAGGACCTTCTAAAAACGAGCAAAACAGAGGTTTAAACAACTCTAGGGCATGACTTTTGCTAATTTCTTACATCTCTAACTTGGCTTAAACACCAACGAAGGGCATGAGATCAAAAAAATTGAATTTGGCTATAAAAAAGTAGAGTAGTTTTCGGGAGACAACACCTCCATAGGTTTTAAACAAACATATGGTACATAAGATCGTTAATAAATATGACTTCATCTCTATGAAGTCTACTTTAATGAAACCTATTTTGGATCTTAAGCACACTATGAAGGGTTGAGTTGTACCAACTAAATCATATTTTGGATGTTGTTTCAGTTTTTGATTAAGTGAACGTTAAGCAAAAATTTAATGAACATAAAATTAATCCTAAGTTTATAAGTTACATATTAAAGGGACAACTCAATTGGGATGACAAACTTAAGGGTTGTTGGAATTAAGGTTAAGCAGGGTGGCTATAATTTGAATCTTAATAAAAATTTAAATGGATGAAAATGACCTCTTTTTGAGGTGTGTACATCAAGATGGGTAGTTTTGTCCAGAGGTTGACACACACCAGCTACAGGATTGTACCTTCATGAAGGCTAGGGTCTTCACGAGGATAAGAATGTTACAATTGACATGTTGCAACACCCCTCAGCATTGGTTCATCTAGATCTACTCAACTTAGACTTGATCTTAGTTTCTCTATAGGTCAGATTAGGAATGTGATTTAGTACAGGACGTGATTCACGATGACTTAGGATAACTAGACACACCCTATTGACTTAGGTTGATTAAGTATGTCTATATACTCTTAGTCATCATGAATAAGTTCCTATACCAAATCATGTTGCTAACAAGATCTAGGGTCAAACCTTGAATAAGTGAACTGTTGAAAGTTAGTAAAGACCATTCTAGATAACAGATGAGTGGGGTGAAGGACGTGTTCCGTTAGATGAGTATGTCATCTAGGAATAGTAACATGAATAGAATGTTGGAAATCTTTGGCCAAAGTATTGCAAGCTGCTGGTTGCGTTGTCTTATGTCACCTAGTTTAAGAAATGAGATTTCAGATGAATATTGGTAAAAAAAATTCAGATAGGTTTCTTAAACAGAACACTCAATACCAAGAACATGGTAAGAGAACTAGGTATACTTAGTATACACATTGTATGTGATACTTAAATTTAACATGAGAGATCGGTTGAAAAACCAAGTCATGAAATGAGAGATCGGTAGTTCACCGAGTCATTTATAGTTGCATATGGTTATTTATTATGAGATTTATTGGCAATGGAATGTGTGTTCTAAATTATGATTCTTTAGAATAGAGAACATTATGTATAAAAATAAATTTCCCCTTGTTTCTAAAGTCTTAAAATGGGAATGTTACATCTTGGTATCAAAGCTGAAGGTTGCAGCTCTTGGACCTATTGTGTCCATAACCTAATAAAACTTTTTTTTTGTTAACAGAAAATGGTTAGAATAAGAGGAAATGCTACAAACAACCCACCACCTAGTGGAGAAGCAACAACTTCCCAAAAACTCGATGAGATCCTTTCTTCCCTGTTGGACACAAGAGATCATTTGGTTGTACTTGAACAACAAGTAATGGGCAATGAGGAGGAATAAGATGTTGGTAAAAAAAAAATTAGCACCTCTTGTGGACAATGCCAATTTGGGGACTTTACATGTTGATAATAATAATGTAAACATACCTGATCAGCCAGAAAATAAAAAGGAAAGGTTGGCATCTAAACTCATTAATGATATCAAAAGGATAAGTCCACCTAAGTTTGATGGCACCGCATTAGGAGATTGAGCTTAAAATTGGCTCAGTGAAATGTAGAAGTACTTTGCAATAAGGAATTTCTCAAAGGAAACAAAGGCAATATGGGGAGCATATCAGCTTTCCCATGAAACATCTTCGTGGTGGGATAGCCGTAAGGTTGAGTTGAACATTGATGAAACAAACAGTACTTGGGATCAATTTAAAAGTTATTTTAGGCAATGTTGGTTGCCACAACTTTACTATGATCAGAAAATGACCGAATTTCATAACTTAGCTCAGGAAAAATTAACTGTAACAGAGTACTGGGAATGGTTTACCAAACTCTTTAAGTATTTACCTCAGCATCAAATTGATGAGAAGTTCAGGATACATAAATTTATCATGGGACTGAATCTCATTATAGGGGGAGAAGTGGATGTTCATAGACCAAAAACTATTGAAGGGGTTGTTGAAAAAGCCATAAGGAAGGAACAAAAATTAAAGGCAATTTCTACTCATAAGGAGGAATTTAGAAAGAAAGTGTCAAACTCCTCTTCATCATCTCTTGTACCTAAGAAAGGACTATGGAAAAACTTTGGTCCGAAAAATAAGTTTACAACAGACAATAATAAGAAAACAACAACAAATAAGCTTGTTGCTAATGTACGAAACAACTTCGCT
Organism: Taxus chinensis; assembly: GCA_019776745.2. Classification (NCBI taxonomy): domain Eukaryota; kingdom Viridiplantae; phylum Streptophyta; class Pinopsida; order Cupressales; family Taxaceae; genus Taxus; species Taxus chinensis. Next base: position 1,044,719,217 of record CM034146.1, on the reverse strand, counting down.
AAGAACAATAATAATTGACAGAACTCCTATGGAGGTCAGAATGATAACTTTAAGGATGGAAATAAATTTGAGCCTAAAAAGGGACCTGTAGGAGGCTATTACAATTATGGCAAGGATCATTATGCAAATCAATGTCCTTTGAAAAAGGATGACCGTAATCAGCAGCATAAGATACACATTGCAATGGCTGACAAACAGGATGAAAAGCAAGTCACACCCATAGAGGTTCTGGGTAAGTTATTTGGCATACCTGTAACTATTCTTTTTGATACTGGAGCTACTGAATGTTTTATTTCTAGTAGATTAGCATCAAAATTAACAAGAAAGGCTGGAAAAATGAATAAACCATGGGTTGTACATCATGGAAATAATGTTGTTCATACAATTAGTATTTTTTGGGGCAGTCCTTGATTTACCTAGTTTTTCCACAGAAGTTGATCTTTATGTTGATCCTTTGGGGTCTTATGATGTAATCATAGGTGTTAATTGGTTAGTTGAGCATAAAGCATACATTGACTATTTTGAAAAAAATATCAGTTGTTTATATGACTTGTAGAAAACAACAAACATTCAAGGTGTAAAACGTGAAATTTTTGTTAAGAAGTTATCAGCTATGCAACTTTAAAAGGCCAAAAACAAGGGTTATATCTTATATGCAGTAAAAATTTCTGAATCTACTGAGGAAAACAATGATGTGTTTCCAAATGAATTACCATGCCTTCCACCGAAATGGGAACTTGACTTCACAATTGAAATCAAACCTGGAACTGAGCCTATTTCTAAGGCACCTTATAGGATGAATACTATTGAATTAGTAGATCTTAAGGCTTATTTACACAAAAAAATTTCAAAGGGTTTTATTAGACCAAGTGTCTCGCCTTGGGGAGCACTGGTAATTTTTGTGAAAAATAAAGATGGAACTCTTAGATTATGTATTGATTATATAATGTTAAACAAGGTAACGATTAAGAGAAAATATCCAATTCCTAAAATTGATGATCTGTTTGATCAGATGCGTGGTGCATCGGTATACTCTAAGATATATCTTTGATCTGGATATCATCAGTTGTGAATTAAGGATGATGAAATTCACAAAACAACATTTATAACGAGGTATGGACATTATGAATTCACAATTTTACCATTTGGATTAACAAATGCACCTGTAGCTTTTATGAATTTAATGAATAATATTTTTCAAGAATACTTGGACAAATTTGTGCTTGTATTCTTGGATGATATTCTTACATACTCTAAAATTATTGAAGAACATCATGAGCATTTGAAGATAGTCTTGGAAATCTTGAGGAAGAGACGATTGTTTGGTAAGTTGTCTAAATGTTCTTTCTATGACACAGAAGTACACTATAGGAACTTTGTTAAATATTTTGCCAAACTTGCTGCACCACTAACTTCATTACAGAAAAAGGATAAGAAATTTGTGTGGAATGAGAAATGTGAATCTGTATTTAAAACCTTGAAGGATCAATTAACATCAACACCTATTTTGGTTGTACCTGACCCTAATGGATACTTTACTGTTGTAATAGATGCATCTGGGGAAGGTCTTGGAGGTATTTTGCTACAAAACAATCATTTCATAGCTAACAAAAGTAGAAAACTCAAGTTTCATGAGCTGAATTATGCTCCACATGATCTAGAGCTTGCTGCCATTATTCATGCACTTCAAGTTTGGAGGCATTATCTACTTGGTAAACCTTTTGAAATAAAAATTGATCATCTTGGGCTGAATTATATTTTTACTCAGCCAAATTTGAATTTAAGACAATGAAGATGGTTACAATTTCTATCTCAATATGATTTTGACATAAGTTATATAAAAGGTAAGGAAAATAGGGTAGCTGATGCTCTAAGTCGTAGGAAGCACATTTCTTCTCTTATAACGTTGAGAAATCAGTTGAAGGATGAAGTAAATTGTGTTATGGAATCTTATTCTTATTTTTAGCAAGTAAAAACAACACTTATTACAGATCCAAATGATGTGAGATATAACTTGGGTTTTCACTTTGATGATGAAGGAATCCTACGATTTGAAAACAAGGTATACATACCTTTGTTAAATGATTTAAGAAAGAAATTATTAGTAGAATTTCACAATTCACCTTTTTCTGGACACCCTGGTATTACAAAAATGCTTGTGGATATAAAACAACAATATTTGTGGAAAGGAATGAAAAAGGACATGATTGATTTTGTGACACACTGCTTAGAATGTCAACGAGTTAAAGCTGAGCATATGCATCCAGCTGGTTTATTTCATCCCCACAACATATCGTAGTACAAATGGCAAGTGATAAGTATGGATTTTGTACAAGGGTTACCTATGTCAAGAAATAAACATGATGTTATTTTAGTTGTTGTTGATAAAATAACAAAGGTAGCACATTTTATTGCTAATAATCTTAAGGATGACTCACCTGTTTTAGCAAAAAGGTTTGTACATGAGATTTTCAGATTACATGGAGTACCTAAATTAATCATAACTGATAGAGATCCAAGAATGAATTCAATATTTTTTTCAAACACTTAACGCAACTCTAGGAACTAAGTTGAATTTCAGTTCTGCGTATCATCCAGAAACAAATGGATAGAATGAAAGAGTTAATCAAGTTTTAGAGGATATGTTATGAATGTATTACATGGATTAGTAGTATAAATGGGAAGAGTACCCTTCATTAGTTGAGTTTTCATATAATAACACATATCATGCCTCTCTGAAGATGGAACCTTTCAAAGCATTATATGGAAGGAAATGCATAACCCCTGTTAGTTGGGACAACATTGAAGATAGAGAGGTGGTTGGACCTGAAATCCTTACAGAAATGGAACAACAAGTTAAAATGATTTATGAATTCTTGAAAGAATCAGTGGATAGGCAAAAGAGTTATGTTGACCTAAAGCGGGTTGATAGGAAATTCAAACATGGTGAGAAGGTATTTCTTCGAGTTAGGCTGAAAAAGAGTTCTATAACCTTTGGCAAGACTGCCAAGTTATCACCTCGTTATGTGGGACCCTTTGAAATTGTTGAAATAATCAACCCTATAGCTTATCGTTTAACATTAACTCTTGTTTGTCATGAATTCATAACGTTTTCCATATTTATTTGCTTAAGAAATATGTTTCAGATTTATCACATGTGTTAAATTGGAAATCCTTGTAGGTCCAAGACCCAAGAATAATCATGGTTAAACCTATACGAGTGTTGGAAACTCACCAGTTACACTTAAGAAATCGTGAAATAAGACAATTTAAGGTCTAGTGGGATCATTTTAATGAAGAAAGTGCAACCTGGGAAAATCTGGAGGATATGAAAACTATTTTTCCATATTTATTTTAACAAGACTAATTCTATTGACTGATAAGTTTAAGTTTTATTCTTTTATGTCAATAAATCTGCCAGTTTTGGGAAGACATTTCATATTTAAAATAAAACATCTACGTAAATGTTGATTTTGGAATTTTAAACATCCAATTTTGTTTGGAACATATGAAAGGTAATAAAATAAATTGATTTGTCCTTAATTTAAATTGTGTAATTAAGTAAATCATCAAGATGATGATTCTTTTAGGAGGGAAGTATGTAACATCTTTGACAAATTGTTAAAAAATTTCCTCTTTGCACTGCAAGTGTTGATATGTGATTTTCCTAAGAAGGTGTATTCTTTCGACTGTTGGAAATCATGCTTGCAATGGATAAATTATTCTATTCTTGGATTCATTTTGCTGAAATTTTGTTTCTTGCAAGGAATCCATTTTGCTCGAGATAGGTAAGGGTGTAAGCTGGTAATGTTGTTTGCAAATTTATCTCTCTATAATAGCAAAACCTTGGATCAATTCCATTGACCTAAGGTATGCTTTAATTCTTCTTATCTAATCTTTGACAAACCAACATTTAGAAATTAAAGGAAGTAAGGGATTGAGTCCTTAAATATATGCAATTTTATTTATCTTTCTTTGGAGGTCCTTACTCTGCATTCTGTTGTAAATAGTGTGCTCAGATATTCTTGTTAATCTCTTAGGACACTTAATGTTGCATAAGGACAAAGATCTACTTCAGGACTATAAAAGGTAAAACCTAAGTCCTAGATCTTTAAGATCTATCTCTAACTAAAATTCTAATCTAAGCTAAGCTAGACCTACCTTAGATCTATTCCTAACTATGCGTGTTACACCCTAATCTATGTTGTATACTCTATGGGTGTGGGATGTTAATATATGTCTAAGGTAAAGAGAGGTCTACCTCTAACCTATTACCTAATATTGAAACTAGTATGGGATATGGCTTAATTTATGATGGTTTATAACCTATGGAAATATTAAAATGACCTAGGTGAATACTTTCTATCTAACCTATGGTCGGATCCTAAACTAAAGTTTATTTAACCTAAACTAGTGTAAGGATGGAAAGGGACCTAAGGGGTCACATGGAAAGTGTAAGGTGGTGGCGATGGTTTCTAAGTCATTTATGTGATTTGATTTTGAATTTACAGAATTGTGGTACTGTCATTTTGGTAGAGGCATGGAAAATAGAGGGAATCCTAGTTGGCATCATCACTAGAGTTAAGTAATGCATGCTATCTTTGAAATTAGACTTGCCAACTTTAGATGGAAGTGGCATGGAGATATAGGTGGGAAAGTGGAGTTTAATGGCATTTATGGTCATTGGTTCTTGGTGATAAAACCATCCTTGGAAACCATGTGAGTGGATTTCTTGGGGGTTGTTTGGTTACTCATGCATTTTGATTTTTTCTCTACATGGAGATATTTGGTTCTTCAAACATGCAGTTCTTGTTTTCAATTTGTTTTTATTTTTATCTCCTTTGGACTATTTTTAATCCAATGGAGGTATAAGAGGCATATGAGGTAGAATTTTTTGGTTGTTGAATTCATTTGGAAAAGAAGGAATTGTGGAGGCTTGGATGGAAATATTCTTTGAATCGACAGAAGAACTATCAGGCATGATAGGATCTATCCTTTAAGATGACTCTGTCTTTTCTCTAAATGTCTTCATTAAAAAAACTCTTCTCTCGTGAAATTATTGGGTCTTTTATTTTTGTTATGGTTACTATGTAATCTTGCTTGAAAAGTATCTATATTTCTTTTGAAGAATCTCTGCTTGATAAAGTAGGAGATGGGTTGTTTTCCTATTCATTTAATGTTGAATCTCACCTTAAATCTAGTTGTGATTTGAGTAATGTTGAACATGGGTGAATCCTTCTTGTCTGTTCGAAAAGGGGTTTATGAAAATGTAATGTGGCTTCAAGCTTTCGAACTGGGTTTTTTGTTTTGGTTGTTAGAAGGTAAAAGAATAACCTCCTCTGTTGCATCTTTGTTTTGTTGAAGTTTTGTTACTTCTATTGGAATTTAATGAATATGAATACTTCGATTCAGAGTTTTTTGAACTCGAATTTGTATAGAAAATAGTAAATAAGTGACTTCTTCTTGAACTTATTATATAAACTATCATTTATTTGAATTCGGTATTCGATGGAAGATGGGCTGATAATGGGTGTTTGGAATTTTGTTTTTTGTGGATTCATCTTGTATGGAAACAAGAATGAATGTTTTAGTAATCCTCTTATCTTTTCAGTTAAAAACTGAGTTTCCTGAATTAAGTTCTTTATGGAAACTATGTGATAATTGTTTCTTGGACACTTAGACTTTGAAGTTATCTTGTTGAGAATATCTGTGTGTGAAGTCTTCTCTTCTGATCTTATATTTATATATTGTTTCTTTCTTTAAGTTTTTGGAAGACTGAACTAAAAGTTAATAGATGAAGTCCTGTTTGGTTGAGGACATTTTGTGATTCAGCTTTGTCTGAGTTGATACTTGGGCTATTCACGTAGCTATGTTTGAGCTTTATAGATGTAGATCATGTTGTCTACTTCTCTGTTGAGTTAGATGTTGTTGATTTAGAATACTCTGTTCCTGATCTGGGTTAACCTCTTGAGTTAACTTGTTAAATCCTTCTTGTTGTGGTATCGTGAAGTTTTAAGGATGTTTATTTGGAATTTTGGTTGACGTTTATTGATTTGGAACTAACCAAATTGGTTTGAATAAGGGGTTTCTAGACTTTTCAATTTCTTTGATCTCTGAGTAAGATTGGAAGGAATAATTTACCTTGTCGATTTTGTAGAGGTGTGTAGTTGAGCCTGTCCTTAGAAATGTAATGAAAAGTAATTTATCATCTCTATTGATAGCTTGTGCACCTGTAGCTAAGCCATGTCAATATTGTGTTATCACCTTCTTTGAATCAAATCATGATGGATCTTTCTATCCATTCATTAGATGTATTTCCCTCACCTCTGTGAAGATTCGAATGTGAGTCTTTATCACCTATTGTTGCACTATCATCTTGAAGGAATGGACAGTCTATGGTTCCTTTGACTGATAATTTGATGATTTTGAATGACTGTTGAAGTTTGTTAATTCCCTGTAAGTTTTTTAGAAATTCTTGTTATTACATCTCTTTCTTGATGAGAATAATAATATTGTTACTACTTTTGCTTCGGTTTTGGATAAACCTTTTGTTGGAACTCAACTTGCATTTTGCGGTCACATGACTCAGTATAACAGTTTTTGGTGCATGATTTCTACGTTTAAAAGAGTTAAAAGGATGTTATGATTGGGTCTGTACCAATCCTTTTACGACCATCTTTGCTTGTGAAGGAATGTTGGAATCCTCCTCTAACCATGTCGATTGACTCCTTCTCTTTTATTCTCTGAGGTAATGAGTCACCGCTGTCTCCTTTGGAAACTGTAAGAGATTTGTGTTGTATTCTATTTTCTGAGTGGTGAAATGATATTCAGGATTAACTGAATTAGAAGGGAAGTTCTTAATTGTTATCTCAGTTTCGTCCTTTCCTCCTTTGTGTAATCTAGTATAGATTGGATCAGTCAGTTGCATTACTTCCTAGAATGCATTAAGTAGTTGTTGATACTTCTCTCTTATTCACTTAATTTTTTTTGAAGGGATTAACGTTGTTTTGGAATCATTAATGTTATATGCCTTTTATTGAGTGAATACTTTCCTAATTCTAATGTATGACCTAACTTGAGAGCTTAGGTTATATCATGGACTATGAATTTGGGTATAGCATTTGAAATGAGAATCTCTTATTTTATGTTGTAGATGATTCACCCTAAAACCTTTCAAGAAGCTAGAATTTGCTTGGTTGTAGATGTATTTTTATGGAATTTGGTATTGCTGAGTTTGTTGTTCCTTCTTCTTAAAGTAACTCTATGTTTGGAAACTAGTGGAGTTAGTTTTTGTATTACCAATTCAGATTGAATTATGTAAGAAATAAGTAGTAAGTAATTTTAGTTGATGTAGGTAAGTAAATTGGTTGAAATATTACTTATCTAATATAATGTTGTAAAGTGTTGATTATATCATGATCTTCTCTTAATGTTATTTTTGGATGATCAACTTTTCTTCTTTTATGGTTGTTATTACTTTTGATTATTCTATTTTCTTGGCTTTACTATTTCATAAAAGTAGAGTTGGTTTTATGAAATAGTTAGTTGAAAGCACATCATTTTAATGCTTAGTGCTTATCATGCTCAGTTCAATGAACTGACCCATGCTAGCAATTTTTGCAGATGGACTTTGTAAGTGATAAAGGAAGGCAATAACTTATATGATGTATTGGTTGCTTAAAGTCTGGATCTTTTATAGAGAAATCTGATTCATTATTGAAATGTACTGAAGGAAGAAAAGTTGTATTCTTTAATGATGTTGATGTTGGTTGACATGAAATATGTATGAAATTCACGGTCTTGTAGAATATGTATTTTACCATGATGAATTGAAAAATATTTGGAGTTACTTAAAATTGTTATGTCATTTCTCTTGTGCATTATATGATGGAAATTTGTAATCTTATCTTTTTGGTTTCCATTCTTACCTGATTTAATCCTTATTCCTAGTTGTCATTAAATGAGTTGGAGGGATGGGATTTAATTACAATATCCCTTGAATTGAATGACAACTTGTTAAGTTGGCATGCATGGAATCTCTTTTATCTAAACTTTATGATTCACTAAATGATGATAATGCAAGTATAACTTAACTATCAAGAAGTGTGAAATGAAAAAGGGGTATAATAAACCCCAACACTTAAACAAGAAAGAGGAAGGTTATCACCTCTTGAGAAATACCTCCATAGGTTTTAAACAAATGTAAGGTACATAAGATCTTTAATAAATGTGACTTCATCTCTATGAAGTCTACTTTAATGAAACTTGTTTTGGATCTTAAGCACACTATGAAGGGTTGAGTTATACTAAGTAAATCATATGATGGATGTTGTTTCTGTTTTTGATTAACTGAACATTAAGCAAAAAGTTAATGAACATAAAAGTAATCCTAATTTTATGAGTTACGTATTAACTTAACAACTCAATTGGGATGACAAACTTAAGGGTTGTTGGAATTAAGGTTAAGCAGGGTGGCTGTAATTTGAATCTTAATAAAAATTTAAATGGGTGAAAATGACCTCTTCTCGAGGTGTGTACATCAAGATGGGTAGTTCTGTCAGAGGTTGACACATGCCAGCTGCAGGACTGTACCTTCGTGAAGGCTAGGGTCTTCATGAGGATACAATGTTGCAATTGACATGTTGCAACACCCCTAAACATTGGTTCATCTAGATCTACTCAACTTAGACTTGATCTTAGTTTCTCTATAGGTCAGATTAGGAATGTGATTTAGTATAGGAAGTGATTCATGATGACTTAGGATAACTAGACACAATTGACTTAGGTCGATTGAGTATGTCTATATACCCTTAGTCATCATGAATAAGTTCCTATACCAAATCATGTTGCTAACCAGATCTAGGGTCAAACCTTGAACAAGTGAACTGTCAAAAGTCAGTAAAGACCATTCTAGATAATAGATGAGTGGGGTGAAGGACATGTTCCATTAGAAAATTATGTCATCTAGGAATAGTAACATGAACAGTATGTTGGAAATATTTGGCCAAAGTATCGCAAGCTGCTAGTTGCGTTGTCCTATGTCACCTAGTTTAAGAAATGAGATTTCAGATGAATATTGGTAACAAACATTCAGATAGGTTTCTTAAATAGAATACTCAATACCTAGAACAGGGTAAGAGAACCAGGTATACTTAGTATACACATTATATTCAATACTTAAAGTTAACATGAGAGATCGGTTGAAAAACCAAGTCATGAAATGAGAGATCGGTAGTTCAGTGAGTCATTTACAGCTGCATATGGTTATCTATTATGAGATTGATTGGCATGGAATGTGTTTTCTAAATTATGATTCTTTAGATTAGAGAACATTATGTATAAAAAAATCCCTTGTTTCTAAATTCATAAAATGGGAATGTTACATTCACTGGAAGGCAATAGCGGTGGGGTGAAAATATAACGGATGATTAATAAACAAAGGTGAAGAAATTTATAAACTGAATGTAAATGAAGTGATGCTAATTAGAGACACATTTACTGTTGTCTAAGTTCAATAGCTGGGTGGTGGTGATGGTTTATCAGTGAAATGATGATCAGTATCATGGAAGTTCTTCCTGGAGTGCTCTTATAAATGCAAATACCTTCTAATCAATGGTTGTGTTTGTTATGGATGCATGGATGTGCGAAAGAGATTTGGTTCTTACTTGCATGCAAATATCTTTTTCTCCAAAACTTGAAAAATGTGTCTAACCTCTCAAACAAGGTTACCAAAATGGTTATATGCTAACCGATGATGGTTTAGGGTTACTGGCGTTGGTTAAGGCGGGATATCCTAGGTTGCTTAAACTAGTAGATCTTGGCTATCATCTCCTAGATTTTTCTCTCTTTTTTTGGGTCTAAATGGAATGTTGTGCTTAGATACATGGGAAAGTGGTTAGAGGGAGAATAGGCATGTGCTTTTAGGGTTGTAGTAATTCTTAGTTCATTAAGGTAAGTAGGGCTAAGTCTTAGTTAGTTATGGAAGAATGTTATGAATAGGTCTATCGTGAGGTTTCTAGGTGAGGTGGAAATTAGTTTTAATTGAGGTAATTAAATAATGAATGAAGTGAGGGTGAGTATTAATTTTATTGTAAATAATCAAATTATTATTAATGTGGGGTAAAATGGTTCTGGTTAGGTGAATGTGTTTAAGTTGGTTATTTGAAAAGGGGATAAGGGGAGTGTGACCCAATTTTGGTGTCTACAAATACGTAAAACCAAAATTCTGTTAAAGGACAAGTAATTTCTAACCAATTAACAAAAGCACCCTTCGTTGAAGTAGAACCTATAATTCTGGAGCTACAAGACACATCATTGATGTATATTAAGGAATCTGTCATTTGGTAGGTCCACTTTGATGGATCGTTTAATTTCCATGGTTCAAGGGAAGGTGTAGTACTAATCACTCCTTTAGGAGATCCTATCCCACAAGCTTTCCATCTTGGATTTCCTTGCATAAATAACATAGCAGAATATGAAGCACTCATTGCTGGGATGAAGTTGGAAATAAAATGGAATATCCACCATGTCAAGGTCACTGGTGACTCACAATTGATTAACAAACAAGTCAACGATGAGTACAAGGTCAAGGATGATAAGCTCATCCCATACAATAAATTGGTGGAAACTCTGAAAGAATATTTTATGCGCATCACCTTTGAACACATTCAAAGAGAACAAAATAGAGTTACATATGTAATGACAACAATAGGTTCTATGCTGTGGATCCCCATTAGAAAGCAATGATATGCCATTCTTTTTTGAGAATCTACATCATACTATGTACGACATGTCAGAATCATGTTTGGCATGTGAAGTTGTTGGTCCCTACTCCCCGTGGTATGCACATATCTATGACTATCTGAAAAGTGAAACCTTTCCTACTAACATTTCTTGCAATCTGAAAAACAAATCGTTATCTACCAAATATCCCATTATACCGCTCCTAGGAGGTACACTCTACCGTCGAGGCTATGCTAGTAATATGTTGCATTGTCTAAATGTAGCAAAATTAGTCCAAGCGATCAAGGAGGTACATGAAGGTGTGTGTGGCATCCATACAAATAGAATGGTCATAGAGAAAGAAGTTGTTACGGGTAGGCTACTACTGGCCCTACTATGGAGATAGATTTCTACAACCATGTGAGGAAATGTGTTATATGTCATAAGAATGGAAATTTCATCCATGCATCATCACAACCTTTACAACTAATAACAACACCATGGACATTTTCCAAATGGGGACTAGATTTAATAAGGAACCTCACCCCTACCATATATAATGGTCATACCCACATCATCATGGCCATATAATATTTCACTAAGTGGGTGGAGGCCATTCCATTAACCTACGTTACAGGTGATCAGATATCAAAGTTTATCATAAACCATCTCATTTGTTGGTATGGCATCCATACTGCCATTATTACTGATAATGAAAAATCATTCAAGAATAAGACAGTGAAAGATATTTTTCATTGATTTCAAATAATATTAAAGTGGTCCATTCCATATTACACTCAAGGTAATGGGAAAGCTGAAGCCACTAACAAAACACTGGTTTGGATCATGGAAAATGTGGTGAGTAAGACAAGTCGTTACTGGCATTTACAAATTCACCCAACCCTCTGGGCTTATAGGACCTCCATTCACACTACAACTGGTGTGAAACCCTACTCCCTAGTGTTTGGAAAAAAAAATCTATCATCCCATTGGAAATAGAGCCTGCTTCCCTAAGGATATCTCTTAGGGATTATCTAAACAAAGATGACAATTATAGAGTGTCTAGGCTGGCAGAATTGGAACTCCTAGATGAAAAGTGCATCTTCTCCCTTAACCATCTTAAGGAATATGAAAATAGAGTCTCTCGAAACTACAAAAAAAGGGATCATACCTCATCAATTTGAGGTTAGAGATTTGGTCATGAAAGAGAATTGGTTTAACACAAGGGTAGAAAGAGATAAGAAATGTAAGTTTGAACCACACTAGTTAGGACCTTACGTCATTATAGAAAATATGGAACAAGAGCATAAAAAATTTCTCATCCTAATGGGGATGAGCTTCGTGAGCCAATGAATGCCATACACCTTAAGCGGTTCTATGCTTAAACATGGCACAAAAATAAAATAAAAAAGGATCAATATACATTAAATTCATAAAATAGAAAAAGAAAAAGAGAAAGAATTTCATCCATATGTGAAAACCATGCAATTGTAGAACTTTGGATAGATCCCTTGGTGAAAACCAGCTTCCAGCACCTTGGGAGGAATCATTGTTCACAAGCATCTGGTTTCTAGGGGGTACTTTTACTTAGCCTAGGGATAGTTCAACTCTGGCATCTGAGATTCCCTTTGAGCCTATCCTATCAAGCCTTGATCGGACTATTTCCCCTCTTCTAAATCGGTGAATGTGTTTCCTTTATGTATTCCCCATATAACGATGGGATCACCTTCACACTTTCATCTTCCTATTTATAAATATGTGGTGCATGCCCTTCTATATTATCCATCTAACATTGGGGGCATCCACGTTTCTCGGTTTCTTGTATATAGCTTCGAAAAACCTTAGAAAAACACAAAAAACATTCAAATATGTTCAAAAACAAAAAAAAGTCGCAAAAGACTTGAAAAACCGTAAACAATAGAAAAATAGAAAACACACAAGCAATAGAAAAAAGAAAACACAAAAACAATAGAAAATTGTTTCACAAAATTCCCACAAACACAAAACAGACTAAAAACAATCTTACAAAAACATAGCTTTAGTTTACTTGCTTTGTTTTTTAGTTTGTGTACATTGATTACTTGTATAGTTTCTACTTACTTGTACGTTTGTATATTTTTTCTCTTAAACATACTTTGTTAGATTTATCTTTTCTTTCTTAGATTAGATTCATTCTTACTTATACATATGAAGTGTGTTTTTGCATGCTTGTAAATAATTGTACATAGTTATGTTAATTCATGTTGTTTAGAAATCTATATTTGATAGGTTTGTTAACATTTCCTTGTGTTTTCTTATCGCATGTACATAGTTTTGTTATCACATCATCATATCTCCATCTATATAATCACATATAACATCATCTATACATCATATATAAATAAAATGTTACGTGTACATCATACATGTATGCTAAGCTAATCATCACATATCGTATCATCAAATGGGGGAGAGAGGGATCACACACATCAAACTCTATCCCCCTACAACAATATCATCATATCATCTCGTCCACTAATCTAGAATATCACATGTATAATACAATTGATATAATTTATGGATATATCATAAAAATCATACACATGTGATACGCCATCAATATCCATCATGGTACATACATCAGAAACAAAATAAAAAAAATGATGATCTAATCCTCATCCATAACCATAGTAATCATCATGAATCATATAAATATTTGGCATGTTTATGCAGCCTAGAATTCATAAAGAATAACCCAGGTGCACTGGCAAATGACCCAGCCTAGACTAAGCACTCACCCAAAGCACGCAAAGGTACCAAACCCCTCTTTAGAGTTTCTCATGCAAGATGGGATCATGATGGAGATTTAATGCATGTAGATACAAAACAACAAAAATATTCCACAAAGATTTATTCTAGATCTAGATCTTTAGGAACTATGATTCAACAAAAAACACAATGATATCATCCATGCAATGACAAACTATAACCATGTTTAACACCTTGATTCAGTCAATATCCTCCATTATATTAAAACAACACGGGAATACATAGAAGCTTCTTAAAATAATAAAATTATATGCTCATACGCGTAATAGATATGACAACATAATTTTGCATACATCTATATCTTTCTCACATACACATTTATCTATCTCTGTATACTCTCCATCGCCCTCCTCTACACAACTTACTACATAGATATTTATAAGGGTGGGGACTTACCCTTCACCGTTTATCTAATCCCAAAATAGGTTGCATGCTGAGAATAAGCACGCACCTTTAGAATAAAAATGCTCACATGCAAGAATACTGACAATAGACCTCTCACAGTTAACTAGAAGTTGTAATATTATTATTAGTTTGATCCCATTCAAAATGCTTAGTAGACGCTCCTCCAAAAAATAGCCTATGTGTGTCGCACAAGTATTCATCCCGTTTGTGTGCTCCGCACACCATATTCCAAAAATATATCATAAACATGAAAAGGGATAAGTCCTGAACCTATCTCTACCCTTCGTGTGTGATTCCTTCCCGATCCTCTTGCGCCTTTAAACATGCTCTGCTCTTCCACATGGAATCTTCTGTATGCCTTTTGTTAAGTGTTATACATTATTTTCTCAACATTACCCCACACTAACTACATTTCCACCCCGGAAATGGTTTTCTCTTGACTGTTCAAAGAATATGAATCGAAGAATGTAAAGAATTTACTATACAAAAGAAATATTTACTCAGCAACATCCTCTGCTTCAACAACAATAATTGATTTTGGATATTCTTCTTTTATCTCTGCCTCTAATGTCTACCACTCATTTAGCACGACCTCTAATTTTTTTGGAATATCTACCACAATAGACTCCATCTCATCTTGGGAAATTTCTTCCTTCTCATTCTACAAAACTAGAACAATGTTGGACATTGCAGACATTCTTCCTTCTTTGCAGAATATTTCGCTTCTTCATTAAGTTTCAGCTTTCTCCTTCTCTTCTCTACGTCATCTTTCTAAGGAGAGAGTCGCAGTGATCTCCAAACTAATTGTGGAGTAGCACTTTGGGTTCTAGTTCTTCCTGAATACCCTTTTGAGGCAGTTCTCTCCTTGTACTACATCTAGGTCCTCATCACCTTCTTCTTGCACCTGAGGTGGAGTAGTCAACGTGCTTAGTTCCTACCTTTTCTGTAGGCTACCTTAATCCTCTATGTTCCAGGCCACCACTATCTTCTTGTTCATCTTCCTCTTCATCCACCACTATAGTCTCTGTAGGCGATGGAGTTGGCACATTCTTTATTATATGTTTACCCTTAGGTGGCCCTCAAAGCGTGAACTCATTCTTCACATATTTTTTATTCTCTAGTTTGGGCTTGAGTTGAAGATACACAAGCACTACTCCAATGTCTCCAACTGCCAAGCTTACCATATCCATATTTATGCTTATTACATCTAAGATAAGCCTCTCAATGTAGGCAGTTCCATCCTGGATATACATATGTTTTTCTCAAAGTGCGATAATCAAAATTCACTTTATCCATGATGAAGTTTAGGTGGTGTGCATCTATGAACTGGTGAATTTTCACCTAGAAGTAGCGTGCTATGAATGCATATAGTATTTTGCATCAAGGGCTCCAAGTTTCGTCCTTCATCACAAATTGTGTGACGCAAAAATGTTGGTAGACCGCAAACTACACTACCTTACCCACCACCGAAGGTAACTCCTTGGGTATGTGTCACTCCTCTTCAAACACCGTACATAGCCTATCATACCACATCTCCACCATCTATTTAAATGGCCCAGCCATGGTCCCTTCAAATAAGTATCTATCAAATATTTCCACCAAAGATTTATTTTTCGTTGGGGTACTCCTAAATATTTTCCTTTGGCCCATCGGGCACTCCAATCTCCATAAATACTAGTGACAACAAGATAACACAAAAACTGATCCTTTCACCTGTGCATGACTTCCTTCAATGATGGTCTCTGCTATGTAGCCTACATGATGTTATAGATCTACTCCTATGACATTTTCCTTGTGACATGCAGCCACATTATATTCACCTGCAGACCATCTCTCTTGATCATTTAACTTGGTCACCAGATGTGCAGTTGCTTATACCACTAGGTACTTCTTCAATTTATCATTTTCCATTCCATGCACGGACCTTTGGTATACCCTAATTCCTTTCACATTTCCAAAATTTCTATTTTATCTATTAGGTCATTCTCAAGGATCCATCTCCTGAGGCCCTTTAACCCTGTTAGCGTCGAAATCAAGGTTGTTGTAAGTCCTTATCCTTCTTCCAGTAAAAGTAGATTAAATTCCTCATAGACTCTGCTCATTAACCATCTGGTAAAATGGTTCATATTTTCCAAAGTATGGGAGCTTGTACAAATGGTACACTCCTACTTGTTTTAAAATCTTCTCTCCCTAGCTTCCATCATATACTGGCATATCCTTCTGTCGTGTGCTTATTGGTCTTTCGTACTCAAAAACACGTCTAGTTCTTTCTTATTATCAGAGGTGCAATGGTTGTAATCACTCACCTTGCAGCTGTGTATGTGGGAATCCCATTCTTGTCCAACTAATCACACCTTCTGAATACTGCACTCTCTAAGAAATTACTCTCAGGAGCAATTTCAACTTCTACCTCCACCTTCTTCTTTCCTTTTACTCCTTCCAGTAGGTGCTTTCTTTGGTGTCATCTGAAAATCTCACCTTTCTGTCCTCTGTGGTGCATAAATGTGTCTCATTCTATCCTCTATAGTGAGAAGTCCAAACCCTAGCTCGAATCCATGTGCCCTAGTTGAAATCACATGCCCTAGCTCTTTCACAACGCATCTTATTTCTCTTAAACCTTTCACCAATGGGGACACAAGCTTCTCTTGTGCACAAAAATGAAATCTCACATCTTTGGTTTCACACTCTTCACACCTCAATACTGATTCGCTCGGTTCTTGGTCACACTTAGCTCTTTTCAAATTCTTGTGATTACAATGCTAAAAATGAACACACATCACATCCTTATATAGATTTTCAAAACTTTGGTGCATTTATTGCTCCTTCACCTACCAAAACTCCTCTCATTAATTGACCATTTTCACAATTTCCACTGTAGTACATCTTCGTGCCTCAGTTATAACCTTCTAGAGCATGCCTTCCTACCTTCTGACTAATCAGACTTCTCTTCCAGCATGCTTCCATAACACCTGAGTACCTCGTCATTGCACCTTCCACTAGTAGTCTCCATGGCCTTTGCTTACCTCATGTTATATTGTTCCTTCATTTATCTCCATCTATGGTCCTCGTATTCTGGAAGCAATCTTCTTTTCTAACAACTCTCTAATACTTGAATAACACCTGTAGTAGTTCCTGTCATGTGTACTTATGTTTAATACCCATGTACTTGGATATTAGTAACCACCCCACACAAATGGTATGTGTAGTTCTCTTGCTCATAAAAATACTTCAAAAATGGTAATTATCTTATGGTGCACAAACGCGCTTATTTCACAAAACACCAACTAAATTGACAAAGGATAACGATGAAGAAGGAAATACATTAAAGGAATACAAAATTAAAAACCTAATCTAAATGGAAGTGTTACCTTATTATAAACACCAAGAAGACTTATTTATAGTAGGGCTTCAACCTACTCCCATTGAAATAACCAAGTAATCGTATTCCGTCAAGTGCCTTCTAACTGGCAAGCGCATGTTTCAAGTATGTAAGTGATAACATATGGTCACTAACCAATGTACTTTGAGTTTTTCCTGGATGGCACAAAAAATTAGAATCATAAAGAAGCACCATATGTCCTATCTCAATACTTTTTGTCCCTGATGTTCCTATCATGCCATGCTTTCTTCATGGCCTTTTCTTTATTTTGACTCCAGCGTGCTATTGCTTGTCACTCATCTAGCTTAATCAACTGTTCAATTCATTCTTCTAATGCTTGCTCATCAGCTAGACCTGCTAGCGCATGCGCAATACCGAAAGAAGGTAACATGAATTCCATGGGAAGAACTGCTTCTACACCAAACACTAATTGAAATGGTGTGGCCTTGTTTAACCTTTTGTAGGTTAATCTATACGCCCAAAGCATAACAAAAAAAAATATCATCCCAATCTTTTCTTCCAATATCAAAATTTATTTTCAATGTCTGGCTCAAAATTTTGTTGAAAGCCTCAGTAGTCCCATTTTCCTGAGGATGATATGGTGTAGTCTTATGGTGTGCAATCATAAATTCATCCAATAATATTGTGATTGTCTCATTCAAAAAATGTGTGCCCCTATCACTTGTCAAACTCAACGGGCATCCATACCTTGTAATAATATTTTCCACATATAAAATATGACTGTTGTAGCTACTGTACAATCCTTTGTAGTTACTGCTTCTACCCACCTTGTCAAATAATCTATGCAAGTGATGATATAGCACAATCTAGTTCTATGCGTGGCTAGTGAAATAGGACCCACAAAATCTATATCACATTTTTCAAATGGTTCTACACTAGGAATAGGTCTTAAAGGCATTTCATCTCTTTTTCTTGGTTTTCCAAGGTGCTGAAAGTGATCGCACGCCTTACAATACACCTTGCAATATTTATAGAGGGTTTTTCCACCATAATCCAACAAGTAGAATATTGCACGCAGTAGCATCACCTGCATAGTGCCCACCTGCAATACCACCATGAGCCTCCTCCATAATATCTATGCACTCATGCTCTGATACACATCGATGCAATACTTCATCTCTGCCTAACTTGCATACGTCATCACTGATCAACATAAAAGGTGTCGCGTGAATGGCAAGTTGCTTATTTTCTAAGGCCTTTAGTCCTTCTGGTGCCATACAAGTTCATAGAAAGACAACAATATCCTTCAAGGATGAAGGCATGTGTTGTAACCTGTATAACTGGGCATCTGACATTGTGTCTTCAATTGCTGCGTGTCTTCCCCTGACTGTATCCTTGATAAATGGTCTGGCCCAGAATTACTTTTCCCTAGTTTAACCACAAATATAAAATCAAATTCTTGGAACAAGATCACCCATCGACATATGCGCCCCTATAAGATGGGCTTATTGACCAAGTATTTTAATGCCATATGATTAGTGTAAAAGACAAATGGTGTTGCTAGTAGGTATTGTCTGAATTTGTGTAGTGCATAGATCATGGACAATGCTTCACACTCAGTATTTGTATAATTATAGTTATGTAGGAGTCAAATTCCTACTAGTAAAACAAATAGGATGATCTATAATACCTTCTCTAGGCTGAGCCAACACCATGCTAATGGCCATGCCAGAAGCATCCATATATACATGAAACAGTTGGTCCCACAAAGGAAAATGAAGAATAGGTGTTTTGGTAAGTTTCTCATTTAATGTCTCAAATGCATGTTACTGTGGTTCTCCCCAATAAAATGTCCCTTTTCCTTTTAATAACTCTTCTAAGGGTATAGAAATCTTAGCATACCCTTTGATAATTTTTCTATAATACCCAGTGTGACCTAAGAATCTGCGCACCTTACTTTGACTTGTAGATTCTTTTAGGCCTATTATAACTACAACCTTGGTTGGATCAACCAACAAGCCATCCTTGTAGATAATGTGGCCTAATAAAGTACCAAATGGTGTAGAAAATACACACTTCTTGATGTTCAAAGAAATACATAGTTGTCTACATATTTCAAACTTTAAGCACATATTTTCATAATGATCCTTAACAAGTCCATACATTATCCAATCATCCAAGTAAACCTACAAAAAAATATGGATGAAATACTTAAATGCTTGAAAAACTATGCGCGAAAATATAGTAGGCACATTTTTCAAAGAGAACGGCATCACCATATATGTAAAACTTCCCCATTCAATGGTGAATGTTAGTTTTTCTCTTGATCATTTTGTACAATCCTGACCTGATGATACCCAAAGAACCATCCATGAAAGAATAGATTTTACACCCTGCAACACCTTCTAAGATTTCTTCTGTGAAAGGTGTAGGAAAAGGATCAGTTACACTTATAGTATTCATTCCCCTATAATCCACACAAATATGAATCCAACCATCCTTCTTTATGCTAATAACCATGGGACTAACCTAATCAGATTCTTCTAGGGGCTTGATGATGTAAGATTTCAACATCTTATCAATTTATTCCTTAACCTTAACTCGTAAGTTTGGGTTCATCCTATAGGGTCTCTTCCTAAGCGTTTGTACACCATCCTTAAGCTTGATCTTCATCTCTCCCAATGATTCATGTACACCTTTTTATTCATGATATCCTCTAGGGAATAGATCCTAAAAGTCCCATAATAACTCAATGATTTTGGCTACTTCAGAGTCAAACTAATAATCCCCAATTATGGCCTCCTTAGGTTCTATATTCGTGTCAATATTCACTTTCTTTGTCTTCATAGGTTCATGATATGCGCCTGTATTGATATCTGCACTGTCCAAGACTTCGTGCATTCCTGTTGAATGATTGACATCTAGATTTTCTATCTCTTCATCATCCACTATGAAGACCATTTTTCCTTTTTCTTTCTCAAAGGAAACACGTTGAAGTAATAGAAAGTTTGTTTCTTCTTCTTCGTCAAAACGTGCTCCCAAATCTGTCTCACCAAATAACTCCTAAATGAGTTCTTCTGCATTGGAACATAATGATTAAGTGGTATGGCCAACCCTTAATATATATGGGTTCATCAATAATATATAGGTTAATATTTAATAATATGAAATATTTATATTTCTATTATTAAATTTGCTAACCTAGGTATATACTTTAAGTTAAATATTTAATATCATGAAATGATTATATTTCTAATATTAAATATTATAAACCTAGGTGTATGTGTCAACCATTTTAGGTTGAAAAGGTGGGTCGGGAGACATACCCGATCACCTTATATAAAAAGGACTTTAGGTCCTCTTTTGATATATTCTCTTGGAAATATATAAAGGTGTGCAAATCAAGTGATTTGGTTTTACCCTTGGTAAATAGGGTTTCAAAGGAGGAGGTGATCTTACTGGATGTAAAATAAGTTCTCTGAAGTAAAAGGTTATTTTAAAAGTGGGTTTTACCATATTGGAGTTTTCCACTATAAATACCGTGTCAACTGTGTTATTTATTTCCTGTGATTTTTTATTTATTTACTTATGTTATGATGTAATCTTTATTTAAATATTTATTATAATATTATGTAATATGTAAGTTGATTAAATCTGTATTTATTACCCAATCCTCAAATTCTAACATGGTAACAGAGCGAGGTAAATTAAATAATTAAAGATCAAATGTTTTATATTTTATTTATTTAATTTGTACGTATTTTTTCAACCAACCCAAAAGGGTATTTAAAAGTATCTGGTTCCCTTTTTTTTTCCCCAATTTATTTTGGCATTACATTTGTGCAATTAAACTCTTGGTAAAAAATTTAGGGTTTTTCAATTTTAAATATCCCTAATTTTTTGGGGGAAGATGTAATATAATATGATTCTTAATTTCTATTTATATTTTATAAATTATATGGAATTAATTTTTTTTAGAGATTGATGTGTGCAAGTCACATACAGATTTTATTGCTATATGAAATAATTTTCATGTTTTCTATAATTTAAAATATTTGCAGGTAAATTCATACCCGTGTTCTTTAGTCCCATCTAAAAGGATTTGATTTGAAAAACTATAGTTTATAGTTAATCTATAACTATAAGTGATTTGATTTTACTCTTGGTAAATATGGTTTTAAAGGAGGAGGTGATCTTACTGGATGTAAAATAAGTTCCTATATAATTTGAAAACTATATTATTATTTTTAAATAAATATATATATAATATAAAATAAGATTTATATAATAATTTATATAAACATCATATTAAAATTTATATAGTTTTGAAAAAAAACTATATATTAAAAATCTTAAACCATATTAAAATTACATGGGATTGAGGGAAAAGTCAATAGACCATATTCTAAGCCTAAGTTTAAATCATATTTAAACTTAACTTATAAATCTAGGCATATATAGTTTTTTTTCAAAAAAAGCAAACCTAAGTTTGAATCATATTTTATATAATGGTTATTTTAAACTGCTTAAAATATAAATTTATTAGATTTGGTTTATATATGTTTTTAAAGAAAACTAAAGTGCTTGCTTTTTTTAGTAAGGGGGCCCGTGTTTATTTCTTGGCCATGAAGGGATTACTTTATAAATCTTAATACTTATTAAATAAAACCTAACATGTGTTCCTAACCATTTATATTAACCATGTAAGGGGGTAAAATATTTGCGACAGGTTAAAAATATATTTAAAATAAAAATCCCATTCATTTAGATCTTATAGTTTATAAAAACTATATAAATAAACCTATTTAAATGTTTTCTTTTATATAAGAGTGGGAGTGGAGAATAAAATGAGATAATATTGTAGGTATAAATGTGAAACTTTCAAGTATAAATGGAGAATTAAAAATGGGGCTAGTTTATTGGTGGCCCACGTGAAGTGTGGTAAATATTTATTAAAATATTGGTAGTTATAGCCACATAAAAGTTTTAAATTTTTTAGCTTGCAGGAATTATATAAAATATTTTGTAATAATTTCATACTTTTAAATGTGTGTGGGGTAAAATTATGAGTAAATGAAGGAAGGAGACAAGGTTCATGAAAATAGAGATTTCAATTTATTTCATTGGTTAGGTGAAATTACTTGTCCCCTCTGTAAAATATATAGGTTAATCTATACTCTCATAAATCTACTTACACCTTGTAAAATTCTTTTAACCTGGTCTATGTCTTTTAAACCCTTTTAATAAGAGTTTGTGTTTTTTAATATAAAAACAATATACTATAGTTTATAATTTTATGAACTATATGTTGTTTTTTATTTTCATTCTATAAATTATATACATTTTTTTAATTTAAAAAGTGTATCTATTTTTACATTATAAACTATAATAGGTTATTATAATGTGTTAAAATATAACCTCCCTAATATTATACAGAAGAATAAATTCTAGAATTTCACATTCTAGAAATACACAACAAGTTTTGGCTTCATTAAATTTGACGGTCAAATGACCATCACGGTAGACCAAACATAAGACAATATGACGGTCATTTAGACGTCAAATTTAAGATTGTAGGTTTTAGGAAACTTTCACTGTGTTAAAATTTATGGTTAAATGACCGTCACGATATAGACCAAAAAATAAGCCATTATGACGGTCATTTAGACGTCAAATTTAAGTTGATCCAGATTTTTGTCTACATTAAGTTTTTTTCAGAAATTTGAAGTTGTTATGCATTCTTAGGGGTCTCTTCTTCACTTCTATATGGTCGGAAATATTTTTTATATAAATATGGGGTATAATGCAGAGCCCTTTATATTGCGGGTTAATATTTTGATCATGGGAGGTTAATTAGTATGCATTATAATGACAAAATTAGTTATGATCAAATAGTTTCTTTAGATCTATAAAATTTAGATTGATTCTATTAAAAGTTGTTGTTTTTATCGATAAATATGTATCTAACTCTGTGGTACATTGTATATTATAATGGGGTGTGTTTTACAAGTTTAAGGAAAACAATGACGTCCAGTTATTTCTGTCTTGACAAAACCCAGATCCTGAATGAAATCAACTACAACATTTGGGTCAAAATATAATTTATGGTGAGGAAACTCTGGACGATTATTTCTGGATTTGAGGTTGCTCCCACCAGTCATCAAGTCAACTATAGATAACATGAATGCATTCTTGCAACGAATGCAGGAGGCTATGTCTATGATTCTACGTAATGTGAACGATGAGTACCTTCTACACATTGGTAATATCGAACATCCGAAAGAGGTATGGACACAACTGAGAATCCATGCATGAAGGATACTTGGTATATCAAGGATAGTAATGAAAGTACAATAGCTGAAGGAATTCAAAGAAATGGTCTATATATTTTTTCTGATTTCTCTTCTGCATCTTGTTTTATATCTCAAAGTTTGAATAATTCAAAACTATGGCATGAAAGGTTAGGACATGTTAATTATCAAAGCTTATATGAAATGTCTAGATATAATCTAGTGAAAGGTTTACATGTGTTGTCTTCTTCTCTTGAATTTACTTCATTAAATGCTTCTAAATGATGGTTTTGATTCTAATTTAGTAAATGGTCATGATGATGTTTTGATGCTATAGATGTTTATGAAACTCTTATCTTCCTAGATAAGAAATTAAATTGGGCTCAATCTATGTTAGAAAACTCAAATCTATTAACCTTAGGAAAATGACCAGAAGCCATCATATGTACATGTATTAATTACCTTGTATGAACCTGAGCTGTGAAGTATTATAGGGTCTAGGTGGATATACAAATTAAAATATAATGTTGATGGTAGTATTAACAAACATAAAGCTAGACTTATTGCTAGCGGTTTCACTCAAAAAACCTGGTATTGATTATGTTGAGACATTTTCTGGTAGCTAAAATGAGTACTGTTAGGGCCTTATTTACAATTGCCGCTCAATTTGGGTGGGAAATCCACCAAATGGATAAGAAAAAATACTTTTTTTGAATTGTGATTTAAAAGAACTTTACATGTTTCAACCTAAAGGATTTGAAGAAACTGGTAAAGAAAACTATGTTTGTAAGTTGAGAAATTCTTGTATAGTTTAAAATAAGCTCTTAGAGCTTGGTATGTGAAAATTATTTCCTTCTTTAAACTTTTAGGTTTTGTTAATTGTTCTTCTAACAATGATATATTCATTAAGCAATAAGGCTTGTATATTATCATTATATGTATATATGTTGATGATTTACTTATGTCTGGTGACAATTCTGATTTAATTCATAGGATTAAAGAGAAATTGAAGCAGTACTTTGAAATGAATGAGTTAGGTCTCTCACATCATGTTATTTGTATGAATGTATTTCATTCTATTGTTATTTTTCAAAACACAATATGTAACCATGGTATTGAAAATTTTTCTTATGATTGATTGTAAACTATTTTTCTACTTCAATAGAAGTTGGAATAAATATTGATCCTAAATCTGCATATGAAAAAGGTTGATCCTATTTTATATACGTTGTTAGTTGATAGTTTGATTTATCTAACTATAACTAGATCAGATATTTCCTATACAGTAGGAATTACTTCAAGGTTTATGCACGAACCTTTTTTAGAGATCATTGGAATCTTGTAAACAGAATTTTTAGATATTTGAAAGGAACAATCAATTATGGGTTGCATTATACTAAGAATTAAAATGCTATCTTATATGGATTTTATGATTCTAACCATATTGATGTTGTGTTATAAAATATATTGGATATGTGTTCAAGTTTTTTGGTGTAGGAACCATTACTTGGAACAACAAATACAATCAACAGTCTCTATTTTTTCTACTGAGGCAATGAAGTACAATGGAAGAATTAAAGAAGTCATGTGGCTGCAACGGTTGTTGGTAGAGATACACATGGAAGCTAAAGGAAGTATTTATCTTCTATGTGGTGGTCAGAGTTGTATTACTCTTGATTAATAATCCAGTTCAACATCAGAGGACAAAGAACATTGAGATACATATATGCTTCACCCATGAGAAGGTGCAAAGTGATGAGATAAATCTCAAGTTCATGTTGACTGAAGAGCAGGTTGCTGTCATCTTCACAAAGTCCCTGAGAGCTTGCAAAGTTTTGTCACTTTCATGAAAATCTTGGATTGTCATAGTTTCCATTGAGGGGGAGTGTGCATGACAATGTCACCTCCTAATGGAACTTGGTTTTTGTAACAAGAACCTTCGGGAAAGTGTAAAAAGACCTTCAGGCATGTATACCTCATTGACTTCTTTTATCAGAAAGAAGTGTAGAAAGATCTTAAAGGCAGTCTTTAGTAAACTCTTTAGTGTTATTGATTTTATTGGTAAACATCCAGTACAAGCATATTTTTAAGGAGGTCCTTAGTTGTAAAAGGCTCCTATATGCTTGGGTTCAATAACCTTTTATGAGAACCTATGAGAACATGTAAAACTCACAAATCATACTTAGCCACTGATCATGGGATGATCTTTGGGATTCAAAATCCTTTTGTACCAAAAGGTAAATTGAGTATGATGAAAGTGTTATAATTCCTTCAACTGATATGCTAGCCTACAACCTTTATGGTTTAAATATTGTCTAATCCTCATCCATAACCATAGTAATCATAATGAATCATATAAATATGTGGCATGTTGATGCAGCCTAGAATTCACAAAAAATAACCCAGGTGCACTGGTAAATCACCCAGCCTAGACTGAGCGCTCACCCGAAGTGTGCAAAGGTACCAAACCCCTCTTTAGAGTTTCTCATGCAAGATGGGATCATGATGGAGATTTAATGCGTGCAGATACACAACAACACAAATATTCCACATAGATTTATTATAGATCTAGATACTTTAGGAACCATGATTCAACAATAAACACAATGATATCATCCATGCAATAACAAAATATAACCATGTTTAACACCTTGATTTAGTCACTACCCTCCATTATATTAAAACATGGGAATACACAGAAGCTTCTTACAATAATAAAATTATATGCTCATGCACATAATAGATATGACAACATAATTCTACATACATTTATATCTTTCTCACACACACACATATCTATCTTTGTATATCTCCATCACCTACTCCACACAACCTACTACATACATATTTATAAGGGTGGGGACTTTCCCTTCACCGCATATCTAATCCCAAAATAGGTCACATGCTAAGAATATGACATGCGCATTTAAAATAATAGGCTTACATGCAAGAATGCTAACAATAGACCTCTCATAATTAACTAGAAGTAGTAATATTATTATTAGCTTGATCCCATGTCAAAATGCTTAATAGATGCTCCTTTTCCAAAAATAACCTATGTGTGTCGCGCAAGTCTTCATCCAATTTGTGTGCTCCGCACATCGTCTTCCAAAAATAGATCGTAACCGTGAAAATGGCTAAGTCCTGAATCTATCTTTGTCCTTCGTGCTCATGATTCCTTCCCGATCCTTCATGCACCTTTGAACGTGCCCTGCTCTTCTGCGTGAATCTTCTGTATGCCTTATGCTAAGTGTTATACATTGTCTGCTCAACATTACCCCACATTAATTGCATTGCTGCCTTCGAAAAATGGTTGCATCTGAATTTTTAATGAATCAAAGAATATGAATGGAAGAATGTAAAGAATTTGACTGATATAAAAGAAATTATTTTCTCAGGAACATCCTCTACTTCAACCAGAAAGAATCAATTCTGGATACTCTTCTTTTATCTCTGCCTCTAATGTCTGCCACTCATTTAGCGTGACCTCTTAATTTTTCTGGGATATCTACTGCAATAGACTCCAACTCATCTTGGGAAATTTCTTCCTTCTCATTCTACAAAACTAGAACAATGTTGGACATTGCAAACATCCTCCCTTATAGCAAATCCATTTTCTGCGCTATAATTTTCCCCAGCTCATCTAACCTTTCCTTATGTGGTTCCTGTGCTACTGTAAGGGCCTCATGCTTTTGCTTCACCAGCGCTAACCATTCTGAGTGGCCCAGTGTCTCATCCTTCATCACTTTTAGGACTTCATTGTCCCCCACCATGGTCCTTATCCTGATGACCGCCTCTGGAGCTGTATAGATATTCAAATGCTTGGTCTTCTTTCTTCAACTCTTCCTGCAAGGTTTGGAGCAAGGCCATCATAAGAAGAAATATTCCTATCATCACGGAAGCCTTCGCTCACTCTGCTTCCTGCTCAGGATCCTTTGGTGCTAGCATGTGCATGGGTCCATCCTCAAGCACCAAATCCACCAAGGTATGTACATAATGCATTGCCAAAGGAATGTTTTTGGGTATCTTGGACTTCAAATGTGGTCTTGCTTTCAGAACATGGTCTTTAATTTCCTATGTTATGTTGAAGAAAACATTGTTCTTCTTCTACTCTAAGTCCTCTTATTATAGGTGCACTATCTCTGCATCTTTTGCTTTGATCTCTTCTTTTAGTGCCCTAATAGTTATATCTTTATCCACATTCATCCTTGTCACCTCTATAAATACCTTCACCAAGGCATTACTTACTTGTTCATCTGACATAATAGTAGGATTTATGGTTATTTTTCTAGCCTGAGGTGTCTTCTTCAATCTCCTTGATACATAGGACTCTTCACATAAGTCAAAGTCTGGTTCATCCATATGTGTCTTCATTGACCAAGATAGATGTTTCCTTGTGCGCATGGTGGCCATGTTCTCATCCATAAGTTCCCATCCATACAATTCCTTAAGACCCACCATGCTTTAGAGATGGGCACAACCAATTTTACTTGTGTCCTCAGCATAGCCCATAATTGGTGCAGTATGCTACCCACTTGTCCTATTTGATATTAGCCCCTTAGGAACTTGAGCACCAAGATTTGAAGTTTGTTTTTCTATTCCCTAAATAGTATCTTGTATTTCTCCATCTACCTCCTTTACTCCTTCTTCTCCATCCTTCATTTCTTTGTCCTGTGGCTGTTCTACATCCTCTGGCTGTACAGGGGTGCCAAGCATGCTCTCTAGATAATCTTCCACTTCTTCATTCAGTTTCAACTTTCTCCTTCTCTTCTCTACTGCCTCTTTCTGAGGAGAGAGTTGTGGTGATCTCCGAACTGATTGTGGAGTAGCACCTTGGGTTATGGTTCTTCTGAATACCATTTTGAAGCAGTGCTCTCCTTACACTGCATCCAGGTCCTCATCACCTTCTTCTTGCACCTGAGGTGGAGTAGTCGCATACTCAGTTCCTACCTTTTTGGTAGGCTACCTTCATCCTCTATATTCCAGGCCACCACTATCTTCTTGTTCATCTTCCTCTTCATCCACCACTATAGTCTCTATATGCTGTGGAGTTGACACATTCTCTATTGTATGCTTACCCTTAAGTGGCCCTTAAAGCACGAACTCATTCTCCACATATTTCTTGTTCTCTAGTTTAGGCTTGAGTTGAAGATACAAAAGCGCTACTCCAATGTCTCCAACTACCAAGCTTACCATATTTATGCTTATTACATCTGAGATAAAGCCTCTCAATGTAGGCAATCCATCATGAATTTACATATGTTTTTCTGAAAGTGTGATAATCACAATCTACTTTATCCATGATGAATTTTAGGTGGTTCTCATCTGTGAACTAGTGAATTTTCACCTAGAAGTAGCATGTTATGAAGGCATATGGTATTTTGCATCAAAAACCTTTTGTAACCGTGAAATCCAACTCATTGTTGTATCACCAACCGTAAATACACAACCTGTCCGTGCTCCTTCTGCTGTCCAAATCTCCTACCATGTCCGAATCTACATATCTGGGTAATGTAGTGTTCTGATCCACTGGAAATGCAATGTTGCTCCCATGGTCCCTCTCAAATACCAAAGGATCCACTTCACTGCCTTGCCAGTGCTCTCTACCTGGATCACTCATAAACCTTGCTCACTGCTCCCACTACATGGGCAATGTCAAGACCTAGTGCATACCATAGCATACATCAAGCTACCAACTGCTGATGAGTATGGTACCCTCAGACATCTGGATTCTATCCTCCTCAGTCTTGGGACTCTGCTCCTTTGATAATTTAAAGTGACCTGCCAAAGGAGTACTAACTGGTTTAGCATCCTACATACTAAACCTCTCCAAGACCTTCTTTATGTACTCTTCTTGAGATAATACCATCTTCCTCTCCTTCCTATTCCGAGTTATTCTCATACCAAGGATTTGTTTTGCTACCCCCCAAATCCTTCATAGCAAAGGAGTCACCTAGCTACTTCTTGAGTACCTTTATTTCATGCATGTTCTTCCCTGCAACAAGCATATCATCCACATACATGCACAAAATAATATAACTACCATCAAGAAATGTTCTTGATGTACACGCAATGGTCTGAGTGACACTTGGAGTAACCCTTCTCCTGCATAAAACTGTCAAACTTCATGTACCACTTGCTGTGGAGCTTGTTTTAGGCCATACAAGCTCTTCTTCAATTTGCACACTAACCTCTCCTTCCCTTTGACCTCATAACCCTGTGGCTGTTGCATATACAATTCCTCCTCCAACTCACCATGAAGGAATGCAGTCTTCACATCCAACTGATCTAAGTGCAGGTCTTCTACTGTCTACTAAACCAAGAACAGTCCTAATAGAAGTCATTTTAACAACATGAGAAAAAATTTCATCAAAGTCTATACCTTTCTTTTGTGCAAATCCTTTGACCACCAACTGGGCCTTGTATCTTTTCCTGCCTCCATCTTCCTCTTTGATTCTATACACTCCACTTGTTCTATGCAATGCTCTCTTGCCCTCGGGTAGCTCCACCAGATCCCAAGTTTAGTTTTCCATAAGAGATCTATGCTCTTCATCCATGGCCTGCTCCCACTTCTTCTCTGGCATCCACCTTGCACTGCTTCCTCAAAGCACTCTGGCTCTCCACTGTCAGTGAGCAATAAATAATTCAAAGATGGAGTAAATCATTCAGGTTCCCTTCTTACCCTAGAAGACCTTCTCACCTCAAGAGTTTGGGGTTCCTAATGAGTAGGTTCCTGAACTAGCTATGCTGAGAACATGCTAGACCTGAACCGGCCCCTTGGACACCTTGATATCCGCAATGTCCTCTAACAATGTGTATTATTTCTTTGATTTCTCTTTCTGTATCCTGTAATTGATCTTTATACATGATTTTTTCATTAAAGACAATATCTCTAGACCAAAATATTTTCTTGTCTTTAAGACACCAAACATGGAAACCAAAATCATCCTCACCATATCCAACAAAAGGTGCATTTCTCAGACTTATCCTCTAACTTGGTCCAATCATCTTTATCAATGTGAACAAAATAACTCACATCCAAATAATCTAAGAAATGAGTAATCAATTTTCTTAACAAACCAAGCCTCCTCATGTATACCTTCATCTAAAGCCATAAAGGGTCCTCTGTTAATTAGAATAAACAACCTGTGCTCACTACTTCCACACAAAAACATGAGTGGCAGCCCTGCATATAACCCTCATACACCTAGCACACTCCCTGATTGATCATGTTCATTTTGTCTGACACTCTATTTTTTTGTGGAGTATTTGGAAACCATTCTTTCCCCACGGAACCCATTTACTAAACAGTAATCAAGAAATTCATTTGTTGTAATATTCCCCTCCATTATACTAACCTGAGACATTTAAACTTGAGACCTGTTTCATTCTCAACTAAGGCTTTTGATATTTTGAAGGTTTCAAACACATTAGATTTCTTTCTAATGCAATATACCCAAACTTTTCTAGTTGTATCATCAATGAAAGTGATGTAATAACACGAACCACCAATAGAGTTTACCTTAGCTAGCCCCCCATTACATAAGTATGCACTAACTCCAACTGAAACCTCCGTTCTTGGTAGGCCCAACCTTGAGGAATCTCACTCGCTTCTATTTTCCATAAACACAGTCCTCATAGAAGTCTAAATCTAACTCTTTTAATTTGGGCAACCTTTTCTTTATAATATGCATTCCCTTATGACTCATATGACCGAGTATCTAGTGCCATAAAGCTGCATCTCCATCTCCTAGCAACTAAATTTCAATAATCAAGCAACCACTGGTTAAATACAAAGTATTAGTTTTCTTACGTCTTGCAACCACAAGAGCTCCCTTGGTAACCTTTAAAGAATCCGCTGTAAAAATAACCATACAACCATCATTGCCCTAGCTGTCCCGCTAATATATAAGTTCCGTGCCTCAAATTAGGAACATGCGTTGACATCCTTAAGTAGACATTGTGTTCCCATTCTGACATTTTCACCCGAACACAACCTTTCCATTCTATTCTGACATGGTTCATCATCACCAAGATATACATTTCCAAAATCTCCTTGAAAAAAAATCAATAAAGTAATGTCTAATGTGGGGTTAGGCATGGAAAGAAGCCCTTGAATCTATCACCCAAGACTCAACAATATTATGTAAATAAAGAATTAAGGCATCTTGACAAACATTGCCTACTACCACATTTACCTCTTTTAGTTTCCTCCTTCTTGTTCTTCTTATTCCCGAAGAGCCTAGCAATCTTTCTTTAGCATGACCAACCTTCCCACAGTGCCAACATTCTATCTTACTCTTAGACTTTGACCTTCTTGCG
Organism: Taxus chinensis; assembly: GCA_019776745.2. NCBI lineage: Eukaryota > Viridiplantae > Streptophyta > Pinopsida > Cupressales > Taxaceae > Taxus > Taxus chinensis. Next base: position 1,044,687,330 of record CM034146.1, on the reverse strand, counting down.
ATCATTCGAAATTCCCATGGTTACCTTTTCCTCTGTTCTTGTGTCTCCCTTTGCTCTCTCCACCATAAATGCATGTTTCCAGAAGCTATAAGAATCTTTGGTGCTCTTCCTTCACATTTCCTCACTTAGGATCACACCTTTTACATCCTCAATCTTCAGATTTGAATTATTAGAGACTGAATTACTTACAACCACAACAGCCAGCGCTATCACAACTATCTAGTATGAGAGCACAAAATCAACAAAGCCTTGACCTTATCATCAAAGTCAATTTTTATCGAGTTTAACATACTCACAACTGTATTAAATTCATTCAAATGAACAAAAACTTCATATTAAATAAATTTTCATCAAAAATATTTTCTCAGCCATATTCGTATTAAATAAAATTTTCATCAAAAATATTTTATTAGAGGCAGAGGGTTTTTCATATAACTTCCCCAATGCACTCATGAAACCTTCCATGGTTTTCTCCTGTGATATGTTGAAAGCAACCGAAAGATACAACGCATAAACGAATTTCCCCGAGCGTCTTTCTATCCAACAAATCCCAATCCTCATCTGACATGGCTATAGGTTTCTTTGCTCTTTCCCAGCCAAAGGAACATGAAGGTCCTTCTAATATAAGTAATCCTCCATTTTGCATCTTTCCATAACCCAAAGTTCTGCCCATTGAACTTCTCAACCCATGATTTTCTCCTCATCTGCTATATCTCCCACTCAATGCTAAACTTTCCATGTGATTTACAACTTCAGCAAAAGACCACCAAAAACTCTGATACCAATTGTTAGGAATTAGAGAAAAAATATGCGGAAAAAATTCCTCAAACCACAGCAATAGGAAACTATATAGCTGAATTATACATACAGAAATATAACAACATAAATAAATAATGCACAAAAGAAGACAAGACAAGATTTAACGTGGTTCACCCAATGTGGGCTACATCCACCAAGAACTTGCTTAGATTTTATTATCAACAAGAGTAAAATAACACTTACAATATTCTCTCCAGTTATGAACTCACAACATAATTCTAAAGATGCTAAACCACATCTAAACCACAATTGACACCCGAATTTGCATAACCTTGATCACTCTTGATCACCTAATGATCATCAAGACTCAAGACCTCTTGAACACTCAAGATATCTTCAAGATACCATAATATCTCTATTTAGAGGATTAAAATCCTCTTAAGGAGTCCTGAAATCCAATCCCTATAAGTTTTAAAGTCACGACCTTTCAACTTCCCATGGAATGTAAAGAAATTAAGAATAGTCCCGACATTTAAAAGCCAATTAACAACATGGCTAACAACAACGTCGCAACAACGACACAATGACTGCACATCATCATTCCAATTCAACACTCCATGACTTCAATAAAGATCCTTCAGACATTGATTAGAGAAGACATGAACTTTGAGAAGTTTGACAGTCCAATAGATCTTTGATAAACCACTTCCACATTTTGGTGGAACAGACTACTTAGTCATAGGCTCTCTTTCATCCTTCTCTCATCTCCCTGTTCCCTTGGAAATGGTCATGATTAGGATAGATAGTCATCTTCCTGTACTCGAGTAACTTGTGGTAGGTAGATTAATAAGTAGGAACCAACCTTCTTTGGAGGTCAAAAATCTCAAGGGTTCCAAGTCGCCACACACTTGACCAGATGAGTTTATTGCAATGGTATGCAATCACACCAAATGCCCCATTGGATCTATTACTCACTTCCATTGAGAGATGGAAAATGCTTTTATCCATGCACTTTAATAGTTTTGGCAATTCCCCTCGAGTTGGACTTAGGTCTCAAGCTATCTACTTAACATCAAAGATAAAAAGCATAAATCATGTGATTCGTGTTTTATGCTTCATTGCTTGTATGCACCAATTAGTCTTCCAAGCACATCGATGGTAGAGAAGTAATTTATCTTTAGTCATGGTTTGATCCCTTCCTCTGAAACAAAGGTAGACCTTCCCCATGACACATTTTCATCCATCACTCTTTCCATATCTTTCATTTCCTTCCATTCCATGAAGTCTAAGCAATCATGACCTTCATTGCTCCATCTTGTTATTCACATCCTTGCCACCTATTGTAGCTAGTGCACTGTCCACCTCCAATGTATTTCCCAACTCCTCCAGATCATCATCTGAAAATTAGAGTTGTCGTAACCATTATGCTTACCCATATGAGCAGGATCAATAAGCAAGTTTGGCCAGTGAAGCTACATCAAGAACAAGGGTCCTTATTCTCCTACTCCATGTCAGGCTACACTGGCGAATGTTGATCTTCTACAGAAGATTCAAGGGATGGAGGCACACATTGGTATTTATATCATCAGGCTCGACCACATGATGTCAAAATTGCTATAAGGGCACGAGTGTCCATGATTAGCTAACCCTCTATGCCAAGACATCATCCATAACAACCCTTACAGGAGTCAGATGTGCATAATCACGGTTGATAATTATCATTCCCTAACTTGCGCAATGGCAATAGAGGACAATTATTTTTTTTAGGCTTCATGATCGATTGGAACAATAGTTAGAGGATACAAGCATCATTTCCTTTGGCTCTCACTCACATGAGTGGTCCATATCTCCTCTCTCCCTTGAAAATGAGCTACTACTCTAGCTGATCCTGTATTCCTCCATCAGTATCAGTCGTAGCAGTGTCATAATTCTATCCATCGCCACATCTTACTGCACTCCAAGTGCATTGATTTCCACCATGTCCATATCCATTGTTGCACCATCTCATCCCATCTTCTTTTACGGCATCATTTTCCCTGTCTCACAGTAGTCATCCCCTCCATATCCCTCAAACAAGAGAGTTCACTTCCCTCTCCACCGCTAAACAATCCACATGAAACTTTGGTTTGGGGTCTTACAACCTGCCACTCCTATTGCTTTACCAAGTCCATGTTGGGATTCCATTTCTTCAACGCTTACTTGAGTCTTTGGTAGAATAGATTTCTATCACCTTGGAACCCCCTAATAGAGACACTCACATTCTTATAGAAAATCTGAAGAGTTGGGCTGTCAAGGGATAGGTTATACATAAGATCCTATCTTGATGTGATTCATCAGCCACACAGAGGAGGTACAAGGTCTTTCAAATCATTTCCTGATGACACACTCTTTATTTACGCCAGTTCATTCTTGACTGTTGAGTGGGTATTATATAAATGAAAAATCATTCATCTATATACTGGGGGCATCACTACATCTTCTCCCCTCCTATATTCATCATACTAACATCTGCTTCAATTATACTATGTACGACCCATAATGATACTTTTTCTGAAGAGGATGCTAAGCTAATCCAAGCTACACAACTATTCGTAAGGAGGAGGATTACATACCCGCTCCAAGTCCCATTATCACAAACAGACTATATCATCATGGGAGAGACGCAAATCATAGTACAGGCCACTTTGTGAAGAAAGCAATTCAACAAAGATTACCAACAATAAACACATCAAACATATTGAAGGGCAATCACATACATCATCATCACATCATAACATCAATAAACATAGGAGGACCATCATCATTTGCAAAGGCTCCAAGTCCACAGCACACCACATACACACACACACACACACACATCGATTCCTCCCACTGTCATCCAAAACATCAAGCTTCATAACTGGGGAAGAAGAGTTTGAGCTTTCAAAATTCATGTTTGAAGAAGAGGGGAACTCATGGTGAGGAAGTTGAGGACCAGGAGGACAATCTTTGGAGTAGGTTGCAAGCACTCTGTAGCACTTGAGACACCTTCAGGTACTAACTCTTTGTCATTGACTTGCGAAGATTGATATCTCTCCATGGAGAGGATCCTTAGGAGTATATGTCACATCATTTAATCCTCCATCATCCACCTTCCAAGCACATGAAACTCTATAACTGCCATGAAGGATGAGTGTTTCAAGGAAACTAAATTGCACTGCATAGCATCTCTCTTGGAACCAAGGTTAGAATGATATGAATCTTCCATATTCGGTCACATGAGAAGGAAGGGAAGGAGTAGGAGGATGTCATCATCTCTCTCACACCTATGGGACTTTGGCATCGAAGGTCAGAAACTCCAGAAGAAGACTGGATTCCTCTTCCTAGTTGATAAGTGTTCTACTAGCACCTAGTGCACATTCAATAGTTATATAGACCTATGCCCAATCAGGTACTTGGCTTCATTGGAACCAAGGGAGAATATATTTGTAGAACCAGTCATGCCTACTTCAAGGCATGAGGATGAGCTCCAATGCACCAAGGATAAAGCTAGAATGCCTCTTCAACCCACTTATGAAGAGGTAAATTTGAAAGAGGCATGTGTGTGCACCACAAGTTCAACTTGACACCTTGACTACAACTTTGGGTGGAGGACCGTAAAAAATACCATTAGATTTTTCACTCAGACAAGTGTTCCCATTTATTAAACTCGATCATTTGACAAACACTGCCCTATGATTATTCCAATGAAGAAGGATGAACTTCTCCCTGCCAATTGCAGGAGTTGTTTGAGCCCCCTTTCTCTCTGGTTAGCATAGGTTATTGTAGATTTGTTTTCAGTAGAAAAAGTTTTTGTGTGTACTCTACATGTTCCACTTGGAGCATGTATGATTTCCAATTTTGTACATAGTGTGGTGTGGTGTTTTTTTTCTCATGCACGAGACATTTGAAGTAGCGGGGTGAGTTCAAGGCCAAATTTGGTTCCAATAGTTTCTAAATGGCTAAGGGATTATATTTTCAAAGTTTAGATCAGATTTGTTGTTACCAGGTAGACTCCATTCCCCATGGATGTTTCAAGGAAACTGGTCGTTTCACCTAGCAGAAGGTGATCCCCATGAGTCACCAAATTGTTGACCAAAATAAGCTTACACTTATGTTGGGTCAACTGACACCATTTTCCCCTTTTATGTTTTATTCAGAATTGTCACATATTTTAAGCAATTAAGGCCCCTTAGAATAATTTTCATCAGATAGGAACTTTCTTTCACTTTCCAGAGATATAAAGAAGTCCTTATAACTCTTCGAATTTTTTAAGTTACGGGCCGGCGGGCTTGGGAAGGATTTTTTGCCAAAAACAGGCTTAGGGAAGATTTTTTGCCAATGGAAAATTGCAGACCAGCGCGGTGGTAGGAGATATTTTTCCATTTTTCCACTTTCAATAAATGGGCACAAGTATAAATGTGGGCCTACGGGTCTTAGAATGATTTATTTTTGTCCAAGTGGAAAATGTGGGCCGGCGGGCCCGAGGATGAATTTTTGCCAAAATCGGGATCTGCGGGGCCTAGGAGGAAATTTTGCCCAAGCCAAAAGTAGGCCAGCGGGTTTGTAGGGGACAAATCTCATAGAATATCTCTTACATTTCACTTTTTCCTGCAAATGGTAGATCATTCTTTCTTCGATGCGGGCAACCACTTCTGCCTCTAATCGGTGTCTCAAATTTGGCTCATTGAAAAGCTTGGGATAAGAACCGTGGAAAATATGCTACGTGCCTCGATCGACGTCAACTCCATTTTAATGATGAAAGACATCTTCCAAATAGATACCCCACCACAAGTGCATAGATCACCATGTGGTCAAATTCCCTCAAAGCCTGGACAAAGTAGGAGATACCTAGAAATCATGAAGACTCACAGTTCTAAGGGTGCTGGCGTGAAGCATGCCACGTGTCAACTCAGATGCAAACTCTCAAAGCTAAAATCGTTGAGTGAGTTTCCAAATGAGTTTGCAAGGTCTTCCACGTGGAAGACTCAAGTCCGAAAAGGGGACCCAGAGCTAGTCATTTAAATTTATGACTAACTTATAAGGGTATCAATAGAAGCCTTTCACTGTTTGCTCCGCATCGGTGTAACCTCCAAGAAATGGGTCCAAACACATGTCCTGAGGTGGGTCCCAAACATGCATAGACTCTCCACGTAAATTGGGTACCAATAGAACCTCAAATTGGAATAGAGACCCGAATTGGCTAAAAATAGAGATCCTCAGTAGACAACATCATGTGTCGCATCAACGTAATTTCAAAGTGCGTGACCCCAAAGTGGAGACTAAAATGAGAGCGAGGCTTTTTTACATGTAACTACTTTTTTCCGAAAAAGGGAGCAGGCTTCTGAATTGACTAAGTACAAAAGGCCCAGCGGAAGCTCTGCCACGTGTCTCAGACAACGCTATTGCAAAACTAAAAAATGGAGTGGGTTCCCAAATGTGAGCTAAACGGGCCACGTGTCTAGGGTCAGACTTATGGCCATGCTAAACAAAAGAGGACTTAGCAAAAATACAAAGAAAGTACCTAGGCCGAGTGGTCCACAACCACGCTCCTCTTGACTTGTCAAAACTACCACGTGTCACTATGGCACACCTTGAAATGGTCCCAAAAAATTAAGACCTTGAATGAGCTTGGCTCGCCACATGTCTTGGCCCAGAAAAATTTGTTTTGAAGGCTCGAAGCTTAGTGGACGGTGCCAAGTGTCATGCTCCGGGGCAGTCTCCTTTAGCCGTTGAAAAGTCCAAGAAAAATTCAAAGTGAGTGGAGGCCTCCAAGTGTCCCTCCTGGTGCTTCTTTAAATGAATCTGAGTGAGCATGGGCTTGCCACATGCCCCTGTTCTTTGCCAAACTATTTTAACTGCATAAAATTTGTCTAAGTCCGGGAAAAGTAGCGGGAAACCTCCACATGTCCTCCCGACACTACTCCAAGGCCAAACCAAAAATTAGATCTGTCGAACGAGCGTCGTTCCTCCACGTGGGACACATTTTAAGTTGAGGAAATTTATACAAATTTTGAAGTACCCAGCTGAGCCGCGTCCAACCAAAAGGTGCCATGTCCCCTGTCAATGCAAGGATGTAGATTTGAGCAGGAGAAACATCTGTCAAACCGTAAAATACAGAAAAATGATCATTTGAGCCTAAAAATGAAAATTTCTCCAAGGAGAGAATTTAGAAATGTTACAAGGCTCAAATCCATCCATCAGAGACACATCCATTCATTTTTCTTCAAGTATTTAGGGCAGAAATGAAAAAGGAAAACAAATCTCGACCATGGAGAACAAAAAAATATGGGAGAACCCTAGTTTTTAGATGAACAGAGAACGTGAAACCCAAAGTACAGACCTTTTCTAGAGGAACAAGGAAACAAGGAGAAAACCATGGACCCATAAGTGATCTATGACCTAGGAATAGATTAAAAATGACAACAAAGATTAACCAGGCACAACACGGGGAAAAAGAAAGTGATGGATGTTGTAAATCGATAGATTTTCAAAGGTAAACTGGGGCGAGACTATTTTGAGCACCCCCCCCCCCCCCCCCCCCCAATAGATCCTATGTGAAACCAATGGAAAGGAGGGTGATATATACCAAAGTGAAGGATACGCCTAAGTAATGGACCTAGACTGATGTGATGGACTAGTGGACCGATGAGACCATGTAGGCCATGCACGAATAGGCGAGCTTGGAGAAAATTGTGTTGTTATGAATAAATCTTACCTCTTCAAATTAATTTAATAAGCAAGAGAATAAAAATTACCTTACCTTAGTATGGCGGGGTTTTGAGGGGTACCTGTAGATGTGAATAGATGATTTTGAAGTTACGCTCCATATATGAAATAATGAAAGCTTCTTTCTTGTAAGAAAGTATGTAAATCACATACACTAAACCAGATATGATTAATAAATTAATAGGGCAGATTTCCTAGAAAAGGATAGTCCTCAGAAATCAAAGGAATTCTTGCGAAGGATGTCAATTTATTGTTTATACAATCAAGTAGTTCAAAAACAATTTGTGCTATATGATAGATGATAAATTATAAATCTTGTGATAAGTTTCAGATTTATTAAAATCATATAATTGATAAAATATCGATAGATATGAACTAAAAAATTATAATCTATGTGAGAATCTAAATTATTAGATGAAGGGGAAATTATCTTCTCTAGTGGACTCAAGATCTTCTTCTTTAGTAGATATCTAGACTCTTGTCTTCAGTGTAGTTTTCCTTGAAGAGGTCTGAGATGTATTTTGGTTCCTCCTCCTCTATATCAGAATCAAAATCAGAATATGAGTTTCTTCTGAATCAGTTTGATCTTCAAATTCAATCTTAGATCTCAATTCCTCTAGTTCATCTTCATATCTATACTCAAACAAGACCAAATCTACTTGGATATGAAAAACTTCAAATTAGGCCTCCTAGAATTCATTTGTAGCTTTGAGGATTCATTGATTGGATTCAAAAATGTTTTGTAAATTTTTCAAGGGGGTGGATCGTGATGGCGCACAATTCAAGGTCATGCAGAAGTTTGTATTTCTTTCAGTTGTAACAGGTTACAAATGACACATAATGAGTTGATGTTAGTTATTTCATGACCTTGACCCTCTATTTCTCATATAAACAAGCCATTTTGGTCAACATGATAGCAGCAAAGAAGATATAATGTAATTGATAAATGGAAATTTTAATGATTTTGCAAGGAAAATAGAGATGATAGGAATCGTAGGTGATTCTAGGAATCACAGGTGAGTCTAGGGATCACAGTTGATTTTGGAGGATAATAAACAAACTAATAAAAATGTGATATTAAGCTAATTATTTTCATAAATATGATATTATTAAGACTTAGATTATAATACAAGATGAAGAAATTAATAGATAAATGTACTTGAATGTAAAAATGAAATTGTAAAATGATGACTAACCTTTATTGAAGATGATGGACGCAACTGAAAAAACTTATAGCTGGATGGTGACTTATCAATCCTTAAAGGCTCCAAAATGATTTCCAAAAATTGGTTGATGGATGTGAATGCCAATGTTGAATAGTAATGTGTTCTCGTTTATGAAGAAAACAATGATGAAATTTTATAGAAGAGTTAGGATAAAAAATGTGAGGAGATTATCCTGAAAAGGGACTGAAAAAATGGATTTAAATAATCACTGTGCGATTTCACTCGGTTTGGGTTCTTGTTTAGCAAATTTTTGGAACACCTTGCTAATTCATGGTTCTTTTTTGCATTTCAAGGATGGATTGATTAGGTTGTTTGTAGATGTGTAGTATTCATTAGAGAAAAGGATAGAATAAGGTTGGATTTTGTCTAATTTGGCTAAAATGGGTATCAGGTGGATTTTTAGAAAATAATATGTGAGATAATATAAGATAATGTAAGATGTTTGGTAGATTAATAGGATGAATATAGGATAATGATGGGTTTAGTTTAATTAACATACTTAATTAGAATAAATGGGTGTTAATTAATTAATGGCAAGTGTGGGGTATGAGGTATGTTTAATTAATTGGAAGACATATACTTAATTAATTAGTGGGATGTAGATGTATGTAATTACATGAGGAGGTGGGTTCATTGTAATGATTTGGACAAGGATGAGGGGTGTCGATTTTTAGTGTCTACATTTGCCCATTTTTGTCTAGCAGTTTTAATGACAAAGTGTTAGACAAAAAATAATGAAGAGTTGTTTTGTATGGGTGATCCAACTGCAACACAATATAGGGAACACTAGGGTTTGTGTATCATATGTTTTGTAAAGGGTTTCCCCAGTCTGGGGAATACCAAAATAAGACGTCCTACCGAGGAATAAAATGATAGGGGAACTAAGGGGTATGACACCCATAGACATATTATTCGCGAAGGATAAATTCATGGGGAAAGTCAAGTGATGGGGGCCAAAGGGCACACGTCCCATAGAAAAATGATGAATCCCAATATTGATTTAGTTTTTTTGATTTAATGTTTCAAGGACTAAAGTCCATTGAAATTTAAAAATACTAATGAAAAAATAATGATTGACATGTTTTTTAGGAAAAAGAGGGAATAACAGAAAAAAAAGGGGCTAATCACTAGCGATTTACAAAATCACCGAAGATTACGTTGATTACCCCAAGGTAAAAGATTTGGGCTATAAAATATGACTATGAGTTCATTTTCCTCATTGTTACCCTGGTAAAAGTGATTTTGAGCAAGTGAGATCAAATAAAAAATATGTTTTTGGGAAAACAAGTGAAGATTTTAGGCAAAGTGGCATCTTCTAGCAGGCATTGAAAGCCCGTAATCATTGAGGTAAGCAGTTTTAACCTATTTTGTTAATTTTTGTGTTGATTTTTGTAGTTTTTAGGTTTTTGTTGCCGTGTTGGGGGAATTTAGATTCCTTAGGGTAAAATGTAGGAATCATAGATGATTTATGAAATTGCCAACAATCAGAGCGAATCGTCGGTGATTCACTTGTAATGTGGATAGTTTTCTTTTGTGATTATTGACATGATTTTAAAGAAATTTTTCTAGGTTTATATGGTATTTGTGGCTCGAATCTAATCATTGGTGCATGTATTTGTAGTTGACGTCAATATATAATGTTAATGTTTAATTAATTTTGTTTAGTTACTTTTTGTTTACGAATGAACAATTCTACCTTTGGACAATGATGTGTCATCACAAATTTTGATGTTTTAGATGATGTTGGTATTTTTAGGTGATGATTTTGATGTTTATGTAAATAATTTTTTTTGTATGTTGTGGATAATGTTTTTGATATTTTACAACAATAATACTAATATTTGTTTATGTGTTTTTTTTGTATGTGAATGCTAAGTTGACCATTTGTGATCGCATACCACTAATTCTTGATGAGGTGAGGATTGATATGTCATATGATGATTGGGAGCATGTAGAGGCTATTGGTTTTGGTGCCATGAGATATTTTCAATGGTTACAAAGATGTCAGATTTTGATGTTGGCCTTGTTGGAGTGGTGGAGTCCTTCCACCAATACTTTCTGGTTTCCTACTGGAGAGATCATGATCACTTTAGAGGATGTTCACCACATCCTAAGACTTTTTATTTAGGGAGAGGGTGTATACATTATTACTGAGGTAGAGAGAGACGATGTGATGACTAGGTTGTATCGTGAGGATGTATGGGATATAATATTTGAGTCAGGGGTATTTTCTAATGGAAAAATATATTCAGTTGAGATAGAGACTTGTACTTGGATGTCCATGATGATTATGGCCATAATTTTGTATGTTTTTCCAGATTTTGGAGGTGGCCAATTTCCATGGATGATGGAAGTTGTTGTGGTCGAGATGATGGATCATTGTACTATTTTGAGTGGGGTCCTACCCTACTTACACAAAAATTCAGAGAGTTGTGGACTTGAAAGGTCCACACGTGATACAATATTGATATTGAGTTCTTATTACAGGCCCGGGCCTTCGAGCATATTACTATTACTCGACTAGTGGGATTACCTTGGGGGATTGGTGATGGACATCCTAGATTTTTGAGATGTAGGTGGATGTAGATCATGGGATAAAGAGGAGGAGGATGACATGATATTATCGAGAGCTATTGTTTGGATTACAAGTTGGAGATGTGGTATGGAGGCCATACCTAGATTTACCTGTTTGGCCTGAGTTTCATGATGAGTTGATTAGTTTACAGTAGGCTATATGGTTTCAGTCTTACCGACTAGGTGAGCATGAGTTGCTACATTTTTATCATGTCAAGAGAAAATTTTAATTTTTACAAGGAGTGATTGAGGATCCTATTTAGTAAAGGCGAGAGGACAAAGATACAAAGACCCCTAGGCCAGTGGTGACATGGCCAAAGATTATTATTGATTAGTAGGGGGACATGGGCCCTAATGATGATGGTGTGATTGTGCCTATTGATGATGCAGGAGTTACTCTAGAGTATATAACCTAGTGGACTTGAGTATTGAGGATTTTTGACATGGCTTGAGTTACACAGAGAGTTAGACAGGTACATGCTTGTGTGGCGGGAAGAGCACAAGTATAGGAGGCACTAAAGAGTGTGAAGGATGGTAGTGAGGAGGAGGGTAATGGTGATTTGGCTACATCTATTGGAGTGGTGATGGATGAGAAGGCCATAGTGGAGGGAGAGAGAGATGTGGTTATGAGAGAGAGGGATGATATCCTAGGAGTTTGGGACACACTAATTACTGAGAGGGAAAATTTGATTACTGAGTGAGATGGAATTAATGTACAACTTTCTCATGCCATTTCAGATAGAGATCAATATAAGGGAAAAATAGATGGGATGAGGAAGGCCTTAGGGGTTACCAAGCCTTATGTTTCTGGTGCATAGTTAGCAGAGATGGCCGAGGCCAGTAGGTAGAGAGCAGAGGCTAGCGGACATGTGAGTGGGGAGAGACCAGAGCTAGTGGATCGAGGCCACTGGATAGTGGATAGAGGCCACCTCTAAGATCTAATATGGTTTCTAGGGCTCATTATGAGTAATTATGAGAAGAGTGTGATTATTACGTTAATATGATTACACATGATTATCCTAACGCAACTCTGTATTTTGATCACTTGGAAACTAAGGCGACAGGCCCTAGTACTAGTGCAGTGAGTGTGGGTCACCCTGTTAGGAAATAAGGGATAAAATATGTGGAATAATCCCTCACAGAATCGCAAAAATAGAAACTAATATGCAGAAAAATATTACAGATCTCAAATAAAAGTGCAGAAAAAAATAACACAACACAAAGAGACAATATTTAACGTGGTTCACCCAATTTGGGCTATGTCCACTAAGAATCACTTGCTCATATTTTATTACAAGCCACTACTCTCTCAATACAATATCCAGATCTATTTGGAGCTATGCTCAACAAACTCAACAAAATTCACACCCGAATTCAAAACACATTTGCAATGATACATAATCCCTACCATATGCATAAAACCATATAAGCGGAAAACTTCTTAAGTAGTTTTACAAAACCGTGGGTATCAAAACCATGGGCTAAAACCATCCCATAAACCTATGGGTCAAAAATCTTTCCCATATGAGAAAATCACATCTTCCGGTATATCACGCACATTTTACAACTATGGAAAGTGTATAGTACTCTTAGTGTACAGTCTTCAACACTTTCTCACATAAAAATAGGCTCCACAACCTAACAATCTCCCACTTGAAGACTAGTTTTCCTCTGAGCAAGATTCTCAACCCTTCACTAGTCATCTATGAAGACCAACCAAAGTTGAACACAGCTTCAATTTCTCCCTTGTGACCACATTAGTCATCATGTCTGTAGGATTCTGACTGGTATGAATCTTCACTTGTTTCAACTTCTCTTCCTCCAAAGTTGTTCTGATGAAATGGTACCTTAAGTTGTATATGCTTCATCCTAGAGTGGAAAGAAGAGTTACTTAGATAAGTGTATAGCGCTCTGACTATCACTATGCATCTTCCCTTCCTCCTACTTATTTCCCACACTCCTCAAGATCAATTTTTGTAACCAAATCATATCTTTGATTACCTCTATGGCAGCAACATACTCACCCTCTTTGGTTGACAAATCCACCAAGCTTATGTACTCATGAAATCCAACTCACTGTTATCCCACCTATAGTGAAAATATAACCTATTGTCATGCTCCTCTTGTTTTCTACATCTCCAACCATATCTAAATCTACATGACCACGCAAAGTGTTGTTTCAACCCACTATAGCACAAAATTATCCACATGGTCCCTCTCAAGTACCGAAGGATCCACTTTACTACCTGTCAGTGATCTTTACCTGGATCACTCATAAATCTAATCACTCCTCCCAATGCATGTGCAATATCAGGCCTAATGCACACCATAGAATACATCAAATTGCCAATTTTTAATGAGTAAGGTATGTTTGACATCTGGTTTCTCTCTTGCTCTATGTCTTGGGACACTATCTCCTTTGATAACTTGAAATGGTTTGCCAAAGGAGACCCAACTGAGTTTAACATCCTGCATATTAAACCTCTCCAAGACCTTATTAATGTACTCTTCCTGAGATAAAGTTCATCTTTCCTTCCTTCCTATCCTCAAGATATCCTCATACCAAGGATTTTTTTGGCTATCCCCTAAATCCTTCATAGAAAAGGAGTCACTTAGTTGTCTTCGTGAGTACTTTTATTTCCTGCATGTTTTTGCCTACAACCAACATTTCATCCAGATACAAGCACAGGATAATATAACTGGCATACTTCAAGTTTCTTTGTATACACACAATGGTCAAAATGGCATCTAATATAACCTTTCTTCATCATGAAGCTATCAAATTTCTTATAGCATTGATGTGGAGATTGTTTCAGGCCATACAAGATCTTCTTCAGTTTGTACACCATCTCCTCTTTACCTTTGACCTCATAGTCCTCTGGTTGCTGCATATATAGTTCCTTCTCCAAATCACCATGGAGAAATGCAGTCTGTAAACCAATCTGTTCTAAGTGGAAGTCTTCTATTGTAACTATTCCTAGAACATTTCTAATAGAAGTCATTTTTACTACAGGAGAAAAAATCTCATCAAAATCTATACCTTTTTTCTGTGCAAACCCCTTGACCACCAATCGGGCCTTATCTTTTCTTTCCTCCTTCTTCCTCTTTGAATCTGAACACCCACTTGTTTTGTAATGCTCTTTTTCCTTTGGGTATCTTCACCAAATCCCATGTCTGGTTCTCCATGAGATCTTGATGCTCCTCATCCATGGCATGCTTCCACTTCTTCCTGGCATCTACGTGCATTGTTTCATCAAAGATCTTTGGCTCTCCACTATCAGTGAATAATAAATAATAAAGAGAAGGAGAAAAATTTTTAGGTTCCCTTTTTAGCCTAGAAGACCTCCTCAATATAGGAGTTTGGGGTTCCTATTGAGGAGGTTCCTGAACTGATTCATGTGTCACTTTCCCATCCGGAAGATCCTCTACCACCACATATTATTTCTTGGATTCTTCCCTATTTTCTTACAACTGCTGCTTATACATGAATTTTTCATTAAAGACCACATCCCTAGATCAAATGATTTTCTTGTCCTTAATACTCCAACATTTATATCCAAAGTCATCACCACCATAACCAATGAAAGTATATTTTTCTGATTTAGCCTCTAGTTTGGTCCTATCATCCTTGTCTATATGGACAAATACCTCACATCCAAAGACTCTAAGAAATGAATAATCAAATTTCTTACCATACCAAGCCTTCTCATGTATTCCTCCATCCAAAGCACTTAAGGGTCCTCTATTTATTGAGTACACAGTTGTGCTCACCACTTCTACCCAAAAAATAAAGAGGCAGTCATGCATGTAACCTCATGCTCCTAGCACGTTCCATTATTGGTGTGTTCATCCTTTCTGACACCCCACTTTGCTGCGGAGTTCCTGGAACTGTATTTTTCCTGCGGATTCCATTCTTAGAACAGTAATCATCAAATTCATTGCTGCAATACTCCCCTCCATTATCTAACCTGAGACATTTTAGCTTAAGTCCTGTTTCATTCTCTACCAAGGCTTTCCATTTAACAAAAGTGTCAAATACATCAAATTTGTTTGTAATACAATAAACCCAAACTGTCCTTGTTGCATCATCAATAAAATTAACATAATAACTTGAACCCCCAAGATATGATACCTGAGCTGGCCCCAACACATCAGAATGCACTAGCTCTAACTTAATCTCTTTCTTTGTAGGTCCAACCCATAGAAACCTTACTCGCTTTTGTTTCCCATATATACAGTCCTCACAGAAATCCAAATGTGTTTTTGTATATCCAGGAAAATCCTTCTTTATGATCTCCATGCTCTTATGGCTCATATGACCGAGCCTATAGTGCCACAATGTTGTATCTACTTCTGAAGCCACAAGATTACAAAAATTAGTGCTATAAGTGGTTAAATACAAGGTTCCAATCTTCTTACCTCTTGACACCATAAGAGCACCCTTGGTAACCTTCTAAGAGTACATTCTATAAATATCATAGTAAAACCATCACTTCCCAACTGCCTTGCCGATATCAAATTTCATCTTAATGTAGGCACATTTCTGACATCCTTCAATAGCCAATTATTCCCATTTTTCATCTTAACCTAAACAGAACCATTTCCAACTATGTTACAAGGCTCATCATCACTAAGAAAAACATGCCCAAATTCTCCTTGAACATAATCAACAAAATAATGCCTATGTGGAGTAGCATGGAAAGAAGCCCCTGAATCGAAAACCCAAGATTCAGTAATATTGTGTAAAGAAAGAATCAAAGCATCCTGACATACATTACCCATTGCCACATTTTCCTCCTTGTTTTCTTGTTGTTGTTTCTTCTTGTCCCAAAGTTCCCAAAATTCCTTCTTTTCTTGCCCAAAATTTCCATAGTGCCAGCATACTATATTGCTTTTGGATTTTGACCTTTCCCGATCTTTTGATTTTCCATGGCTTCCTCTATTCTTTTGTCTCCCTCTACTTTCCACTGTCAAATAATTCCCTGAAGTAGAAGATTCCCCAGATCTTTTTATTTGTATTTCCTTGTTTAGAATCACCCCTAAAACATCCTCAAACTTCAACTTTGAGTTAGCTGGAACTGAGTTGCTTACTGCCATTACTAGGCTATTCCAACTCTCAAGTAAAGAGCACAAAATTAATAAATACCTAACTTCTTCATCAAATTCTATTGTAACCGAAGCTAGCATATTTAAAACCGTATTAAAATAATTTAAATGATCTACTACTAAACCATACTTAGACATCTTCATATTAATAAATTTTTCATTAAAAATATCTTGTTAGAGGCAAAGGGTTTTTCATACAACTTCCCTAATGCATCCATCAGTTCTTTTGTAGTCTTTTCCTTCAAAACATTAAATAAAACTGAAGATACAAACACAACCGAATTATCCTAAGTGTCTTCCTATCCAAAAAATCCCACTATGCATCCATCATGCTCAAGGGTTTATTTACCTTCTCAGACAATGGAATATAAAGATCCTTTTGATAAAGTTAATATTCCATCTACATCTTCCAAAGAATGAAATTCTACCCATTGAATTTATCAACCCTAGATATTCCATCATCCACCATAGCTCCCACTCAAGATAAAAATTTCCCTATGATTCAACACTTCAGCAAACCAAACCAGGATCTAATACCAATTGTTAGGAAATAAGGGATAAAATATGTGGAATAATCCCTCACAGAATCGCAATAGTAGAAACTAATATGCAAAAATTATTACAGATCTCAAATAAAAGTGTAACATAAAATAACACAACACAAAGAGATAATATTTAACGTGGTTCACCCAATTTGGGCTACGTCCACCAAGAATCACTTGCTCAAATTTTATTACAAGCCACCACTCTCTCAATACAATACCCATATCTATTTGGAGCTATGCTCAACAAACTCTATAGAATTCACACCCAAATTCAAAACACATATGCAATGACACATAATCCCTACCATATGCATAAAACCATATAAGTAGACAATTGCTTAAGTAGTTTTACAAAACCATGGGCCAAAACCATCGCATAAACCTATGGGTCAAAAATCCCACTCATATGAGAAAATCACATTTCCCGGTATATCACACACATTTTACAACTATGGAAAGTGTATAGTACTCTTAGTGTACAGTCTTCAACACTTTCTCACATAAAAACATGCTCCACAACCTAACACACCCACCTCAGAGACCAAAGTGAGTAGGTGATAGCGAGAGAGGAGATGGTGGCGATTCCTGGTGTTGTTGGTCCTGTGGGAGTTCGTTAGAGGTAGAGATGCTCAGGGAGGAGAGGGTAGTACAACAACTCCTAGTCAATCACCTGATGGTTTCTACTTTACCAACTAGATGACATGTTTATTGTATTTGATAAAAGTTCATTGAATCCCTTTTTCGTATGACATTGATATGATGTATTTTGATGTACGGCTCTTAGAAGACCATTTTGATATGATGATGATCGTGATGTATATGGACTTGATTTATATGATGATGATGATGAGGTTATATTACCCCTATTTGCTATTTTAATTTGCATGTTGTTCTAGAGGATTTTGATGAATGTATTACTTGTGATAATATGGTTTATGTATATGTTTGATAAAGTGTTGAATATTTTAATTAATTAAATGATTTAAAATGTGATCTAAAATGAACCACATAAAATGAAATGATTACCCCATGATGTATTTAACACATACATGATGGGTTTTGAAAGCTTGAACACACTTGCACTAGCAGCCTTAATGAAAGTCAAATGAGACCACTAATGGATAGTTACATGAATATTACTAAAATATGGGATTAATTGGATGTTTCTTTTCTAGGACATGAAATGAGTTTTAACATGTGTAGGTTGGGATAGAAATAAGGCTCTCATTTTCGAAAGGCTCATAGAGAAATGCCTCAGTTTTACATTTTTATTTTAAAGCAAACTGATCAATGTGGGAAGTTTGCTATGGGGGAAAAAGATGATCAATGCGGGAAGATTTCCTGGATGCTTTTGATATTGATGTATTGATTTTGAAGGCTGATAAATGGGGAAATCCTTTTTTATTTGTAGTTAGCCTTTAAGGGTATGGTCTAGATTTTTTATTGGTAGTTGTCCTTTGAGGGATCAGTCTGCTTTTTAAAGATAGTCATCCTTCTAGGGATTGGTCTATGATTTTGATGTATATCTTTCCTTCAAGGGATCATTCTATCACTTATTTTTGAATTTTGAGAAATGCAGATCCAAATGATTTTAATACATATACTTTTAGCTGAGGGAAAGACCCTAATAGACCATTTTAAGGAGGGGAGAAGATGTGTATGTGATCTACACATTCATGCCCCATGTCATGTCTTACACATGGTAGGTGAGTATAATGATCAAAGGGGTTCCCTTAAGAGAGGAACTTATCTAAATTGAAATATGCAACGAACTGATCCATGGTGTTCATCTTTAAGGTATATTTAAGGTAATGATGGATAACCACATGCTTTCAAATCATTACTATGACCAATATGGATGCTATGACGGAGTGACAAGATTTTAAATTTGATTACCATCATTAAGATCAATCATTTAATAGTAAAATGGCCATAATTTCATGGCATGGACAGAAGCACCCAAGCATCACCATCAGGAGTGGAAGCAAGGCGTTAGTGCTCCCAACCTGGGTAGTTTTTTCTTGAGAGTGATGAAATATGGACCGATCCAATTACAAGATCAATAGGTTTCCAGTGACATTATTACTCCAATTCCCAGTAAGTGACATACTCAGTTTATTCAATTTACTAGCAATAACAAATTTTAAACAAAATCAGTGGCATATGTTTGTTATACTCTTGGGGAAGGTGTTCTTAATAGACTTGATGATTTTCTCGGTGACCATTTGATGTTATTGAGTCTAACTGTGACCAGTTGTGCTAAATGGCACTGTCGATATTCTTCATGGGGAAGCATTAATTATTTAGAGGGAAAAACCTACGAGTGACTCCCAATACTCTTCCCTTTGTTACAAGATGCTTAAATCAACTTCAGTTTAACAGCAGGATGCTCATAATCCTTAGTTGTGGCTCTGTACAGTGACAAAATCCTTAGTATTATTCCAACCATCTCCAGAGGTAAAAAAAAATACAGGAACAATTCTATCTCTTTTCTCATGGAACATCATGTGTACGATTTTCATGAGGATTTTATTCAAGTGTTTTATTTCAGGCCTAATAGCCTATCTATTTTCTTGGGGATAATATGGAGACTAAAAGTTAAATTTCATATTCAAGGTATCACAGTGATAATTGAATACACTTGGTTTATTTTGTAGGTCTTTTCCATTATCTCTGACTAAAGTTTATATGTGATAACTAAATGACATACAAGGAATTGATATCTCAAATTGCACAAGATAGGTCATGGCTAAGTGAAATATCAAAGGAACAAACTTCAAGCCATCATTTGAAGTACTACATGCCCCTAGTGATAGTAGAGTGATCCCCCTCTGAGATGATTTAGGGTTAATAGCACCAGAGGTACTAATCTCCATTCGAGAGCTATAGGCGAATAGGCAATCCTCATTCAGCATGTTATCGGCTGACAGGGACATCCCTTCAGCTCTGAGATAAGGTGACACTCTTAACTTATCTATTTATGTTACTAAATATTTATAACAATCCTTGCATGATAGTGGGGGGAATATTTAGTCATAACCGTCATGACACGTTAGCTACTGGACATCATGCCATCTGAAGTATGTCCTCCATTAAATCCATGCATGGACTTCCTCAAGGAAGAAAGATAGACATTAACAACACTGTGATTTTACTCTTACATTGTTTTATGTTTTACACACTCAAAAGTATTTTCCTTTAAAGGATTACCACCATTTTAACAAAGCGAGTAGCACATTGAACAACATGTGACCCATATTTTTAGTTTACCGTTATAATTCGGTTGAGCATTCCGAATAGTACCGCCCACTAAGGACAGTTGTAGTGTCTGATGTATTACATATCAAATCTTTTAGGTTATCATCAATGATACTTGATCCAAGGAAGTTTATTCTTGGATTCAAAGGGTGATCCACATCATTTAGTACCTTTTCTAAAATATTCTAGTGTTGTTTTTGGGTATCTCTTTCTAGTTTTTAATGGGATGAGGGAATCATATATATAGGCATTGACTTTCTTACCAACTTGTTAGGAGTAGGGATGTTTTTGATAGTGTAGTGATCAAAATCCATAGAGAAATCCAATGTTAAACCCTAGATAGGTTATTTCAAGATTCACATCAATAAACTAAATCAATAAAGTACATAAACTTGACACAAGAAATAAGAAAAAAGAATAAAACTCCATAAATGTCTACAGATGTGAGATGTCTAGGAGATATTTAGTTGTCATTTCGCCCAGTTAATCACGGATTGTGTGAAGGTAAAGAAATAGTATTAGCTAGAATTCACATGAGGTCGTAACTGAACCCAGAAAAATGCAAAATTGAATAGGAAGTTCCCTACCAGGAGCAGTACTAGGGCACTTGGGTGCTACACCAACTCCTATCCCTAGGTGCCAGAGTCTATTTAGATGCATCAAAGAAGAGATAATTTCATATAGGTCGCTGAAGTTATACGCAATCCTTCATTGTTGATGGATTCGTCTGATAAGTATTCACACAGTGATCGCTGATTTTCCTGATAATGGGGCTATAATAAAGATATGACCTTCAAAAGCTTGGCTCTAAAAAACATAAAATCCATAAAATAAAATCCATGTCAAAATGGGGGTCATAAACATGAGCCATCAACCGATCATGATCACTAGTGATCTGGTATAGACCGAATAGTTTTAAGGGGACTACATCTAGTAGACAACATATGTTGTTTTGATGTGTGTGTGTAATCGAAATCATACCCTGGAAGTGGATCTAGTTTAAGTGTTACAACTTGGATTTTCAAGCAATAGCTAGATGTAGAAAAGTATCATAGTCATGAAGTGTGTGCATGGATATAATATACAACCTTCCCCTACTATTGATGTATCATGGTAAGAATAACCATGGCTCCAAGAGAATGTCCCTTGAGTGAAGCTATGTATATGGATGATGGCTCCCCTTCACGATGCCTTTGGATGTAACCATAGGTGGTGATAGTAGATAATGTTTAATATCATTGAAGTCTTTCTGGAAATCAAAATCCTAGTGAAAATATATGCCTTTACGGATAAGATGATAAAATGGTTGACAATGATCGGAAAGCTATGATATAAAACATCATATGGACTGTAGTTTACCTTGAAGACTACGTAGTTGTGTAAGATTAGACAGAAAATGAATTTCAATGATGGCCTTAAATTTTTTTGGTTAAACTTCAATACGTCAAATAGAAATGATGAATCCTAAAAGCTTTCCAGCGAGGACATTGAAAACACATTTTATAGGATTGAGACGAAGACAATATTGAATGAGATGAGTGAATATGGATTCAAGAATGTGAAGATGATATTTATGTTGTTTAGATTTTCATAAAAGGTCATCTACATAGTCTTCAACTGTTTTGTGAATGATATCATGAAAAATGTAATTCATGGCATGTTGGTAAGTATCTCCTGCATTTTTAAGGCCAAATGGCATGACATGGTAGAAAAAGGTTACCCAAGGGGTGATGAAAAATGTTTTATGTTGATCCTCGATGGCGATAAGAATTTGATTATAACCAGAAAAACCTTCCATAAGGGAAAGAATTTCATGGCCAGCTACTAGGTCAACGAGTTGATCTATGTTTGGAAGAGGGATATCATATTTAGGAAAATAAAGATTGAGATCCTTGAAGTATGTGCAGATACATAATTTACCCGAGGCTTTGGTTATAGGAATGAAATTGGAGGATCCATTATGGATAATCAATGGGTATGATAAAATTAGCTGATAAGAGGCGTTGTAACTCTTCTTTAAAAAGGAGAGCTATGTGTGGATGCATTTTACAATTTTTTTTGTTTAACAGGCTTAGTATTTAAATATTTGACAATATTATGTAAAACAATATTGGGGTCAATTTTGGGCATATCGCTATATGACCAAGTGAAGGATTGATAATATTTTGATAAAAAAGTAGTGAAGTTATCCAACTCCTGTGGATTGAATGATTGACCAACTTTAACTATGTGAGGATCCTAAGATGTTCCTAAGTTTACGTCGATGGTAGATTCGTTAAGGAGGGTTGGTGTATCAGATGGTAAGGATTTTTCAAAAAATAAATCCTTAGCTCCCATATGGGAAATGATGTCTTAGTCATCATTGCATTGAAGGATATCTATGATAGGTAAATCTTCTTCGATCATTTCTGGCCAAATAAGAGGAAGTTGTTTAATGACATGATTGGACTGATAAGTGAGTGGTCTTAAGGATATATTATTGACTAAATTTTTTTTAGGGAGGGATGGGTACAACATCATCTACTTCCCATGGGATCTTCATGGACTACGAATGTCAATGATTCTAATTTAGTAATGAGCATGGATGTTGCAAGTTTGGATGTAGCTCAAATGTTTTAGAGCTGGATTTCTTATAAACGAAACTATATTTCTCATAATTTTTAAGTGAACATTGGATAACCACATCATTTATTCCTTATTCATAATGGTTAAGGCTGAAACCTCTCCACGCACAATGGTGAAGATATATACAAGAAAATTTTAGATTATCTAAAGATTTGAAATCTGATGTTAAAAACATGGCATGGTGTTGATCAATTTTATGGGATGAAGGATAATCAAGTCCCCCATAGACAAGGATTTTCTTGAGATAAGCAAGACAATAGGAGATAACATATCCTACATTAGGGTCCTATGTGGGTTGTTTTTCAAGATGACCATAAGTCTTAGGTGAAGGAATGTGATTAAGCATGAGAATATGGTATTTCCCTAACATCATGCATTGTAAAAAATCACCGAGGGAGGAATCATTTGGTATTTTAGAGGAAGGATGGACAAGATAGTAGATGATTAATTAGATGATTCCATTGTGGACTTAGGAACAAGCACATCATTTGGATGATACATCATCTAACAATCAACGAAATTCTTTCGATATGCAGGAATGGTGAATGTCTAGTTGTCATGTTCATGTTTAAGGAAATGATGGAGAATCAAAGGAACACAACACATGGTTTGTATCCATGGGCATATTAGTAACATATTATATTGAAAATATCATTCTATAAAGTAGAAGAGTTTGGGTAAAGTTTTAACACCAACTTTTAGTTGTTAAGATAATGATGCGTAATGTAGGTGTGATAGTGTCATTGAAGGATCGTGGTAAGACTGGAGTTTGAGAAGATAACAATGTTAGGTATCTTAAGCTGATCAAAAGAAAGGGAGAAAATAATGTTAATAATGGCATCACTATAAATCATGACCCTTTTGATACGAACATCATTAATTTGAGCAATGATGAAAAATGGTAAGTCATGATCTTTCAGTTTAAGAGAGGTTATTTCAGATGGATCAAATGATATGGTGGAAGATGCTTTAAGGACACCTACAAATTTTGTAAAAGATGAAGGATCATCTGAGGGTAGTATCATTAATCAGATGGATTCAGTCATGGCATGATTATGAAGAGGTGATGTTTGTATCAATTCGTATAATGAAATTTTAATGGGAGCTTGGGGTAATTATTTGATGAAAACATTTTACATCACAGTGGATGGTGAAGGTGGTGTGGTGAGGATGGAAAACCTCATTTTGGGGTAACATTTTTTGACTAGGTGTTTTAGGAGTTACATGGATAAATAATTTGGGTTTATTTGATGGGAGTAATTATTTCTAGCAGTGGAGGTATGGCCACAAAATTTTTACCTTTCTTTGTTTCAGATGGGTCTAGATCATAATTATGTGAATGAGTAGTGATATTGGAAACATCGACATGATGGGAAGGAGTTTTAGATATGGGTTCCTTTGATTTAGGAAAAGGTGGACGATGATGCTTATGTTGATGTTGAATGGGATTTGGAAGGAAGGGAAGCTAGATCTACCAGCTATTGTGTAATCAAGTGAAAGGTTTTACAATTCTCAATGGAATTTCCTTGTGTTCTATGATAATCACACAAGATGCTGAAATCATACCAAGTTGGTTTCCATCCTCATGGATCTGATAGCTTTGGTGGTGGAAATTTTATTAGTGATTTTTGGAGGAGGTCATCTAAAATGGTTGGATAATGCCCCTTAGGTGTTGATGTGGATAGGGATGAAGGTTTTAGTTATTTTATCTTTTACTGGAAATAAGGCATTGAATGTTGGTTGTTGAGTTGTCTGTTGTTAATGTGTCCTAGTTAGTATAGTAAATTGGAGACGAGGACCTAATGGGGAAGGTTGATAAGTGGGATTTTGTCCTGAAATAATAGGGTAATTATTAGGAAAAGTCATGACCCTTCTAGGAGGAGGTGACAAGATAGGCCGAGGACCATGAAATCGATATGGTTTAGGCAAAGTAAAAGAAGGGATTTTAAAAACTTAGATTAATACCTTATTTGTGAGGTCCTTTCATGGTTTTGTATGAACTAAGCATGGATGTATAGGTAGTTGTTGATGAAGGAAGAGGGGTTTGAATAATGTGATTGATGAGATCCAAATGACTTGTGGATTTTGTAGTTTTGGGATTGGTTGATGTAGAGATAATTGATTCTACAAGTGGAGGACGAATGTGGCTTGTGATTTCCTTAGATGGAGGTGTTTGTGTCATAAACATTTCGAGAGGTATTATAGTTATGTTTTTAAATGAAGGTGTATTTTTAGGGTGTAAATATACTAAAGGACATGATTGGTGGGGAGATAGATACGACAATAACTGGTGATGAGGATGGAAGGATAATTTCAGTAATGTTGATAGGAAATGGAGATTTGGTAGATATAGATTTATATTCAATGGGTATTTTTGTTGGGTTGTGTGGATGTGGATATTGATTCAGTAGACATTTTTCAAATTTAGGAATGAGTAACATTTTAGTAATGGTTATAATCATGTGGTGAGCTTTAACAACATTTGTTTGTGGTTGATCAGTGGGATGGGTGATCAGGGGATCATTTTTGAAAGTTCCCTAAACATCCATAAATGGTGTCATTGCAGAAGATCATCTTGAGATCTTTCTAACGACTATGAGAACATGGCAAACAGACATCAGGAGCACAAGTTATGCTTGATCAAAGTTTGGTCAACAGGAAAGTCAACTCTAGTCTACTGGTCAATATTGGACCAATGGCACTGTGGGCACGTGGTGAAAAGGCAAAGGGAGTCATTTGAAAAAATCGAATACGATTGATTTGTCTATTGGGAGGTGAAAAGTGGACTACATGATGACCAAGTTTATTTATTTTCGATACCCCATGCTATGGGTCGAATTTATATTTACTTAGTAAGTCCACTTTCCAAATGCCACGCATTATGCCACAAACTATAGATATTAATGTTTATACATTAGTATTAAACCAACCACTTAACCGCCAACATATGCTATGACCACGTGGAATGTGATGAAGCAATTGTTAGGGGGCTTAAAGCCATGCGTGGTATTAATCCACGTGGAGATGGGGGCGGTTATGCCCTCTAATGGTCCATTGACCACTATAAAAATGCGTGGAAAGGCTTAATAAAGCCTAAACTATTGTCTCGCCACCCTATTTGGGATATTTATCCCCATTAAACATGCTTCTCCACCTACATGGGTATTCATCCCATTAAAAATGAAAACCGCCCTATATGGGTATGTAATCCCATTAATTTTGCTACGAGTGAGGCTAATGTTTAAATATAGCCTTAAGATAATATGTATTGCATTTTTTAAGGGCCCTAATTTTTGTATAAATAGGGAACCCATTCTATTATGGGGACACACATTAGTCTGAGAAGCTTATTATTTTTTAAGCTTGTTTGTGAGATGTGTCAACAAATATTGTTTATAGGCCTATTATTTTAGGCAATAGTAGATTAAATATTTGTGGTGTGGGAGTCAATTATAAACTACCTAATAGGCCCATTGAGCCACATTAATTACTTGAAAATCCTGGATTTTTGACCGGAGTGCTAGCGTTGCATTGATAGCGTTGGGAAGGCCGATTCGAAGCCAAAGGAGATTGTGCATTAGGAAGGTGAAGAACAATTTGACTGATCATCGGAAGTTTTCAAAGAACTGGTGTAGTGATTAGAAAGTAAAATTCCATTAGGTTTTCTTATGAAAGTACTATTGTAACTTACAAGTTTTGACTAGTGGAACGGTTTGACCACGAACTCGGAGACATAGGCAATTGCCGAACTCCATAATCAATCTTTGTGCAATTGTCTTTATTGTCTTGCATTAAATTTTAAATTGATTACTTAAAAGGAGAAAATTGTCAGAAAATACTTAAAGCCTACAAGGGTCCGAGATCAGGTAGTAATAACTTGATTATTTTCAGATCAAGTTTGGTATCAGAGTTAGTAAATCTAATTAAAAAAGTGATTGCTTCAAGTTGGTGTAGTTGGTTTAGTTTGTGTGAACAGGGTACAAGTGCACTATGGGCAAGATGTCTAAACAGTCAAAGCTTGATGAGATTGAAGTGTATAATCACAAAATACAGGAAGAAAATTCTCTCATGCGATCAATGTATTACTCCCTGGAAGAGGAGAATGCTTGTTTGAAATTGGAACTGAAAACCAAGGATGAGCTCTTGGCAAGTTTGCAATGTGGTGATCAGAGGAAGGAAATACCTTCAACTTTAGATGCAAAGACTAGGGAAGATGACTGCACTGTAAGTTATTCACCTCTGGAATATCCTTCTTCCTCCCATTTGGTTTTAGATTCAGGTTTGGGTTATCCTAGTTCAGGAATGGAACTTGGAGAATGCTCCAAGAACGCTGATGGGAGAAAATCTTTCAAAAGCAAAGATATTACCCCACTAGTCCTGTAAGAAGATTCTAAGTAGGAAAGTTGTGCTTCATTGTCATAGGTAGGATGTGGTAAGAGAAATCAGTGAAGAGGTAATGAGATTCCACCTCCAGTTTCTTACCATAATCATAAGCATAGTAAAAATTTTGATCCACTTTATTAGCTTAAGAAGTATGGTTATGATTTTCAGAAGATGTGCAATTCCTTTCTATGTACTTTGTGTGGATTGCATAATCATTTACTGGCTAGATGCTAGAAGAGAAGGACACTGATGAGGAATTTGATTCCGTTCGTCAAGAACATGGCAAATCAGAAAGACCAATCTTGGTCATGCAGAGTCAAAAAATGGCAGAAAGAGTTCCTCATCCCAAAAGAAGGAGATTAAGAGTAATTTTTTGTGCTCATTGCCAAAGGAATGGGAATCGGGTGGAAAAATTGCTGGAAACTACATCCATCTCACCATCAGGGTAATGGCAAGCCAAAGTATTGAATGGAGGCCTATTGCAAAGGAAAAAGTTGTTCCTACTCCACCACCAGTTGATAATTCAACCCAGGACTAGGTAATACCTGAAAGTGAAAGTCCTTTCAAATGGGTAAGTCAACAATTTTTCAATTATATATTGCATAATTCAGATTGATGAATAGTATGCAGTATTAAGTTTAGAGATCAGATTTTGTGAGAAAAATGCTGAGAGAAAGGTTTACAATACTCAGTGGATTTTCTTACTTAGAAAATTTGATTAATGCTCCAAACCTATCTCCTAATCAATTTTTTAGTACCTGTTACAGCTTGGATACAACATTTAACTCATATAAAGCTTGGAGATTAATCTTCCATTTGTGCAGATAGTAGAGTTCACAGAGATCAACTCAGAAATTCATTCTGTGTAGAGGCATTGTGACCATGCAATAGAATGGTAGCTGAATCACTGTTGGCATTAACGTCGGGTTAGAACTTCATTTTGTGTAGAGGCATTGTGACTGTGTAGTAAAGTGGTACCTGATATTAGTGTGTCAACAAGAGGAGCTCTAAAAATATTAGCTCGGAACGTCATTTGGTGTCAAGGCATTGCGACCACACATACGAATGGTAGCTGATCAACAGACTTAGCATCATGCATTGGAGGCGTTGTGGTCTGTAACAAACTTAGCATCATGCATTGGAGGCTTGAGGTCTTGAAACTGACTTAACATCGTGCATTGGAGGCTCGAGGTCTTGCAAGAGGTTTAACATCATGCATCGGAGGTGTTGAGGTCTGTAACAAACTTAACATCATGCATCGGAGGCTTGAGGTCTTGAAAGAGGCTTAGCATCGTGCATCGGAGGCATTGAGGTCTACATAGACTTAGCATCATGAATTTGAGGCTTGAGGTCTTGAAAGAGGCTTAGCATCATGCATCGGAGGTGTTGAGGTTTGTAAAGGGACAAGTCATTGTCCATCATCGACATCAGATCGATCATAGCTCTACGTAACATGGAGTTCCTTCAAACCAGTTTGGATTCTGCAGAATCAACTCGGAGCCAGGAGCTCTGTTATATAGTAAAAGAAGATCCTTGTTGTCAAATATCCAGAATCTTAGCACCACACAGAAGGATCATTGAGGTTTCATTCAGAAACTTAGCACCATAAAGCGGAGGCATGGAGGTCTTCTTCAAATATCAAAGTGGCATAGCAGAAGTGTCATGGGCACATAACCCACAAGTCCTAGGATCGGAGAAAAGTTGTCAAAGTGAGAAGGTTATAAGAGAAGACCCAAGGGTCTACTACAACAGCACTTCCAAGGTGGCAGGAGATTTTTTCAGATTCAGGACAGTATGGAAGCTTTTTGGGACAAAAAACTTTTCTCAATGGGGAGGTGTGATCAGGGGATCATTTTTGAAAGTTCCCTAAACATCCCTAAATGGTATCAGTGTAGAAGATCATCTCGAGAGATTTCCAATGACTGTGAGAACATGACAAATGGACATCAGGAGCTCTAGTTATGTCCGGTAAAAGTTCAGTCAACGAGAAAGTCAACTCTGGTCTACTGGTCAATATTGGACCAATGACATTGTGGCACGTGTTGAAAAGGCAAAGGGAGTCATTTGACGAATCGAATACGATCGATTTTCCTATCAGGAGATGACAAGTGGACTACATGATGACTGAGTTAATTATTTTTGATACCCCATGGTATGGGTCGAATTTATATTTACTTGGTAAGTCCACTTTCCAAATTCCACGCATTATTCCCAAATTCTACATACCACTCATTATGCCACAAACTATACATATTAATGTTTATACATTAGTATTAAACCAACCACTTAACCGCCAACATATGTTATGACCACGTGGAAGGTGATGAAGCGGTTGTTAGGGGGCTTAAAGCCATGCGTGGTTTTAATCCATGTGGAGATGGGGGCGGTTATGCCTCTAATGGTCCATTAACCACTATAAAAATGTGTGGAAAGGCTTAATAAATCCTAAACTATTATCCCGCCACCCTATTTGGGATATTTATACCATTAAACATGCTTCTCCACCAACATGGGTATTCATCCCATTAAAAATGCAAACCGCCCTATATGGGTATGTAATCCCATTAATTTTGCTACGGGTGAGGCTAAGGTTTAAATATAGCCTTAAGATAATATGTATTGAATTTTTTAAGGGCCCTAATTTTTGTGTAAATAGGGAACCCATTCTATTGTGGGGACACACATTAGTCCGAGAAGCTTATTATTTTTAAGCTTGTTTGTGAGATGTGTCAACAAATATTGTTTATTGGCCTATTATTTTAGGCAATAGTAGATGAAATATTTGTGATTGGGAGTAAATTATAAACTACCCAATAGGCCCATTGAGCCACACTAATTACTTCCATATCCTGGATTGTCGATCGGAGTGCTAGCATTGCATTAATAGTGTCGGGAAGGCTGATCGAAGATGAAGGAGATTGTGGCATCAGGAAGGTGAAGAAAAATTTGACTGATCATCAGAAGTTTCTGAAGAACTGGCGTAGTGATAGGTAAGTAAAATTCCATTAGGTTTTCTTGTGAAAGTACTATTGTAACTTACAAGTTTTGACTAGTGGAACGGGTTCGACCACGAACCCGGAGATGTAGGCAATTGCCGAACTCTGTAATCAATCTTTGTGCAATTGGCTTTATTGTCTTGCATTAATTTTTAAAATTGATTACTTAAAAGGAGAAAATTTTCAGCAAATATTTAAAGCCTACAAGGGTACGAGATCAAGTAGTAATAACTTGATTATTTTTGGATCAAGTTTGGTATCAGAGCTGGTAAATCTAATTAACAGAGTGATTGCTTCAAGTTGGTGCAGTTGGTTCATTTTGTTGTTGAACAAGGTACAAGTGCACTATTGGCAAGATGTCTAAACAGGTGAAGCTCGATGAGATTGAAGCGTATAATTACTAGATCTTGGAAGAGAATTCTCTCCTATGATAAATGTATTAATCCCTGGAAGAGGAGAATGCTTGTTTGAAATTGGTACTGAAAACTAAGGATGAGCTCTTGGCAAGGGTTGCAATGTGGTGATCAGAGGAACGAAATACCTTCAACTTTAGATGTAGAAGACTAGGGCAGATGACTTGCACTGTAATTTGTTCACCACTGGAATCTTCTTCTTCCTCCCATTTGGTTTCAGATTCAGGTTTGGGTTATCCTAGTGTGGGAATGGAAATTGGAGGAATGCTCTAAGAATGCTGATGGGAGACAAGATTTTGAAAGCAAAGATATTACCCCACTACTCCTGCAAGAAGATTCTAAGTAGGAAAGTTGTGCTTCATCGTCACAGGAAGGATGTGGTAAGAGAAATCAGTGAAGAGGTAATGAGATTCCACCTCCAGTTTCTTACCATAATCATAAGCACAGTAAAACTTCTGATGCACTTTTTTAGCTTAAGAAGTATTATTATGATTTTCAGAAGATGTGGAATTCCTTTCCATGTACTTTTTGTTGATTGCATAATCATTCAGTTGCTAGATGATGGAAGAGAAGGACACCGATGAAGAAGTTGATGTTGTTCATCAAGAACATGACAAATCAGAAAGACCAATCTCATCATGAAGAGTCGAGAAATGGAAAAAAGAGTTCCTCATCCCAAAAGAAGGAGATTAAGAGGAATTTTTGTGCTCATTGCCAAAGGATTTAGCATCAGGTGGAAAATTGCTGGAAACTACATCCATCTCGCCATCAGGGTAATGGTAAACCAAAGATGGAATAGAGGCCTATTGTAAAGGGAAAAAGTTATTCCTACTCCACCACCAGTTGACAATTCAACCCAGGACCAGGTAATACCTGAAAGTGAAATTCCTTTCAAATGCGTAAGTCAATAATTTTTCAATTATATATTGCATAATTCAGATTGATGAATAGTATGTAGTATTAAGTTTAGAGATTAGATTCTGTGAGAAAATGCTGAGAGAAAGGTTTACAATACTCAGTGGATTTTCTTACTTAGAAATTTTGATTAATGCTCCAAACCTATCTCCTAATCAGTTTTTTAGTACCTGTTACAGCTTGGATACAACATTTAACTCATATAAAGCTTGGAGATTAATCTGCCATTTGTGCAGATAGTAGAGTTCATAGAGATCAACTCAGAAATTCATTCTGTGTAGAGGCATTGTGACCGTGCAATAGAATGGTAGCTGAATCACCGTTGGCATTGACGTTGAGTCAGAACTTCATTCTTTGTAGAGGCATTATGATTGTTTAGTAGAGTGGTACTTGATATTAGTGTGTTAACAAGAGGAGCTCTAAAAATATTAGCTCAGAACGTCATTTGGTGTCAAGAAATTGTGACCACACATACAAATGGTAGCTGATCAACAGACTTAGCATCATGTATCGGAGGCATTGAGGTCTGTAACAAACTTAGTATCATGCATTGGAGGCTTGAGGTCTTGAAACAAACTTAGCATCGTGCATTGGAGGCTCGAGGTCTTGCAAGAGGCTTAACATCATGCATCAGAGGCATTGAGGTTTGTAACAAACTTAGTATCATGCATTGGAGGCTTGAGGTCTTGAAAGAGGCTTAGCATCATGCACCAGAGGCATTGAGGTCTACATAGACTTAGCATCATGCATTTGAGGCTTGAGGTCTTGAAATAGGCTTATCATCATGCATCGGAGGCGTTGAGGTCTGTAAAGGGATAAGTCATTGTCCATCATCGACATCAGATCGATCATAGCTCTATGTAACATGGAGTTCCTTCAAAATAGTTTGGATTCTATGGAATCAACTCAGAGCTAGGAGCTATGTTATAGAGTAAAAGAAGATCCTTGTTGTCAGATATCAAGAAGCTTAGCACCGCATAGAAGGAGCATTGAGGTTTCATTCACAAACTTAGCACCATAAAGCAGAGGCTTGGAGGTCTTCTACAGATATCAAAGTGGTGTAGCAGAAGCGTCGTGGGCCCATAACCCACAAGTCCTAGGATCGGAGCAGAGTTTTCAAACTGAGAAGGTTGGAGGAGAAGACCCAAGGGTCTACTACAACAGCACTTCTGAGGTGGCAATAGAGTTTTTCAGATTTAGGATAGTATGGAAGCTTTTTGGGACAAAAATATTTTCTTAGTGGGGAGGTGTGATCAAAGGATCATTTTTGAAAGTTCCCTAAACATCCCTAAATGGTGTCAGTGCAGAAGATCATCTCAAGATCTTTCCAACGACTGTGAGAACGCTGTAAATGGACATCGGGAGCTTTAGTTATGTCTGGTCAAAGTTCAATCAACGGGAAAGTCAACTCTAGTCTACTGGTCAATATTGGACCAATGGCACTATGGCACGTGGTGAAAATTCAAAGGGATTCGTTTGACAAATTGAATATGATTGTTTTTCCTATCGGAAGATGACAAGTGGACTACATGATGACTGAGTTAATTATTTTCAATACCCCATGGTATGGGTCGAATTTATATTTACTTGGTAAGTCCACTTTCCAAATGCCATGCATTATTCCCAAATTCCACATACCACACATTATGCCAAAAAATATACATATTAATGTTTATACATTAGTATTAAACCAACCACTTAAATACCAACATATGCTATGACCACGTGGAATGTGATGAAGCGGTTGTTAGGGGGCTTAAAGCCATGAGTGGTATTAATCCACATGGAGATGGGGGTGGTTATGCCTCTAAAGGTCCATTGACCACTATAAAAATGTGTGGAAAAGCTTAATAAAGCCTAAACTATTATCTCGCCACCATATTTGGGATATTTATCCCATTAAACATGCTTCTTCGCCCACATGGGTATTCATCCCATTAAAAATGCAAACCGCCCTATATGGGTATGTAATCCCATTAATTTTGCTACGGGTGAGGCTAAGGTTTAAATATAGCCTTAAGATAATATGTATTGCATTTTTAAGGGCCCTAATTTTTGTATAAATAGGGAACCCATTCTATTGTGGGGACAACAAATATTGTTTATTGGCCTATTATTTTAGGCAATAGTAGATGAAATATTTGTGATTGGGAGTAAATTATAAACTACCCAATAGGCCCATTGAGCCACACTAATTACTTCCATATCCTGGATTTTGACTGGAGTGCTAGCGTTGCATTAATAGTGTCGGGAAGGCTGATCGAAGATGAAGGAGATTGTGCATCAGGAAGGTGAAGAAAAATTTGACTGATCATCAGAAGTTTCTGAAGAACTGGCGTAGTGATAGGTAAGTAAAATTCCATTAGGTTTTCTTGTGAAAGTACTATTGTAACTTACAAGTTTTGAATAGTGGAACGGTTCGACCACGAACTCAGAGATGTAGGCAATTGCCGAACTTTGTAATCAATCTTTGTGCAATTGTCTTTATTTTCTTGCATTAATTTTTAAATTGATTACTTAAAAGGAGAAATTTTTCGGCAAATATTTAAAGCCTACAAGGGTCTGAGATCAGGTAGTAATAACTTGATTATTTTCGGATCAATGGGGGATGGTTTAGAAAGGGTTGTTTGAATATGTTAAGGTTTTGATTTGGGGGTGCGTTTGGATTATCCAAGTGAAGTTAATCCTTTTCAATCAAGTCTTGAAGAACGTTGAAAAATGTACGACACCTTTCAATTTCGTGTCCTTTAACCCTATGGTATTTACAATAGTCATTATCTCGATACGAAGAGGGTTTAGATACAGATGTATCAATGGGTCTAATATGAGGTGGGAGAGTTATCATATTTGGAATGAGCAACTTACTAGAGACCACGCTATAAGTCTCTTCTATTGGTGTTGATTTATGTTTTGGATGGGAACGTTTACTAGTGGGATTTTCCTTAGGAGCATATTTTACTACTTTGGCATTAACAGCTGATTTGGATTTTTCGGGACTAGAGGATTACTTAGATGGAAACTTAGCTTGTGGTTTCGTAGGACGAAGTTTAACATAACCATCTTCTAGAGTTCATATTTCTAATTTATGGGCCATGGTAAAAGCTTCATCGATAGTCTAGAATTATTGAATTTGTAATTTTGACGAAATATGCTTAGCGCATGATCAAAAGAAAATTTCAATCAACTGGGCTTGTGGTAATGAAAAGGATAATTGATTGATTGTACCCCTCTAGTGGGCAACAGAATCAGAAAATGATTCATCCTTAATTTTTTTGATAGCATAAAGGTCATTGATAGTGAATTTGTGGGCTATTTTTATGGAGAAGTGTTCTAAGAACAATTGTGTGAGTTGTGCAAAGGAGGAAATGGAGTATTGCGCAATGTTATTGTACCAGTCCAATGCAGGACTGGTGAGGAACATGGGAAAAGTCCTCAACATGAGGTTTTTATCATGGGATATTAGATAACACGTGTGGAAAAAAACACGAATATGATATTGTGGATCTTCCTTGCTAAAGAATTTAATAAATTTTGGAATTTCCCAATGAGGTGGATATGCTATGTATGGGACTGAGGGGTGGATAGGTTCGTTGCAAATTTGATTGTATGAGAGCACATTTTTAGGTGTAGATGAGCCAACTTTTAGACTAGATATATGATTAATGAGAGCTTGAAAGGGGTTGTTTTGTGTTGGTTGCTACGAAGATGAGCCAGGTTGAATTAAAAACTGGCTAGGTTATGAGTACATCTGGTACTACTGAGGGATCTTCTGGTGGTAAGGAATGTTTTGTTGAGGAACATTTTGATGGTAAGGAACATTTTTTTGTGGTATATTTTGTTGTGGGATGTTATAAGTGAGTGGAATGATTTATTGAAATTGAATATTTTGTTGATGAATGTTTGGTTGAGGAACATATTGTTGAGGAATGCTTTGTTGTGAAGGGATATTTAGTTGTGAAGTAATTTGCTGAGGAATATTATAAGTAAGAGGAATGTTTTGTTGGGAAGGAATATTCTGCTGTGGAAGATTTTTCTGAGGGATGTATTGTTGAGAAGGAATTCTCTATTGTAAAGGGATAGTCTGTTGTGGGATGTATTATGATGACATACCATAAGTTGGTTGAGACACTAATGGTTGGGATGGTTAAATATATTGATAAGGATTTGGAATGGATGTGGTATAAAAGGGTTGTGAATAAGGTGGTGGTTTTTGAAAGGGCATAATAGAGGTAGCAGAAAATGGTGCCTATTGTGGAATATTTTGAGTAGGATCAGATTGTGGTATGTATTGCGAAACAAGGTGAGTGGTGGAGATAACACTAGTATTTATTAAAGGACTAGATGTCGAAATGGACATGGTGATATTATTAATACTCTTAATTGGTTGAGATATAACAATATAAGCAACATCATAACTCATTGGAAGTGTTTAGGTAACCGATGATACTCGAGGTGTAGATGGTGAAGCACTAGTATTTTTTTACGAGGGTGTTGAACCAGTAGAAGGATCAAGTGAGGATGTATGTTGTTGGGTGGTTGTGTATTGAGAGGAAACCATATGAAGGCTAAGAATAGGAATGGAAGACACAACTTATGACATTTCAGGTTGACTTAAAGGTGAATATGAATGTATTTTTTGAATGACAAGTTGGTAGTTCAGATCAATAAGATTCTAAACCCCAGATGAAGGATCAAGGACATAAGGTGGTGGTTTAGGTATAGATTTTTGGTTTGAATTAATAAGATGTGAAGAATTAGGAATACTTGAAAATGGTTCAGATTCAAATTGTTGTGAAGAGATAGATAAGGGATCTAAAACAATTTAGGGTGGTTTGGGTTCAAATTGTTGTAAAGGACTAAAAAATGATTCAGAATGTTTGAGGATGGTTCAGGTGTGAATGGATGGAGTAGGACACCCCTAGCTGCCAGATAGGCATTCAGATCAATGGGGTTTGAATCTAACATTTCTTCGAAAATAGGGTCTCCTATTTTAAAGAAAGCAAGCTCAAAAGATTCTGATTGTGAGCTGGGGAAGTATGGTTGTTCAATTTATTCTTGTTCAGATGTATGGAACATTTGACTGTGAAACTGATATGAAGAATCTAAGATTCATTATCTCATTTCCTCATTAACTTGTTCTTCTATTTAATTCTAGGTTTGTTGAGCATCAGAGAGAGGAATAGATATAATTGGTTGAGAAAATGGTATTTGGTGTTGTAATGGTGTAGATAAAGATGAAGATGAGGGAGTGTGATTTTGTAATGGTGTAGATAGAGGAGTAGATAACGGGGTAGTCAATGGAGTAGATAGCAGAATTTGTTGCTGCAAGGGTGTGGATAATGGTTGAGACATTTTTTAAGAAGTTTGGTTGTGGGATTTTTGTCTTGTTTGTACCATTATAAACAAGCACATAGAAGAAAAATAATCACCTAAAAATGAAAATTACTAGATGAGTGAATTACAAATAGCAAGAAAAAGAAATCAACATGGATTTTTAGATTTTCTTGATTTGATTACAAAAAAGTGAAATGTGTAAGATGGCTAACAAGGATCCTAGGAAATGGCAAGCTATGGCTATTTTCAGGTGTGTTTAAGGGCGTAGTCCTTGATACACCCAAATGTAAGTGAGGCCCAACTCTATATTGTTGCTGATACGGGTGTGGTATTGGGCCTACCCCCTCACTTCATGGTCCTGCAGTGATAAGGGTGTCATGTGCTTAGCCTATATATATCGAAAGACATATGATTATGCTCAGCCAAAACACCAAGTTGACTTCTCCTCTTAGTGATCAAATCCAAATAGGTATCCACTTGGGTAGGAATTGTTTAAATGCATTTTAATGTTTTAGTAGTTTGGTTCTGTAAGAGAGAAAGGAAAGTGAATGCAATAGATTACCTTCATAATTAATAATATGTGAAACAAGAAGGATTAATGGTTTTTTTAAAAACCCAAGTCAAAATGTTGTGTTCGATGAAGAAAATAAAACAAAATGAAATACTGAAAAAAATAGGAAAGTTTTAGGACTCACCACTAAACGCTCCTATTTTTTAAAGAAAACAAACTAGAAGTCCTGGGAATAAGCTTCTCCAGAATTAACAGCCTCTAAGCAGGTTAGGAGAAACAGAAAGTAGAAAACAAAAAACAAAGAGTAAAAGCAAACTATAAGGCAATAAAGAAAAAAATAGAAAAATTACTGGTGATTTTTCCAATCGAAGGTGATTAGCTAAATCACAGGCGATTATCACATAGAGAATCACAAAAATAAAAAAATGCTATTTTATTGATGAAATAAAACAAAGAGATAATGAATAGTGTCCCATTAGGCATGCCAATATGTTATGAATAAATATTACCTCTTCAACTTAATCTAATAAGCAAGAGAATAAAACTTACCTAACCTCAGTATGGTGGGGTTTAGAGGTTCCCACAGATGTGAATAGATGTTGAAGTTGTGCTCCGTATATGAAATAATTTAAGATCCTTTCCTACAAGAACACCTGCACATCAAAAACACTAAACCAGATATGATTAATAAATTATTAGGTAGATTTCCTAGCAAAGTCCAATGCCCAGAAATAAAAGGACTTCCTATGAAGGATGTCAATTTGTTTTTTATAGAATCAAGTAGTTCAAAAACAAGATGTGATATACGATAAATGATAAATGTTGTGATAAGTTTCAGGTTTATTAAAATCATATAATTGATTAAATATCGATATATATATATATATATATATATGAAATAAAAATCATAATCTAAGTCAAAATCTAAATTCTCAAATGAAAGGAAACTATCTTCTCCAGTGGACTCGGGATCTTCTTCTTTAGCATAATCTAGACTCTTGTCTTTAATGTAGTTTTCCTTGAAGAAGTATGAGATGTATTCTGTTTCCTCATATTTTGTATCAGAATCAAAATTAGAATATGAGTGTTCTGAATTAGTTTGATCTTCAGATTTAGTCTCAGAGCTTAATTCCTCTAGTTCAACTTCATATTGATACTCAAACCAGGCCAAATCTACTTGAATACACAAACATTCAAAGTAGGCCTCCCAAAATACGTTTGTGGATTTGTGGATTCATTGAGTGGATTCAAAGATGTTTTATAAATTTTCCAAAGGGGGGGAATTGATGGTGCACAATTTAAGTTCGTGTAAAAGGTCGTATTGCTCCTAGTGTAACAAATGAGAGACGACAGGTAATGACTTGATGCTAGTTATTTCATGACATTGACCCTCTATTACCATCTAAACAAGCCATTCCAGTAAACATGTTAGCAATAAAGGAGATACAATATAATTGATGAAGAAATCTGAATGATGTTGTAAGGAAATAGAGATGACAGGAATCACGAGTGATTTTAGAGGATAATAAAAATACTGATAAAAACATGATATTTAGCTGATCAATTATTATTGAAAATATGATATTATAAATACCTAGATTATAATATGAGATGAATAAATTAACAGATAAATGTACTTGAATGTAAAAATGTAAGTATAAAATGATGACTTACTTTGATTGAAGACAATGAACACAACTGGCGAGACTTGCAGCTCAATGGTGATTTGTCAAACCTGACAGGCTCCAAAATGATTGCCAAAATTGCTTGAATGATGTGAATGCCAATGTTAAATAATAATGTGTTTTCATTTATGCAAAAAAAAAAGTTATGAACTTTGATAGAAGATTTAGGCTCGAAAATGTGAGGAGATGATCTTAAAAAGGGACTGGAAAATGGGTTTAAATGACAACTGGTGATTTGCCAAATCACCAATGATTTCAGTCAATTTGGGTTTGTTTAGCAAATTTTGGGAACAACTTGCTAATTTGGGGTTCTTGTTTACATTTCGAGGATGGGTTGATTAGGTTGTTTTTAGACATGTAATATTCATTAGGGAAAAATATATAATAAGTTGGATTTTGTCTAATTTGGCTAGAATGGATATTAGGTGGTTTTTTAGAAAAGATTATGTGAGATAATATAAGATAATGAACGATATTTGGTAGATTAATAGGATGAAGATAGGATAATGATGGGTTTAGTATAATTAACATACTTACTTATAATAAAGGGGTGTTAATTAATTAATGAAAAGTGTGGGGCATGAGGTAGGTTTAATTAATTGGAAGAAATATACTTAGTTAATTAAATGTGGGATGTCGACGTATGGAATTAATGAAGGAGGTGGGTGCATTGTAATGGTTTGGAAAAGGATGAGGGGTGTAGATTTTTAGTTTCTACATGTGCATTATATTTTAGAGGTCCATGGGATCTATATGCTATAGTGGGTGAAATGGAAACCTCAAGAGGAGAGTGTGTCCATGGTGTGGATGGTGGAACACCATTTATAGTGATTACTTTCCTATTATGAATGAAATTCAGACATAAGTGGTGCATGGAGATGATATCATGAGTTGCATGGAACCAAGGGAGACCTAAGAGCATGTCACATCCTTTGACTAATGGTGCCACAAGAAAAGGCATAAGCATGTTAAGAGGACCGACTGTAACTGGAAGCTTGACATAACCATATGATTTTTGAACTAGATATGAAATTTGTGAGAGTGGATAGCCGATAATGATAATAAGTGCAATAGAACATGTGCTCATGTGAAATGAAGGGTCAATGATAGTGTTATTGATAGAAGTATATCCAATAGAATCAATGATGTGTAAACAATCAGAAGAGAATGTAGCATGATATTCATGATCATAGAAAAAAATG
Organism: Taxus chinensis; assembly: GCA_019776745.2. Lineage (NCBI taxonomy): Eukaryota > Viridiplantae > Streptophyta > Pinopsida > Cupressales > Taxaceae > Taxus > Taxus chinensis. The sequence continues at coordinate 1,044,647,051 of CM034146.1, read as the reverse complement.
ATCAGTGGAGATGGCTCAGCGTGAGAAACTAAAAATTCAAGAGCCCATGATGTAGGAGGAGGCACTATGCGATATGTATGATTAGCTGAAAATTCATCTATGTTCTTTTCATTCTTTGGAAGAGGATTGTTGAATATTTTAAGCTTATGATTTTTATTAACAGGTGGAGAATTCGTATGATCTAGAAGTTCAATTGCATTATTATCAATGAGATCTTGAATAAGATTACAAAGTTTGTAGCATCAATTTTTAGAATTTCTAACGCATTGATGATAGTCGCATCTAAAAATTTTCTTATAGTTACAATATTTTAGACAAGATGGGTCCAAGTTGAGTGGAGGCCATGGAAGCTAAGGAGGAACTGAAAAACATTACAAGATTTTTTAGTAGCAATCAGAGCATGAAGAACATGCTACAGATGGGTAGGATTATCACACAAATCTTGACAAAAAGAAGTTATCTTGTATAATTACTCTTGATCAACATTGGTGTCCTCATCATATGAGTGTTCACTAGTCGATGCTTCAATGTTTTTGAGAGGAACTTATTGATATTTATCAAGTAGATCCATAATTTCATCCATTGTAGTAGAAACCTCAGCCATTGATTTAGGAACCCTATGGGAAGAGGAAGGAAGATCACAATGTTTAAAAGATCCAAAACGACCACTATGGGTGATGGGCATAAGAAGAAAACCCTAAAAATAAGGTTGGAATAAAGTGACGGGTTCACCAAATGATTAAGAAAATATTGAAATACATATATTCCTAATACTAATGATGTGATAACACTATAAAATAAATAGGCAGAGAAATAAAGATTTGACCCAAGCAAGATAAGCTAGAAATTATGAAACCCTAGTTGCAAAGAAGGGATAAAAAGACTTAGCTAATTCATAATTAAACCTAGACTATGATAAAATGGTGAACTAATGAATTGAAAGGGGAAAGTGTCACATCAATGCTCATAAAATTGTGAGATCACAAGATCTTCCTAGACTGGGTCAAGGACACCTGTGGGTGCTGTAGACCTACTTTGGGCACCTGTGACTAATCAAAACCTTATAAAGCCAACTTTAGATGGTCACGAGATGTTCACTTCTTGTCACCTTTTATTTCATATATGTCACTGTACTTCGTTGTTATTCACATGAAAACTTTAATAAAAAAGAAACACCCACAAAACCCTCACACCACATCAAATCCCAAAAATTAAATAATGAAAATGAGGGGTTAGACTGTCCTCAGCTATCAAAAAAGTGAACTTATGACTGATTGCTACACTACATCTCAAACCCAATATAGTTCTATGTGTGTGTGTGTGTGTCGAAATCGTTCCCTAGGTGTCTCTTGTGTGTGTCACACTTGATAGTGAGCAAGTATCTAGATGTAGAAAATGTAAATAGATGTGTGCATGAAAGAATGAACTTCCTCTCCCATGAAGTGTATGTCAAGAAAAATGAAGTCCCTTGCCCTTGTGTAGATGCTAGATGAATGTTTGAATACTCTTGATAATGCCTTCGGATGTAACCTTAGGTAGTGATAGCTAATGATTAGTGCTCTGTATTTTATTATGATCACATAGCTTTATATTTATATGATTCCCTTGCTTGAATTTTGTAATTAACCCTCAAAAGGATGAATACCAAGAAAATAAGATGCCCAAATGGATAGAAAGGACCCAAAATATGTCAGAAAATTACAAAGAGGTCGGGGCCGCCCAAAGGGGATGGCGGTACCTGGCACTGGCATCCTTGGGCACTGGTGTCCATAGTGAGAAATGTTGAAGTATGAAAAGATAGGATAAGAAATAAAGAGTGTAAGACCACAAAGGAAAAAGGAAAGTAGGAAAAAGATGTCAAAGACATGGTTCAATTAGTAACTTTATTGCTTAGGAATCATATGAATAGTAGTATATGATCATGACTAGATAGATAACCAAAGTGCATGATTTGATGTCTACACCTACCTCATGAAGAAAAAGTAGATATTTGTATGGATGCCTACAAGACCAGTGCTAAGGAATAATAAAATATTCTTTATGAGCTCTTTTTGTGTAACATGGTTGTTGTTAATACACCAAATTTCCTGCTCAATTTGTATGTGGGATAATTTCAGTTAAAATATTTCCAATCCTTGATGTATAATCGGATTTTATGGTATACAAACATTGATGATTTCATGAATAGGGAAATGACCATTGGGTTCTTTGTAAGGCCTCAACATGCAAGTGTAGACCCAAAGCGGATAAATTTCAAATTTTAGTATTACCATCTTGAGTTTCTAAGTACAGAGCCACAAATTATGAATGATTACATTAGCAACTTGTTGTCATGAAAATTTCCAATTTTCGAGCATGACAATGGACCCCAGTGTAAAACATTTGTATGTAAACCCCTCTTGAGAACTTTCTTAGATCATTTCTTTCCCTGTATTAGGCATATCCCCATCCTATAGGTTCTCATGTGTGTTTTCCCAACCTTTCCCATGTTTTGAGGATATTTAAACAAGATCACAAGATTCTCTTGAGACGGTGTCCTTCAAGGCAGGTCTTTTGGCAGGCTTAGAAATGACTATTTTCGGCCTTTCCAGGGCTCGTGCATACTTTCTAAAGTTGATTTCATGTCCTAAATTCACCAAAATAATTATCCATGAGTCAAGATCATTGTGAAATTTATTTATGAAGATTTAGGGAAGTTTTGGAGACTCAGGAGCAAGTTCATCAAAAGCATGTTTTTGAGGCCATAGGAGCTTACAATGCGAAGGAGAACTTGAGCTTTGGGAGATTATTTTGGGAGATATGAAATGAGGTTAAGGTAAAAAACTATCAAGGGAAATATGATTCAATTCCCTACATGGTGATAATCTTATATTTTTCACAACACCTATGAATTTCTTTCCATAACTCATTCTTTGCAAGTAAAACTGACGGTCCCAAAAATTATACATTTTTAGAAATTTCTAATCTAAATATCACCTTGAGACCCATTGCATCATTCTAAAAATGATTTTTCCTGTCAAAATCATATAAATAAGTGCCTAAACATTCACTTAGGAGCTCCAACAATGTCATTTTAAATCTCCTCTTTAAGGTGCAAGCTTCGTAATTAGTAAAAATATTGAGTGACAAATGTCACATGAGGCTAATGCATAATTTTGGTGTCCCTCTTTCCCTTTCCAAGGATACAAAGGGGGCAGATAAATTTTCCCCCAACCTTAAGCCTCATGGACCCCCAACATGAGCCTGGGGAGCTCTAATAAACACCTTTCACCAAATTTCTAGCCCTCTCTCATTGCTCCAAATGCATGCCAACTGTCACCACTAGGATAATGTGAACTTTTGGTGTCCCTCTATCCTATTCTAATTGGATAAGGGGTGCATAAAAAATTTCCCCCTACCATGCTTCCGCCAGGTCCTTCACATGACCAAAAATTAGCTCCCAGGTGCTCAAACTAAGCCCTTTTCTCAAATTTTCTCGCCTGTGCATGTGTGTTATGTGTCACCATAGGGCTAAGGCACAATTTTGGTGTTCCCATATCTTATTAAAAATGGGACAAGGGGTAATAAAATATCTCCCCAATTCCTCTCTCCCTCTCATGCCTATAAAAGCCAACACTTAGCCATTTTCTTCACTCCCACCACATTGCTCCATTTTCACCCGAAACTCTGGCAAAAAATTTCCAAAATCCCCCACCTCCATTTTTCTTCTTGGATTCATCCCTCCATATTCCCATGATCATGAAAAGAAAATTTCTATAAAATTACAAATTTTTAAAGGCTCCAGGCACATTTTTAACCAGATTGACTCCCTAGCCCGCGAAGGAGAATTTCTCATATCTTGTAAACTGGTGCACAAATCGAGGTGGAATTTTTTACATTATTCTACATTTCCAAACACCTTAAAGGAGAAATTTTTAGCATTTTTAATGATTAAATATATTTTAATGGTGAAAAACCCCTCATTTTGTGCCCTAGCTTTCATTTTTTCAATTTCCCACCATTCTGGTATACGAATCGGGATGAAAATGTGGAAACAAAGTCCAGAAGAAAAACCTATTATGGTGAAACCAAGTTCATCGCAATCCAAGGTGGGAAAGAAAAATTGATAAAATATCAGGGATTCCATTAATGGCTTCCATGACACAATAATGAAATATCAGTGAGGCACCTCACCACTTCTTGGAGTTCTAGTGGGCAAAATCACACAAATAGTTGAACAGAGATTCAAACTAAATTATGTAAAATTCTGTGAGTGGTTTAATTCGAATCTGATACCAAGACGACCAATTAATATTTTTAGCTATCCCCTATGGGAGAACCTACTAAAAATATTAAGTCTGAGGAAAATGTGTTTCACACTCCCTATTCCATTTCCCCATGATCGAGACACTCAAAATGGGAAAACTTTGCAAAAATGAAAATGAATTGGTTAAATGGCAACATAATGGTGGATATTCTAAAGATAATAAGTGGGTAAAAGGAGCCAAGATTTATCACATCTCAGTCCTTCGCTCATTCAACAATGGTCTTGGAATTCACAGAAGTCTCTCATTCAAATTTCAAGTAAATTCTCACACTTCCCTGTGCAATGAACAAAAAATGCCAATATTGATCTCAGAAGATTTTAGTTCATTTCACATATAGTGCATGATAAGAATGTGGATGGAATTATTTTGGTCCCATCTCCTTTCCTCACTCTAGACCCAGGAGTATTTTTGTCACATGTTTCACTCATCATCTGTGTTTCCACAGTGGTAAAATCAAGATCATGACCAAGCAAACAAGGTGCATTAAATTTCTCCCATGTGAAGGATTGGTCACGAAGTTATGATAGTGTTTAAATGATTAGGAGTTACCCAATAAGGGAAATCATCTTTCAATATTCTTGGTGGACTTATTTTCAAGTGTCCATCATCCCTCTTCTCAGTGTATCCAAGAATTGTGTGGAAGTGCATCATTTGAAAGAGTTTTCAAAAGGGGAAAAGAGTTCAAAGGTCCAGAGTTCATCTTTACATTAGATCATGTAACCGGTTCATCAATAGATATGGTATTCATCGAAGGCAGAGGAATCTTCATTCATGCTTAGAGCTTCTTATCTCCTTCCTCTCTTTCTCCCTCTTCCTTCTCTCCTTTCTAATTCTTCGTTGAGCATATTGATTTTATTTTGTCCTATTCACTTAAGTGACATAAATTATAAATTGTAAAAGTATTTTCTAAAAATTATAAAAGAAATACTTAATTCATCCCTTCTAAGGGAAAATTAAAATTCACAAGTGGAATAGGAACATGAAGAGTTATGTGGGGAAACTAGAGGTCAATTTACATTGCTATCAATTGAAATGGATTCTCCATTTCAAGGGATCATGAAAGTTAATATTTTTCGTGGCAATTGTGAATTTTTGTAGATTTATTGAAGCTTTGTACTCGTTACTACATAATAAATAAAAGAGACTTTTATTCCATTTCCCTTTCTCATGTTTCATCCCTTCTCTTTCTTTGTAACTTTGTGAAGTATAGTGTTCTTGAACAACCAAGAAGGAACTTGATGTCCTTGATTAATGCATATGTAGAAACCTAAATTCCACTTTTGTAATCTTATTGCTAAACACACACAAATCACTCTCATTCTTACCATTTCTGTTATAATTAGTTATTTCCACTAATTAACTAATGTTTCTCACCATTCTTGGTCAATTAAAAGTGTTTTGTTGATTACCTATCCTCTTTCGCATGCAAGATGCCACTTTACGATAAATCGTAAGTCAAAATCCTCTTCCAAACAAAAAATAGTGATTATTAGCTAATTAAGACTATTTTACCCTTGTTTTGGTCAATATACCCTCTTATTGGCTCAAAGCCCTCTTTCAACCACTCAAAATCACCCCACTTCCCTCCACAACATCTCAACCAGCTTCAAAATCTTATCCTAGCCTCCTAATTGACCCTAAGTGGTTTATTAAGGATCCTCACATCTTAATCAATTGTTAATTCACTAATTGTGATTAGCAAATCCTTAATCATTATTAAAAATCCTTAATCTAATTTTTGATTTTAGTCCCACATGCACCAAGATGCAAGTTTTCCCCAAATAGAAAACTATAAAAAGGACTCACCACATACCTTTAAACTTTACACCATGCTTTGAATTGCATATCATATAAGAAATATGATTGATAGCCAAGTTCAAACCTTGCCGTAAGTATTCAAAGGGGTTAGAAGATGGGTATCCAATATGATCTTGTAGTCATTGTTGGAGAGATCATCTCACCTTTGTTGGAGTAACAACAACTCCCAATTTGATTGCTCTTAGATCTATTTAGGTCTATGTTAGTTAATTGAACATACTAGTAGGCATGATTTAACTAGGTTTTGAATTATATACACGTTAGTTAGCATTCCATTAAGATTTTATCTTTGATGTAACTATTTTTAGATTCAATAAGAATTATCTCAATTATACCATGTGGTGTTAGTCTTTGTTTAGATTTACTTGGAACCTTTTATTAGTCTTCATTTGGTGCGCCCGGTGGAACCTTTACCCTATTGCATTCATTTTTAAAGCTTTTTAATTAGTTTCAAATTTTTTAATTTTAATATTTCTGGATTAATTTCAAATTTTATAGATTAGTTTCAAGTTTTCTAGTTTAGTTTCAAGTTTTCTAGTGTAGTTTCAAGATTTCTAGATTACTTTCAAGCTTTTTAGATTAGTTTCTCAAGCTTTTAGATTAATTTCAAAGTTATTAGAGTAATTTTCAAAGTTTTGTAAATCAATTTTCATTTTGATTGTTGTTTAAAACTATATTAGTAGTAGATGTTGCATTTTCATGTTCTTTGCAGGATATAAGGAGGTGAAGTGTTGTCAAAATTTCCTCAAAATGCCAAAGATTTGATCTATTTCAAAATTTCCTTGTCAAAATCTGTATTTTGACCACCTACAAGAAGGTCCACACCTACGCTCAAAAGGTTGCGCTCACGCTCTAAAGGATGCACATGTGATCTACTAGACGCGATTATGTTTCAAAGTGTGTACCCATGCCTGATTGGTTGTGCCTGTGCATTACTAGATTTTTGACCTTTGTGGGTGACTTGTGCCTGTGCTTCAAAGTGTGCACCCATACCTCTCTAGTGGCACCTGTGTCATATTGACTATTGTGTAAATATGATAGAGGAATACCTTTACATAGATGTATGCACTTGTGCTTCAAGGTCTGCACCCATGCTCTATAGTATGTGCTAGTGCATAAAGAGGTGTGCTGGCGCACTCATGTAAAGTTGGCTCAAAGTTCAAAATTTGAACTTCTGGTTTTTAGTGTTTCTATCATTTTCCAAAGGTTTTTAGTTATTGTTGTTATCGATTTTTTGATTTAGAGTAATATTTATAACAAAATTACCATAGGTTTTAATAGGTGATTTTTGTTAAATTTGACATAAGGTTTGATGATTGATTTTATTTGATCATGCTTTGTATGAGTTTTGGAATAGGTTTGTGTATGCTCTTCTCTTGTACTTTGTGTGATCTTAAGAATAAAAAGCACATCTAAACCACTTTCTGATATTTTAGATTAAGTAGGAAAAATGATCATTCATTGTTATGCTTAAGGTTCGAATAAACTTTCATTTTGGCATGTACATGATCTTTTAGTTTAAGAGCTTTTTCACTTGATAAATAACCAAGGCTGAAATTTGTGTCATGCTCTTCCCTTGCACCTAGTGTGATCCTGGGAACCAAAAGAAATTGTATTCTTTCATTAATAAGCACTTGGATTAATTTAGAATAAAGCTTGATTTGAAATTTTTTATGGTAGTTAATTGACTTATATTTTCATCTAGTTGGGTTACTTTTTGTGTATTCTCTACTCTTAAGCACCTAGTGTGATCTTGAGAATCAAAAGCAACACTTAATCCTATTTATATGATATTGTAGATATTTTTGAACTACTGACCATTTGTGTGAAGGAAATAACACTAGTAAAAGAAATAGTAACTCTCTTCAAACAAAATTCTAACATACATGTGTGATGTAGGTTACCAAACGGTGGTCTAAACCAAATTTCTTAATCCAAAAGATAAGAAAATAAAGCACTTTGCAAAACATTGTATGTTGGCAGGTTTAGTTAAAAGCTAAGGCTTGTCTACTTAACTACGAGAAACTTCCTTTGGCAATAAGCCTTAATATAACAAGAGGAATGCTCCTAAGAACCCAAAAGTAGTTCATGCAAGAGGGAAAATTGTGAATGAAATGGGAAAGTGCTCCAACTACCCAATTGATTATTATGCCTTGGTGAGATTAGAGTCAAAGTTATATCCATTACGACCCCAGTGAAAGTAGAATTGAATGCATTTTTATGCTCACTGTACTAAAGGGTCTAAAGTAAATATGAGATACTCTAAGATTATTCAGTGTAAATTTCTTGGTAAATGAACTCACAAAGATATCTTGTGACACATAAAGAGAATCCCTAGGAAATCTTGCCAGCTTGGAGCTAATTTTGTCTTAGCTATTATACTTGAGAGTTCTCACAAAGAGACAATTTTTTAGATTCAAACTCTTTTTTCTCAAACAAGGGAAAGAATCTCTTAAATTTGAAACCATGTGGCATTTCATCATGAAATATATTTAGTGTTACTTTGTCCTAGTTTTTTCACTTGTCTTAAGACAAGGTGAAACTATGCCAAAGTTACACCAAGTATTTTTCATCACCACTTGGTCTAACTCCTTTGTTTTATTTTTTCTCATTTTGAGACAAAATAATAACAAACAGATATGGATACCTACTAGAAATAATCATGTCCACCACTTTTGTAGTCTACTTGCATGAGTAGGTTGCAATGCCAAAATACAAGTGTTGAAAGTGTGAATGTTACGTCATCAAGTTCTAGTAGCCCCTATTATCTCATGACCCATATTGAGACTTATTATCGCTGTAGTTAGGTTGTCTTATCACTTACTTCTTTTGATTTGTTACCCTACCCACATTATAGCCATGAAATTGTGATATTTACATCTTGTTTCCATTGTGAAACTTGGCCTAAATCTCTACATTGTATTATTACACTGCTCTCACGCATAATGATTATTTGATATACTTAGACGTAGTTTTTACATCCTATCCTTGTCTTGATTTTTTTGAGTGTTAAGGTTACTTTGTTAGCATCGCTATAACACCATTTTGATACTAAAATGTTACTTTTTCTCAAATCTTGATTAGTGTGTCTGAATAGCATTGTTACATTGGTCACATTTATATCGTCCATTTTACAAGACTTAGATTTTGTTAGTGTTTAGAAACTAGTTTCTAGTATACCTTGTTAGAGGATCACGTCAATAATTTCTTAGCATTTAGGTATTGTTTATTTAAAACTTGGCCTAGCTGGTGATATTGTGCTGTCACTATTTGTTTCAAACCTATCTCGAAAAATCATACGGAGTAAATTTTTGTTGTGACTAGATTTGACTATTATACATCATTTTATTATTCTAGAAGTCTTGTGTCATATAGTACCTTTCTAGAGTAGACCATTACTTATTCATTAGCATCCTTAGGTTCATATTGACCTATTGTATTTGTGGCTATTGTATAGTCACCATTTTTTGTGACTACTTAATGCCATTAAGCTGCGAAAAATTTTCCTCGGTTCATTTTTAGTAACCTTAGTGGAAACCTTTCACATTGTACCTCCTATTTCAAGTATGCCTACTACAAGAATGGGGCCAAGAAAGTTATAAGTTGTCTCTTTGGAGGTGACAAATCCATATCATCTGTCCTAAAGTAGTTAGAGGTCATAAAGATGGTTTGGTACCTAGAAAAAATACCCTACGGGGATGACACACCTAAGCCATCATGGTTTAGGGATAATGAATTTTGCAGATTTCACTATGTAAAGGGTCACAAAACTGACAAGCGTTTAAAATTAAAACACTACATTTAAGATCTAATTGACAGTGGCGATATAGAAGTAGAATCCACCACCACTGGCAAGTCTAAAAAAAACCATGGGGATCTTCAAAGAACCTTTCCCCAAGCACGAAGGAAAGAAAATCAAGATCAGGGACAATCACCTCAAAATAAGAGTACCAACTATATATCAAATCCAGACCATTTTGATTCCTTAACAGGTTGTGTTGATTCTCCTATTGAACATATCAACAAGATCAAAATCATAATAAGAGAGTGCTAAGTGGAAATGTGATGGGTTCACCTTGTTATCTCATAACCCACCCCCTCCTCCACAAGAGAGTCATTATGATGTGTTCAATCAATTAGAGAATACCACAACAAATATTTCAATATTAGACTTGAATATTTCTAATGTAAATAAGAAAATCCTTTGTAAAACCTTACAAGGATCAAGAGTATCTATTAATATTGACCCAATGCAATTACAGGCCATGGTAGAACAAATCTCTCCCTTAGAACACATAACCTTTAGTCTAATGAAATTATTAGTAGAAAATCCCTCCCATAACCTGTCCTTACACATTGAAGTAATAATCAAGCATAAGAAGGTCGAGAGAGTGCTTGTGGATGGTGGATTGGGTCTAAATATTTGTACTCTTAAATTTATTTGAAAACTAAGGTGCACAGAAGCTAACTTGGAGAAAAATGTCATCACCATAAAGGCATATGACAATGAAGAATGAAAATGATCTAGAAAGATCACTTTCTCATTGGAATTTGGTCCCATAAAACATGATACGAAGTTACATGTCTTAGAATTGGAGCTCCCCTACAACATATTTCTCATTCACCCATGGATTCATACCATGAAAGCCATGTCATCATCATATAATAAATTTTTGAAGTTGAAACATGAAGGAAAAAAACTCACTATATAAGGGGATCCCCAAACATTTTTTCATTTTAGAGCATTGTCGGGATATTTTCCCACTAGCTACGAGTGTCCTTCTATGAAGATTATTTTTCATGTTCAATTGACGGCCCTCACTTCACGATTGGATCTAGATACATTGTCTACTAATGAAAATGGTGCGTACACCTCATAAACTCCTTTTACTACATAGGAGATGAAGGTTAGACAAAGTGATTGTGGAGATTATGATTTGTAGCAAGCCCTTATAGTTTAAAAAAAATTTCTATCATCCCAAGCACATAGTAGACCATGCTACAAATTCCAAATATCAAGGGAGACCTACCCTTTCAAAAAAAATCACTTCATGTGGCTTACTAGAAGATGAAAGGATACTCAACCATTTTTTTTCCATCCTTGAAGATGATGAAATGGATTTATGTTACCAGTCACCTAGGTATGTTATTCCTAACCGAATAATGCTTACTATGAGGTATAAAGGACGTAATTTTGGCCATCAAGAATAAGGTTAATTGGAATCTCTTCCAAAACCTCATCGTATAATGGGTAAGTCCAGTATTGGCATCCATTTGTATGAGTTTCACCCTTAGATGATGATTATTCCTCTTCTGAACGTGAGGATAGTTTGTTTGAAAATGAAAGTGAAACAGATTCCCAGTGTAGCCTTTACAAAGACCAAACCACCACGAACCTAATATCTAACATGATTATCCTTACCATAACCCCTATTAAACCCCTTACCATTCCAAATCTAGACCTCATTTACCCATCACTTGTGAATTGGTACCAACATTCACATGTACTCATTGACATCTTTTAGAATTATGGGAATATTGGTGTGTTCCTTAGTATTAGAGAAAACATTCTAAGAAATGACCACAAGAAAGGATTTTATATTCATCTCAACACATGTGCATAATTTAGAGAGGAGGTAGAGTCATGTGGTCACTTAATTAAGAAAATAAGAAAGGGAAAATTTCCTAAAAAAAATCCTTGCGAAAAGAAAAATTCCAAGTCCTATAATGAAAACCTCTTTGAGGTGCTTATGGAAAAACAAGCAGAATAACCTATGGACATGATAGTGTACCCATATAAAGATGAGAATCTCCTTGAACCACCTTTGGTAGAAGAGGATCTCAATCTCCTTCCCAATCCTATATGCATGGAAGACGAATTCAAGTTACTATTGGAGGAGAAAATAGATGTTAACATTGGCATGAAGGAGTTTCCTAGAATGGTTAAGTTAGGAGCTTCACTCTCAGCTAAAGAACTAAAAAATTTTACGGGACTTTTGAGAAAATTTACAGATATCTTTGTTTTTCTTACATAGACATTCCTGGACTTGATCCTACATTAGTGGTGCACATTATTTTTGTTCACCCAGATGCCAAGCCCATAAAAAAAATCTCCAGAATATGCATCCTCACGTCGCCTTTTTAGTTAAGGTAGAGCTAGGAAGGTTATTAGATGTAGGCTTCATCAGGCCTATCAACTACTCAAAGTGGATTTCTAATTTGGTCCCAGTTCAAAAAATTCCAGTTGGTATTAGAGTGTCTACCAATTTATGAGATATTAATAAAGCTTGTCCTAAGGACAACTTTCCTCTTCCCAACATCGATATGATTTTTGATTCGACAAAATGTTATGAGATGCTATCACTCATGGATGAATTCTAAGGTTATAACCAAATAAAGATCATTGAGCAAGACCAACACAAGACAAATTTTACTAACCCCTAAGGGACATTCTATTATCAAGTCATGCTCTTCAGCCTCAAGAATGCAAGTGCTACCTATCAATGGGCAATGACGGTTAAATTTCATGATATGATTAGTGACATCATGGAAGATTATGCAGATGACATATTGGCAAAGTCCAGGACTCAACAAGAGCACCTAAAGATTATGTGACATATTTTTTAGCATCTAAGGGAATAAAAGGTCTCATTAAACCCAAATAAGTTTGTCTTCGGCATGTTATCTAGAAAATTAATAGGATTCATTGTTTCAAGGAGAGAGATAAAATTAGATCAGGAAAAGGTTTCTGCTATAATGGAAATGCCTCCTCCTACCAATATCAGACAATTACAGATCTTGCAAGAAAATATCCAAGCCACCATAAGGTTTATCTCTTAGTTTGCAGACAAGTGTCATACATATACACATATTCTTAAGAAAGATGTTAGTTTCCACTAGGGACCTAAGCAACAACATGCATTCTCTTTTCTCAAAATCCATTTAGCTAAACCTCCTGTTCTAATGCCACCCACAATAGGTTTTCAAGCTTTGTTACTCTACATCTCTGTCACACACTTTGATGAATTGGAACACAGTTGGCCCCATATGATAAAGCAGAAGAGAGAAATTTTTTGTTGTACTAATTCAAGTAGGACATTGATATCGTATGAGCTCAACTATCCATAGATCGAGACAAAGGCTTTCCTATCCATAGTTTTTACCTTCCAAAAACTACACCACTATCTTCTAAACAATAAGGTCAAGCTTATTTCAAAGATAGATCCATTAAAATACTTTTTTTCAAAACCCGCACTCGATAAGGAAAGATGGCTCAACAAGTTCAACGAGTTAAATTGAGTAAGTACATCAAAATTTAGTGAAAGGACAGGTTTTAGAAGATCATCTAATAGAATCTCCACTACCAGGTACCAAATCTTTGAGTCTAGAACTACCAGATGCATCCATAATGTACCTTGAGGAATCAATCATATGGAAACTATACTTTGATGTCTCCTTTACCTTTCATGGTTCATGTGTCAGAGTTTTGTTGATCACTCCTGATGGGAGACTTGATTCCCTAAGCCTCCCGACTTGGGTTCCCATGTACAAATAATATAGCAGAGTATGAGGCTCTCATCGCAGGGATGCAGGTATTGCAAGGAATTTTTATTGTTTGTGGCCTTCATTAGTAAGATTATAGTAACTAATAGTAGATTAAATGTTACTTCTATCTTGGTAGAGATATTGTTTGATGAATTGGGTATATAGTTGTGAACTAAAGTACTGCTTATAACAAATTGAGTGTCTGAGTTTGGACAAACTGAAAGGATAAATAGAATTTTAGAAGATTGCTTAGAATGTATACATATGAAAAACTAGGAAATTAGGAAGTCTATTTGCTATTTATATGTAAATGTATCTGAATGTACAATGATTCAGAGTTTATCATTTGGTACAACCAAAATTGCAGCCTTTTGAGAGTTGTTATATGTCTATGCAAATTTGTATTGACTCCTATTTCATTTGTCAAATCATTCGAAGGTATATCTTGGAGTATAAAAATGATTGATCTGTAAAAGAAATTGAAGAAATCCTACGTATTTAAAGTCGTCCACCAGAGATCTCACGTTGGAAGAAATGCAGAACATGTTTTTCAATAATAATCATACAAGTCAATTTCATTGGTGATTTAATGCTCATTATACAACAGGTCACAAATTAATATAAAGTAAAAGATGAGAAACTTATTCCATACAAGATAATGGTTGATTCTTTGAAGGAGTACTTTGAGCATATTACATTTTAAAAATTCCCAAGAGCCCAGAATAGAGCAGCGGATAATATGGCTACAGTAGGATCGATATTAAGTATTCCAAATGTAAACAATGATATGTCATTTTTCATGGATCACTTAAAAACTTTAGCATATGACATGCCACAGTCTTCTTTGGTGAGTGAAGTTGTTCGTCCCCTTTGCCCGTGGTACTATGAAATATTTAATTACCTCCATGATCGAACCTTTCCCACAAAAATTTCTCGTACCTAAAAATGAACCCTCATCTAGCGTATAGCCCACTTCAGCCTACTTGGGGGAATTCTCTTCCATCGAGGCTATACCAGGAATCTTTTGTGCTATTTAAATTTAGATGAATCCATACAAGCAATCAACAAGGTGCATGAAGGCATTTGGGGAGTTGATACTAATGGGATCATCCTTGTAAAGAAAATACTCAGGGTAGGATACTATTGGCCTACCATGGAGCATGACTATTATAACCCATGTTTAGAAATGTGTGGATTTTTAGAAGTATGAAAATTTGATACATCCATCAGTGCAATAATTGTAGCCAATCATGACAACTTTTCCATTCTCAAAGTGGGGTATCGATCTTATAGGAAAACTTAAACATGTCTCCTCGGATGGCCACAATTTCATTACAACTTATAGTGAATACTTCACAAAATGTGTAGAGGTTATTCCTCTTACCTATATTGAAGGTCCCCAGATCTATAAATATATAATGAACCATATCATTTAATGCTATGGTATCCCCTATACTATTATCACTGATATTGGTAAGCCATTTAAAAATAAAACTGTGAAAGCACTTTACAAGCATTTTCAAATCTCCCTTAAGGTAATGGGTAAGCTGAAGCTTTTAATAAAACCCTCATTCATATTATGGAGAAGATAGTGAATATAACAGGTCATAACTGACATATACAAATTCACCCAACACTCTAGGATTTCAAAAAATCTATCTGCACTGCTACATCTATCAGTCCATACTCCTTAGTTTTCATAACATAATCTTTACTACCTATAGAGATCAAGATCCCTTCTTTGTGTATCTAGCAAAGGGATTACCTGAATGAAGAGGAGGAATACAAATTAGTTCAAATATCAGAGTTGGGGCTATTAGACAAGAAAATACTTCACAATGTTAATCACCTTAAAGTATATCAGGATTGAGTGCGGTGAAGATACAATAAAAGATTAATACCTCGTAAATTTAAGAGACTTGGTGTTATTAGAGAATCAAAATAATACCAATAAAGATTGAGAAAAGAAATGGAAATTTGAGATCAATTGGCTAGGACCATATGTTGTGGTTGCCAAGTTTAGTTCAGGTGCCTATAAGCTTTCCTATTCAAATGGTTAAGAGATTTAAGAATCCATAAACACAATGCATCTTAAAGTTTTATATGCTTAAGTGTGGGGTATCTAAAATATGAGAAAAGTAAAAATTTATAAAAAAAGAAAAGAGAGAAATAAACAAGTCCTTTGGTGAAAACTGGTTTCCGGCGCCATTGGAGGGTCTGTTTTTCACAAGTATTTCAAGTTTAGGAGTGTAATAATTTTGTCTTAAGCTGTTCTTTGTCTTTTTTTGAGTCCCTTGTGAGCATGTCCCTCTTTTCCCTGACCCAGCTGATCCTACTTTTGAATGCAGGGAGTTTAAATTTGAATATTCCTAGCTCACGTTGGGGGAAACTTTGCATCATCACCTTGTTGCACATAACGTGTGACATTTGACCCTTGTACATCCCATCTAATGCTTGGGGCATCCATGTTTCTTTGTTTCCTTACACGTTTGCTTTGGAAAACTTCTTAGAAAACATAAAAAACATTCATATAATTTTTTGAAAATACCAAAACATACATATATGTTAGCTGAGAAAATAATAAACATTCAAATACGTTTCATAGAAAACTCCAAAACAATATAAAATTGTCTCGAGATAATACCCAAAAACAACAAAAATAGTCCAAAAGTTGTCCCAAAAAAAAAAATTAGTAGTTTTCTTACTTTTAGTTATTGGTTTGTATGGTCTTAGTTGCATTGTTTGTTCATATTGTGTGCTTTAATTGGATCCATTTTCTTACTTAGATTAAGTGTTACTTTAATCTATGGTGTATTGCATTGAGTTCATTTTATCTTACATACTTGTAGATAATTGTGTTGCTTTGATTATATTTGTTTAACTTATGTTTGTTATTTTACATGTACATTTTTTTATCATTACATCATCACATCAAATAAAAAATCACATAAATACATCATATATCAATAAAATCCAAGTTTACATCACAAATTTATGCTAAAAGCTAATCATCAATACCGTATCATAAATGGGTCAAGAGGGGTTACGCATGATCAACATCTATACCGGCCACACCAATATCAAAAATAAAAAACATGTTTTACTTAAAGTATCTCATCAACATTTAATATGACATCAACTAAGGTTATCTCATAAATCTAAAAACATGTGATACAAACATAAACATGCAAATTAAAACATTATATCTCATAAACAAAATTGGTAATGCATCAATCATCACACATCATCATAAATATAAATGTCTATGTGTTGGTCTGAAAATCTGTCGCTTGGGCAGATCTATGGATAAACGAGCCAACAGTGTGCAGGGCATAGCCCCTCTTTGAGTCAGCAAAGTGAAACTGGTTTATTGCTATTCTACTAGCAGGAATCTGTGCAAGTCTCACAAATTCTACCTTCAGGGGTTTGGGATCTCATCCCAGTAGGGGTGTTTCCGACTGTGAAAAGAAAGGAAAGGAAGAGGGGATGAAGAAAGAGCAGGTCCGAAGGGAGAAAAGAAATGAATTCCAAAGCAGAAAGGTCAGAAGGTTTATGTTTTGGGATTGGTAGTAAACAGAGCCAAACCTACTTGCATAAATGAGCAAAGCAATACTGATGATGAATAAATGACAATAAAATAGAAGCAGATTTAACAGAATAAACACATAGATCTGACATAAGAAAGATCTAATGCACATAACACATGTATTCAGCACAAAGTCTAAATATTGTATTAATATTTTCCTTCTGTTACAAAAAGCTCAAAGTCTTTTCTCCTTACTCCTATTTTTCATCTGAAAGATATTCACCCACGCCCAATACAACAAGTATTGGGGTATTTATAGAAGAAGGAGAGAGAAGAAGGCAAAAAGGAGCCAACCACTTATTTACAAAGATATTTACAAAATATCTAAAAGTCATGTTGACTTTTGACAACTTGATGGATGACATCATCCCATGATGCAACATGGATGATGTCATCATTTGTGTCAACATACTCCAGATATTCCCAAAAAGAAAGTCGAAGAAGAGAGAGAGAGAGAGAAGAAGAAGAAGAAGGAGAAGCTACTCGTCGTCATCATCCTGCGGCCGAAAGGGAGTGGACTGCTTTTGTTGTTGCTCAGGTGACGAGATATGGAATTAGGAGCGGTATTCCATAAACTTGTTGATCATGGGCCCTAGTTGATCCTGGGAAGGATCCTTGTGCCGCTCACTAATCGCCTCACAAGTCTCCCACTCATCTATGAGTTTCTCAGGGAGTTTGGAATAGTATTTTTCCACTTCAATGAGTAACCCAATGAAGTCCCGACAGGCCAGCAGGTTGTTGATAGACTCTGTGTCAAAAGTGACCTCTGGCCCCATCCCCTGAGAAACGATCTCCTTGAAGATCTGGATGGTTTCATTAGCTTTTCTTAAAGTGAAGGAAGGAGTAAGCAACCCTGGCGACATGTTGAGAACGATCCGTTCCATTTGGTGCATCGCGTCCAGGGCTTCTTCCTTCACCTTGTCGATCTTTTCTAGGACAAATTCCAGCTGATCCACCCGGTAATCCAGAGTGGACATGATTTTGTTGAGGGCCCTGGGATGGCCGAAGACACCGAACTTGACCAGATCTTCGACTGAACAGTCGAACATTTGTTGAAAGGTCTCGTGCTGCAGTCTAGCATGTTCCAGCTCTTCTGATATGGGTCCCGCTAACGCTTGGAGCTCTTTATTTGCCTTGTTGATGTTCAAATACAAGTCAGAGAGCTTGGCGATTACTTTTTCACTGTCTTTGAGGATCTGGCTCCTCCAAGCAGAAACGGCCATACCCTGCTCGCCGATCTTTGCATATTCATTAATTTTCTCCTGGCTCAGAAGCTCAGAAGTCTCGGCGGCAGTTGTGGGAGGCGCACTGCCCATTTTCTGTAAGGCTTGGAGCAGATATTTATTTTGCTCTTTCAGTTGCCTTTTCTCCTCTTTTGTTTCCTGAAGCTTCTTGCAGAGGGCGTCAATTGCAGAAAGGGCCTCCCCCTGAAGACTTTCAGAAGACGTCCCCATTGTGACTTGGGTCACAGTATAATCTATCGAAGACAGATCCTTTTTCTCCTTGAGAGGATTGGGGTACGCGATCTCCATTACCCTCTCTCCCGAAGCACTTTGAGAGAAGCGTGTGACGGGCTTCTGCTTCTTTGCCCCCTTAGATGGGATTACAGAAAAGTCCATCGGAGCGATGGGAACTTTCCTTTTTTGCTGACTTAACTGCTGGGAGATCCAGGCTGGACTTATGGGAGAAGGGCCGGAAACAGAGAAGGGGGCAGCTACAGTAGAAGAAGGGAAAAACGTGGAGACACGTGGCGGCGGCATGGAGAGAACAGCTGAAGAAGTGCCCACGGGAGGAAGGGATACTGCAGCTGAGGAAGACATAGGAAGGGAAGGGAGCTCAGAGATGAGGGAAGAAATGGAGGGGGAAAGATCTACGAGGGAAGAGAAGATGGACGAAGAAGCGGGAGGAATAGTAGAAGAAGGGGGAGAGGACACGACCAAAGGGATGGTCGCTTGAGTCACTCGAGGAGGGGAAGGAAGAGAAGAAGAAGGGACAGAAGGGACCTCGGTTGTTGTAGCAATGCCGACATCCTGAGTGGATGGGCCTATTGGAATATCCTCTTCTACTTCTTTCTCTGGCGTAACCAGAGTTATGACCTGTTCGGGTGCCGCGGAAGGAGGACTCTCAGGAGCTTCTTTTTGAGTGGTGCTGGATTCACCCTCTATGCCTTTGCCCTTGCCTTTAGGCTGTTGTTTAGATCGAGGAGGTGCGTTACCCAATGGGGAGGTTGTGAAATCAACCCCGAGGTAGATTAATCCGTTCATCCGGCACCAATGCTCTGTTCTGCGCAGAGTCTCCTTGACCCTCTCCTCAATCGTCTGAGGTGCCTTAGTTCTATCAATGGCTGGAAAAGGCCAATTGTCCCCATCTGTGTTAGTATATACTTGGTCTATTTCATCCTCCATAGTTTGGAAGCCTTTGGGGACAATTGCTACCCCGTATTGGATGATTTCTACCAAGGCTAAGCGAGAATGGTCCTTTCTCCTGAGCTCAACCTCATGAATGACGTCGATGTAGATGTCTTCGATCTGAGGGATGTGGATTGGATCTAGCTTAGCCCTTGGCAGACAACTTCTTGGATCGAAGGTAGGCCTAGCCGGGAAATCATGTTTCAAATTAAGCAGCTCCAGCTCTGCGAACATGTCCTTTGCCTTGTGATGGGTAAGGCATGTATATCTGCCCACTGTGAGGGGGAAAGGATTTCCACCCTTCTTTCTTTTGAGGAACTTCTCATGATAGGTGATCAGCTGCCTTGACAGCTCTAGCAGAATCAGCTTGGGTCCAGCATACCTCGGCAGTCTAGTTGGCTCCCCAAGAAGTTGGCTGCCCTCAGATAGGTGAACGTGGGAAATTGGGTGAATAGGGCCCCCCATTTCTCAGTGGCCGCCACTATGCTCTTGGTCGTGTGACCGTAAGTCATATTTGGCCTTAACAGGCAGATGATGTGGTAGAAAAACACATCGTTGATCTTTGTGAATTGAGGGATGCTATTTTCTAGCCTCAACTCTGGGTAGTATTCATATATTTTGACCTGAGGCCAAACCCCACTCCGCATCAGGCCTAGGTAGTCTCTTTCTGATGCTGCAGTGTAAACAACATAGGAATTCATGTAGAATCTCCCTGTTGTATTGAATTGTTGAAGCTGTTCGGAGATTGTGCTACTTATAATCTCTGCCCATTCAAAGCACTGATCGGGCATATTCTTATTCATGGTCTCTAAGTACCGCAGCATCCATTTATGGAAAAAGTGGGCGTCAGGAAGCCCAAAGACCCTGCTCAGGAATGTGATGGTATCACTGAGCTCCTCCGAAAAATCACTGCGGTGAATGATTTATGGCCATCGGGTCACTACCTTTTTGTTTTTCAAATAGACCTCGTTCATCAGCTGCATGCACTGATCTTCGTTGTCGTCCCAGGCCTTAATGCAATCCTCTCGGCTGACAGCCACAAAGTGCCGATGATGAGGAATGCCGAGTATTATTTCAAAGTGGCGGGTAGTGAGGTTAATTATGACCTCGCCCTTGTCATTTACGACACACCTTGTGTCCTTGTTGTAGCACCGAGCAACCACCATCATGAATTCATTGTTGACGACGCTGACTGGGATTCCTCCAGCGAAGTGTAGGGCACTGCCCATCAGTTTTTCCATCCATGGACTTCTTGTTACCTTCTGAGTTCTGACCCAGAATTCCTCCATATCAATGTGACCCAACTCTGAGTCTCTGATGTCCAGGTCGCATTCGGCCTGGGAGTCAGGCATCCTGACCCTCTGATATTTATATTTCATCTCTTCTTCTGTAAGTTTGGCCTTGCCTTTGGATTTGGTAGGTCTCTTGCTTGATGTAGACATATGTTCTTCCGAGCTTAGTTGCTGATCTGCACAAAGAAGAAGTGAGACCCAATGCAAAAATATTGTATTAGCCATTTGATTTTCCATTGAAGTGTTGACAGAAGAAAGAGTTAGTGATTTTGAGGCTCAGGGCGCAGGGTGCATGAAAGCTGCAGCTTACAGGGCTAAATAGGTAAGGCGCACAGAAAAAGGTGTTGCAAGGGTTAAATCAGTGCCAAAGGCGCATGGTGCATAGATACTGCAGGGTACATTTTGCAGAGGGCGCATGGAGATTTGGTGTTACATAGGGACAGGATGCGCCAAAGGTGCATGTATTTTTCATGTTGCGTGGAAAATTGGTGCACCAAAGGTGCATGTATATTTTGTGTAACATGAACTTTTCATGCACCAAAGGTAACCTGGCACGGCACACAGAGGGTCTACACAACATGATGTTGCTGTAATGAGGAATGCGCCTGCGCCTATATAGCTTTGTACTTAGCGCGTATGAAAGGGGTGTTACATGGATGCTGGGTGTCGCCAAAGGGCACACAAATCTTTTGTGTTGCATCCAAATTTGATGCGCTTAAGGGGGAACATGGGAAGCGGTTGTAGCATACGAGAGAAATGCACCATGAGGGCACATCCTTTTATGATGTAACAGAGGTGACAGATGCGCCAAAGGCGCAACTGTTTTTCATGTTGCATAGCAAGTTTATGCGCCACAGGTGAAAACAGTTTTTAGGTCTGTTCTTTCTCTCAAAGGGGTTTCAACATATGGTTTTAGCTTTCTCAAGGTTCATATGAAGGAGTGCAATACCAAGAAGGATTTTCAAGCCATTACCATTTTTGAGGACAAAGCTTCCTCTACCAGCAGATCTGGAAAGAGGAGGGAAAAAAAGTGGGAAGACAGCAAGGTTGGGGGGGGAAAAACAAGTTCATAATCTATCCTTTCAACCTATACTGATCCAACCTAGCAACCAAGATCCACAAAAACAAAAAGCACGAAAGACAGAAGGCCACATACCCAGATATAAAATGATGAAAAAGTGCGAGAATGAGTCCACAACGTGATCGAAAGCGACAGAGCAGATACTGATAGGTTCAGAGAAAATATCATGTGCTTTACATTGGTGATAGTGACACACAGACGCGCCTATATATAGGCGGGAAGGCAATAAATGCGCCACCAACTTTTTAAGTGGCACACAAAAAGCATTGTTGACATCGGAAAGTATGCGCCTTTGGCGCACCAAAGCATCTGACAACACAGAGTTATATGCACCTTTGGCACACTGAAAGTGGTGTTGACATAAGAAAATGTGCACCCGAGGTGCACCGAAAAGAGGCGCAACAAATGTTCTGTCGACAGGAAGGCGCATGCGCCTTGGCGCACGCAGGGAAGACTCAACATATCAAGGCGCACCAAAAGGTCTATTGACACAAAGAACCATGCGCCAAAGGATTTAAAGGGGGCGCACCAAAAGGAGATGCAACAGAGTAATTCCATGCGCCCAGCCAAAAGACCAAAAAAGACTAAGTTCGGAAAACCAGATTTCCCGGAAAAGGGATTTTGCAATGTTCCGAACGCAAGGGATCCCTGACGAGGGATCGGAACAAAATTTTTGGTATGGTTATCAGTAAAATTTCCCTTGTCAATTTTACGGGATAACACTATGTACAAAATAGTACGTCTCAAAAGTACATCTGATATAATGAGCCATCATGGGCGTCTATACAAAAATGTGCCTTCATCATGAGGCATAGTAAAAAACAATACATAAAGTACATCTCTACAAAAATGTTCCTTCATCAAGAGGCATGATAAAAAATAATACATATACATCCATACAAAATTATGCCTTCATATCGAGGTGATACACTAAACATATGCATCTAATATATCAATAAGAGACTCTCACCCTCTCTAGGAATACCTGGCCTAGGGCCCTGAGGAATAAGTTTATGATTTGATGGTCCTACAGAGGCCCATATGATCTACTTCACTATAGGTTTCTAAACTTATCTAGATGATCCTGAGGTCCTTTGGGATCTAGATCTAGGCCTGCTAATGTCTAACTAATCAAAAGAGGTAGCCCTCTTTCCCTATGGGACAACCTAGTGGTAGAATTCCTTGTAGTAGGAGGCCTCGCCACTAGCTCTCATCGTATCTACTAATATGTCTAGGATCCCAGATACTGAGGATTTCCATAGTAGAGTATCACACTCTCCTATCACCTGGGCTATGTTTTCCTAAACCTGTGTACGCTCTATCATCCACCGAACCTGCTCAACTACTAGCTAATCTCTCTCTACCTACAATTGTAAACTCTCTGCAATCACATGATCTCACTCAGTCATAGCATGTAATCTCTCTTTCCTAGCATAATATCACTCTATGATGAGCTGATCCCTCTCTCCGATCACTTGGTCTCTCTATGTGACATTTTGGTCCCTCTCAACTGTAACCTAAAGCTGTAGGGCTACAACCTGTTGTATCTACTACTGGAAAGAAACCACCTGTCCACCAATCTTTACAACATGTACATCCTCCATAGCATCTCCACCCCCTAAATCTCCTTCACCTTCTGGTGGAATATGTGGTTAACTCATGTGAGGGGGTGATGGATGTGCCTGCAATGGTACTCATGATGGAATCTATAGGGGCATCCATGGTGCCAATACATGTGGTTGCACAACTACCTACTACTACTCTATCATATTTTGTTACACTAATACTTGTTGTACCTATGGCCCTATCTGTGGACTTGCCTATGCCTATGCCAATGAATCTAGACCTTGTCCCCCTTATGCTTCTGCATCCAATACCTCATGTGGTATGGTCAATATATGTGATAGCACTGTCATGTACCACCCTACATTTTTCAAGGTCATCCTTGGATCCACTATTTGTGCCCAGTGTGATCCACTATTTGTGCTCGGTGTATACAAGGTTGTGGAACCACATGTAAAAATATAGTGTGAGCTCATCCTAGCTTGATCTAGGGCCCCATGTGAAATGTCTCCATGTATCTGCGTACATACCAGATCTCATCACCAAGAATCCCCTTTATGTGACCAAACTGTCACTAGACACTGTCCACTCTGTACCACTCCATGATGTGACTTATGCTCCTAAGGATAAAGTGATCTACTATAAGAGTGCTCAACTCATTTGCATCTTGAGGTCACTGTTACAACCTATAGGGCTCCCATTTGATCATGTGAGGTTGTACCTCATAAAATGTTCACCTGTAATAGTCTATATCACTCATGTGACCGTAAATATCATCTCCATGTAGAATCCATACCATGATGGAAGGCTCTCTAATAACTCGAGTTCTCAATGCTTATGTAGGGCATCCTATTGCAACATGTCCCTAGGCTCATATCTGCACCAAATTGGTAGGACTTACAAACCTCTGTCCATGGTAAGCTATCAAATGCAAATATGTGTATAAATGGGATAGTATACACAAAAACCAACAATACACCTCTCCCTGAAGAAGGTTGTGAATCACTCTAATGAGAGCCAGAGGAAACTGAGCACCAGTCTTATGAGGAAACAATATTCCACTAAAAAGAGATAAAAAAAATAGGGACCCGTCCCAACCACTAATAGGTCATGCACCTCCTAATGTTTGTAGTCATACCCTAGCGGGGTATGTCTACCACTCCAAATGTATCAGCTATGCATTGTTCAATATGGTCCTAAAAAATATCATATGTAATCAAGTGACCCTAAATAGTAACTCGTAAGATCTGCCACACATCCTCTAAAGTGACACTCCTCTCGCTGGTAGGAAGACAAAAGGTCTGACTATCACTATTCCATCTCTCAACTAAGGTTGTGAGTAGGCTATGATCTAAAGTAATATGTGGAATGTGGGCCACATGTGCTAAACCGATCACCTCTAGTGTGATCTCTAAGAAACTCTAGTCGTGTTGTCTAAACTTCACCTCATAGGCTTAGATCTTCCCATATCACTCCTGCATCTCTAGTACCTCTAAATCCATCTGTGAGGTCAAGCAAGCCATTTATTATGATCTTATTTTTCTATTATAAATCCAAAATTTAATATTCTATTATGTTATTCATCTATTTTTCTATCTAATTCATTTATTCTACCATTTAGGTTTTCCTAGAAACCTTTATTTTCTTCTAAAGGAACTTCAAAGTGTCTTTTATGCACTGGTGCTCCCTTGGCGGCACCAACACATTCCCTACGACATAGGCACATTTTTTATATTTTTTTAGTGTTTAGAAACTAATTTTTCATATACCTTGTTAGAGGATTGTTGGTTGTCAAATTAGGACTTTAATGAAAGCAATAGTTAGGGGACAAAAAGTTCCCCCTCTTTAATGGGAGAGGTTCCCTTATTGAAAGAAAAAAACTATTTACAAATGTACAACATTTAATTTCAAAGAGGAACTCTGATATCATGAAAGTGTTTTAAATGACAGATTATCAATACAAAAGGATAGAAGAACTAAGGAATGGGAAAAGGTAGAATAGCATTCTCAGGAAATATAAATAGAAAAATAATTCCTTCTAAATGGTGAACTAGGATAGTATAGAATGGAATCATTCACATTAAAACCATAAGATGTTATTTCACAGACACAAAGTTCTAGAGATGACATCCATAAGAATATAAATCTTCTTAATGTAAAATAGATTAATGTTTCAATAATCTTTAATAGATAAGAAGGGATGAATGAGCACAAATAGAAATAGAAAGGGAAATATTCTTGTATTGATAGCTTTCGACTCTTTACACTTTTAAAAATAATCAGAGTTCCAACCGCTTAGAATGGCATGGAAAGCTCATTATATAGCTTACATATTGGTTACATTTGGTAACCGTTTCTTTTAACTAAATGATTAATTAAGGAAATTCTCAATACAATATCCTTAATTAATTTATAAGGAGCTCAGCACTAAAAATAGAAGAAGAGACATCCGATTATGGCTAAGGAGGACCCACTGATTTTAGAATCTGATGCCTGGACCTTTTCAACGCTTCTCCTATTTCCATGCCTCTTGGAATTTTTGTGTTGGCAGTGGCATGAGTCCAAGTACTTAGACATTTCTCCATCTCTTTATCAAATATGCTATGCTCCAGGTATTTTTTATTGTCCTCAGTAATGGCAGATTGAAGAGAGAAAATTTCCTTTATCTTCTCTTTGGTAATTAACTCCTCTTTGAACAAGTCATCCTTGACAAATGTTTTGAACTAAGCTTTGACTTCTTGAAGAGAGAAGGGAACGCCTGAAATTTCATCCTGAAGTAGGTAGTGGATATCTTTAAAGGCAGATGAAACACAAGTTTTAAAAGACTCTCCTTTCTACCATACGTTCTTTAATTCTCCCAGTGCTTCTTCTAGAACCTTTATCTTCCACTCAACACTGAAAATCCATGCCCTTGATAAGTTATTCTTGGCATCATCAAAAACATTGTTGACCAACATGATCTTCTCATTAGTTTGGCCCATTAGACGGAGATCTATAATGTAACTACTCCAGACATTTAGTTCTTTTTCCATAGTTTTGATTGAGGTAAAGAGTTTCTGTTGTAAGTTGGTCACCTTTTCATTGGTTTTTAAGGCCTCTACAATGAAGTTCAAACCTAATATGGTCATATCATCAACCATGGCTTCCATATCCCTTCCATAAGTGGAATACCTATGTATGTCCTTGATGCTCTGAACTTCATCTTGGTTGAGAATCATGGGGGGTGGAAGGGTAGTCAGTGGGGTAGGATCCAAAACCTTATCCTTGGCCAAAAATGACTTAATAAAGTTGGAAAGAACTTGGTTCTGTTCTTCCAACTTCTCTATCATCTTCTTGCCCTTCTCCACTCATTCAATAACCTTTGTTACTATTTCTTGAAGGTTATGAACCTCACTCTCAGGAGTGGATTCTCTCATTGGGATTATAGAAAGCTCTAAATCAAAGACCAAAAGATCTTACTCTACCTTATCAACCTTGGGCTTAGCAACCTCCAAGAACTGTTGGGCCTGAGCATCACTAACCTTGAAGTGGTCTTGGCTCTCTTTGCTGGAGGGGGAGGGACAATACCCAATAGAGTTGTGACAACATAAACATCTGGCCCAGTTAGACGAGAAGAAGAGTTTCTCTTCTTGCTATCAACCAAGGGCTGAACCCAAGAAAAGGTAGAAGAAGAAGAGGAAGGAACAAGAGGCCCAAGAGCAATTGCACTCATAACACTTAAAGTATTAACCACTATTGCCTCCAGTGAATGGAGCATCAAGAGCTTCCTTTGTAGAGGAGTTTGTTATACTAGGAGGTTCTACATTTGGTACCTCCTTTTCTTCTTCAACAGTGATTTTAGGAGCTCCTGTAGGATCTGGCACTTAAGCATCATCACTTTAACTAAGAAAAATAATGTTCTCTAGTCCTTAAGGTAATTATGAATGCTCAAGAAGAGATTCTTCCTCAATTGGTTCTTGTTTAACCTCCTTAATCTTCTTTTGATACGCTTGAGTAGAATAAGAAGGGGTAGACAATTCAGGCTCTTTTATTGAGGAAGAAGGAGGGGTTTGCTTAGGTACCTCGATACTAGTTGTATGTACTTCCTTCCCTAGTGTGGAAGTATATTTGGAAGAAGATATACCCTAATTCTTCTTGAGCTCATGAACTTTCCTGTCGCACCAAACCTTAGTTCTTACAAGAACAGGGGCAATAATCTCAACCAAATCATCTCTCTCTTTCTTATAACAATCCAAGTTTTCTAAAGGAGTGTGTTTGATTCATTTTTCATATTAAAAGGACTATAAGTCCTCATCATCATCCTTAAGCCCTTCAGGAACTTGGTAGAGATTGAGATATGTAATTTGTTGCAAAGAGAGTCTACCAAAGTGCCTCCTTCTGGCTTCAAAATCATTAGCACAATCAGCCCAGTAATCCTCAGTGTGTGGCTTATGATGATTAATTATCCCGAGGTTCTGATCAATAAAATTCTTCAGATCAAAACAAGTCCTGGGTTTAAAGAAATGGATAGTGAGAGGAGCAATAGCCTTTTTTATGTTTTGGGCATCCAGAGCTATTTTGCATGTATAATTTCCTAAGGAGATAGGAAAATGAAGACCAATGATCTTCTTGTCTCTGCAAGTTCTGTGTAGTTAATCAAGCTATCTACATATTTCAAGCAATGCCATTTTATCATTGTAAAACATGGGGAGCTTGAGGGGTGTACTTTCATAGCCAACCAACCTGATGTATGAGAACCTTCTGAATTGGATGAAGAAAGCCCCATACTTATCTAGTAGAGTCATAGCTTCATTAGAAAATATCCTAGAAGTGTCACCCTCCAAGAGTCTTACAATATACATGGTGAAAGCATCATTGACCCTTTTGAAATTGTGATTGCTAGCTTCAAGGGTAAACTGAGGGCAGTATGTGCAGATAGGTTCATCCTTCTTACCTTCCATGTAGGTGAAATTGAACCACTCCTAGGACACAGCTAGGGTATACATGAGATAATAAGTCATATAAAACTTCTTAGTTTGTTGAACACTTGAAAATTGCTCAGTAAAATTCATACAAACAATTTCGGCCCAGTTTATGTTCTGCTTGCCCTCACAGATGATGTTTATAAAGGGACACATCTAGAAATTAAATTCATTGGTGGAGGGAAATCCTATGATACGGGTGAGATAAATGATAAAATCAGACATCTACTCATTGAAATAAACCCTAAATAATGCTTTGGAGAGTTGGGACGCTCCTTTATTAGGGTTCTTTAACCATGATTTTTCTATTCATGCCTTGCATTTTTCACTTCCTTAGTCAAACAGGGTTTGAGCTTAAGCACGAGTGAGAACGATGGAGTCTTTAGTCTCTAGAATGCGTAGGGAAGAAACTATGGTGGAAAAATCTAGTTTAACAATTAATTCCCCATGCACATTAGTAAGTTCCTTGGTATCTGAGTTAAAATGGGCTCCATAGGAAAGCATGGTTTTGGCACACTACACAAAGATGGGAAAACTAGTCATGTACGCAATTCCACTATCACTAATCATTTGGGCCATGGGATTAGGGTTGGCGCATGTTAGTCTGCCCCAAAAATCTCCAAAATCTAAGTGTCGAACCTCACTATCCGCAATATCAGGCAAAAAGGTCTCTAGAGGTGATAGATTCTCCTGCCCTTAAAACTTGATCTTCATTTTTGCAACGCACAGAGGAATGACCTGCCAAGATCAAATTCGTGATGAAAATGCAAAGGGATACAGTGAAACAAACAAATGACTTTAATTGCAAGGATTTAGGAAAGAAAAAGTAGGTGACCAATGTGATAAATGCATAGGTAGTAGCCCCTTTAAATAGTCATTCAGGAGAGAGAGAGAAGGTCATTAATGATCATTAAATACACCTTGCACCAACTCAAAAAGATGAGACGCGGGAAAAGTAGAAAAAACTTGCTTAGATAGTCCTTGGTACATAAGGGACATGAAGATGCGATCCAGCCAATGAGGGCCAAATGAGCACAGGAGGTCCAGGGACTCAAAGATGTGAGGGACGTGAGGGATGTGAAGACGTGATTTGGTCGATGTGGGTGATGCAGGGAATCAATGAATAGAAAGCCTGAACACATTTAGGATAGATGAGAAAAAAGTATGTGAAGAACCTGATGCAGGTGATGCGGGTGATTGGGGAAAAGGAAGTCCAGGAAAACTTGGGACAAATGGGCCAAAAAGTTTCGATAAAGCCGAAAGACAAGGATTTTCAGGGAAATCGACCAACCGGCAAATAGAAGACCCAGAGGTACTTGGGACATGAGGGACAAAAATGTCTGACAAACCCACAAATCACCAAAATGACTCCAATAAATGTGAATTTTCACAATCTCTTTAAATTTTCACTTCACTAGAACATTACTAAAGGGTGCCAACTCAAAATTTTCAAAATTCTAACTTTCAAAAGAGGGGAAATTTTGAGAGGAAAATAGTTGGCTCTTTCTGGGGATGAATTGACTAGATCAGAAGAATGAGGCAAGACAAGAAATCAAGAAAAAATTAGGGGAAGAGGACCAGTGCCTTATCCATTGGGCAATAGAGTCAAGGGCAAACCAATACAGAAGGAAACACGAAAACAAGGAAAAAAAACAACAAACAAAAATAGGGACAAGAAAAAACACGCTATACACAATATACAAAGGACCTCCTATTCACCTAGGACTTGAAAAATTTCAGGTACTGCCCACTATAAGGAAGTGGGAGAGAGGATCCATCCATGTAATCAAGGTAGAGAGAATTTTCACCAGCAAAGTGCCTGATTCTGAAATGACCAAGCCAAAGAGAATTAAACTTACCATGGCTTCCTCGAGGTTCATGTCTTTTATCCCATAGCAAAACAATGTATCCAACTTTGAAATCCCTAGATCTGGTTTTCCTATCAAATAAATATTTCACCTTCTACTGATGGGAAAATATTATATCAAAAACCTGCATCTTGTCTTCATCAAGCTTATAGAGATACATGGTCCTTTTCTCCAAAGAATCACTGAAACCAGCATCCTCAATAGCCTTTATCAAATACAAAGCTGGTAGTTGGGCTTCCACACCATACACCACTTGAAAAGGAGACATCCCAATTTCTCTTTTTGGTGTAATCCTATCTACCCAGAGAGCATCATAGAGCTTATTGTGCCAGTTTCTTTGAGATTCATTAACAAGTTTTCTTACAAATTACAAAAATCCATCATCTCAGCAGAAGAAAAATTGGAATCATTATCAGTCACAATATTTTTTGGTACTCTAAACCTTATCAAGATGTTCTCTTTGATGAAATTACATACTACCTCCGAAGTGGTGATTTTAACTGGGATGGCTTCTACCCACTTAGTGAAATAATCTGTAGTAGTCAATACATGATTATGTCTTGCACTTGAAGATGGGTTTAGTGTTATAATGAAATCCACACCCCACTGTTGAAAGGGTTCTTCAATCACAACTGGTTTAAGTGGAAAAGTGGCAAACTTTGGTCTTCCTACAAAATTTTGACAAGCTTCACATTTATCAACCCACCTTGATGCATCCTTAAACAAAGTAAGCCAATAGTACCCTACACGAAGAAATTTGTGAGAAGTAACGACATATGAGAAATGACCCCCACAGGGTTGGTCATGGAAGGTGAAGAAAATATTCTTCTGTTGCTCTTTGTCAACGCATTTCAAAAATCTTCCATCCATTCCTCATTTGAACAAAGCATTCTCCCACAACACATATTGTGTTGATCTTAGCTTGATAGCCCTCTTCTCCTTGGTAGTTAAGTGATATGGACATTCACCATAGGTGAGGAAGTGAGAAATGTTAGTGCACCATTCATCTATTAAGCTGAGAAATTGAACAATATGAACATCAACCTCATCCTTAGGCAACTCATGACCAACTCCTTCAGCAAGGAGTTCACACAGGCCTCTACCCTGAACTAGTTTAGTTGATCTAATGTCAATATCATATTCCTAAACCTTTGCTACCTAGTTTCCTCTCTTAGTTCCAAATTCTTGTTGTGTAAGAATAGACTTGATGGTTGTATCAGGAACAAGCACTACAGAGTGAGAGTTAAGGATATAAAATCGATACTGCTTAACAACTTTAAGCACTAAAAAAGCATGTTTCTCCATCATAGTGTACTTCAACTCATGATTTTTAAGAATATAACTCATGAATGTAATTGGGAACTCGTGACCTTTAGAATCTTTCTAGGTCAACACAATGGCCAGGGTACTTTTTGTGGCATAGCAATAGATAATAAAATCTTTGTTGAAATCTAGACATGCTAAGATATGAGTCTTAGCAATAGATTTTTTAATGCCTTCGAATGATTCTTTCCCTTCAGAGGACCAACCAAACATATATTTTTCTTTCATCATCTGAGATATATTAAAAGTTAGCTCTAAAAAATTAGGGATGAATCTTCTCAAGAAGTTGATCTTACCAAAGAAAGAATGCACTCCCATTTTACTTATAGGAAAAGGAATCTGCTGAATAGCTTGAACTCGTTCAGGATCAATCTTGATTCCTTCTCTAGAAACCACATGTCCCAACAAATTTTCCTCCGTGACACAAAAGAAAGACTTCTTGGGGTTCAGGAAAGCTCCATGTTCTCTACATTTCAAGAGAACTGTTTCTAGATGTTGAAAGTGATCTGCTCTGGTTTTAGAAAATATAGTTAGGTCATCTAGATACACGACAATACATTTTCCTTTCAGAATTCCAAAAGCCAAATCCGTAGCTCTTTGAAATGTGGCACTGACATTAATGATACCAAAGGGTATCCTCTTGTAAGAAAAAGTACCCCAAGGAGTGGTAAAGGTAGTCTTGTGTTGATTTGCAGTATTAACTTCGACTTGATTTTTCCCTGAGAAACCATCAAGCATAGACAACATTTAAGACCCCGTGACAGCTTGCAATACTTAGTCCATCATAGGTAGGGGATAGTTTTCCTTCAAATAACCCTGATTCATATTCTTGAAGTCAACATAGATCTGAATCTCACCATTTTTCTTCCTAACATGTACAATATTTGCAATCCATGTTGAATGATGAATGGGGAAGATATTTTTGGATTTCAACAACTTCTGTATCTCTTAAAAAATGGTGTCAACAATCTTTGGATTGTACTGCCTTTACTTTTGTTTGAAAGGTTTAATCCTAGGTTTGAGAGGAATGAAATGTTGCATTTCTTTTGGTTGAAAAGCTTTCAGATCATCATAAGAATAAACAAGGACATCAACATACTTCTTCAAAATATTTACCACCTTCTTCTTTTCCTCTTGTGTGCAACATTTCCCAACGTTTACCATTTTGGGGTCAGTAGAGCTCCCAATGTTAACCTTTTCATATTCAGTAGATTGATGGGCTCCTTTAGAAGATTTAGACTTAACATACCTATCATGCTTATCAAACAATTCCTCCAGACTCACCAGCCCTTTAGGAATCTTGTTACCTTTTAGTCCGATGCACCCATCTTGATTCATTTCCTCTTTGACACCTTCCTCGATTGGAAGACACACTCTCACGAGGTAGATTGTCACTTCCTTTGAAATAAAATTGTTCAAATTTATCCCTGAGCTCTAGGAAAGAGAGAAAATGTTGGTCATCATTGAAAACTTGCCAGTTGATTGCATTATCTGGTAAACTTGGTCTATGGATCATTTTAATGGTGAATTTATCTTGAGAGAAATCAGGATGAGGTATCAGCAATGATACCGAAATAGCAAGAGAATCAGCCCTAGTGTTCTTTTCCCTTAGTATTGCTTCGATGGAGAAGGCATCAAGAAATTAAATAGAATCCCAAACCAGATTCCTATAATGCTTCAATCTTCTATTCTTTACTTGAAAAATGTCTCTGACTTGATTAACAACCAGTTCCACATCTCCACGAGCCAAAAGATTCTTCACACCTTTCTCTTTTGCCACGTTAAGTTCAAGGATGAGAGCTTCATATTCTACTATATTATTGGTATTCTCAAATTGTAGTTTGAATGAGAAAGGATGAATCTTTCCTTCTAAAGATATCAATACCACACCAGCCCCAGAACCAACTGAGGAGTAACTTCCATCAAATTCCAAATTCCAAATGCCCTTAGGATTGTGAAGTACTTCTTTGGGATGTTCTATTTCATCATGAGACATAATCATATATTTTTCATGCCCAATATCTTCATAAAGTATTTGTGCTTTGGGATCATATGTATTTTACACAATATACTCAGATTGCTTCTTAGGCAACAACTTCTTCATCTTCCCGTTGACTGTTATAAGGGCATGTGACCAATCCATTTGAATTTCTCCTCCCACATCCTTACATAAGTTCCTACTCAACAACATGTCATATGATGGAGGGATATCAACTACCAGAATAGTAGCTAAAACCTTTTTCTCAGGTAAGGCAGCAAAAGCTACCTGTGCATCTTTAATTATTCCAACCAAGGGTATGTCCTTACTCTCCATAGAATAATAAGAACCAATATTGTGTGTGAGGGTAAGACCAAGAGCATGAGCCACTTTGGTAGGCATTACATTATCTGATGCTCCTGATTCTATGACACAGTTGCTAAGTCTATGGCCTATTATAAGGAGGGTCACATAAAATGGTTTGATTTTCTCATTAGGTGAGGTGACTGCAGCCACAAGGTTTGGTTGGGGTGCAAAAGATGGAGTAGGAAAAAGACCGTTAGAAGTATTAGATGAATTTTTAGAATGAGAAATGATAAAGTGGACCATTTTAGCAAAGGCTTATGGATGGGTTTGATAATACTCACCCTCTAAAATCTGGATCTTTGTCTTTTTAAGATGATTGATGATATCAAAAGATCTAGAGGTGGATGGGGAATCATCACAAGGAATCTTAGGCTTATCAGGTTTTTAAGCTAGAGAAAAAATAAGTTTTAGAAGCAGGAGTAGAAGAAGAATAATTAGTAGAACTGACCTTTTGCGCAGATGCAATGGGAATAGGGGATCCTCTTCTCACCACCACTGGAATAGTTATGGGATACTCCTTATATTTTTTAGTAGGCTGTATCACTTTCTCTTTCTTATTGGTCTGCTCTCAGGTCATAATAGCGTATGACTCACTATTCATCTCTGGCACTACTTCATCATAATCATCCTCTTCATCAAATCCCTCAGTAGTAAGGAAATTAACTTGAGATCCATCAAGTTCTTCCAATCCCTCCTTAGCCTCTTCTTCAGATTCTTCAAATTCTTCATCAACCTCTTCATCAGGTTCTTTAACCTCACAAGTTGCATTGATAGGGGCCTTGATGGGTTGAAAATTCCTTCTTGGAATGTCTTGATAAGGAGCATGTTGAGCCAATTGTTTCTTGATGGAAATGAGGTCATTGGCAAGATTTTGTACTAACGGATCTGCATTAGCTCTAGAATTCAAGGGAGAGAAAGGAGAAGCTTTAGATTTGGAAGAATCTCTTTTCGACTTGCCAGACATGATCAAGTCATCTTCAACACTAATGGCTAATCTCTGGTCCTCATTCAAATTTGCAAGATTGGCTCTCCTCAACGCATAGCTTACTTCAGGTAATTGATCATTTAAGAAAAAATAGTTTTGAATATGATCCACGGGGCGGGTGTCTTGTGGGATCTTGTTAATAAGCTTATTGAACTTAGCCACAAATTCTCTCATGGGCTCTTGTGGTTATTTATTTATTTGAGAAATTTGAGCTAGCAAAGCATGCACATATTCTACAAGTTTGAAACGGTTCTCAAATCTTGTTCTCATTGTGGTTCAATTAGTAATGGCCCTAGCAGGAAGATGATAGAACCAATTTTCCACATTATCTTGCAAAGTCTCTACAAAAAGCCTCACCAAGACATCTTCATGCTCAACTATGAAGGCTACAATATGTTCCTCAGGATGTACCTTTCCGTCACCTTTGAACTTAGGGAAGTTCTTCCTGTAACTCCTGGGTAACTCACACAAAATTTGAGGGATGACAAGAGGCCCAACACGGTGGCCCCAAGGTAATGGAATTTCCATCCTTGGAAAAAATTCTTGAAAAGGAATTGAAACACCAGCAAGAATCAAATCACAAAGATTAGGGCTGAGTTGCTCTTGAGGGATACCACTCCCAAGGGTTTTGTCTTCAACATGGGGTGTGCTTGTAGAATGAGCTCTTCTATTTCTCCCTGTTGAAGGAAGAGGAAAACCTTGCTACTCTAAGAGTTATAACTGAGAATCCTAGATTCCCTGATCCCTCCTACCATGGGTAAACCTTAGAGTCACTAGATCAGAAAATGATCAAGAAATTGTTCTTTTAAAACTTGAATCCGTTAAAAACGAATTCCCAGTAGAGTCACCAAAAACTGTTGGTTGTCAAATTAGGAATTTAATGAAAGCAACAGTCAGGCGATAGAAAGTCCCTCCTCTTTAATGGGAGAGGTTCCCTTATTGAAAGCAAAAAACTATTCACAAATGTACAACGTTTAATTTCAAAGAGGAACTCTGATATTGTGAAAGTGTTTTAAATGACAGATTATCAATACAAAAGGACGCAAGAACTAAGGAATGGGAAAAGGTAGAATAACATTCTCAAGAAATATATATAGAAAAATAATTTCTTATAAATGTTGAACTAGGATAGTATAGAATGGAATAATTCACATTAAAACCATAATATGTTATTTCACAGACACAAAGTTCCAGAGATGACATCCATAAGAATACAAAGCTTCTTAATGTAAAATAGATTAATGATTCAATAATATTTAATAGATAAGAAGGGATGAACGAGAACAGATAGAAACAAAAGGGAAATATTCTTGTATTGATAAATTTCGACCCTTTACACTTTCAAAAATAATCAGATTTCCAACCGCTTAGAATGGCGTGGAAAGCTCATTATATAGCTTATAGATTGGTTACATTTGGTAACCGTTTCTTTTAACTAAAAGATTAATTAAGGAAATTCTCAATACAATATCCTTAATTAATTTACAAGGAGCTCAACACTAAAAATAGAAGAAGAGAAAGAGGAGCTAGAAGAAGAGACATCTGATTATAGCTGAGGAGGACCCACTGATTTGAGAATCCAATTCATAAACCTTTTCAATGATTTTACTATTTCCATGCCTCTTGGAATTGTTGTGTTGGTAGTGGCATGAGTCCAAGGGCCTACACATTTCTCCATATATTTATCAAATTTGGTATGCTCCAGGTATATTTTATTGGCCTTGGAAATGGACAGATTGAAGAGAGATCAAATGTCCTTTATCTTCTCTTTGGTAATTGACTCCTCTTTGAACAAGTCATCCTTGACAAATGTTCTAAACTGAGCTTTGATTTCTTGAAGAGAGAAGGGAATGCCTGAAATTTCATCCTAAAGTTGGCAGTGGATATCTTTAAAGGTAGATGAAACACATGTTTTAAAAGACTCTCCTATCTACCATATGTTCTTTAATTCTCCTAGTGCTTCTTCTAAAACCTTTATCTTCCACTCAACACTGAAAATCCATGCCCTTGATAAGTTATTCTTGGCATCATCAAAAAAATTGTTGAGCAAACAAGATATTTTCATCAGTTTGGCCCATTAGACGGAGATCTATAATGTAACTACTCCAAACCTTTAGTTCTTTGTCCATTAGTTTTGATTGAGGCAGAGAGTTTCTGCTACAAGTTGACCACCATTTAATTGGTTTTGAAGGCCTCCACAATGAAGTTTCAAACCTACTATATTTGTAGCATCAACCATGGCTTCCATAGCCCTTCCATAAGTGGAATACCTATGTATGTCCTTGATGCTATGAACTTCATCCTGATTGAGAATCATGGGGGTGGAAGAGTAGTCTAGTGGGGCAGGATCCAAAACCTTATCCTTGGCCAACAATGACTTGATAAATTTGGAAAGAAATCTGGTTATATTCTTCTAACTGTTCTATGGCCTTACTTGCCCTTCTCCCCTCATTCAGTAACCTTTGTTACTATTTCTTGAAGGTTATGAACCCTCAATTTTAGGACTAGATTCTCCCATTGGGATTCTATAAAGCTCTAAATGAGAGACTAAAAGATCTTGCTCTGCCTTATCAACCTTGGGATTTGTCAACTTCTAGGAACTGCTGGCCCTGAGCATCAGTTACTAACCTTGAAGTGGTCTTGGCTCTCTTTACTGGAGGAGGAGGGGAAGTACCCAACAGAGCTGCCACAACATCAAAATCTGGCCCTATTAGATGAGAAGAAGATTTTATTTTCTTGCTATCAACCAAGGGCTGCACCCAGGCAAAGGTAGAAGAAGAAGAGGAAGGAATAAGAGGCCCAAGAGCAAGTGAACTCATGGCACTTAAAGTATTAACCACTGTTACCCTCCAGTAAAGAAGTGAATGGAGCATCAGGAGCTTCCTTTGCAGAGGAGTTTGTATTATACTAGGAGGTTCAGTATTTGACACCTCCTTTTCTTCTTTCAAACAGTGCTTTCAAGAGAACCTGTAGGATCTGGCACTTCACCATCATCACTTTCACTAAGAAAAATAATGTTCTCTAGTCCTGAACGTGATTTAGAATGCTCAAGAAGAGATTATTCCCCAATTATTTCTTACTTAATGTCTTTAATATTCTATTGATACACTTGAGTAGAAGAAGGAGTAGATGACTCAAGATCTTTTATTGAGGAAGAAGGAGGGGTTTGATCATGTACCTCAGTACTGGTTGTATGTGCTTCCTTCCCTGGTGTGGAAGTATCTCTGGAAGAAGATCTACCCTGATTCTTCTTGAGCTCACAAACTTTCATGTCAAACCAAACCTTCTTACAAGAACAGGGTCAATAATCTCAACCAAATCATCTCTCTCTTTCTTATACCAGTCCAAGTTTTATAAAGGAGTGTGTTTGATTGATCTTTCATATTCAAAGGACTGTAAGTCCTCATCACCATCCTTAATCCCTTTAGGAACTTGGTAGAGATTGAGATCTGCAATTTTTTGCAGAGAGAGTCTACCAAAGTGCCTCCTTCTGACTTCAAAATCATCAGCACAATCAGCCCAGTAATCCTCAGTGTGTGGCTTATGATGATAAATTATCATGAGGTTATGATCAATAAAATTCTTCATATCAAAGTAAGTCTTGGGTCTGAAGAAATGGACAGTGAGAGCAACAATATCCCTTTCTATGTTTTGGGCATCTAGAGTTGTTTTACATGTATAGTTTCCTAAGGAGATAGGGAAATGAAGACCAGTGATCTTCTTGTCTCTGCAGGTTTTGTGTAGTTTATCAAGCTATTTGCATACTTCAACCAGAGCCATTTTATCATTACAAAACATGGGGAGCTTGAGGGGTGTAATTTTATAGCCAACCAACCTAATGTATGAGAACCTTCTGAATTAGATGAAGAAAGCCCATACTTATCTATTAGAGTCATAGCTTCATCAGAAAATATCCTAGCAGTGTCACCCTCTAAGAGTCTTAAAATATACATGGTGAAAGCATCATTGAATCTTTTGAAATTGTGATTGATAGCTTCAAGGGTAAACTAAGGGTAGTATGTGTAGATAGGTTCATCCTTCTTGCCTTCCATGTAGGTGAAACCAAACCACTCTTGGGATGCAACTAGGGTATACATGAGATAAGAAGTCATATAAAACTTCTTATTCTACTGAACACTTGACAATTGCTCAGTCAAATTCATACATATAATTTCGGCCCAGTTTATGTTCTGACTTACCCTCACAGATGATGTTTATAAAGGGACACATATAGAAATGAAATTCATTAGTGGAGGGAAATCCCATGATACAGGAAAGCAAATTGATAAAATCAGACATCTCCTCATTGAAATCAACCTTGAATAATGCTTTGGAGAGTGTCGAGAAAACTCCCTTCTTAGGGTTATTTAACCATGATTTTTCTATTCATGCCTTGTATTTTTCACTGTCTTGGTCAAATAGGGTTTGAGCTTGAGCACGAGTGAGAAAGATGGAGTATTTCAGTCTCTAGAATGCGTAGGGCAGCAACAATGGTGGGTATCATCTAGTTTAGCAATTAATTCCCCATGCACATTAGTAAGTTCCTTGGTATCTGAGTTAAAATGGGCTCCATAGGCAAGCACAATGTCAACACACTGCACAGAGATGGGAAAACCAGCCGTGTACATAATTCCACTATCACTAATCATTTGGGCCATAGGAGCAGGGTTGGTGCATGTTATTCTACCCCAAAAATCTCCAAAATCTATGTGCCAAACCTCACTATCCCCAATATCAGGTACATAGGTCTCGAGAGGTGACAAATGCAACTACCCTTGAAACTTGATCTTCATTTTTGCAACGCACAGAGGAATGACCTTCCAAGTTCAAATTCACAATAAAAAATGCAAAGGGATACATGGAAATGAACAAATGACTTCAATTACAAGGATTCAGGAAAGAAAAAATAGGCAAGCAATGTGAAAAATGCATAGGTAGTAGTCCTTTTAAATAGCCGTTTAGGAGAGAGAGAAGTCCATTAATGAGCATTAAATACACCTTTCACCAACTCAAAAAGATGAGATGCGGGAAAAGTGGAAAAAAACGAGCCTAGATAGTCCTTGGGACATCAGGGACATGAAGACGCGATCCGGCCAATGACGGGTGATACGGGGAATGTGCACCAAATGAGCACGGGTGGTTCAGGGACTCAGAGATGTGAGGGATGTGAGGGACATGAAGATGCGATGTCAGCTGATGCAAGCAATGTGGGGAATCAACGAATAGAAATCTTGAACACATTTGGGACATATGAGACAAAAGTACGTAAAGAACCCAATGAGGGCGATGTAGGTGATCGGGGAAAAGGATGTTCCGAGTGAACTTGGGAAAAATGGGCCAAAAAGTTCTGATAAAGCCAAGAGACAAGGATTTTTGGGGAAATCGGCCGATCGACGAAAAGGAGGTCCTGAGAGGTACTTGGAACATGAGGGAAAAAAATGTTTGACAGACCCACAAATCACCAAAATGACTCCAATAAATGCAAATTTTCACCATCTCTTCAAGTTTTCACTTTATTAGAACATTACTAATGGGTGCCAACTCAAAATTTTCAAAATTCTAACTTTCAAAAGAGGGTAAATTTTGAGAGGACAACAAGGATCTAGTCAACACTTTCTTAGCATTTAAGTCATGCTTATTTCAAACCTAGCTTAACTCGTGATATTATGTTGTCACTGTTTGTTTCAAACCTATCTCAAAAAATCATAGCGAGTAGACTTTTGTTGTGACTAGATTTGAATATTATATGTTATTATATTGTCATAGAAATCTTGTGTCATATATTACCTTTCTAGGTCATATCATTCTTTATTATTTATTGGGGGTTTCATACATACCCATTAGATTCATGGCTATTTTATAGTCACCATTTTTGTGTGAAGAGTTAGCATCATTACACTGTGAAAATTTTCCTAAGGCCCATTTTTTAGTAAACCTTAGTGTAAATATTTCACATTGTACCTCCAATTTCAAATATTCCTACTACTTGAATGGGGTCCCAAAGGTTATAAGATGATCTTTTTGGAGGTGAAAACCCTATTTCAGAGGAAAATTTCATGATTGACCATAGTGGTGGAGAGGAATATTCTCCTTATGCACATGTAAAGCTTCATCCCACCCATATTGATGATTACTTATTTCAAAACAAGCATGATGTTCTTATGCGTGTTGTGGAACTAGGAGCTACGTTACCTTCCTTAGTTCACCCTTCTCTTATCACTGACATGGTTTGGGGAGATGAAGAAGTAGACCAACCTTGTCGCACTGTTATGAGATATTAATCCCAGGTTATGCATCTACTTCTAGATGACATAATAATGAGGAGATACCTTTTGAAAATGAAAAAGACTATTAGATACCCATTATTATAGTACATTATGAAGACCACAAGGAACATGCTCATCATGTGAAACCTCTTTCTAAACAAGATCGTAATGAAGTACCTACTCGAGAATTAATGTTAGAATGACAAGTGCAAGCTGTCACTCACCAATTAGCAAGTTTGGCTTCACATATACATAAGGAACAACAAAAATCTTTAAAACAAGCTATACCAAAGGAAAAACCTAAAGCTTCCTTTCACGAGTTCTAAATAAATACTCCTCGATGGGAGACATAAAAAGACCATTATGAAGAATTTATTGCAAAGAATAGGGGTGGGAATACACCTATATTTAACCCTTCGTATAGACCTATGCCACCCTATCAAGACCCAATCTTCAATCAAGAATCATCCACTATGAAGAACAACCTTCTAGCATTGTAAGAAGTCAAAGCTAGTAATAGTAAAAAGTACTAGTTTGATGAGTTGTGCCCTTATCCGTTTGATAGAGCCATGTTACGAGTACCTTTCCCATGACACTTTAATTGTTCAAAACTTTAAAAGTATAAGGGAAAAGGTGATCCTTGCGACCATATCAAATATTTTTATATGGCATGTCAAGAGGTTGCATATATCGACAACTATCTTATTTGCCTCTTCTCACAGAGTTTAGGAGGATAGACATTAGAATGGTTTTTGTACATCCCCAAGGGATCTATATCTACATGGCTGAAATTAGAAAAACATTTTGTATGTCAGTTTTCTTTTAATATAGAGAGTTATGTTACCATGCTAGATCTTTGCAATGCGAAACAACGAAAACTTTACTTCTTTCCTACAAATATGGAGAGGGTTAGCTAGCCACTTCCCTTGCTCCATACCCAAAAAATAGTTGATAAGTATATTTGTTCCCAACCTCCACCCTTACATTACATTCCACTTGCAAATCCATTGTGGTAACACATTTGAAGATGTAATAAAAAAAGGGAGTCAAATTGAAAAAACGTTGTTAGCTAGGGGGACTCTAAAACCCTTCTCCCGCGATCATAATGATTCCAAATCTAGCAAAAAATAAAATTTTGTTCATAATAAGAACAAAAAATTCATTGGTGATGGGATATTAGACTCTAAACGAGTACAAGTTGTTCAAAATCATGCACCTTTGAAGCTTGCAAAGGGAAGTCCACCTACAAAGTATAAACTTCATAATTTCACCCCTCTATCTGAATCCATATCATCCATCCTAAAGTAGTTAGAGGTCGTAAACATGGTTTGCTACTTGGAAATAATACCCTACATGGATGATGCACCTAAGCCATCATGGTTTATGGATAATGAATTTTACATATTTCACCGCGTAAAGGGTCACAAAACTGGTGAGTGTTTAAAATTAAAACACTACATTCATGATCTAATCGACAATGGCGATATAAAAGTAGACTCCTCCGCCACTGCCAAGTATCCAAACACAAACATGGAGATATTTAAAGAACCTTTCCCCAAGCATGAAGGAAATAAAAAGTAAGATCAAGGAAAGTTGTCTCAAAATAAGAGTACCAACTATATATCAAATCTAGACCATTTTGATGCCTTAATAGATTGTGTTGATTCACCTGTTGAACATATCAATACAATCAAAATCAGAACAAGAGAGTACCCATGGAAACATGATGGGCTCACATTGTTATCTTAGAACCCACTCCCCTCCTCCTCAAGAGACTCGCTATGATGTGTATGATCAATTACAGAAGACCACATATAAGATTTCAATGTTATACCTTCTAAATATTTCTAACTTCCATAAGGATATCCTTTGTAAAAACTTACAAGGATCAGGAGTATTTGTACATATTAACTCAACACACTTATAGGCCATGGTAGTGCAAATCACTCCCTTAGAACACATAACCTTCAATCCAAAGGAATTATTAGTAGAAAATCCCTCCCATAACATTCCCTTACACATTGAATTAATAATCAAGCGTAAGAAGGTCAAGAGAGTGCTCGTGGATGGCACATTGGGTCTAAATATTTGTACTCTTGAATTAGTTTGAAAACTAGGGTACACAGAAGCTGACTTGGAGACAAATGCCATCACCATAGAGGCGTATGAAAATGAAGAATGAAAAAAAATCTGTAATGATCACTTTCTCATTAGAATTTGGTCCTATAAACCATGATACAAAATTCCATGTCTTAGACTTGGAGCTCCCCT
Source organism: Taxus chinensis (assembly GCA_019776745.2). Classification (NCBI taxonomy): domain Eukaryota; kingdom Viridiplantae; phylum Streptophyta; class Pinopsida; order Cupressales; family Taxaceae; genus Taxus; species Taxus chinensis. The sequence continues at coordinate 1,044,603,433 of CM034146.1, read as the reverse complement.
ACAACATATTTCTTGTTCTCTCATGGATTCATGCCATGCAAGCCATGTCATCAACATATCATCAGTGTGTAAATTTGCAACATGAAGGATAGACACTCACTATACAAGGGGATCCCTAACCATTTTCTCATTACAGAGCATTGTCTGGCTATTTTTCTACCATCTATGAGTGTCCTTCTATAGAGATTATTGTTCCTATTTGATCAGAGGCCCTCATTTCATAATTGGATCCTCATACCTTATCTACCAATGAAAATGGTCCTTCCACCATCGAAAATCCTTTTGCTACATTGGTGATGAAGGTTAGACCAAGTGGTTTTGGAGAGTATGATCTGTAGTAAGCCCTTATGGTTCAAAACATTTCTCTATCAGTCAAAGCATGTGGTAGATCATGCTATAAATTCCAAATATCAAGGGATAGATACCCTTTCGATAATTTCACTTCAGGTGGCTTACTAGAAGATGAAAGGATACTCAACGATATTGCTTTTCTTCCTCAAGATGAGGAAATGGCTTTATGTTACCAGTCACCTAGGTATGTTATTCCTAACTAAATAATGCTTACTATGAGGTATAAATGACATAGTTGTGGCTGTATAGAACAAGGTTCATTTGATGGTCTTCTAATACCTCATCGTAAAATGGGTAAGTCTGGTATTGACATCCATTTGTATGAGTATCATCCTTCAGATGAATAGTATGCCTCTTCTGAGCGTGAGGATATTTTTTCCAAAAATGAAAGTGAACCAGATTCCTGGTGTAGTCTTTATGAAGACCTGGCCACCACGAACCTATTCTCTAACATAGCCATCCTTACCATAACCCCTATTAAACCCCTCAACATTCCAAAGTTGGACCTAATTTACCCATCACTCATGAATTAGGACCACCAAAAACACGTACACATCGACGTCTTTCAGAATGATGAGGCTATTGGTGAGTTCCTTGGTATTAGAGAAAACATTCCAAGAAATTACCACAAGAAAGGATTCTCTATTCAACTCAATGCATGTGCATACTTCAAAGAGGAGGTAGAGTTTTGTGGTCACTTAAGTAAGAAAATAATAAAGGGAAAAATTCCTACAGTAAATCCTTGCAGAAAGATAAATTCCAAGTCCTATAACAAAAACCTCTTTGAGGATCTTATGGAAAAACAAGTAGAACAACCTATGGACAAGATAGTGTGCCCACCTAAAGATGAGGATCTCCCTGAACCACCTTTGGTATAAGAGGATCTCAATCTCCCTCCCAATCCTACATGCATGGAAGATGAATCTACGTTACTAGTGGAGGAGACAATAGATGTTAACATCAACACGAAGGAGCTACCTAGAATGGTTAAGTTAGGAGCTTCACTATCAGATTAAGAAAAAAAATCTTTTACAGGAGTTTTAAGAGAATTTACAGATATATTTTCTTAGTCTTATGTAGGCATGTCAGGACTTGATCCTATATTAGTGGTGCACAATCTTGTTGTACACCCGAATGCCAAGCCCATAAAAAAATATTCGAAAGATGCATCCATGTGTCACCTTGTTTGTTAAGGAAGAGCTAGAAAGTTTATTATAAGTAGGTTTCATCAGGCCTATCGATTACTCATATTGGATTTCTAATGTGCTCCCAGTTCAAAAAAATCTAGTTGGTATTAGAGTGTGTACTGATTTCTGAAATATTAATAAATATTGTCCTAAATATGACTTTCCTCTTCCCAACATTGACATGATTTTCAATTCAACAACTGATTATGAGATGTTATCACTCATAGATGGCTTCTCTAGTTATAACCAAATAAAGATCATTAAGGAAGACCAAGAAAAGACAACTTTTACTACCCCTTGGGGGACATTTTATTATCAAGTCATTCCCTCCAACCTCAAGAATGCAGGCACTACTATCAATGGGAAATGATAGTTATCTTTCATGATATGATAAGTGACATCATGGAAGATTGCGTAGATGACATATTAGAAAAGTACAGGACTCGGGAAGAGCACCTAAAGATTCTGCAACTTATTTTTCAGCGTCTAAGGTACTACAAGGTCTGATTAAACCCGAATAATTTTTTCTTTGACGTGTTATCTGGTAAATTACTAGGATCCATTATTTTAAGGAGAGGGATAAAAATAGATCTGACAAAGGTTTCCACTATAATGGAACTGCCTCCTCCTACCAATATCAAACAATTGTAGAGCTTACAAGGAAAGATCCAAGCCATCAAAAGGTTTATCTCTCAGCTTGTAGACAAGTGTCATACATTCACGCATCTTCTTAAGAAAGATGTTAGTTTCCACTAGGGACCTGAGAAGCAACAAACATTCTCTTTTCTCAAAAGCTATTTGGATAAACCACCTATTATAATGCCGCCCATGGAAGGAGAACATTTATTACTCTACATCTCCTCCACACAATTTGCAATTGGGGAATTGTTGGCCCAATATGATAAATGGTAGAGAGAAAATATTGTGTACTACTTGAACAGTAAATTGGCATCTTATGATCTCAACTATCCATAGATCGAGAAATCTTACCTAGCCATAGTTTTTGCCTTCTAGAAACTATTCCAATATCTATGCATTAATAAGGTCAAGCTTATTTCAAAGGTAGATCCATTAAAATATTTGTTGTCAAAACTTGCACTCACAGGAAAGATGGCTAATTGGATCATCTTAGTCAATGAGTTTGACATTGAGTATGTATATCACAATTCAGTGAAAGGACAAGTTTTATAAGATCAACTAGCAAAAGATCCGCTACCAGGTACCAAACCTTTAAGTCCTGAACTACTAGATGCATCCATAATGTACCTCAAGGAGTCAATCATATGGAAAATATAATTTTATGTCTCCTTTAACTTTCATGGTTCAAGTTCCAGAGTTGTATTAATCACTCCTACAAGAGACTTATTTCCCCAGGCCTTCCGACTCAACTTCCTATACATGAATAATATAGCATATTATGAGGCTCTCATTGTAGGGATGAAGCTAGCTATTAAATAGGATATTAGACAAGTCAATTCCATTGGTGATTCAATGCTCATTATAAAACATGTCATAGATGAATATAAAGTAAAAGATGAGAAAAAATTTCCATACAAGAGAATGGTTGATTCTTTGAAGGAGTACTTTGAGAAGATTACATTTCAACAAATCCCAAGAGCCCAGAATACAGCAATGGATGCTATGGCTACAATAGTATCCATGTTAAGTATTCTACTTGTAAAAAATGATATGTCATTTTTGTGGAGCACTTACGAATGCAAGCATACGACATGCTATAGTCCTATTTGGTGAGAAAAGTTGTTGGTCCCTTTTCCCTTAAAAGATGGATTCGTGAGAATCGATGTCGAAAAGCGATGCACCACAATGAAGTTACACTTCGATGGTAACGTCAAGCCAACACAATACGCAAGATTTGAAACAATGGAAAGAAGATTGCAAGTGAGAAGAATGGGTCTGCTCATGCCCATAGATCAAAAAATAGGAAGTACAAATAGGGGGTGTTGTGTAACCCCCATGCCTAAACATGGAAAGAACTAAATGATGCCACTGACGCATATGATGTTGACTAACACATATGATGCCACTAGAAGAGGAGTTACAATTATAAATAAGGAATGTAACTCCTATGATGCATTGATGCAAATGACAATGTCATATTCTATGACAGAATCTGACACTTGTCATTTGATTTCCTAAGACCTATGACTCTCGCAAGGTGAGATGACTCACCTAGGTGATGTGGACGATGACTGGACAGTCACAAACACCAACACCCCCTTCATCAAAGCCGTGGAAGAGGACAAGGTAAGCCAGAACAAAAAAGAAGACTCCCCTAGACAACTAAGAAGGATGTGTCAATGGGCCCTGATAACTAAAGGCCTGATAAGGTGCCCATGTACAAACAACATCTTTCTAGAAAGAAGAAGAGGAGAAGAGAAAAAAAGGAGCGCTATCTAGCTCCCCCGGAAGATGATTTCTGATGGACTCCTAATGAATTTGAAGGGGACCAAAGGTTGATGATCAGAAGGAGGAGGAACATGGAGAGTGCTGGAAGGTGGCCCACTATGAGAAGGAGATAATATATCAAGAGAAGCGGTGACAATCCTGTCAATCTCCATAAGGTGAGAGTCCACAAATATAGATATATCATCAAGAGAGCCCTAAAGGGGAAAATGAACTTGCTGTGGGTGGAGAGTCAGTGGAAGCTGGTGGGATGGAAACTCTGATCTCGAAAGAGGCAGTAGGTTGAAGAAGATTCTGCACTGTGATTTCAGTATCCTCGAGCATATCATCCAAGTCGGAGTCTAGGAAATCAATGTCTTGTTGTGGAGGATTATAAGAACCCTTTGAAGAAGCAATCTTGAAGTCTCTAGAAGTAACATGGGATGGCAGAATCTCTAGGCTAGAATCAACGGAATCAGTAGATGCTCATGATGGGGGAAAACAGAAGATCCAAGGTAGCATGGTGCACAGGTGAGAATTCAACCGAAGAGTCTTGTGGAGGAGAGTCACTAAAAACTATGATAGGAGCAATACTATGTTCTGAAGGAGCATGCATAGAAATATGTGGGGGTGGCCCTTCATAAGAAAAAGTATCAATGAACTCACTTTCCTCCATGGATGCAAGATCATCAGAAGATCCATAACCAGATAAAGGAGGATCAAAGTCTCCATGAAAATTCTGAATGAAGATCCAAGCTATGTGCGCAGACTTGGTGAGTTCTAATCGATGTTGAAGATCCTCCAGTATAGTAAGACAAAGAAGCCCCTATGTCTTATCATTCTTGTTCAACCAATTTTGGTGATGAATGTGGTCAATAGGTTCAGGTGCCAACCCAAGAAGATGTGGTAACAAGTTGTACATAATACAATGATCGAGTATCCCACTCTTCCATTGTAGGTAGTTTCCTGGTCTTAGTTGAACAACGGAACGATGAAATTCAATGTCCATGACGAGAGGAGCCTCCAAGGAACACAAGATTAACCCCCCCTTTTGTGGCACTTTATAATTCAGTGCATTGATTACAACTAGATGCGACTGTGTTTCGAGAACCAATTTATCACTCACCTTGCAAATAACATAATAACACGCAATGGTGGAGACAACAATCAAGGTTCATAGGGCGCAATAGATCAACACTGTAAGCAAGCACAAGAATGAGAGAAAACAAGAAGGGGAAGAGAAAACCTTGTGATAAATAGCATCTCATGTCATACGAAATAATCCCTTTGTCGTAAGACTGTGGCGGACGCACTCACAAGTCCACAAAAAAGGAATAGAACAAAGCTCAAGAAAAAATGAGCTAAATTAAGCAATACAAAGACACCCCCTAGAATATGGCACTTTATAAAATTAGTGCATTTACAAAAATAATGATCCCATCATCTAGAGTGTGAAAAAACATGCAACTTTGAATAAAGAAGTGCTCAAAACCGAGCAATGAGTCAAAAGTTATAGCAAAAACCAATTCCCGCAACTGATGAGAAAAAGCCAATAAGCCTGCAAACGGATTAAAAAATCACCCTAAACACATGGAAAAGGTGTCATATGTATGCCCATTGGAAACCACATGGAATTTGAGATAGGGTTTGTTTGTATTACGAGGGGGGATTAGCCACCTGCCAATCTCGAACCTCACCCTTCGTCTTCAGCACTCGACAGAAGGTTAATAAAATAAGCCAAAAAACTTATAATATTACAATGCTACTTAAAAAAAGATTTTTAGCACCTTAAAATATTTAAGAGGAGATTGATTTATCAATTGTAAGTTTTAAAAAAGGAACGTGGTGTAACCTATAACTGAGTCCACATGTAAACAGTAACACTGTTCCAAGCTCGTAACGGTTCCCACGTAGCTGCTGTTCAAAATAGAAGTGCAACAGACTGGTCTAATGTTGAGCAAGAGTGGGAGAGCCCAAGAGACAGTAGAAAATGTAGTGTACCTATCCACTGCAGAAAACACCAGCTGGGAGAAAATGTGGAGAGAGTGGAAAACGCAGTTATGAGCACACGTGCTGGGAGAAAACACCCAAAACATGCCAAAAAATGCATGAATGTAGAGAAAAATGCCAAGTCTATAGTTGGGAGACGTTACATGCATGAGAAGGGGAGAAAACGCTCAGAACAATCCATAAAAAATGTTTGGAACAACCCAAAAATAACGCCTGCCAGAGGAGAAAACGCTCAGAGCAGTGCAGAGCAGAGGAGTAAACACAGGTTGAATGATCAAAATCAAGATGGCAGAAGATGGAAATGGTGGTAGGGAGCCCGAGAATGGTTGTGGGAGCACGAACTAGGTTGCAGAAACAAATCAACCAGCCAGAACAAGCCAAGAACAAGCAAAACAAGACTATCCACGTAGAAGATCACCAACCACGAACAGTCCAAGTGAAAGGCTATTCATGTAGAGCCAAAGACCAAAAACCAACGATGCAAACAACCAAAAAGGGGCCATGTTTAGATTTCCATGCCAAAAAAAATGAGGATGAAGAGGATGAAGAGCTTTGTAAACCACGAACAGTCCAAGTGCAAGGTGAAATGATTCAAAGAACCAAAACCACGGTTAAACTCAAGGTAATGTAAGTAAGCCATGCCAAAAAACGAGTATGCTCTCCACGTAAATACAACCAGCGAATGAAAACAAGATCATGGGTAGAAGCCCAAACCATGCACGGGCAGCAAGCAGATAATAAGAGCCAGTAATCATAGGTCCATGCCAAAAAATGAGCTCTTCTTTTACCCTATAGGCGTTGAATCTGAACACAACCAGTAAGAAACACACAAACAACCCAGAAACAATAGCCACAAAGATTAGAAATATCCAAATATGAACTCAGCTGATAAGCAAACCAACCAAATACCTTAACTTGCAACTGCTGAAACCTCAATATGAGGTGAGCAATAATTCTAAAATGACAATCAAAATTTTTTTTACACACGACGAAATGAGAAGAAACCAGAAGTAATAAACAACTGAGAAATGAAGAGTGCATGTTTACCAAAACCATCTCTGATACCATGAAATTCACGAGAATCAATTTTGAAAAGTGATGCACCACAATAAAGTTGCACTACGATGGTAATGTCAATCCAACGCAATACGTAAGATTCAAAACAATGGAAAGAAGATTGCAAGTAAGAAGAATGGGTCTGCTCATGCTCATAGATCAAAAAATAGGAAGTACAAATAGGGGTGGTGTGTAACCCCCATGCCTAAACATGGAAAAAAATCAATGATGCCACTGACACATATGACATTGACTGATGCATATGACACCACTAGAAGAGGAGTTACAATTCCAAATAAGGAATGTAACTCCTATGACGCTGATGTAAATGACAATGTCAGATTCTATGACAGAATCTGACACTTGTCATTTGACTTCCTAAGACCTATGACTCTCGCAAGGCGAGATGACTCACCTAGGTGATGTGGATGATGACTGGACAGTCACACACACCAAAATCCCTGTGGTACTATGAAATCTTTAATTACCTCCACAATGGAACCTTTCCCACAAACATTTCCCATACCAGAAAATGAACCCTCATCCAACGTATATCCCGCTATACCCTACTTGGGGTACCCTCTTTCATCGAGGCTATGACGAGAATATGTTGCGCTGTTTAAATTTGGATGAATCCATTCAAGTAATCAAAGAGGTACATGAAGTCATCAATGGGGCTCATACTAATGGGATCATCCTTACAAATAAAATATTTAGGGTAGGCTACTATTGGCCTACCATGGAGCATGATTGTTGTAGCCATGTGAAGAAATGTGTGGATTGTTAAAAGTACAACAATTTGATACATGTGCCGACGTAATATTTTCAACCAATCATGACACATTGGCCATTCTCAAAGTGGGGTCTCAATCTTATAGGATAATTAACCCTATCTCCTCAGATGTCCATAAATTCATCATAACTGCTACTGAATACTTCACAAAATGGGTAGAGGTTGTTCCTCTTACCTATGTTGAAGGTCCTGAGATCTATAAATTTATAATGAACCATATCATTTACCACTATGGTATCCCCTCTATTATTATCACTGATAAAGCTAATCCATTTAAAAATAAAATTGTGAGATCACTTTGCAAGATTTTTCAAGTCTCCCTCAAGTTCTTAACCCCCTATTACCCTCAAGGTAATGGGTAAGATGAAGCTTTCAATAAAACTTCATTCGTATTATGGAGAAGATGATGAATAAAATAGGCCATATCTGACATCTACAAATTCACCCTGCCCTCTGGGAATTCAGAACATCTATCTGGACCCCTAAAGGTGTCACTCCATACTCCTTATGTTTGGGTTAGCACACTAGTTGTACAGATAATATATCAGATCTAAGCATACATGTAAATAAAAGTGGATATTATACCAGAAGAAATATACAAAATAAGGATATAAATTAGCACCATATTTAACATGGTTCACCCAATGTGGACTACATCCACCAAGAAACAAGACAATCTATTACCCCAAGATTTCACAAGATATAAAATGAAGATTTACAATCTTCCACACCTCTCATATGGAAAGTAATTTCTCTCTCAAGCTTTTGTTTCTTCTCCAAGAATTCTCTCTCTCATAATTATTTTCACAAATAATCATCAACTTTTTCAAGTTCTTCTTAATTCTTACTTTTAAACCCTAGCTTTCATGCTTATATAGGTGTATACAAACTTAGGGCACTTAGCCATGCAATTACAATCAATAGATCTTCTTGAACACTAAAAAATATCTAATTCCCATGAGTTGATTAAAACACCCATGCATAGGTAACCAATGCCAATTAGCCTTAACCGATGTTGGTTCCACCTTGTTTGACCGATGCTGATCATAGATGACTGATGTTGGTACCTCCATAACTGATGTTGGTTACTGTGTTTTCTAGGAAGTTTCATATTGCATGCTAATCCGAAGTAATTGAGCTCCAAAACTCCATAATCTCCCACTTGGAGATTAATTACTACACCATACTTTTACATCATCATTATTGGATCCTTCCCTAGATTTTTTTTTCTTCCTCTTCCAGTCTCAAACTCGAAGACCAATAGAGGTGGAGTGTAGCTCCAACTTCTCCTTTGCTAACGGCTTGGTTAGCATATCTGCAGGGTTTTCAATCATATGAATTTTTTCCATATTCAACTGCCCATCCTCCAATACTTGTTGTATGAAAAGATAACTCAACTGAATGTGTTTTGTTCTTGAATGAAATGCTAAGTTCTTTGCCAAATCAATTGCACTCTGATTGTCACTAAATAATTTGCAATCATCCTTCTACTTTCCCAACTCTTTCATGAACCTACTCATCCATATCATCTCCTTTTTAGCCTCTGCAGCTGCAACATACTATGCCTTTGTAGTAGACAAAGCCAGAACCTTATGCAATCTTCAAATTCAACTAACTTTTGTCCCACCTACTATGAAAATATATCCAGTAGTGTTCCTCATACCATCTAGATATCCTTCCATATCTAAATCAACATAGCCACATAATTAGATATCTAAACCTCATTAGCATAACTACATGCTAGATGTCCCTCTCAAATACCTGAGTATCTATTGGATTGCTTTCCAATGCTATTTACCTGTATTGGCCATATATCTACTCACAACTCTCACTGCCTATGAAATTTTCAGTCTGGTACAAATCATAGCATACATGAGACTCCCAACTACCAAAGCATATGATACTCGTGTCATGTATTTTACCTCCTCATGTGATAAATGATACTAATCTTTTCTCAATTTGAAGTGTCCAGCCATAGGTGTACTCACAGGTTTTACATTATGCATCTTAAAACTTTCTAACACCCTGTAGATATAATCCTCCCGAGACAAATACAATTTCTTGTTCTTCCTGTCTTTATGTATTTGCATGCCAAGGATTCTTTTTGCAGCTTCTAAATCCTTCATAGCAACTATGTGAGCTAGCTTTCCCTTAAGCTCACCAATGTCCTACATACTAGATCTTGCAATAAGCATATCATCCACACATAGTAACAAAATAATGTAGCTCCCATTTTAAAGCTTCTTGAAATAAACACAATGGTCAAATTCACATCTCAAGTAGTCATGCTCATACATAAAACTATCAAACCTCATGTACCATTTCCTTAAATATTTCTTGAGCCCATATAGGCTCTTTCTCAACCTACACACTAATTTATCCTTACCCTTGACTTCATACCCAAGTGACTGTTGCATATAAATCTCTTCATCCAAATCACCTTGAAGGAAATATGTCTTCACATCTAGTTTCTCTAAATGCAAATTATGTACTACAAATAAACTCAATATAGTATGTACGGAAGTCATCTTAACAATAGGAGAAAATATTTCACTAAAGTCAATACCTGATTTCTATGAAAATCCCTTTACTACAAGCATTACCTTGTACCTTTTCTATCCACCCTCTTCTTCCTTGATCCTATAAACCCACTTGTTCAAAAATATCCTCTTACCTATTGGAAACTTAACCAAATCCCAAGTATGGTTATGTTCCAAGGATTCCATCTCCTCATCCATGTCATGCTCCCACTGGATGTGGATTTTATCCTGCATTACTTCTTCAAAACTCTCTAGTTCACCATTATTAGTCAATAATAATTAAAATAGTGTAAATCTTTCTAGATGTTTACTTACCCTTTGTGACCTTCTCACAAGTGTTTAGGGTACCAAAGGCTCATTCTGGACCTCCTGAACATTTGTATCCAAATATATCAGTGATTAATGTTGGTCTCCTGTAACTGATGTTAGTTTGGATCTTCTATAACCGATACCAGTTTTGTTGACCGATGTCGGTTAGGGGTCTACCGACACTAGTTACTGTGCAACCCTGTTGGTAATACTTTTAAATCTAAGAGTTCATTTTCATTCACAAACTTCTCAACTGGTTCGTCCTTGGGTACATAAATTTGATACCCATACATTCTCTTTTCATTCCATTCAATGTCATGACTCCTAATAATTTTAGAATTATCTAAATCCCAAAAATGAATCCGAAATCACCAAATCCATAACCAATGAAAGTACATTTCTTAGATTTTAAATACAAAATTTTCCTATTTTTCTTATCAATATGCACAAAAGATTCTGAACAAAAAACTTTAAGAAAAGAAATATCTACCTCTTTTCCGGTCCAAGCTTCCTCTGGTATTCCTCCATCTAGTGAACTTGAAGGCCCACGATTAATCAAATAAACCAATGTATCAATTACTTCTACCCAGAAATGTAAGTACAATCCATAATGTATTCTCATACTTCTAGCACGTTCCATGATTGTCTTGTTCATTCTTTTTGCAACACCATTCTCATGTGGTGTTCTTTGAACCGTTATTTCTCTATGTATCCCATTTAATGAACAATAATAATTAAAATACTTACTATAGTATTCACCACTATTATCAGATATAAGGCACTTTAACTTTGAATTTTATTTATTCTCAATAAGGGTTTTCCATCTTTTAAAAGTTTCAAAAATATAATATTTAAGTTTAATAAAATAAACCCATACCTTTCTTGTAGGATCCTCCATGAGAAGTTACCTAAGTTGGTCCCCACACATCTGAGTGTATAAGCTCCAATTTATGCTCCTTAGTTTCCCCAAATTTGAGAAATTTAACTCTCTTTTTCTTTCCAAAAACAAAATGCTCACAAAAATTAAAATCTAAATATTTCAAATTTAATAACTTACATTTAGCATTTAAGATCGGCATTCCTTTTTGACTCATATGGCCCAACCGATTATGCCACATACATGTATCTGAATTTGAAGTAGATAATGCAGAAAATAAATCAGTAACACAGGTAGATAAATATAATGTTCCTACCTTTTTACGTCTTGATACAAAAAAATCACCCTTGGTGACTTTCCAAGAGTCTCTTGTAAATGTAGCCATGCAACCAGATTCACCTAGTTTCCCTATAGAAATAAGATTCCTCCCAAGGCTTTGCACATGCCTCACATATTTCAATACCCAAGTATTTCCATTCTATAATTTTAGAGAAACTTCCCCTTTACCAGTAATACTTCAAGGTTCATCATCACCCAAATAAACATGCCCAAAACTTCCTGGACATAATTTTTGAAATAACTTTTATTAGGGGTTGCAAGGAAAGAAGCTCCTGAATCTAAAACCTATGATTTTATTCTATTATCTAAAGAAAGAATAAGAGCATCTTGTATTACCTCTGCTACAACAAGATTTTCTTCTTTGCCTTTGTCTAGTTGTTGGTTCTCTTTATCCTTATTTATTTACATGTCCTTTCTTTCCACATTTCCAACAAGTAATTCCCTTACCTATGGATTTAGATATGATGTCCCTTGACCTTGATTTCCCATTACCATTACTCTTGGATCTCTCCTTCTTCCTGTCCCTGCTTTCTACATTCAAAGCATTCCCGGATGATGATTCCTTTGTACTCTTCCTGCGAATTTCTTCATTCAATATTATACTAACCACGTCATCAAACTTCAAAATATTATTAGCAGATGTTGTATTACTAACAACCATTACCAAGTTATCCCAACTATTAGGCAAAGAACATAAGAATAAAAGTGCTTTCACTTCATCATCAAACGGTATATCAACTAATTTTAACTGATTTACAATAGATCTGAAATCATTCAAATGACTTGATGTAGATCCACCTTCATGCATCTTAGCACTAAATAGTTTCTTCATCAAATAAAATTTATTTGAAGTACTAAGTTTTTCATATAAATTAGTAAGAGATTTCATTAACCCTATCATAGAAATCACTTCTATAATATTGGAATCCATGGATGCTACTAGGTTCAATCTTATAGATCCCAAAGCCTGTATGTCAAGAATCTTCCATTCTTCATCAATCATCTTTGCAGGTCTAGACTTTTCATCCAATGGTAAATACAAATCTCTTTGATACAAATAAACCTCAATCTGTGTCTTCCATAATTGATAATTTCACCCATTAAACTTCTCTACGTTGTATTTATTTTCTTCTACCATTATTGTAGCTCCCACTCAATTAGAAAACCCTCTGTGAGTAAATATGGCAATACAAAAAACCTTAAAACAAAGCTCTAATACCAGTTGTTGGGGTTAGTACACTGATTGTACAAATAATATATCAATTATAAGCATATATGCAAATAAAAGTGGATATTATACCAGAAGAAATATACAAAATAAGAGATATAAATCAACACCACATTTAACGTGGTTCACCTACTTTAGGCCACGTCCACCAAGAAACAAGCCAATCTATTATCCAAATTTTTCATCAGATATACAATCTTCCACACCTCTCAGATGTATAGTACTTTCTCTCTCAAGCTTTTACTTCTTCTCCAAGAATTCTCTCTCTCACAATAATTTTCACAAATCATCAACTTTTTCAAATTCTTCTTAATTCTTACTTATAAACCCTAGCTTTCATGCTTATATAGGTGTATACAAACTTAGGGCACTTAGCCATGTAATTACAATCAATAGATCTTCTTTAATACTAAAAATACATATAATTCCCATGAGTTAATTAAAAAATTCACACAAAGGTAACTATAATTGGTTAGCCCTAATTGATGTCGGTTCTAATAAGGATTTAGAAAAGAAAGGGAAATTTGATGCCAATTAGCTAGGACCATATGTTGTGGTTGCCAAGTTCGGTTCAGGTTCTTATAAGCTTGAATTTTCAAATGGAAAAGAGCTTTGAGAACCCATGAACGCAATGCATCTTAAGCATTTCTATGCTTAAGTGTGGGGTCTCTAAAATATAATAAAAGCAAGAAAGTATACAAATTGAAAAGGAAAAAGAGAAATAAATAGGTGCGTTCAATAGTGAAAACCACGCAATGGTGGCGTGTGCAAGTGTTGTTTTTAAACTAATGCTAAATGTGAATAGAATACTAACACATAAATAGTATTAATTAGCAAGAATTAAACAACATTCTAAGAACCATCATGATAAGAATTAATCAAGGTTTAGATGATAAACATTCATTAATATAAAACTTTGAATCTAACAATGCTTAAACATCTAGAAATCCTCTATTCTCTAACAACATGTGAATGAAGGAACTTAGGTAGGCTCCATAGCTATCAAAAATAGTTGTCCTTAATGTTCCAAGAATCTAGGAATGAGGGCTAGTCAAAGTTTGGCTACAAGACCCTTTTGACACCTCCCATATGACTTAAGCACTTTTAAGAAAGAGGCTTAACTCTTCAAGATGATGAAATCTCAAGAGAACAAAATGCAAGCTCTTAGTCTCTTAGCTATATGCTTTGCATTTACTCTCTTAAGTAGTTTAGGTATAGGTATAAAGGTAGGAGGAGGGATCTTTATATAGCCCAAAGGATAAATGATTCAACACATTCTCATGAATGTGGGACTAATGGAGATGTAGAGTTAGTTATGGATAAAGGGGGTTTAGATGGGGCTGAGTTAGCTTTATGAGGGTTTAGTTTGTCCTCAAGTGGCTCAGGTGGATAAAGGGGGTGTATTAATTAATCAAGATGATTAATTAAATACATGTGCAAGCTTTTATAAGCTTTTAGATGGATATTAGTGTGATTTGGACAATTAGGAATGGATTAAACCAGTTAAATAGAGATTTATTGATTTAATGAGAAGGGAGGCTAATTAATTAATAATAATTAATTAGACTAGATAGAAGGTGTTAATTAACGAAGGGTCGTTAATTAGGGTATGTGTTGGATAGGAGACTTAATTAATTAGCATAATGTAATCAATTAACGACAATGGAAGAGAAGATGAGCGTTATTGACAATATGTCGTCAATTTGTAGGAAAGGAGATAATTAGAACAATTTAAGTATTTAAATTGTTTGGGTGTGATTATAGGTGTCTACATTTTCCCCTCTTTGGGGTGGTGTAAGTGACATCACTTCAAAGATAGTAGATGGAAGAAAATTTTGAAGGGATAGAAGAAAAATTAGTAGGAGGGAGAGATACCCCCTCGAGTGTCGATGAGTGATGAAAGAAGCCGATTGACAATCAAAAAAGGTGAGAGGTAGATAGAATAATGGGAAGGGGTAGGATACCCCAATGAGAGAGAAAAGTAGGAGTGAAAGGGAAGTGACATAGAAGAAATATGGAAGAGGGGGGAGAAGAGCTTAGCCTCTAGCCGCTGTTCATTGAAACAATTTTGATGTCATCATATTACCATAGGAACTACATCATCGGTCCTTATGAAAAATATAAGCATACGAAAAAAGTAGAATGACATGAAAATCCATGCTATGAACACTTTTCCATTGCTGAAAATACCAACTCTATGCAACATACAATAATGCAATGAAATAGGAGAAGGAAAAAAGCTCATTTAACAGGGAAAACAAGTATGAACGCACATATCCAACCCAACAACAGTCAAGACAGTTATACAAATGTTTTTTTATCAGTGTTGAAGAGATCCACAAGTTCGTGATTGATGACAAGGGTTAAAAATGATGCCCCGAGAAAGGATACATGCAAGGGGAAACAAAAATGGACATGGGGTCCAAGAAAAGCGTTTGTGTGCAATGAAACAGCACCAAGCAACGAACGTACCCCCAATTACAGACGAAGAAAGTAGCTAGCTTTGTGATTGGTTGTGAATTCGGTGATCCATGAGTCATAATAATTGGGGAAGATGTGAGATAAACCAATAAGATATGGAGAAAATACCATGTGCAAGACACAAGTTTCAAACGTAATAAGTAAGTTACCATTTTTGTAGGGTTTTTTAATTTTTAGGATTTTGGATATATATATATATATATATATATATATAGTTTTTAGTGTTTTTTCTTTCCGAACCATGGTGAACAGTAGAAGAAAGTAGAAGAAGAAAACGAATGGCCTAGGGGCAACAAAAAGTGCCCTATGTGGAAGAAAGAAGAAACAAGTGACAAATAATGTCCTTGTTTAATGGAAAAATTAAGAAAAAATAATTATTTGAAAAATAATTATTTACGAGGCTGTGTAGAAGAATAAAAATCACCAAGGAGCAATAAAATTGTTCAAGGGAGAAGAAAGGGGTATCAGATAGCAAAAAATGCCCCAATATGGCGAGAAAGAAGATAAAAATAATTATTTAATAAAAAATAATTATTCCACAACAAATAGAGGAGAAAATGGCAATCAAAACGGGTCTCCCGACCTTCCGAATGGTGAAAAACAAGTTAATATACCCCACCAGGGGGGAGTAAAAACATCGCGACCAATTCATTTTAACTGAGCAATTGAGAAAATTTTACTATAGGCTCTGACACTCAGGAGAACCATGGTGATCACATGAGACAAACTGTGGTGCACAGATGTAGTCCGGGGGTACCAACTACATGCGAATGACGGCCCCTTTGTGAGTACCGAAAACTTACTCATTAATGCCCTAAATTAGGTCTTTTAGCCATAGAAAATATGCAGGTGCGCCTGTACGTAGGCATAGGTGTGGGATAGGGCATGTAGGTGCCATTTTGGGGGTGGAGTTGCCAAGTTGGAAACGCACACATGCACGGTCACAAATCACACACACACACATGCATGCGCACACACAAGCACATGTTTGTGCACACACATATGCGGGAAATAGGGTACACATGTGAAAAGCATGGTGTAGGCATGGAGAGGGCAAGCACACACACTGGGGTATACGCGTGCAAAGCGTAGGCACCTAATGTGTGGCACACATGCCAAAAAGGGTGCGCAAGCACCCAAAAGAGGGCGCACATGCTAGAAGACACACATGTGCAAGCATAGGTGCTAGAAACGTGGTGCACATGCTCAAAAGGGCATGCAGGTGCTCTAGACAAGCAGAAAAAAGATAGGAAAGTGTCAAAAACATGACACTTAGAAGATTTTTTTTTGTTTTAGGGTTTTTAGGTGATCACTAAAAGATGAAATAGTCTTTTAGAAGAAATGCTAGGAATTGATGAGCGGCATTTTATTTTACAGAGATGACTACCAGTTTTACAAATGTGGGATCGTCATACGTGGATTGCCAAGTTGGAGGGTAGTATGCAGCGGTGCGACCAACGAGCCATGGCGATATTACTTGAGGCGGTGGGGATGGGCCCTGTGGCTCGGATGCCCTCCATTGTATTAGATCATGGCCTCCTGACTGCGCTAGCCGAGCAATGGCATAGCAAGAGTCAGTGTTTCAGACTACCCACAAGAGAGCTAACAGTGACGATTGAGGATGTGTGGTGGATTTTATGTGTGCCCATGATGGGTACGTTGATCAAGTATAGTTCAAATGCAAGGCTGATTAGAGCAGCCTTTAGTGCCCTATTTGGTGTTGACGACGTCCCACATGACGGGATGACTATAGCATTACATGAGTGCATCTCCAACCTGACATTGCATCAAGGATCTCTCTACATTATGGCTCTCATCAGTGGGTTCCTACTCACTGATAAGACAAGGACTTCATTTCCGAGAGGATTACTACCATCGGTCTATGACATATACAGTGGGGAGAGATATTGTTGGGGGCAGTGCATACTGGCCCATTTATACTAGGATTTGCACCTGATTACATACCATGGTTAGAAGACCGTGGGGCCAGCATCATTATTATAGATATGGTCGTGGGATCATATTGCTATCGGGCACCCCGTAGGCCCTTTCCGAGTTCGAGATCCCAAGGAGCCATCATACATGGCTTGGGTAGCAGCTGGAAGAGATGTACATGGCCATCTTGGTAGCCTATTCAGATATAGGCGGGAGTTCGATGAGCTGGTAGCGATAGATGTCATTTGGCATCCATACAGGCACTTCCAGTGGCTAGAGGATGCCACAAAGATCAGCATGTGCTTGGTGGAGCACTTTCTTATTTGTAGCTACAACTATATCATGGATTTATACTGAGTAGACATGTGTCAGTGGTAGCTTGGCAGGGTACATGGGATCCCTTAGCTAGATATTTGGCATGCACACAGGGACTCTGAGAGGCAGACCATGGGTTCTCGTATACCAGTGGCCCGAGCTAGGGCTAGTTTCACATAGGTGGTCCCCTAGGTACGGGACCCATTATGATAGGTGAGAGACTCAGGGACCACATCTGATTATGTAGCATGGTATGCAACAGTATTACCCAGGCGTCTCACTATTCCAAAGGCAGCTTGGGTAGCAGGAATTCACCCTCCTATAGAGGTATGGCATGGGGCAGAGCGCAGGGCTAGAGTAGTGGCACTGAGGCCAGACCTAGAGGATCCCTTTGATGGTATCCCACATGATGGACAGGGTGCCCCATAGGCACAGGGACCGAGGCCCGTAGGGCCCATTACAGGTAGCCATGCAGCCATCCAGAGGCAGGGTATTTGAGCAGAGGTAGTCTTCCAAAACACCTTAGGGACCAGCCCCTGAGGCACACATAGCCTCCCAGCCAGTGGTGCAGATAGACATAGTATAGGTACAGGTACAACAGCTCATAGGTGAGAGAGATGTAGACAGAGTGGAGAGAGATGAGGCTTGAGGCTAGTGTGTGATGGCCATAGTAGAGCGCGATGAGGCCCGAGCTCATAGAGTTACTTTACTTTCAAAGTGGGATCAAGCTCAGGCCCTGGCTGGGCCAGGAGATGATAGAGCAGCATGGCAAAGCCAGATCTGAGACACAGCTACACAAGGGGTGTAGATATTGAGCCTCCTACACCAGTCCCAGTCATAGGTGCACATGGTCATTACACAAAGAGACCATGTGTATGTATGATCATAGGCATTATTAGCACAGAGGGATGAGGCCCACCGCCGATCTATAGGTGATGACTACAAAGAGAGGTTGAGAGGATACTACCACTAGACAGGCCGAGGTCGATGTGGGCTGGGGTGATAGGTGAGTGAAATACTGCCCTTCAGGTAGCACTTGCCTCTGGGGATGCTAACTTAAGACGGGATGCCACCAAGATTGGTGGTGAGGCCCTATTTTATAGGAGTACATATTACATAGTGATTCCACCAAAGTAGCGAGTGGCACTGCCACATTTTTCCGAGTCAAGTGCATCAGGCTCTTGATCATGGAGGTCAGGTCATTCCACCAGATCAGTTAGATAGCCTCTACCAGAGAAGCCGGTGAGACCAGTGCCATCCCAGCCTCCAGTGTTCTGGCATCTTGAGGATAGATTTGGGAGCCCCGGTGAGGGCGAGACCTATGGTTGAGAGCCACATTTTTATTGTATAGATTCCTTTGTATGTATGCCTCTTATGAAGGATGATTATGATGTACAATGTATTTTTGATGATGCCTTATAATGAAGGCTTGATTCTTTCAGATACATGCCCCTCTTTTATGGCATTTTGTATCGATGATGTATTTTATTGAGTACCTATCTAGACATTTGTATGTATGTATGCAGACATTTTTGATGTATCATCTTTGTATGCCTCAGCTGAAGGCATATTTGATATAGAGCACTGATTCGTCTCCATTTTTGATATAGATGTATATTTGACACACGTGTGTGTGTGTGTGTGTGTGTGTGTGTGTGTGTGTGTGTGTGTGTGTGTGTGTGTATATATATATATATATATATATATGAGGATTATTTTGTTTTGGCTCAGATACACATGGTTATGAGATGATGTATTATATATTTTTTTTGTACTCTGATGTATGTGACACGAGTGGGCATAATTCTATGATGTGAAATACCCCTTTTCAGAAATTACTCTATGTTGATTCTCATTGCATGTTTCGTTTGTTTAATTTAGCACTTATGGATGTGTTGTGACACAAGTGGTCATACAGTGATTCTCATTGCATGCTGCATGTTTTGATTAAGTACTTATGGATGCATTGTGATTTTGTACTTTGTACATATCTGATTCTGATGTGTTGATGTCTACATGTGTTGTGGATGTTATATGAGAGATCTGTAGATGATATCAAATGTATTTCTCATGTGTTATTCTAATGGATATGGACGGGATGATATGATGATATTAGTGCAGGGGGGATAGATTTTTGATTATGTGTAACCCCTCTTGCCCCCATTGATGATATGATATGTGATGATTATCTTAGCATACATGCATGATGTAAAACTTAACATTTTTGTTTATATATGATGTATAGATGATGTTAGATGTGATAATAATGATGGTAATGTGATGTGAATGATAACAAAACAAAGAAAATGCAATAAACACAACCAAATGTTAACAAAAAACACCATGAATTAATGCAATACACCATGATTCACCATGCTTTAGTAACATGTAACAAACACAATCAAATGCTAAGAAAGAACATAATGAATTAACACCTTACATCATGACTTCCCAAAATTGAGTCACACGAAAAAAACATACCACAATATGCACAAGAAAGAATAAATCTAATCTAAGCAAGAAAAGATGAATCCTAACAAAGTATGCCCAAGTGACAAAAAACCCAAAAAGTAAGAATGCAAAACACTATACAAGCAACAAGCAAAGCAAGGAAACAAGACAATGCCAGTAAATGTTTTTGTAAGATATGTTTCTATGCACCAATTTTATATTGTTTAGGTTTTTTCGAAACAATTTTCTATTGTTTTTTTGTTTTGTGAAACAATTTTCTATTGTTTTTATGTTTTTTGAAACAATGTTCTAGTGTTTTTGGTGTTTTCGAAACAATTTCTATTGTTTTTATTTTTCTAACGGTTTTCCAAAGCTATGTGCAGGTAACCAAGAAAGCATGGATGCAACCAACATTAGATGGGGAATATACAAGGGCAGAAGCCACGTGTTTATGAACAAGAAGGTGAAGTCATTGAGTTGCCCCCAGCGTAAGATGGGAAATAGCGAAAGACCATACACTTCACAGACGAATAGAAGAAGGCAAAGCCAGATCAAGGCTTGAAAGGATGGTGCACACTGGGAATTTCAAAGGTAGAACCAAGTCTAGGCCAAAGAACACTACCCTCCTAATGCAAGATGTTTGTGAACAACGAACCCTCCCAAGGCACTAGAAACCGGTTTTCACCCAAGGACCTGTCCAAAGTACCACAATTGCGTGGTTTTCACTAGTGGACGACCTATTTTTTTTTTTATTTCCTTGTGCCATGTTCAAGCATATAACCTCTTAAGATGCATGGAATTCATGGGCTCCCAAAGCTCATCACCATTGGGGTGAGCCAGTTTGTATGCCCCTGTGTCATACTTGGCAACTATGACATAGGGTCCTAACCAATGTGGTTTGAACTTCCCTTTCTTTTCTCACTCGTCTCTGGTGTTGAACTGGTTCTCTTTCATAACTAAATCACCAACCTCAAAATGATGAGGGATGATTCTATTTTTGTAGTTTCTAGAGACTCTGTGTTGATATACTTTCAGGTGATTAAGAGCACGAATGTGCCTCTCATCCAGTAGCTCAAGCTCAGCTAGTCTTGTCACTCGATAATCTTCATCCTTATCTAGATAGTCCCAAAGAGAAATTCTTAGGGATGGGAGTTTGATCTCTAAAGGGATGATAGATTATGTCCCAAACACTAGGGAATAGGGTGTTGCACCTGTAGGAGTGTGAATGGATGTTCGGTAAGCCCAAAGGGCTAGATGGATTTATAGGTGCTAGTTTCTACCTATTTTTCTAACCATCTTCTCCATTATCCTTACCAGAGTCTTGTTTGTTGCCTCGGTTTTCCCATTACCCTGAGGGTAATATGGAATGGACCATTTTAATCTAATTTGGAATCATTGGCAAATACCTTTCATAGTTTTGTTCTTAAATGACTTCCCATTATCTGTGACGATGGCTGCGGGAATACCATATCGGTAAATGATGTGATTCATGATAAATTTAGAAATTTGTGCTCCTGTGACATAGGTTAAAGGGACAACCTCCACCCATTTTGTAAAATATTTTGTATCTGTGATAATATGTGTATGACCATCAGATGAGGTAGGAGTAAGTTTCCCTATTAAATCAAGTCCCCACTTGGAGAATGGCCATGGGGTAGTGATTGGTTGCAATGGCTATGACGGAGCATGGATGCAATTTCCATAATTTTGGCAAAGCACACATTTTCTAACATAATTGCAACTAATCCATTTCCATGGTAGGCCAATAGTAACCTACTCTCAACAGTTTCTTAGCCAAGACCATTCCATTGGTATGTGCTCCGCACACCCCTTCGTGCACTTCTTTGATTTCCTATATTGACTTCCGTCACATCTAGACAACGTAATAGATTCCCATCGTAGCCACGGCGATAAAGTGTACCTCCTAAAAGGGTGGAATGGCCTATCTGGTGAATCAGGCTTTACTTTTCAGAACGAGAGATATTAGGAGGGAATGTGCTATCCTTAAGATAGGTGAAAATGGGTTCGTACCACGGGGAATGGGGACCAACAACCTCATAAGCCAAGAAAGATTTTGGCATGTCATACGCAGGATGGCATAGATTTTATATGAAGAATGGCATATCATTATTCTCTGGAAGAATACGAAGCATAGACCCAACCGTTTCCATGGCATCCTGTATGA
This sequence comes from Taxus chinensis, assembly GCA_019776745.2. NCBI lineage: Eukaryota > Viridiplantae > Streptophyta > Pinopsida > Cupressales > Taxaceae > Taxus > Taxus chinensis. Next base: position 1,044,580,973 of record CM034146.1, on the reverse strand, counting down.
TGGAAAACTGACAAGCGAGTGTGGGAATCTACAAGAAAATTTTCCTCGCACCCCGACCTCCCGAGGTCGTGCTGAGACAGCCAGTGGGGATTAAAATATGTGTGGGGTGCAGACAAGCTAATTGGGCAATCTGATGTCTTCGATGCGCACTAGTGGAAATTGTGAATCTAAGGAAAAGAAGGCCCTCCTAACCTAAACTGGTGTGATAGATCACTCAGCAAGGATGACTTCTCAAAGGCTCCAATCAATATTGAGCTCTAGCGTGATTTAGTCTATGGGTTGTGGAATATGTGGAAAGCAATCCCTTCTACACTATTTCAAGAAGTAAGATTCTTGCATTTAGGAAAGGTGTTCATAACCAAAGGTGATCCAAAACCATTCGATGTACACCTGGCTGACCTAAAGAAAAGACCAGACATACACTCAGAGTTCAAACACCCAACGAACCAACTTAATAAACCTACCAACGCGAAACCAGAAGAAAAGTTGGTACCTACGACAAATCTCGAAACTATGAGCCTAGCCAAAACAACCCTAGCCCCCAAAGATGAGGCTAACACTATAGAAATAGTATCGTTAGGAACTATTGCAAAAATTGTTGAATTACTAGAACGGGATCTACCAATGTTCCTACCATTTGATTCTGTAGGCATGGGGTGCACCCTAGGTGTTGGCTCTCTTCCAGTAGTGGATCTCTTCATGATAGAAGTAGAGAACTTTAACACAACAAGTGTCCCAACATCCATGTTCCCAGCTAAGTATTGGACTCTCCATTTTGATGGAGCTGGATGTCGTTACGGAGCTGGGGTAGGTGTAATCCTTACTTCTCCCGAGGGAAAAGTCCTACCATTTTCCTTTAAGCTAAAATTCGAATGCACTAACAACGGTGCGGAGTATGAATCCCTTCTCCTTGGCCTCATCCTAGCTAAGAGAATCGATGTTGATAACATCAGAGTGTTAGGAGACTCGCAATTGGTAACAAACCAAGTCTCTGAAGTATATGAAACCAGAGCTGAGCACTTACAGCTCTACAAAATGGCTATATTGAATTTAAGAAAGGAATTTGACTTCATATCAATTGAAGTAATCATGCGTGAACAAAATCTTCTCACCGATTCAATAGCAACCTCAACGTCATGCGTCACTCCAAATAGTAAGTTAGAGGATACACCCGTTAATTCTCATGGTATCCCTTCATGATGAACCATTGATAAAAACAATGTCAAATCCTATTTTAAATGGAAATGAAAACAAATCCGCTATCCTAGACCACATCGATAGTGATACAACCACTCTTGGTTTCTTAAACACCTATGCAGCATTACATCTCACCCATCACACAGTAGATTTGTCTTTGATCCCGCATTCATCTTCCTATTACGGGAATCCCATGACAGAGCTTCCCCCACAAAAGGAACTCAACATATACACAGTCGAGAATGGAGATGAGCTGGAGCTACCCCCAGCCCCGCTGAGTTTGAAGAAGGTAACACTTCTCTAATCGAAGAAACAATTGATATTAACATCAGTAACGGAAGATGAACCAAAGATACTGAAGTTAGGATCCTTGTTAACTCCATTAGAAGTAGAAATACACACTCGGATCCTCAAGGAACATCAGAAGGTGTTTGCATTTAATTATAAGGAAATGACAGGAGTTGCACCCCACATCGCGGTACACAACCTCATCACTAAATCAGATGCAAAACTGGTTAAGAAAAAATTGAGACCAATGAAACCCAAGGTAGCTCTCATGGTAAAAGAGGAGGTAATAAAGCTCCTCCAAGTAGGATTCATCAACCCAGTCGATTACTCTCATCGGGTATCTAATATCATTTTGGTTCTCAAAAAGAATGGAAAGATACGCATCTGCATAGACTTTCGAGACATTAACAAAGCATGTCCTAAAGACAACTTCCCATTACCATCCATAGACGTCATTTTTGATGCAACAGCTGGATTTGAGCTTTTATCTCTCATGGATGGATTCTCGGGATACAATCAAATCAGAATATCTGAACAAGACCAAGCTAAAACCACATTTATAACTCCTTGGGGAACCTATTGCTATGCTGTTATGCCATCTGGTCTCAAGAACGCTGGCGCTACATACCAGCGGGCTATGACGTATATATTTCATGATCTTATTCATAAAATTGTGGAATCCTACGCAGATGACTTTTTGGCCAAGGCCAAGAAGCGTTGTTACCATCCGAAAGAGCTTCGCGTCATTCTTTCACGTCTGATAGAATACGGAGTCACGCTAAATCCAGAAAAATGTGTCTTTGGTGTGATAGGAGGGAAGCTCCTAGGTTACATTATATCATCACGTGGGATTGATGTTGACCCAACCAAAATTAAGGATGTTCTCAAAATGGTCCCACCTTCGGATGAATATGGAATCAGATCATTTCTCAAAAAACTTGGTGCGATTCGGAGGTTCATCCCGGACTTAAGTTTCACACATTCATTTGATCAACTATCTACTCAAGAAAGATTATAGCATTGATGTCACTAATGTCTCGCTAGCCCGTTAATTTCATATTCGCGAGCCACTAATGTCTCACTAGCCTGTATGCTGGCTCAAAAAGATGATGACAATAGAGAATGTGTGATCTATTTCATTAGCCGGACATTGCTTGACTATGAAACATGCTACACACAAGTGGAACGAGAATGCCTCGCTGTAGTCTTTGTAACAAAATGCTTAATACATTACATGTTAAATCAAGAAACAAAGGTCCTTGTAAAAACAGGCCATTTATGAACTTTCCTCACGCAAGGGTCCCTGTCTAAAAAGGTTGGGTGCTTTATAACCTTAATGGGTGAATTTGAATTAACATTCATAAATCAAAAGTCGGTTAAAGGATAAATCATCATGGATTGGTTAGCTGATAATCCATTAGACAGAGGTGATCTAGTAGATCTAGACTTTCCAGATGAGTGCGTATACTACGTCGAAACCCGACCTTCTATCTCTGAGTGTCTTTGGTACACTGATATTATTAATTATATCATGGACCATACGTATCTAGAAATTGCTACTCCACAAAAAATAAGACGGTTACGCATCATCGTAGCGAAATACATCATTATAGATCAAGTCCTCTATCGAAAGGAGTTCGGTGCAATGCTTCTGAGATGTGTTGACATAGAAGAATCCAAGAAGATTCTCCATGAATATCATAGTGGAATGTGTGGAGGCCACTTTGGTGGCCATGCCACCGCTCGTAAAATACATCGAATGGGCTATTTCTGGCCCACTCTAGAACACGATTTTGTATAAAGGTGTCATAAATGCCAAGAATTCTCTAATGAGATTCACATTCCGGCACAAGCTCTACAACCAATCGCTACTCCATGGCCCTTTTCTACGTGGGGCCTAGATTTAATAGGGAAATTCTCTCCCTTGTTTATAGATGGCCATAGTTTTATAATCACGGCCACCGAATAGTTTACCAAGTGGGTAGAGGCTATGCCTCTTACTACTGTGCTAGGTTCTGTAATCGCCAAGTTCATTTTGAACCAAATCATTTGCAGGTACGGTGTCCCGCAAGTCATTATCTCAGATAATGGGACTTCTTTTAAGAATGACAAAGTTTGTGAATTATGCAATAAATTTAAAATAAGCCATCATACAGCCTCCTTGTATTACCTTCAAGCCAATGGACAGGCTGAGGCGACAAACAAAACATTAAAAGACATTCTCCTTAAAACGGTGAAAGAAAACAAACGAGATTGGCATTTATATTTATATCCAGCCTTATGGGCCCACCAAACCTCAATAAGGACACCAACAGGAGTGACTCATTTCTCACTAGTATTCGGGGCAGAAGTAGTTCTCACGCTTGAGGTTGAAATACCCAGTCTCCACATTTCATTACAAGGGATTCTAGATGAAGATGCTTATAGAGAAGCACATCTCTCCCAACTAGAAAGCCTAGATGAAGCTAGGTTAGATGCTGAACAACGGCACAAAGTCTATGCTGAATGGATGTGTCAGCAGTATAACAAGAAGGTCTATGAACGTGACATATATGAAGGTGATCTAGTTCTAAGGCTAGACAACTGGATCGATAAAAAAGACTAGTGAAGGAAGGAAGTTACGTCCCAAATGGCTGGGCCCATACCGAGTCATGAAGGACTATGGAAATGGTGCATATCTCCTATGTACGCTGGAAGGTGAGGAGTTTGGTGAAACAATCAATTCCCTACACCTCAAACGATTCTACGCATAAGTAGCTAACATTATTTATATAATTATATCTACATTGCATCTTCATATAGTTAGGATCATTTTGTCCGCTTGTTTCGTACAAATTTGTGATCAAGGAATTTATTCTCAAAGAAATTCATTACAAACTCATGATGTTGTTGGCATAAACACTCTAAATCATACTTCTCTATTTCCATGGTATAATCAAACTATTTCGTAATCATTTCATCAAATAAAGCTAGATATGACAAGGTCTTAACAGTAACCATGCCAAGATCTGTGGGTTTGTTCTCACTTTTGGTTTCTTCTTAGGATAGGTGTGTTGCCTATGGTCTATTCTAGAAGCTTCATGGTGTCACATCTATCCTGTACGTATATCTCTTTGGAAATAAAAACACACTGACATTTTTCTCAAGTAAACAAGTCAAATATAGAATCAAACAAAAAATTTTAAATTTACACATTTCCTTTCCCCACCAACCTTCAGTGATGAGCTTGCATCTCTTACTAGTGACGTAGGGTTGGGAAAGGATGGAAATTCCCTTACTTGCATATGTCTTGTCTATGGTGATAAGCCCATACTTCTTACTAGTAGCATGGGGCAAGGTGTAGGGGGTCCTCTTGACAAACAAATTTAAAAGGTCATAGACAAACAATTCAAGTCTTGAAGTCTTGAGTCAAAAACAAATGAATCAAATGTCTAAAATTCCAAGAGAATTAAAAATCCTAAAAATCCATATTTTGTCTACCATGTGGCCATCTACGGATCTAAGTCTAGATAAACCGCAACAAGTTGCATCCCAAAACTACGAAGTCACTCGAGTAGAGTAAGCTAGTAGTATCCTAATTTGGTTCCGCTAAAGCTTTGTCTATCTCTCATCACTACCATTTCGACACATTTCATAACTTGTGCCCTTTCTAGCTCTCGGTGATGAGCCCTCACAGCTTACTAGTTGTGTGGAGTTAGGAGAGGGGCAAGTCTATCTGCTCATCGTACCGGTTTGTCTTCACCACTTTGCCAAAACAAATATGAAGTATCCAAAATTTCTTACAGAAACTAAGATTCAAATTCACATTGTATCTACATTATCATATATCAGCATCATGAAATACAAAAAGAAAGTAAAACATTTGTATCATTTTTTCTCCATTGCATACATTCTAAAGAGCATACATGCATAACATCATAATTTACTTGAGGAAACTAGAAAGGAAACAAATCCATGAATGCCAAAATTCTGATCCAAAAGGAATATATATATATATCAAAATTCATGTACAATGCCATCATGCGCTAAGCATGGTCAAAACGCTCAAAGAGCCCGTGATATACAAAAGAATATATCATACAAAAACTAGGAGAGCCAAGTGGCTTCTCAACCCCTATGAGACCCCTCCAAAGGTGCACGCCTGCGCCTAGGACTCTGGCTACGCCGGTGCTCTGAGTGCACGGAGGGCTCAGGATCCCAAGGGGCAGCCGCAGTCTTGCCACGAGAATGACTCCTCATCAGGTGCTCAGCTGTCCTATACCCCGCTAGCTCTGTGCGTAAAGTTGATACCATCCTGGGCACATGCCAGACTGGGGCAAAGACGTCAGTGTGTTTACCAGCTGTTGAGGGCTCCCCAGTATCCACAGATAACTCTGCGTGGGTCCTCTCCATGGGGATCATTAGGGTATCAGTGCATACCCTACAAATCAAGTCCCACCACTCATCAGCTGTCTCTGTAAATAAAGGAGAAAACAAATTAGAAACAAAAAAAGAGATAAAATACAAGATAAAACAAAAGGAGAGATAGCAACTAAGGAAATCCTAATTAAAAAAAAACATTAGAAGGAAGGATGGTAACTTACTCGAATCACCAGGCCTCTAGGATGGATCTCTAGGGTCAGCACCTACCATAGAAGACACCACTGACTGGGGTGCTCCCCCCATGGTTAGAGCAACGTAGTGTCCTACAATGGACTCATCCTCCCCACCATGGCCCTGGGAGAGTGGCTCCTCTGAAACCAAAGTAACTCTCTCTACACTCTTCTCAGCCCTGTCTGCCTGCATGATATCTTGAGTGTCATGCCACTCAGGATCATTGTCCTCCTCAGTCTCCTCCTCTGTCTCTCCCCCTGTAAACTCCTCAGACTTGGAGTCTATGTCGATGGGGTCATCGCTGCTATGGGCAGGACCCGCAGCAATCCGAAGAAAGGGTGCCTGAGGTGCACTGGCTCTCCCTCGAGCACATACTACCCTCTTGGCTGCAATAGGAACGCCAGGAGTAACAACTATCCAACCCCGGCCTCTAGGACCCCCTCTGGCCTCTTAAACTGACCTATATACTGGCGCTACCAGGGAAAGCATGCCCATGTAAGGTAGGCCAAACTGCTAAGGAACTCAGCCAAAGGGGTGTATCTCCACTCGCCCCACTCTGTCAATAAGCTGCCCTATGGTGGAGCAGGAGATCAAAGTAAGAGCCTCCTCGCCCCATATACCTGCCATGATCTGATATGGTGTGTCCTCCATGTCATCGGTGGTCAAAGAGGTAACTGGCTGATGAGGTGCTCTAAGCACCGACATATCTATCCATCTGGCTGCCCTCAAAGCTTCGAGATCTGTCACCTCTACACCACTACCATATGGAATGAAGTGCTCATAAAACCAACTCATGACCAGGGTTGGGTGGCTCAAAGACTGCCCCTGTAAACAAACTACCCTGTACAAGTCATGGTAGGTAGTCCCAAGTATGTCTGCTCCCTAGGTGTAAATCCAGCCATGACCCTCGATCTGTGCAATGATGGGGGACCAGAAATATAACAGTGTGTCTCCTCCCTTGTCCCCGATCAGTTTCGAGGCAAGGATCCCCATAATATCCTGAAAAATCAAGGGGATGGGCAAGCTAGGAATAGATTGAACTCTGACCCCCTTCTTCAAACCCGTGGAGATAACTGTATCTCCCATATAAGTGGCCCACTGTGCTATCTGGGCCCGTGAACTTGGTGTCTTGAGGGTGAGTCGTATCCCGATGATCGGGACCCCCAGAATATGATAAATAGCCTCTAGTGTGATGGTCCACTCACCTCGGACCCCTGGTAATCGGAAGGTGTTCCGAACAACATCCCAATAGGAGAATAAGTCACAAAGAATGTGACGTGCAACATGTGGAACGCGTGAGATACGTAGTATCCCGGCCCTCTGAAGAGTTTCCTCCTCATCTTGTGAAAGTGCATCTAGTACTGCTAGGAGCCAGTCACACACTCTCTCTCTGCTCCACCGAATGTACTCCTCCCTCACTTGCATACACCCAAAAACACACAAAACAAAGCAAGTTAGCATCCAAGTGACATTAGAAAAACCCCTCTACAGTCATGCGGATATGAATCTAGGGTAATATGTAGTTTGGTTGTTTTGACCAAAATGTGTGTGCTTGGTCATCTTCTATGTGTAACCCATGCAGTTGGAAACTGATTTGTTATAAGTTTACCATTGTTTGGAATACTTGGATCCTGAGATTCTAATCTATATCATTTATGGCTGTGACGAGATTGGGTTGGGGCACGATTGGCTCGAATGCGTATTCCCTGGGCTCTCTAGGTCCCGTGATTGTCATACAAAAGCAATAATGTAAACTAAATGTAGCAAAATAAAATTAACTATGCGAAGTATGTCTATAACATATATAAATTCTATATTTTTGTTATTTTTTGATGAATTTTTAAATGAATTTGAAAGAGTGGCTATTTTAATATATCTAGAAATTGATAATTGACCTAGTGTTGAATTTTAAAACAAACAAAGTAACCGAGTATAGCTACTTGCCTGTGTAGTTGTAAATCTATTCTAAGCAATGAAATAACTGATCTAATCTATTTGAAATACTCTCAATCCTACCTCAGAAGTGAGGAAAGAATCATAGTTTCTCAGAAACTATCAATCTTCACAGCTTCCCTGGCAATATCGAAAGTAAGATTGACTGAAATAAAGTAATTAAATACTCTATTTGATATGATTCTAATTAGAACTTTGAAAGCTAGAACCTAGATTTTGTAAAACAGTGGTGAATCTGATGGTGTGTGTGATCTTGTCCCCTCAGTGTGATCTCCTCATTCCTTCGTGTTCACGTGGACCCAGAAAAGCGTGTAATGCTAGCATCAACAAAAGTAGATATTGGGACAAAGGCAGCTTAAGATAAAGACTGAATATAATGCGAGTAGGAGAGGAATATTGTAAGGGTACAGAGCTTGGCTTATGCAATTCCTAGCGGGATTTATTGCGAGTCATGCAACATAAAACGTTTAGAACCTAAACTATCCTGTTTGAATAACAAAACCTGTAACTTTGATGGCTTCCTATTGAAAACAAACTATTCTACTCTAATGGATTGGATAAAATATCAACATCACTTGCACAAGATGGATATGTGGCTTCCTAATAGCAAAACAACACTAACTAAGCATGCAATGAAAGAAACTAAGAATTCTAAGTAAAATGAAAGACTAATCTATTGCAATGAGAAATTCAGAGGCAAATTTAAGGGGCCATTTGCATGAGCACAAGCAAACTATTTATAGCATTTGCATTTACTCAAGGTAAAAACTAAATAGAACTCTTAAACTATAAACAATGGCAAAACATTATTCCAGGGAACTAGAATCATTAATGCAAGCTTATGGCGGTGAAAAAAAGCTGGTGAACGTTGAAATTTACGTGAGTCATGTTAAAAGAGCATTCTAGAAAACACATAAAGGAAAGCTGCCCTGAGCAAGGCGGCGGTCACGAGACCACCACCTAGGCAGGGCAGTGATTTTGTAACTGAAGAGAAAAAGGCCAAGAAAAGAGGGGAAAAGAGAAAAACAAAGCACGCGGGGACTAAGCGGGGCATGTGGGATGATAACGCATACTTGGAGAGCTTTTCTGGATCCTGAACACCTTGCGAGGAGACCTATATCATCATTGGGGTGCGTGTTACGCTGTTTCGGTGGTGCAGTACCCTACAATTTTGGGTACGTACATATTGCCCCCTCGGAGAAGCATTTTAGCCATGAAGAGGCATAAAACAGTGGGTCCGAGTATGGCGGTCCCGAAATGGGAAGTTGAAAGTTATACCTGATACGTCTATGTGTTGAAATGATGCCATCCAAAATTCCCACTCCCTACAAAATAAAAAGAGAACTCAAGTGCAGATAAACAAGATAAATTGGAAAATAAAAACTAAAATAATGGGAAATGAGGACGTACCATTTATGCGGGGGCAAGAACTTACCTCCGTCGGCACTCCAAACCTGTGAAAAAAAAGTATTTTAAAACAATTCAGGTTGCTATATATATGAAAGTGGGCCCATTTTCCTATTCATTTGCGCATGTTGATTTGATTGATTTTGAGCTCTGGGACCCATGGTGACGGTTTCTTATGAGATTAGAGTCAAAACATTCGTGACAGGGTAGCGATCATGCCTCCATGAGTGGAACATTGTCCCACGAGATCACAGGTTAGTTTTCCTCAATTTATCATTTTCCCCCCCTCAATTTTAAAATGCTAAAATATTTGTCATGGGGGGGTTATTTTTGAAAACGTTAGGTTCAAAAGGTCCATCTAGGGGGGCACCTACTAGGTAGGCTTTGTTTTTAGTTAAAATGGTCCCTTTTCGCATTTTTTGGCCTTTTTAAGTTAAAAAACCCGTGTGGGTTTTTGGGACATGACCGCCGCCCTGCCCACGGCAGCGGTTACATGACCGCCGCCCTTAAGGCGGCGGTTACAAAACCACCTCCCTGCTCAGGGTGGCGGTTTTGCACAGAATGCCAAAAGAACATCTGTTTGAGATTGTTTTTGCATTTTTAGCATTTCTATGTGTTTTCATGATTTTTCTAATGTCACTTGGATGCTAACTTGCTTTGTTTTGTGTGTTTTTGGGTGTATGTAGGTGAGGGAGGAGTACATTTGAAGGAGTAGAGAGAGAGTGTGACTGGCTCCCAGCAGTACTAGATGCACTTTCACAAGATGAGGAGGACACTCTTCAGAGGGCCGGGGTACTACTTATCTCACACGTTCCACATGTTGCACCATCCAATCACATTCTTTGTGACTTATTCTCCTATTGGGATGTTGATCGGAACACCTTCCGATTACCAGGGGTCCGAGGTGAGTGGACCATCACACTAGAGGACGTTTATCATATTCTGGGGGTCCCGATCATCAAGAGACGACTCACCCTCGAGACAGCAGGTTCATGGGCCCAGATAGCACAGTGGGCCACTTATATGGGAGATACAGTTATCTCCACGGGTTCAAAGAAGGGGGTCAGAATTCGATCTATTCCTAGCTTTCCCATCCCCTTGATTCGTTAGGCTATTATGGGGATCCTTGCCTCGAGACTGATCGGGGACAAGGGAGGAGACACACTGTTATATTACTGGTCCCCCATCATTGCATAGATCGAGGGCCATGGCCGGATTTACGCCTAGGGAGCAGACATACTTGGGACTACCTACCATGACTTGTATAGGGTAGTTTGTTTATAGGGGTAGTCTTTGAGCCACCCGACCCTGGTCATGAGTTGGGTTTATGAGCACTTCATTCCTTATGGTAGAGGTGTAGAGGTGACAGATCCTGGAGCTATGACGGCAGCTAGATGGATAGATATGTCGGTGCTTACAACACCTCATCAACCAGTTTCCTCTCTGACCACCGATGACATGGAGGCCACACCATATCAGACCATGGCAGGTATATGGGGCAAGGAGGCTCTTACTTTGATCTCCTGCTCCACCACAGGGTAGCTTATTGATAGAGTGGAGCGAGTGGAGATACACCCCTTTGGCTGAGTTCCTCAGCAGTTTGGCCTACCTTACATGGGCATACTTCCCTTGGTAGCACTAGTATATAGGTCAGTTCGAGAGGCCAGAGGGGGTCCTAGACGCCAGGGTTGGATAGTTGTTACTCCTGGCGTTCCTATTGCGGCCAAGAGGGTAGTACGTGCTCGAGGGAGAGCCAGTGCACCTCAGGCACCCTTGCTTTGGATTGTTGTGGGTCCTGCCCATAGCAGCGATGACCCCATCGACATAGAATCCGAGTCCGAGGAGTTTACAAGGGGAGAGATAGAGGAGGAGACTGAGGAGGACAATGATCCTGAGTGGCATGACACTCAAGATATCATGCAGGCAGAGAGGGCCGAGAAAAGTGCAGAGAGAGTTACTCTGGTTTTAGAGGAACCACTCTCCCAGGGCCATGGTGGGGAGGAAGAGTCAGTTGTAGGATGCTACGTTGCTCTAGCCACGGGGGGGAGCACCCCAGTCAGTGGTGGCTTCTGTGGTAGGTGTTGACCCTAGAGATCCATCCTAGAGGCCTGGTGATCCAAGTAAGTTACCATCCTTCCTTTTAATGTTTGTTTTTAATTAGGATTTCCTTAGTTGCTATCTCTTCTTTTGTTTTCTCTTGTATTTTATCTCTTTTTTTGTTTCTAATTTGTTTTCTCCTTTATTTGTAGAGACTGCCGATGAGTGGCAGGACTTGATTTGTAGGGTATGCACTGATACCCTGATGATCCCCATAGAGAGGACATGCGCAGAGTTGTTTATGGATGCTGGGCAGCCCTCAGCAGTTGGTAGACACACTGACATCTTTGCCCCAGTCTGGCATGTGGCCAAGATGGTATCGACTCTCCGCATAGAGCTAGCTAGGTATAGGACAGCCAAGCGCCTGATGAGGAGTCATTCTCGTGGCGAGACTATGGCTGCCCCTCGGGATCCTGAGCCCTCCGTGCACTCAGAGCACCGGCGTAGCCAGAGTCCTAGGCACAGGCGTGCACCTTCGGAGGGGTCTCATAGGGGTTGAGAAGCCACTTGGCTCTCCTAGATTTTGTATGATATATTCTTTTGTATATCACGGGCTCTTTGAGCATTTTGACCATGCTTAGCGCGTGATGGCATTTTACAGGAATTTTAATATATATATATATATTCCTTTTGGATCAGACTTTTGGCATTCATGGCTTTGTTTCCTTTCTAGTTTCCTCAAGTAAATTATGATGTTATGTATGTATGCTCTTTAGAATGTATGCAATGGAGAACAAATGATACAAATGTTTTACTTTCTTTTTGTATTTCATGATGCTGATATATGATAATGTAGATACAATGTGAATTTGAATCTTAGTTTCTGTAAGAAATTTTGGATACTTCATATTTGTTTTGGCAAAGTGGTGAAGACAAACCGGTACAATGAGCAGATAGACTTGCCCCTCTCCTAACTCCACACAACTAGTAAGATGTGAGGGCTCATCACCGAGAGCTAGAAAGGGCACAAGTTATGAAATGTGTTGAAATGGTAGTGATGAGAGATAGACAAAGCTTTAGCGGAACCAAATTAGGATACTACTAGCTTACTCTACTCGAGTGACTTCATAGTTTTGGGATGCAACTTGTTGCGGTTTATCTAGACTTAGATCCGTAGATGGCCACATGGTAGACAAAATCTGGATTTTTAGGATTTTTAATTCTCTTGGAATTTTAGACATCTGATTCATTTGTTTTTGGCTTAAGACTTCAAGACTTGAATTGTTTGTCTATGACCTTTTAAATTTGTTTGTCAAGAGGACCCCCTACACCTTGCCCCATGCTACTAATAAGAAGTATGGGCTTATCACCATAGGCAAGACATAGGCGAGTAAGGGAATTTCCATCCTTTCTCAACCCTACGTCCCTAGTAAGAGACGCAAGCTCATCACCGAAGGTTGGTGGGGCAAGGAAATGTGTAAATTTAAAATTTTCTGTTTGATTCTATATTTGACTTGTTTACTTGAGCAAAATGTCAGTGTGTTTTTATTTCTAAAGAGATATATGTACGGGATAGATGTGACACCATGAAGCTTCTAGAACAGACCATAGGTAAGACACCTATCCTAAGAAGAAACCAAAAGTGAGAACAAACCCACAGATCTTGGCATGGTTACTGTTAAGACCTTGTCATATCTAGCTTTATTCGATGAAATGATTCCAAAATAGTTTGATGATATCATAGAAATAGAGAAGTATGATTTAGAGTGTTTATGCCAGCAACATCATGAGTTTGTAATGAATTTCTTTGAGAATAAATTCCTTGATCACACATTTGTACGAAACAAGAAGACAAAATGATCCTAACTATATGAAGATGCAATGTAGATATAATTATATAAATAATGTTAGCTACTTACACGTAGAATCGTTTGAGGTGTAGGGAATTGACTGTTTCACCAAATTCCTCACCTTCCCGCATACATAGGAGATATGCACCATTTCCATAGTCCTTCATGACTCGGTATGGGCCCAACCATTTGGGCTGGAACTTCCTTCCTTCGCCGGTCTTTTTTATCGATCCGGTTGTCTAGCCTTAGAACTAGATCACCTTCATATATGTCGCGTTTATAGACCTTCTTATTATACTACCGACACATCCAGTCAACATAGACTTTGTGCCACTGTTTAGCATCTAACCTAGCTTCATCTAGGATTTCTAGTTTAGAGAGACGTGCTTCTCTATAAGTGTCTTCATCTAGAATCCCTTGTATTGAAATGTGGAGACTGGGTATTTCAACCTCAAGCGGGAGAACTACTTCTGCCCCAAATACTAGTGAGAAATGAGTCGCTCCTGTTGGTGTCCTTATTGAGGTTCGGTGGGCCCATAAGGCCGGATATAAATTTAAATGCCAATCTCATTTGTTTTCTTTCACCGTTTTAAGGAGAATGTCTTTTAATGTTTTGTTTGTCGCCTCAGCCTGTCTATTGGCTTGAGGGTAATACAATGAGGCTGTATGATGGCTTATTTTAAATTTATTACATAATTCACGAACTTCATCATTCTTAAAATAAGTCCCATTATCTGAAATAATGACTTGCGGGACACCGTACCTACAAATGATTTGGTTCAAAATAAACTTGGCGATTACAGAACCTAGCATAGTAGTAAGAGGCATAACCTCTACCCACTTGGTAAAATATTCAGTGGCCGTGATTATAAAATTATGGCCATATGTAGACAAGGGAGAGAATTTCCCTTTTAAATCTAGGCCCCACGTAGAAAAGGGCCATGGATTAGCGATTGGTTATAGAGCTTGCGCCGGCATGTGAATCTCATGAGAGAATTCTTGGCATTTATGACACCTTTGTACAAAATCTACTGCATCGTGTTCTAGAGTGGGCCAGAAATAGCCCATTCGATGTATTTTACGAGTGGTGGCATGGCCACCAAAGTGGCCTCCACACATTCCATTGTGAGATTCATGGAGAATCTTCTTGGATTCTTCTGTGTCAACACATCTCAGAAGCATTACACCGAACGCCTTTCGATAGAGGACTTGCTCTATAATGACGTATTTCGCTACGATGATGCGTAACCACCTTCTTTGTTGTGGAGTAGCACTTTCTAGATACGTATGGTCTATAATTAATAATATCAGTGTACCAAAGACACTCAGAGATAGAAGGTCAGGTTTCGACGTAGTATACGCACTCATCTGGAAAGTCCAGATCTACTAGATCACCTCTGTCTAATGGATTATTAGCTAACCAATCAGTGATGATTTGTCCTTTAACCGAATTTTGATTTACGAATGTTAATTCAAATTCACCCATTAAGGTTATAAAGCGCCCAACCTTTTTAGACAAGGACCCTTGTGTGAGGAAAGTTCATAAATGGTCTATTTTTACAATGAACTTTGTTTCTTGATTTAACATGTAATGTATTAAGCGTTTTGTTGCTCGAGTTCATAGTCGAGCAATGTCCGGCTAATGAAATAGATCACACATTCTCTATTGTCATCATCTTTTTGAGCCAGCATATAGGCTAGCAAGACATTAGTGGCTCGCGAATATAAAATTAACGGGTGATCTGGCTTAGGTGGCATTAGCATAGGTGGTGATAACAAAAAACGCTTAACTGCGTTGAAAGCTTCATTGCAGTCTTCGGTCTAATCAAGGCTATAATCTTTCTTGAGTAGATAGTTGATTGGATGAATGGAAAAACTTAAGTCCCAGATGAACCTCCGGATCACACCAAGTTTTTCGAGAAATGATCTGATTCCAGATTCATCCGAAGGTGGGACCATTTCGAGAACAGCCTTAATTTTGGTTAGGTCAACATCGATCCCACGTGATGATATAATGTAACCTAGGAGCTTCCCTCCTGTCACACCAAAGACACATTTTTCTGGATTTAGCGTGACTCCGTATTCTATCAGACATGAAAGAATGACACGAAGCACTTCTGGATGGTCATAACGCTTCTTGGCCTTGGCCAACAAGTCATCTACGTAGGATTCCACAATTTTATGAATAAGATCATGAAATATATATGTCACTAGTATGTAGTGCCAGCATTCTTGAGACCGGATGGCATAACAACATAGCAATAGGTTCCCCAAGGAGTTATAAATGTGGTTTTAGCTTGGTCTTGTTCAGATATTCTGATTTGATTGTATCCCGAGAATCCATCCATGAGAGATAAAAGCTCAAATCCATCTATTGCATCAACAATGACGTCTATGGATGGTAATGGGAAGTCGTCTTTAAGACATGCTTTGTTAATGTCTCGGAAGTCTATGCAGATGCATATCTTTCCATTCTTTTTGAGAACCAGAATGATATTAGATACCCGCTGAGAGTAATTGACTGGTTTGATGAATCCTACTTGGAGGAGCTTCATTACCTCCTCTTTTACCATGAGAGCTACCTTGGGTTTCATTGGTCTCAATTTTTGCTTAACCAGTTTTGCATCTGATTTAGTGATGAGGTTGTGTACCGCAATGTGGGGTGTAACTCCTATCATTTCCTTATAATTAAATGTAAATGCCTTCTAATGTTCCTTGAGGATCCGAGTGTGTATTTCTACTTCTAATGGAGTTAACAAGGATCCTAACTTTAGTATCCTTGGTTCATCTTCCGTTCCGATGTTAATATCAATTGTTTCTTCGATTAGAGAAGCGTTACCTTCTTCAAACTCAGGCGGGGCTGGGGGTAGCTCTAGCTCGTCTCCATTCTCGACTATGTATATGTTGAGTTCCTTTTGTGGGGGAAGCTCTGTCATGGGATTCCCGTAATAGGAAGATGAATGCGGGATCAAAGATAAATCAACTGCATGATGGGCGAGATGTAATGCCGCATAGGTGTTTAAGAAACCAAGAGTGGTTGTATCACTATCGATGTGGTCTAGGATAGTGGATTTTTTTTCATTTACATTTAAAAGAGGATTTGACATTGTTTTTATCAATGGTTCATCACAAAGGGATACCATGAAACGGGTATCCTCTAACTTACTGTTTGGAGTGAAGCGTGACACTAAGGTTGCTATTGAATCGACAAAAGATTTTGTTCACGCAGGATTACTTCAATTGATATGAAGTCAAATTCCTTGCTTAAATTTAATATAGCCATTTTGTAGAGCTGTAAGTGCTCAACTTTGGTTTCATATACTTCAAAGACTTGGTTTGTTACCAATTGCGAGTTTCCTAACACTCTGATGTTATCAACATTGATTCCCTCGGGGAGAAGTAAGGATTATGCCTGCCCCAGCTCCATAACGACATCTAGCTCCATCAAAATGGAGAGTTTAATATTTAGCTGGGAGTATGGACGTTGGGATATTTGTTGTGTTAATATCTTCTACCTCTACCATGCAGAGATCCTCTGCTAGAAGAGAACCAACACCTAGGGAATATCCCATGCCTATAGAATCAAATGGTAGGAACATTGGTAGATCCTGTTCTAATAATTCAACAATTTTTGCAGTAGTTCCTAATGATATTGTTTCTACAGTTTTAACCTCATCTTTGGGGGCTGGGATCGTCTTGATTAGACTCATAGTTTCAAGATCTGTTGTAGGTACCAAATTTTCTTCTAGTTTTGCGTTGGGTAGGTTTATTAAGTTGGTTTGTTGGGATTTCAAACTCCGAGTGCATGCCTGGTATTTTCTTTAAGTCAGATAGGTGTACATTAAATGGTTTTGGATCACCTTTGGCTATGAATATCTTTCCTAAGTGTAAGAATACCTTACTTCTTGAAATAGCGTAGAAGGGATTGCCTTCATGCAGTGTATCCATGGTCGGCCAAGGATCATATTATAGTTAGTTTCCCGATCTATAATATAAAACTCAGTCAGGGTGGTTTTGGGTCCTAAGGTGACCGGGTACTATTATAGTTCCAATTGAAGGTGGCTTTAAGGCTGTCATAGCCTCTTAGTGTATTTCGAGTCATGGAACAATTGGTTTCTCCATACCCTAGCTTTTGAAGGAAAGAGAAGGGGACTATGTTGACTGCTGCCCCATCGTCTACCATTGCACGTGTTTCACATAGTTGTTATAAACCCATACTTGCAAATGTAAGGCTGGATCACCTCGGCGTGCAATCTTAGTGTCTATTGGTATATTTGTTTATTTCGAATATGAATTTGGCATCCCTATCCGCCTGCCTCGGAGGATGAACATCAAAGTCTATATGATTTACCTATGTTTCGGGAGGTGGAGTGATGTTAATTAAATGACCTAAACCTAATGCCTCTAAAAGAGCAGCCCTGTGGGCAGGAGAGTTCTTTAGTAAGTCCAAAAATGAAATGTGCGAGAAGGTTTTTTGTTAGGTCATTAATTAAATCATAAGCACCTACGGGTTTTGCTACTATTTGTTGGATGTTATCAGTCCCTGGCGGGTGGCTTGGACTTGGCTGAGAGAAATACTCTCGTGTCCTTGTTACAGCTTCTACTGGGTATTTCAGACATCTAACTCCACTAATCCAACTAACTTAGGTTGATGGCTGGCTTCCTAGTTGTGGCGCAACTAATGGATTTAGTGAAGTTGAAGCTTCATGATCATTATTTCCTGGAATTACACCCTTGTTTGTCCCACTTGGATTTAACTTGTTATTGTTGTGATTTGGGAGTGGATCATTGAAGATCTTGAGGGGTGCATTTTGAGGGGAAACTGCCCCTGTAAAAGTATTCAGTGCTGGTGATGTAGGATTTGCCAAAAACATATCTATGAAAAGTTGTCATTTGTTCATCTGGAAAGCATTGCATGAATTTATTGTAGTCATGGCACGTTCTAGTGTCATGGCCCCAAATTTTTTGGAAACCACAATATGAATTAGGATTTTAATTCCTAGTTTGTTGGTTTGGTGCATATTGTGGCCCAAAATTCTGATCAAACCGTTGCCTATTAGGATTAAAATTTTGCATTTGCTGTTTTTGATTTTAATTCTAATTTTGATAACCTAGTTGAGATTTGGCTTTGAACCCTGTGTAAGGATTTTCCGTTGTCATTGTTTTTTTTTTGTTGCTGTGGATGATTAAAATCCACTATGCATTGATTGTCGGGGTAAATTTGTTGTTTCGTTGATTGTCTATTTGTGGTGGAGTATTCACAACATTTACCTTTCTTAGGCTGGCCGGTTACTCCATCCATTGTCACTCCATGATTTTTATTAAGGATTTTAGGTCCTTGATTGACATTCGTGATAGTAGGATAAGTTGTAGTGTTTTGGTTTGAGGTGATTAATCTCCCATTTGCTCCATATGTCTTGCGACCACTATCAATTGCCACTTGATCTATTCAGAGAGCACTCTCGAGTACTTCAGTCGTAAGTTCTTAGTGGGAAACTTATGGACTTCTTCCTTTCACTTCTCTACTGAGAGAATGAAGGAATAAATCGCATAGTTCCATTTGATCCATGTTCGGAGCACTTGCTGAAGAATAGAGAACTGTGCGCCACCTCTAGATGAAATGGGTGACAGATTCATTGTGTTCTTGTTTAATGTGTAAGAATTCCCTGATTCCTGTTCTTAATAGTTTGTTCATGTCAAAGGCCTTGATGAACTCTTACACGAGTTGCTTGAATGAATGGATGGAAGCCTCAGGGTATTCTATAATACCAATCAAGAGCGATACCTTCCAAAGTTTTGAGAAATATTTTAGCAACAACCCCATCCCAAGGGAGTAATTCTTGAATGGCCGTAGCGTAAGCTTTGATATGGGCATTTGGATCTCCCTCACCTTTGTATTTGGGCAAATCAGGGAAGAGGTCTTGGAAGCATGATGCTTCTTACGGTGAAATCTAAGGGCTCTTTCAAGTATTCTGAATATGTCCCTATCGCATAGGTTTCAACCATTGATGGTGCCTGTTGAGGGAGTGGAGGTGGAATGGGTTATTGATATGGCATTGTATATGCATTGGTAGGAGCATAAGGGAACCCCTATGGTTGAGTGACAAATACCGGGAGAGGAGAACATATCCCCTTGTGGTGATTTGGAGTACATGTTTAAGTATGAAGGGGTATTGTCCAAAAATGGATTACTTTGCACTAGACCGGGAGGTATTGCGAATGGTGTTAGGGATGATGGGTCTAGTTGGGGTTTGTTGTGAATACTGAGGATTCATGCCTAACGTGCCTACTCCTGTGAGGAGGTCTACTTGGCTAGGATGGTGTGGAGGATTGGAACTTCCTGCCTGCATGAATTGAGAATTTTGACTTGCTTGGGCAAGTTCTAACCCCCTAACCTTTTCTACTAACAGTTGAAATGAATTAATTTGGTGAAGTCACAGATATTTTTCCTTGGTGGAATTTGTTGTATATCCTGATGTTGTATAGGCATGTGATATCCTGCTATGAACTTGATCATTGCCCTGCCAAGTTTCTCCAGAGGGCATTTTCTATATGCAGTGGCATAGAGGTAGTTTCCTCAAAAAAAGACCTTGGGTTGTGTTTGTAAACCTCCTATAGGTGGGTACATACTTCGAGAATGTTGTTCATTCCTGGCATAACGTACTGAATGTTCATCACCTAAACCCAGGTATGAGTCTGATTTTCTACTAATTTGTGGTATAAGTAGTACCTGAGGAGACAAACTTGATTCCCCTGTGAGCGTCATATTGTTCGAGCCTGAAGGCTCTATTTGCCATGTTTGAGCGAACTGATACTAACTCCTCTATGTTGGAAAGGGATGAGGTATATCTGATCCTTGGAGTTTGTGTTGACAACTGGTTAGTTGAGTAGTTATCACCCCATACTGAGAGCGAGGGTGATGATTGTTCTATTCTGTTGGGTTGTAGTATGCCTCAAGACCCAAGAGGGGTCTGCCATATGCATCGAATCCCAACATATTCGGGGGGTATATGAATAGCCGCGTAGAATAATGGGAAGGAACGAAGGTGATGGTGAAAGCTAATGAGGTAGTAAAGATGAAAGAGTCGTTTTAATTTAAAAGAACTAGTAGAAATTTGACTCCAGAGTAGAAAGTAGGAAGTTTCATGTCAGGTTCACCAATTTTGTACGACAGAAAAGTGACAAGCAAGCTGTGAGAATCTACAAGTAACTCTTCCTCACACCCGACCTCCCAAGGTCATGCCGAGACAGCCGATGGGGATGGAAATATGCGTGGGATGCACACAAAGCTAGTTAGGTAATCTAATGTCTTCGACACGCACTAGTGGAAATTGTGAATCTAAGGTAAAGAAGGCCCTCCTAACTTGAAATGGGTGTGATAGATCGATTAGCAAGGATGACTGCTCGAAGGCTCCAATCAATATCGAGCTCTGGCGTGATTCTGTCTATATGTTGTGGAATACATGGAAAATGTCCTAGGATAGTTTCGTCTGTATCTCTAGATAAGGTCATAGGGCGGATGGTAAATATAATTGACTCTATGGGTGATTCTCTGGCCTAGTCTCAAAACTCCTTAGCTTTGTTAGCTACTATTTCTAATAAGGATAACTGTTCAATAATGATAGGTGGAAGTGGAGTAGATCTGAATACTAGTGTACGTAAGCCAGCGTCAATGTCAAACTGACCTAGTAGATTCGTTGGGTTGAGGGTTTTGTGGGTCACAACAGTAGATTCATATTTGTTGTGATCCTACTATGGTCATGTGCGGGATCAATCCCTAATCCCTAATATCCAATAGTCATATGCCTTTTCAGCTTCTATATTCAAAATTAATAATTGTGCGATCTTCTCAGAATATCTTACAGGTGTTTGTGCAACCTGAATTCTCAAGCTGGTATCTATGTTTGTGAGATTATCTCCTGTACGTCTAGCTGTGGGACCAAAGGATCACAACCAAAGGTCTTCTCTCTTTCAAACCCTTCTATAGTCATGCAGATATGCATACCTAGGGTAGTCTGTAGTTTGGTTGATTTGACCAAAATGTGTGCGCTTTGTTGTCTTCTATGTTTAACCCGTGTAGTTGGAAACTGATTTGTTGTAAGTTTACTGTTGTTTGGAAGAATTGGATCCTGAGATTCTGATCTATATCAGTTATGGATGTGACAAGATTGGGTTAGGGCATGATTGGCTTGAATGCGTATTCCCTGGGCTCTCTAGGTCCCGTGATTGTCATACAAAAGCAATAATGTAAACTAAATGCAGCAAAATAAAATTAACTATGCGAAGTATGTCTATAACATATATAACTTCTATATTTTTGTTATTTTCTGATGAATTTTTAAATGAATTTGAAAGAGCAGCTATTTTAATATATCTAGAAATTGATAATTAACCTAGTGTCGAATTTTAAAACAAACAAAGTAACCGAGTATAGCTACTTGCCTGTGTAGTTGTAAATCTATTCTAAGCAATGAAATAATTGATCTAATCTATTTGAAAGACTCTTGATCCTACCTTAGAAGTGAGGAAAGAATCATAGTTTCTCATAAACTATCAATCCCCACAGCTTCCCTGGCAATATCGAAAGTAAGATCGACTGAAATAGGAGAGGGATAGCGCAAGAGTACAGAGCTTGGCTTATGTAATTCCTAGCGGGATTTATTGTGAGTCATGCAACATAAAACATCCAGAACCTGAAACTATCCTGTTTGAAGAACAAAACATGTAACTTTAATGGTTTCCTATTAAAAACAAACTATTCTACTCCAATGGATTGGATAAAATATCAACAACACTTACACAAGATGGATATGTGGCTTCCTAACAGCAAAACAACACTAACTAAGCATGCAATGAAAGAAACTAAGAATTCTAAGTAAAATGAAAGACTAATCTATTACAATGAGAAATTTAGAGGAAAATTTGAGGGGCCATTTGTTTGAGCACAAGCCAACTATTTATAGCATTTACATTTACCCAAGGTAAAAAACAAATAGAACTCTTAAACTATAAACAATGGCAAAACACTATTCCAAGGAACCAGAATCATTAATGCAAGCTTATTGTGGTGAAAAAAATATGGTGAACGTTGAACTTTACATGAGTTGTGTTAAAAGAGCATTCTAGAAAACACGTAAAGGACTGCCGTCTTGAGCAGGGCAGCGGTTACAGGACCGCCGCCCTGCTTATGGCGGCGGTCATGAGACTGCCGCCCAGGTAGGGTGGTGGTTTTGTAACTGAAGAGAAAACAGCCAAGAAAAGAGGGGAAAAGAGAAAAAAAAAGCACACGGGGGCTAAGCGGGGCATGCGGGATGATAACGCATACTTGGAGAGATTTTCCGGATCCCGAACACCTTGCGAGGAGACCTATATCATCATTGGGGTACATGTTCCGTTGTTCCGGTGGTGCAGTACCGTACAATTTTGGGTACGTACACATCCGCTGATTTGTTTTGTGCTCTTGGGATTTGCTCAAAGGTAATGCACACAAAATACTCCTTTAGAGTTTCCACTAACTTTTTGTAAGTTATGAGCTTTTCATTCTTAACCTTATATTCATCATTAACCTACTTGATGATTAACTATGAATCACCTAAAACCTTAACATGGTGAACATTCCACTTGATGGCCAACTTCATCCCTGTAATGAGTTCTTCATATTCTGCAATGTTGTTTGTGCAAGAGAAGCCCAGGAAAAAAGCCTGCGGTATAGGATCACCCGAAGGAGTAATAAGGACCACTCCTGTACCTGAACCATGAAATGTAAAAGATCCACTAATGTCATATGATAGATTCTTCAATGTAGAGCAAGGAGGCATCTGACAGATCCAAACTCAAAGGTTTCGTGCTTTGCAAAGGTGCTTCCGCTAGCTGGTCTGCAAGTACTTGTCCTTTAACCAATTTTTGATGGACAAATTCTATGTCAAACTCACTGAGTAGAATGATCCAATTAGCTATTCTACATATGAGGGCGGGTTTGGACAATATATACTTGAATGGGTCGACCTTGGATATGAGCTTGGTTTTAGTATTCAGCAGGTAATGGCGAATTTTTTGAAAGGTAAAAACAACGGCCAAGCAAGCCTTTTAAATTTGAGGATAATTGAGTTCATAGGCAATGAGGGTACGACTTAGATAGTACACCACTTTCTCCTTATGGATAAGGTTGTATTGGGTGAGCAGTGCACCAATAGCAAATTACGTAGCAGAAATATAGAGCAAAAGTGGTTCTCCAGGAGTGGGAGGCATGAGGACAGGTGGATTAGCCAGGTACTATTTAAGCAAAGAAAAGGCTTGTTGTTTCTCGGGTCCCTAGATGAAAGTGACTTCCTTTTTAAGCAAATGGGTGAAGGAGTGAAATTTATCTACAAACTGTGAGATGAAGCGGCGAATGGATTGAATTTTCCCCTGTAGGCTATGCAGTTGCTTGATAGTCTCAGGTGGAGGCATTTCAGTGATAGCAGACACTTTAGTAGGGTCTACCTCAAGACCTCATCTTGACACAATGAAGCCCAATAATTTCTCGAATAGCACACTGACAACACACTTCTTGGGATTCAGCTTGAATTTGTATTCACACAGGCATTCAAAGATACGCCGTAAAATAACAAGGTGATCCTTTCTTGTTTTATAATTTCCCAAGATGTCATCTACGTAGTCTTCCATGATATCATGAATCATATCATGAAAAATTATTGTCATGGCCCACTGATAGGTAGCTCACTACATTTTTAAGGCCAAATGGCATCATCTGATAGCAGAAGGTGCCCCAAGGATTTGTAAAGTTATTTTGTGTTGGTCCTCCTTAGCGATCTTGATTTGATTATATCCTAAAAAAACCATCCATGAGTGATAGAATTTCATACCCTACTGTTGAGTCAACAATCATATCAATGTTGGGCAACGGAAAATCATCTTTAGGGAAAGCTTTATTGATGTCCCTAAAATCCGTGTAGATTTGGATACTGATAGGTTTCTTCTGGACAGGAACAATATTTGATATCCATTCAGAATAATCAATTAGTATGATGAATCTTGCTACAAGCAATCTTTCCAACTCTTCTTTAACCAATAGGGCCACTCTTGGGTACATCTTTCAGAGCTTCTGTTTGATATGCTTGGTGTTTATGTGCACAACTAGGTTGTGCATGACCAAAGTTGGATCCAATCCAGGCATGTCCTTGTAAGACCATGCAAACACATCAATAAACTCTCGTAGCAACATAGTGAACGTCTTTTGTTCTCTAGCTGAGAGTGATGCCCCCAATTTTACAATCTTGGGATCCTCTTCTGTACCAATATTGACATCAATGGTTTCTTCAACTAGTAATTTTGATAAATCCTCCATATGTGTAGGATCAGGAGGAAGGTTGAGATCTTCATCCAAGGATGTCTCCATGAGATTTTCATCCTTGGTGTGGCCACTTTGCTTGTCCTTTGATTTTATTATTTGTTTGTCAACCAGTGCCTCAAAGAGGTTTTCACTGTGCAACTTGGATGTTGATTTTTGCCGAGGATTTTCTTTATAACTTTTTCCCTCACTTTTATTTAAATTTTGCTGACCACAAAGTTCAGCCTCCTCACCGAAGTAGGCACAAGCTATCTAAGTCAATAAAGAAACCCTTCTTGTGATCTCCAATGGGAATTGTATCCCTTATGCCCATGAACTCTACAATAGCCTCATTGTTCTCGAATAAATCTAGTGGCACATGACGTTGTTGGTCCCATTCAACAAGGAAAGGGTATACAAGGTCAAGGGTTGGTTCTATGGGGGTTAAGGTTAGGACAACATTGTTCATGAAAAGGCTCGTGGAGGCCATATCCTCATATTGGCTACAATGGGAATCCGTATCACTGTCTAGATAATCAGAGCTATCCTCACGCTCAAAACAAGTCGCATCTTGATCATTGGGGTGTGCCCCATAAAGGTGAAAATCCCAATGCCATATCTTTTTGTTTTGAAATGTAGAAGAAGAACTGGTTCTCTTTGTCCTTGTTCATTTCTCCCACATCCTAGGCCTTTGTAGCCCATGGAGTACATCATTCTACTAGATTTTTCATATTCTGGGGTTCGGTAATAGGATGGATGAGTATCCTCAGGGAACCAAGTTGTAGGTGGATCAAGAAATTTCTCCTCAGATAACAAGCCTCCAGGTAGGAATGACCCAATAGTGTGTTCCTCTCTAGGTCTCCTGAAGTGGTAGTTAGGTCGACCTCTAGTCTTCGGCGACAGTGAGAGGTCAGAAACCAAGAGCACTTGTTGTACATTATACTCCCTGCAACCATATTCTAGTAATTTTCATCTCCCATGAATCAAATGGAGATGTTGAAGTAGACGCCCCATGAGCGCAAGAACTAAGAGAATCCAAATCTACTCAAGATTCCATGGCCTCAGACTGAAGAGGGATAGCTATATCTACAGAGGGACATGCGTATGTACCCTTCCATGCAAAGCTATTGAGAGCTCTATAATGAGCAAAGGGCTCTGAATCTCCTGGTATCATAACCGTATGTCCCTCATGCTTCAACTTGATGCATTGATGAAACGTTGATGGCATGACCTACATGGCATGAATCCATGGTCAGCTCAGAAGCATGTTATATGGAAGTTCCAAGTCTAGGACGTGAAACTTTTTCTGATGACAAGTGGGACCCACCTCCATGGGTAGTGTGATGGTCCCTGTTGATTCCCTTTCTATTTTGTCGTATGCAGTGATAGTGATGATATGGGACTCAATATTTTCCTCTGTATGTCCCAATTATTTGACCAACTTGAGCGTGCAGATGTTCAACCCATATCCGTTATCCACAAGCACCTATTTGATTTTCCTACGGGTGACGAACTACCTCAATGTATAAGGGAAGATTATGTGCCAAATTCTCAGTAGGGATTTCCCTATGGTTGAAAGTGAGATTTTCACTTGGTGTGATGTTTGCCACCATGGCTTGAAGGTGTACAGGATCAACTTCTAAAGGCACTCCCGACCCCTGAAGAGTTTGGTACAGAATGTCCTTATGCACATTGGATATCTTGAGAAGATCTAAGATTGAAATCTTAGCAGACATCTTTTCAAGTTGTTCTAAAAGGTTATATTTACCAGTATGTGGGGTCGACGGAGGAGGTTCTGGAATCATGAGGTGGACACACCTTGTTACTGCAATGCAGTCCTTTCCCTTGATCCAGATGGTATTGACACAATCAGAAAGAGAGTGAATACATCCAATAAGTGAATTATAATGATTGTTATCTCTTTTGGTATACAAGTAATTCATAGCCTTATAAGTTTGGGATGACTCTCCCCGATCCGGCTTTGAATTTTTTGACTTTTCATGCTTGGGGAATGGTTCTTTATAAATCCCCATTTTCTCGTTAGGTGTTTGTGTTTTTCTAGGGTTATCCACCTCTATCTCCCCGTTATCAATGAGGTCTTGAATATAATGGCGAAGCCAGAGACATTTTTCTTTCTTATGTCCTTTAACATGATGCATTTCACAATATTCATGCTCTTTGTACCATGAAGGTTTTTGGAGCATTGTCGTCAAATGGTTGCATTGTAGGATAGGTCATCATGTGGGCCACATCCAACTGTTTTAGTATGAATGACAACGGTTCATTAAGAGAGGTGAATGTTCTTCACTTTGATGGTGGTTGAATTGGGCCCTTGGTTAGTTTAAAAGGCTGACCAGTTTGGACTGTTTGAACACGTTTGGAATCAATGATTCTCCATCTCCCACCACATTTTTATTTTTGTTAAAGATCTTCAGCTTTTCCATGGGTTTGACACTTTGGTTGTCTTTAGATTGGGTTTTGAGGGTGCCTTTGGCAATGAGAGCCTTTTCTATCTGAATCCTTTTCTCAATAACCTCCTCAAAAGTATGAACACAATGCATTTGGAGGTGGAAAGCTATATCAGGGTTGATTACTGGGAACAAAAATACTAACCAACTTATTTTTAGGGAAAGTACAAGGGAAGCGACTAGCTATCCCTCTCCACCATTGGAGGAAGCTAGTGAAGGTCTCATTTGGGTGTTTCTTGGCACCACACAAGTCTGCTATGGTGACATAACTCTCTATGTTATATGAGAAGTGACACACACATCTTTCTGCCAATTTTGGCCAGGTGAAGATTGATCCTCGTGGTAAGCGTGTAAACCACTCCAATGCTTGACCTCGAGACTCTTGGGAAAAAGTCTGATGAGGTAATTATCACTATAAGACACCTCTTGACATGCCATGTAAAAATATTTAACATGATCCCTTGGGTCTCCTTTTCCTTTTTATTTGTTCAAACTTTGGCATATCAAATTTCTTTGTAAAGGGTTGAAGGGTCATTGTCTTGTCAAAAGGATAAGGGCATAACTCTTCGTATTGATATTTCCTAATGCTCCCTATACTATTTTCTTGTAAGCTCACAAGTGTCGCTTTCATAGACTATACTTCTTATGCGAGAAATTGTTCTTTAGTGGGAGAAGCAGGGATGTAAACATGATGATACCCTGTGTCTTCTTCTCCTTGGTTTTCTCAATGAAGTTCATTTATTTTAACCTTAGGCATCAACTTTTGAACGTTATTGTTTACGTCTTTCTGTATATGGGAAGTAAGCAATGCTAGCTATCAGATTAGGTTACTGATTTGTTGATGGATTGTGGCTTGGTTTGTTGTTTCTTCTTCTAAAGGTTCCTCCTCCTCTTATTGTGGAGGTTCTTCACCTGTCTCATGTTCTATCTTGTTTCTTCGTGGCGCTTTGATAAAGGGTATTCCATGCCCTACCAATTTATCATTCCTTCTGCATAAGAGGTAGAAGCCTTTCCATGCCTATTAAAATATCTTCCATATTGATAAAGAGGACGTTATTCCTTAGCAACATTATTTGTAGGTAGTATTGTTGTCATTCTCGGTGGGAAATTTGGCCCCTAGTTCTATGAACTCATGCCAACAATCTATCTTTGTTTCTAAGAAGAAATTCATGTAGTAGAGTGGGGTTGAAATCAAAGTCTGCATGTGGAGATTCTAATTCATTTCCACTATGATCAACCATCTCTCTTGTTTCCTTTTCTGTTGAAAACAACGGTCCTAGGTCATTTCCAATTAAGGGGTTTGACCCTTGTCTATTAGAGGTTTCCCAAGCTTGCACTTGTTGTTCCTCATATGTCTGTTTCTTTAACCCTAGATGTGTTTTAGGAGCCATGTTTTGATGATAACTTCACTAGGGTGGGTTGTAAATGTGTTCAAAGCTTAGTGAGCACCCCTAGGTGAAATGTAAGATATATGTGTACCAAGAGTATGAATACGTCATCAATGTGAGAATACCAAAGTGATAGTGTGACAAATCACCAGTGACACAAGCGTTCGGTATTAAAACCTTGTTTAAATGAAGTATCTTCCTAGACTACATGTTTCAAAGAGTAGTTTCATGTCACAAGATGTTTAACAAGATTTTTTTCACTTATGCCAAGTTCAAGGGGATGAACAAAACGTAAGTCAATACAAGAATTCAATGTGATCTCCTAATCAAGATATATGATGAGCCAAACTCAAACTCGATTAAGACCTATATCTCAAAAAGTGACAATTATAATTTGCGAATGACACAAAAATATCACCAAGATATGTTAACCCCACTTTACGAGAAAGTGAAGTATTGATATCAAGTTCTTATTGATATAACACACACAAATGGTAATACCTATCACTCTTTGAAATCGAAGTAATAATAGAACTGAACTAAAAAGTCTCAAAGTATAGCTAGTAATAGTTAAAAATGTATGCAGTGTAACCTTACAATATAGATATTTATGTCGTGTTTACAAGAAACAAGATGTAAATATCAAAATTGTAGTGACACGATAAATACAAGCTAGCTCTTCCAAGAAATTCTAACGGTGATGAACCACATGCCTAACTACAATGACGATCTTGATATGGGTATTAAGATCACAATGGCTAACAATGATGTGAAAATTCTTCCACCCACTTTAGACATTTAACTAACCCAGCCACAAAACATGGATGGGTGTAAACGGACATAAAAGTTAGAGAAACAGTCGATTGGTAACAAAAAGGTAGTCACCCTTCTTTTGATTAACAAAGTGTAAAAATAATTTAAAGGAAACAAAATCAACAAAAGGATGAAAATTTTTGGCCTTCACCTCGGTAAAGTTTCGCCTCGCCCTAAGGAAAGTAAAAACTAGGTGAAAGTAATGCGTCACACATGTTTCACAATGAAAATATGGTTCACAACTCAACACTATTTTTAGAATGGTCAAAGTGGGATCCTAGACAAAGTATATCTTCCTAGGTGGTTCTCTCACCCTAGGAGCTACAAAGATTATCCATGAGCGGGACAATTTGCCCAAAAAGTCACAATGACTAGTATTGGGAGTATCTCGGACTTTTCCTCCTTTCAAGCACAGTCGAGAAATAAATGCATCCAAATGTGTACTTAAAAGGTTCACGTAGGGACAACTTGTAACTCTATCTCACAAAGGATTTACTAGTCAGATAGGTAGTGTCGGAGCACTTCCCGTTTTGTCCACAAGTTTCCCTCTCACATGGATTACTTTGGGGTTCTTGGAACTACCCCCAGTGTTGTATCTTAAGGTGTTATGCCAAAGGGGTTATGTTCCAGTTGAGTAGAGAGGGACATGTACCCTTTTCTCGAAACCTGCAATAAAGTGTTTTTTATTATGTTGTTCGTTTTATCTTTTTTAATTAGATGTGGTTTTCTCGAACACCATTTAACAACCTGTATAACAACTGTATTAGTAGTTTTCCTGACTTTTGTTTCAAGTTTTCTCCATTCTTCGACAAGCAATTTTGGTCATGTATGATGATTTTTAGTAGTTTTCCATAAAAATAGAAGGCATCATTTCTAATTTTCCAGATCATCTAAGGACGCACGAGAAGAGCATACGTGATTGTCTTCCACAAATCCCAAAAGATAAGCAGATGGAACAACACTTTTAATTCAACAATGTCAATTTAACCAATTCCAAATCAAACACTCTTAAACAATCTCAAAGCATCAAAAAGATTTAAGAATAATTTCTGATTCCCAATATCTGCCCCAAGGGACACATGAGGGAAGAGCATAGACAGTCCATATTTCTATTAGTAAACAATACAAAAATATCACCTAATCAACTACAAACATGTAAAAATAGCCTACAAAGACAAATATATGATTAGATAAACCTGCAAAGAATGTTAGCATATCAACACTTTAATTTCAAAAAAATGCAAAAAGGATGCCTACGGCCCTTTTTCAGCGATTGCATACAGGTTAGGGTATACATGCCACCAAAGGTTGGTTTTGGCCCACAGTGTACCTACGCCACCCGACAGATGTGTTCGCCCCAAAAACCAGTGCCTGCGCCACTAAAATAGTACCTGCATGCCACTATATGGAAGTTTGAGATTTATTAAGCACCTGTGCCACTAGAGAGGTGTGTACGCCATGAAAATAGCATATGTGATCATTTGAGCAAAAATACATATAATAACCACATTACTAGATGAATGTGCATATGCGCCACTAAAACCACATGTGTGCCCTAGTTAGTGTGCATGTCCGCCGATCTGATAGGTTTTAAAATGTAGTGAAGGTATAATACGAAACGACGCTGTGCACCTGGGTTAGTACACCTGTGCACTGGTTAGGTTATGTGGGCTAGGGTTAGCGTGCATGTGCTAGGGGTCGGTAGACAGAGTGATAGGTTTTAACAGTGTGCCTATGCACCACCAGAGAGATGTGTGCACCCCCGAAAAATCCTACTTGCACCCCAAAAATCGAACCTGCGCCGCTAAAATTGTGCCTGCGCCAAACCTGTAACCAGAGTATGGTAAAAAACATAGAAAACTTCACAATATCTCTAAATTTTGACAAGTTACTTTAAGAATGGAAATAACCCATTAAAATTAAGACTATGAACATGAAGTTACACATATCAAATAAGCAAAAAATCCAAAAAATGGACATTAATTACTACATGTGCATATCAAAAAGTTAGCCAAAACAATCAAACTTAAACTAAAATGCCATGGGAATAAGTGTCCCACTGGGCATGACAAATGTGTGCAAGTGTTGTTTTTAAACTAATGCTAAATGTGAATAGAAGAATAAAACCTAAATAGTCTTAATTAGCAAGAATTAAACAACATTCTAAACACCATCGTGATAAGAATTAATCAAGGGTTAGATGCTCAAACATTCATTAATACAAAACTTTGAATCTAACAATGCTTAAACATCTAGAAATCCTCTATTCTCTAACAACATGTAAATGAAGGAACCTAAGTAGGCTCCATGGCTATCAAAAATAGTTTTCCTTAATGTTCCAATAACCAAGGACTGAGAGCTAGTCAAAGTTGGGCTACAACACCCTTTTTGACACCTCCCATATGACCTAAGAACTTTTAAGAAAGAGGCTTAACTCTTGAAGATGATGAACTCTCAAGAGGACAAAATGCAAGCTCTTAGTCTTTTAGCTATATGCCTTGAATTTACTCTCTTAAGAAGTTTAGGTATAGGTATAAAGGTAGGAGGAGGGCTTTTTATATAGCCCAAAGGATAAAGGATTCAACACATTCTCATGAATGTGGGACTAATGGAGATGTAGAGTTATTTACGCATAAGGGGGGGTTTAGATGGGGTTGAGTTAACGTTTAGGAGGATTTAGTTTGTCCTTTAGTGGCTCATGTGGATAAAGGGGATGTATTAATTAATCAATATGATTAATTAAATACATGTGCAAGCTTTTATAAGCTTTTAGATGGATATTAGTGTGATTTGGACCATTAGGAAGGGATTAAAACCAATTAAGTAGTGATTTATTGATTTAATGAGAATGGAGGCTAATTAATTAATAATAATTAATTAGACTAGATAGAAGGTGTTGATTAACTGAAGGGTCGTTAATTGGGGTATGTGTTGGATAGGGGAGTTAATTAATTAGCTGTAATGTGATAAATTAACAATAATGGAAGATAAGCTGAGCGCTATTGACAATATGTCGTCAATTTGTGGGAAAGGAGATAATTAGCATAATTTGAGTATTTAAATTTCTTCAGGTGTAATTATAGGTGTTTACAGGTGGTACTTTGGACAAGTCCTTTGGTGAAAACCAATTTTCGGCACCATTTGAGGGTTTGTTGTTCACAATAATTTTAGGTTTATGAGTGTGATATATTTTTCTAAGCTAGTGTTTTCCTTCATCTGAGTGCCTTGTGAGCTGGTTCCTCTATTCCCTGATCCAGTTGATCCTACTTTTGAATGTGGAGAGTTTGAATTTGAATATTCCCAGCTCATGCTGGGGGAAACTTTGCATCATCACATTATATTACATAATGCGTGGAATTCTACCCTTCTACATCCCATCTAATGTTGGGGGCATCCACATTTATTCATTTCCTTGCACGTTTACTTCAAAAAACTTCTTTAAAAACATAAAAAACATTCGTATAAATTTTTAAAAATCCCAAAAAATACAGATATGTTAGTTGAGAAAATAAAAAACATTCAAATATGTTTTGTTAAAAACTCCAAAACAATAGAAAATTATCTCGAGATAATACCCAAAAATAGTGAAAATGTCCCAAAACTATCCCACAAAAACAAAGCAGTAGTTTGTTTACTTTTAGTAATTGGTTTGTAAGGTTTTAGTTCCATTTCTTGTTTGTATTGTGTGCTTTATATTGGATTCATTTTCTTACTTAGATTGAGTGTTACTTTAATTTGTGGTGCATTGCATTGAGTTCATTTTATCTTGCATACTTGTAGATAATTGTGTTGCTTTGTTAGATTTTTTTAGCTTAAGATTTTTATTTTACTTGTACATTTTGTTATCATTTCATCATCATATCAAATAAAGCATCCCATATATACATCATATATCAATAAAAGCTAAGTTTACATCACAAATGTATGATAACAACTAATCATCAATATTGTATCATCAATGGGGAAAGAGGGATTGCGCATGATCAAAATCCATCCCCCCACACCAATATAAAAAATAAAAACATGTTTTACTCAAAGTATCTCATTAACATGTAATATGACATCAGTTAAGGCTATCTCATAAATCTAACAACATGTGATACAAACATAAACATACAGATTAAAACATGATATCTCATAAAAAAATGTGATACATTGGTAATCCATCAATCATCATAAATCATCATAAATATAAATGTCCATGTACAAAATAGTATGTCTCAAAAGTACATCCGATATAATGAGCAATCATGGGTATCTATACAAAAATGTGCCTTCATCAGGAGGCATAATATAAAATAATACATAATGTACATCTATAAAATATGTGCCTTCATTAAGAGGAATGATAAAAAATAACATATATATATATATATATACGCACAAAAGTATGTCTACATATCAAGGTGATACACCAAAAATATGCATCTAATATATCAATAAGAGAGTCAGCCTTGACTTGCACCCTATCTGGGACTACCTTGTGTAGGCCCCTAGGGAGGAAGTTGCTAATGTGAGGGTCCTGCAAAGGCCACTACGCTCTACTGCACTATAGGATAATAAATTGGTCTGGCTGATTTTGAGGTCCTCTAGGATCTATATTTAGACCTCCTAACATCTAAATGATCAAAATGGGTAGCCCTTTATCCCTATGAGATGGCCTGGTGGTACAAAATCTTGTAGTAGGAGGCCTCGTCACTAGCTCTCATTGTATTTTCTAATATGTCTGGCATCCCAGATACTGAGGATGCCTATATTAGAGAATCACACTCTACTATCACCTTGACTATGTCCACCAAAATTTGTGTATGCTCTATCATCCTCTAAAACTGCTCAGACACTATCCAATCTCTCTCCACCTACAACTGTAACCTCTCTGCAATCGCTTGATCTCACTTAGTCATATCCTGTAATCTCTATGTCCTGTCCTAATCTCACTCTCTGATGAGATGATCCCTCTCTCTAACCACCTGATATCTATGTGTGATAGCTTGGTCCCTCTCAATTATAACCTAAAGTTGTAGGGATACAACCTGTTGTAGCTAGTGCTGTAAAGCATCAACCTGTCCACCAACCTATACAACTTGTACATTCTCCTCCATATCCTCTCCACCTCCACCATCTCCTCTACTTCTTGGTGGACTGTGTGGTGGAATCATGTGAGGGGGTGATGGATGTTCTTGCAATGGTGCCTGTAATGGAACCTAAAGGGGCATCCGTGGTGCTAATACTTGTAACTATACCAATACATGATATTGCACTATCATCTATTGCTACACTAATACCTACTATACTTATGGCCCTATCTATGGACTTACTTATGCCTATGGATTTGGACCTTGTCCCCCTATCCCCTATCTGCGTCCGTTCTATCCAAGGTTGCGGAACCTCTTGTTAAAATATAATGTGAGCTTGGCCTATCCTGATCTAAGGCCCCATGAGAAAGGTCTCTCTTTATTTGTGTGAATACCATATCTCATCACTAGGAAACCCCTGGATGAGACCAAAATGCCATTGGACCATGTGCACTTTGCACCACTCCATGATATGACTCATAATCCTAAGGATAAAGTGATCTACTGTAGGATTCCTTAACTCACCTACATCCTGAGGCCACTGGTACAACCAATATGGGCCATCATGTTATCATGTGAGGTTGTACCTCATCAAAAACTCACCTGTAATAGTCTATATCACCCATGTGACCACGAATATCATCTCCATCTAGAACCCATCCTATGATGGAAGGCTCTCCAATAACTTGAGCTCTCAATGCTCTTGCAGGGCGTCATATCGCAATATGGTCCAAGGTCCATATTTGTAACAAAGTGGAAGGACCCATAGACCTCTATCCATGGTAAGATATAAAATAGAAATATGGATATAAATGAGCCAATATATACTGACCCCAATAATAAACCTCTCCCTGAAGAAGGTCGTGAATCACTCTAATGAGATCTAGAGGAACAAGCACCATTTTTGTCAGGCAACAATATGTCACTAACAAGAGATAAAAAAATACAGGGACCCTTCCCAACCATTGATCGGCCATACACCTCATAATGTTTGTTGTCATACCCCAATGGTGTATGTCCACCACTCCAAACGTCTCAGCTATGCATCACTCAATACAATACTAGAAACCATCATATGTAATCAAGTGATCCTAAATAGGAACTTGTTAGATCTGCCACACATCTTCTAAGGTGACGATCATCTCACCAGTAGGAAGATGGAAGGTCTGATTCTCATTACATCATCTCTCAGCTAAGGTTTTGAGTAGGCTATGATATAAAGTAATTTGTGGCATGTGGGCCAAATTTACTAAACTGGTCACCTCCAGTGTGATCTCTAAGGAAATATAGTTGTGTCATCAAAACGTCGCCTCATAGGCCCAGAGCCACCCATGTCATTCCTACATCTCTAGTACCTCTAAATCCATCTAAGAGACCAATCATGTCATTTATTATGATATTATTCTTCTATTATAAATCCATTTTTTCTATTCTACTATATTATTCATATATTTTGTTATCTAATTCATTTATTCTTCTATTTAGGTTTTCCTAGAAACACTCATTTTCTTCTAAAGGCACTTCAAAGTGTCTTTTATGCACTGGCACCCCCTAGCATCACTAGCACATTCCCTATTACATAGGAACACTAAATATTTCCCCCAAACCTAGCATTTACATAGGAACATGTCTCCTGACATAGGCGCATAGCTACTCACGCTGCTTGGAAAATTTATAATAGGTACCCCTCTTAATGCACTGGCACATACGCACCCACACATGCTATAGTAAAACTATAACCCATGAGCACAGGTGTACCCCAAGGGCTGGATTGGTGCATTCATGTACCTTTTCTTACCCTAGAACTACCCCAATAAATGTGCTTTTACCAAAATTAAATGCTATAAACTGACAAAGGTGAAAAGTTCAACTTTGTGTACCTACGGGTCATCCCTGGGAAGTCTCATGTAATCTCACACATGATCTGCATGGTGTCTCTGGTTTTGCACCCTCGCCATCTTCTCTCAAAGGTCAGAGCTTAATCAACAGTAAAAAGGTAAGTGAATGTGGTAAATGAACTTGCCACGATGGTTTATATACCCACTTTTACCTCTCACAACGTGTTTCTCACCCTCAAGGAACCTTGAAGCCATCGTGTTTCTTATAATTTCTTCTAGCACTCGTTGTGATGATTATTTTAAATAAATTATTATTTCACACCCATTTTTGCTATGTTGGGGCATGTTTTTGCTTCCTGGTTACATTTTCTACTACATGGGGCATATTTTTGCCTTAAGGTGAATTTTGGAGATGTCTCATGACTTCATTATTTATTCTACAATATGTTCTTCCTAAAAATTAAAAAATTTAAAATAGTATTTTTTTTTTCAAAAAAACCCAAAACAATTGCTAAAATCATAAAAAATCCAAAAACTTGCACAAATTCAGTTTTTTTTCAAAAATTGGTAAATGACATGGACGCAGCTGAAGCTTGTATCAAATGCATTGTCTTAGAACATAAAAATTTTTCCTACAAAAAAATATTTCTTAGGTTCTTACGTGTTCTTTTTTCCAACAACTTGCAAATCATCGTGATCTACCTCCATTAACAAAGTTATCTTACTTACTATGTCGGTGCTTTCATGCAACAATGAGTTTCCAAAGATTGTGTCATAGTGAAAAAATGCTTTCCATGGGAATACTTGTGTCCTTCATTATTCCCCTCCCATGTATCCTTGCTTGGGGCATAATTTTTAACCCTTGTACTTATAACACAAACATTCAGGAACTAAAGCTTGATAACAAAACCATTGGTGCAACTATCTTGAACGTGGTTCTTTTGAGTATGTGTGATTGTACTTGTTTCTCTGTTAGGATAGCTAGTTCACTTTCTCATATTGCATTGCATTATGTATGTTGCATGGAATTAAGAATAATTTTACTTTATTGTATTGCATTACATTATGTATGTTGCATGGAGTTATGTATTTTTATCAGTAAACAAATGTTAGTAATTTAGTTTTTCATGTCATTTTACACTTTTGTTTATTTTAATAAAGGCCGATGATGTAGATCATATGGGAAACTTGATGAAACAAAGTTTTTTATTGAATTTTGGATGCAAAGAGCTATTACCATTCTCCATTATCATTTCTTATCACTAGTAACTTTCTTCCAAATCACCTGGGGTAATAAACAATCACGTTTATGCCCATCCTTATTTCCTCTATCTATTTTGATCATATTTTTGATTGTCGATTGACTTCTTACATCACCCCATTGACACTCGAGGGGGCATCCTTCATTCTACTAATTTTTCTTCTTCAAAAATTTACTTGTTTATGCTCGTTTACTATTTTTGAAGTGAAGCTACTTACTTCACCTCAAACATGGTCAAATGTAGAAACCTAAATTCCGCTCTTAAAATCTTATTGCTAAAAGCACACAAACCACTCTTATTCTTACCATTTTCATTATAATTAGTGAATTCTGCTAATTAACTAATGTTTCTTACCATTCTTAGTCAATTAATAACACTTTTTTGATTACCTATCCTCTTTCGCATTCATGATGCCTCTTTATGACAAATCGCAAGTCAAAATCCTCTTCCAAACAGACGATTAGTGATTATTATCTAATTAAGCCTCTTTTACCCTTGTTTTGGTCAATATAACCTAGTATTGGCTCAAACCCCTCTTCTAACCACTCAAATTCAACGCACTTGCATCGAAAACATCTCAAAAAGCTTCAAAATCTTATCCTAGCCTCCTAATTGACCCTAAGTGATTGATTAAGGCTCCTCACATCTTAATCACTTGTTAATTCACTAATTGTAATTAGGAAAGCCTTAATCATGATTATCAATCCTTAATATAATTTTTTATTTTAGTCCCACATGCACCAAGATGCAAGTGTTCCCCAAATGGAAACTATAAAAAGGACTCACTACATACCTTTAAACTTTACACCATGCTTTGAATTGCATGTCATATAAGAAATATGATTAACATCCAAGCTCAATCTTTACCTCAAGTCTTCAAAGGGGTTAGTAGATGGGTATCCAATATGATATTGTAGTAATTTTTTGAGAGAACATCTCACCTTCCTTGGAGTAGCAACGAATCCCAATTCGATTACTCCTAGATCTATTTAGGTATATGTTAGTTAATTGAACATACTAGTAGTCATGCTTTAGCAAGGTTTTGAATTATATTTATGTTAGTTAGCATTCCATTAAGATTTTATCTTTGATGCAACTATTGTTAGATTAAATAAGAATTATCTCAATTATACTATGTGGTGTTAGTTTTATCTTTTCTTGGAAAATTTTAGTAGTCTTCAGCATATAAAGAACTATGTGTCTTAGTATGGTTAGTCTCACTATTTTCTTACATCATTCTTTTCCCCACAAGAAGCACCAACCCCTAAAATATTATTTAGAATACTAACAACAAAATACTTGCATGAATATGAATCATCACACAATATTTTGGTAAGAAGATCATTGAATATATGATGCCAACATTCAGCTGATGGTGATCACAAGATTCAACTTTAAAATCCTTCAAACACTCTTCAAACACACAACCTTCCAACTTTCTCAAAATTATACTAATTTGAATGTAAACCCTTGCACTAAATCTCTCTAAAACTCTTCACAATCTCATAACAAATCATGAAATAGACCCACATAGGTTGGTCATGCACCAAGACATCCAAACAAGCCAAAAATGACTCAAAACCCCATCACCTGATTCACCAAAAACCTCAAAACTCATCACCACGATTATTTAAACCTTAAAATATCTCACACATGTCAAATATGACATAAAAAAATCATCCACAATCACACATTAACTTGAACCAATCAAATTCTTCATAACTCTATCTAGAAGGCTCATATCCTTATCAAAATTATTTCTTTCAGGAACTAATCTTCACCTATGGACCTCAAGATCACTCTAGAACACCTCAAATATAACATGTAATGAATGATTGGAAATCAAATAACCAGTATATCACATCCATGATTTCTAAAGCTCATGAAAATCCAACAATGCAAACCACACTTATTTTCCTCTTCACTAAATTGAGTTGTCTAAAAAGTAGTTCTAGAAACATAACTGGTTTGCACCCTTTCTACCACTATTAAGAATTCCAAATTCCTTAAATAGGAAAAAAAATTCATCCCTCTTCACTCTCAAATTGATAAAAAAACATCAACCAATCTAAAAAAAGATACTTCTACCTCCATCTTCTAGCCAGAGCAATCCTGTCCTCAAAAAAAAAATCCTTAGTCTTCAGAAACTGAGTTGGTTGACCTATAAAATAACCTCATCAAGATATAAAAAATATACCATAGGAATTCAATATAAATCTAATTTCCATAACATCTTACATTTCCTCCAAAATCCAAGTAGAAGGCCTTCAACTAGGTCATTCTATGAAACTTCTCAAAACTACCCTTTTAGGGCCTGTTATCTATTTTTACCCCCTGGTAAATTAGAAAACTAGGGAGGATGGGTTTGAGCACTACAAAATGATATATGGAGAAATCTGGAATGATACAGATGATATTTCAAGTTTGGGAAGCATTGCAAGTGATTCATGGAAGTTTTGGAGGTCTTGGGGCCATCCATCAGAAGTATGCTTTTGGACCTTAAGGAGTGTGCAACATGAAAGAGGACCTAAGCCTCAACAAAAGATTTACATAGCCATGTAAAGAATCATAAGTCCAAAAAATTTCCTATGGAATTCATTTTCCATGCCCTACATGGTGGAAAAGATGAGACATCTTGAAGCATCATACACTTCTCAAGGTAGTTCATTCTTATGGAACACAACATGCAATCCTGAGAAGGAAGGTGAAATCTGTAAACCAGATTAAATTGCAAAAACAAGGTAGAGCTTGCTGTGATTTTATTAATATAAAATGAAGCATTACAACCAAAAGAGAGAGCAGCAATATTTATAGATATTGGACAACTTCTATCTCTTCCACAATACATGGAACAAATCTCCTAAACAAAGCAAATATGCATAAATAACATATTTCCCCTAAAAACATATTTCCTTACAAGAAATCATCCGAGAACAATATTCTAACTAAAGAACATCCTCCACAATCTAAGGGATGATAACAACATACTATTAATAAAGCTAACTAAAGTAATTAAATAATTACTTTATTACTATTACACATTAATCCACATATGGTAAATTAAGTGTTAGATTATTTCTAACAGAAGGATCCATTTAGAGGTAATAAAGTAAAAATTGTATCTGATGACTACCCTCTATTGGATTTAGTGGAATTTTTTCATGTAAAATCATATAAAATTTCACCCCCAGAAACTCATCTGGGATCTCAAGATATCACCTTCGGAAGTTGGTAATCTAAGTTGGCGGCTAGTTTG
Source organism: Taxus chinensis (assembly GCA_019776745.2). Lineage (NCBI taxonomy): Eukaryota > Viridiplantae > Streptophyta > Pinopsida > Cupressales > Taxaceae > Taxus > Taxus chinensis. Next base: position 1,044,540,219 of record CM034146.1, on the reverse strand, counting down.
GTCAGCTAAGTTGGTCGGCTAGGTTGGTCAGCTAAGTTGGTCAGCTAGATTGTTTGATTGGGTTGGTTGGCTAGGTTGATCAGTTGGGTTAGATTCCTAGGTTTTTTGGGTGTCTGGATGGTCTACTTGGTTGATTGGGTGACTGGTTGGTTAGCATGGTTGGTCAGGTGACTAGTTGGTTGACATGTTTGGTCAGGTGACTAGTTGGTCGACATGGTTGGTCAGCATGGTTTTTCGAGTGACTAGTGTGAATAGGGACAGAATCTTGTAAATTATATTAATCTAAATCAACCATGTATAATGGTGTAGGCTACAATATTTATACATACTGGATATCTAGGATACAAACAAAAGAGGAGTTGCAACAATGCAACAAAAAATTTAAAATATAGTAGCTTTCAAATTACATTCGGGGAAGTGAAAAAATAATATTGTTAAAACAATATAACAACATCCCTAATGTTTTGAATAAAAAAATAATATGGTTTATAATATAACCATATACACAATAAATATATTAATTAATACCAAATGCATAATTAATATATAGTTAATTAATAATTAACCTAACATTCCCCCCCTTAATTGTGCATTGTCTCAAGGGATGAGTAGAGGAACTCTCTGAACAACTCGAACTTGTTCATGTGCAAGTGACTTCGTGAAGATAGTTTCCCGTTATTCAGCTATTGGAAAAAATTGAAGCTAGATGTTGTGCTTCAACACATGCTCGTGTATGAAATGAACCTGTACCTCAATGTGCTTTGTTCTTTCATGAAATATTGTATTGCGAACAAGTTTGAGAACACCATCATTTTCAACATACATGGTGGTCAATTTGTCCTGTGGTATTCCAAGTCCTTCCAGTATGCGACGTAGCCAAAATTTCTTCACAGACAGCTTCTCCTGCAGAATGATACTCGACTTCTGCGGAAAAGTGAGAAATGAAGTGTTGTTTCTTGCTTCCCCGTGATATTGGTCCAGATCCCATAAAAAATACAAATTCTCAAGTGGATTTTTATGTCATCAAAATTACCTGCATGATCTAAATCTGAATATCCAGTCAAGAAGAAGTTTTCATTCTTTTTGTATTCTATACCAAGATCACTGATCCTTTGAGATAGCTTAAGATGCGCCTTGTTGCTTTCCAATGACAAACTTTGGTTTTCTACATGAACTTTGATAGATAGCTCACTGCAAAGCTGATATCTAGTCTAGTGTAGGTCAGGTAAATGAGACTCCCAATCAACTACCGATAGATAGTGGCACTTACCTCCGGAGATGGATCTGAACGAGATAACTGCAATCTGTTCTCCATAGTTGTGGCAATTGGTGTGCAATCAATTATCCTAAATTTATTGTGTGTTGTATTGGTATATTTCATCTGAGAAACAAATATGTGATTATTTTTCTTCCATACTTCCAATCTAAGACAATAATGCATCATCTTGAGATCAGGCATGTCGAACAATCGATTAAGATCTTTCTTCGTTGTATCAATCATCCCCACTAAACTTCCAGTGATGAATAGATCATCAACATAGAAAACAAAAATCACAATCTCCCCCCCTTTTATTTTTGAGATAAATATTGGGATCGTATGGATTTCTAATAAATCCATGTTATATGAGATTCTCATCAATCTTGATGTACCAAACCTATGATGCTTGTTTAAGGCCATACAGAGATTTTCTTGTGTCTACATACCTTTGCTTCTTGACCAGGTACAACATATCCCTCAGGCTGAGTCATATAGACTTCTTCTTATAAATATCCATTCAAGAAGGAACTTTTTACGTCCATCTGATGGACTTTCCAACCAAACTAAGTAGCTAGAGCAAAAGATCATCTTGATCATTTTGATCTTGTCTATGGGAGAAAATGTCTCATCATAGTCAATGCCTTCTTTTTACGTGTGCCCCTTTGCTAGTAGTCTTGCTTTATACTTGTCCACTATCCCATCTACATCCAATGGGTTTCTTCCCTAGTAGAAGATCGACAAGCTACCAAGTGTTATTTTTCATCACTGATTGATATTCACAATCCATGGCATCTTTCCAAGATTTTGACTGTAAGGCTTCCTAGACTATAGACGGCTCATCAGACTCGATAAATCTACTCATCAAATAAAAGTTAACTTCTTCTCTTGCTTTATTGTGATTCTGTGTTCTAGGGGTGGATGTATCTGGTGGATAATCCATTCTTGCATCTCGTAATGTGCTAGTACACAACTTGGGCATACGTTGAACTATTCCCATGGGTCGTGGTTCTATCTGATCAACACCATCATCCCCATCCTCACTTTCATCATCTGAGGGAACATCAGCTTCAATTTTTACAACTGGTGAAAAATCTACATCTGGTGAGTTTGGAGGAGGAGAACCTACTTCCTTCTTCTAAAAAAACTCAACATCTCTGCTAGTTTAGACTTTTCTAGTCTTAGGATCCATCAATCTGTACCCAAGAGTTTCTTCACTGTGCCCAATGAAGACAAGTTTCAGTGACTTCATGTCTAATTTCTTTCTATTTTGCTTAGGTATGTGCATGATTTTTTTGTACCCAAATACTCTGAGGTGTGCAATAAATGGTTTCTATTTTGACCATGCTTCTTGTGGTGTTACTCCGTCAAGAGTAACTATGGGCATTCTGTTAAAAAAATATACTGTTGTCTTTGTTAGTTCTACCCATAATGTCTTTGCAAGTCCAGAATCATCGATCATGCATCACACCATTTCCATGATAGTATGATTTCTTCTATCAACAACACCATTTTATTGTGGTATGTGTGGAGGAGGCATTTGTCGATGAATCTCGTGAGTTTGTAGGTAGTCTCTGAACTCATCACTGGTGAATTCCCCCCTTGATCTGAGCAGAGAGTTATGATGTGATGAAAAATTTCATTATCAACTGCTACTTTGAACTTCTTGAAGGTTTCAAAAGCTTCACTTTTCTTGTGAAGACAAAAAATCCACATTTTCCTAGAATAGTCGTCAACACAAAGAATGAAGTATTGGAACCTAGAATGACTTGGTTTCATTGGACCGCAAGGATCGGTATGAACCAGGTCAAGTTTTCCATGAGCTCAAAATTTAATCTTTTGGAATGAAGATCTATGTTGTTTTCTTGTAAGGCAGTGAGGACACTTGTCTTTATCCTTCTGAAGATATGGCAGCCCATGTACCATATTACGCCAGCAAAGTGTCTCGAGATACTTAAAAATTACATGGCCAAGTCTCTGATGCCACAACTGTGCTGAGGTAGAGTTCTTAACCACAAGTGCCTGATCATCTCTATGAACAAAATAAAGCTGAAACATGCATCCCACATTGGAGGCTTTCGCAACTATTTGTGAGCCTCGTGATTTATCTCAAATTAAACATGTTTTATTTCTGGAATGACTATTAAAGTAAATTTTTAGGTTTTGATCAAGGATTTTACTAACTGAAAAGAAATTATTTGTCAACCCAGGGACATATAAGACATCTGATAGTCTACAGTTGCATGAACCAAGGGGTAGAGAAATGTTCCCATTCCCCTAAACTGTATATGAAGAATCGTCTCCCAATGAAACATGATTTTTCAATGGTGTGTCCCTCATTGAAGTAAACAAGTATCTATGGTTGGTCATGTGTTGAGTGGCCCCTGAATCAACATACCAAACATCACTAGATGACGTGGATGGTTCACTTGATCGAGCAGTGAATAAGTAGTCTTCATTATTTGATTGTTCTTGTTTCTCAACAATATTTCCTTATTGATTGGGTCTTCTTTTCCAGTTCCCGTTTTTCTACCCTTGATTGTAGTTAGAATGTCCCTTGTAATATTTTTGTTGTGGAGGTCCTGAGTTGTTTGAAAAACCTTTCTTGTAAGTATTATACCAACAATATTTTAAGTCATGTCCTCTTTTACAAATTGGACATTGTTTCTTCAGTTGTTTGTCCCCATGATACTTATTATGATGTTGGGAATTTTGATAGGAATTATTTTTTCCTTTACCTTTTCCTTTCCATTTTTTATGTGAAGAAAGTGCCTACTCTTCTTCATTATCCTTATTGTGCATTGCTTCCTCTTATTACAATAGGTTTACCAATTTTTTAAAAATAAATGTCGTATCTGACAGGTTTAGTGTTGTTACAAAAAATGGTATGAAGAAGGGAGTGCTCTCAGAAAAATGGGAATGATATCATCATCTTTGACCATTTAGCCTAGGGCTAGAAGTGAAGCCCTCAATTCTGTAATTCTTCTTAAGAAAGCTTCAATTTTCTTATTTTGTTTGAACTTCAGTGTGTGTAACTGACTCTGCAAATTCAAAATGACATTCTTGTTTTTTGCCTCATACACGATGCTAAAATTATCCCATGCTTCTTGGCTATTGTGGCATCACAAATGTGGGGTTACACATCATCGAACACTCCAAATAAGATGATGAGTTTGGATTTCTTATCTACTCTATCAAATTTCCACTGTTGTGTTATATCAGTAGTTGATCTAGTCATAGTACCAGTCATAATAGGCCAGATCTCTTCAAACTCAAGATGTGTCTTGATTTTTGTCTTCCATGTAGCATAGTTGTTTTCTCTAAGTAGTTGTGAATTTGGAAGAAAAAATTTGGGAGCATTAGTGCCCATTTTGCAGAAAACATTGACAGGGTTTAGCTCTTATCACTCCAGGTATAAGGTCTCCCAATCTATATACCGTCAGTCTGATATACCAAACCTTTCTATATACGTGCTCTTCCAATATACCTGGCAGTACATGAAAGAGATGTTAAAGTACATGAAAGAATTCAATATGTGGTACCAAGATCTAGTACTGAAAGGGGGCCTATGCAATTATTGATACCGGCTCAAAGAAATATCCTCATACACTAGCATAACTTTGCTATATACTTGGATAATTTCTCAGTCTAGATTTATGTCATGCAATTGTTCACAAACGGATGGGATGGCTCATAGTATGTGAACTATGACCTTATTACTCCCCTTTGATTTAAAGAATCGATGCCCAGATGATGTTGTTGTAGCTATATTAGGCATTAAGTGCAATAGTAGTTGTGATGACTTTACTTGCAAGCGCTTCCCAGAGGCACCGTATATACCGAATGTTGCGAATGAGATCTAGGATCTCGTGAGTGTTACAGAACCAATTTTTACTATTTTTTATTACAATTTTCTGCCAGTTTCTGAGCGGTTACAATATTTGTGGTTGACTATGACAACCTACAAATTAGTACAATATACTGTAGCATGTAATTACATTCAAAAATTTATAAAACAGGGGCTCAATGGAACACAGCTCGGTCACTTGTATGAGACTGCGCGGCCAATGTGGGATCAGTCCACCAAATAGAGTATGCCTCAACTTGCCATACTGTATTGCCTTCAAATGGGTGTGGAGCTTGAGAGAGTTGGGTCTGTGGGAAGACCTCCAAATATGGCAGAGTGACCTCTAAATACAACAATGACCAAAGATACCTCTAAATGTAGAGGGAAAACCCTTGGAAGGGGAAAATATAATTTTTTAATATATTCTTGCAGCAAATTTTATGTGCTGCTAGGTGCACCAGTGCAAAAAAAAATTGTGTTCCAAACACCTGGAATGAACAGGAGGATGTGGGGAGGCAAGGATGGGGCTAGGAGGTTGCACAGGCTCTCAATTTCTGCAAACACTTCTCCAATCTCCTCTATATTTGATGCTCTCTCTTTCAACTCCTTCACAGGTCTAGATTCTCACTCTAATTCCAAATGTAAATAGGGACAAAAGCATGTAAATTGTATTAATATGAATCAACCAGGTACAATGGTGTAGTCTACAAGATATATACATATTGAATAGCCAAGATACAAACAAAAGAGGAGTTGCAACAACAAATTTAAAATACAGTAGCATCCAAATTACATATGGGGAAGCACAACAATAATATTGTTAAAAAAATATAACAACATATGTAATGTTTTGAATAAAAAAATAATATGGTTTATAATATAACCATATACACAATAAATATATTAATTAATATCAAATGCATAATTAATATATAGTTATTTAATAATTAACCTAACAACTAGTTGGTCAGGTGACTGGTTAGTCGGTGTGGTTGATTGGGTCACCAGGCTAGATGGGTACCAAAGTTGGTCAACCCAGCAGATGACCGACCATCAGGTTAGTTGGGTAGCTCATTGTACAGACAAAAATAGATAGTCGTCCAACCCCCCTCGGATTGGATGACCCACGATGTGGAGATGGAAACCGGGTTTGGTTGGCAACCATAGTAATGTATGCCCAATATAACTAGATAACATCCAACCCCCAATGATGGGATCGTTGAATTCAGATGACGCATGGCCGGATGGGTCACATGGTTGGGTGGCTCACGAGTCCTAGGTAAGGCGCAGGTAGGTGGGCAAATGACAGCTCAATAACCGGTATTAATGCAGTATGGTGCCCATGTCTTTTTTGAAAAAAGTACCCTTGGGAAGCAAAATTTTATGGGTGCCCACACCTATTTAATGAGGGTGGGTGAAAATTGGCTATAAAAATAACTCAAACCCCTCATTTTTCAAAGAGACATTCTGGGAGGGCGGGGAAACTCTTGCAAAATTTTCCCTTGACTCCATTTGAGTTGTAAGCCTTCTCCTATGCCTGACAAGCATATTTATGCCTCTGAGCATCAATTCAATTGTCTTTCCACCTTAGAGAGAAATAAAATCACGTTTTGTGGTGTTTTTCACCCCTTTCTTATGATTTTTTGTTTTTTTGTGGCTCTTAATTTCAAATTTCTTTTTTGTGCATGTATTTCACATTTGTAGATGTAATATGTTGTGTTTCCTAGAGTGCATATGGAATATGGAATTTGGGTCTATGTCAGTATTGTTCTGACCTCACCTAGCTCTATTTTTCCCTCTTCTTCCTCCATCAACAGAGTATATCACCCCTTTTTTAGTGTAGGATTTCCCTTTTCATGCACTTTCTCTCTCCTTGTCTCCTTAGCATTGTTAGGATATGTGTAGTTAGGTGTATTTTCTACATTAGGGGTAGTTTAGCATTAGGATTAAGTATAGGAGCCATCCTTCTTCGGAGGTCCATCTTAGTTTCGTAAGTCCCTTAACTTAACATGTGGATCCATGTTAGTAAATTATGTTGGATGCCCCATTCAAATTCAAGCCATTCGAGGGGTGCTGTAATTATGCATTAACATTTTTGGCATGCCCGGTAGGACGAGAAGGTGAAATATTTACATTTCACAAGTGTTCCAATGCATATCTTTGTCAAAATATATTTTGCAGTTGTGTAGTTCAACATCTAAAGAAGACTTCATTTCAGCAAGTTTGTGTGTTCTTGTCAAACTTTCAGCCTTTGGAGGCGCATGCTTAAACACATCCAGTGACTCCATCTGGTCAACAACCCCTTCTCTGAGTTGTATAACTTCCTCCATTCCATCCATTTCCATTTTATTTCCATCCCTCTCATTTTCTTCCATTCCATGAAGTTGTGCAATCATGACTTCATTCCTTGTATGGAATTCACACTTGTAGCACCAGCAGTGCAGCCCACCTCCAATGTGTTTCTCATCTCCTTTAGACCAGTGTTATGAGAAAAGCATTAATCACTATGCCTACCCCTATGAGTAGTACCAGGATCAGTTCGGTTATGGATCATGTCAAGAGAAGGGATATGCATGTAGTGACATCATTACATGGAGAATGCCGATTTACAAGAGAAGATTCAGAAAATGGAGGAGGGCATGGTGTTATCAAGGGAAAAATCTTAGATGAAATAATTCAAAATTGTCTATAGGGCACCTTTTCCATGGGTCGGCCCTATGATGAGACATTTTATCCCATAGCAGTAGCTTGATTTCATGGTTGAGATACTACCCCATCTTACACAGTGGACCGAGGAGATAGAGGCCTATGAACTTGGTGTTAGGAAACCTTATCAATGGGTAATTCCTACACCATCATCTAGTAATTTTATCTCAATTCCCCAAGCAACACCATCTCAACCCAAGCTTCAATTTCTAAGATTCCAATCCATTGCTTCTATTATGGAATCCTTTTCTCCATCTTCTAGTCTCCCATCCCATCTTAATTTATCTTCCCTTCTCCCTTCCAAACCCAACTCCCCTCCATAAGAAATGAATGAAATACCTTCCCTTCCACCACCTCAAGGAATGAAATCACAAGTTTTGATCCAAACCACCCTTCCTCATGCATTCCCAATACCATGTTGGGAAGCGACCCATAATAACAGTCAATAAGAACAAAAAATAAAAGAGGAACCCAACAGAGAATAAATGATAGAAAGTCTGAATATTTGGGTTGCTAGGTTCGGAATAAAGAATATCGCTTTGATGGTCAAGCCTTCATAGGAGGTTAGGGTTAAAGTTCTAGCAGTTGAAGATGATGCTACTACAGAAGAAGAGAAACATGAAGAAGATGATCAACGATCCATGTCCTTAGAAGTTAATGTACATGAGGGCATCCCTATTTTTGGAAATTGTTGACTCGTCACTAGCTACAACACCAATGAGGTAAGAAGCAGTTGCTCTAAACCCAAAATAAGAGGAGCACATTTCAACTATAGAAGATAACCATACAGTTCTAGAGGCTTTAAGTACAAAATCAGACACATAAGAACCTTCAGTTATTCCTCCCACTTCATCCCCTTAGAGCTCTAATGTCAAAGAAGAGTTTGAGCTTTTAAAATCCATTTTCAAGGATGAAGGTAACCATGATGAGTGAATTTCAGATCTAGAGGAAACCATGGAGGAGGCCAAACCAACATAATAGGACAACGAGGAGGAATATTATCTATCTGACTTAGAATATTGCTTTGATGGAGAGGAGCCCATAGAGATCACATCATTTTCTCCTCCATTCATCCACCTTCTAAGCACATGAACTTGTTGTCATGAAGGAGGGCATTCAAGTGCAACAGCCTACATTTCACAACGACCCTATGGAACCAAGGTTGGAGGATCCAAATCTTCCATGTTATTTATAGGAGGAAGGAAACAGTGATGACACCATTTCCACATCAGTCATTCAAGCAAAGGATAAGCTACTTGTAGAAGCAATGCAAAGAAAAAATTAGCATGTAGGCAAACCTCTTTTTTCAGGAAGGTCCGCAGGAAGACTCCATTTTTGGAGTTGAATTTCATAGCAATGGGCACATTCATTGGATCAAACCATGCCTAATCAAGTACTTAGCTTCATCAGAGCTAAAGGATAAGACAAAACTGGTCATATCCATTTCAAGGCATGAGGATGATATACAAAGCACCAAGGGTCACCATCAACACCTCTAGGAGTCTAATCATCTTGAGGATTTATTTTCGATTTATGTTGATACTTTGGTTATTTAGGTGGAGGATCAGCCTCTTGTTGGGTTTTTACTCATAATAATAGCCATGTTTAGCACCAAATCATATACATGGCTTCCTATTTTGAGAAATGAAAGTTACTTCTCCCTTCTAGTTGTAAGATTTGTTTGAGTTCCCTTTTCCTTTGCTTAGTGTAGATTAGGTAGCTTTAATTTTAGCAGAAGAAGTGCTTATGCACACTTTGCATGCCTCTTCTTGGAGCATGTATTTTTTTTGTCCTTTGTACATATTTTTTGTGTGGTTTTTTCTCTTGCACAATACATCATATTGCTAGGGTGAAATGTGTCATAGTAAAGGATTCAAAGTGACAAGAAATAGCTACAGTCTTCAAGTAAGTCCAAATGCGGAGAAACTAAATCATATGGAGGGATATTTTCCAATGTTTTCATCTCTATTTCTCTCTAGATCTGTCACAATTGAGCTTTTATGCCTTTATTTGCATCAAGAAATCAATTACAAGGCATTTATATCTTTGAAATTTCATCCAGGGTGTGTTCATGATCGACTAAAACATGAAGTCCCAAGTACTCTCTCAAATTAGGTTGCAGAAGAAAGAGAATTCCAGGTTCAAGATAATTTTACACTCTCACAAAACCTTAATTCAAATAATTTTCTAAAATGACAGGGAAAATACGAGCAGTGGCAGGAAGTTCCAGGTTCAAGCATTAGTGTTTTAATGTCTCAGGGGAAGAATTTAGATTTTAGGATCACTTTCCAGGTGTACCAATACTAACTCCATGCACAATGGATGCTTTAGCTAATTGGTCACACATCTAGCAGGAAGATGTCCCCAAGAGGTCACCAAATTGTTATCTATTTTTACCCCTGGTAAAATAGAAAACTTGGGAGGATGGGTTTGAGCACTAGAAAATGATATATGGGGAAATCTGGAATGATACAGCTGATACTTCATGTTTGGGAAACATTGCAAGTGATTCAGGGAGTTTCGAAGGTCTCAGGGCCATCCATCAGAAGTAGGCTTTCAGGCCTTAAGGAGTGTGCAACTTGAAAGAGGACATGTGCCTCAATAGAATATTTTGATAGCCATGTTGAGAATTATAAGTACAAAAAAAATTCCTATGGAAGTAATTTTCCATTCCCTACATGGTGGAAAAGATGAGACATCTTGAAGCATCATAAACTTCCCAAGGCAGTTAATTCTCCTTACGCACAACAAGCAATCATGAGAAGGAAGGATCCATTTCAAGGTGATAACTTAAAAAATGTATATTTATACTACCACCATTATATTTCATGGGTTATTTTATGTTGGTCCGAAAATATTTCGGGTGGACAGATCTATAGATAGATGAGCCAACAGTGTGTAGGGCATCGCCCCTCTTTGAGTCAGCAAAGTGAAACTGGTTTATTGCTATTCTACCAGAAGGAATCTGTGCAAGTATCACAATATTCCACCTTCAGGGTGTTGGGATCTCATCCCAGTAGAAGTGTTTCCAACCATGAAAGGAAAGGATAGAAGGGAAAGAATGAAGATAAGATAGATCCGAAGGGAGAAAAGAAATGAATTCCAAAGCAGAAAGATCAGAAGGTCTATGTTTTGGGATTGGTAATAAATGGAGCCAAACCTACTTGCATAAACGAACAAAGCAATACTGATGAACAAATGAAAAAAGAAGTAGAAGTAGATTCAACAGAATAAACATGCAGATCTAACATAAGAAAGTTCTGATGCATAACACAGGTATTCAACGCAAAGTCTCAATATTGTATTAATATTTTCCTCTGTTACAAAAGTAAAAAGCCTTTTATCCTTACTTCTATTTTTTATCTAAAAAGTGTCCCCCCCTTGAATACAACAAGTATTCAAGTATATATAGAAGAAGGAGAAGAGAGAAGGAAAAAAGAAAAACAACTAATTACAAAATATCTACAAAATATCTAAAAGTCAACTATTGACTTTGGGCAACTTGGTGGATGACAACATCCCATGGTGCAACATGGATGATGTCATCATTTGTGCCAACATACTCTTAGATATTTACAAAAAGAAAGCCAAGAGGAAGAAGGCTATTCATCATCGTCCCATGGCTGAAAGGGAGTATCTTGCTTCTGCTGTTGTTCGGGAGAGGTAATGTGGAACTGGGTCTGATATTCCATGAATTTACTGACCATCGGCTGAAGTTGATCCTGGGCAGGACCCTTGGTATGATCGTCGATGACCTCGCAAGTCTCCCACTCATCTCTGAGTTTTTCAGGGAGCTTGAAATATTCATTACCTGCCTCCATCAGGTACCCCACAAAATCACGACAGGCCAGAAGGTTATTGATGCATTCAGTGTCAAAAGTGACTTCTGGCCCTAGCCCTTATGAGACGATCTCCTTGAAGATCTGAATAGTTTCATCTACCTTCCTCAAGGTGAAAGAAGGAGTGAGAAGGCCTAGAGACATTCTTAGGACAATTTGTTCCATTTGATGCATCACATCCAGGGCTTCCTCCTTGACCTTGTCTATCTTCTCCAGGACAAATTCCATCTGATCGACCCAGTAGTCCAACGCAGCAAGGATTTTGCTGGGTACCCTGGGGTGATCGAAAATGCCAAATTTTACCAAATCATCAACTGAGTAGTCGAGCATCTTTCTGGAATGTCTCATGTTGCAACCTAGCATGGTCCAACTCTTCGGAGATAGGTCCCGCAATCGCCTGGAGATCCTTGTTTGCACCTGGCTAATGTTCTGATATAATTCGGTGAACTTGACAATTACTTCCTCGCTGTCTTTGAGGATCTGATCTCTCTAGGTGGAAACTGCCATACCTTGTTCATGAATTTTGGTGTATTCATTTATCTTATCCTGGCTTAGGACCTTAGGAGTTTCGGTGGTAGTTGTAGGAGGTGCACTGCCCATTTTCTGTAGGGCATGGAGAAGATGCTTGTTCTGCTCTTTTAGTAGCCTCTTCTCTTCCTTTGCTTCTTGGAGCTTCTTGCAAAGGGCATCCACCACAGATAGGGCCTCTCCTTGAAGACTTTTAGATGATGTTCCCATTGTGACCTACGTCACTATATAATCTGTAGGAGACAGATCCTTTTTATCCTTTGAAGGATTGGGATACGCAATCTCCATCACTCTTTCTCCCGATGCACTCTGGGAGAAGCGGGTTATTGGCTTTTGCTTCTTAGCCCCCTTTGTTAGGGATGACGGAGAAGTCCATAGGTGCAATGGGGACTTTCCTCTTATGCTGACTCAAGGTGCTGAGAAAGCCATGCTGGACCTAAGGGAGTGGGACTAGAGGTGGAAGAGGGAGCAGCTGCAGTAGATGAGGGGAAGTGCATAGAGACACTTGGTGGAGGCATCGAGAGAGAGGCCAAGAAAGTGCTCACAGGAGGAAGAGATACTGCAGGGGAGGTAGTCATGGGAATGGAAGGGAGCTGAGAGATGAGAGAAGAAATGGTGGGGGATAGCTCCGCGAGAGAAGAGAAAATGGAGGAAGAGGAAGGGGGAACAGTAGAAGATGGGGGAGAGGATACGACCAAAGGAATGGTCGCTTGAGTCACATGAGAAGGGGGAGAAGGGATGGTGGGAACCTCCATGGTTGTAGCAGTGGCAACATCCTGAGTGGATGTGCCCATTGGAACACTCTCTGCCACTTCTTTCTCTAGGGATACCAGAGTTACAACTTGTTCCTGTGCAGTGGAAGGAGGGCTCTCAGGAGCTTCTTCTTGAGTGGAGCTTGATTCTCCCTCTTTATCCTTGCCTTTTCCCTTTGGCAGATGTTTCAGCCTGACAGGTGTGTTGCCCAAAGGGGATGTGGTGAAATCTACTCTGAGGTAGATAAGGCCATTCATTCTACACCAATGTTCTCATTCGCCGCAATGTTTCCTTAACCCTTACCTCAATGGTCTGAGGTGCCTTTATTCTATCTATTTCAGAAAACGGCCAGTTGTCCCCATCCGTGTCTAGATACACCTGATCAATTTCTTGATCAATTGTTTGATAACCTTTTAGAAAAATGGCCACGCCATATTGAATAATCTCTACCAGGGCCAGGTGAGAGTGATCCTTTCTTCTGAGTTTGACCTCATGATACAAGTCAATGTAGATATCCTCGATCTATGGAACGTGGATCGGATTGAGTTTTTCCTTAGGGAGGCAATTTCTTGGATCGAAGGTGGGTCTTGCTGGAAATTGTGCTTTAGATTGAGCAATTCTAGCTCTGCGAACATTTCCTGGGCTTTTTTGTGGGAAATGCAGGTGTACCTACCCACTGTAAGGGGGAAAGGAGTTCCACCCTTCTTTCTTTTTAGGCACTTCTCATGGTATGTTATGAGCTACCTAGACAGCTCCAACAGGATCAGCTTAGGGCCAGCATACCTTGGTAATTTGGTGGGCTCCCCAAGAAGTTAGCTGCTCTGAGATAGGTGAAGGTGGGGAATTGGGTAAATAATGCCCCCCACTTCTCAGTTGTTGTGACTATGCTCTTGGTCATCTGACCATGAGTCATATTTGGCCTCAAAAGGCAGATGATGCCGTAGAAGAAAGCATCATTGATCTTGGTAAACTGTGAGATGTTGTTCTCCAGCTTCAACTCCAGGTAGTATTCGTATATTTTCACCTGAGGCCAAACTCCACATCGGCTCAGTGTTGGATAATCCCTCTCTGAAGCTGCAATGTAGACTATGTAGGAGTTCATGTAGAACCTCCCCATTGTGGTGAGTTGTTGGAGCTTCTCAGAGATGGTGCTGCTTATGATCTCTGCCCACTCAAAGCGCTGATCAGGCACATTCTTATTCATGGTTTCTAGGTACCTGAGCATCCATTTGTGAAAGTAATGGGCATCAAAAAGCCCAAAAACTCTACTTAGGAATGTGATATTATCGCTCAGTTCTTCGGAGAAGTCGCTACGGTGAATAACCTGTGGCCACCTGGTTATCACCTTCTTATTCTTTAAATACACTTCATTCATCAGCTGCATGCATTTTTCTTCATTATCCTCCCACGCCTTGATGCAGTCTTCTTGGCTTACAGCCACAAAATTTCGGTGGTGGGGAATGCCTAGCATGATCTCGAAGTGCCGGGCAGTGAGGTTGATTATGACCTCACCCTTTTCATTTTCGACACACCTTGTGTCTTTGTTGTAACAGTGGGCCACCACCATCATAAACTCATTATTTACTACACTGACAGGGATCCCCCCAACAAAATGCAGACCACTACCCACCAGCTTGTCCATCCAAGGACTGCCTGTGACCCTCCTGGTTCTAGCCCAGAAATCCTCCATCTCGATGTGGCTGAGTTCAGAATCTCTAATGTCTAGGTCACATTCTGCCTGGGACTCGGGCATTCTGACCCTTTGATATTTGTATTTCATCTCTTCCTCTGTGAGCTTAGCCTTACCCTTTGACTTGGTTGGCCTTTTGCTTGATGTAGACATATGTGGATCTGAGTTCAGTTGCTGATCTGTAAGAAGAAGAGTGAAGTCCAACACAGAAGAGCCATGTTAGCTGTCAGATCTTCCATTAAAGCATTACAGAATGAGGAGTTAGCAATTTTAAGGCCTCTGGGCACAGGGTGCAGGGACACTGTAGGCTGTAGGATTAAAAGTATGGCACACTGAAGTGGAGTGTTACAAGGAAGAAATCAGTGCCAAAGGGCGCAGGGCGCAAGAAATTTGCATATAACATCATTGTTGTTGTAGACAGGAGTGCACCTGCACCATTTATATGAAGTTTTATACTAGGTGCAAATAAGTTTGGTGTTGCATGGGAGAAGGATGTGCCAATGGCGCAGGTAATTTTCATGTAACATGGAATTTTGGTGCGCCGAAGGGCGCAGGATTAATGTGTGTAGCACTTACTTTATGTGCGCAAAGGGGGGCTTTTAGCGCAGCGCAGGAAATTATTGCATAACACTTTTGTTGTTGTAAGCGGGATTGTGCCTGCACCAGGTTTAGGATTTACTTGGTTTATGCATGGCGCAGGGATTTTGTGTGCTGCAATCAAGGTCAGTGCGCCCTTTTGGCGCGACTGTGTTTTCTGTAACAAGGGTGGCGAATTGCGCAAGAGAAAAATGCGGCTCAGAACTAACTTTTAGGTTTCTTTCCTTCCTGATGGGTTTGCGGTTTTTTTAGGCCTTCTTACTTCATGGATTTAGACAGGTGAAGGGGGCACTCAACAAAGAGATTTGAGTTCATTTTGAGGCAGAGCCCTCTTGGCCAGCAGATCTGGAAAGAGGGTGAAAACGGTTTAGGAGGGAAGATGTGCAAAAACGGGCAGGAGGGGTGAGGGTTTCTTAGATTCATTTCATTACAAACCTCACAAACAACCAACAAAACAAAAACACAAGAGAAGTAAGGACCACTTACCCAGAATATATAGAATGAGAGAAACGAAGTGGGGTCCACAAACGTGACACGAGAATGATGGGCGCGCTGACAGGTGCAGAGGAATAAAGATTTTCACATGTTTTTGATTGTGAAAGTGACAAGGTGGATGCACCTATATATAGCCAAAAGTGTAATAAATGCGCCAACCACTTTTTAAAGGGGCACACCAAAACACGTGTCGACATGGAAAACTTTGTGCCCTTTGGTGCAGATATGTTTTTGTCAGCATGGAATTATCTGCGCCTTTGGCACAAATTTAGTACTGTCAACACTAGATTTTGAGCGCCTTGGCACACCAAAACATGGCGCAACATTTTTCTTGTGACAGGAAGGCGCATGCGCCTTGGCGCAGGCAAGAAAGGTGCATCACGGGAAGGCGCAACAATTGTTGTGTCAACACTTCAAAAGGTGCACCAAAGGAAATAAAGGGGGCAAATTTATCCTGTGTTGCATAGATAAAAGGTGCGCCTAGCCAAAAAAAGACCAAAATGACTAAGCTCGGAAAACTAGATTTCCTGGAAAGGGATTTTACAACATTCTGAACATTGAGGGACCCCAACGAGGAACTAGAACAAAATTTTGGTATGGTTACCTGTAAAATTTCCCTCGTCAATTTTACAGGATAACAGCTGGCTCTTTCTGGGGACTATCTTTGAGCGAAGCTCAAGGGTAGAGAACCCCAGATCAACATGTGCCTATCCATTGGGTTACAGAGTCAAAAACAAGGGTGACGACAAAAAGCAAACACACAACAAAAGAAAACTGTACAAAGAAGAGAGAAAGCTCTACTTCCTGAATATTTTGAGATGTTGCCCGCTATAGGGAAGCGGGAGATCAACTCCGTCTAGATACGAGAGATAGAAGCTATTCTCTCCATTGAGCTACTTGATCTTGAAAGGTCCTCTCCATAGAGAATCAAATTTCCCATGCATACCCTTTGGTTCTCTTTGTTTGTCCCACAAAAGGACGAGATCTCCCACCTGAAAGTCTCTTTGCTTGGCCCTTTTATCGAACAGTATCTTAACTTGATTCTGATGTTCGGTGATCCTATCGACCACTCTTACTCTTTTTCTTCAAGCTCTACTAGATACATGATCCTCTTTTTAAGAGAATTTTGGAAAGTCTCATCTTCAATTGCTCGTGCCAAGCACAGAGCAGGAAGTTCTGCAGAAATGGGAAGCTCGGCATCGATTCCATATAACACTTGAAAAGGTGACATGCCGAGAGACTTCTTGGGAGTAATGCGGTCTGCCTACAAAGCGTCATACAATGACTTGTGCCATGTTCTATGACTCTCATCAACTAGCTTCCGTATGATGGTCACTAAGTTTTTATTACTGGATTCTGCCTGACCATTTCCCTGGGGGTAATAATCTGAGGCTATGGGCCAAGATTATCCCATGTTCATAGAAAAAACCAACAACTTCTCATGAGGAGAAGTTGGAAGCATTATCAACAACGATTTTGTGTGGAACGCCAAATCTCACGATGATATTCTCTTTGATGAAATTGCAAACAACTTCAGAGGTGGCATTCTTGACAGGTATGGCCTCCACCCATTTGGTGAAGTAATCTGTTACTGTCAGGACATAACTATGTCTGGCACTCGATTGGGGATGGAGTGCCCTGATAAAGTCAATTCCCCACTTGCCTGAATGGTTCATCAATAACGACCAGGCCTGAGGGGAAAAGCAGCCAATTTTGGTTTGCCAACAAATTGTTGGCAGAGCTCACATTTTTCTACCCAGGTGGCTGTATCCTGAAACAACGTTGGCCAATAGTACCTGGCCCAGATGATCTTGTGTGCCATCATAGAAGAGGAGAAATGACCACCACAGGTTGAATCATGAAAATTCTCAAGTAGCTTTATCTGTTGTGGCTTGTCAACACATCGCAAGAAGATGCCATCTATTCTGCGTTTGTATAAACAGTCATCCCAGATGACATATCTGGCTGCTTTGAGCTTTATAGCATGCTTCTCCTTTGAAGTCAGATGAGCTGGGCACTCACCGTAAGTGAGAAAGAAAGTGATATCAGAAAACCATTCATCACGAGTCGCGACAAATAGAACCATGGGTAGAGAATCAGCTTTCTCCAGCTGGCTTTGTGCTCCATCGGTGTAATCATCCTTTTCCTCAGGGTCTTCTGAATCTCGGTTTTCAGCCATGAGCTGACATAGGCCCTTGCCTCTTACCAGCTTGGTTGGTTTTATATCTAGATCATACTCTTGAACCTTTGCAATCCAATTTCCTCACAAACTCCCTAACTCCTGTTGAGTTAAGATTGACTTGACTGCTGTGTCAGGGACCAGCACCACTGTGTGAGAGTTTAGAATATAATACCTGAAGTTCTTGACTGCTTTGACAATGGCGAAGGCATGCTTTTCCAACTGTGACATCTTCAATTCGTGAGGCTTGAGGGGAGAGCTCATGAATGTGATCGGGGATTCAACATCCTCAGAATTATTTTGCATTAGGATGGCCGATACGGTATGCTCAGATGCATAGCTATACATGATAAAATCCTTGGAGAAATCGAGACATACCAGGACTGGTGCATGAGTGACGAAGTCTTTTATATCCTCGAATGACGCCTTTCCTTCTTCGCTCCACCGGAAATTTTGTGACCCTTTCATCATGTTTGATATGTGGTGAGTCTTTTCAGCAAAGTCGGGAACGAAGCGCCTGAGAAAATTCACTTTTCCGAAGGAGTGAACGCCGGTTTTGCTTGTGGGTAAAGTGAGGCTCTGAATAGCCCTAACCCTTTTGGCATCTATCTTCGTCCCTTCTCTGCTGACCACATGTGCCCTAGTAATTTTCCTTCTGTGACCCTGAAAACATAATTTTTTGGATTTAGGGAGATCCCATGTTCTCGGCATCTATTCAATACTTTCTCCAAATGATCACAATGATCATTTCGTTGTTTAGAGAACACAGTTAAGTCATCCAAATAGACTACGATGACCTTTCCCATCATACCTTTGAATGTGAAGTCCATCACCCGCTGAAAAG
Organism: Taxus chinensis; assembly: GCA_019776745.2. NCBI lineage: Eukaryota > Viridiplantae > Streptophyta > Pinopsida > Cupressales > Taxaceae > Taxus > Taxus chinensis. The sequence goes on along the minus strand of CM034146.1, from coordinate 1,044,521,486 downwards.
TGGCGCCAGCATTGGTCAGACCAAAAGGCATCCTGCTATAGGAAAATGTGCCCTAGGGGGTAGTGAATGCTATTTTTGAATCGGTCTTCAGGTGAGACTTCAATCTGATTATAGCCCGAAAAAACCATCAAGCATGGACAACATTTCTAAACCAGTTACTACCTGTAGAACCTGATCCATTATGGGAAGCGGGTAGTTTTCCTTCAAGGACGCCTGATTTAAGTTACGAAAATCCACACATATGCGTATCTCACCATTTTTCTTGCGTACTGGCACAATGTTCGCGACCCAGGTACTGTGATGGATAGGAAAAATGATCCTTGCATCCAGCATCTTTTGAATTTCAGCCTGGATGGTACCTGAGATCTTAGGATTATAGTGCCTCTGTTTCTGGTGAAAAGGTTTGACACCCTCTTTCAACGGGATGTCATGATGGACGTCTTTTGGCTTGAAAGACTTTAGATCGGCATAGGACCATGCCAATACATCCATGTATTTCTTCAGCAATTTGACAAACTTCCACTTTTCCTCGGGTGTGCAACATTTTCCGATGTTCACAAACTGTGGATGTTCCACAGTACCTAGATTGACCGGTTCGGTCTCTGGAGAGGAGTTAGGATTATCTTGCCTGTTCCTCCTGACAAAACGATCGTGTCTGTCGAACAAATGTTCTAGAGAAACCAGACCTTTTGGAATTTTATTCCCTTTGAGCTGACATATGCCATCACTTCCTTTTGATTCCTCATCTTCATCTATAACTGATTCACGGCATGCAGAAGTGGATCCTTCAAAATGAAGTTCACTGAAATTTTCTACCTTTTCCAGGAAGGCAATAAGTTGGTTGTCGTCATTGAATACCTGCCAGTGCTGAGAGTTGTCTGGCATGCTTGGGCTGAAGACTACCTCAATGGTATATGTGTCTATTTTCAAACCTAGGTGAGGGAGCATGAGGGATGCTGAGATGGCTAATGAATCGGCCATGTCATTCTGAGCTCTTGGGATGGATTTTATTGAAAAATCATCAAACTCCTCAATGTTATCCCATACCACGTTGCGGTAATGCCTGAGCCTTTCATTTTTCACTTGGTATATCCTTTTAACTTGATTTACAACCAGCTCTGCATCACCCTGTACTTTTAGGTTCTTGATTCCCCTTTCCTTTGCGGCTTGCATGCCAAGTAGCAAAGATTCATACTCAGCAGTATTATTTGTGTTGAAAAACTGTAACTTGAAAGAGAGAGGAATAATCTCCTCCTCGGAGATATTAGCACGGCTCCAGTGCCGCATCCACTAGTTGCGCAGCTGCCATCAAACTGCAATGTCCATATCTTGTTAAGATCCTCTTCTTGGATGAGAATATCCATTCTATCAGACTCTGTGGACAAGAAATAGTTCCCCATCCCTGATGATTTGAAGAGAATTTAGGCTTTGGGGTCATCAGAATTGGTGACCAAGTACTTTCTTTTGTGATTCCGGCTCCAATGTTTGCATTATGCCTTTGACGGGGATTCTAGCCTTAGACCAGTCCATATGAATCTCTCCACCAACCTCACTGCAAAAACTCCTTCCTAGTAGAATTCCATATGCTGCTGGAATATCGGCAACGAGGACGGTCATCTTTACTCTTTTCTCTGGGAACACTGCAAATGCAAACTGCGCGTCTTTGATTTGACCAATCAACGGAACCTGCTTGGTTTCCAAGGAGTAACATCTGCCAAAAGGCTTGGTAAGGGTGAGGCCCAAAGCATGGGCTACTTTTGCCAGCATGACGTTATCAGAAGCCCCATAATCAATTATGCAGTTGCTTAGTTTGTGACCATTGATTAGGAGGGAGAGATAGAAAGGTTCTATTTTTCCTGATGTAGAAGTTGAGGCAACATTTATGCGAGATGCAGGAGGAGTAGAAAGAATTCCTTTCGGGGAAACCTGAGTAGTTATGACAGCTTGGCTTTGGATGTATTCGGTCAACCTTACAAGCTGCTCAGGGTTAGACTGAAGATACTCAGCTTCAGACATTTGGATCTTGGTCTTTTTAGCATGATCAATTATGTCAAACATGGCCAAGGGTTGCGTTGATGAAGGAATGAGTCCCTCATTTCATGATGATAGGGTAGGATTACTGGTCTTGATAGGAATATGAGAGGGCTGATTCAGAGGGGAGATAGGGGAAAAAGATTTCTTTGAAAAAGACTTAATAACAGGTTGAGCAGGAAGGGGACTACCTCTTTTAGCGATGGTTGGAGGCGTGTTTGACATGGCCTTCTCTTTCTGCATCTTGGCAGCAACTTCTACTTCTTTTCCTTGCGAGCGGGTGAAAACAGCATATGACTGCCCGCTTGCATACCCTTGGGTACCCTCTTCTTCATCATATTCTTCTTCATCAAATTCCATATACCCAATAGTAGAGTCGCCAGTCGGTTCACCGACATCTTGATCATCTTCACCTGGCGATGAAGGTCCTTCATAATTTTGCTCCTCTTCTTCGATTTCGGCTAAAGCATTGACCGGAGGGGCCTCAAGCGCCAACCGTGGAGCAGCTGCAGGTAGGCATGGCCTTTGTGGGACATTGTTGGAAGTGAAATTCCTTCGTGGGACATCTCGGTATGAAGAGCTCAGAGAATCCTGAGCTAGCTGCTTCTTTAATGTGAGCAAGTCATTCGCCATCTTTTGAAATGCCAGATCAGATGAAGTGGCAGAAGGAGATAAAGCTTTAGGCTTAGACGATTCTCATTTTAATTTGCCAGATATTAGCAAGTTATCTTCGATCCGTATGGCAGCAGCTTGGGAGAGAACCAAAGTAGCGACCTGTTCTTGCAAGAGTAAGAAACTTACTTTTGAACTCATGGCATTTACGAAGAAACACTTCTGATTTTCTGGCGTTGGGAGCATGGTAGGCAGAACACGGTTGATTAGTGAATTGAAATGGGTGATGAAATCACATGGTTTCATTGACCTCCTTCTTTAGGTGAGTGATTTTTGACAGTAATGCAAATGCGTCTTCTGAAGGCTTATACCTATCCTCAAATGTAGAACGTAATGTAGCCCAACTAGTGATAGACCCGGTTGACAAATGCTGAAACCATTCCGCTGCGGGCCCTTGCAAGGTTTCCAGGAAGAGGTGAACTGACACATCCTCATGGGTCACATCCAGGATACTGCATGACATGATGAATGTAGATATGTGTGCATCCATACTTTGGTTTCCGCTTCCATCAAATTTGGGGAAATTCTTTCAGTTTCCATGAGGGAGCGCGTGAACAGGATGTGGCAAAGCGAGTGGGCCCATAACATTTCCCCACGGTACTACCATTTGAACAACTAGAAAAAGGACGTGAGCTAGGAAGCATAGTTCCACTGAGTAGCAAAGCACTGCAAAGTGATGTGGATGCTCCTTGTAAAAAATGCTTCCTTCGTGGAGGTGAGACACTTCTGGATGACCGGTCAGCTGAACTTAGTGATGAGAAGCGTGTCGGTGTAACACTGAAGTTGTGCCTTTGAAGTAGATCGAAAGTAGGATCGACTTCTCCACGAGCTCTTCTACTACGAGTAAATGGTTCACCCGCCAGTGTACCTTCCAGATCTGCAATATTTTGGAGCAGATTTAAAAACTCTTTTTGGTTGTACTTGCTGATTTTCTAATTTTTTTGATAAAAATCAGCAGCCTGTACCTTTTCTAAATATTTAATTTTATCCCCTTTTTGAAAACCGGTTGCGGTTTAATGGCAAAGATTAGCGAGGATAAAATGATGGCCAACTTAGTAAGCTGATTTTCAGATTTTTAGAGTTGACTTTTGGCAAGGGTTTGAAATTTTGTAAAACAGTCAAAAACTCAGATCTACGGAAAAATACGGGTTTTTGTAAAAAAATCAGTGAACTAAAGATCTCTGACTAGTCCCGATCTATGGATCCCTGAAGAAAATTTTCAGTTTCGGATCACTTTTGCAAAAAATTTAGATTTTGAACAAAAGTTAAAATTTGCAAACAGGTAGTGATTTTTTGATTTTATTGATTTTCTAACATACCACTACCATAGATCTGTTTCGATCCCCAGTAGAGTCGCCAAAAACTGTTGGTCTGAAAATCTGTCGGGTGGACAGATCTATGGATAGACAAGCCAACAGTGTGCAGGGCATCGCCCCTCTTTGAGTCAGCAAAGTGAAACTGGTTTATTGCTATTCTACCAGCAGGAATCTATGCAAGTCTCACAATATTCTACCTTCGGGGTGTTGGGATCTCATCCCAGTAGAGGTGTTTCCAACCGTGAAAGGAAAGGAGAGAAGGGAAAGAACGAAGATAAGATAGATCCGAAGGGAGAAAAGAAATGAATTCCAAAGCAGAAAGATTAGAAGGTCTATGTTTTGGGATTGGTAATAAATGGATCCAAACCTACTTACATAGACGAACAAAGCAATACTGATGAACAAATGACAAAAGAAGTAGAAGTAGATTCAACAGAATAAACATGTAGATCTAACATAAGAAAGTTCTGATGCATAACACAGGTATTCAGCACAAAGTCTCAATATTGTATTAATATTTTCCTCTGTTACAAAAGTACAAAGCCTTTTATCCTTACTTTTATTTTTTATCTAAAAAGTGTCCCCCTTTGAATACAACAAGTATTCAAGTATATATAGAAGAAGGAGAAGAGAGAAGGCAAAAAGAAAACAACAACTAATTACAAAATATCTACAAAATATCTAAAAGTCAATTGTTGACTTTGGGAAACTTGATGGATGACAACATCCCATGGTGCAACATGGATGATGTCATCATTTGTGCCAACATGTTCTTAGATATTTACAAAAAGAAAGCCAAGAGGAAGAAGGCTATTCATCGTCGTCCCATGTAGCTGAAAGGGAGTATCTTGCTTCTGCTACTGTTCGGGAGAGGTAATGTGGAACTGGGTCTGATATTCCATGAATTTACTGACCATCGGCTGAAGTTGATCCTGGGAAGGACCCTTGGTATGATCGTCGATGACCTCGCAAGTCTCCCACTCATCTCTGAGTTTTTCGGGGAGCTTGAAATATTCATTACCTACCTCCATTAGGTACCCCACAAAATCACAGCAGGCCAGAAGGTTATTGATGCATTCAGTGTCAAAAGTGACTTCTGGCCCTAGCCCTTGCGAGATGATCTCCTTGAAGATCTGAATAGTTTCATCTACCTTCCTCAAGGTGAATGAAGGAGTGAGCAGGCCCGGAGACATTCTTAGGACAATTTGTTCCATTTGATGCATCGCATCTAGGGCTTCCTCCTTGACCTTGTCTATCTTCTCCAGGACAAATTCCATCTGATCGACCCGGTAGTCCAACGCAGCAAGGATTTTGCTGGGTACCCTGGGGTGATCGAAAAATGCCAAATTTTACCAAATCATCAACCGAGCAGTCGAGCATTTTCTGGAATGTCTCGTGTTGCAACCTAGCATGGTCCAACTCTTCGGAGATAGGTCCCATGCAATTTCCTGGAGATCCTTGTTTGCCTGGCTAATGTTCTGATATAATTCGGTGAACTTGACAATTACTTCCTCGTTGTCTTTGAGGATCTGATCTCTCTAGGTGGAAACTGCCATACCTTGTTCACCAATTTTGGCATATTCATTTATCTTATCCTGGCTTAGGACCTCAGGAGTTTTGGTGGTAGTTGTAGGAGGTGCACTGCCCATTTTCTGTAGGGCGTGGAGAAGATGCTTGTTCTGCTCTTTTAGTAGCCTCTTCTCTTCCTTTGCTTCTTGGAGCTTCTTGCAAAGGGCATCCACCGCAGATAGGGCCTCTCCTTGAAGACTTTCAGATGACATTCCCATTGTGACCTGCATCACTATATAATCTATAGGAGACATATCCTTTTTATCCTTTGAAGGATCAGGATACGCGATCTCCATTACTCTTTCTCCCGATGCACTCTGGGAGAAGTGGGTTATTAGCTTTTTCTTCTTAGCCCCCTTTGCTGGGATGATGGAGAAGTCCATAGGTGCAATAGGGACTTTCCTCTTATGTTGGCTCAAGGTGCTGAGAAAGCCATGCTAGACCTAAGGGAGTGGGACTAGAGGTGGAAGAGGGAGCAGCTGCAGTGGATGAGGGGAAATGCGTAGAGACACTTGGTGGCGGCATCGAGAGAGAGGCCAAGAAAGTGCTCACGGGAGGGGGAGACACTGCAGGGGAGGTAGTCATGGGAATGGAAGGGAGCTGAGAGATGAGAGAAGAAATGGTGGGGGACAGCTCCGCGAGAGAAGAGAAAATGGAGGAAGAGGAAGGGGGAATAGTAGAAGATGGGGGAGAGGATACGACCAAAGGAATGGTCACTTGAGTCACATGAGAAGGGGGAGAAGGGACGGTGGGAACCTCCATGGTTGTAGCAGTGGCAACATCCTGAGTGGATGTGCCCATTGGAACACTCTCTGTCACTTCTTTCTCTAGGGATACTAGAGTTACAACTTGTTCCTGTGTGGCGGAAGGAGGGCTCTCAGGAGCTTCTTCTTGAGTGGAGCTTGATTCTCCCTCTTTATCCTTGCCTTTGCCCTTTGGCAAATGTTTCGGCCTGACAGGTGTGTTGCCCAAAGGGGACGTGGTAAAATCTACTCCAAGGTAGATAAGGCCATTCATTCTGCACCAATGTTCTGTTCACCGCAATGTTTCCTTAACCCTTACCTCAATGGTCTGAGGTGCCTTTGTTCTATCTATTTCGGCAAATGGCCAGCTGTCCCCATCCGTGTCTAGATACACCTGATCAACTTCTTGATCAGTTGTTTGATAACCTTTTGGAACAATGGCCATGCCATATTCAATAATCTCTACCAGGGCCAGGCGAGAGTGATCCTTTCTTCTGAGTTCGACCTCATGATACAAGTCGATGTAGATATCCTCGATCTATGGAACGTGGATCAGATCGAGTTTTTCCTTAGGGAGGAAATTTCTTGGATCGAAGGTGGGTCTTGCCAGAAATTGTGCTTTAGATTGAGTAGTTCTAGCTCTGTGAACATTTCTTGGGATTTGTTGTGGGAAATGTAGGTGTACCTACCCACTGTAAGGGGGAAAGGAGTTCCACCCTTCTTTCTTTTTAGGCACTTCTCATGGTATGTTATGAGCTGCCTAGACAGCTCCAATAGGATCAGCTTAGGGCCAGCATACCTTGGCAATTTGGTGGGCTCCCCCAAGAAGTTAGCTACTTTGAGATAGGTGAAGGTGGGGAATTGGGTAAATAATGCCCCCCACTTCTCAGTTGTTGTGACTATGCTCTTGGTCATCTGACCATGAGTCATATTTGGCCTCAAAAGGCAGATGATGCCATAGAAGAAAGCATCATTGATCTTGGTGAACTGTGAGATGTTGTTCTCTAGCTTCAACTCCGGGTAGTATTCATATATTTTCACCTGAGGCCAAACTCCACATCGGCTTAGTGTTGGATAATCCCTCTCTGAAGCTGCAGCGTAGAATATGTAGGAGTTCATGTAGAACCTCCCCGTTGTGGTGAGTTGTTGGAGGTGCTCAGAGATGGTGCTGCTTATGATCTCTACCCACTCAAAGTGCTGATCAGGCACATTCTTATTCATGGTTTCTAGGTACCTGAGCATCCATTTGTGAAAGTAATGGGCATTAGAAAGCCCAAAAACTCTACTTAGGAATGTGATGGTATCACTCAGTTCTTCGGAGAAGTTGCTACGGTGAATAACCTGTGGCCACCTAATTATCACCTTCTTATTCTTTAAATACACTTCATTCATCAGCTGCATGCATTTATCTTCATTATCCTCCCATGCCTTGATGCAATCTTCTTAGCTTACAGCCACAAAATTTTAGTGGTGGGGAATGCCTAGCATGATCTCGAAGTGCCGGGTAGTGAGGTTGATTATGACCTCGCCCTTTTCATTTTCGACACACCTTGTGTCTTTGTTGTAACAGCGGGCCACCACCATCATAAACTCATTATTTACTGCACTGACAGGGATCCCCCCAGCAAAATGTAGACCACTACCCACCAGCTTGTCCATCCAAGGACTGCCTGTGACCCTCCTGGTTCTGGCCCAGAAATCCTCCATGTCGATGTGGCTGAGTTAAGAATCTCTAATGTCTAGGTCACATTCTACCTGGGACTCGGGCATTCTGACCCTTTGATATTTGTATTTCATCTCTTCCTCTGTGAGCTTAGCCTTACCCTTTGACTTGGTTGGCCTTTTGCTTGATGTAGACATATGTGGATCTGAGTTCAGTTGCTGATCTGCAAGAAGAAGGAGTGAAGTCCAACACAGAAGAGCCATGTTAGCTGTCATATCTTCCATTAAAGCATTACAGAATGAGGAGTTAGCAATTTTAAGGCCTCTGGGCACAGGGCGTAGGGACACTGCAGGCTACAGGATTAAAAGTATGGCGTGCTGAAGTGGAATGTTACAAGGAAGAAATCAGTGCCAAAGGGTGCAGGGCGTAAGAAATTTGCATATAACATCATTGTTGTTGTAGACAGGAGTGCACCTGCACCATTTATATGAAGTTTTATACTAGGCGCAAATAAGTTTGGTGTTGCATGGGAGAAGGATGTGCCAATGGCGTATGTAATTTATATGTAACATGGAATTTTGGTGTGCTGAAGGGTGCAGGATTAATGCGTGTAGCACTTACTTTATGTGCGCAAAGGGGGGGCTTTTATCATGGCGCAAGAAATTATTGCATAACACTTTTGTTGTTGTAAGAAGGGTTGCGCCTACGTCGGGTTTAGGATTTACTTGGTTTATGCATGGTGCAGGGATTTTGTGTGCTGCAATCAAGGTCAGTGCGTCCTCTTGGCGCGACTGTGTTTTTTGTAACAAGGGTGGCGAATGTGCCAAGAGAAAAATACGGCTCAGAACTAACTTTTAGGTTTCTTTCCTTCTTGATGGGTTTGCGGTTTTTTAGGCCTCCTTTACTTCATGAGATTTAGACGTAGATGGTGAAGGGGCATAGCAAAGAGAGGTCTGAGATTCATTTTGAGGTAGAGCCCTCTTGGCCAGCAGATCTGGAAAGAGGGTGAAAACGGTTTAGGAGGGAAGATGTGCAAAAATGGGTAGGAGGGGTCAGGGTTTCCTCAAATTCAATTCATTACACTCCACAAATAACCAACAAAACAAAAGCACAAGAGAAGTAAGGACCACTTACCCAGAATATATAGAATGAGAGAAACAAAGTGGGGTCCACGAACGTGACATGAGAATGATGAGCACTCTGACAGGTGCAGAGGAATAAATATTTTCACGTGTTTTTTATTGTGAAAGTGACAGGAAGGCGCATGCACCTTGGCACAGGCAAGATGCAAGAAAGGTGCATCACAGGAAGGCGCAACAATTGTTGTGTCAACACTTCAAAGGGTTCACCAAAGGAAATAAAGGGGGTGCAAATTTATCCTGTGTTGCATAGATAAAAGGTGCACCTAGCCAAAAAAAAATACCAAAATGACTAAGCTCGGAAAACTAGATTTCCCGAAAAAGGGATTTTACAACATTCTGAATGCTGAGGGACCCTAATGAGGAACCAGAACAAAATTTTGGTATGGTTACCTGTAAAATTTCCCTCATCAATTTTACAGGATAACATTTTCATACTAAATCATATAAAATTTCACCCCAAAACTCATTTGAGAGCTCAAGATATCACCTTCAGAAGTTGGTTGGCTGGGTTGGTCAGCTGATTTGGTTGGCTGGGGTGGTCGGCTAGGTTGGACACCTAGGTTGGATGCCTGGGTTGGATGGCATGGCTAGTGGGGTGACTTGTTGGTTGGCTTGGTTGGTCGGGCTACTAGTTGGTTGGCATGGTTGGTCATGTGACTAGTTGGTCGGCATGGTTGGCCAGGTGACCGGTTGGTAGGCATGGTTGATCTAGTGACTGGTTCGTTAGCATGGTTGGTCGGGTGATTGGTTGATTGGCATGGTTGGTTAGTGTGGTTAGTCAGGTCACTAAGTTAGATGGGTACTAAAGTTGGTTAGCGCAGCAGATGACCAACCCTCAAGTTGGTCGGGTAACTCATTGTACAGATAGAAATAGATGGTTGTCCAACCACCCTCGGGTTGGATGACCCATGATGTGGAGATGGTGAACAAGGTTGGTTGATGACCATAGTCATGTATGGCCCACATAGTTGGATAGTTTCCATCCCCACATAATTGGATGGTCGAAGTTAGGTGACACATGGTTGGACGGGTCACATGGTTGGGTGGCTCATGAGTCCCAGGCAAGGCACATGTAGGTGGGAAAATGACAGCTCAACAACTGGTATTAATGCAATATGGTGCCCATGTCTTTTCTAAAAAAATTACCCCTAGGAAGTGAAATTGTATGGGTTCCCATACCTCTTTAATGAGGGTGGGTGAAAATTGGCTATAAAAATAACTTGAATCCCTCATTTTTCAAAGAGACATTCTGAGAGCTGGGGAAATTCTTGCAAAATTTTCCCTCGACTCCATTTGATTTTTAAGCCTTCTCCTACACCTGGAAAGTGTATTTATGCCTCTGAGCATCAATGTAATGGTCTATGCACCTTAGAGATAAATAAAATCACGTTTTTTGGTCTTTTTCAACCCTTTCTTATGATTTGTTGTTTCTTTGTGCCTCTCCGTTTCGTGTTTATTTACTATGCATGTATTTCGCATTTGCAGGTGTAAGATGTGTTTCCTGGAGTGCATATGGAAGATGGAGTTTAGATCTATTTCAGTATTGTTCTAACCTCACCCAACTATATTTTTCCCTCTTCTTCCTCCCTCAATAGGGTATCTCACCGCTTTTTCTGGTGTTATCACCTCCTTTTTAGTGTAGGATTTCCCTTTTCATACACTTTCTCTCTCCCTGTCTCCTTGGCATTATTAGGATAGGTGTAGTTAGGAGTATTCTCTACATTAGGGGTAGTTTAGCATTAGGATTATGTAGAGGATCCAACCTTCTTTGGAGTTCCACCTCATTTTCACAAGTCCCACAACTTGACGGGTGGATCCATGTTAACAAATTATGCTTGATGCCCCATTCAAACTCGGGCCATTCGAGGGGTGTTGTAAGTTTGCATTAATAGGGCCCAAAGACCAGTATTCATAAATAGGGCACACATTTTCCTCTAGGACCTCAACCATGACTTCAAACTAGCATGGACATGTATAATAACTCCCAAGATAAAAACAATGTCAATTTATTCCATGCCTTCTTTAGAAAACTTTGTCACAAACTGAAAATTTGTAGAAAGTTTCCTGTTTGAGTGGGGTACATAAAATTTCACATGTTATACCATACATTTATATAAATATGGAGGAGTCCTCTAAAAAATCCATTCATCATAATAGAAAGAAAAATCAATTTTGGTCACTTACCAAGAAGATATTTTCAATCACTTTTGACATAGGGTTTCAAAGTCATACAAAGCGGTTTGACTTCTTAACATTGGTTCATAAAAAGATGAATATGAAACCACATCATTATTTTTATAAAATTATATTATCTCATTTAAAAATCATCCTTGAAATCCACAAGGTCCCATGAAAAACACACAATCCAAAACGAACATCAAAAGTTACAATTTGAGCTGGAAAACACACTATCTTGGACCCAGTTTCACCAAAAACATCATAACTTGCAAATTTCTCTTCAGAATGACTTTAAATTTTTATAAAACCTCTATAACACCCCTATGCACCAACTCTAATCATCATATTATCTCAAACAGCTCTCTATCTTCATATCCTATCTCATTTTCATGACTAGCCCTTAGGGTTTTACATGGTTTAAGTTAGGTCATAGTAGAAGAACCAAATACCTCATCATAAAACATATCTAAAAGGTCCTAACACACTTGATAAAACATTTATCACACCCTTTAATTCCTCCATGATCTCTCATGGATCCATTCCTCATCCTCATGCCTTATTTGGTCCCCAAGCACCTAGACTAGGTTTGGATGTGCACCTGTAATTAAGTCATCGACATGTACCTGTACTCTGAAAATCATAATATTTTCTTAAAATTCTCCTAGAAAATTCTATTCATACCTCTACCATGTTCCTCAAGTCACCATTCATCTCCATCCACCATTCTCTATCACCTAGACTAGCTAGGTCACTTGATTAGGCTTGCTAGACCAAGCCATTCTCACCTTGTCCACTCATGCAATCATGAAATAAACTTAATATCCATGTCATAATACTAATAAGAACCTTATAATATAAATCTATCATCCTCTTTATAATTAATAGGATTTTACATCAATGACAACACCTATACACACACATGCCAACAATCTCCCCCTTGTCATTGATGGAAAACCACCTAGATCTTCTCCCCATTTTTACATTAATGAAAAAACATACTTACAAGTGCATGTTCTTTATCTTTCTCAACTTCTTAGGATCATCTCTTAATTGGAAACATCAACCAAAGTCTTGAATTTAGCATACATACATGTTATATCCTTCTTGATTATGTTTTAAGCTTCTTTCTCACCATGGGAGCATTATAGCATGCTTGGGCAGATCTATATAAGGAACTCATACATGCCAATAATCATGATATGAGCTTAGAACACCATGTTACCTCTTCCTTAAACTTTATTTACTTGATAAGGCTCAAACTTGGATTAACTCTTCCATATCTTGACTTCACACAAATCTTCAGACTGAGTTCCCTAAACAACTTCTTTAGTGACATTTAGGACAACATATACCATCAACACATTAGGATTTGGAAGGAATACATAATAAATTGATTATAAATCTAGAAAATAAATATCAAAGATTATAGATTATAACATGCATATTACATAATGTGATAACATGATCTGAAAGTAAATAAAATTCAAGTAAAGAGACAGTAACACCAGATTTAAGTGGAGAAAACCCAAAGGTAAAAAACCCCACTAAATAAAGCATTGTCTGTTATTAATAATTTCTAAAACATATTTTACCCAACACTTCCACTTCTCTCCTTAGTTGCACAGAATTATTGCAGAGTTATTTCTCTCAATCAATCAATATAAAATATGATCATTAAATGATCTTCCAGTCTAAAAAAAAGTATTGATATCAGTTTGTACTAATGTAGATGTTTCTTATAGCCAATATCGAGAGGGATAGCCCAAATAAATATGGGTGGGTGAATTAGTCGAGACGCTTCACTCTTAAATGTGGAAGGTATTCATAATAAATTTTTATGAACAAACTTTAATATAATATTGGGGCATACCGCAATGGTAGATATCCCACTTGAAATTTTCACCCCAACATTCCCCCTTAATGTTAAGTGGGGAAGAACATGCAAAAAACATGTTGACATGTGTTCCTTATGCAAAGATGGGTAGCATAAAAATACATGTGTTCCACCAGTTTTTCAACTCCGTGGTAAACTACCAGTGGGTTTGTAGTTTCATGGTACATTAAATTAGAGTTTTGCAGGTTTTTCAACTCTATAGTATATTACCATAGTGTCGCATGGATTTATATAAGTTGTGAAAAATTATTTCATGGGTTTGCAATTCTGCGGTGCACTAAAGGAGTGTCCTGTTATTTTTTCAATTCCATGGTATAGTACTACAATGTCTTGTGGACTTGTGCAAGACACAAAAAACTAAACCGTATTGTGAATTTTATCAAGACCATGAGACACATGTTTTGTCACAGTTCAAAATAGTTTCCAAGGATCTTATAAAAGTTGCGATATACAAGAACATATACAAAATAAATTCTAAGGAAAAGTGTTGTACATACGAAGCGTATATTAGATTATGGAGCCTTTTATAAAACAAGGCATTCCCATAACTAATGCTTTGTTGGGATTTAAAAGTAACTTCACATAATGTGACATATTTACTTATTATAAAATGGAGGAAGTATTGAAATTTTTCAACATGACACTAAGAGGTGGCATTATCATGCACACTCCCCCTCAAGGGAAACTCTGATAGGCCCAAAAAGGCACAAAATTTATAGATCTTTATAGAACACAGAGTCTTTGTGAAGATATTTGTAACTTGATCTTTAGTTGAAGATAAATTGAGATCAATATTTCCATTTAGGGATTTTTCTCCCATAAAGTGAATATGAACTTCAATATGCTTGGTCCTTTGATGTTGAACTAGATTTTTGGCAAGAGAAATGTAACTATGGCTATCACATAGAAGAGTAGTACTCTCTTTGATGCCCATGTGTAGTTCATCCAGCAGAATTTTCAGCCACATAGCTTCTTTTTCAGCTTCTATAACACTCTTCTAATATGCTTCAGTAGAAGAGATAGACACTGTTGGTTACTTCTTGCAACTCCAAGTGATGGAACCTGCACCTAACTTGAAAACATATCTAGAAGTAGACTTTCTATCTGCATCATCACTAGCATGATTGGAATCACAATAACCAAATAATTGTGCATAATTAGAAGATGAATAAAATAGACCGTAATTAATTGTTCCTTTAATATATTTCAAAATTCCTTTTTCCATTTTCCAATGATACTAATACATTTCTTGCATAAATCTTGAAACTACTCCTACTGCATAAGAAATATCAAGTCTAGTAATAGTCAAATAAATTAGACTACCAACTAGCTATCTATACAGAGTAGGATCGAATTTATCACAAGTTGGTTTAGGATCTAATTTAACACCAACTTCAATAGGAATAACAATAGGCTTATAGTCAATCATGTTAAATATTTTAAGTAAATTCATAGCATACTGAGATTGAGATACAACAATAGACTTATGATCTTAAAATATAACCATGCCAAGAAAGTGATTTAATGAAGCTAAATCAGTCATTTCAAAATGACGCTTTAACTTTTCTTTGATCTCTGGTAATCAAAATATCATCTACATACAAAACAATAATTATAATTTGATTGTTTTCATACTTAAAAAATAGATCATTATCAGAACAACAGTTAGTGAAACCAAGATCATGAGAGAAACTGATACTTTTAACATACTAGGCTCTAGGGGCTTACTTAAGACCATACAAAGACTTTTTCAGCTTACAGACATAAAATTCCTTACCATGTTCTTCAAAACCTTTAGGTTGTCTCATGTAGATTTCTTCTTTTAAATCACCATTAAGAAAAGCATTATTGACATCCATTTGGTGAATCTCCCAACCATATTCGGTTGCCAATGCAAGAATAATTTTCTTGGATAACAAATATTGTATGGAGTTAGAATAATAAGCTTCTCATATATTTAAATATGAAATACATTAGATATTAAAGGAAAAATAATATTTTAAACTACTTCATATTAAATAGGAAGTACAATTAACAAATAACCTATTTAATCAATTTATGGGTGTAACAAATGACTTAATAATACGAGTTGTTTTAACAAATCGTATAACAATATTTATCTATTATATATTATTATTAATGATTTATCAAGCTCATATAATAATATAATCAATTAATAATGTTTACAACAATTAATTCCTAACATTCACCCCTTTGTGTGAACATTAATAATTCTCAATATTCACCCTCTTAATGTGAACACGATAAAGAACTATATTTGAAGAAGTTGAACCACCTCCTGAAAGCACTGCTTAGACGAGGTAAAAACTCCATAGATTATCTCTTTACCCTCGTAAAGGCATAGTGTCAAGCCAAATTATGCAGGAATGCTCCCTTCCTCTTTGGGTTCCTGTGGGACTTTCCCTTCCTCCCTAGGTGCCCAAATTCTAAATCTCCAACATCCATAAGCTACACACTAATTGGAAAACCATCCCTTGATTCTACCTCAAAATATTCTCCTTCTCCCCAAAATAAAGTTTTATGAAAACATGAATATTACCCAAAATTCTAGAAAGGTTTTTATTCAATACACAACACAACATGAACACTTAAAAACTAGGAATACCGAAACTGAAACACAAGCTGAAAAAATGCCACCAACCCATCTATGTGGCCCAGTCGTTAACGACTGATGAGAAGTCATTGAATGAACTCCTTCCTTTGTTGCCTCTATCCTCCAATGATCTAGACTCAATACAAGTAGTCTTAAGAATTATAATCAGGTTCATCAGTCACTTGTTCATCTTCTGATTCAGAAGATTCTTCTACAACTATATTTGCTTCATTTGGATTCAATTTTCCACTGTGAATATCTTTGGCTCGAGCCATGCAAAATTTAGATGTATGTCCTTTTTTCTTGCAATAAAAGCATTCTAAGTTCTTTTTAGAGAACATTTTGTATTTATTTTTCACATACATTGTCGTTTCCTCTTCTATATCTTCTTTAGTCCTTTTTTTCTTCAGCTAGAAGAGTTGATACCATATCTTCCAATGATTTGGAAGGCATCTAACCAAGAGTGAAAAAACATTACTATATTTTGGTGGTAAAATATTTAGTAGAATAGATTTTACATCCGCATCGTCTACTGGAGCTTTTAATTCTCCAAGTTGTCTCAGAAGAGATCATAATTGTTGATGTGACTAGACATTGTATCTTCATCACTCATTTTAAGCTTGAATAGCTGAAGTTTCACGGAAAAATTTGCATTGACTTCTTTTGAACCAAATAATTTTCTCAGAGTATCCCACATGTCCTTCGAGCTTTTATCTAGATCAACATAATGTAATTCATAATCTGAAAGGGAAAGGCCAATAATGGCTTTGGCTTTATCAACCCTTGTTTCCTATTCTACGAATATGGCTGGATCTAAAGGTGTTGGTTATTTTCCATCTACTATCCTCTAAAGATTTTTGTTCATAAAATGCATTAGGATCTTGACTTTCCAGGTATGAAAATTGAGTACATTGAATTTTTCCAATGGAATATCCATGATAATAACTATGACAAGAGGACAATAACAATCCTAAAATCACCTATTTGACTCTTTTGATGACTTTTAATTCATAAAAAATAATGACTCAAAAAGAACTCATTTTTTATTTTGAACTTGACTTGACTCTCTTACTATTACAAATCCTAATGGAATGAGTAAGCATATGACACTTAAAAATCTTGATGACTTGACAACTTCAACTTTAAAAAATATTACATACTCCTTATTGACAAATGATAACTTTGACATAAACCAATAATGACTAAAGAAATAAAATGGCACTTTAAGACACGGTAATAATTAACAAAACCATTTTGAATAGACCATAAACTATTAAAAGTAATATAGTACTATTTTATAGCATTTAATTGTTTAATTTATCTATTTTTCCACAACTCACTTTATTTTCACTCGCATGCATGGAATTTGAGAAAATGGCTACTAGATTGACGAGGAGGAGAGGATCATCGAGCTTGACCAATCCACCAAGGACTATGAGTTGAGGACTTCTCTGTTGAATTAGGTGAGCCGCAACAGTGTTGAAATGGGCCAAAACCATATTTATCAAAATTGTTGAGTGGAGTTTGATGGATGAAATATAGAGATGTAGAAGTTGGATGGAATTCCCTTTGGCGATGGAACCTACCAGAGGTTGTTTAGAAAAATAACCAATATCACATAATCATTGTACTACTTTAGCTATTGATGTGTTTAGTTTTCACAATAGAAAAACTGAACATCCTTCGATGATTAAACTATGACCTACAGTATACTTAACAGAATAAAAAAGAGTCCATTGAATTTTGGAGGGACTGGAGCAGTCAAAAGAGAAAATTAACTTATCCCTTAAAGTTCCTAAAATTCTATTGGCTAGAACCAAAGCCTCCATGGAAGGTGCTCCTTTTACTAAATGCCTTGGCTCTAGACTGAATATTGACTACTTTAGAGGTTGGGTCAAGAGGTGTTGGGCCTCTAATGGAGCTTTTGAAGTTTCGGCATATGCAAATGGTTTTTTCTTAGTCTCTTTGCCTAGTAAAGATCATGTGGTGAAGATTCTAGCTGGAGGTCCTTGGTTTATTAGAAAATATCATGTGGTTTTTCAGAAATGGGAACCAAATTTTAACCCATTTGTGATGTTTGTTTCTAATTTCCCTATCTGGGTCAACATTCCTGGCTTACCCCTAGATTTTTGGGAGCTGGAAGTCCTTATTAGCATTACAAAAATCCTAGGTAAGCTGATAGCCTTAGATCTTGTCACTAAGGATAAATCTAGACTCACTCATGCCAAATTTTGTGTCAATATGGGTCAAGATGATTTTTTGGAGAGTAATATGAAACTCGTGACTTATGAGGGAATTTGGATGTAGAGATTTGATTATGATCCATATCCCTTTTCCTGTAGAAAATGTAAGATGGTGGGTCATGATCATAGAAATTTTCCTCTTCATAAGAAAAAAATCAATCCCTTATTTGGTCCACAAAAGACAACTAATACAGAGGCAAAGGAATGGAGGCTAATTGGGAAAAATGGAAAAGTTGTAGAAACAAAGGATCCTCTTATCATCCAAGAGGTTGTTAAATAATTGGATCCCTTGGTCCATATTAATACCCCATGTAAGGAATTGGTTGTCTCTGGTTTTCATGAAGTAAGTGATTTTGAATATGAAGATGAAAATGAAAATGAGGATCTAGGATTGGAAGAGGTGGTTGTAGAAACAGAGGAAGGGGCTAGCCAAGATTCGGAAGGTAATGCTTTTTCTCTGCAAGTGGCCTTCAAACCTTCACTAGATGAATTTTCTTCCATTGATCAGAGTTCCTTTGGTTGGAGACAAGAAGAACTCCTACCCATGTCTAATGTTTTCAGAATTCTTGCATACTATATTGCTGATACGTATGATTTGGAGGTCTCTCCTAAGAACCCATTAAGTAAATCAAAACCTGTTACTCGTAGTACCTCTAGAGCTGATGTTGGTAAGGACTCAACTCCTAATGGAAGGAACAGTAATAAGGAATTAAGGGAAACTAACTCTAGGAGGGAAGTAGATGCTAGTATTCAGAGTACTTTGGGGAAGTTTCTTCTCTAAAATAAGAAATGTTAAATGATCCTCCTCTCTTAGAACATTAGGGGATTGAATAACCCCAGTAAACATAGAATTTATAAGGATCTTAGAGTTAAAAACAAAACAGATATTCTCATGCTCCAAGAAACCAAAATGAAAATGAAAATATTTAAAGATGTGGGTAGGAAAATTTGGAAATAAAGTTACTCAAAGGGTTGTAGCTCCTCGGGAGCCTCATGAGGTGTTTTCACTATGTGGGATCCTAGAATATTACATGGCATTTTGATCCTTTCTTCTCCTAGTCATGTGGTTATGAGTTTCACAGAAATCATCTCTAAAAAATCCTGGTATGTATCTAATATTTATGCTCCCAATAAACTCATTGAAATATGGAAATTTTGGAAGGATCTCTCGAGCTTTAGACAAATTTTTAAAGACACAGATTGGATTTTTGGAGGATAATTCAATACCCCCCTTTCCCCTAATGAAAATAAAGGGGGCTTGATCTCTTATTCTAAAAGTATGGAATATTTAGCTGACTTCCTAGCCAGTAATAGTCTGTTTGATTTAGAATTGGAGGGATCCAAGTTTACTTGTGTAAACATAAGGATGGGAACTGAGCTCATTCAGAATAGATTGGACAGATTTGTGGTGAGTCATCTTTGAATGATCAATCAACTTTATTCTCTAATAACTCTCCCTAGAATTGGATCGGATCATAATCCCATTCTTCTTGATTTGGGGATGAATCAACTGAAAAAAGATAGACCTTTCATATTTGAAAATATGTGGTTAGAACACCCTGATATTTTCAACAAAATTCAAGAATGGTGGGATATTCAAGTTCATGGGGTTGCTAGTTTTAGATTGTGTTTTAAATTGAAGCATATCAAAAGTAACCTTTAAAGATGGAATAAGGAGACTTTAGGAAATATTTTCCAAGAAAAAAGTAAAATTGCTGAAGATTTAAGAAATATTGAGGAACTTATGGAGAACAATGGTCTTAACACCATTCTCAAGGATCAAGAACAAAAACTCCTGTCTGAATACCACGAGATCTTGGATAAAGAAGAGGTGTATTGGAGACAAAAATCAAGGGTTAAATGGATTAAGGAGGGGGATAAGAATACTAAATTCTTCCATTTCTCTGCCACTTCTAGAGCTAATATCCTAAAGAGTAATGAAATAAGAAATGAGAATGGGGAGATCTACACGGATAGTAGGGATATCAATGCCACTATAATAAATTACTTAAGGATATTTTTAAACAGGGGCATAGGTCGGAGGAGCTGATTCAAAATAAAGTCTTGGATATTTTCTAGAATGTTATCACCCCTCTTGAAAATAGAGATATCTTAAGGAGCCCCTCGGAGGAGGAATTTCATTTTGCCATCTTTGATATGGAACCAAATAAATCTCAAAGGCCGGATGGTTTCCCTACCTTTTTCTTTCAAAAATTTTGGGAGGTGATAAAATATGAGGTCATTGAAATGGTCCAAGATTTTTTCAACAATGGTCATCTTTTGAGGCAAATGAATAACACTTTCCTAGTCCTAGTATCAAAAATTGTTGATGCCAAAAAGGTTAAGGATTTCAGACCTATAAGCCTGTGCAACACTAGCTATAAAATTCTAACAAAAATCATAGCTAGGAGGATTAGAATGGTTCTTCCTAACTTTATCTCTAGGAATCAGGGGGATTTTGTTCCAGGAAGGAAAATTATAGATAGCATTATTGTGATTCAAGAAGCCATACATTCCATTGATAGCTCTAGAAGATCAGCTATGTTTCTCAACTTGGATATGCATAAATATTTTGATAAGATAACATGGTCTTTCCTCTATGCCATCCTATTAAAGGTGGGTTTCGATAAATTCCTGGTAAACATGATTATGACCTGCATATCCACTGCTAGTTTCTCGGTTTGGTTAATGGAAAACCGGAAGGTTTCTTCCAAGCAGGTAGAGGGATGAGACAAGGTGATCCTCTTTCACCTTTCCTTTATGTCATAATGACTAAATCCTTGAGTAGAATATGTCAAATAGCCATGTTTTCAAATAGTATCTAGGGTATTAAAATCTCTAATGGCCTTCCCTCGATCTTCCTCAACCAGTTTGTGGATGATAAATTTATGATGGGTAATGCCTTTGTCCATGAGGCCTCAAATTTTAAGGTGGTTCTTAATGATTATGAACAAGTTTTGAGATAGATGGTTATTTTCCATAAAAGTGTTGTTTTTTTCATTAATGTGGAGAATCAGGTTCAAGCTATATTATCTCGCATCTTGGGGTATAGGATTAATCATTTTCCATATTCTTATTTTGTTATGCCCCTGATCCATAAGAAGTTTGGCTTCACAGTTTAGAATGCTCTGTTGGAAAGAGTTAATAGTAAAATCTCATCTTGGAAGGGTCTCTTGCTTTTGCAGGCTGGTAAGATTCAACTAATCCAAAGTTCCCTTCAAGGCATTCCCATTTATGTGATGTCTCTTTTCATGCTCCCTGCTAAAATTAAGGAATCCTTAGAGAAAATCCAAAAGAGATTCCTTTGGATGGGAGCTGGAGAGAAGTTCAAATTCCCTCTTATGGCCTGGGAAAAAGTCACAAAACCAAAGCTTTTTGGAGGTTTAGGGTTAAAAAATATTTCTCTTGTGAATGATGCCTTAATTTCCAAGACATGTTGGAAGATTGATAGAGAGAAAGGACTTTGGGTGTAAATTCTTAAGATGAAATACTTGTGGAATATAGGTAGAATGGAATCATTTTTTAATCAAGATAATCTTCCTAGAGGGTATCCCTTTTGGAATTATTTTGTGGCCTCTAAAGAAATATTAACCAAAGGTACTATATGGGAGATAGGAAAGGAATTTAGAATCAGTTTTTGGTATGATAATTGGATTGAGGATTCCCCCTTAGATAACTTGGAAATCTAGAAAATGGTTGCTCAGTTCTACAAGGAAACATGAAAAAATTGGATTCGTGACTTATGGATCCAGGAAGATTCTTTCAGACAGGAAACCATTGAACCTCCTCCAGATTTTTATGGTGACATCCAACCCTTTCGAGCTCTCAACAAAAAATTAAGGGATTTCCAAATCCCCATGTTCCAAACCAAGGAGGATTCCATCAAATGGAAAGAAGAAGATTCGGGAATTTTCTCAGTTAAATCTGCCTACATGCTAAATTTCAAGACTGATATGCACAAGGACTATTGGGGTAAACTCTGGGTGAAGGATCTTACCCCAAAGGTTAATATATTTTACTGGATGGCTACCCAAAATAAAATCTTGACTATGGATAATCTCAAGAAAAGGGGAATGAAGCTTCCCAATAGATTTTCTCTTTATATAAAGGAGGAGGAAAATTTCATTCATCTCCTCCTTCATTGCTCCTTCTCCCATGATGTCTTTGCTTCCATTCTAGATCTGTTCAATATCCAATGGACCTTTCCCTTGATGATTGAATACTGTTGTTTTCAATGGGAGAGTCCCTTCTATTTTACCATTTTCATCTGGGCCTAGAATATTGCCCTCCCTCATTTTTTGGGGGATTATGCAAGGCCAGGAATGATTGTATCTTTTGAGATTAGAAATCTCTTCTCTTGAAAGTTAGAAGAAAATTTTTGGCTGCCATTAAGGAAAACATTAAAATATTTAAAGGAAAAGTCAAGAAACCCTACCGGAAAAGTGAGAAAAAAGTTCTTGATAAGTTTTCCCTTGGACCGGTGGAATTACACAAACCAAAAAATAATTCCAATTGGATTAGGCTTGTGGAAAATGTTGTTAAGCTAAATTTCAATGGATCTTTAAAAGGGAATCTGGGTCTTGTTGGGGAAGGGGGAATTTTAAGAAATAGTGAAGGAGATTGGTTGTTTGCTTATGCGGGTCCGTTAGGATGACAAACAAACAACATGGCGGAATCTAGAGCTCTTCTTTTGGGGGTTTTGTTGGCTAAATAAAAAGGCTTCAAGGACATCCAAATTAAAGGTGATTCTCTCATCATTATTAATGCCCTTGATAATTAGGGTTCCATTAATTAGTCCATAAGAAATATCCTCAATGATGTTAAGGAAACTTTAAAATATTTTGTAAGGGTTCTTATAATCATACTTTGTGTAAAGGAAAGAGGTGTGTGGATAAGATGGATAATTACGGAGCTATTAGTAATGATTACAAGATCTAGTGTAAAGATGATGAATTACCTATGGACATTAATGAAACCATTAGTAGAGATAGATGGCACTGAGTTTGATGATGTTGGCATGAGTGAGCTTAGAGGCTATGACAACTTACTTAATATCTTGTTTTCCATGATTTCTGTTAGTGCAAAAAGGGGTCTGATTTTGAGAAGTATTAGCAAACAGGGGAAGTTTAGTCTTGTGAAGATGGGTGGTGATAGGATTAGAGTTGAACCTACTAGGCAGAGCATTAAATCTTTTAATCAGCATTTGTGGAACAAGCTTAAGATAGGGGGTTTCATTAATTTCATCGCCAAATTACATGGTCATGACCCCTCCTTGTCAAAGGATTTTGGCAAAGCTTGGAAAGAGGGTAAGTTTGAGGTCAAAGGTATTGAAATTTAGGTTTCTGAGTCCACCATTTCCCTTTTGACAAACATGAGAATGGACGGGCTCAAAAATTTTAAGGACAAAACCCATAGAGAACATGAAATTGAGTTGTTCTTTGTGGGTAAGGAAAGGTGATCTTTCTTTACGGATGGTATTTCCAGGTCACGTATTCCAGGAATATAGAGATATGTTTTCCTTCAAATCATGAAGTATATAACTCTAGAAGGTAAATACCAAAAAATATATACCCACCATATGACCCTTCTGAATATGTTTCACCATAAGGTCACAGTGAGCATCCCTTTCTTCCTATTTATGTCTTTGATAAATTATTTGATGGATTTCTAGCAGGAGAAATTAGACATGCCTTTGCATGAAGGGATCATCCTTATGACGTTTGAAAATGGGAAACCTATCCTAAACTCTTCTTTGAAAGATAAGGCAGAAGAGGATGACCTCACTCTCGTGGAATGCCTTACTAAGATGAAGGTTGGGAAATTCAAAACTGTGGAGGAGGATTCTGGTAAAGAGAAGAGTGAGGAAGGTCATGGGGAAGTGAGCACCTTGAGAAAAAGGAATTGGGATGGTAACTTTAAGGGTTTCAAGGATTTGAGTAGAAAGGTTCAATACTTAGAGGGTTTGCTTCAGGTGATGGAGGAAACCAATGTTAGTCAAAGAGAAACTATGTTGGATGTCATTAACACTTTTAAGTAATTTTTCTCTGCTCAGGTGAAGTCCAAACATAAGTTTCTAGAGCTGGAGTACCAGGTCAAAAATTTGAGTGATAGGTTGGAAGTGATGGAGGAAGGCACTAAAAGAAGGAATTTCAACTTATGCATCAGTAGCTCTGAGGATGAGCTGGAGGAAGATATAAATGTCAAGGGAACTAAGGGTGCCGAGAACAATGATAGTCATAATGGTAGTAGTGAAGGATCTCCTAAAACGTAGTTGAGTTTTCTAGACTGTTGGCAGACTTTTGGTGAAATTCTGTAGTTTTGAAGTTTTGGAGCTGGTTTTCTTTCTCTTTGTTTTCTCTCTTTGGTTCAAAGTCCTAATATTCATTATAAGAGTTAAGCATGTTTAACTCCTTTCTTGGACTTTTATGTTTCTTTATGTTATCTTGTTTTAGTGATTTCAGCTAAAATTGAGATAACCATAAGAAAATTTTGGAAAAATCTCTTAAAATTCCTGTTGAAAGAGATTTTCAGGTTTTCAGGTTTTCATTACATAAAAATATGTTTCATGCATGTATCATGTCTCATGTTTCTCGAAACTCAAAACCCGATTGCCTGATTCCATTTTTTTTGGTTTTCAGAACTTCTAAGCATCAAAACATGTTCCATGCATGTTACATGTCTCATGTTTCCCAAAACCCAAAACCCGATTGCCTAAGTCCATTGTGTCAAGTTTTTAGAACTTCCAAGCATCAGAACATGCTTTTCCAAATGCATGTTGCATGTCTCATGTTTTCTGAAACCTGAAACCTGAATTGAATCAAACCCATTGTGTCAAGTTTTCAGAACTTCCAAGCATCAAAACATGCTTTGCAAAATGCATGTTACATGTCTCATGTTTCCCGAAACCTAAAACCTAAATTGAATCAAACCCTTTGTATTAGGTTTTCAGACACTCTAAGCATAATGTTTCATGTCATTTCCATCCAAAGATTGACATGTCTTTTTTATTTTCATTTTGTCACATAGGAAGCAAATTTTGACTTGTTCTCCTATGTGAGAGTCAAGCAAAATAGGAATCTTGTTAAATGACTATTTTTTAGGATTTATCCTATTTTCTCTCTGCTCTTTCTATTATAAATAAGGGATGCTTGTACATTCCAAAAAAAGAGATATTTTTAGAATATTGAGAGCTATTGTGAAGAAGGAAAACTTTGTATTTTCTTTTTAATCATTGAGGAATAAAAACAGGTGTTATTTTGTGAACTTTGTGTTCTAGGATTCATCTATCTTGAGAGATTGCTCTTACATCCATGATCTTAAGCTATTCTTTGTTTAGTGTTCTTGATTATTTTAATCGTTTAAAATATTACACCCATTATCTAAAACTCGTATAAGTATTTCTTGATCTGTGTTTGCTTGAAAGAAAATACGTTCCTCTCATTCCCTTCCCACTCTACTTCATCTATAATAGTTTCCTTTCTAATCAATTCTATTTCTAAAATGGTAATATCTCCATCTCGTGTTGATATGGATTTTAGGATTGTATCCCAACCCCAATGGTTAGAATAGTGTGAATATTATACATATTATTTTTTTTGTGCTTTAGTTCAGTAATAAACGGGCTGCCTCACTTTTCTTTGAGGAGGGATTTGATCCCGTGTACTTTGGTTGAACCTCATATTTTTTCCTGAAAAAATATCCAACCAACAGTGTTTGGCGACTCTACTGGGGAATACGGAGTGATAAGACTAAGCTTATCCTATTGGTGTTTGGTGACTCCGTATTTGCCTTATTTTCAAAAGATCCATTTTCTAGCTCAAGTTGGCCAGAAATATCTTTAGTCGGTCAAGTCGAGCAAGGGGTGAAACTGATCCGTTCTTTGATATGCTTCAACAACACAATTTCATACTTTCCCCCAACAATTTTGTATCTAGCTGAGCAAGAAGTTCTTCACCTATCCGAAGAACTCAGGTTCCTAAAGAATAAGAAGCGTATCCAAACTATCGTGCATTATTATTTTCTGATACTCGGCTTCTTGTACGCAATTCATTCAGAAGGATGACAACAAAACCTGTGCCTTAGGGTGTGGTTATTGGTCCTCTTTCTCTAACTCTGTCATTGCATGAACTACCACATGGATCTCATAAGAATATTCCCAAATTCAACGACGATGGGAAGTAGAACCCTACTAAACACATCACATCATTCTTTGTAGCATGCATCGTCTTTTGGATAGCTCATGAAGATGTCTCTGTTTGACTCTTCATTGAAACATTGCATGGTGTGGCAGCAGAATGGTTCTACCATCTTTCGAATGCATGTATTACCAATTGGGCTACCATGAGATCCATATTTGAAGAAAGGTTTAAACCAGCTAAATATTCTCAAGCCTTGTTAGCACAACTCACACATATGAATAAGGAGTCTCATGATCCCATGTAGGACTTTGTGGTAAAATTCAACAAGATGATTCAGAAGATTTTGGCGTTATCCATTCCCACTCTTGAAAATAAAAAGTGTTTCTTTATCAATGCTCAGCCCCCTGATGTGAGCTTCTTATTAAGAAGGTCTGTTATCCCTAATTTAGCTACTTCTCAAGCTACAACCACTAAAATAGAAGATGATCTTATTCTGGTAGGAAATATCAAAAGAGAGTTATCTAAGCCTAAAAATCAGATTTGTTCTCAAAGTACTACTAACCCTATGATCTAGAAGATGGCCAACGACTTGATCACTTTGAAGAAGAAAATGTCTCAACAGGCGACCAATGTTCCTTATCGAGATATTCCTAGATGGAATTTCAACAATACCAATGGCGCTCCCACAAGAGATAGGAATCAGTTGACTGCTGCTCCAACAAGGTTGGCCATTAAAGCTCCTCTTATCAACGCAACAGTGGAAATAGTTGAGGAAGATGAAGAACTAGAAGATCAAGGTTATCACAAAGCTTTTGAAGCTTTAGGATATGCTCAGTTGACGACTCCAACATTAGATACTTGGAATACAAGGAAGACAAATGTGAACATGATGGTCAGTCATTTGCAATCTTCACTTAAGTTCAATCTCAGAATCCCAGAAAGTTGGTTGAAGGCTCTAAAGAGAAGGGTAAAGAAGCTCCCATGGTTATGGCTAAAAGAGTCTCTCCTATCTCGGTGCAAACTAAAAAGGAGACAACTAAAAAGGTAACTTCTTCTTCTAACTCTCTTTATCCTACCCCCAAGACCAGTACCTCGGATCAGACCAGTGTAACCAGAACTGATCCCACCATCATTCCTTCATAAACCACTTTCGACATTATTGATCATGTAAATAAATCTAAGATCCAAATGTCAGAAGCTGAGTACCTTCAGTCAAATCCTGAGAAATTTGAGAAACTTGCCAAATTCATTAGAATCAAGGTTGTTATCCCTTCATCTTCAAAAGGTAGTTTACCTAGCCCCACTCAACCTTTGCCACAAAATAATATGACTTATGTCGCTTCTTCAGGAAAGATTGAATTGTTTTATTTGTCCTTACTTATAAACAGGTTTAAACTCAGCAATTGCACAATTGACTCAGGAGCCTATGATAACATGATGCCCACAAAACTATCCCATGCCCTTAGACTTACCTTGAATAAATCTTATGGGCAGTGTTACTCCATGGAAACCAAGCAAGTCCCCTTGATTGGCCAAATCAAGGATGCACAGTTTGCATTTGTCGCATTCACAGAAAAGAGAGTAAAAATGACTATACTAGTTGTTGATATCCCAGCTGCTTATGGTATTATCTTAGGAAGAGGTTTTTACAAATATGTCAAAGGAGAAATCAATATGGACTGGACAAAAGCTAAAATTCTAGTAAATGGAGTTTCTCACATCCTCCACCCTAAAGCGCAAGTGAAGTACCTTGTCACTAAATCAGACGACCCCAAATCTCAAATTCTCTTCGAAAATGAAGGCTTGGGAAATTATTTCATGACATCAGAGGTTCCTTCTGTAGGTATAAAGGAAGAAGATCCTAATTCTATTTATACCCTCGAGTTCGATGGGAGTTGTTCAACTACTGGGTCAGGCGCTGGTGTGGTTCTTATATCTCCAGATTTCAAGATCTTTCCCTTTGCCTTCAAGCTGCAGTTTGATAATACTAATAACATGGCCAAATACGAAGCTTTTTTATTAGGATTAGAAATGGCAAGGCAAAAGGGAATCCACAATCTCAAAGTACAGGGAGATGCTGAGTTGATTGTAAATCAAGTAATGGGGATCTATCAGGTAAAAAATGATTGTCTAAGGCATTACAGGAATAAGGTGTGGGACAACATAGAATGCTTTGATTATTTTTCCATCAAGGTAGCTTTGAGAGATTACAACGATAAATCTGATTCTTTAGTTGTGTCTTCATCTCTTCTCCTTCCTCACAAAAAGTTCAAACAAGACAAGTATACCATTGAGATTGTGTATCATCCAAGTGTTCCAAATAATTCAGCACATTGGCAAGTGTTCAATGATGATCAACATGTATTTTCTTTTCTTGAGAAAGCTGATAATTTTAGTGAGCTTTATTTTGAAGGATCAAAATCAAATTTCCGTGAGTCCTTCTTGAATTCATATCACGATATTGATGGTGAATTCATCCAGCTCAAAGGAAATAAGATTATGAAGGGATTGGTTTCTCTGGAAGGTCTATTTGACAAGCATGACCGTTTTATTCAAGATAAAAGGCAAGCTGAAGGTGCTTCCTTGTTGGAGATAGATCAAGTTAATGTAGGCTCTTTTGACCAACCACAAATAATAAACATAAAAAAATGTTATTCTCTATAGGAGAAAGGAATATTCACTTCACTCCTGAAGAGATATGTGGACATCTTGGCATAGTCCTATGTGGATCTAAAGTCTTTCAAGCCCAAGGATGTGCAACATAGCATACCTTTGAAGTCTGATGTCAAACCCTACAGGTAGAACCAAAGGCATTACAACCCAGATATCTCAGGGAATATTCTTGCAAAAATTCAAAAGATGTTAAACGTAAGGATTATCTTCCTAATCCATCATTCTACCTGGGTTGCTAACATCGTCCCCATAAAAAAGAAGAATGGTGAGATCCAGATATGTGTTAACTTTCAAAACCTTAATCAATTTTCATTAAAAGACAATTACCCGTTGCCTATCATGGATCAATTGTTGCAGACTGTCATTGGATCAGAAATTTTATCCATGCTTGAAATATTTTCGGGGTATAATCAAATCGAGGTAGCCACTGAGGATCAACATAAAACAACATTCACCACCCCATGGGGGACCTTTTCTTACAAGAGGATGCCTTTTGGTTTGATTAATGCTGGATCCACATTTCAAAGAGCTATTTACTTAGCTTTCAAATATTTGATGGGTAAATTCATAGTTGTATATTTGGATGACTTAGCGGTCTTCTCTAAGAAGTGAAGTGATGATTATGATCACCTAGAGCAGGTACTCTTAAGATGCAGGCATCATGGAATTTCATTAAATCCTAAAAAATCCATGTTTGGAGTAACAGAAGGTAAGTTTTTTGGTCATACTGTGACTAAAGAAGGAACCAAGATTGACCCAGAGCGGGTGAAGGCCATCCAAAGCCTTACCCTACCTACAATCAAAATTGGGGTGCATTCCTTTTTCGGAAAGGTAAATTTCCTAAGAAGATTTATACTTGACTTTGCTGATAAAACCAAGGATATCCTTGGGATGATGAAAGGTAAAAATCCATTTCGATGGAGCACTGAAGGGAAGATTTATTTCGAAGAATTCAAAAGATAAATTGATCATGCTCCTATTTTGGTATGCCCAAACTTTAAGAAATATTTCATCATGTACATCTACACTTCTACACATACAGTATCAGCCATCCTGATGGAAAAGAATGAAGAAGGAATCAAAGACCCTATTGCTTTCATGACCTACCCACTAAAGGAACATGAATTAAAGATGTCACAAATTGAAAATCATGTTTATGCAATGGTGAGAGTAGTGAAGCATTTCAGGTACTATGTGTTGAGTTCTCACACTCTCGTTCTTGTTCCTGATACTGTAGTTAAGTCCATTTTAAATCAACAAGAGTTGGGTAGTCAAAAGGGTAACTGGATAGCCAAAGTCCAAGAATATGACTTGGACATCTGACCTACTAAGTTGGTACAAGGATGAGGCATGTGCCAATTGATTGCAGAAAACAACTCTGAGACAAAATGTGAAGAAACTGAAGGTACTTATTCAGAATTTCCCATGGTGCTATTTGTAAGCGCAACCGATGAATGGTATGTAGATATCACTTTATTTTTAACTTACAGAGAATGTCCCCCACATTTAAGCCAAAAAGAGAAGAGGACAGTTAAATTAAGGTCCGCAAGATACATTCTATGGGATAATTGTTTATATAAGAAGGGTATTGATGGTGTATTCCTGCATTGTGTCGATAAGTCTTAGCAGATAAGGTTGTTATAATCCTTCTACACTATAGCATGCGGAGGACATTTCTCTTCCTCCATGATGGCTTACAAGTTCTTACAGGCTAGGTACTATTGGCCTACTGTCTTTCGAGATTCAGCTGAATGGATGGCTAAGTGTGAAGCTTGTCAACATTTTGTTGGCCATCCTAAGATGACATCTCTTCCCTTGAAGCTGTGATAATTGAAGAAACTTTTCATCAATGGGGAATTGATTACATTGGAGTACTGAATCCTACCTCTTGTTCCAATCATAATTATGTACTCACCACCACAAACTATTTCACCAAGTGGGTGGAAGTTGTGCCAATCAAGCAGGTAACATCCAAAGTTGTGTGTAACTTTCTCAAGGACAATATAATTGTCAGATTCGGTGTACCTCACAAGATCATTGCTGAAAATGCTTCCAATTTCTCATCACATGAATTGACAAAAATTTTCTATGGATTTGGGATCACATTGACTCATTCATCTAATTATTACCCCCAAGGCAATGGTTAGTCTGAATCAAGCAATAAGAACCTGGTGACCATAATCAAAAAGCTGATCAATGAGAATCAAAGGACATGGAAAAAAGAATTGTATGATGCATTATGGGCAGATCGGATTACTCCTAAGTGAGTGATTGGAATGTCCCCATTCCAAGTGTTGTATGGAATTGATGTTGAGATTCCTATCTCTGTATAATTGTCAGCCTTACGGTTGGCTGAAGCAATTAAGGATGAAACTTTTCAAAGTTCCATTAAGAAAAGGATAATGTACCTAGCCAGGATAGAAGAAGAATTGAGCAAGGTGGTGGATCACATTGCATATCATCAGAGTAAAGTCAAAAATATATTTGACAAAAAATCAAAGCAACGCAATTTCTAGATTAGAGATCTAGTACTTATCTGGGATAAGAGAAGGGAACAGAAAGGGATGCATGGCAAGTTCAATTTTTTATGGAAAGGTCCTTTCAAAATCCATCAGCTGAATGGTCAAAATAGCTTCTTTCTATTGTATCTTGATGGATATTTGCTCCCTCTACCTTTTAGTGGCCAAAATCTAAAGTTGTTCCATTAGTAATGCAAGATGCTCTCTTGCACTGTATTATAATTTATTTTATGTTGTGTGCTTGCTTTATTTCTTTATTTCTTTCTTTGTTTTTGGTTTTTCTTCTCTTGACTCCTTAGCCCAATGGATAAAGATTTTTGATACCTGAGTTCTCTTCCTTCGATGTCTCAAATAAATTCCCCAACTAGAGCTAGCTCTTATCTCATTTTAGTGATTTCAGCTAAAATTGAGATAACCATAGGAAAATTTTGGAAAAATCTCTTAAAATTACCTTTGAAAGAGATTTTCAGGTTTTCGGGTTTTCATTGCATAAAAACATGTTACATGCATGTTACATGTCTCATATTTCCCAAAACCCAAAACTCGATTGCCTAAGTCCATTATGTTGGGTTTTTTAGAACTTCTAAGCATCAAAACATGTTCCATACATGTTACATGTCTCATGTTTCCCGAAACCCGAAACCTAATTTTCTAAGTCCATTGTGTTAGGTTTTCAGAACTTCCAAGCATCAGAACATGATTTGCTAAATGCATGTTACATGTCTCATGTTTCCTGAAACCTGAAACCTAATTGCCTAAGTCCATTGTGTCAGGTTTTTGGAACTTCCAAGCATCAAACCATGCTTTTCCAAATGCATGTTACATGTCTCATGTTTCCCGAAACCCGAAACCTGAATTGAATAAAACCCATTGTGTCAGGTTTTTGAAACTTCCAAGCATCAGAACATGCTTTACCAAATACATGTTACATGTCTCATGTTTCCCAAAACCTGAAACCTAAATTGAATCAAACCCTTTGTATCGGGTTTTCAGACACTCTAAGCATAATGTTTCATGTCATTTCCATCCAGAGATTGACATGTCTTTTTTATTTTCATTTCTTCACATAGGATTTTTTTTTGACTTGTTCTCCTATGTGAGAGTCAAGAAAAATAGGATTCTTGTTAAATGACTATTTTCTAGGATTTATCCTATTTTCTCTCTACTCTTTCTATTATAAATAAGGGATACTTGAGCATTCCAAAAGAGAGAGAGATTTTTAGAATATTAAGAGCTATTGTGAAGAAGAAGGAAAACTTTGTATTTTCTTTTTAATCATTCAGGAATAGAAACATGTGTTATTTTGCATACTTTATGTCATGGGATTCATCTATCTTGAGAGATTGTTCTTACGTCCAATATCTTAAGCTATTCTTTGTTTAGTGTTCTTGATTATTTTAAATCGTTTCAAATATTACACCCATTATCTAAAAATCATATAAGTATTTCTTGATATGTGTTTGCTTGAAAGAAAATATGTTCCTCTCATTCCCTCCCCACTCTACTTCATCTATAATAGTTTCCTTTCTAATCCATTCTATTTCTAAAACTGTAATATCTCCATCTCGTGTTGATATGGATTTTGGGATTGTATCCCAACCCCAATGGTTATAATAGTGTGAATATTGTACATATTATTTCTGATGTGTTTTAGATCATTAATAAACAGGATGGGTCACCTGTTTTTGAGGAGGGATTTTATCCCGTGTACTGTGGTTGAACCTCATATTTTGGCTTAACAAAACATCCAACCAACACTTTCATGCTCATTGGTTTCTGTTCATCCTTTTGTAATGGCCCATGGGAGCCGATCCCTATTTTTACCTTATCTAATAAAAATAAATAAAAAAGATTCCAAATATAAACTCAATATCCAATCCTTCAAATGAGCAGGTCGTAGATGATGAAAATACATGCAGATAGAAGCAGACAGTAGATTTTTAAAGCTATTAGATCTAACACTCGGTCTGAATTGCAATGCCTTCTATAGATCTACACTCATGAAAGTTCAAATGACCAAGCTAAGTGGAGATATGTGACTAAATTATTTCAAACATATATAGCTCCAATGTCTTTTTCAACATGATGCATACATGCCCAACACGGTTGCAGAGGACTTTCATAGTTAATAGATAATTTATCTCACACAGAAACCATGTAATAATCAAGATTGGATCGCTTTAATACCAAATCTTGGAGAACAAATATTGTATGGAGTAAAAATAATAAGCTTCTTATATATTTCAATATTAAATACATTAGCTATCATATAGGAAAAATAATAGCTTAAACTACTTCCTATTAAATAGGAAGCATAATTAACAAATGACCCGTTTAATCAATTTACAGGTGTAACAAATGACTTAATAATATGAATTGGTTTAACAACTCGTATAACAATATTTATCTATATTATATTATTATTAATGATTTATCAAACTCATATAATAATATAATGAATTAATAATTTTTACAACAATTCCTAACAAATTCTAGCAGTGCTCATCTTGTCTATAGGAGAAAAAGTCTCAACATAGTCAAGACCAATTTTCTAAGTGAAACCATGAGCTACCATTCTTTCCTTAAACTTTTCAATTTGTCCGAAAGAGTTATACTTGATCTTATACAACTACCTAGACCCTACAATGCTTCTCTTAGAAGGAGGAGGGAATAGTTCCCAAGTTTTCTTTTTAATCAAAGCATTGTATTCATATTTCATAGTTTGAATCCATCTATCATCTTAACAAGCTTCTTCAAAATATTGTGGTTCAAACTCATAGAGGGACATCAAGGCACGAAACATTATGTTGACTTCTAGTTAGCTTTCTAAGACTATCAGGTTGAGAGTTTTGAACAATAATTTGAGTGCATTTAGGAACCTCGTGATGTAATATATCTTGTGATGACTCCCCCTCAATCTCCATCCTATCTAGATAAAGATATTCATATTCTTAAACTTATGTTTCCATAATGTTAGGAGGAGGATAATCAAGCTCTATCTCAAGAGAAACAAAGGAGGGTTCATGATAAGCATCACAGAAAGTATTTCCCAAGACTTGTACGTTTCTATTTTCAATAATGTAATGCTTGAAAGGATCATAAATTCTTAATCCTTTAGTTCTACAACCCTAGCAAAAAAATACAATAATAGGAGGTTGGGTCAATCTTCTTCCTTTTGTTTTTTGGAATGAAGATAGAAACATGACTACCAAATATTCTTAAGTGAGAGACATCTAGTTTTTTCTTTGTCCATACTTCATAAGGAGTAGCTTGATGAAGATATTTAGTAGACACTCTATTAATAATATAGACAACAGTATTCATAGCTTTAGCACATAAATACTTAAGCACATTGGATGAGTGAATCATAGTCCTATCCATTTCTAAGATAGTCTTATTATTTCTTTTTGTAATTACATTTTGCTATGGGGAATAGGGAGTAGTCAACTCTCTCTGAATCCCACATGACACACAAAACTCATTAAATGTTTTGCTAACATATTCTCCTCCATTATTAGTCCTTATTTTTTAACTTTTAGATTATAAGCATTCTCAAATAGAGCTTTAAATTCCTAAATCTTACATAGGTCATCATACCTTTTATTAATGAAGTAAGACCAAGTCATTCTATAGAAGTCATCAATAAATAAAACAACATATAAAGCACCACTAAGAGAATGAATTTCAAGTGGTCCCCTTACATCACCGTGGATTAGTTCTAATAACTGAGAAGAATTGGAATCATGATGTTCATGAAATGGTTCAACATGTTGCTTACCATGAAAACAAATTTCACATGTTTCATGATCATATTTCATATTAGGGAGGCCAAAAATAAGATTAAGTCTAGAAATTTCATACAAGATTTTTAAATTTACATGACCTAATATTTCATGCCAAAGTTGAATATTATTCCTAGAGGAGGAGGAATAACAAAACTGAGACACAAAACCATCAAAGATGTAAAATCCATTGTTATGAATACCAGATCAATAACATTACTGAACTTATCTTTTATATACAACTTTTCTTCCAAAAAAACAACTTTACAATTTTCTTTAGTTAGCTAAGAGCAAGACAAAAGATTCTTTTTGAGCTGAGGAACAAACAAGACATTCCTAATTACAACATTTGACAATTTAACATTGCCACAAATTTCACATCTAATGATGGAGTTATCTCTTAGATAGATATTCTCCTCACATTTGACTATATATGAGTGGATACCAGGAGTACAAGTCATGTGCCTAGCGACACCACTATAAAAAAATCCATTCATTTTCATTTGAGGATGAGAGGGAAGTATACATGGAAATAGATTGCTCAACCACATTTGCTTGATTTTGCTTCTGATTTTTCTTGTGATTATTAGATTTGTTGTTCTTAGCATTCTTGATTGATTTGTTAGTCTTTACTCTTTAGTCAAAAAAAATTATGCCCAAATTTTCCACACTTGTTGCAAGTTCCATTAAAATTTTGATTATTTTTAGTAGAATTAAATTTGGGATTGAATTTAAATTTAGATTTGATATTAGAGTTCTATTTAGGATTGTTTTTATTCCTATTATGAGAAGACTTGTGACTCTGAGAGAACAGGGCTTGAGAAGAAGACTCTTTTGAATTAAAATTCTCCATTACCCACTCTTCTTGAATTAACAGAGATGACAGAGTATCCAAATCAATTAGATCATTCTCATTCTAATACTTAGAATTAAGAATGGATATATAATTTCTAAAATATTCATGGATATTTATCTAAAATATAAAATGCAGTAGATAATCTTGAAACAATTCACAGTTACAACCATCTAATTGAGCTTTAATGTTCTTCATTTTAGCTAGATGATTAATTATTTTCTCATCCCCTTTCATAAGAGTTGTAAACAATTCCATAATAAGAAACACTCCTCAAATTTAGTGCAGGATCATAAAGGAGTTGAAATTATCCATGGAATGATAAAACCAAGTCGAAGGATTTAATGCAGTGACTCCTAGATTCTAACGTTCATCTTCACTTTCCACAACATGTTTTCCATAACAGGTTGTGCGGATAGCGCTAGCCATGCATTTAATAAGGGTAGGAAGTGATATGTTGCTCCTACTAAAGTGATGGGAATTGGGTATTTTTAAATAATGTTCACTTTAAAACCCTGATTTTGTATTTAAATATTAAGATTGCATTGCGAAGAACATTCTTGTAATCAAGATAATTTGCTGGTAACTGAGAATTGAAGTATTGTAATCATGTACAATTGGTTACGATAAAAAAAAATGTGTAATAACTATCGACGACATGACTTAATATGTCGTACCGACGGCGTTGGGTCATGATATCACAATGGGAAGAATTAAAGTTTTCTAAGGATAATATGATACCTGTGAAATAGTATATTTCATTGTTTCATTCCTAGAAGGTAACACGTTTTGGACAAGGGAACGTGGTTTCGAGATTTATCTAACGAACCTTCTAATGATCGACCACTGTGGTCAGTGGACTCCGGCTTGTGAATCATGGGCCATGACACTTACATTGGATTATGAAATTATTATAGCTGATTTCACTTTGTAATATGTATCTTTATAAGAGTTATGGGACATATAAATAATAACAAAAAGGGTTATGCATGTACAATAGCATTGGTCCTATTGTTTATACTATATAATAACCTATGTTTTTGAAAGGTTAATCGATGTAAGTTATGAAGAGTAATTAAGTTATTATTATTTAGCAATTTCGGGGGAAAAGGTAACTAAAGTTTTAAACTGGAATAACCCCGCCAATTTTGGAGGAGGGTAATGGGCGGTGGTAGATGGATAAGCTACTGGTGTAGCACTTCTGCATTGAATGTCATTAAAATTTGCATTTAA
Organism: Taxus chinensis; assembly: GCA_019776745.2. Classification (NCBI taxonomy): domain Eukaryota; kingdom Viridiplantae; phylum Streptophyta; class Pinopsida; order Cupressales; family Taxaceae; genus Taxus; species Taxus chinensis. The sequence goes on along the minus strand of CM034146.1, from coordinate 1,044,484,223 downwards.
TATTTTGGAAATTCGTAAAGCCTCGAATGAGGTGAGTTGCATGCAACCACTGCTTCATTTAGTTTGTTGGTAAGTTTGGAAAAAACTCCAGTTTGGGTATCCTTGCATGGCGAATTTCTTGGGGCAGAAGACTGTAAAGCTTTGTGATTTCTAAATCAGTTGCTATATTAAAATGTTTCACTGAGCAAGGGAGGCTGGAAATGTGATCTAGTTGATTCGAATTGTGTATGGTTTGGGGCTGCGAAGGAAGCAGGAAGAAAAGAATACGGCCTGCCATTTTACCAGGCAAGAAACATTCTTTATCCCTTTTATCCTTTTAAATCATCTGAGGTTATAATGAATACATATTTGCAATTTGGTTTGTGTTAAGAGAAAAATGGGTATGTATAGTTCGGGGTTGCTGTTTGTTATACTCTGTTTGTATGCGAGTAGAAGTGGGAATTGATATGACTGTAACCCTGGGAGAACTATTATCCATTTATCTTTCTGCTTGTATCATGCTCGGCAATGACGTCTGTATTTACTATATTTTGTTTGCATTGTCGATTGGGGTTGACCCAAATAATAACGGGTATTTGTGCAAATGATATAATGTTTTGCAAAAATTATAATTTGGGAACATGGGTTTCCTTTATACCTGACTCAAATCAGGGTATATTTATTTAAGCAGTTAAACCTAGTCTGGATATTGGTGTATATTACTTCACTTCTGTCCTGTGCTTATCACCGTAGGAAAAGAAAGTGTTTTTGGGCATGATCTCGGGTAGATTTGGGGATAACCTGTTCGTACTTATATCACGCATAATATATATTATAGACTGCTTTTATCTCCATCGGGTTGACTATTAATGAGCCACGAGTCCACTGGGCTGAAGACTTGCTGGTTTGTCAATGTAATCCATTTACCCTTGTTGGGTCTGCAAGCAAATATAGGTATTAACCTTTTAAGGCTTGGCTCAGTTTGACAGGTGTTTTGTGAGCTAATAACACTTCACATTATTCTAGCATTATTTGCTGAACCATGTAGTTCTTCGAAAGGTTAATGGGAAGAAGCAGGGATTATTGTTGGTTTTGTTGTAGATGAGTGACAACAGAGGCTGTGTTGCAGGATATTTGTATCATAATCCATCACCATCCAGCCGCGTGTTGGTTGCAACCTCATCTTAAATATTCCCTTTCTTAGGATTTTCGAAGTACCTACAGTTGGTATAAATAATTGCTGAGTTGTAGAGCCTTCGGCTCACTCCATTATAAGGAGTCTCGTTATTTACTACCTTCCTCAGAAGTCATCTAAGCTAGTTTTGATCTGATACTGGAGATCAAAAGATGAATTAGGAAATCGGTTTTTGAAGGGCTGAACCTAACTGTTCTTCTACCGAGTGCGGAAAACCATTCTTCTCTCTTCAGGAAGAAATTATGTTCTGATGTTATATTACTTCTATAATCAGACACTTACTTAAGGAAGCTCAATTGAAGCTGGGACTTTGATGGATAAGGATTAAATGAGTTGGTTGTTTTATGCTTCCTTGAGGAAACTAGAAAGTCTTACTTGGAACCAAGGGGAGGGGTCTTGGTGGATTACACTATGGATATGTTTGATAAGTTTTGCTGGTCCATATATAAGGTGCAATAATGGAAAGGAAACTTAGTGTCTCCATTCTTAAAATCGATCCTTACTGAGGATTTTAATATTAATATTATGTAAAGTTATGTACGGATTAATCTCTGTAGGATGATTAAATCAAGGAAAACATATCTTTATTACTGAAGAGTAATATGTATTAACCATTGAGATAAACTCGGGGAGTTTAGCCCCTAAACGCAAGCATAAATAAGCTTTTGAATGGTTGTGTCTTCAGATTCTTATTGCAGTAGAATGTGGTAAAATATGATTTGAAAAGATGAGTTTTGTTTAAGAAGGTACAATAAGAAATTAATAGGCAACTGAGTCTATATTGCCTTGATTTCTCTATGTTACTATGATAAGTAACTTGAGTGGTATAGATATATATATATATATATATATATATATATCCTTCTTAGGATGTTATGGATAATGTAGAATATGTCATGTTCTGTAGCTATGACATATAAAACGTCATGAGTATTAACTGGATCTATCTTGATGGGTGTGTTGATGTTGATGAAACTGGTTAGTTTCATTTTCGTAGCGTGGATCACCTTGTGTGTCCAAGAACTATACTGTTTGTATTGCTGGAGAAGCTAACATTAGTTGCAGCAATTTATATTTATTAATGGGATGACATAGATTCATACTGTGATTGATAGAAGTCAGATTACTCCATCTAACTTTATGTGATATAAGCATATTTTTAATAACTTGTGTTATTGATTATTTGATGGTCATTCTTGGGTATGAATATCTTTTATCCGGTTTTGCTTTAACTTATTTTGTGAAGTAATACCTAGAACTTGTCCTTGCGGAGTACTGAAAGAGGTAAAGGAGTTGTTCTTAATGTTTGCAAAGCGGGTTACTTAAGAATGATTTTGTGGAATTATATGATTAAAATGTTAGATTGAGATTATTGCAGTATTTATTCATTCTAACATTTAATGACATAAATTGATAAATGGGATAAAGGACTTTTCTTGCTCAGTTCAGTCGAACTGACCTTGCCTAACCATTGCAGGAAATTGAGCGAAGGTAACTGGCGTGAAGGAAAGAAATGTCTTGGTTATCTAATTATATCACATGCTTACTTTAAAAAGATAAAGTTGTAGCCAATTGTTGATTTGAGACATTCTTATTTATGTAAAGGAAGTTATTTATTGACTTCGAGTTAAGATTCTCTTGTGAAAATATACTGTGTACATTTACGATTTATTGCAACATGGAAAAGATTCCATATTCTGTTCAATAAATACTCACTTCGTATTATCGAAGAATGTTAATGCCTCTCTGAAATTTCTGTAATGAAACCCATTATGTTGCAGCAATGTTGGTATAAGAATGGCTTTATACTTATGATCTCTTATGAAAATTGGATCATTGGACGATTGCAATAGAGGGCTGTTGTAACTCTTTCTATTTTATAATATAACAACTGTCTTATGGGCTAGGTGAGCCTAGAAGGTTCAATGGGCGAGTTGTGAAGTTATATATCAGTAACATAAGGGATAGGTTAATGGAATACACTACAAAGTAGTGTTGTCGAATTCTGTAATCTAGATTGATTAACTTATGGGAAATCAGTATTGTTGTTTGCTAGAGGTAATGATTCCTCACAAGACCGGTAAAGGTTAAATGCATGGTAGATGAGAAATCAACTAGTTGTGAATCTTGATGTGTTTGCTTATGTGAGCATACTGAAGGAAGATTCCTCTGATAGAGTTTGAGTAACTATATTAGACATAGATTGTGATGCTGAAATTTATGGATGAAATGTTAATATTCATCATATAAAGATTAAGTCCCAAAAACTTGCTGAAGTTCCTTTTGGGCAGCACTTAAACCTTTTAAGGAAACTAAGTTGAAATAATTGATAAAACTAACCCAACTCCCTTAACATGAAGGAGAGTTCAAATTTAATTCCTCAAAGTGAAATAATAAATGAGAATAGATCATTTCTTGTGGCTTAAGCAAACTGTCCTTCCATAAAATGGGTAAACAAAGGATATGATCTATCAGATTGCTATTGTATAAAATATGATGTGTTGAATGTTTATGTTGGAGCTATTTCAGCTAACAAGATGTATTAAAGATGAATCATTAATAATCAGATTGAACCTAAATGCAAAAAGGGCCCATAGGATATGGGATACAGTTGGCATAAAATTGTTGGGAAATGATTAATTCCTAGAATACTAAACCTCCAAGAAACCATGGGTTTACTACCCAATGAAAATGAATAGAGTATTGATGGGAGCATTCAGATTGTGCTCAACATGAGTACTCGCCATCTCACTCACTATGGAAGTTTGGTGTTTAAGTTCCTGAAAATAAAATAAAATTGTGAGCTGAAACCAACCATGATTAGGATATGACGGTGTAGTCATATAAATGATAACAACGATCCGATAGCTGGAATTAGTGGAAAGTATTTGGATGCCAAGGAAATTGGTACACGAATCCAGGGAAAATGAATACTCTGCCAAGGTGGTAGTAGCCATTAAATTAAACCTAAGTTGAGGTTTGGAAATGGTTATAGAGGTTTTCAAGAGAATTGGGAATCCTACTAAATCAAGAACCGTAAAATGGATAAGATTTATATCTATCGATAAATCAAACCTGGCAAGAATAAATGCCGAGGTAAACCTGAGAAACACGATTCGAATAATATAGCTTAAGTGTTATTGAAAAGAGGGTAACGGGAACGACTCCGTATGTACCCAATAATTAGTAATTGCATAGTTGCATGATTACTAATGGGAGTAAGAATAACATTAGTAGTTATTACTCCATGATAATGTAAGGTATTATTCTGATACGGTGGAAATTGAATCATTAACAAACCGTAGGATTGGGAATTTAGGTCTAAAGATTGATCTATCTTATATCTGAAACAGATAGGAAGAAATGAGTAGTTTTGGAACTACATTTAACCTATCATGATTCTAGGGGACAGGACTCTAGATACTCTTCACTAAGTGATGAAGACACTGGAACTAGAACATTGTGTCATGCTTAATTTATTAAGATACCAAGTTTCATTTTAGGACTCCTGACAGGTTGACTCACTACCGTTGTTACGTGGACGTATCCGTTTAATGACAGTTGTCGTTAATTGAATACTGCCACATAACAGCTATATTGAGTTCCCTTTTCAAGACCTTAAAATGTAGAGTGGTATTGCTTAAGTACAAGCTTGTTATAGTTACAAGGGTGGATGGAACCCCACGGGTTGGTACCCCGATGACAACATATGATGGCTACGGGAAGGGAAGAAGTCTAGCAATGATGAGAATCATTATAAAGACACTTGCTCTCCCATAGGCATCATAGGTTGACTTTGAGGTAATGCTTCGTATAGGTTAATCTGGGCTTGTACCTTGTATAAGACTTGTAGCTGTTTACAGCATCATTGACTGCAAATCCTTATAACCGAAAAAGTGATTAAGGTGAAACGAAAATTTCCTAATGACGAGTGTGCCGTCATGGAATTGAGTATGGTATACATGACTCAGAAACCTTGCGCAAGGTAGTGTAACTGCTGATTATACTGTCGAGATTTCACCATTATCTAAGCTGTGAGATGCCTGTGGATTTCATAGGTGGAACCCAGGTACACACTTAGGGTTATCACTTATATATCATATCCTGTTAAAGGAGAACCAAAGGGATACATTTGTATGTATGGCTCATAAGAGCATTGAGGGAGAACTTGTAAGTTCGGTATTCTCTCATACAGCTGCACATGGTTCATGATAGTTATTAAAAAGGAGGTTGCATTAAGACTTATGTTGGATTTAAATATATGGGTATTTGAATCAGCTACATAAGGTAAGACAAAAAAAAAATTCTCTAAGATTGAAGTGACAAAAAGTGGTTGTTACATTTTGGTATCAGAGCTGAAGGTTGCAGCTCTTGGGCCTAATGAGCCCTTACGCTTAGAAAATTCTTATTTATAAATAAAATAAGGAGGATGAAGGATGTACCGTGGATGACGAGCCTGATCAAACTAAGATTTGGGTTCGATGGTAAAAGAGTTAAATAATACTCTAAGATTCCTTCATGGCACACTATACTGGATAGATGCAGGGAGCAGCTGGTAAGTGTGAATAAGAGAAGCCAAGAAAAACAACTTGGGCTGAATGATGATGATCAGTAAAGTGTTACTTGATTAATCAAACTGCATTATGATAAAAAAAAATTGGAGTATAAATCCAATATTAAAAGAAATCCGCATAGGATAAAGGCGGTATTTAGAGGAAGGCTAACTGCTGCAAGGGCAGTGCCTTGAAAGGCCATTTAGGTCAGAATGAAATCCATATTAAAATGCTAGTTTTATATGGTAAAAGCATGTAAGAGCATTAGCTCTTCTTTACTTCTAATTTTAGAAGAGAGATAAAGGATGAGAAAGAGTCTGAAAGTGGGACCTTTCAGAGTAAAAACTTAGCAGTAAAGCCTGCCATAAGTTTCATGGAAAAAGAAAACAAGTCATCCTAACATAATAATGAGAAAGTTAAATAAAAACTTCTCGATGCTAATCAAATGCCAGATTAATATAGTTGAGTTCTTAGTGAGAATTGACTAACGGGAAACTGAAATGTAATTCAGAAATTCTTAATGACAATAATAAGCAAAATTGCAGGAACCATAACTGGGTATCAGTTATCATGACTTAGTCATTGATTGAACTCATTTCAGAAAGAAGGAAATCTTTCGATAAGGTTGACTTGCATGTATCTGGACTACAGTGGAGTTGCATGAGATTGTTTGTATAACAAGATGCAATAATGAAGTGATTAAAAGATAGATTCAGGCGAATGCATCCTTATGATATCCTTTCCTATAGAAGTAAATCTATGTAAGATTCTTATATGTTATGGATGGTACAACCTTGATTGGTTGTGACCAAATAAGATTTCTAGGGATCTGGAACTGGAATTTAGTAGAAGTAAAGGATGTTTACAAGGCTAAATACAGATGTAGGAGGCCTATTTTTAACTTGTACTGTAAATGTATGAAACTTTTACCCTCCAAATTGGATTGTATACCTTGTTAAGGTATAGAGGGACAGTTTTACATTTTACTGTATTACGACCTTAGTTCTTAAAGCTTCTTAAGGGCTGAAGTAATAGGCATAGATATTGATATGACTATTTAACTGTATTATCATTATCCTGATATTACCCTTGTGGTAGCTTGTGATTATTTGTATAATCATTATCTTAATGTACTACTGGGATTGTTATGGTCAAATATGTTTGACTGATTTACATAAGTGTTATTGAGTAGACACTAATCTGGAATATTGAATGATAACTACATTGTTTACTTGGTCTGAGATGCTAAGTAATCCTGAAATATCATATATGGACATGGAACTCATTGCTATTGCAGACTTGTCTGTAAAACTTGATACCTTGAGTTGAATTTAAAGTGTGAAGGGTCCAATAATATTTCACGAGCTGATACAACATTGTGAGGGTGGTAAAATTTTACACCTAGTAAGAATCTAGAGATTGAAAAGTGTAATGAATAAATTCAGGTATGTAACTTGATATTCATGATTTCATGGGAATATGTAGACTAACCTTCAAGGTTTTGAAGTCAAAAGTGTCCTTAAATTTAATATTGTTATCGACATTATGTGCCAAAGATGGTAAATACAGCAAATTTGGTTGTAAAAGACTGGTAATTTAAAGCTGGCAGGAGTTACATGATTGCTAAAGTAAAGGCTATTTAACTCCAGTCACAGATTTTTGAACTGCAAATTTGGGAATCGTTGAATTGAGGTGCCACATGTTGGAATGTTTCATAAGGTTCTGCTGATATGACTGTAACATTATTAATCTAGCATTATTTGAGCAGTTATGTTGTTTGATTACTTATGTTTAACATGAGTAAATGCTAGTTTTTAAGCTTGTCAAAATATGAGTTTGGATTTATTTGAGGAAGAGTCTGATTAATATGACCTTAAAAACAATCCTCCTGACTAACTTCAAGTGTTGTAATACCTTGATGTGAGATAGTTGTGACTGGACTTGTCTGGGTTAACTCAGTAGCGTCATGTTGCATTACTTGGTAAAGTAGAATTCTGAGAATACCTTTTGTAAGTAATACATAAGGTTGCATAAATCAAAATGTTGAAGAGATAGATCTATGACGTGTTGCTTATAGTATAATGGTTTACTAGTTGACAAGTAATGACGTCCAGTAAATGTGAACTTATGAGATGTGAATCGTAATTTCCGGTGAAGGCAATGATTAAACACTTAAAATTAAAAAGTGTGAAATTTGTATATGAATGAATTGGCTATGAGAGATGAGATGAAATCATCGGGACAATGATTCATTATGGGGGGAAGAATGTAACACTCCTCAAATTTAGTGCAGGATCATAAAGGAGTTGAAATTATCCATGGAATGATAAAACCAAGTCGAAGGATTTAATGCAGTGACTCCTAGATTCTAACGTTCATCTTCACTTTCCACAACATGTTTGCCATAACAGGTTGTGCGGATAGCGCTAGCCATGCATTTAATAAGGGTAGGAAGTGATATGTTGCTCCTACTAAAGTGATGGGAATTGGGTATTTTTAAATAATGTTCACTTTAAAACCCCGATTTTGTATTTAAATATTAAGATTGCATTGCGAAGAACATTCTTGTAATCAAGATAATTTGCTGGTAACTGAGAATTGAAGTATTGTAATCATGTACAATTGGTTACGATAAAAAAATGTGTAATAACTATCGACGACATGACTTAATATGTCGTACCGACGGCGTTGGGTCATGATATCACAATGGGAAGAATTAAAGTTTTCTAAGGATAATATGGGGAAGTCGGGACATTTGGGACAAAAAGGCCCGAACCGGCTGGCTCGGCCGAAGTAAGCACAAACAGCCCGCAAAGCAACAGGGACATCTGGGACAAAAGTACGTGGCGGGCGCGAAATGCCGGTTCGACCGAGAAAAAATTGGCTAACTGCTGAGAGGGACGCAAATGGGACAATCGAGCCAAAAAGGCGCGAACCGGCCGAACCGGCTGAAAAGAGTCAAGTCAGTCCGAAGCAAAGTGGGACAAGCGGGCCAAAAATGCCCGAACCGGCCGAATCGGCCGAAATGAGTCCAGAGGGTCCAAAAGCAAAGTGGGACATTTGGGACAAATGGACGCGAACCGGCCGGTTCGCGTGAAATCAGCACAAGGGCCCAAAATCAAATGGGACATCCGGGACAAATGGAGGTGAAGTACGCGAAGGAGCCAAGGACCAATCAAAAACTACCACGTGTCCTCACAGGAGAAAAGTCAAAAGGTCAAAGGGGCGAGTTATCGAGCGCTGAACCGAACCAATGAAATGGCACCACGTGTCCAAGTTTAAGGGGCCCACAAGCAATTTCAAAAGGAAAGCCCGCGAAAGATGGAGGAGAGAGAATTGCTCGTCCAATCAGCACGTGCCATGTGTCGTCCAGATGGCGAAGAGTGGGAAAACATTTTAAAATTCGTTTTGATCTGTTCCGTGCCCTAAATCTTCAGATGACCATATCTTTTGATCCAGAGCTTGGATTTCCACGTTCTTTATATCAACGGAAAATTGTTGAGATGCTCTACATGATTCTGGGATCAATCTCGAGTTTTGGTGTAGTCTGAAGAGAGAAAATTGAGAAACGGATCTGACGTGTGGTAATGGCCAGAAGTGACCTTTCAACAACCCGTTTTAATGCTAATGGGTCGCATTCTTCTTCTGCACGGCCAGAAGTGACATTTTAGCGGCCAAATTAATACAAATGGGTCGCATTCTCCTCCAAAATCGCTCAAAGTGATAGGGTATGGGTTGGTAAGATCCTCCATGCTGATTTAATGCATCTGCATTCAACGAGGAATGGGCTTGCACGTTTTCCCACGTTTTCTGTCCCCTGGGCTCGACCCATGCAATGTAAAAGCCAGATTTGGCTCATTTTGAAAAGAGAGGTTGTTCATTCTTTCGGCTCTGCCCTCCCTTCTTTTCTTCTCTAGGGTTGAAAATGGAGTTCGAACCTCCTCCCTTGCTCTGTAATGGTGTTTTTGCCTTTTACTAATGGAATGATGTTTTGTACAAACTTCTAGAGCAACAAAATGTGTTTTGTGATGCATCTATCCATCCGTCCTCATTTTTGCTTGTTCTCTTCTTGCCTCTCTTCATTGCAGGTATTTGTGCATGGTCGAATGTTCATTGCAGGTTTAGAGCTGTGTTCATGGAGTTTTGGGACATTTTCTGTGTGAAATCTATCCTTGGGTTTGTGATGCTTCTGTCCATCCTTCCCATTGCTCACCTCTCTTTGTCCCATGGCATTTTTGATAGATGTTCAACATCCTCCTTCTCTGGTGTATCACCATTTTAGTGTAGGCTTTTTTTCTTTTCCTCTCTCTCTCTCTCTCTCTCTCTGTCTCCTTGGCATTGTTAGATTAGGATTAGATTAGCTTGCCTGCACTGGAATAGCTTGTGGCAGGTAGTTTAGGAGCAGGAACCAGCCTTCTCTGGAGATTCCTCTCTCAGTTTTACAAGTCCCCACGCTTGGAGAGAGGTTTCCATGTTGTGTAATCACACTGGATGCCTAAACATCAACCTAGAAGCCTGATGTGCGTCCAGGGGTGCTGTGATTTTGCACTAACAGTTTTGGCACGCCCTGTGGGACCCTAGAGGTCTTTCACTTCATCTTTTGCAGGTTGATGTGTTCCTGTGAAGATTTCAGCCTTTGGAGGCACTTGCAAACACATCTGGCGACTCCATCTGGTCAACAACCCATCTCTGAAGTTGCAGACCTTCCTTTCCATTCATTTCCATCCATTTTCATCCATCTTTCTTTCCATCCCCTTCATTCTTTTCCATTCCATGAAGTTGTGCAATCATGACTTCATTTCCATCATGGATTTCATATCAACAATAGCAGTATATTCCACCTCCAACAGGTTTTACAAATCCTCCAGATCAGCATGCATATTCATATGAACAGCAGTGCCAAAGTCAGTTTGGCTATGGAGCTTTCCAAGAGCAAGAGTATGCATATAATGAAGACAATCAGATGCAAGATGCTGGTCTATTGGAGAAAATCCAAAAGATGGAGGTAAACATAGTGCAGTTCAGGGCTCAGGCACAGATGAAAGCTTTTGGAATCGGTTATGGAGCACCCTGTCCATGGGTGGGACCTTTTCCAAGGCATTACAGCCCTCAGGAGAAGCTTGACTTCATGATTGCAACGCTGCCTTTGCTTGCAAAGTGGATTGAAGAAATAGAGGTGTATGAGAGAAGTATTCAGCAACCTTGTCAACGGGTAAGCACACCATCTCATGCCTTTCCTTTTCCTCTTTCCCAATCTGTTTCATTTCAGCAGTGTCAAGTTTCAAACCCTCCATCTGCTGTCCCAAGTGTTGAATCCATTTCTCCACCCCCCAGTCTTCCACCTCATCTCGATTCTTCTTTCCTTTTCCCTTCCAAACAGTCATCCCCTCCACAAGAGCTAACAGAAATACCCCCTCCTCCAAAGAAACAAGAGGTTTCACTTCCTCCACCACCACAAAAAAGTGTAAAATCAGTTGAGTTTCAACCCATTCCTCCTCTTGCATTCCCAATTTCATATGGGGAAGAAGGAATTGAAAAAATCAGTCATCAAGGACAGCAAGAAGAGGAGCCCAACAGAAAAGAAATGACAGATGACTTGAAGGTTTGGGCTACCAAATTTGGGATGACAAAGATTCCCTTGATGGTTAAGCCTACAAAAGAGGCTAGGGTTGGAGAAAAAATGGTGGTAAGGATTGATTTTGTTGGAAAAGAAGATCTTGCAGTCCCAACTTGTCCTCTAGAGAAACAAATTGAAGAGTTTGACTTAACAAACTTCATGCTAGAGGAAGAGTTCAACCAAGAGCAAGATTGCCTTCAAACATTGGAGGAAGGAGAAGCTGCTCCAAATCCAAAAGAAGAGGAGCACATTCTAGCTATGGAGGAGAAAAGTGCAGATCCAAGGGCTTTGAGCACAAAGCAGGCTACAGGAGAACCTTCAGTTCTTCTTTCTACTTCACCTCTCTCAAGTTCTATTACTGAAGAGGAGTTTGATCTCTCAAACTCAATATTGGAGAGTGAAGCAAACCATGGTGGTCAGGTTGCACATCAAGAGGACACCACGGAGGAAGTTGAATATGAGCAGCAGCACAGCAATGAGGCAGTTTACCTGTCAGATTTGGAGGACTGTTTTGATGGAGAAGATCCGGTTGAGTTTTCACCATTCTCTCTTTCATCATCCACATTCCAAACACAAGAGTCTGTTGTCATGAAGGAGAGCATTCATTCGCAGCAGCCTGCATCTTATAGCAGCCCTTTGGAACCAAAATTGGAAGATTTAAATCTTCCATGTTCTTCATTGGAGGAAGAGAAAGGACAGAAGAATTTCACCATTTCTTCCACATCATCCATTCAAGAGGGTCTACAAGAAGACTCCATTCTTGGAGTTGAAAATCACAGCAATGGGCATATCAAACGGATCAGACCTTGCCGAATCAGGTATTTGGCTTCATTGGAGCCAAAGGAGAAGCCACAACTAGTCATGCTTGCTTCTGAGCATGAGGATGAGCTACAAAGTACCAAGGATCAGCTGCCATACCTCTCCAATCCAAATGTAGAGCAACTAAAAGAGGTATTGGATTTTTCAGTTGATACCTTGATGATTTGGATAGAAGACCAGCTTCTTGTTGATTTTCCATCCATCCAAACAGCCATGATCAGTGCCAAATCAATTGCATGGCTGCCAATTTTGAAGAAAGGAAGCTATTTCTCACAACCAGTTGCAGGGTTTGTTTAGCTTGCCTTTGCTTCCAGTTAGAGTAGAGTAGGTAGATTTTCTTTCAGTAGAAGAAGTGCTTGTGCACACTCTGCATGTTCCATTTGGGGCATGTATGATTTTCAGTTTTGTACATAGTTTTGGTATTGCTGGTTCTGCTCTTGCACAGTTCATTTCAGTGGCATCTTGGTGAAGACACTCCAGGTTCAATGGGTTTCCAAGTGGCTCAGAGGGAGGTTTTCAAAGTTCAGATCAGTTTCAGGTTGCAACTCATGACTCCATGCCCAATGGATGCTTTAGGCTACTGATCATTCATCTAGCAGGCAGATGACCCCGCTGAGTCACCAAACTGTTGTCAAAATTTCACCCCCCTGGGTAATTTTGATAACATGCATCAAAATATTCAAGTCCCAAGAAAATTGATTGATTCGGGGCCAAAAATCATGTTGCTAGAGTCCCCTCAAATATTTTCTAAGTTCCCTGTTTGAGAGGAAAAGAGCAAGCTCTGAGAAAATGCGAAAAAAGGTTGCAGAAGGCAAGTAGGTTGATCCAGGAAAAAATCATAAAATTGACTAAGTCCTAGTCCTAGGGGCAGTCGGGACATTTGGGACAAAAAGGCCCGAACCGGCCGGCTCGGCCGAAGTAAGCACAAACAGCCCGCAAAGCAACAGGGACATCTAGGACAAAAGTACGCGGCGGGCGCGAAATGCCGGTTCGACCAAGAAAAAATTGGCTAACTGCTGAGAGGGACGCAAATGGGACAATCGGGCCAAAAAGGCGCGAACCGGCCGAAAAGAGTCAAGTCAGTCCAAAGCAAAGTGGGACAAGTGGGCCAAAAATGCCCGAACCGGCTGAATCGGCCGAAATGAGTCCAGAGGGTCCAAAAGCAAAGTGGGACATTTGGGACAAATGGACGCGAACCGGCCGGTTCACGTGAAATCAACACAAGGGCCCAAAATCAAATGGGACATCCGGGATAAATGGAGGTGAAGTACGCGAAGGAGCCGAAGGAGCCGAGGACCAATCAAAAACTGCCACGTGTCCTCACAGGAGAAAAGTCAAAAGGTCAAAGGGGCGAGTTATCGAGCGCTGAACCGAACCAATGAAATGGCGCCACGTGTCCAAGTTTAAGGGGCCCACAAGAAATTTCAAAAGGAAAGCCCGTGAAATATGGAGGAGAGAGAATTGCTCGTCCAATCAGCACGTGCCACGTGTCGTCCAGATGGCGAAGAGCGGGAAAACATTTTAAAATTCGTTTTGATCTGTTTCGTGCCCTAAATCTTCAGATCGCCATATCTTTTGATCCAGAGCTTGAATTTCCACGTTCTTTATATCAACGGAAAGCTGTTGAGATGCTCTACATGATTCTAGGATCAATCTCGAGTTTTGGTGCATTCTGAAGAGAGAAAATCGAGAAACGGCTCTGACGTGTGGTAATGGCCAGAAGCGACCTTTCAACAACCCGTTTTAATGCTAATGGGTCGCATTCTTCTTTTGCACGGCCAGAAGTGACATTTTAGCGACCAAATTAATACAAATGGGTCGCATTCTCCTCCAAAATCTCTCAAAGTGATAGGGTATGGGTTGGTAAGATCCTCCATGCTGATTTAATGCATCTGCAATCAATGAGGAATGGGCTTGCACGTTTTCCCACGTTTTCTGTCCCCTGGGCTCGACCCATGCAATGTAAAAGCCAGATTTGGCTCATTTTGAAAAGAGAGGTTGTTCATTCTTTCGGCTCTGCCCTCCCTTCTTTTCTTCTCTAGGGTTGAAAATGGAGTTCGAACCTCCTCCCTTGCTCTGTAATGGCGTTTTTGCCTTTTACTAATGGAATGATGTTCTGTGCAAACTTCTGGAGCAACAAAATGTGTTTTGTGATGCATCTGTCCATCCTTCCTCATTTTTGCTTGTTCTCTTCTTGCCTCTCTTCATTGTAGGTATTTGTGCATGTTCGAATGTTCATTGCAGGTTTAGAGCGTTGTTCATGGAGTTTTGGGACATTTTCTGTGTGAAATCTATCCTTGGGTTTGTGATGCTTCTGTCCATCCTTCCCATTGCTCACCTCTCTTTGTCCCATGGCAGTTTTGATAGATGTTCAACATCCTCCTTCTCTGGTGTATCACCGTTTTAGTGTAGGCTTTTGTTCTTTTCCTTTCTCTCTCTCTCTCTGTCTCCTTGGCATTGTTAGATTAGGATTAGATTAGCTTGCCTGCACTTGAATAGCTTGTGGTAGGTAGTTTAGGAGCAGGAACCAGCCTTCTCTGGAGATTCCTCTCTCGGTTTTACAAGTCCCCACGCTTCGAGAGAGGTTTCCATGTTGTGCAATCACACTGGATGCCTGAACATCAACCTAGAAGCCTGATGTGCGTCCAGGGGTGCTGTGATTTTGCACTAACAATGATACCTGTGAAATAGTATATTTCATTTTTTCATTCCTAGAAGGTAACACGTTTTGGACAAGGGAACGTGGTTTCGAGATTTATCTAATGAACCTTCTAATGATCGACCACTGTGGTCAGTGAACTCCGGCTTGTGAATCATGGGCCATGACACTTACATTGGATTATGAAATTATTATAGCTGATTTCACTTTGTAATATGTATCTTTATAAGAGTTATGGGACTTATAAATAATAACAAAAAGGGTTATGCATGTACAATAGCATTGGTCCTATTGTTTATACTATATAATAACCTATGTTTTTGAAAGGTTAATCGATGTAAGTTATGAAGAGTAATTAAGTTATTATTATTTAGCAATTTCGAGGGAAAAGGTAACTAAAGTTTTAAACTGGAATAACCCCGCCAATTTTGGAGGAGGGTAATGGGTGGTGGTAGATGGATAAGCTACTGGTGTAGCACTTCTACATTGAATGTCATTAAAATTTACATTTAATATTTTGGAAATTCGTAAAGCCTCGAATGAGCTGAGTTGCGTGCAACCACTACTTCATTTAGTTTGTTGGTAAGTTTGGAAAAAAACTCCAATTTGGGTATCCTTGCATGGTGAATTTCTTGGGGCAGAAGACTATAAATATTTGTGATTTCTAAATCAGTTGCTATATTAAAATGTTTCACTGAGCAAGGGAGGCTGGAAATGTGATCTAGTTGATTCGAATTGTGTATGGTTTGGGGCTGCGAAGGAAGCAGGAAGAAAAGAATACGGCCTGCCATTTTTCCAGGCAAGAAACATTCTTTATCCCTTTTATCCTTTTAAATCATCTGAGGTTATAATGAATACATATTTGCAATTTGGTTTGTGTTAAGAGAAAAATAGGTATGTGTAGTTCAGGGTTGCTGTTTTTTATACTCTGTTTGTATGCGAGTAGAAGTGGGAATCGATATGACTGTAACCCTGGGAGAACTATTATCCATTTATCTTTCTGCTTGTATCATGCTCGGAAATGACGTCTATATTTACTGTATTTTGTTTGCATTGTCGATTGGGGTTGACCCAAATAATAACGGGTATTTGTGCAAATGATATAATGTTTTGCAAAAATTATAATTTGGGAACATGGGTTTCCTTTATACCTGATTCAAATCAGGGTATATTTATTTAAGCAGTTAAACCTAGTCTAGATATCGGTGTATATTACTTCACTTATGTCCTGTGCTTATCACCGTAGGAAAAGAAAGTGTTTTTGGGCATGATCTCGGGTAGATTTGGGGATAACCTGTTCGTACTTATATCACGCATAATATATATTATAGACTGCTTTTATCTCCATCGAGTTGACTATTAATGAGCCACGAGTCCACTGGGCTGAAGACTTGCTGGTTTGTCAATGTAATCCATTTACCCTTGTTGGTTCTGCAAGAAAATATAGGTATTAACCTTTTAAGGCTTGGCTCAGTTTGACAGGTGTTTTGTGAGCTAATAACACTTCACATTATTCTAGCATTATTTGTTGAACCATGTAGTTCTTCGAAAGGTTAATGGGAAGAAGAAGGGATTGTTGTTGGTTTTGTTGCAGATGAGTGACAAAAAAAGCTGTGTTGCAGGATATTTGTATCATAATCCATCACCATCAGCTGCGTGTTGGTTGCAACCTCATCTTAAATATTCCCTTTCTTAGGATTTTCGAAGTACCTACAGTTGGTACAAATAATTGCTGAGTTGTAGAGCCTTCGGCTCACTCCATTATAAGGAGTCTCATTATTTACTACCTTCCTCAGAAGTCATCTAAGCTAGTTTTGATCAGATACTGGAGATCAAAAGATGAATTAGGAAATCAGTTTTTGAAGGGCTGAACCTAACTGTTCTTCTACCGAGTGCGGAAAACCATTCTTCTCTCTTCAGGAAGAAATTATGTTCTGATGTTATATTACTTCTATAATCAGACACTTACTTAAGGAAGCTCAATTTAAGCTGGGACTTTGATGGATAAGGATTAAATAAGTTGGTTGTTTTATGCTTTCTTAAGGGAAACTAGAAAGTCTTACTTGGAACCAAGGGGAGGGCTCTTGGTGGATTACAGTATGGATATCTTTGATCAGTTTTTCTGGTCCATAAATAAGGTGCAATAATGGAAAGGAAACTTAGTGTCTCAATTCTTAAAATCGATCCTTACTGAGGATTTTAATATTAATATTATGTAAAGTTATGTACGGATTAATCTCTGTAGGATGATTAAATCAAGGAAAACATATCTTTATTACTGAAGAGTAATATGTATTAACCATTGAGATAAACTCGGGGAGTTTAGCCCCTAAACGCAAGCATAAATAAGCTTTTGAATGGTTGTGTCTTCAGATTCTTATTGCAATAGAATGTGGTAAAATATGATTTGAAAAGATGAGTTTTGTTTAAGAAGGTACAATAAAAAATTAATAGGCAACTGAGTTTATATTGCCTTGATTTCTCTAAGTTACTATGATAAGTAACTTGAGTGGTATATATATATATATATATCCTTCTTAGGATGTTATGGATAATGTAGAATATGTCATGTTCTGTAGCTATGACATCTAAAACGTCATGAGTATTAACTGGATCTATCTTGATGGGTGTGTTGATGTTGATGAAACTGGTTAGTTTCATTTTCGTAGCGTGGATCACCTTGTGTGTCCAAGAACTATACTGTTTGTATTATTGGAGAAGCTAAAATTAGTTGTAGAAATTTATATTTATTAATGGGATGACATAGATTCATATTGTGATTGATAGAAGTCAGATTACTCCATCTAACTTTATGTGATATAAGTGTATTTTTAATAACTTGTGTTATTGATTATTTGATGGTCATTCTTGGGTATGAATATCTTTTATCCGGTTTTCCTTTAACTTATTTTGTGAAGTAATACCTAGAACTTGTCCTTGCGGAGTACTGAAAGAGGTAAAGGAGCTGTTCTTAATGTTTGCAAAGCGGGTTACTTAAGAATGATTTAGTGGAATTATATGATTAAAATGTTAGATTGAGATTATTGCAGTATTTATTCATTCTAACATTTAATGACATAAATTGATAAATGGGATAAAGGACTTTTCTTGCTCAATTCAGTCAAACTGACCTTGCCTAACCATTGCAGGAAATTGAGCGAAGGTAACTGGCGTGAAGGAAAGAAATGTCTTGGTTATCTAATTATATCACATTCTTACTTTAAAAAGATAAAGTTGTAGCCAATTGTTGATTTGAGACATTCTTATTTATGTAAAGGAAGTTATTTATTGACTTCGAGTTAAGATTCTCTTGTGAAAATATACTGTGTACATTTACGATTTATTACAACATGGTAAAGATTCCATATTCTGTTCAATAAATACTCACTTCGTATTATCGAAGAATGTTAATGCCTCTCTGAAATTTCTGTAATGAAACCCATTATGTTGCAGCAATGTTGGTATAAGAATGGCTTTATACTTATGATCTCTTATGAAAATTGGATCATTCGACGATTGCAATAGAGGACTGTTGTAACTCTTTCTATTTTATAATATAACAACTGTCTTATGGGCTAGGTGAGCCTAGAAGGTTCAATGGGCGAGTTGTGAAGTTATATATCAGTAACATAAGGGATAGGTTAATGGAATACACTACAAAGTAGTGTTGTCGAATTCTGTAATCTAGATTGATTAACTTATGGGAAATCAGTATTGTTGTTTGCTAGAGGTAATGATTCCTCACAAGACCGGTAAAGGTTAAATGCATGGTAGATGAGAAATCAACTAGTTGTGAATCTTGATGTGTTTGTTTATGTGAGCATACTGAAGGAATATTCCTCTGATAGAGTTTGAGTAACTATATTAGACATAGATTGTGATGCTGAAATTTATGGATGAAATGTTAATATTCATCATATAAAGATTAAGTCCCAAAAACTTGCTGAAGTTCCTTTTGGGCAGCACTTAAACCTTTTAAGTAAACTACGTTGAAATAATTGATAAAACTAACCCAATTCCCTTAACATGAAGGAGAGTTCAAATTTAATTCCTCAAAGTGAAATAATAAACAAGAATAGATCATTTCTTGTGGCTTAAGCAAACTGTCCTTCCATAAAATGGGTAAATAAAGGATATGATCTATCAGATTGCTATTGTATAAAATATGATGTGTTGAATGTTTATGTTGGAGCTATTTCAGCTAACAAGATGTATTAAAGATGAATCATTAATAATCAGATTGAACCTAAATGCAAAAAGAGCCCATAGGATATGGGATACAGTTGGCATAAAATTGTTGGGAAATGATTAATTCCTAGAATACTAAACCTCCAAGAAACCATGGGTTTACTACCCAATGAAAATGAATAGAGTATTGATGGGAGCATTCAGATTGTGCTAAACATGAGTACTCGCCATCTCACTCACTATGGAAGTTTATTGTTTAAGTTCCTGAAAATAAAATAAAATAAAATTGTGAGCTGAAACCAACCATGATTAGGATATGACGGTGTAGTCATATAAATGATAACAACGATCCGATAGCTAGAATTAGTGGAAATTATTTGGATGCCAAGGAAATTGGTACATGAATCCAGGGAAAATGAATACTCTGCCAAGGTGGTAGTAGCCATTAAATTAAACCTAAGTTGAGGTTTGGAAATGGTTATAGTGGTTTTCAAGAGAATTGGGAATCCTACCAAATCAAGAACCGTAAAATGGATAAGATTTATATCTATCGATAAATCAAACCTAGCAAGAACAAATGCCGAGGTAAACCTGAGAAATAGGATTCGAATAATATAGCTTAAGTGTTATTGAAAAGAGGGTAACGAGAATGACTCCGAATGTACCCAATAATTAGTAATTGCATAGTTGCATGATTAATAAAGGGAGTAAGAATAACATTAGTAGTTATTACTCCATGATAATGTAAGGTATTATTCTGATACGGTGGAAATTGAATCATTAACAAACCGTAGTATTGGGAATTTAGGTCTAAAGATTGATCTATCTTATATCTGAAACAGATAGGAAGAAATGAGTAGTTTTGGAACTACATTTAACCTATCATGATTCTTAGGGGACAGGACTCTAGGTAATCTTCACTAAGTGATGAATACACTGGAACTAGAACATTGTGTCATGCTTAATTTATTAAGATACCAAGTTTCATTTTAGGACTCCTAACAGGGTGACTCACTACCGTTGATACGTGGATGTATCCGTTTAATGACAGTTGTCATTAATTGAATATTGCCACATAACAACTATATTGATTTCCCTTTTCAAGACCTTAAAATGTAGAGTGGTATTGCTTAAGTACAAGCTTGTTATAGTTACAAGGGTGGATGGAACCCCATGGGTTGGTACCCCCGATGACAACATATGATGGCTACGGGAAGGGAAGAAGTCTAGCAATGATGAGAATCATTGTAAAGATACTTGCTCTCCCATATGCATCATAGGTTGACTTTGAGGTAATGCTTCGTATAGGTTAATCCAGGCTTGTACCTTGTATAAGACTTGTAGCTGTTTACAACATCATTGACTGCAAATCCTTATAACCGAAAAAAGTGATTAAGGTGAAATGAAAATTTCCTAATGATGAGTGTGCCGTCATGGAATTGAGTATGGTATACATGACTCAGAAACCTTGTGCAAGGTAGTGTAACTGCTGATTATACTGTCGAGATTTCACCATTATCTAAGCTGTGAGATGCCTGTGGATTTCATAGGTGGAACCCAAGTACACACTTAGGGTTATCACTTATATATCATATCCTGTTTAAGGAGAACCAAAGGGATACATTTGTATGTATGGCTCGTAAGAGCATTGAGGGAGAACTTGTAAGTTCGGTATTCTCTCATACAACTGCACATGGTTCATGATAGTTATTAAAAAGGAGGTTACATTAAGACTTATGTTGGATTTAAATATATGGGTATTTGAATCAGCTACATAAGGTAAGACAAAAAAAAAATTTCTAAGATTGGAATGACAAAAAGTGGTTGTTACAGAACAAGTGGCACATGCGCAAGGGAGATAAAAGGTTTTGGGACTTATCCATATTTGGTGTATCAGACATAACATGAGAAAAGTGTGACCCGACTGTGCATGCGGAGTGGATAAGTTACCATCCTGACAACTAGGTGGCCTAGGAAGGAATATACCTTGCGATGGAAGATTCTAGAAGGCCATCATTACAACAAGTGAAGATATCGAGTCTGAAGAAGCATGCTCCCATGTAGGACCACCTTGGACACTTGGCAATGGATCTACACCTCTTACAAAGGCTTGAAGGTGTTTAGAAAGGCTATTAATACAAGTGCTCGTTAAAGGAAAAGAGGGAGATAAAAGAGAGTAAATGAGAGGAAAATCTTTGTAGAAATACATGGAGAGCTTTATGGGTTGGGCTAGGAGATATTTAGGAAGAATGATGGATCAAGGGATGGGTACATGTTTTTCTTTTGCATCGTAAGGGACGTAAGTTAAGTCTTGCTACATTTTTCTAATCTACAATATCATTTTGGTCTATAATGACCCTTATAGATGTAATGTGATTATTGGACATGTTCAAATGTGAATATATTTGGTTCACGGATCATACATATCTCTTTTTGTTATGTTCAGTGTGTTTCATATGAATGATTATAATCATTATGCATCCTCTTTTCCTCATGGTTCAGATCTATCTTTTGTTAATGTGATTCTTGTCTGAATGAATACATTAGTATAGCGTTTACTTGAAGTTCTCAGTTAAATAAGGAGTTTCTTCTTTCTTTCTATTACACATATACACTACATTCTCTGCACAACTCACACAAAAAATGGGCTTAGCACCCGTGCATACCTCGAGTGAGCACCCAGTGCCCGTTGGGTGATATGTCGGCATACATGGGATTGTCCTTATTTGTTAAGGGGTATAAAATTGACTACATCTTGGTTCCATTTCCAGGACCTATTTTTGAAGTTGTAAAAAATGGTATGCATCTTTGTATATGTATTGTGTGATGATAGAGCATTTAACCTTGGAAAGTTTTGAAACATGGTTCAAGAGAACAGAGGAAGAATTTTCTCAGAGATTCAACATTGGACCTGAGTTTGATGCATGTAGATGGGTAGAAGAGAACCTCTACCATGATTTGTATGAAACTTTCTTCTGTTGCTTCCCAATAGAGTTGTACGAATGGCTCTCAAAATATGCATCCAGATCAAGCTGGTATTATAGTGCATGTGTATGGACCCAAGATGATTACCAAATGATGCAAGATGTATATCTGACATGGAATCATGTTGTGGATCATTGGTGGAAGTGAATATTGGCTAGCTACACTCTGGAATATGCCATTTCTATGTACTATTGTCTAGAAGTTACTAAGTTCAAGTTTATGAGGGAGCCTAGAGGATCATTTCTATGTGTTATTCCTTTGGCGATGAAGATCTTGATTGTTACCATGAGTTTAGAGGAATTTCTAATGGCTGGCTAAACCCTTCTAAGTGCTTGGTGAGGAAGCTAGGGTGGAGGAGGATGGCAGACATTACAATTGAGAAAGAAAGGGAGGAGATAAAACTCAAGTATATTGAAGCATGTGAAAGGGAGATTGTTAGACAATGTGAGGTTGCAAGTATGATGGATCTATGGAGGCAGATGATGTGAGAAGGAGTTAAGGTTCATGTAGAGGACATGGAACCTAAGCAGTCTGTGCTACCCCATCTTGGAAAGTGCAGGAGAGAGACTCCTTTGGATTTTGATGAGAGTTCCTCACATGGAGAAATAAGAGTCGTTGGCACGCATCTGAACCCACATAGTGACCAGACCTTGGTGCCTTGGTTTTCCAGATCAAGAGAGAAGTATTGTTAACCCATTTTATATCAGTGGAAGTGACCAATATTCACCCAAGAGTTATAATTTCTCATTTGGGACTTATATGGATGTACATACCATTCCAGTGTTCAGAGGAATTTTTAGGTAAGGGGAAAGTACACAAGGTTTGGGCAACACATCAAGGAGTGGCACGGGACACACATCTAGTAGTGGAATGATCTCGTAAACCATTGATGCACAGTTCAGTGGAATGTTGGGGACACTATGTGTAACCACTTCAAGCCCATTACTGGCTGTAGGAGGATCTAGAGGTGGAACCAGTGAATCGGGAAGCTCAGGACCTAGTGGATCCAGTGGATCTAGTGGATGGAACATCGAAGGAAACCAATGATCTAGATCAGGAGGACAGGGGCCTTAGCCACCTCCTCAGGTAATCTTTGAAATGTATTTACACTTGTCAGATTACCAGGGTATAGAGGATACTGCAGAACATGTGCACAAGTGTGAGTTCCTATGGCATGTGAAGGGGATCACAACCATAGAATGGAAGGCCAGTTAATTTGTAATGACATTGCAAGGGTGTGTGCATAGCTGGTATACAAAGTATGACCCCTATTAGATGGTGTTAGATTACACCACATTGAAAAACACCTTCCTAGTAGAATTCCACATCCCTGAGTTTGAGCAAAAGAGTATCAGTTCTCTAAAGGAGATTCAGTAGGGAATGGTAGAGAGTGTGTGAGAGTATGATGCTTGATTTAAAACTCTCCTATCAAAATTTTCATATGACATTCTCCCCTCACATCATGCTCAATGGTTTATTGGAGGGTTGATAACACCATTTAGAAGGGCATTATGACATAATACTTTCACAGACCCGCATCAGGCATTAGAAGCTACTCTACACTCTGAAGTTGTTTCGAGCATTGATACCAATGTTAATCCATTTTTGGAAGCTCAAATAACTACTATGGCTAAGCAGCTGGAAAATTTATTTGCAAACTCTTCCCATGAGACTTGCAGTGGAATGTGGTGTACAGACTGTGAAGTGGAGGGGCATGCAAAGGATAGCTACCCTCGAAATTTGGTACGAGCTATAATGATGGATTGTGAAATTTTTCACGGGGACCATGATGCAAGTAGGTGCCCTCTACTACAGTGTGCAATTCATAAGAATGTATCTTGTTATTACAATATTTGTACATCTACATCACATGACACCAAATATTGTAGGTTGATTGATCATATTTGTGACACTATTGATCTTGGTGTGCACCAAACTATCCTTGCAATCAATTTAAAGGATGATGACCGCCGCTATGAGGGGCATGCAGATGGAAGCACGCATGGAAATGGTTTTTGCAGAGGATTTCATGGTCATGGTAAGTATGAAGGAGGAAGAAGTGAGTTCCCATGAGGAACCTCTGTTTCAATTTCATATCTATAGAACACTACAAGCACGAATGCCCAAAGTTATTGTAGTGCTCGTGGTGTAGAAAAAAGCACAAGTATGAGGAGTGCCTTGATTTATTTGAGCACATGATCCAGCAACACCAAAAAGACAAGGGCACCATGATGGTGATCATAAATAAGGCTAACACACAGTGGATGCCATGGGCAACGCATGAGTCAGGATTGGAACCTGTTTTGGTGACAACATGAGTAGAAGTAGCAAAGGAAATACCAAGGTAGAGGACCCTAGTTTCAAGGGAATAAGTGGTACATGGGAATTACCCAGACCCTGATCATCAGAAGGAGGTATATCAAGAGACTATGGATGTCATTCATAGTTTACAAGGAGAAATCCAGTATCTAAAGGAGCAGTCCAGGTATCAGGAGCAAAGAAGGAATGTCGAGGCCCCAAAGGATGACCTAGATGAAGTCAAGGAGGTATGTAAGATGCCAAGGAAAGAGAATATTATTCCCTTGCTGGGAGAATGGTTATGGGAGAAGGTACCACATGCCAGAGTAGAGCACGAGAGGTAGGTTTTGCATGCAAACCTTCCCCCTCACAACCTTGACTATGATAAGGAAATCACCTTGAATGCAGTCATTGATGGGTGGCTCCTTAGTAATATCCTCATTGACATGGGAGCAGAGGTCAATGTTCTCACATTGGATGCATGGCATCAAATGGGAAGGCCTGCATTATAGCCATCTTCGAATGTGTTATATATGGCAAACAAAACCAAGGCAATGTCCATCAACGTCTTGAAGGATGCATCTATCACCATTCAAGGGGCCAAGTTTACTGGAGACTTCAAAGTCTTAGTGCTCGCCAAGGAGACAATTTTCTAGCATTACTCTGGGCCCATGGTGCTATAAGAACAATGTTGACCTTCGGTTAAACAAGGGATACATAAGTTTTGAGAATAAGGAGGAGCCAGTCATTATACCCTTGGCTGATGGAAAGTCAATGCCCTATATTGAACCCTTGGGAGAAGAATTCCTTGATAGAATATATGTGCACTCAATCAGGGATCCTGAGATAATTCATCCCATGGATGAGTTATCTAGTTTGAGGATGCTCAGTCCATGAGCGACACCACCAGTATAGAATGCGAAAATTGGGTGCATGGGACCTATGAGTTGATTGGATGGAAATTAAGAGGGTCAGTAACTAGGGTAACTAAGGTGCATTCAGTCTTGTGCCTAGGAGGAAAAAATTACCAAGTTACTCAGGAGGGGCCAATCTTGAATATTTCTTGTGAGAAATGGAGGCCCAATGGAGAAATGGGAAGGAAAGAAGAGAGATGCTCAACTACAACCTACTCAAGACTATTGTGCATTGGTGGAATACACATCAGGGAGAACCTCTTGGAATGACACAAGGTGAGAATTGCCTTTTCCTGTAAGGTTTTATAGGAGCAACACACCCACAGCTATAAAATACTACCATGGTAAAGAGACCGCTTCATTCCATATCCAAGCATGTGAGATAGCCTGGATGAGAAGCACAAAAGCATTACCACATTCATTATGGGTTCACAAGTTGTATTCCACCCTACAAGGTTGTGCGCATGCATGGTATATACACGGAGATGTGTCATCAAACTGGTAATTGGCAAGAATTAACAGCTGATCTCATTCAAGCGTTCACAGTATCGGAGTACAAATCCATCAGTGGATAAGGCGTTATAGGTTTTTAAGTGCCTTACAATAGGGGATAGTGCTATGGATAAGGATAGAATACAAGAGTTTCTAGGAGAACCTGTCTTGGAGGCATGCATTTGAGGAAGAAGAATCAGAAGAGATACAACTTGAGTTCCTGTGCATGGAAAAAGAAAAAGGAAGATGGTGTATGTAATTAATGGGGAGGAAGTGGAAAGTTGGATGTTAACCATTTTGTAGGGATGTGCAAAGTGATCAGAATGGGCATGGGCATACCATGAACCGTTAAAGACAAAAAAGGTTAACATTGGTACAGAAGAGGAACCTAAGGAGGCCATCATTGGGGATTATTGGTCAAGAAGGAGGTCTCTAAGATCATTGATCTGTTACATGAGTTCCAGGATTTATTCCCTCATGGGTATCATGAACTCAAAGGAATTCACCATTCCTTGGGGGAAATGAGGATCAAGTTGAAGGAGGGTGCACGCACAGTTCAGAAGAGACCATACCGAATGAATCCTAACCTGCGTGTGAAGGTCAAGGAAGAAATAGATAAGATGATAGTGTTGGGTATCATTGAAGCTATTGAAGAGTCAGAGTGGGTAAGTCCAATGGTCATTAGTATCAAAAATGATGGAAGGATAAGGATCTGTGTAGACTATAGGGAGTTGAATGCAGTTTGTGTCATTGATCCTTTTCCAACCCCCTTCATTGAAGAAATTTTGGAAGGAGTGGCCAGACACGAAGTCTATTCCTTTATGGATGGATTTTCAGGGTACCACTAGGTTCGAATTGCAAAGGAGGACCAAGAGAAGACAACTTTCACCATTGAGTGGGGAAGTTTTTCCTATACGGTCATGCCCTTTGGGTTGAAGAAT
The DNA here is from genome assembly GCA_019776745.2 of Taxus chinensis. Lineage (NCBI taxonomy): Eukaryota > Viridiplantae > Streptophyta > Pinopsida > Cupressales > Taxaceae > Taxus > Taxus chinensis. The sequence goes on along the minus strand of CM034146.1, from coordinate 1,044,457,583 downwards.
GCGACCTGTTGTGTTCTCGCACATTGTGGTACAAGCATTTCAAGACTTTATCCACAAATTTCTTCAAGTCTATCTGGATGATTAGATAGTGTATGGGCTAGTGAAGGACCACTGTGATAACTTAAGATTAATGTTTGAGAGATGTTGGAAGTTGAGGATATCCCTCAACATTAAGAAATGTGTCTTTGCTACCCCATTTGGAACATTATTGGGGCACATCATATGTAGGGAGGGCTTACTAGTAGATCCCACCAAAGTTGTTGTCATTATAGGGTTGGGGGATCCTACTAGCCAAAGCACAGTGCGTAGATTCCTTGGGCATACAGGGTATTACAGGAAGTTCATTAAGGGATATGTCAGGATAGTTGCGCCCTTAGAAGAGTTTCTTAAACACAAGAGTTCCTTCCTTTGGGGAGAGGTGCAACAGAAGGCATTTAATACTTTAAAGGATAAGCTTGTCACCATGCCCATACTATGATTCCCTTCTTGGGATAAGCCTTTCCATGTTCATGTTGATGCCTCAGGCACAACCATTGGAGTAGTACTGGCACAACCTAGTGAAGGGATTATTGATCATCCCTTGTTTTTCTAGCAGAAAGTTAACATCAGTAGAGAAAAATTACACAACTACTAAGCACAAAGCATTATCCATGATCTACATGCTACATAAGTTTAGGAAGTATCTGTTGGAAACACCCTTTATATTCTACACGGACCACATGGAATTAAAATACTTAGTCAATAAGCATGTTCTTCAAGGGCGCATATGTCGGTGGGTCCTGCTATTTCAAGAATTCGAGTTCACCATGGTTGTGAAGCTAGGAAAGAGTAATTCTGGACCCAATCATCTATCTAGGATTGACTCAAGGGAGGATGCACAAAGCATTGAGGAGACTATTCCAGATGAACAACTATTTAGGTTGCAGTGCACCCTCAGATTTGGAGGACATTTACAGTATTTCTTAAGATAGGTGTGGTGCCAGAAGGAATGAAGGCCTTGGAGAGGAAACAATTGGCCATACACACCATGCCTTACATGCTAATTAGCAGAGATCTATACAAATTGGGTCGTGATGAGGTTTTGCGCCGATGCATGCTAGAACATGAGTGCATTGTAATTATGGAAGAAGCGCATGGTGGGATCGCAGGAGGACACTATGTGGGAAATGCAACCACGTGGAAGATTCTTCTCACAAGGCTTTGTTGGGAAACCATTTACCAAGATTGTATTGAGTTTTGTAAGGCCTGTGACCATTGCCAGCACCTTGGAAAACCTGGAAAGAGGGATGAAATGCCCTTACGACCAATAGCCAGCGCAGAACCATTTGAGAAATGGACTATCAACTTTGTAGGACCAATCTCGCCAGCGGTGCAAAGGACTGGTTTGCACAGTATATCATCACTTGCACTAATTATTTGACATGGTGGGTAGAGGCAGCACCTACAAAGGATTGTACAATGGCTACAACTGCTAGATTTTTATGGGAAAATATAATCAGCAGGTATGGATGCCCATTGAGTTTGACAAGTGATAGAGGTATGCACTTTCTCAATGAGATGGTCAGGATTTTGTTATCATAATTTATGGTGGCCCATCACAAGACTACCCCCTATCACCCTCAAGAAAATGGAACTGCTGAGGCATTTAAAAAAATACTGAGTCACACATTGACTAAGATCTGTGATGTTGGTAGACAAGATTGGGATGATAAAGTATCAGCTATTCTTTGGGCATACAGGACAACCTACAAGAGGTTAAATAAGGCCACACCATTTCAATTGGTGTTTGGCACAAAGGCTGTCCTACCAGTTGAATTCATGTTACCTTCACTGCGTATAGCATGTGCAGAGGATTAGCCATGAGAAAGCGCTGGAAGAAAGGATTGAAAAATTAATGTAGTTGGACGAAAGACAGGTCACTCACCAGTGGAGCCAGAAGACTGAAAAAGAAAACAAAAGGCATGGCATGATTGTCACATCAAGAACAATAAGTTTGAGGTTAGGTAGATGGTTTTTCTATATGATTCCAAGTTTCTGCGCCATCCTGGGAAGCTAAAAGTCCATTGGTTGGGCCCTTACATCATCTCATACATCCTTGATTTAGGCACATGCTAGTTGCAAGTGCTGGATGGGATGAGATTACTAGGACACTTCAATGGGAGTAGGTTGAAGCCCTACTATAAATAAGTCTTCTTGGTGTTTGTAAATAAGGCAGTGTTGCTAGTTAGAATAGACTTTCCTTTAATGCATTTTCTTTTCTTGTGTTTCCCTTTCTCATTGTTCATTCCTTTCTGTTGTTTTGTTTTGCATGTGTGCACCAGTAACCACATTACATTTGGGAGGTTGTGTATGCATGTAGAGGACCACACATCGGTTTAGTGTGGGATGGAGTGAAAGGAAGTATAGGCATGTAATACAAGTGTGCGTTGGCAGTAGAAGTTACGGTGAATGGCCCGGTTAAAGGACTAAAGGCACGTAAGGTTAATAGGCACGTAGAGAAGAGATGGATGTGAATGGTTGGTGTCAAGAAAGCCTTGAAGAAACCACATACAGGAAAAAGGAAGAGTGCAGGAACAACATGAGGTAGGCGAGGGAAAAAATAGGGAAAAGGATGGAAGAAGTGCCTTCGACACTATGAACGCGCATAAGAGTCTTCAGTTGGGTTGGATTTTTGTGTGCCAGAAGGTTGTAAAGGGGTTTTTTATGCAAGATGTGGTGTGTGGGAAAAGGTTCTTAAGACCGGCTTAGTGGAAAAATCCACATTTAAGGTCAAAGTATGGTGGTAGGTGAGAGAGCATTTAATGCTAGGAAAAGGGAAAAACTATAAATAAGAGGTCGAGCACTTCATTATTTGCATTGTGATTATGAAGGGAAGAAAGCTCTTGTGAACTAGGGCATCCAAAGCAAGATATTTGTGACAAAGGAAGCATTTGAGAGATCTGAAGTGCATAGCTAGGGTAAATTTGCAAACCAGTAGGAAAGGAGTACATGGGTGGAGAAGTTAAGTAAGCAAGCATCATCTTGTGGAAGGGTTTTTCTAGTTAGGGTTTGATGACTAGGGCACAGAGTTAGAAGGATTTTTCCATGAAGATCGAGCTTGGGGATGGATAGAGTGGTAAAGTAGAGTAAAGAGGGAGAATTTCTAAGTACTAAAACTAGTCAGAAAGATGGCACCCAGAAAACCAACCATCTCACCAAAGAAGAAGAAACAAAAGGGCAAGGGAAAACAAACAACAACCGTCGAGAGCACAAATGAAGAATGGTACGCAGAGATGCAGTACCCAGATGGGGTGTTGAGGGGTTGGGAAAAGAATGGGAATCACACCTAAGGAAGATGATGGTGAGTGATTATAACCATCGCACAACTACAACAGAGAAGGAGATGGCCTTGGAATTGGTGCCCAACCAACAAGAGAATGTCAGAAGGCATGCCCATTTATAGTGACGAGGTAAAGGTTAAGATGGAGAAGGTAGGGTTACTGTAACTTTATGAACTGCCATACTTCAGAAATCCTGAGTGCCTCTACCAGTGGCTGATGTCACACGTGCATGAGGATCATTTCTATTTCACAGGATGCAATATGCACATAACTCCCTAGTTAATTTCAAAGTTCACAGGACTTACCTGTGAGGGAGAGAGTCTAGATGATGACTTGAGTGAAAAAGAGGCCATCAAGGAGACAGTAGTTGCATACACCTAAAAGAAAGGGTCATGATACTTTGACATCACTGAGATCCCAGACCCCATGATGAGGATGAGCACGCACCTAGTTATGAAGCTTAATGATCAGGAGAGATGGATGTAGGTGAACAAGGCATGGCTTAATGTATGCTAGAAAATAGCTGAGGGGACCATCTATAATTTTTCTACTTTCATCACGGATGAAATCATAAGCAGTGCGTAGGAGGGTGAAAAAATATTATTTGGAAACATCCTCCTCACTATTGTCTTCTCAGAAATCAGAGTGCCCGATGGACCAGATAAGTCTATTTGGGAATATCTAGGGGAAGACCCATCACCCGCTAAAAGGTTCACAAAATATACTTGTGACAACATGACGACCACTCACAAGGTGCATCTAGAGAAGTGGTACAAGTGCATGTGGGATGCGTTCAGGGTGGAGTGGAGAATTCTAGAGTAACTACCAGTGCTCTTGGATGAAGAAGTAGAGTTTTGCAGTATACCAACACTTCTACATTGGTAGATTCAAATTGGTAGATGAAACTATGAGCCCCTGGTGCAAACTCCCCTTCTCCTTCACGTGCAATATTTTCAAGTAGGGGTGAATAGGTTTAAAGAGGCCAAGAGACTAAGGTTTGACCTTAGTGAAGTAGATCAAGACCACAGAGAGCTATGCAGACATCTCATCTACCCTAAGAAGCATGCATACATGGAGAAGTATGTCTCCCATGAGGTCCAAATGACAAAGTCCCTGACTTTACCAATTGTAGGAAGGACCGTAGATAAGGGTGTATCTACACATAAGGCTGAAGTTTGAAAAGGGCGCATACCTAGAATGTGATGTCTCCATTCCTGAAGACCCTATGGGAAGAAGGAATCCCATGCCAACGAAGAGAGAAAGAGAAGAGGTGTAAGGGAAAAAGGCACCAAGTGTCCAAAGTGTACCAACAGTGGGTGCTCCAGAGACAAGTGGTAAGCCTAGCACTTACATGCGTAGGAAGAAGTCCCAAGTCAGAGAAAAGACATTAGAATAGGAAAAACCTATCACAAAGGAGAAGTCACCAAACAAGGAAGAAGAGAGAGCAACATCTCCCATACTAGAAGTCCCTAGTTAGGAAGAAACAAAAGGTGATGGAGAAAGCTGATTCAGAGGATACGAGAGAGCTTGGAGGCCTACAAAGGTGAAAGGGATGATGATGAAGATGATGAACCTGAGGGAGCTCAAGGCCCAATAGTTTTTGAGGTGCATGATTCAGAGGAAGAGGGAGAGGAAGAGAATAATGACTACCTCTTTGTTCGGAGGAAGGGTAGCCAGGAGGAGGAAGGCACTCAAGACAAAGGAGGGAGTGAGGAAGTAAGTACAAGGAATCAGAGGACCCCAAGCCTCAAAAAGGAGTAGATAAATGAGGCCACAGAAAAGGAAGTGGAAAATAATTGAAACCTTGGTAGAACAAGAGTTGGAGTGAAGTGTGGAGATAGTGTTGAAGGAGGATGAAGAAGAAAGTGTTGGAAAAGATCACGACAGCATGTAGTAGGAGGCCCCAGTTTGACAGTGAGCTTCCCAAAGGGCACATACAGGGAGAAAAAGCACAGAGGCATCACAGGTTTAGAGGATGGGCTATATTGATGACCCGAAACAAGGTGTTGTTGCACGTGCTTTCAAAGCACCATTACCAATGGAGCAACTCTTGGCTATGTGCATCATTTGATGAGGAAGGTGCATAACCTCGGATGAGGAAAATGCTTTCTTGGGCATTTGAGTCCCACATCGATGAACCAGAGTTTAAGTGAGCCAAGGAGCATTAATGCAAGTGCCAGAATCAAAAGGGACCAACCCCTTGGTGAAACTCTCAGTAGCTTTCTGATGAAAAAATTTGTAATGCGCTGAACAAAGTCTTGGTTGAGGTTGAAGCCAAAATCTTTGGGAGGAATGACAGAGTGAAGTTTCTAGAGGTAGAGCTAGAGAAGAAGGAAAAAGAGCTAGAGAAAGGAACTAAGGAGTTAAAACATGAGGAACTAGTCAGTGCTCAGCTAAGGCATGAATTAAAGGAAGAGAAGGCAAGGGTATGCGAAGTCTCCAAGAAGGTGGAGATGATCACAAGCGCCATTATCTTAAAGCATCTAGACTTGACACCACCCGCAAAAATATGAATCAAGCCTGTAATGCCTAGAAGACTTAACTCATGTTCTCACCATGGAGAGGAACCACTGGCATTAGAGTCTGTGGAAGAAGTGTTCAGTGTGCCAGGAAAAGGAGGACAAGATGAAGGTTGTGGCCAGATTTTGGCCTCAGTACAAGAAAGTCCTTGCAAATGTGAAAGGCGTTCCACCCAAGTCATTAAGGCTGCCTATGACAACTGCACCGATAGAGATAGAGTGGTGAAGTATTCTGGTTCACCACCCATGAAGCAGAGCTCAAGGAGTTCCAGGAGAAGAATAAGGGGAATAGGGTGGAACATGATAAAATTCTAGCTGAGGTTGAAAAGAAATCAAAGGCTATTGAGACCTTGTGGGGCTCAATTAAGAACTGGCTTAAAGAATTATATCCCCAGATCACTCGTAGGATGGACACACTTGAGGATATGGGAAAAAATTGGAAGAGGTTTGTGGAAACCATGAGTACCAAGGGAGAAGGGCTAATATTTGAAGAGGTGAGCACCCTAGTTAGTGACCTTTGTCAACAAGCACAGAGATGAAGTCGATACCTAGAATAAGTTGGAGGTAGACTTGACAAAATATTTCCCTCTCCTCTTGTAGAAATAGTCATAGTTCCCCATTCTTTCATTCTTCCCCAAAATTCTTCATTCCTTTATTCTTTCTCCAAACTATTCAAGGACATTCATTCTTTATTCTTTGAGAAAATGTTCCCACAGGATGGAGAACAGGCATAGTGTGGGGTGATGTTGGGCCCCTAATTTATTGGCTAAGTACAGAGAAGCACGTGGGTGTCACACATGACCTACTTAAAGAAGGGTGCAAGGAGAAATACTTTCGTGTAGGAACTAGGTTTTTACTAGGAGGGTTTAATAGAACAATCTAGTGGCACATGTACAAGGCAGAAGGCCTAAAAGGTTTTGGGACTTATCCATATTTGGACGTATCAGAACAGAACATGAGAAAAGCATGACCATACTGCGCATGCGGAGTGGATAAGGTGTCAGCCTAGGCAACAGGGTGGCCTAGGAAGGAATATACCTTGCGATGGAAGATTCTAGAAGGCCATCATTGCAAAGAGTGGAGAGCTCGAGCCTGAAGAAGCATGCTCCCATGGAGGACCACCTTGGACACTTGGCAATGGATCTGTAACTCCCGCAAAGGCTTGAAGGTGTTGAGAAAGGCTATAAATACAAGCACTCGGTAAAGGAAAAGAGGGAGATTTAGAGAGAGAAGATGAGAGGAAAAGCTCTACAGAAATACATGGAGAGATTTATGGGTTGGGTTAGGAGATTTGTAGGAAGAATGATGTATCAAGGGATGGGTACATGTTTTTCTTTTGCATTGTAAGGGACGTAAGTCCAGTCTTGCTACATGGTTCTAATCTGCACTATCATTTTGGTCTGTAATGACCCTGATAGATGTAATTTGATTACTGGACATGTTCAAATATGAATATATGTGGTTCGCAGCTCATACATATCTCTTTTTGTTATGTTCAGTGTGTTTCATATGAATGAGTATAATCATTATGCATCCTCTTTCCCTCATGGTTCAGATCTATCTTTTGTCAATGTGCTTCTTGTCTGAATGAATACATTAGTGTAGCATTTACTCAAATTTCTTAGTTGAATAAGGAGTTTCTTCTATCTTTCTATTATGCATCTATGCTACATTCTTGTACACAACTCACATAAAAGAGGGGCTTAGCACCCAGCGTGCCTTGGGTGAGCACCCAGCGCCCATTGGGTGATAGGCCGATGCACATGGGATTGTCCTTATTTGTTAAGGGGTATAAAAATTGACTACAAAAGATCCCATAGATTTCTATCCATGAAACCAAACTTTCAATCAAGCTCTCCAAATGATATAGTTTGTTTCATTCAATAGTTGAGACTTATTCAATGAAAAACTAGCCATTTTAATGCTCAAACGATATTGGAAACGAATACAACTAAAAGTAAGAATCAAGAAATCCAAACAGAGGAAAAAAGATACATATCTTCTTTTTAATTATATGCTCGCAAGTATACTAGAAAAATAATAAAAATAAGCCGTAGAGTGAAAAATATAAGTTATTCAAATTTTGAAATCTGTGAGACAAAGAACTTTAGAAAACATGCAGAACACATAATTTGAAAAAAAAAAACCCATGGAATGAACAAAAAATAGAAAAATCACGGTATAAAGGAACTTGTAAACACACGGTATAAATAAAGTTTAAAAATTCGTAGTACAAAAAGAAAATAAAATCTAAGGAAATAAAATCTTACAACGTAAAAAAATAAATACACGTGTCACTTGTTTTTTAATTTTCTCACACTTTCGCAGTCAAACAAGTTAGAAGACTAATTAATCAAGAAAACAAACTACAAAATCATACACATGTGTCATTAATTTATTGGTTTTCTTCTTTGCACTTTGACATAATGCGAAACAAATTCTTAGTCAAACAAATCCACTTGTCAAAATCTAAAGGCTAAAGAATAGGCACTTGGCAGTTGTCCACCAAACATTAAAAACATTGCAAAGGGAAGACTTAAAGTCCCCAGAATAATCCAAACTTTAAAATAAAGTTGGGGTCCAAAATAAAAAATACAGGTGCCACCCTATTAGTGGTTAATTCAAGGAAAAGATTGACACCCCGTAAGACAAAGTTTGATACTTATGAATACTAACACAATAGATAATTAATATACATGTTCACAAACAATTGGTGTCAGAAACTAGAACACTGATAGGTGGGGTGAATTGGTTTCCAATTCAAATTTCAATCAAATTCCTAAATTTAGAAATAACACACATCAAATGCAATAGCAATCACACATAAGAGAGAGAGAGAGAGACGACTATTTTAAAGTGGGAACCCCAATTTTGGAAAAAACCACTGAACTAAAGGACTATATGCTCAATGGTTACAATTTTTTTTATTTACAACTTAACTGATGAAGCTACAAATTCAAATCAATCTACAACTTTATGATGGAGGATACAACCTTCAAATTAATTAAGTCAGAAACTACTGACCTTCTGCAAGCTACAACTTGTCAGGAAGATACAAATCCTTGATTATACAGAGCCACAACTCAATGTGTATAAAAAAATTTATCACTCTTCATCTTGGATGCAATACATCTGATTGTGACCCTAAATTTGCAACATGACGTTATTGAATCACTTGTAATTTCATCAAAATTCAACCCTCCATTCACCTTACACTTGAACTTTGGATTTCTAAAACATTCACTACTTATTCTTTGATTACACACTCAATACCATATTCATTCTTCAAAATTTAGTACCTTAGACAAGCAAGGATGTTTCAAAAGTTTTATATTCAAGTTAAAAACCCTTCAAAACCTACATCATCTAGGAGAGTGCATATATAAAACTATTTCTCCTTGCATTATACCCTAATCAACTCATCACACTATGTATCTTTCATGTACATGATTTCATTTCATGTTTTACTTTTACATATACAATTTCCCATGTATTTCATCTTAGGATCTCACTATGTTCTTCATATTGTTTCTCTTTACTATCTACTTTTAGTCATATCCCTGTACCTTATGATATATAACTATCATGTATGCTTTTTCACAACTACACCATCACAAATTTTCGATCACCTTTCACATCATCTGAGCATTAGAACTAATTTTAGGATAATTAAGCATTCAATTTTCAGTCATTTTCGGTATCCCAGTCTTATATCCTTTCATATGCACCTTGAATTATTTACTTCTTGGTGTCTTACATCTATATTTCACCCACACACATAAGTATATCTCCCATTATATATTTATGATCAACCACATCCTTTTTGTTTCATAAAATCCTTGGAGTTCAAAACTCAGGTAAATGATGTGTGGCTTCTTGATTTCTATACTCCCATCATCTTACAAAAATCCCATTACATTAGCTCGAGCTTATTTTTCATAAATGCAATCTTTTCAAATTCTTGTATTTTGTTTCACTTAGACTCCTACTTTCACCTCACTCTTTTTTTATTAGATTAGGCAAAAAACAAGGATCGGCTCCCAAAGGCTAGAACAAAAGAGAGGACCACAACCAGAAACAAAACAGGAAAAGGGGTCCCAAAGAGATGAGTTAAAAAAAACACCACACTCTTCATTTGTAACTGTTGTATGATATAATTGAACTTTTATCTCCTCGCCAATTTAAAACACCTTTATTTTCTCGAGCACACCCTTTTGGATGCCAAGACCTTCCACTTCCTGAGGTTTTCTTCTTTTATGTATTTTGAGCTTACATAGAGTTCTTGAAAGGACTGTTCAAATTCATGACTTTAAAAAAGAAGGAGAATTAAAAAACCTATAAAAGTCAAGGTCTTTTGAACTTATCCTAGGATTATTTTGATTCAAAGCACAAAGACTTCATATTCTACATTTTCAGTAGAAGGCCAAACATTTTCTCATAATTGTAGAGGTTATATTCTTGAATGTTCACTGTCACATGGAAATCATGTCTCCAAAAAAATTTGAAAACACACACAATATGTTTGTGCCCATTCTCATCATCTAGAGGCTTTGTATGGAAGTTCTTAGAGCTCAGACACAGAAGAATTTACATTAAATCATAAAATAATCAAAAGAATATCATTAATTTCTCATTCGATACTTGATGAAATCAAAAAATTACTTTTACAACAGGCTTGCAACTCATCCAAAGAGAAATCTTCAAAAGGTCACAAATTTCCACTAGCTAGGTTATGAGTTTTGATGATTATTCATTCTACAAACCCTAGTTTCACAGTTTCTATCACTAATACAATATGAGGCCCATAAAACCTTTATTTATCGATCAAATCTTAGTGGAATTCAAAATTTTCACTTCATGTGCACTCATACAAATGTTCTCTACTCCTTTCATACCTTGACTTTATTTGAAACATCTTCAATTGTTGCCAAATCTCCAATAAACAGGTATAGTGATCCACTATTTTGACACTGCACCACTAGAATATTAAAGATATGCTTTAGGATTTAAGAGGAGACTAAGTTTATCATAAATGATTCATAAGGTGCTCTTCATCTTCTTTAAGAAACTGACAAAATATTGAATACCAACTTTTGATCCTTGCAAGAGGGTTTTATCTAGACCAGAAGAGCACATTCTACATTATGACTGTAAAAAAATGTACACAATAAGTCTTCTCCTACTTTATCTTAGTATTCATATGAGAAACCTTACACTTTTCAGCTATAATTTATGATGCTCCCATTCAATATCTTTAAAGAGATAGGTTTCAAGAAACATGATCTTCAAACTTGTCCATGAATGCAATTTTCTTGGCAACACAACACAAGACAAAGTGAGAACAAGATATTTATGCTTTAAAACTTAATACAAGAGTCAACTAAGTGTTCCATTAGCTCAACGTAAACCTTAGCAAGGATAGTATTAATTTTCAAAATAAACACCAATAGTGAGAAATGTATTTCTAATTGTACCTTTAGTTCACAAAAATGAATGAGACTGCCCTTGCAATACTGAGATGGATTGGATAAAAGAACTATGATTATCACCACTGTGGTATGGAGAATATCTCAATGAGATCTAAGTAGATGTACCACTTCACAAACTTGATAAGAAAACCAAAAATGACTCATTTCAACTCAATACTTCGAGAAACAAACATGAGAAGAGAAATACTCTGTCAGTAGAATGCTCATATCTTCTTTAATACTTATCCATTTTTAATGAAACGTTTTACCAAGCTTTAGTATTGGAGTTATCTACAGAAATTCCTTCTATGATTTATTTGAATAAGGCTCTATATTTTTTTAGGTGTTATGAAGATAGGCATCTTATTTTGAACTTCTTACAGAACCAGTTTTAGAAAAGCTTACACAACTTTCACATACCTCTTCAGGATTTGATGAAATTTGATAGGGAGCACCAAAAATCACTATTTTGCATGATACATGAGTTTATTTAAAACAAATATTTGTGTATAGCTCATACCTATCTCATTTCATCATCCCACACTGTGAATCCTCAAGTCCAACTTTGGTGAATTTTTGAAAAATGCCTCTAAGAGCTATACTACACCTTGTTATTATTCATACATAACATATAAAACATTCGTAGGATCATCCTATGCTCACATTATCTTTTCATGACATGTACCAAGCTTTCACACCTCATTAGGCTCTAGAAACAAGCCTAAATGAGTTAGCTTCAATTGATACTTCCACCAAATGACCTAGAACTTACTGTAAGATCTCTTTCCCATGCTAATATCATCATATTTGACCTATAGAACCTTTGAGCTAAGCATGCCAACCTACACTCTACCTTCGATGATTAACCACTTCACTGTTTAAGCATGTAGCATCTTAAATGCACCCTAAATCCAACCTGAAGCCTTTAGGAACCAACTTGAATCACTGATAACCACTGATAGACACATACTTATCATCCTTCATACCTCTGACTTCACCACACACTCCTTTTCCATCAATTCCACTTGACATCACTGATAACACCAATGACCGGGTTTTAACAATTGGTTTGCACTTCACTGTACTTACCAAAAATAATAAGATAAAACTAAATATACATGGAGCCTTTTAAATGGCTCGTTCATCTAAATTGATCTGAAAATAAGTGAGGTAAATTTTCACTTATAAAAATTTCCAAAGATCTAAGGAACTCAACATAAATTTTTATGGCTCTATCACTCCAAAATTGATTAATTCCTTTAAAATGATGCACCTCAATCTAAATTTGAATCATAACATTGAAATGTGCATTCATGTGGATTATGGATACTGGAATTGAAATATTAAGTCCATTTTCCATGTTTTAAATGAATGATTTCTTAATCAAAATAATTAAAATCCATTTCAAATCTGAATTTTATATGATCAAAATATTCATCCAAAAGCTAGAATTGAAACATCCACCAAAACCAAAATTGATAATGGAAGTTCTCCCGAAGGCTACATCTTTAAATTCTTGAAAAGAGAATCGATCTATTACTACCCAAAACAAGTAAAATTAACCCTTCCATATTGAAAAATAGACCATTATAACCTATAAATAGAACTGATCTAAGACTCAAGGAACTCTGAAAAATGACCAGAAACTGCTCCAAGATTGATCTATGTGGCTCCTATAGTGCTTCCAAAATGTGATCCCCTTGTAAATGCGAATGAAAAAAACTCCTAAAACTAGAGATGTATAAACACTAAATGGATAAAAATTACATATTTGAGATCCTCTCAAAATTCTAAATAATTTTTATTTTTACACCATGGATTCTAACCTAGAGCCCCTAAGTGCTCCTAAAAAATGGCCTATATCTTCAAGTTGGTCCATGTCACTACCATTGCACACATTCCTGCAGACTCCCCGGTCCCAAATACCAACAGAGCTCATTTTATAGCTTCATCTGAGCCCCTGAGCTGGGATGGTTAAGGATATGCGCTTGTATTCCCTAAGTCATTGGGTCGAGTCTCCCTCCTACCATTTTTCTGGGGTACTTTGCTTAGTCATGGGGATAAAATCACACATGCACCGAAGGTGGTGGTTTATTTGTTTAAGCTGGGCCAAAGTTCCCTATAATTATGTGGCTTAGGCCACATCTTGGCCTTTTGTTTGGCCACACTTTGGTTGGCCAAGCCATTTATATGCTTCCAAGCTCTGTTTGTTGATTTTCCCAATATGTTGGGCTAGCCATGTGGATGCCACATTGTGGTGAGTTATTCGTTGCGTCATGTATTATGGTGGGTGCCAAGCTGTGCATTTTTATTCGGTGCACCCAAGGTAGTAAGGGTGTTGAGTTGTTAAGGTTGATCTGCCACATCCCAATGGATAAGCCTAATGCGTTGGGTTGTGCATTGTTGTTGAACCACCCATCTAATGTGGAAGGTAAATAGATAGGGCCGATCAATATAGATATAACCCCAACCAATAGGGCGTGAGACTTGCCAAGATATAAGAAAACTAGCCTAAACAATGTGGATGATAAAGTGATCAACTTGGTGGGGAGTTGATCACCCCACCGAATTAGAAATAACTTTCCTAAGCTCTGTAAAGTAAAATATAGTCCTACAAGGAAAAATATGAACTCTCAACACAATAATCCCACATGGCCAATGTTAGAGAATAAAATGTCTTATAAAATTGTAAATATGATCATTCCAATGTGAAATAAAGGCGGAAAAGGTACCCCTCCTACAAAAGAGTGTGTCAAACCTGGCTGAGGGCCCCCAGCTTGTAAAAAGTGGGGCCCACCAAATTTTTAACCATGTTTCAAAGACCAGAGGTCAAAACAACAAAAGTTAACCTTTTTCCCTTTTTCCAAAACTGCCACGTGTCAACACGTGATTCCCTAGTTGACTAACTTTGACCTTTTTCAAACCAAATATTTAACCTGTGATAACTTCTACACTTGGAATCTATGTTCTATGGAGTTCTGCATACCATCGGAAACGTATCAGAACACTCTATCAGTGTGTTAATAATTTAGGGAGGTTTAGGAAAATTCCAACACCTAAAAAAATCCTCTGGATCACTCCCCCCAACTGGGAATGCTTTTTGTCCATAAAAAGTTGTGTATCAACCTTTAAAATATGTCATATCTCTTCCTTACAACTGCACAAACACATAGATGAACCCTAAATAACATCATAGGTTAATAAAATCCAAAAAATTGATCAACTAGTCACATAAAATTGATTAGATAATAACACCCAATTAAGCTAGTTGGTCAACTGAAACGTTGTAATCCTGTCAACTTTGCACACAACTGTGAACTGTCAAATCCCTTGTAATTCCATCACAAAAAACTGATAAGATAATAACACACTAATTAAGCTAGTTTTCAACTATCACTTTGTGATATAGCCAATTACTTAAGTTACAATTCCATAAAGATATATTAGTATAAAATAAATCTAAACTGCCACTAATTAGGATAGTGTCCCACTGTTTATCTGAAATTGTAACAAATGCAAATATTCACTATTCAATATAGTTAGACCATCGATGTCAAAATAGCTATAATTACAAAACTAAATCCACGTGAATCTACCCAAAACATTATAATGCCATCATAAACAACTACGTTAGATTATAACACCCATGTATAATGAGAGGCTAGTGTTCAACCGACATCTTGTGATTATGCCGATTATAACTACAAATATTCACTATCCAGAATAATTAAACCATCAATGCCAAAAAATAGTATATAGTCAAAAATTGAATCAATGTGAATCTATAAATTCTATCCATACACACTGAATTGTAAAAGGATAGATCAAACTATAACTGTGCTTACCCAAAACGGTGAACTACTTAATGCTGCAAATGATCACTAGGCATACTTGCACACCAACTTGTTAGTGAAAATAATGTACACTTCAATTGTAACTACAAAAAGTAGTCACAAATAAACACCCTAAAAATAAGGGAATGTCTTGAATGTGCAATTACCTTGTGTAAGACACAATGGATTTGTATATTAGCTATAAAATCATACAAGGTGTCAATAGATCTACACAATGACATTTAACAAATAGTACTCAGAAATGCAAATTCATTCCAAAATTATAAAATCATTCATCCACATGCCCACTGAAACTGCATAATTGTTGCTAAAAATAGAAATTATGGTACACTGTCATCCTTTTAAAATATAATAAGTTAAATCTAATAATTTTGAACCTGTCTCCCCATATCATCTTACATGTGACCCCAATTTTCAATGTCAAGGTAATTAAAAACATATGTGAATTATTCCTTCATCATACACTAGAAATCCACAAAATCACCCTGAATAATTTTTCATTATTGAAAAGCATGCAAAACAAAAAAATATCCATCTCACATGAGCCTACATTCTTCGTATCAAAATTGAACGGAATCATAAGTGATTCAATAATGGATAGAGGTTGATTTAAAATTTATGGTTCAAAACTTCCTTTACCTTGACTCCAACTTGTCTTACCATACCCTAGATGGTTTGTTGGATGAATTTTCCATCAGTTCAACCTAATACCTCATCTCACAAATCTGCAACTACCCATATAGTGCACCTGTACCTATTCAACCACTAAACTCAATTGCATCAACTGAAGCAATCATTGTTATATTAGATTAAAAATGGAAGAAAAATATTGAGCTAAAAACTAGCTTTGATACCAAACTTGATCCAAAAATGGGTGAGGTAATTTTTCACTTATAAACATTTCCAAGGATCTAAGGAACTCAACACCAAATTTATGGCTCTATTACTCCAAAATTGATTAATTCCTTTAAAATGATGCACCTCACACAAAACTGAAATGTGCATTTTTGGATTATGGATATTGAAATTATCTTTTAAATCCAATTTCCCGCTTTAAAATGAATGATTGTTTAATCAAATTATTAACTATCAAATCTGAGTTTTATCTAATCAAAATTTTCATCCAAAAAATGAAATAAAATCCACAACACAATTTTGATAATGGAGTTCACCCAAAGGCTACGTCTCTAGATTCTCGAAAAGAAAATCAATATATGATTACCCAAAGAAGTATAATTAACCATTCCATAATGAAAAATAAACCATTATATGATAATAACCTTGCATACAATAAATCTATAAATTGTAGAAGATAACACAACACCAGATTTATGTGGGGCCCAAGATGCCCTAATAATCAATATATGTAGAATAATACCCTTAAGGTAGGGCAACACCATACAATGCTCCTTAAGGAAGGAGTAACTCCACAATCTCCCAAGATGGGAATCCACTTCAAGGGGGACACCTCTCAATATACCTCTACCAAGTAGAAGACTCAACTCATACATCCCTAACATGCTCATAATGATACTCACATCTTTTAAATAGGATGGGTAACACCTAATCCCAATGTAGGCCGACCCATTACCCAATATAACTAATTCCTATGTGAGCCCATATAACTAACTAAGGGGATGTGTGCCACATGTCGGCATCTCCATCAACCCATATACATTATAATATTATATCCCATGTGAAACCCATACATATAACTAAGGGGATGTGTGCCACATGTCAGCATCTCCATCAACCCATATATATTATATTATCATATACCAAGGTACATAGCATTATACATGCAATTGAGTTGATCTAAGACTTATGAAACTCTGCACATAACTAGAAACTACTCCAAGATCGATATGTGGCTCCTACAGTGCTTCCACAGTGTGATCCCCTTACAAATTTGATCGAAAAATGCTTACAAATGGTGATTTATAAACATTATATGGAAAAAAATTAGATTTTTATGATCTTCTAAAAATTATGAACAATTTTCATTTTTACATTATGGCCTGATTCAGCCCCTAAGTACTCCAAACTTGGACATCTCTACAAACTGGTCCTCACCAATAGGGTGTGAGACTCACTAATATAGATATAAGCCCAACCAATAGGGTGTGAGACTCACTAATATATAATAATACCAGACCAAAAAATGTGGATAATAAAGGTGATCAACTCAGTGGGGAGTTGATCACCCCACCGAGCTAGAAATAGCTCGCCCAAGCTCTATAAAGCACAATATAGTCCTGCAAGGAGAAATATGAAGTCTCCAAATAATAATCCCACATGGGAAATTTTAGAGAATATATGGCATATAAAACTTGTAAATATGATAATAACAATGTAAAATAAAGGTGGAAAAGGTACCCCTCCTATAAAAGAGTGTGTCGAGCCTGGCTGAGGGCCCTTGACCAACAAATAGCAGGGTAAACCAAATTTTTAACCGTTTATTGAAGACTGGTGGTCAAATAAAAAAAAATAAACCTTTTTCACCTTTTTTCAAAAACTTCCACTTGTCAACGCGGGATTTGCCAATTGATTAAATTGGACCATTTTCAAACCCAATCTTTGACTTGTGATAACTTCTGCTCCCGGACTTTGTTTATGGAGTTCTGCATACCGTTGAAAAGGTCTCATAACACTTTACAGTGTGGTAATAGTTTAGAGAGGTTTAGGAAAATTCCAACAACCAAAAAATGGGTGAGGTAAATTTTCACTTATAAATATTTCCATGGATCTGGGGAACTCAACACCAATTTAATAGCTCTATTACTCCAAAATTGATTAATTCCTTTAAAATGATGCACCTTAGTCTGAATTTCATTCACAACACTGACATGGTGCATTTTTGGATTATGGATGTTGAAATTATCTTTTAAAGCAAATTTCCTATTTTAAATGAATGATTTCTCAATCAAATTATTAACTTTCAAATCTCAATTTTAATCTGATCAAAAGCTTCATCCAAAAACTGAAATAAAATACACAACACAAGTTTGATAACGGAGTTCACCCAAAGGCTATGTCTCTAGATTCTTGAAAAGAGAATCTATCTATTATTTCCAAAATAAGTACAATTAACTCTTCCATAATGAAAAATAGACCATTATAACCTACAAATGAGTTGATCTAAGACTCATGGAACTCTGCACATAACTAGAAACTACTCCAATCGATATGTGGCTCCATAGTGCTTCCACATTGTGATCCCCTTGTAAAATGTGAATTAAAAAACACATAAAAATAGATATTTATGAACACTACATGGAAAAAAAATTACATTTCTGAGATCCTCTCAGAATTCTAAACATTTTTCATATTTTCACTATGGCCTAATTCGGACCCCTAAGTGCTCCAAAATTGGACATCTCTAAAAATAGGTCCTTCATTGACTTTGCACACAAACCTATAGAATCCCTCGCTCAAATACCAATGAGTTCATTTTATAACATGCCAGGCCCCTTGGGTGACTCGATGAATTCGTTGGTCATGTAATGACAAGATTCTGAATTTGAGTCCCTTCTTTCCTATTTTTCGTTGACCGCTTTACACTAATAGTGGGTAAATCCCACATTAACTGTGCACTTGGAGGGTTGTATGTTTAAAAATAGGAATGAATTACTATCTATACGTGGCTTTGGCCATGCTTTACACCCTTTTTTGGGCCCTCAATTTGGTTGGCTAAGTCGTTTATAGAATGTCGAGCTGTGTTGTTTGATTTTCCCACAATGTTGGGCTGACCATGTGGATGGCACGTTGTGGCGAGTTGTTTGTTGCACTGTGTATTGTGGTGGGTGTCGAGATGTGGATTTTTATTTACTACACCCAAGGTAGTAAAGGTGTTGAGCTATTAAGTGTAAATTGAGCAACATGGGCGGAAGCCTGAATATCTTTATTAAAATCAATCAACCAGGTTATAATAGATGGACTGCAATACTTATAGGTATTGTATAGTCATGTGCAGACAAAAGAGAGGTTGCACAGGTACAAAAAAAATACAACAGCTTCCATAATACATCCAAGAAGCAACAATTAAATTAATACAAACAAATGATTAAGTTGCAACTATGGAACAAATAATCTTATAACTGTGGAATAAGACAAATATGGTTTAAAAACCATATAACAACAATATTTAATTAATATAATTAATTAGTTAATTAATATATACTATGTATAATTAATTAACCTAACATTCCCCCCCCTTAATTGTGCATTGTCTCAAGAGATGAGGAGAGGAACTCTATAAACAAATCAAACTTGTCACGTGCAAGTGACTTTGTGAAGATATCTACTCATTGTTTAGATGTTGGACAAAATTGAAGCTAGATGTTGTGCTTCAACACATGTTCGCATATGAAATGAACTTGTACATCAATGTGATTTGTTCTTTCATGAAACACTAGATTGCGAACAAGTTTGAGAACACCTTCATTGTCAACATACATGGTGTTTGGTTTGTCTTGTGGTATTTCAAGTCCTTCTAGTATGCGACGTAGCGAAATCACTTCACAGATAGCTTCTCCTGCAGAACGATACTCGTCTTCTATGGAAGAGTGAGAAATGAAGTGTTTTTTCTTGCTTCCCCATGATATTGGTATAGATCCCATAAAAAAACAAAAATCCTGAAGTGGATTTTCTGTCATCAATATTTCTTGCATGATTTGAATCTGAATATCCATTCAAGAAGAAGTTGTCATTCTTCTTGTATTCTAGACCAAGATCCACTGATCCTTTGAGATATCTCACAATGCACCTTGATGTTTTCCAATGAAAAACTTCGGGTTCCTGCATGAACATGGATAGATAGCTCACTGCAAAGCTGATATCTAGTCTAGTGTAGGTCAAGTAAATGAGACTCCCAATCAACTACCAATAAAGAGTGGCATTTACCTTAGGAGATAGATCTGAATGAGATAATTGTAATCTATTTTCCATAGGTGTAGCAATTGATGTGCAATCCATCATCCTAAATTTATCAAACATTGTCTTGGTATATTTCATCTGACAAACAAATATGTGATTCTCTTTCTACCATACTTCCAATTCTAGACAATAGTGCATTAGCTCAAGATCGGTCATGTCGAATGATCGATTAAGATCTTTCTTCATTGCATCAATCATCTTCACTGAGCTACCTGTGATGACTAGATCGTCGACATAGACAATGACAATCACAATCTCCCCCCCTTGCTTTTTGAGGTAAAGATTGGGATCGTATGAGTTTCTAACAAATCCTTGTTGTATGAGATGCTCATCAATTTTGATGTACCATGCCCGGGGTTCCTATTTGAGGCCATACAGAGATTTCTTGAGTCTGCATACCTTTACTTCTTGACCAGGTACTACATATCCTTCAGGTTGAGTCATATAGACTTCTTCTTGTAAATCTCCATTTAGGAAGGCAATTTTTATGTCCATCCGATGGACTTTCCATCCAAACTATGTAGCTAGAGAAAATATCATCCTGATCATTTTGATCTTAGATGTGGGAGCAAATGTCTCCTCATAGTCAATGCCTTCTTTTGTGCATACCCCTTTGCTACTAGTATTGCTTTATATGTGTCCATTGTCCCATCTGCTTTGTACTTTGTTTTAAATATCCATCTGTATCCAATGGGTTTCTTTCCTGGTGGAAGATCGACAAGTTGCCAAGTGTTATTCTTCATCACTAATTGATATTCAGAATCCATGGCATATTTCCAATCTTTTGATTGTAGGGCTTCCTGGACTGTAGAGGGCTCATCATACTCAATAACACTACTCATCAAAGCAAAGTTAACTTCTTCTCTTGCTTTACTACGAGTCCATGGTCCAAGGGTGGATGTATCCAGTGGAGCATCCATTCTTGCATCTCATAATGTGCTAGTACACCACTTGGGCATATTCTAAACTATTCATGTGGGTCGTGGTTCTATCTGATCAACACCATCATCCCCATCCTCACTTTCATCATTTGTGGGAACATCAGTTTCGATTTTTACAACTAGTGAAAAATCTACATCTGCTGAGTCTGGAGGAGGAGACTCTTCTTCCTTCTTCTCAAAAAAATCAACATCTCTATTGGTGTAGACTTTTCTGGTCTTAGGATCCATCAATATGTACCCAAGAGTCTTTTCACTATACCCAATGAAGACAAGTTTTCGTGACATCATGTCCAATTTTTATTTTTTTTCACTTGGGTATGTGCATGCTTTCTTTGCACCCAAATACTCTAAGGTGTGTAATAGATGGTTTCCGTTTTGACTATGCTTCTTATGGTGGTACTCCGTCAAGAGCAATTATGGGCACTTTGTTAAAAAAATGCACTATTTTCTTTGTTTCTTCTACCCAAAATGTCTTTGCAAGTCCATAGTCATCGATCATGCATCGCACCATTTCCATGATAGTATGATTTCTTCTCTAAACAACACCATTCTGCTGCGGTGTGTTTGGAGGAGGCATTTGTCGACGAATCCCATGAGTTTGTAGGTATTATTTGAACTCATTACTGGTGAATTTCCCCCCTCGATCTGAGTGGAGAGTTCTGATGTGATGACCAGTTTCATTCTCAACTGCTACTTTGAACTTCATGAAAGTTTCAAAAGCTTCACTTTTCTTGTGAAGACAAAAAATCCACATTTTCCTTGAATAGTCGTCAACACAAAGCATGAAGTACTGGAACCCAGAATGAATTGGTTGCATCAGACCACAAATATTGGTATGAACTAGGTCAAGTTTTCCATGAGCCCAAAATGTACTCTTCTAGAACGAAGCTCTATGTTGTTTTCCTGCTAGGCAGTGAGGACACTTGTTTGTATCCTTCTGAAGAGATGGTAGCCCATGTACCATATTGCATCAGTGAAGTGTCTCGAGATACTTGAAACTTACATGACTAAGTCTTCGATGCCACAATTGTGCTAAGGTAGAGTTCTTAGCCATAAGTGCCTGATCATCTCTGTGGACAAAATCAAGTTGGAACATGCATCTTACATTAGAGGTTTTTATAACTATTTTCAAGCCTCATGATTTATCTCGAATTAAACATGTTTTCTTATCGGAATGAATATCAATGTCAATTTTTAGGTTGTGATCAAGGAGTTGACTGACTGAACATGAATTCTTTGTTAACCTAGGGACATATAAGACATCTGAAAGTCTACATTTATGTGAACCAAGGGTATAGAAATGTTCCCAATCCCCTAAATTGTATATGAAGAATCATCTCCAAATGAAACATGATTTTTTGATGACGTGTCGATCATTGAAATAAACCAGTCTTTATGGTTGGTCATGTGTCGAGTGGCCCCCGAATCAACATACTAAACATCACTAGATGGCGTGGATGGTTCACTTGATCGAACAGTGAACAAGTAGTCTTCATTGTCTGATTGTTCTTATTGCTCAGCAATATTTCCTTGTTGATGGGGTCTTCTTTTCCAGTTCCCATTTTTCTTCCCGTGATTTTAGTTAGAATTTCCCTTGTGAGATTGTTGTGGAGGTCCAGAGTTTCTTGATGAACCTTTCTTGTAAGTATTATACCAACAATCTTGTAGGTTATGTCCTCTTTTACAAATTGGAAATTACTTCTGTTGTTGTCTATCCCCTTGATACTGATTTTGATTTTGGGAATTTTGATAGGAATTAGGTTTTCCTTTACCTTTTCCTTTCCATTTTTGATGTGAAGAAAGTGTATGTTCTTCTTCATCATCCTTATTGTGCATTACTTCCTCTTGTTGCAGTAATTTTACCAATTTGTCAAAACTAACTGTCGTATTTGACACATTTAGTGTTTTGAAAAAAATGAGGTAAGAAGAGGGGAGTGCTCTCAAAACAATGGGAATGAGATCATCATCTGTGAACGCTTCTCCCATGGCTAGAAGTAAAGCCCTCAATTCTGCAAATCTTCTTAGGAAAGCTTATATTTTTTCATTCTTCTTGAACTTCATTGTGTGTAACAGACTCTACAAATTCAGTATAACATTCTTGTTCTTGGCCTCGTATACTATGCTCAACTTATCCCACGCTTCTTTGGTTGTTTTGGCATATTGAATGTGGGGTTGCACATCATCAGACACTCCAAACAAGATGATGAGTTTTTCCTTCTAATCTTCTTTATCAAACTGTCATTGTTGTGTTGTACTAGTAGTTGATCTGGTCATATCACCATTCACAATAGGCCAGATATCTTCAAACTCAAGTTGTGTCTTAATTTTTGTCTTCCACGTAGCATAGTTATTTCCTCTGAGTAATTGTGAATCTGGGGGCATTAGTGCCCAATTTGCAGAGATCACTGATAGGGTTTGTCTCTTATCACTCCAGGTATAGGGTCTCGTAATCTATATACCATTAGTCCAATATATCAAACCTTTCTATATACGTGCCCTTCTGATATACCCGGTGGTATGTGGAAGAAGCTCACCCTTTCTATATACCCGGCGGTATGTGAAAGAGGCGTTAACGTACGTGAAAGAATTCAATACGTGGTACCAAGACAGTACTGAAAGGGTTCTATGCGATTATTGACACTGGCTCAAAGAAATCTCCTCATACGTGCGTGTAACTTTGCTATATACTTGGATAATTTCTCAATCCGGATTTATGCCATGCAATCGTTCATAGATGGATGGGATGGCTCATAGTGTGTGCACTGTGACCTTATTACTCCCCGTCGATTTATAGGGACGATGCCCATATGACGTTGTTGCATCTATATTAGGCATTAAGTGTAGTAGTATTCGTGATGGCTTTACCCATAAGCACTTCCTAGAGGCACCATATATACCGAACGCTACGAATGAGATCTAGGATCTCGTGATTGTTTCAGAACCAATTTTTTTTATTTTTTAGTACAACATTCTGCCAGTTTCTGAGTAGTTACAAAGTTTGCAGTTGAATATGGAAACCTAAAAATTAGTACAATATATTGCAGCATGTAATTACATTTAAAAATCTAGAAAAAAATGAATCGTTGGCAAAAAAAATTGTTTTGTGGGACCAAGTGGCCTCCGGAGCCCAAAATGACCCACTACGCCAAAAAAATGCAAAAATATAGCTAAAAATGTAATTTCTGGATAGGCCTCCTTTAGAAAAAAATGCCCAGAATGGAAAAACAACATGAATGGAGAAAAAAACTACCCTAAATTATGGATTTCCCCACTAAATTTAGTTAGTTATAACTAAATTTAAATTTTCCACTAAAGTTAGCGGTTCCACTAAGTTTTCCACCAAATTTCAAAATTGAAAAACTTGTGTTTTGGGTGTGATTCAAACCATGTGCCTCCTACTCCTAAGTTGATTCCAATTATCCAACTTGGCACTATGTGCGCTTGGAGTATGAAATGAACAAACTTATATTTAAAACATTCAAAAAATGACTAACCTTGCAAAAAGCGAACTTGGTTGAGGCTACACATGGAGCTGCATGTGTGGCAATGTGGATTAGGGTTTCTTTTGCCCAAAAAATTAGATCTTGAAACATTTTTATCTCCACGCCACTTTTTTTTTTCTCTCCATGACCTTGATAAACTTCTTTGACTTCTAACGTCGCCTTCCTTTTTGTATGCAGGTTGTTTTTATGGATTGATCACTATTTTTTCTTCTTCTTCTTTTTTTTGATGTCATTTGATTTGCTTTTGATGCAAGTTCGTTGCTAGGATGTGGAGGTTGCTGCTTGGTGGGTCTACCTCCAATACAAATTGGATTTATTTGAAACACAACAAATCATTAACAGAGCAACTCAAACAAAGCAAATCAGTTATTACATTTTGTGTAGGTCTTGTGACTTCAACACATCATGGCCTTTGTATGAAGATTATCTTTGAGCTCTTCAAATGTAGCAGAGTGTTAATATTAACAGTGAATAAAATCTCCTCTAATATTATAGGTAAAACCCTTGATGGGGAAAAAAGATATATTTTTTTAAAATAGCATCCAGGGAGCAAATTTTGCCTGGTTCAGGAGGCCCCAAGGAAAAAAAAAATTGCCTTACAAATACCTGGAGAATGGCAGGAGGTTGTGGAGATGCAGAACATTTTGGAAAGTTTCTGGAGGCAACACAGGCTCTCCTAGAGTGTAGAATCTCCTCCAAAATTGTATGCTTCCTCTCTCCAACCTTCAATGCTTCACAGGTCCAGATTCTTGCTCTCATACCAAATGTAAATTGAGCAACAGGGGTGGAAACCTGAATATCTTTATTAAACTCAATAAACTAGGTTACAATAGATAGACTATAATACTTATAGGTATTGTACAGTCATGTGCAGACAAAAGAGAGGTTGCACAGGTACAACAAAAATACAACAGCTTCCGTAATACATCTGGGAAGCAACAATTAATAATACAAAAAAATGATTAAGTTGCAACTATGCAACAAATAATCTTATAACTGTGGAATAAGAAAAATATGGTTTAAAAACCATATAAAAACATTATTTAATTAATATAATTAATTAAATAATTAATATATACTATGCATAATTAATTAACCTAACATTAAGGTTAATCAATCATGTCCCAATGGATAAGCCCAATGCGTTGGGTTGTGCATTATTGTTGAACCACCCATCAAATGTCATGTTTCAAAGGGATATTACAAAGAAATACTTCCTTAAAGTCATAACGTTGTTTTCTGAACAAGGAGAGAGTTCATTGAAGTTACACCTCTTATATATTTCATCAAGGATCGTACTTAACAAAATTTACTCGAAGTTGAAACCTTGTTGTTTGAACAAGGTGAAACTATGCCAAAGTTACGCCAAGTATCTTTCATCACCACTCGTACCTTCCCTTATTGTTTTTTGACATTATTTTGTCAAAAAAGAACACTTAGAAATGCTGCCAAAATTATGTCCACCACTTTTGCACCCACTTAAATTCGTTTTTCTTTAAAAATTTAATTTCAGTGTTGAAAGTATCTTGGTACGCATTCATATTTTTGGTAGTAATCTTAAACCAGACATTTTCACCCCTAGAATAGTTTCATTTCACAGTCATTACACTGATTTCATTGTACTAATCACTTGTTGATACTTACATCTTGTTTCTTTCAAACTTGATCTACATATTGTCATTGTATTGTTACGTTGCTCGCATTATATCAACCCCTTTTGGGTACTTAGACTTGTTTTCCTAGAAAAAATTCTTTGAGTCTTGGGATTACATTGTTACATTTCTCACATTGACATGTATATCTTTAGATATTCCTTGGTTGTATATCCCATACACTTAGAGATTTATCATTTTAGCATCGTTATGCCACCTATTTTATCTTGGATTCCTTGAGATGTTTACACACATTTCACATATATTTGTAGGGAACATTTTATGTCATGGCAACTATCACTTGTGCAATTCATAGGAAGCATCCTTCCAATCCCTTTTTAAATCCTATGTTTTCCTCTTCTGAGGAAGAATGATATCATGTTGACCATAGTGTTAGTGAGTAGGAAATACATAAAAATATCTTTACAGAAACCTCCGCTCATATAGAAAACAACTTATTTCAAAGCCGGGACTAAGTCTTATTACATATCATAGATTTAGGGGCTAGACTTCCCTCTTATTTTGATCCTACTTTCCTTCCTCACATGATATGAATGAAGAGTAGAAATCCTCCTCCACCCCTTAGGAATGATGAGGACATTTAAAACCATGAACAAGCTTCCATGTCCACTCATCCTATGGGTCATGGTGAGAATGTAGATGTTTCTCCCACCAGAACTCACCATCATATACCATTTATTAGGATGGATCACAAAGATAAAGCATAAGATAAAATCCCCCTACATGAGGAATAAGAGCACGAGCCTCGCAATGAAGACATTACTATGCAATAACAATTGGAATCCCTTAGTGCATAGATATACAAGTTAGCTTCTTATGTCCATCAAGACAAAGATAGAGTTCTTAGGACTGAAAACCCTAGAGTAACTTATGCTGAAAGCTACACTGAAAATCATGGTGAGGAAGCCTCCAATCTAACCACACATGTATACTAGCCATGTCATCACGTGGATTTTTTTTTTACCAAGAATGGAAGTCTATGAAAGATGCCCTCATCAATTTATAGGAAAATAACAAAGTGTGTAATAAGAAATACTAGTTTAAAGAACTATGAAATTACCCTTTCGATCGAGAAATGTTGCATATGTCTTTCCCACCAAGATTTTATTTCCCTAAATTTGATAAATATATGGGAAAAGGTGATCCTTGCAACCACCTCAAGGACTTCTTCATGGCTTTCCAAGAAGTATAATACAACGATAATTACCTCATTCACTTATTTCCTAGGACTCTTGGAGGTCAAGCCCTTGAATGGTTTCTCCATCTCCCTATGGGGTCCATCACTACATTTTCAGATTTAGCTAAGAATTTTGTTCACCACTTTTCATTCAACATGGAAAGTGATTTCACTATTATTGACCTTTGTAATGCAAAAAAAAGAAATAATGATAACTTCATGGGTTTCTTACAATGATGGCGAGGGTTAGCTAGTCATTTCTCTTGCTCTATCCCAAGGAGATAAATTGTTAGTATTATTATACCCAACCTACACCCTGATATGAGCATAATTCTTAAGTGTTTGAGGTTCAAGCGTGATTTTACGAGTTCCTACTCTAGTCATTTTTGAATTTTCTTGTCAATCTTCCCTACAACTATGTTGGATCCTTCCATTCCGGCCTCTAACTCACTCTGATGCCTCTAGTGATGCATCCCCATGTTCCCCCTCTGGTTTGTGGAAAGATGTGGTCACTGGGTCTCCAAAGATGTCTCAAATTGTCAGACTACAACCTAAGTTGTTGGATGGGACGTTGTCCATGTATATTCCTTCCTAGATTACTGATGCTACTCTGACATTGAGATACATCTCGCTAATTGGAAAGCTTATGTGCCCTTGGCCCCCTCTAGAATATATTTAAAAATGAGTGCGTATCAAGTGGACCCCATGCGGCCCCCTTCATAATTCTATTATGCCAAATTTTTTCATCCTCTTCACTTTCAGCCACAAAGAGGATTTTTTCTTGGGTACTACTTGGTGGACCTTGGTTCTTTGGAAGGCAAGGCTTGTACCTTAGAAAATTGTCCTTGGGATTTAACCCTTGCACTGAAACAATGACCCAAGCCCTTATTTGGGTTCATCTATTAGGTCTCCCGCTGGAGTTATGACATGATGTAGTTATCAAAGGTATTTCCCTATCCTTTGGTACTCTCATTTTTGTTGATCAAGAAACCAAATCTAGTTCTAGATTCATTCACGCTAGATTTTATGTCAATGCTAAGATAAGTAACCCTTTTCCCAACTCCATTGATCTCCATTCAGACTTTGGTATATGGTCTCAACCTATAGAGTATGAATATGTTCCACTTGCATGCTTAATCTGTAATAACATCGGTCATAGAGCCCCATCTTGTCCCTAAAAACTAGCTCCTAAACCCAAGGACATGATGCACACACCTAAGTTAAAGGGTAGAACTTCCAATCCCTTTGATGAACTTTTGGAATATTATGAAATCCCCTCTTTGGAGGGTCCTATTGTTCAATCATCTCTAGATCTTCCTATAGTGTCCCCCCATCCCCATCATGCCCCTCACTATAAATTCTCCCTGATCCCCCACTTAATTTTGAGCTCCCTCTTCTACCTTCTCTTTCCTTTGTGGAACTTATCTCCTCAATTCCCACTTCCCCTTCTCACATTCTTTATCTATAAGAAAAAACTTCTTTACCCTCTCCTTCATCCTTGGTGATTAAGAACATATTCCACCTAGAATGACCAGAAAAAGTTGTAAAAAAATTGGGACACAAGAAACAAAAAAATGAATGGGAGACCTACCAATCAGGAAAAGCCAGGGAAAATTTTAGTGGTGAATTTTTGTAAACTAACGAATATTAGGTATTCTGGAAATTGGAAATGGAAAATTTTCAACAGTCGACTTTCGTCCAGTTCACCAAATAATTTAGCCAACAAGTCATTTGTATGGGTCAATTTTCCTACTATTTATATGTAAAAATTAACTTATACATATATTTGCCAAGGTATAATACATAGCTTGATGGATTCTATGGGGTACCCATTTAATAATGACATCCAACAAAGAGTGACTGTCCATCAAACTTAGGTTGGATGGACAACCATTGTCTTTTGTCCAACCTAGGTTGTACGAAAAATGATGGATGATCATCCAACGTGGATTGGATGGCCATCCATTATTTGTCATCTAACCTAGCCATCTAGCATGGGTTGGACAACAGATAATGTATAGTCACTCAACCCAAGTTGGATGTTTGGGTTGGACAATAGATAATATACGATCGTCACACCCAGGTTGGACGACTAGGTTGGATGGATGATGATGGGAAATCATCCAACCCATGTTGTATGACTGGGTGAGATGGAAGATAATGTATGATCGTCTAACCTAGGTTGGATGAATGGGTTGGACACTAGATAATGTACCATCTTCCAACCTAGGTTGGACAGCTGGGTTGGATGGAAGACGATGGACAGTCATCCAACCCAGGTTGGATGGCTAGGTTAGATGGTAGATAATGTATGGTCATCCAACCTAGGTTAGACAGCTGGGTTGGATGATAGATAACATACAATCATCCAACCCAAGTTGGATGGCTGGGTTGGATGGCACAAGATGGACAGTCGTCAAACCCATGTTGGATGGAAAACAATGGACGGTCATCCAACCTAGATTCGGATGGATCTCTAACCCAAGTTGGACAGCTGGGTTGGACAAAAAACAATGGAGGATTGTCCAACCTAGGTTGGATGGCCTTCCATCGCCTACTGTATAACCTGGTTTAGATGGTGTCTAACCAAGGTTGTATGAAATATGATGGATGGCCATCCCACCCAGTCAGCTTTGCCACAAAATGGTTTTTTAGAAAATTTTCCGTTGATGTGAAAGTTTATTTTGGAGATTTGCCACCAATTCTAAACTACATTTTCAGAGGGGGGGGTCTTAAAATGAACCTTATGCCAATATCTAGTAGGAGAGGAATCAAAATATTACACAAAGAACAAGGGAATTCTCACCATTAAGGGTGAGGGGAAAGCCAAACCCAAAAAATGAAGATTCTCTCTTGGAACATTAGGGTAATAAATGCTCCCTAGAAAAAAAGAGGCCTCAAATATTTCAGATTAAAACATTCTCTGGGAATCATCATGCTACAAGAAACTAAGCTCAAGGAAGATGACATCCTTAATAAGATTTGGCCTTCTACCTCCTTTTCCTCTCATGCCTCATCTCATAACTTGGGTGGCCTTTGCACCTTTTGGAACCTAAAGGTCCTTTTCGTGGAATGCATCATCAAAACTCCCCATTTTTTGGGTATGTTCTTTCAAGAAATTGGATCAAGTTTAGGGTGGATTGCTGTAAATATCTACGCTCCAAATTTAGATTCTCCCAGGGATAAAATCTGGAAAGTTTTTTTGGAGTTCAGAAACAACTGTAAGCATTTACCTTGGCTCTTAGTGGGTGATTTTAATACCTCTCTCTTTTCTTCAAAAAATGGGGTGGTGCTCCAGCTAACTACAACAATATGGAATCCCTTGTAAGTTTTATTCAAAAAGGTTATTTTTCTGAATTTTATTTTCATGGATCTTCCTTTACATGGTCAAATAGAAGACTAGGTTTCAATTATATTCAAATAATAGTAAATATAATGCTTAGATCTCTAGAATGGCTTGCTCATTTTGGTGATTTTTATTTGATTTCCCTCCCTAAGGCTGCCTCCAAACATTTCCCTTTACTGTTAAATAAACCAAATTTCAAAAAGTCTAAGAACCCCCATTTTAGATTTGAATTGGGTTGGTTACAGAATCACAATCTAGATAAGCTCATTGAGGAATGGCGGAAGGTGGAAACATAGAGCACGACCATGTATAGTTTGCAAATAAACTTATAAAAATAAACTTGGAAAATCAAAACCTTTGGGGACATAAGAGAAAGAAATAACCAACTCTCAATGAAGATTTCAAAATTTTCTACCAACATTGAAATATCTAGTAGAACCCTTTGTCTTCACTAACAAGAAGTATCTTTGCTGAGTGATTTTAACATTATACTTGTTGAAGAAGAAATATATTGGTGAAAAAGATTCAAATCCCTTTGGCTTCAACAAGGAGACCATAACACTAAATTATTTCATGATACAACCTCCAAGCATTAAATTAGAGATTAGATTAAAGAGCTCCTGACAATTGAAGGGAGGCATTTGACCTATGAGGATTCTATTTCAATGGAATTGGTTAATTTCTATTCTAGCCTTCTCTAGGAAGAGGGCCCTCCTAGCAAGGAGTATAGTTTAGAAATGCTTCAACATATCCCTAGGTTAATTTATGATGAAATTAATATCAAGTTAACTCGGCCATTATCTATCGAAGAATTTCATAAATTTGTCTTTGCTATGAAAGGAGACAAGTCTCCTATCCCTGATAGCTTTCGTGTAGATATTTTTCAAATTTTTTGGAATATTATTAAAATTGATTTGTTGGATGCACTTAACAAATTTTAGAAAAATGACTTCCTCTTAAAAGAATGGAACAATACTTTTCTAGCCTTGGCTCCTAAATATTTGGGATCCAAATCAATCTCCAATTTCTGCCCTCTTAGCCTTTGCAGTACCTCTTACAAAATTATCACTAAAATGTTGGCTACTAGATTGAAACCCTTCATGGATAAATTGATTTTTGAACAACAGACTGGTTTCATTAGAGGTTGATTGATTCAAGGTGGAGTGATCGTTGTGCATGAATCCATTCACACAGAACATTATACTAAAATTGTAGGGATGATTATTAAATTAGACATGGAGAAGGCCTTTGATCATGTCATTCGGTCCTTTCTTCTCAAAGTTCTCATAAAGTTTGGATTCTGTCATAAATGGTGTACCTAGATACATAGTTGCATTTAATCCCCTAATTTTTTTGTTATGATGAATGGTATACCTACTGTTTATTTTCCAATAACAGGGGAATTAGACAAGGGGACCCCTCTCACCTTTTATATTCCTCCTTATGGATGATACTTTAAGTAGGACCCTAGGGGAAACTAAAAAATTTGTTGTTATATCGGGTCTAAATATCACTTCTAAGATTTTGGTAGTGACACACATACAATTTATATATGATACTCTTCTTTTGGGTGTAGCCTCGGTGGTGAAAGTTAGAGCTATGAAGAAGATTCTTGACTAATATCAATCTGCCTCTCAACGGCTTATCAATTTTTCCAAGAGTAGTATTAATTTCATAAATACTCCTCCCAGCAGAAAAAGAAATATTGCAGCTATCTTTGGTTGCAGCATCATGGATCTCCCATCCTCCTACTTGGGGCTTCCTCTATTCAAAGGAAGACAACTTAAAAATATTCGGAACCCAGTTATTGAAATATTTCAGAAGAATCTTGCAGTTTGGAAGGGTTATCTCCTTAGTCAAGCAGGTCAGCTACAACTAGTTAAGGAACCTCTTCAAATTTTTCCAATCTATTAATTGTCCCTTCTTAAAATGCCTTTCTCAGTGATTTCGCACGTAAAAAAAATTCAAAAGTAATTTCTTTGGTCTAGTTCTGAAGAGCGTAAAAGGATCCACCTGGTTTTATGTAATGTTATATGTAAACCAATAACTTTAGGGAGTATTAGGCTAAGAAGAGTGAAATGAATGAAACCATGTTTGCTAAGCTAGGTTGGGCTATAATTACCAAGAAAATATCCCCATGGTCACAAATCCTGATCTCTAAATGCGTTCCTTCACAAGAAGATTTTCTCCTTTCTTAAATTTTGAGAGGCTCTATAATATAGAACTCCATTGTCAGCACCTAACCTTTGTTGTAGCTAGGTACTAAATGGTGCATGGGGAATGATATGAACATTGATTTTTGGAAATACTGGTGGATAGGTGACATGCCTTTAGCTATTGATCCTTTCTAGGATTCAATCCATCATCCATTCATTGATTTATGTAGTAGAATGATTAATGGATACATCAACAATTCTTATAATAAGCCTTGTTGGTGTGTGCCTTCCTAGGAAGGATGTAGCACTATTCAGATGCAACACATTGATAATCTCAAAACCCTTCTTTCCTCTTATTATATTCAATTTTCTCACTATGAGGATACACGCATCTGACTGCTATCTCATTTGGGTTGTTTTTCGGTTAAAGATGCCTACGTATCAAAAATGCATCCTCCTTGTGGCTTGCTACTTAAACATGTTTGGATCCCTCAAGTTATTCCTAAAATTGGATTCTTTTCTTGGATTTATTTTTTGGGAAGTTATTCTCTCTGGGGAAAATCTTAAACGTAGAGGTTTTTCTCTCCTTAATCGCTGCATCTTATGCCTTAATGTTGTGGAAACCTCTGCCCACCTTTTTCTCCATTTTTCCTTTTCCCATTCTCTCAAGAGTCTCCTTTTAGATAGATTTGGGGTTACTTGGGTGTTTCCCTATTCTCTTCCAGAAACTTTTACTCAATGTCATTACCCATTTTGGTATTTTTTTCCCTCCCTGACATGGAATTTATTACTCCCCCATTCTCTATGGGTAATCTAGAAGGAAAGGAATATACAGATATTTAGGGAGAAGGCTCAAGATTTTTGGCAAGTCTTCATTGGATTTGCCTCTGGTTTATAAGAAAAATTGAACTGCTATATCTAGAAAAGACACAACAGAAAGTTACTTTAAATCTAACTAAATCTTGGCCTTAACAACTCCTCATCCCCATTGAAGTGTCATCTTCAGCCTTAATGAGAGCGAACACTTCTTGGTCCCACCCACATGTAGGCTGGTTGAAAATTAACATAGATTGAGTTGCTAAGGGTAACTTGGGTGCTTCGGGAGGGGATGTTATCCTCAAGGATGAGTCTAGTCAACCATTTTCTATTTTTATAGATAATTTTGGCACTTATACAAATCACAGAGTGGAATCCTTGGTTATTTTTAAAGGAATGGAGTTGGCTCTTAAGGTTGGCCATGCACGTCTTGTTATGGAAAGTGATTCCCTTAATCTTATTAGAGTACTCAATTCAAATGAACCTATTTTATGGACTGTAAGTAACATAACTGAGGATATTCGAATCCTACGATCCCGCTTTTAGAGTATCAAATTTACACACATTTATAGATAAGGCAATGGAGTTGCCAACTTCCTGGCTAATTTGGGTGTCCTCTCTAATGGTCAACAAAATTGGATAGGATATTTTCCAAGG
Organism: Taxus chinensis; assembly: GCA_019776745.2. Taxonomy (NCBI): domain Eukaryota; kingdom Viridiplantae; phylum Streptophyta; class Pinopsida; order Cupressales; family Taxaceae; genus Taxus; species Taxus chinensis. Next base: position 1,044,423,218 of record CM034146.1, on the reverse strand, counting down.
AATCTCCTTACTATTCTTGTAAATGATTTTATTCCTAGCATCACTATATTTTCATCTATTGCTTTATCTAGATACAGTAGGACTAAAACGATATCCTCTCCCTTTGCTGATGGTGGAGGAAATGATATCGCATTTATTTCCATTTATAAATTTGATGGTCTACGCTCTTGTGATGATGGGATATCAATTATTTCTCCCTCATGTGAGTTCTTTATTAATAGTAGCTCCTAATTGGATTTTCCATCGGTACATGTGATTGATTGGATCAATAGATACCATAACTGCTATTTAAATATTGTTCATTTTGAAAAATTTTCTAAGTTTGTCACTTTCTTTTTGTTCAATATGGGGGGTTCTATCTACAGGATTGAACCATCATCATCTGAAGAAGTCAGGGTAGACCATGAGGTATGGAACATTTTATAGGAGAAGGGGATTACGCCTTTCATAAAAAGGTTGTCGGGCCATTTAGTTAGAGTTACCAGCAGTGTTCTAGTGAATTGGAAAAAAGAGAAGGTTAAGGTTGGAAAGACCGATTTTGTGATCTCACTGGAAATTATTGCCATCATTACTGGTCTTCCTGTTGAGGGTGATGTGTACTTCAAACAGTTCCCTAAAAGTCAAGACCGGAGGGGATTTCTTAAGCCAAGGGAGAAATATTGAAAGAATCCCAGTTAGGTTTTGAAATGAGCCTCGCTTCCTCCTCTATGGGATAGGGTGGCGGAGCAACTAATGTGATACTTCACCTTGGAAGGGAGGTATAAATTGATTTATAGTACCAAAATATTTTTACTTGCTCATCTCTACCGTGACAAATAGGTAATTTTTTCACCTTCCTGCTATCACCAAAACAAAACATCTTCTGATTTTTCATGAGCAGTGGATGAGAAATCAATGTTTTTGGGTAACATGGTACCATCTCTCAAGTTGTGAGACTTGCTACTTAAGATGGACATCCAGATAAGGCCAACTTCCTCTACCTAATCTAATGTTAAAACTACTTCTAAGGCAGTAAATATAACTAACTAACTAATCCTAAGCTAATACTTTCAAGGGACCAAGGAGAGAGAGAGAGAGAGAGAGAGAGAGAGAGAGAGAGAGAGAGAGAGAGAGAGAGAGAAGGGTTAGAAAGATGTAGAAAGGGGAATCCTAAGCTAAAAGGAGGTGATAAAACCAAAAAAGGGTGGAGATTCTCTAGTGAAGGAGAATGGAGAAGGGAGAGGCCAAACATAAGTGATACAGACCCAAAGCTTCATTCATGATATTTTCTCCATGAAACACAAAAAAATGAGCTTACAAAGGAGAAATACATGCGCAACATGATTCTATAAGTAAAAGAGAGGCAAATTTGCATATAAAACGAGATAGGACAAACAAATGTGTCACAAAACAAGATTTATATTGCAATACAAATATGTATAGACCATTACAATTGTAGAGGAAGGCACAAAAACACATTTCCAAGCCCAAAATGAAGGTTCGATGGCTCACAGTTTCTCAAGAACCAGTTTGACATAGTTCCTTTAAAGTTTTTAGAGCATCCCTTTCAATAATGAACAGTTTTATAATATATAGCTAAGAGAAAGAGAGAGAAGAGAGAATAGGGATAAGAGAAGGGGCACAAATTTTAAACTTTTAACCAATAACAACCTACATTAAATTCACTTACAAAGCACACGGTCATTCTGCAAGGTCATTACTATGTCTATTATGTCTTATAGAAGGAAATGAAGCCATGCTTCATCAATTCTGATGGTTGAGCTACCTAATTTGATCATTTTCATGCCTATGACTACTCTTATCTCCATATGAAGCCATGTTTTCCATTTTAAATCACCTTCTTCCACAAAAAAATTGAATCTGATGATTCTGAAATGAAGGGCTTGAGGATAACTTTCCAACGATATATATTTTGTCTGATTTGGAGCTCGGAGTTGAAATATATGGCCTGTTGAAGATTTTCCTATCGAGAAGCACAATAATTTGACGTGTGACGACATTTGATTATCTCGAGGGTCGACCTTTGGCAACGTTTTGATGATTTTCCTTTTCTATGTTTCAGTCCTTCATTATCTCCCAGGGTTAGGATTTACTTCCTTGCTTTCCTTTCGCTTCTATTCCTTTTATGAATTGTGATTCAATAAGACAACGCCACACTTCTTCATAGTTTCGAACTATCCTTTTCCCTTGAACAAGTCATTACAAATCATAATCCAATGAAATAGCTCCACGCCACTTCATAATTCACCTTTTGACTTAGACCCTGACTGAACATTACATAGTGTGAGTCAATGAGAAATCTCCACGCTCTTTGCAATGTCAATCCTTTTGATTACCGCATCTAATATCTATGAATCATTGACCAATGAGATCATTCCATGCCCCTCAAGTTGTCAGACATTTCTTTAGATCTTGAATGATAACTCTGAATCATGAGCCAATAGGAAAGCTCCACACTCTTCATGATGTCAGTCTTTTTTATCTCCTTTACCCATTGCGAAGTATTGACCAATAAGGAAGCTCCACATATGCGATGAGTTCACCTTTGATTAGATGATCCTTTGCGTCACATCTTTGAAATTTGGTTAACTTAGAAACTTTCTGGATTCAAGGAAGTGTGCCACCTATCCTCCTTGTATTGGTTGTAGGGGTTGGGTGAACCCAAAACATTATCTACTCTGACTCATTTTGGGGTTTTGAAGTTCGAATGGGACCATCACCTTAGGAATGACTGGAATGGCGACACATATCTATCTTGGACCATTGATTCTCTACCATATTTTATCCCCTTAACCCTCTATGTGTTTTTTGACCTTTGTTGACTCTAGCTTGGACTCAATAGACTATGTAATGCATTTTTTTCCTTAGACTTGAAGTCTACCAGGTCTAAAACCTTTGAGGAGATCCAGAATCCTGCCACGTGGCCTATTGTCAAATGCTAGGCGTTGAATTTTGATAGATAAATAAACTTCAAGTGGCCTTTTAAAGTAACCCACTAATGAATTAGCTAAGTCTCTCGCTGGCTAGTAGTTTTGGAAGGGGGAATTTGACGTTCGTTTAAACGTCCCACACCAGTAAAAATGGCAAAGTCCATTTTTAACCTTGTTGAAGCCAAAATAAGCCAATGGGTATTTTGGGATAACACTTCCTTTTTCAGTGGCTAGATTTGTCTTTAAAAATTTCTCATGATGAAGAAGGGTCATTTCTCCACCAGAGCCTTATTTATCTTCTTTTCAAAATGGAAGCTTCCCCTAGTGACCTTTCTTGTTTTCCTCCCAAGCCAGGAAAGTAACATCATTTCACCTCTGAGCCTCCCTAACCCTTGCCTTCCATCCCCATAGCTTCGTTCACCCCTCCTCGCCGCCTCCTCCTTCCCTCTGATTCGGACTCAAATATATTAATCACTTACCAGAATGATGTGGCTCCCCCCCTTTCACTTCTCTCTTTTTTCCCTCCTCCCTTCCTTCTTTCACCTCTTTGGAGCCTTCAGAAATTTTCTCCTGTCACTTCTGAATCTCTTACCATCTTGGATTCCTCTTCTCTGAATTCTTCTGAAGCTTCCTTATCTCCTCCCCATGTTCCCCAATTTTTGCCTTGACTCCACCTACCTCAGGGACCTGTTCTGAGCCCATGGAAATTTATTTTGACAAGGATATTCCTAATGTTCTACTGGGACTTTATTCTACTTATCCAGACTCCCCTTCTCCTGACATTATGTGTTTTCCAACCATCTCTATTGTGGGTATAAACATGGCTGAAGCTTTGGATCAACATCTAGATAATGCCCCTTCTGTTCAACAAGATCCTGATACAGTTGACATCATTCTCAACATTCTGGAGAAACTCAATAGATATTTTTCTATCATCAAGGAATGGAAGTTGCATACTGACAAGACTTAGGAAATCATCAATACTAATTTCCTTGAGTTCATCAAACTAGCTAATGTTTTAGTTGAAAAGAATGTCACTGTCTACTACTAAAGATGTTGTTGATACTCTCAAGAAAATCCATACTATGTAATACCCCTCGCGGGTCTTTTGTCTTCTTGTTTTTGGATTCCTACGGGAATTTTCTGATTATGCTTTAATGATTTATATATCCTTTAGGGTCTTTTGTACAAGGATGTAGGTCCTTTAAAAATACCCATTTTTTACCCTTTTCCAAAAAAACCTACACCTTGAGATAGCCTTCCACTTGCAAATGCATTGTGTTGGCACATTCGAAGAGGTCATCAAAAAGGGTAGTAAAATGGAAAAATCATTACTCACTAAAGAGGGGTTCTAAAACCCTTTCAAAGAGACAATCATGACTCCAAACCCAATGACAAAGCTAAATTCTTGAACAAGAATAAAAATGTTGTAGGAGATGGAATAATTGATTCCAAGCGTGTACAAATGGTTCAAACAAATCCACACTTGAAACTCACACGTGTGTCATCTAAATATGTAGTGAAACATAGAGAGTACACTCCACTCATGAATTCACTATTATCTATGCTAACGCAATTGGATTCGATTGACATGGGTCACATTCCCCATCACTACACTCTTTTCCAAATATGTACCTAAATCATCATGGTACAAATACCATGAATATTGTGTGTATCATTGTGTTAAAGGACGCGCTACGGATAGTTATACGAGAACTTTAAAAAATTCATTCAAAATATCCTTGATCGAGGAGACATTGAGCTTGATGCCCAAGAGTCCTCTAAAACATCCAAAAATTAGTTTGGAATATACAAGGAACCATTCCCCAAGCATAAATATATAGAAAATAAATCAGATCGAGGTCATTCCTCTCAAGGAAATAGTACCAACCATGTTGTTGGTCAAAATTCCAATCCCGTTGAGTCTCTTACTGGCTATTTCCATCCCATCGGCACCCATACCCATACCATCAGAATTAAATCCTAGGAGTGTGTCGTTACAACATGATACACCCGTCTTACTGTAGCAAGACCCCATCTATCTATTCTTGCGGATGATCATTACGACCTCCTTGAATAACTTGAGAATACAACCGTTAATATTTCCATCTTAGACCTTCTCAAGATATCTACTGTTCATAAGGATATCCTCTATAAAGTCCTCTAGGATTCAAGAGTTCCTTCTAACATTGATGTTTCACGCTTCCAAGCCTTGGTCATGTAAATCAATCCATCCGAACAATTTATTTTTAGCCAAATTTATATTCCATTGCATAATCAGACACCCAACTTTTCCCTTATATATAAGTGATCATTACTCGTAAAAATATCAAAAGGGTGCTTGTGGATAATGGATTCGGTCTTAATATTTACACATTAAAACTAGAGAAAAAATTGGGACACATTATATATGAGCTAGAAACTGATGTGATAACTATTAAGGTATATGAAAATTCAGAGTGAAAGTCATATGAAACCATTACATTACCTATGAAATTTGGGCCTCTCACGCAAGACACAAGATTCCATGTCATTGACTTGGATCTTTCTTATAACATTCTCCTCAACCACCCATGGATCCATGCAATGAAGGTTGTTCCTTCCACTTTTCATCAATGTATCAAGATCCATTTCTAAGGGAATGAACTTACCATTCATGGTGACCTACAATCATTTGCTCATTACAAAGCACTAACTGGTTATTATCAAGCTACATATGAATTTCCTTTCATTGAACTAGTCATTGACTTAAAGTCAGAAGCCCTCACTTCTTGTATAGATCCAAATACACTTCAACCATAAGAAGGTGGTACTTCAAACTCCCTATCCCCATTTGATTTTTGGGAAATGAAAATCCTTCATACATGTTGTGGAGAATATGACATCCAACAAGATCTTCTTGTGTTAAATCTTCCACTGTCTCCTAAAACACATGGTAGGCCTAACTTCCACCACAAAGAGATAAAATTATTGGAACTCTTGACATATGTACCAATGTTGGTCTCTTAACTGATGAAAGATTGGGAAGTAATTCTACGTACCAATATCCTAATAAAAAATATGGCCTCCTGCTATCAATCCACTGACTATATCATCCCTAACAAAATGATGTATGCCATGGGATATCAAGGATATGGATGCACCATAAATGATTCAGGCTTGCGGGAACCTTTTTCAACACATGATAAAATGGAAAGATATGGCATTGGTATTCAACCCTATGGGTCCCATCCTACAAAATTTGACACCACCTCTTATGACCATGACAATAGTTCGTTTGGTTATGATAGTGAAACAAAATCCTTTTGTAGTCTTTACAAAGACCTTTCTTTCACAAACCTATTTCCTGATACAGGTATTTTAACCTTATCCCCCTCTATAACTAGAATAAACCTTATACATCCATCCCTCATAGATTGGGACCAACAATGACACATACTAATCGATATTTTTTAGAATGAGGAAGCTATTGGAGAATTAATAGGGATCCATGATGTATTCCTGTCGGATACATAAGAAAGGTTTCTCTATTGACCTAGATTCCTCCACCTACTTTGGAGAAGAAGCAAAATTTTGTGGTAAAAAATGAGATAAGGAGGTCCAAATACCTTCTAGAAAATCAAAGAAAAAGAAATCAAAGTAATATAGTGAAAACCTCTTTGAGGCACTTGTGAATAAACAACATGAGAAAACTACAATGAATAATCTTAATGAGAACCTTCCAAAAACACCAATAGAGGAAGAGCCCAATATCCCTTTTTATCCTAGAAGTATGGAAAATGGTTCTAAACTACTAGTTGAGGAGACTATTGACGTCAAACTTGGTACATAAGAAGAGCCTAAAATCATCAAACTTGGGGCTTCACTTTCAGTACAGGAGCATAAGACCTTTACTATACTCAGAGAATTTATATATGGATTTACATGGTCTCATGCAGACATGCAAAGCTTGGATCCCTCTTTACTAGTGCACAATCTAATTATGCATGAATATGCAAAACCTATCAAACAAAAATTAATAAAGATGCATCCATGCATTTCTCTTTTAGTCAAGGAAGAGCTAGAGAAATTGTTAGTTGTTGGTTTTATCAAACCTATCAACTATTCAGAGTGGATCTCCATCATAGTCCCTATTAGTGGAAATCCAAAAGGCATCAAGATTTATACAGATTTTAGGGACATCAATAAAGCGTGTCCTAAGGATGAATTTCCCCTTCCAAACATCGACACGATCGTCGATTCTATTGTTGGTCATGAAATGTTATCCCTCATGGATGGATTTTTGGGACATAATCAAATAAATATTATGGAAGAGGATCAACACAAAATTGTTTTCACTACCCCTTGGGGTACATTTGTTATCAATTCATGCCATCTGTCCTCAAGAATGTAGGTGCAACCCTATCAACGAGCCATTACTATCATCTTCTATGGCATGCTACATGATATTGTGGAAGACTATGTTGATGATATCCTTGGAAAATATAATACTAGAGTAGAACATATAACAATCCTACATCGTATATTTGAGAACATGAGAAATTATAAGGTCAACCTCAATCCAAATAAATGTGTCTTTGGTGTAATTTCAGGTAAGCTACTAGGCTTCATCATTTCTAGAAGAGGAATTGAAGTAGATCCTGTGAAAGTCACTATTATTACAGAAATGCCTCATCCCAAGAATCTCAAGTAACTTGTGCATATCTTGCAGGGAAAGATTTAATCCATCCACCGATTCATATCCCAACTCGTAGATAAATTCCATTCCTTCACTTATCTTCTTAATAAGGATGTTGCTTTTCATCAGGGGTATGATTGTCAACAAGCATTTTCCTTACTCAAACAATATTTGGCTAACCTGTCAGTTCTCATATTTCCTACCTCAGGTGCACCCCTTCTACTACATATTCCAGCTACTCATTTTTCTATCGACGTGCTCTTAGCTCAATACGATGTAAATCACAAAGAGAGGTCCATTTACTTTTTTAGCCATGCATTGATCTCTTATGAGCTCAATTATCCACAAATTGAAAAATCTTGCTTAGCTATTTTTTTACCTTTCAAAAACTTTGCCACTACCTTGTGAATAATAAAACCAAGATTATATCTAAATTTGACCTGCTCAAGTACCTTTTATCTAAATCTATACTTATTGGGAGGATGTCCAATTGAATCATCTTGCTTAGTGAATTTGATATTGAGTATGTCAACCAGAAAGCCGTAAAAAGGAAAAGTGCTTGTTGATCAACTAGCCGAAGCACCACTACCTGGAAAAGAGCCACTGAGTTTATTTTTTCCATACGTTTCTCTCTTATACTTTGAATAATCTTCCACATGGAAAATATATTTTGATGGGTCATTCAAATTTAATGGCTCAGGGCCAAGCATTGTTCTTACCACCCCCATAGGTAATATTTTTCTTAAATATTTTAGACTTGGCTTCCCATGTACCAAAAATATTGTTGAGTATGAAGCTCTCATTACAGTATTGAAATTCACTATAAGATGGAATATAAAATAAGTAAAGTTTATAGGTGACTCCCAGCTGATCATAAAATAAGTTAATGATGAGTATAAATTCAAGGATAAGAATATAATTCTATATAAATAGATGGTAGACACTTTGAAGGAATACTTTGTTCAAATCACATTTCAAGAATTCCCCAAAGCACAAAACCATTATGTTGATTCCATGTCTACCATTAGATCTTTGCTACGATCATCTCTGGGTACTAGGGAATTTCAGTTCATTATAGATCATCTAACAACAACAACGTATGACATGCTTGAATCATGTTTGGTATGTGAAGTTTTTTATCCTTTTCCCCCTAGTACATTGACATCTTTAATTATTTACAAGATGGTACTTTCCCTCCCGACATCTCCCAATACCAAAAACAAACCCCTTATCCAACGAATAACATGTTATACCCTAATTGGGGGAACTCTCTATCATTGAGGCTACGATGGGACTCTGTTACGTTGTCTAAATTTGGAAGATTTTGTACAAGAAATCAAAGAGGTGCATGAAGGCATTTTCCATGCTCATACTAGCGGCATGGTCCCCACAAAAAATCTTTTATGTGTTAGATATTATTGGCCTACCATGGAGATTTTTTTTTCAGTATGTAAGGAAATATACACTATGTCAGAAACATGGTAATCTGATACATGCTCCATCACAATATTTACAACCTATCACTACACCTTGGCCTTTTTCAAAGTGGGGACTCGATCTCATAGGTAAGCTCACACCAACTTGTTCTAATGGTGATAAACACATTATCACTTCCACTGAATACCTTACCAAATGGGTGGAGGTTGTTCCTCTCACTTATGTTACCGGTGTTCAGATATCCAAGTTCATCATGAACCATATCATTTGTTGTTATGCCATCCCTTGTGCCATTATATCTGACAATGGAAAATCATTCAAGAACGAACAAGTGAAGGCATTGGGCTAATGATTCAAAGTACACTAGAAATGGTCTACACCTTATTACCCTCAAGGTAATGGCCAAGATGAGATCTTAGATAAAAATATTGTTTCGATCATGGAGAAAATGGTTGGTAAAACCAACCGTAATTGGAATCTTGAAATCCATCATGCCCTCTGGGCTTATAAGACCTCTATTCATACACATACAGGTGCAAATTCATATTCCCTTGTATTTGGCACTGAAGTCATTATACCCCTTGAGATCGAGCTTCCCTCTTTGCAGATCTCCTTGTGAAACTATCTGGATAATGATGAGGAATATAGAGTAGTTAGGCTTAGAGAGATGGAACTTCTTGATGAGAAACACCTCTATGTATTTGACCATCTCAAAGTGAATCAAAATTGAGTTTGCAAGAGCTACAATAAGTGGATCATCCCTCGTGAATTTGAGGTGGGAGATCTTGTCCTTAAGGAGAATCAGTTCAATACCACTAAAGAACATGAAAAGAAAGGTAAGTTTGAGCCTAACTTGTTAGAGCCATATATTGTGGTGGCTGAATTTGGTTCTATTGCTTATAATCTTGCCTATCCTAATGGTGATGAAATTTGACAACCCATGAATTCCATGCATCTCAAGCGCTTCTACACCTAAGCATGAAGACCTATCAAAAATCAATAAAAAAAAGTAAAGAGAAATAAATTCATCCAAGTGTGAAAACCACGTAATTACAGCACTTTAGATAGGTCCTTTGGTGAAACCCAGATTCTAGCGCCACATTAGGATTCTGTTGTTCACAAGCACCTCGTCTTTGGGGCATGGTAACTTCTTCCTAGCTTCTCCATTTATCGGTTTAGTGTTATACGGTTGAACTTATCCCTCTTGGTATTGATCTGGTTAATCCTATTCTCATATATATGCACGAGATTCACCATTGTATATTCTCACCTCTTGCTGGGGGCATCTTAGTGCTCAATTTTTTCTGTAGATAGTTTTGAAAAACCTTCAAAAAATCCAAAAAACTAGCAAAACTTCAAAAATCCACAAACATTCACAAAACCCTAGAAAATTGTAAAAAACACAAAATTCAAAAATCCAAAAATAGTGAAAAACTAAAAAAATATAAACATAGGAAACTATACAAAAAAAAATCCTACTTTAGTGTTTGCTTGTTCTAGCACATGACATACGGATCATCTTGTGATGTTCCTTCATTAACAAAGTTGGTTTGCTTGCTATGTCTACCTTCCCTTGTATATAGCGTTGCTTGGGGCAGTTTCATAGTGCACGTTTATTTTCATGGGACTTCTTTTTCATCTATCTACTCCTTTGCATATATCCTTGCTTGGGGCATCATTTCAACCCATTTCGTATAACTTCAACACATGGGAACTAAAGCTGGATAACAAAAACAATGGTACAGATTTCTTGGACATTGCTTGTTTAAATTTGTATGTATCTGTTTGTTTATTTGTTGGTCTGCTTGTTTACTTTCTCGTACCACATTGCTTCATGTACTTTTATTTGGGTCAGTTCTTTAACATAGAACAAAAATCAGTATTATGGATTTTCATGTCATTTTACCCTTTTCTTGTATGCTTATATAAAATAAATAGCTACTTCCGAGCCATGATGGTACTTTAGCTATGTTGCAATCTTCTCATTCCTCATCTACCTTATTTTCCATTCCAATTCCCTATATATCTATCATTTTCTACCCTCCCCCATCCCCTGTTTCTTCTACACGAAACAACGCGGGATCCATTATTTTCCAATCAATCAATTTGAACCATGCCCAACCAGACCCAATTCAACTCTCAATCATTACAGTAGTTTATTCTTCTACTATGATCACTGACTTCTCTTCTTTTTGAGCTTCCATCAACTTCTTTAGCACCACATCGACCCTCAAGGGGGCATCCTCTATCCTACTAATTTTTCTTCTACTCAATTTAATTGTTTGTATTGTCTACTATCTTTGAAGTGGCGTTGTTATCGCTAGACTACATCAAAGAGGGGCAAATGTAGACGCCTAAATCTGACTACGCAGTTTTAACACTAAAATTGCACTTCTTATCCTATTTTTTATCATTTGGTTATAATTAGTGTCTTTCTCACTAATTAGCTAACACTCCCTTCCATCTCAGTCAATTAACGACACTTTGTTTATTAACTAGTCTCCCCCTTCATTTTGGATGCAAATTAACACAACTTTGTTAGTTATAATCCTATTCTAATTAATTAATTAATTGACCAATATTGATTAAATTTCCATGGATTAAAATTGTCTCTGTCAAGCCTCTTCTCTTAAAGCCAACAGAGATCGAGATATGTGTAGGAGGAGCATATTAGCACCTTGCATGTGTCCATTTCCTCTTAGCAACCCAATTAGTGTCTACATGTGAAACACATTAGCATCTTGAATGGACGAGATTACAAAATCCCCCCAAACCGAACCCCATTCCATCTTGAATCTTTTTATTCTTATAATAAAGATGTCCAAACATGTGGAGATGCAAAGATATATGTGACCTTATGTGACGCCATATATGGATAGGGGACCAGCTTCCAAACCTTTCGACTAGCCTAGTTAATGAGCAATGCCATATAGATAGTTCAGGGCCGGATGCTCTGATCAGACAGAGGGATGACGGCCCCATCTAGATATATATTATCTATATGGGGACTCAGACCGAAGGATGCTCTACCGTCCAGCGGGAGAGCCCGGGGATTAGATCAGATAGAGTAGCCAATAAACAATAGTCGATGTTAATGTCAATGGGAATACCGACGTAAAACATAAATTTTATTCGTATATATTTTTAATCCCGTTGAACACGACACAAGCATCTGTTACAGCCATAGTTTGCTTGGATTACTTCGAAGGCATTACGCGTCTGATCAGTAATTGCTTCGTTTGTATAGTAAGGAATTCAAAATGGAGTACTTTTACAGTTCAGGAACGTTTCTTAAAGTTATAAAAAAGACATAGAGACGATAGTGCAGATAGGGCATTTGGTCTAGTGGTACGATTCTCGCTTCGGGTGCGAGAGGTCCCGAGTTCGATTCTCGGAATGCCCCATGCGTTAGTAAATCACTTCTTTTAAAAAGACAGAAATTCAGATTCAGCGAAGTTATTTTTTACAGAAATGCAGGATAAATCTTTTTCAAAAATAGACAGAAACTCAGGATAAATCTGACAATACCAAAGTTTTGTAACCGGCTGTGGTTAGAACGAACATGGATAGATTTGGCAACGAGAAGTGATTACTAATATACCCAATAATATTCAATAAGCATTTGTAGTGATTACCAATATACCCAAGAACTTTCAACAAGCATCTGCAGTGATTATCATTATACCCAAAAACAGACATTTGCAATGGAGTGACTACCAAAATTGTTTAACATAAAATGGTTATAAATGTGAAGAGGGTGAGAAGTTTATAATGGTGAATTACATTTTATTATTCCTTTTCCTACTATAAAACCAAATATTTATAGTAATTGATGCGTGTTAAAGTGGAGGTTCTTTGAATAATGATTAGAACACACATGAATATAAAATTCCACAAAAATTATTATATAATAAAAAGTGCTAGTTTTAGAGATAGACATAAATACCCATTTACATTTAATCACACAAAATAATTGCTGATAAGCTTTTTAAAGTTAAAATTCTTGGGTAACCGTTGTTCATTGTTTTAGTCGTCTCACATTTTTTAAATTTGATCAAATTCAAATGTTAACTACCTTGCTAATGCCCTCCCTTTCCGTCACTCTCCTCAATATTTTGTTCTCCCCTTAATATTTTATTTCTCTCCGTTTATTTATATATTTTTTTTTATCATAATCAATGATGATGACCATATCTTCCAAATGGAGCCGAAGAAAACCGAATTTGAATTTTAGGAGAACCAAATTACGGCTTCTCTGTCACAGATCAAAGGTAAAATCTTTGTTCAAGAAGACAACATGAGCTCATTTAATGGTATTTTTGGTGGAGCTGCAGACATGGATTTCTTAACCGCCCTTCCAATGCTACTTTAATTTTCTGCAATGGATGGTCGTACAACTGATCAGACAGTGGAATCTTTGGGCCACCCAACGGTGCTGGTTGATTTTCCCTTTCAAGTTAGTTCCTTTGGATTTCCAACTACAATGAATTTATGTACATCTTGCATGGATATAATGTATCTGGTAATTAATTGTGGCAATCTCACTAAGTTATTGCAATTTGCTATTTTTAGCATTATTCTAGATCCCACAGACCGTCAACTCAGCTCTACATTTTTGCTCCTCGTTTTTGTGGTTTCACCTTGTTTTGTAGTTCCATTCAATTTATAATGTTTTGGACATGACAACCCTGGAAAAGGTTGGTTAGATATTTAGCTTATATTTATGAGATATTTAAAATAATAAAAAAATAGTAAAGTCACAAACTTATCAAACTTCCATATTAATTTTTATATATAATCAAATTCAAGATTTACATATACAATTATATTGATATACCCTTGCATGAGCTTATGGCCGCTCATTTACATCTATAGATGCAATTGCTAGTCTTATTTAAAATACAAAAAATATAATCTAATTAATTAGTTCTAACCTCCCCCCAAAAGAGGTGATGTGTAAGATACATAGGTGTATCCTCACTATTGAGAGATTTGGTGATATTCGTCATGATTTCATAGTGAAAATATGCACCTAAAGATGACTTAGATATTTCAAGATGAGCAAAAAACTTCATTTGTCTAATGATATACAAAATGTTTGACACTCAAAACAAAATTGTAAGGATTCTCAAACTTTTTTGATGACAAAGATCCCCGGAGTCTAGTCTTCAAAAACCTCACTCAAATTCTAACACTTTCATCCTTAATCACTTGCAAACCAAATCCTTCTTCTTGTCTTAATTGAATAAAAATATTTGAAAACTCGAAGGAAAACAAAAATATGTTCTAGGGCATGCGGTAAATTAGAGAATCACATAACTACTACGATGTTTGTCATGTATCCCTAGACAATAACAATATTAAAATTAAAAAATCTCAACAATTCTTTAGTAGCTCCAATAACATGCAAACCAATGTTGTTGTGCATCTCTAGCTAATATAAACTTGTGGGCTTCAACGAATTCTCTAGTGATTATTTTAATTCCTTAAAAATGCTTATAATTGCTCAATATATTCACATGAACAATAAACTAACTTCTCTTTATTCACTTGTGTAAAAAATCTACAATGTTTCTATATTATAGACAATTGGAATTCATATTATAACCCTTATTGGCACAATTAGTGACAATCTAGTGAGTAAAAAGTTAAAACGATAGGGTAATAAAGATGGGTGCAAACCTACCCAAGACAAGCTGTTATAAATCCCTTAGAGAGTCTTAATGCACCAAAACATATTGAGATTGTTGGGATGCTCAACAAAACATTATGTAAAACTCATGAAAATAAAGACATAAGGGGAAAGGGAGCAAATGAAGAAGGGGGGACATGACAAAAACCCCAAAAATAGTGCCATCAACACCTAATTTGAACTTGTAATTGACAAGTACGAAAATACCCTAAAGTCATCCAATCAACTAATAAATGCCTAGAGGCCGTTTTTAGGTGTCTTCATTCTACCCACTTTGATATATGTGCATATGCGTACTTATCAAACTAAAGGAAGACAAAGTTTGGATATTTTATTCATTTTTGCTAGAAGCTTTAGAGTGAAATTCAATGTACAAATAAACTTGGAAAAATGTTGTCTTCTAAACACACATTGGTCAACTCAAAATAATAATAATGAATTCTAAAAAATAAAGTATCTAAAAAAATTGAAGCAAGTACACCACGGGGAAAAATCAACCAAACGACTACGTCTTAAGTAATTGAGAATTGAATCCCAACCATCATATATATTCCTATTTTACTAAAAACATCAACAACAATCGTTGAACATGTACCATTTGTTGAGCACATTTTTGTGAGGGTGGGGTAGGGATTTTTTCCCAACATATACAAAGGTATAGTATGTGGACATATCTTATTTCTTTGATATTAATGTGGGGTTCTAATAAATGATCAGATTTGGACTATTTGATGTATTCAGATTATTTAGTGAGATTTAAATAACACAAACACTCACTCACACAATACATTCAAATGTGACACATTGAGAACATAAAAAATATTTATTTGTGTTTGAGGCCTCATTTGTTGAGGCAAGTTACATAAAACAAATGCCAACATTAACTTAAAAAGTACTACTTTTTACATATAAATAACTTATAATGTTCATTTATAGGAAAAAAATTGTTCGCATTCACAATGTTGATCCCAAAATTTAAGTACAAATAATCCAAATTTATGGACATAAATGCATATCTATTGAAAATGTCATGTTTGCATTCAAAACATTTCAATATTAAAAAACACTTTGTTAACCCCAAAGTTTGTGTCCAACAAGTAAATTATTTTGCACCTTTACTAAAGCCAACAAGTGCGGCAATGTTTTTAACTAGATTCACCATTTCTCCATAAAATGTAGATTTAATGCACAATAGTAAATATCCCTATGAAATTTGAATAATCATTCCAAAATGCCAAAATTCAAATTTGAATGGGATTGACTATTTAAAATTGAATGCATAAGGATATTTAGGCATTTCTTTGACAAACTGACAAAGATCAGAATTAACAGAGATCAGATTTGGATATCTAGACTTACCATAGATTCAAGAGGTAAGTATCAATTATCTTCTCAATATATAAAGAATGTGTGAATATGTACACAATGTATATACATTGAATATATTAATCTATATTGAGTATCAATTAGCATAATAACTAAAAAGTATCTAAATGTACACAAGTGTTTTTTTAGGTAGTAAATATCTGAATATGCATGGTTAATTTTATACTAACTGGGTGAATATACACTAAAATTACTAAACATACACTAAATATACACTCACATTACTAAAAATACATTGAATATAAGAATGTAATTTTGTCATTATGTACTTTGCATTCAAATTTTGAATATGCATTGTAATTGTTGAATATACCCTTATTATGTTAACTGAATACCCTCCACCCTAACTGAAAAATTGTGCAACAATTGCAACATGCTCAACAAATATTGCATCTTCCCTATAAACTGGAAATATTGTAAATGCATTGAACATACTTACTATACTTACATTCTAAGGTGGTCATATGCTGTAAAAAAATTATTTTAGGAGGTAATGTTTCATTCTATGAGCACATTCACCAAAAATACCAGGATTACAAACATATTTTCAGTATTTATTGATTTATTTCAGTGCATGTTTTTATTTAATATTCTATTTGCCACCAATTCAACTAATACATTGTATTCAATATAAAAAATATATATGGTATTTTCATGCATGTACAATGAACTATTGCATACAAAATGTGTGGCATATAGTATATGAATGTACAATGATATTATATAATATACATTGAATCTTAGTTACCATAATAGATAAAAATATCTGAATATATAGTACTAATATTATATTAATTGGTTCAATATACAATGGGATGACTATACGTACATTGAATATACTTCTCTAATTTTGTCATTCTGAACTATGTGTTAAAACATTATATATACAGTCTTGATATATTGTCATTTGTTTCCAATCACCAAGTTGGTCATTAGGTAAGACCCTCTCATATTTAAGTGGGTTTTTAATCTCGTGCTTATGATTTTCATGCAATGAGTACATATGCAAGCAACCCCATGATTACAATACTTTGTAAAGTGTATATAGAGTTATTTCAAGGTATATCTACTGAGTTAGTATTTGAATATACATGGTTAATATTATATTAATTGGTTGTATATACATGGGAATTACTGATATAAATTGAATGTGTGGCATTTTTTTTGTCGTTTCTACTCTGCATTAAAACTATAAATATGCATTGAAACTACTAAATGTACATTGAATCTGTTAACTCCATTCCCCCACCCTAACAAAAAAATGTTCAATGAAAGCACTAAATATACATTGAATCTGCTAACTGAATTCACACCACCCTAGTAAAAAAAAATTCATCAACTAAAAGTTCATACGGTGTATTAAATGAAAAAAGATAACTCTATATTCAATATATCTTCAGTAATTTTAGTTTTTAAGCTTATATCCAATGTTTAATTTTCCAAAAAAAAAATATTGGTACAATGTATTCAATGTTAAATTTAAAAATTTATATTCAGTAATTTTAGTGTATATTCAAAGTTCAATTTTTCGTGAACTCAATTGAGGCAATGTATGAAATTCTTGGACTACAAATTTATATTCAAATTATATCTAGTAATTTCAATGTATATACAATATTTGAATTTAGTATGAGTTTGTGTCATATTGAACACTGATCACCATGTGCTCAAAAATATTGACACTATAAATTTTAGATGTGAACCAATGGTTTAACCCTCCTACCTAGAAATTTGTATGGTTCAACACGACTCATAAAATTAACAGTATGTAGGTAAACCTAAAAACATTAAAGCATCATTCATTTTGTCCCTATCATTCAACATGTTTTCTCTACGAAATCCAATTACACACCATTAACCTATTCAATGATGCCATTAACTACCTTTGTTCATCCATGTATCTCATATTTTTATCACATTTTCCTACAAGCATTGTGTAGATGTTATTTCATCATATTTTTACTCATGTTAATTTGGCAACAAATATTGTAGGCCATCATGGTACTTAGGAGGAGAGAGAGGAGGAAGTCATGAATGGACCCTAAAAAAGAGGTGTGAAACTTAATTAAATGCCTGAATTTGAGGAAGATATTGCTAAAAAAGCTTTAAAACAACAAATATAGACTAATCCACATCAGTAACATGAGAAAAAAAGAGAACCATAAAATGAGGTAAATTTTGATGCTAACATAAAACATACATATACATCAAATAAAGTTTTCTTTAGAAATGAAGTGGACGACTAAAGACATGGCATGAAAAATCAAAGATGTTGAGGGAAATGGATCTCAGGAGTATATCATGCTTCCATTTATTTAAAGTGTGAATGAAATTAGAAAAATACATTTCAAATTGTGAGCTTGGTGCATGTATGGAACTCTGACCATACACATAGATGAAAAAATTATTGTTTCTTAATTGGCTGCACCACTTTCCTAGATCATTTCTAGGTGTTGTTTCACCATCAAATAGGAATTTACTTATATTTTATGGCCATGGAAGCCATGTGGTGTATGACACAATTGAAGAGGCAATAATATTCAGCATCTAGACCTAATCACTTTACCTATGCACACCAGCTAAATACTACAACTATTAGATGTTAGCATGTTTTCACCATTTAAGATATATTTCAAAGATGAGAGATCCAAATGGATGGAAAAATGTTATAAAGTAGACATGTAAAGATCATAATTAGAGTCACTTAGCAAAAAGGATTTCAAGAGATCTTTAACTCCACCCAATAGTAAATTTGGATTTAAAAGGACTGAAATATGGCCTCTTAATAGTGATGCACTCATCAATGAAAAGTGTTCAAGTGGTGCATTCAATGTTGTTGAGAAAAATAAGGAGGAAACACCAGCAAAGAATATTATGGAAATGAATGGATATGAAAAAGAATAAATTGAAGAATTTATGCATGACAATAGTGAAAGACACCAATAGTAGGTTGAAAATAGTGGAGAGGCATTAGGAATTAAAAAATCAACATACAGGGTCAGAGGTGGTAGATTTGAATCAATGATACAATCAAATTGAAACACATGTTAAATTTGAATTTTAAATTAACACACCAAGTAATGTCATTCAAACACGAGAACCCTTAGTAACTAGTCAAGGTATGAGTATACCAATACAAGTAAGCCAAATATAATGGTTGGAATAAGTTTATGCAAACTTGGGGATTACAATCAAATTCCCCAATGGTGACATATCACTTTCCATGTCATCCCCTCCTTCTACCATTCCAAGTGGAATAGTTCACTATTTTGTAAATTGTAATGAATGAAAAATGAAGAAGATCACCATTTAGAAGATGCATATTTGGAGTCTTTATAAAATATTATACAAGGAACATAAGAACTACCATGTAATGAAGAATTAGTAAACTGAGTGAGTGGGTCACTACAAAATTTCATAAATCTTACAATTGATAAATTTACAAAGGGATCACAAAGTGTGAACAAAGGGACTATTGGGTTGAGTAGAAATTCACTAATTCTCACATCAAGTGACTACTTCAAATCAATTGAAGAGAAAGAAGCATAAATGAAGGAACTAGAGGAGTTAAAAGAGAGGAAAAAAGAGCATCTTGAGGAGAGAAAGGAAAACAAAATCCTAAAACAAAAAAGAAGGAAAAAAAGTTGAAATAGAGCTAAACAAGTAAATGAAGCAAATGGAGAAGATAAAACAACATTAAAAAGAGAAAAGGAACATCAAAGTATTCAATGGGAGAAAGAAAGGATTAAAAAGTATATGTTGTTGGTGCTCAGATTTGTCTTACCCCCATTTGCTTTTGAAATCTCTCAGTTTGCGGCCCCGGTCACATTTTATCTCCCTGTGTCGTGCTTGAAAAGACTCTATTTTCCATTTTTTTTGCCATAATCAATCCTTTCCTGGGCCAAGAATCACTTATGGATCCATAGTTGGGTCCTTGTTTCTCTATTCATCTGAAAAAGACTGTAAATTGGGTGTAAAAACTCAGGTTATCTTGTTCTTTCCATTTTCCACAGTCGGGAATTGTTGTCCCTGTCATTTTTGTCCCAAATACTTGGAGAACATAATGATTGGAAGTAGCTTGGGGGAATGTGTTTGAACCTTGTAGACATTTCCAAATTCTCTATCCTCAAAGAAAATTTCATCTTTGGGCTCAAACCGTTATCTTCCTGCATTTTTACAGTTTAACGAGTGAGTTTTCCCCGTCAAATTCTACATCTTTAAACATCTGTGGAAACGTGGCCCCTTTTGGTTAGATGTGGCTCAGCAAGGCACTTTAAAAATTTTATGGATCACCTCGACCCAAAACTTAGTCCCATGTGGAGGAATGACACTCATTTGAAGAGTTCACCTTTTTATGGTTAAACTTGGAGTTGCGTCTGGGAGGACATGTGGAGGATTCTGCTAGCTCTGCTGGGGACTTAAAATTTTAAAGGAATTTTATGATGGCTTAGAAAACTTTTTGATGCCCACGCTCATTCAGGGTATCTGCTTTTGGTGGACCATCTTGAAGTTGTGCCATAAAGACACGTGGATGTTTCTATCGAGTCTTCCTTCCTTAGACTTTTTAGCAACTTCCTAAAGGTCCTGAGACGCGTGGAGGGACCGTGCATGTTTGGGACCTGGTCCTTAAGTTTTATTTTGAAGCAGTGTCAGGAGGACACTTAGAGGCCTTCCGCTCGCTATCTGATTTTTTCTTAGACCTTTCAATGGCCGAGAGAAGACCATATTGGACCTTGGACACATGGTACGCTTTCTACTGGAACTCTCAAGTCCTTTTAAAAGAGCTTTGTCCAGACTGGGACACGTGGTGACCCTGCGCTCATTCAGGGTCTCTACTTTTTGGGACCATCTCAAGATGCGCCATTGAGACGTGTGATGGTTTGAAAAGTCTAGAGGTGGGGAGGTGGGCCATTGAGGGTAACTTGGATTTTTTTCCCCTTATTGTTTAAAAGATTAAAATCATCAAAATGACTTGTAAGCCCGATACAGAGAATAGTCAAAAAATTTCTCCAGTCAATGGCGGAGATGCGGACTTTCCTAGGGTAAATTTGGATAATTTTCCTTTTGTGGAGAAAGGGATTTAAAAGTGTAAAAAGGAAGCGTGGTTCTGCTGGGACCCACATTATAAACTAAAAGCGGAAGGGTATAGCTGCGGGGAAAACTTGGAAAATTTTTCCTTTTACCAAACAGGAGGTGAAATAATAAAATTTAGCCACAGTTCCTTAGGGACACAGATTAGGACACGTGTCAGGTCTCATTTCTGCAAAGGCGTAGAGGTGTGCGGAGCAAAATGTGAAAAATTTTGCTTTTTTCCAAAAAAGTTGTAAAAGGAAAAAAGGAACCCACAAGCCCATTTTAAATTGGATCTCCCATGTAGACGGTCCAAATTCAAAATAGAAATCAATGGCAGCCATGCATATCTATCTAATTAGATGCTACCATTTTCACTCCAAAGCTCCTAGAGATGCGAGTCTTCAATAACGATTTCTTTGAATAATTTATTGCATGCCAAACATGATAAAGAAGTATGATGGATGAATCCCATCTAAGGAGGACAGGTAGTTGTTGATGAACGTTGTTGTTGCCCAAGAGAAGGAGTATAACACAAGAAGCAGGGTTGTCAAAGGGACAGGGCCTCAGGCCAAGCCAAAAAATCCATTGCTTTCAAATATTCCTAAAGAGGCTCTTAAGAGAGATGCATCTGCCAAGGGACTTGTTGTCCCAAACAAAACTCATACCCCTCCTCATGCCCAAGTTGTAAAAAATCTTGTGCCATCTAATGAGTGTGTCAACCTTCCTTCCAATGCTTCCTTGCCAAAGTTTGTCCCTTATGATATTGCCCAAGTCGTGAGTTAGATCAAGATCTCAGTTCCAATTGTTGAGTTGCTTAGGATTCCTGAGCATAAGAAAAGGGATTTTGAGTATTTGGGGTTGAAAGAGGAGAATACTACCCTAGGTAGAAATATAAACATTGTGGAGACTCCTTCAACCATTGAAGAGTTAGAAACACCGCCAACATTTGAAGAACTAGGTGAACCACATGAGGTTTATCCGGGGACATCCTTGGTTGAGTCTTAGCTAAATAGGGATCTATTCTTCACCACTCTGATCATTAAAGACTAGATTGCTACACAACTGTATCTTTGACTGGGGCATCATGCAATGTTTTTTGCTCTAGAATTCATGAATGAGCTGGATATCAAAGTAACAACATCATATGGGAGTGTTCTACTATGGACTCCAGAGAAGTGCCAGTGGTGGGATGTGTGAAAGGTCTGGTGGTATCAACAAGTCATGAATGAGTTGGATATCAAAGTAACAACAACATATGTGAAGTGTACTGCTATGGACTCCAGAGAAGTGCCAATGGTGGGATGTGTGAAAGGTTTGGTGTGTGCAACTAGCAGCTTACCCAAGTAAAAACCTTGACACTTGATGTTGTTATTGTTGATTGCCCATCCAAGTGGGGTATGTTAGGTTATCTAGAAAATGGGTTGCAAGTGTTGGTGGGAGTTTTCAAATGGACATGTCCTATGCTACCATCCCAATTGAGGGAAGCCTTGTCAGGTTGTATGGAGAAAAGAAGATGTTGCACCTTATTGAAGATCCCAACAATTCATCTTATGAAGTATTGTATACAAGTGTTAATGATGATAAATTTGTAGGATTTGCTAATGGAAAAGAACACAAGGATTGAAGATTACAAGTGTCTTGAATAGGTAGGCTCTCCTTGGTCTTTATTTTTTGATGGAGCTTGCTCCAAGTTTGGAAATGGTGCTGGTGTTGTTCTGATCTCTCCAGGCTAGGAAGAGTTTAGTCTTTTCCTTCAAACTCAAATTTGAGTGCACTAACAACATTGCTGAGTAAATGAGGCACTATTGTTAGAGTTTGCGGATTGCTTAGAAATATGGTTTTAAAGAAATAATTGTCAAAAGAGACTTCATAATTAATTGTAAATCAAGTCAGAAAACTTTATGCCACAAAAAATCAGCGAATGAAACAATACAAGCATGTAGTTTGGGATCTCATTGAGATGTTTTATTCATTCAATATTGTGCATCATGATAGGAAGTTCAATGATTTGGTAGAAAAACTCAGTCTTGGTTTGATAATTGTGCAATATCCCCATATTATGAATATGATGTTGAGGTGTTAACTAGGCCATATGTACCTAACAACATTAAACATTGGCAAGTTTTTGGATGATGATGCTCAGATTAGAAGATTTCTACAGAAAAAAGGGGAGTTTTCTGATCAAAGTATTGATTGGGAGCCAATGGTGTGCGTAGAAAAGGGTAAAGAAACTTTGTTTGGAAAAGTACATCATCCAACTAAAGACTAATAACATTCCTATAGGGCTGGTTGCTCTTGAATCCAACTTTGATAATGCTGATCACATTATTGCTAGATGCATAGTATCCTCAAGGGATGTTGAGGAGCATGACCTTGGCACAAAGGAGAAACCAAGGAAGATCTAGTTGGGAAGCAATGGCAGCAAGGAGGAAAAAATAGTCTTATGTTCAATTGCTGAAAAAATATCAAGATTTCCATGGCTTGGACTTATTCTGAACTAAAGGCATACAGAGAGGATCTTCATGAGATTCCCTTGGAATTCTAATGCAAAACCATTCAGGAAGAAACATAGGCCAATCAATCCACTCCTATCTCTTAAAATGGTAAGAGGAACTGAAGAAACTGAGGGATGGAGGGATTATTCAGCCTAGTGGAAGGTATTCTTCTTGGGATGCAAACCTAGTACTAGTTAGAAAGAAGAATGGTGACATCAGGTTACTGTGTGGATTTCAGAAATATGAACAAAGCATCAATGAAGGATAATTATCCTTTACCAAACATGGAAAACATGTTGCAGTTAGTGACCGATTCTGAGTTGCTATCTACCCTAGATGGCTTCTTGTGGTTATAACCAAGTTGTTGTAAAGGAATAAGAAATAATTAAGACATCCTTTACCACCCCTTGGGGAACATATGTATATGTCAGGATGTTCTTTGGACTGATGAACGCTGGAGCAACCTTTCAAAGAGAAATGGATGTTGCTTTTACTGGTTACATCAATGATTTTATTGTTGTCTACCAAGATGATGTAACTGTGTTCTCCTCAGAAAGAGAGGTGATCATTTGTAGCACTTGGAGAAAATGTTGATAAGATGTAGAGAATATGGCATTTCATGAATCCAAAGAAGTGCCATTTCAGAGTACAGAAGGAAAAATTTCTTGGTCACATTGTGTCATAAAAAGGGGTAATTATTGATCCAGAAATGGTAAAGGCCATCTTGTGAAAAGGTCCTAATTCTTGTTGAACCAAGAAGGGGATTCAGTCCTTCTTTGGGCAGATAAACTTTATTAGGATATTCATATCAAACTTTGCTGAGTTGACCATTCCAATCACTTTTCACGCTAAAGAAGGACCATGTGATCAAATTTGGAGGATGCCATTAAGGCTTTCAATGGGATCAAGGAGGCACTAAAGCATGCCCATATTTTAGCAGCTCCAGATTATAAGAATCCTTTCCAACTGTTTTATTTTGTTTCAGAGAACACTATTGCATCTGTCTTGTTGTAGAAAGATGATGAAGGGGCTGTTAGCATAATTTAGCATAGGCATATTTATTGCATTTTATTGCATTGTCTTTTATTTAATAATGTGCAACATGTGCACTCTAGTCTAGTGACTTGCATTCAATATTGTTATGTTGGATAACATTCAATATTGGTATTAGTAGTAATTACATGTGCATGTGAGATGGGTCTTATCATCTCGTAGTTGGTGCCTGCTAGGGTGTCATGTCTATCCATATGAGGCTGTCTAATATCTATAAATATTACAGCTCTTGCATTGTTATGTAATCTGATTTCATGATCAATAATATTTGTGAGGCTTCCGTCCCTCTTTGGTCATTGCAATCTTATTCTATTCTATCATTTGGTATCAAAGCTATACCATTATTATCATTTGGTATCAGAGCTATACCATTATTATCATTTGGTATCAGAGTAGGTTCTATCCAAGCAAGGTTGAAGAGGAGAACTATTGAAGAGGATCCATTGGAGAAGAAGATCTGCATCAAAGGAGAGCCATTGAAGCATCCCGCAGCCTCCATTCCTTCCAAGCATCACTCAACTAAAATTTGACCTATCCACTTATTTGGAAGGTAATTTTTTTTTGATTAGTCATTGGCATAGCCAATTGATCCAACATATTGGTGGAATATTTTAGATTTGGAGATCTTTAAAAAAAAAAGGAGAAAGATCTTGAAAAAAATTGCAGATCTAAAAAAAAAAAAAAAAGATTTGTGAAAAAAAAAAAGATCTTAAAAAAAAAAAAGAGAGATCTTGAAAAAAAAAATTGAAAAAAAATAGATCAAATCCAAAAGAAAAAAAAAATCAGATCTGAAAGTGGAGGTGTGAAGAATTCGGGAGCAAAGGTTGAAGCAGTCTCGTCAACAAAATTCCAGCAGATAGCTCTTAGAAAAAGGACGTAACGTTTTCATAAAATATCGGATTGATGTGCCATTTTTTTTTACTGGAAAGATAAGAAAGAGATGCACAACTTTGCAGTTTACATCATCTTCAGATTCAGACCTCTACATATGACGAAAAGTCTGTACAAGTCGGATCATTTTTTCTAAAAAAAATCAGATCTAGCTGGTAAATTGGTAAGATCTCAAAAATTAAGATTCTGATTCTTCTAAATTTTTTTGGGTTTTAAGAAAAATATTTTATGATGCTGCTGTAAAATTTTTAGAAAAACCTAGATCACAGTTTGTGAGAAAAGGTGAAAACAATATTCAGATTGTTTGTTTGGATCTTGGGAACAAACAGGTCAGCGGTTCAATTCCCACTCTCTCCATATTTTTTATTAAATTATTTTTTTTTGGAAAATTTGGAGAAATTACTAAATTTTGGGAGATTTCCAAATTTAGAAGCTCACCAAACACATTTAGAGCCACCGCTAAATTTAGCGGAAAAACACCTATTGGGGGGTAAAAAAAATATTTTTGGCCTAAATTGTGTATTTTGTGATTCTAGACCCTTTTTTGTAAAGAGGGGGGACACAAAAACTTCATTTTGATGTAATTTTGGAGGTGCATTTTGTACTAATCTTGGTGCATAAAGTGAAAAAAAAAGAGAAAAAAAAAGTGCAAATTTTTTATTTTATGTTTGGTTCTATCACACGAGATCTTTGATCTCATAGCAGCGTTTGGTATATACGGTGCCTCTGGGAAGTGCTTACGGGTGATGCCGTCGTGACTACTACTGCACTTAACGCCTAACACAGCTGCCTAAATGTCGTATGGGCATCGACCCTATAAAATCGAAGGGGAGTAATAAGGACACAATACACACACATTTGAGCCCTCCCATCCATTTGTGCTTGCACAAACCCCTCTCCGTACTATCTATGTACCACGTACTAAATTCTTTCACGTGCATTAACACCTCTTTCCGTACTGACGGGTATATTGAAAGGGTGATCTTCTTCCACGTACCGATGGGTATATCGGAAGGGAGCGTATATAGAAAGGTTTGGTATATCGGCCTGACGGTATATTGAGAGGGAGACCATAAACCTGGAGTGATAAGAGCCTTACCCTTTGTCAGAAATTCAGAGTTTCAGAAATTCAGATTGCAGAAATGGGTGCACAAGCACCAAAGTTCTTCTTTCCAGATTCACAACTGCTTAGAGGAGACAACTATGCTGCATGGAAACTGAAGATCAAGGTGTTACTTGAGTTTGAAGACCTATGGACAGTTGTAGATGGAAAAACAACAAGATCACTTGATGATGGAAGACAACAAGTTCAATTTGACAGGGCCAATCAAAAGGCCAAGTTGATCATCTTGTTTAGCATAACAGACGATGTGCAACCCCACATTAGAGATGCCACATTGGCCAAGGATGCATGGGATAAGTTGAGCACAGTCTATGAGGCAAAGAACAAGAATGTCATCCTCAACCTACTATCACAACTGCATACTCTCAAGTTCAAGCACAATGAGAAGGTTGAAGTTTTTTTTGAGATGAGTTGCTACTTTGAGGGCATCTCTATTGGCATTGGGAAAAGAGATAAGTGATGAAGACCTCGTACCAATTGTGTTGCGAGCACTTCCTCCTTCCTACAGAATCTTTGTGACAACTATCAATATGAGTGAACACACAGTCACCTTTGAGAAGTTGGTCAATCTACTCCAACAAGAAGAGGCAATGAACAACAAAGATCATGAAGATGAGCAAGCACTATCTTCCAATCATAAAGGAAAGGGGAAATTTCAGTCCAATTACAGGAAGTCCCAACAAAATCAAAGTCAACAAAGGTAGACAACACCAAGAAGTGTCCCATTTGCAATAGAGGGGGACATGACATCAAAGATTGTTGGTACAATTCCTACAAAAAGGGTTCATCAAGCAATTCAAAACCCAATAACCAACAGGGTAACAACAATTCAAATCAAGGGAAGTCGAACAACAACAACAATCAAGGGCAGAAAAATGGTAATTGGCAAAGAAAACCCAAACAACAAGGGTACATTGCCGAACATGAGGATGATTCAAATGAAGGACACCACATGTATTCTGCTCAATTTGATGAAGAAACCAAGTCCACACAAGATATCTGGTATGTTGACTCGGGTGCAACTCGATACATGACTGGACGCAAGGATTGGTTCTACACACTACGTGACTCACCTAACAAGAACCATGTGTCATTAGGTGATGACTCATCATAACAGTGTCAAGGGGATTGGAAACATTTCACTACCTCTTGGAAAGCATGACTGCAAAATCACAAATGTATTGTATGTACCTGGGTTGACCAAGAATTTACTATCAGTTAGTCAACTCCTTGATCACAACTTGAAGTTGGATTTTGACAGTAATAATGGAGAAAAAGTGTGCTTGATAAGAGATAAGTCAAGAGGTTCCAAGATTGTAGCAAGAGCCTCCAATGTGGGATGCATGTTCCAACTTGATTTTGTCCAAAAGGATGATCAAGCTCTAGTGGCCAAAGACACACAATCTGCAGAACTATGGCATCGCAGATATGGTCACATCAGTTTTGGCTATCTCCAAACACTTCAAAAGGGAAACATGGTGAAAGGATTGCCTACACTCAAGCACAACACTGACAAGTGTCACAATTGCCTAGCTGGAAAGCAACACAGAGTACCCTTCTAAAAGAACACATATAGAGCTAAGGGAAAGCTTGATTTGGTGCACACCGATCTTTGCGGGCCCATGCAACCAAGTCATTCTGGATGTCAATACTTCATGCTTTGTGTTGATGACTACTCAAGAAAGATGTGGATATATTGTCTAAGAAACAAGAGTCAAGCCTTTGAGACATTTCAGAAGTTTAAAGCACTTGTTGAGAATGAAGTTGGTCACAAGATCAAAACTCTCTGCTCAGATCGAGGGGGGGAATTCACAAGCAATGAGTTCAAGACTTACCTGGAAGCTCATGGGATTCATCGACAAATTCCTCCTACTCACACACCACAGCAGAATGGTATAGTTGAGAGAAGGAATCGTACTATCATGGAAATGGTGCGATGTATGATTGACGACTCAGGTTTAACAAAGACATTTTGGGCAGAAGCTGCAAGAACTGCAGTCTATTTGTTGAACAGAGTGCCCACAGTAGCTCTTGAAGGAGTGACACCTCAAGAAGCATGGTCAAATTGATAAACCATCAATTGCACACCTAAGAGTATTTGGGTGTAAAGCTAGCATGCACATACCCAAGAAGAATAGGAACAAGTTGGATATGAAAGCTGAGAAACTGATATTCATTGGATACAGTGAAGAAGCACTTGGGTACAGATTATGGGATCCAAAAGCAAAGAAAGTATACACAAGTAGGGATGTTGAGTTCTTTGAGAAGAAACAAGTAGATGCTCCACTCAACGACTCAACAAACATGCAGAATACACCTCTTGTGAAGACATAATTTGATGTTCCCACTGAAGATGAAAGTGATGAATTGGATGATGGTGAAAACTTGGATCCACCACAAGCCAATGGAACAGCTAAGAAGTTACCTAAATAGTATACTCAATTAATAAGAGATGCAAATTTGGATGAAGCACCTAGCACATCATCCAATCTTGGACCTAGAACTCGCAGTCAAGCTCGTGAAGAAGTCAATTATGCCCTAATGAGTAGAGTTGTTGAAACAGTTGAGCCATCTACAGTTCAAGAATCCCTACAATCAAAATCTTGGAAAGATGCCATGGATTCAGAGTATCAGTCAGTGATGAAGAACAACACATGGAAACTTTTCGACCTTCCACCAGGGAAGAAACCCATCGGGGTGCAGATGGATATTCAAGACTAAGTACAAATCAGATGGGACTATTGACAAGTATAAAGCAAGGCTTGTAGCAAAGGGGTATGCACAACAAGAAGGCATTGATTATGAGGAGACAGTTTGCTCCCATAGCCAAGATCAAGACAATCAGGATGATATTTGCTATAGCTGTACAATTTAGTTGGAAAGTCCACCAAATGGATGTGAAAAGTGCCTTTCTTAATGGAGATTTTGCAAGAAGAAGTCTATATGACTCAGCCAGAGGGTTATGTAATACCAGGAAAAGAGATGATGGTATGCAGACTCATAAAATCTCTATATGGCCTAAAATAGGCACCCCAGGCATAGTACATCAAAATTGATGAGCATCTCATAAGCCATGGATTCGAAAGGAATCCTTATGACCCCAATCTCTACCTCAAAAAGCAAGGGGGGGAGATTGTCATTGTGGTTGTTTATGTCAACGATCTAGTCATTACAGGCAGTTCTGTGAAGATGATCAATGCAACAACGAAGGATTTTAATCTATCGTTCGACATGACAGATCTTGAGCTCATGCACTATTGTCTTGGGTTGGAAGTATGGCAAAAAGAGAATCATATATTTGTGTCACAGTTGAAATACACCAAGACAACGCTCGAGAAATTTAGGATGATGGACTGCACTCATATTTCTACACCTATGGAAGTGAGACTTCATTTATCTCGTTCTGATCCATCACCACCGGTGAATGTAACTCTCTATCGGCAGTTGATCGGGAGTCTCATTTACCTGACATATATCTAGACCAGATATCAGCTTTGCAGTCATCTATTTATCACGCTTCATGCAAGAACCGAAAATATGTCATTAGAAAGCAGAAAAGAGAATACTGAGATATCTAAAGTGGTACAGTTGACCTTGGTCTAGAGTACAAGAAGAATGACAACTTCTTCTTGACAGGATATTCAGATTCAGATCATGCAGGAAACATGGATGATAGGAAGTCAACATCAAGCTTTGTCTTCTTTATGGGATCTGGAACGATATCATGGGGAAGAAAGAAACAGAACTTTGTTTCTCGCTCTTCTACAGAAGCAGAGTATCGAGCTGTAGGCGAAGCTATTTGTGAAGCAATATGGCTACGCCGAATACTAGAAGGAATTGGTCTACCACAACAGAAATCTACTCCAGTAAATGTTGATAATGAAGGAGTTCTGAAGCTTGTTTGCAATCCATTATTTCATGAGATAACCAAGCATATTGAAGTACAGGTTCATTTCATATGCGAGCATGTCTTAAAGCACAACATACATCTCCAGTTTTGTCTTACAGCTGAACAGAAGGTAGATGTTTTCACTAAGTCACTTGCACGTGACAAATTCACACTGTTCAGAGAGTTCCTCTCCACTTCATTGAAAACTATGCAAAATTAAGGGGAGGGGGGAATGTTAGCATAATTTAGCATAGGCATATTTATTGCATTTTATTGCATTGTCTTTTATTTAATAATGTGCAACATGTGCACTCTGAGTCTAGTGACTTGCATTCAATATTGTTATGTTGGATAACATTCAATATTGATATTAGTAGTAATTACATGTGCATGTGAGATGGGTCTTATCATCTCATAGTTGGTGCCTGCTAGGGTGTCATGTCTATCCATATGAGGCTGTCTAATATCTATAAATATTATAGCTCTTGCATTGTTATGTAATCTGATTTCATGATCAATAATATTTGTGAGGCTTCCGTCCCTCTTTGGTCATTGCAATCTTATTCTATTCTATCATTTGGTATCAAAGCTACACCATTATTATCATTTGGTATCAGAGCTATACCATTATTATCAGGGGCTAAGAGGCCAATTGCCTTTTTTATTAAGGCATTGCAGGGGGCAGAGCTGAAATACACTATTATGGAGAAACAAGCATTTTCCTTGGTAAAAACAACAAAGGTTTTCAGGCCTTACATTTTGAGCTCTAAAATTGTTTCTTATGTTCCCCACACTATGGTGAAATTACATCTTATGAGAGATGGAAGTCTCAAACAAAAGATGCAGATGGGTGAAAAAGTTGTAAGAATATGACATGGATATCCAAACTACAAAGTTGGTGAGAGGTTTGGGCTTGGCTAAGCTTATGGCTAAGAGCAACTTGCAAACTATTGAGGTAAATGAGGTAGAAGAAGGAAGGGTAGATGTTTTTGAAAAATTGATGAGTTCTGAGTGGTACAAAGATGTAATTCTTTATCTCAGACATCTATACTGCCCTGAGTATTTGAGTAAGAACCAGGAAAGAGCCCTTAAGTTGGCTTCCCAGAAATATGTCATTACTGATTATGGGTTAGCTTGGAAGAACCTTGAGGGAGTTCTCTTAAGGTGTATTACTGAAGATGAAGCCCCCAAGATAATTGCTGATCTCCATGGAGGAGTTTGTGGGGGAATTTTGCTAGAAGAGTCATAACACACAAGATCTTGAGGGATGGTTATTGGTGGCCAAATATCTTCAAGGATAAAAATCTTTTGGTTAGAAGATGTGAGAGTTGCCAATGCTTCTTTGGAACACTGAAAGCTTTAGGCTCCCTACCTTTATAGCCTGTATCAACTGAAGCCCCATTCAAGCAATGGGGAATGGATTTCATTGGTGAGATTTCAGACCCTTCAAGTGTTGGCCATAAGTGGATTCTTGTAGCCACTGATTACTTCACCAAGTGGGTGGAGGCAATCCCCACCAAAAGAGCAACACACCAAATTGTCATGGATTTAATGTTGAACCATATCATCTGCAAGTTTGGAGTGCCAGTTAAAATTGTTGCTGATAATGCCATGAGCTTTAGAGCTAAACCTTTGGTGGCAATGTACAAATAATATGGGATCAATTTGACATATTCTTCTAATTACAATCCCCAAGGAAATGGACAAGATGAGTCCAGTAATAAAAAATTGCTGAAGATTATTAGAAGAACCTTGGAGCTGAACAAAAGAAAATGGGGTGAAAAAAAGAAGTTCGCTATTTGGGCTGACATAATTAATGTTAAAAGAGCCACTGGAAAAATTCCATTTGAATTGGTGTATGGCTCTCAAGCTCTAATGCCCATGCATATGCAATTATCCTCATATCAGTTCATTCAACAACTGGAAGATCAAGAAGTTAGTCCATATGAGGCTCGCATTAACTAGATTGTTGAACTTGATGAAGAAAGGAGAGCATCTCACCAAAGGCATGTGAAGTTCAGAGAAAAATTGAAGAAGTTATTTGACAAGAAGGTCACTCCCAGATATTTCAACATTAGAGATCTTGTGATGTTGTGGGATAGCAAACATGAAGACAAGGGCAAGCATGGTAAATTTGATGCACTATGGATGGGCCCTTACTCCATTGACATTCAGATTGGTGAACATGCCTTATTCTTTAAATACTTGGATGGTGAATTGCTCAAATTTCCTATTAATGGCAGGCACTTGAAACATTTCCTGGATTGATTCCCCATAATCAAGGTGAGCATCATTTGTATAGTGTACAGTTTGTTGGTTACCTTTCTGTCTTTTGTGTTTTTGCTCATTTTGGTCCTCGATGACCTAGTTTTGTTGGTTCCTCGATTCGTTTTTAGGAGATGGTTCTGGTTTTCTACTCTGCAATTGACTCCTTTTCCCAATGGATGTTTTTTGGCACTTGGTCTACTATTTAGTTCTAGTGGCACTCATAGGGAGTGCCCATCCCCGAGCCGGAGCCGATGTTGGTGCTCATATTTGTCTCGCCCCATTTACTTTTGAAATATCTCAGTTTGCGGCCCCTGTCAAATTTTATCTCCCCGTGTTGTACTTGAAAAGACTCTATTTTCCATTTTGTTTTCGTAATCAATCCTTTCCTAGGCTGAGAATCACTTATGGATCCATAGTTGTGTCCTTGTTTCTCTGTTCATCTGAAAAAGCTTGTAAATTGGGTGTAAAAACTTAGGCTATCCCATTCTTTCCATTTTCCACAGTTGGGAATTGTTGTCTCTGTTGTATTTTTCCTAAGTACTTGAAGAACATGAATGGATGTAACTCGGGGAGTGTGTTTTAATCCTGTAACATTTCTATCTTCTCTTCCCTTGAGGAAAATTTCATCTCCGGGCTCAAACAATTGTTTTCCTACATTTTTACGGTTTGACGGGTGTGTTTTCCCAGTCAAATTTACATCTTTAAAACATCTATGGGAACGTGGTCCTTTTTGGTTGGATGCGGCTCCGTGGGGCACTCTAAAACTTTGTGGATTGTTTTGACCTGAAACTTACCCACGTGGAGGAACGACACTCATTTGAAGACTCACCTTTTTGTTTAGCCTTGAAGTTGCGCCAGGAGGGCATGTGGAGGATTCTGTTGGCTTTGCTGGGGACTTAAAATTTTAAAGGTATTTTCTAAAGCTTGTTACACGTGGTGAGCCCATGCTCATTCAGGGTCTCCATTTTTGGGGACCATCTTGAAGTTGTGCCATAAAGACACGTGGAGGTTTATGTCGGATCTCCCTTCCTTAGACTTTTCAGCAACTTCCTAAAGGGCCTGAGACATGTGGAGGGACCGCGCATGTTTGGGAACTGGCCCTTAAGTTTTATTTTAAAGAAGCGCTATGAGGACACTTGTGGGCTTCCGCTCACTCTCCCTTTTTTCTTGGACTTTTTAATGGCCGAAGAAGACTATCTCAGACCTTGGACACATGGCTCCTTCCGCTGAACTCTCAAGTTTTTAAGCAAACTCTACCAGACTGCAACATGTGGTGACCCCGTGCTCATTCAGGATTTCTAATTTTGGGGACCATCTCAAGATGTGCCATTGAGATGTGTGGCGGTTTTAAAATTCAAGAGGCGGGGAGGCGGGCCATCGGGGGCACCTTGGATTTTTTTCCCCTTGTTATTTAAAAGATTAAAATCATCAAAGTGAACCACGAGCTTGACAAAGAATAGTCAAAAATTTCTCCAATCAATGGAAGAGGTACGGAATTTTGGGGGAAATTTGGAAAATTTTCTTTTTGAGGAGAAACGGGCCGAAAGTGTAAAAAGGAATCATGGTTCTGCTGGGACCCACATCAGACACTAAAAGCGGAAGGACGGAGCTGCAGGCAAAATTTTCCTTTTTCCAAAAAAGAGGTGAAATAGCATAATTTAGCCACGGTTCCTTTGGGACCCACATTGGGACATGTATCAAACCCATTTTTCAAAGGCGGAGGGGCCGACAAAATTGAGAAATTTTGCATTTTTTCCAAAAGGTGTAAAAAGTAAGAAGGAACCCCTAGGCCTGTCTTAACTTGGATCTCCCACATGGACGGTCTAGATTCAAAAGAGAGATCAACAGAAACTGTGCATCTGTATCTGATTTTCTACCATTTCTACTCCAAAGTGCCTAGGGATGCGAATTTATATGGTTTTTTAATCATTTCTTGGAGTCTCCTGCACGCCAAATGAAGAGGAACATTAATTTGGTATCTTGTTTGGGTGGGGAAGGTCTGGAAACATCTTTCAACATTAAAGATGTAATTTGGATATCAGATTCGACCTAATTTTTCTTTCCTTGGCATGCAAGAGACCTGCTGATATCTTGGTTTGGCGGGAAAATCTGAAGACATATTTTACCATTAAGATGTGATCTGACTATTGACATTGATATGATTTTCTACTTTTTTCTTCCTTAGCACACAAAGAACCAAATTTGACAAATTGGAGGAGGGAGTAGTTGGTGCATGAGATGAAGAATGACTTACTAGGTGAAGAATTGAATGCTGGAAATATTTGGAGAGATTTTCCCTCTGCATACCTGACAATGTTTTTTGCAAATCTTATTCTGGGAGTCTTAACATGTAATGGTGCTTTAAATGTTTCTAGTTTTGGGGGGAAAAGCCTGTTGTAAAGGAAGTGTTATAAATTGCATGAATTTGTCATGTAAATGGTTGGAGTGTTAAAGGTCGAGACTAATTTTTCTAAGATAAAAGCTTGATAAAACTTGTTCTTCTGAGAAGCCATCTGAAGAAACCTATTTATCTCGTTTGTGTTAAATTTGATCATGTCAAGGTGGTTGTGAGTCTAGAGCCATTGACAAGCTCTGAGATTGTTCTAGAAACTTTCCCCTGCTAATAAATTTAATCAAACTTGAGTTAATCTCCATTATTTTTGGGCAAAATTTGTGTTTGCTTCATTTCTGAATGTCTGCAAGCATTTTTCTTGTTCTTGTTGCAATCTTACATTGAAATCTTTGTGAATCACACAAGATATTATCCTTGTGATAGTTTGGTGGCATTTTCAATTTCATTTATCAGAAGAGATTTCATTTGATAGTGAAATAACAAAATTTAAAATCATTGTGACTCCTAGCATGACTATAAGATTGTTTGTTGGTCTTTGAGCGTATCTTAGGTGTGCTGAATCAAAGGTTGATAATGTTTAGTTAAGTTTTCCAATTTGAGCCTTCATATTGGATCCTTGAAGTTTGTGTGAAAAGTGCTGATCTAGGCCTCCATTAAAGCACATATTCTGGTTAAAGGAACATCCTAGCTATCGCGAAG
This sequence comes from Taxus chinensis, assembly GCA_019776745.2. Lineage (NCBI taxonomy): Eukaryota > Viridiplantae > Streptophyta > Pinopsida > Cupressales > Taxaceae > Taxus > Taxus chinensis. The sequence goes on along the minus strand of CM034146.1, from coordinate 1,044,387,251 downwards.
CATTCTGTTGTTCAAGATCTTGATTTTTGTAAAAGTTCTCAAGGATCTGGTGAATCAACTTCATCTCTGCCTCACCTCCCACCAAAAATTCATTCAAAAACAACCAATCATACCCATACTACCCCTATTTGTCCTATGTGTGTAAAAATGCATAATCTATGTTACTAAAACATACAGGAGCGGTCAGGTTTTCATTTTCTTTAGTAGCCTGAACCTTGCTTAGAAAATATCTCCATTATCTAGGGTGACAACTCGTGAGAGTTAAATTTTGCTATATTGATCATGTTTTCTTCAAGGTCTTCTCAATAAATATGCAACGAAGGACATCTCCATCTCCTCCACAAACAAGATGCTACAAAAGGGTCCTCTCACCCTAGTTGAAAGGCATAACCATAAAGTAGTGAGGATAGATCAAATCCTCTAAAGGGTGCTACCCATTTGTCCACATCTAAGTGACAATGAGCAAGTTGCATTCCTTCCCCAGCTACAAAATGACACACAACGTGCTCTGCTTGCCTCTAAGATTCCTATCAAAACCTGTGATGCTGCTCAAACTTCTGAGGGAGAATCAATTTGGGTACCAACAGATGCTAAGTTAAAAATGTTTAAATGGCCCATGAAGTCATATTCCTTCACAACACCCAATTATGATGGATTTCTACAACATTTACACACCACATTTTCCAAGTGTGGCCAATTACCAATTTCGCAACACCTCTTCTCCTACTAATAAATGTAGTTTCCTTTAAGAGAAAAATGAAAGTTTACTTCAAAAAATGCAATTTTCTCATGTAGGTGATATGTAGTTTTCTTCACCAAGTACAACAAACATGCCATGTACTACTTCAAGTGAAATGAAATCTAGTCATGCAAGTAACATGAAATTTTCTTCACCAAGAAAAAAAAACATGCCATGAACACCCCAAATGGAAAATGCAATAAAATTAATAAACAATGAAATAAGTGAGACAACATACAACCGCAAAGCAGAATTCAAATTTCATACAATATATATTCATGTTGCATGTGGTAAGTTACATTCATTTATGCAATGTTTTGGTGTGATAGACATCCGTAAATGTAAGTATTCAATGTAAAAACCTTTTGGTATGAAAATCATATTTAAATGTAAGTATTTAATGTGTGCATTTTTTTTGTTATGGTAACCATTTGTAAATGTAATACATTATAGCCTTATCAACAAGGAAGAGAAAATAAATTATATGCAACTATTTTGGGAAAAGAAAAAGTCAGTACTTATATTTTGTTAACTTAATCTATTCAATATATATGTGGAAGTTTTTTTTAATGTTTACAAATATGTAATATCCTTTTAGAAATTTGTACAAATGTTTCAAGAATGATGAAAGAGATGGAAAATGGGTCAATTCCTAAACAAGGTCATAAAAGATCTTACCTAAAGAAAGATGGATTTTTATTTCATGTAGATGTATGGTGTCAAAAGAAACAATTAGAAAACTCTAACTAATTCTTTGAGAAGGATACTCCCTCATCAACCTACGATCATCTTTCAATTTTGTAGAAATATAAACCTAAATATAATGAACATATTTGTAGGTACTAGGAAATCATTTTTTGTTAAAAAATGTAAAATTACAATAACCATTTCAATGTATGCTCAATAATTATAGTGTATACTGTACCGACACCTATAATATTAATCATTCATACTAAAATTTTGACTTCTTAAAAAATGTTTCAGTTATGTATATTTAGTTATTATTTAGTCACTATGTTGAATGATATACAATGTATATAGATATATTCAAACCTTCTTTATATATTCACACTTTTTTAGCTATTATGTTAGCTGAATTACAACTGTGTATTCAATCATTTCACTATATATTCATATATCAAAGGCCACACATTTTTTTATGTTATATTTCATATTGCATGCTTGAAAAGAACACTCAATATAGAATAAAATCACTCAATATACACTGAATATCAACACATATTCGAATAAATCAATATACACTATAAATATAGTTGTAATCCTAGTATTGACTATGAATGTGATCATTGCATGAAAAATGTAGACATAAAATCTTAAAGACGCTGAAATCCGAGCCAACTTGATGAAAAAATTAGAAAATTGAAATAGAGAGCAATATAACACGAGAAACAAATTTGAAACCCTCATTTCCAATGTAGGTTCAACGAACTCCAAGATGTTATACTATAGGCTCAAAAATGTGGAGGGTTATGGATGTATGTTGGAAATTAATGGTAGATTTGAATGGAGTAAGGATGTGTAAATATAAATTATGGAGGAGGAAGGTGAAGTGATAGGGATGAAATGAATGATGCTTGAATGTATATACATGTACTTAAAACATATGAGCATGCACTAAAATTACTGAATATATATTGATAAAATGAGTGTAAATTTTGCCTTTGAATATACCATATTCCTTGGAAAATTTATAGCCATATATTCAATCATTTAATTATTTAGGGGAGAGGAATTTTTTTCTAATAACATAACAATTTTTTAGATAGAGTGTTTTGGTTGGATGTATCATTAGGTAGGTAATTTTGAGGAGAATTCATCTGTTGGTCAGGAAATGGGTTCTGATAGATGTGTAGATCTCGTGTTATATGGAAATAAAAGTACGGTTTAGGTAGTATGATGATCTTAGGATCCCACATTAAGATAAATTATTCATTGAATATTTGTTGGTTTTCTAGAAACCATTGCATAAAATTGTTATATTATATACAAGTATAAATTTCATGTCCTTTGAATCTATAGAAAATAAAAAATAGGTTAGGGTTGTAATCAATTGGGTGATGGTTCTGCTAGTCAAAAGTTAGCCAAAAAAATTCTATTAGTTGTTAGGATAGACATGATATCCATTTTTATTTTGACCGTCATAACTTGAATTACAATTTTGCATGAAATTTTGGTTCTAATTTTGATCATGATGTTTATTGAAGTCAACAACATGCACCATTGATATGTTATTGTTATTATTGTGATTTTTTTTGTTATTGTTAATGTATTTTTTATGTTTTTGGGTATGGTCACAACATTATTAATGGTGTTGGCCAATTTAGGTTGGTCAGTGACACCATCCATCATGGAATTACGATTGCGGTTAAGGAATTTCAGAACTTGGCCTCCTTATAGATATTTTAATTTATTTATTTTATATCCCCCGTTATTTTCTAGGAACGAAAAGCTTCACATTGGTTTCATAGGTCGTATGACCACTATAAACAATAGATTGATTGATTCTCAATGTGATCTCTAATGTTTTCTTATAGGATTTAAATGGGAACTTCTACACATCATCCCTTGTTAATAAATCAAAAGAATGGAGCAAGAGGTCAAAAATCTCCCTATGATCCATGTTTGGAGCACTAATAGAATAATAGAGCACCCACTTCCACCTCATAATGAAATGGATAGAAATGCATTAGATTCTTATTTAATATATATGAACTCTATAATGACAATATTATTAGCTTGTTCATGCAAAATTATTTATCAAATTCAGATATTAATGGTTAGAATGAGTGAATGGAATCTTTAGGTAGGTGATAATATCAATTAAGTTCTATTCTTTTTAAGGTATTTGGGAAAATTTTATAAACAACTCCATCCCATGGGAGATGTCCTTGCATCTTCATTGTATAGGATTTGATATGAACATTGGAATATCCTTCTCCTTTATATTTGGGAAGTTAAGAAAATAAATGGGGGAAAACTATAGTGTAGACTTCATGATCAAGAGGTTGTTTATGGTATTCTATGTATAGGTCCCCATGATGATGAAAAATGATGGAAATGTGTCAACATGAGGGAGTGTAGGAGGTTCCATTGTGTAAACATTGAGTGTAAAACCACAAGGGATGAAGGTTGGATCATGTGCGGGTGGCACTCAATACATGGTAAATTAGTCTAATTGTGTTGATTTGGAGAGGGTATGGTAGTAAAATAATAGGGTGATCATAGGAGAGGCACCCATAAACTAGTGACTGTGATAGACATATGTTTGAGACATGCCATTAGGTGTGAATTATTTATGTATGAATGATTGGGAAGATAAGGCAATGTTTTGAGGAATTGCATATGGAGAAATTTTATTGAAAGGAAGCTATGAAAAACTTTTATGGAATGAACATACATGCCTAGTGTGATAGCCCCTATGAGAAGATCTCTTGGGTTTGGATGCATTGAGTAATTGGGATGTGGGTAGTGTTGAGGTTGTTGTAAATTTTGAATTGATTATTGGAGATTATTTGTGGGAATGTAACCTTGATTATTCATTATGTGGTTCACATTATGGATAATCTAGGTTGTGTTTTGAGATGTGTAGGTATTATCCAATTCCTGAGTGCACCCCACAAAGATAGAAATTACATAATTTGGTGTGGGTCGAGACTTTTTTTGGGAACTTAGATGATAATTAAGCTCCATGAGGAAAGAGTGATACCCATTGATGACCTTTTCATTATTTGCATCTTCCTTTGTCTATGTATCTTCATATTAAGTTGTGGGGATGCAATTTTATTAGCAAAAAGGATAGTAACATGTTCATGTATCCTATCTAACAACTCATCTATAGTGTGAATTGAATAAAAAAATTGATTGAATTAAGAAATAAGCTCATCATCAGTCGTACGCACACTAATTTGAGGTCTTGTCATGATATATAAGTATAACGCAACTCCTCTAGTGAAATTCGTTTCATTTGAGCTGGAGTGGACACTCTACCAAATCAGGGGTTAGTCAAATTATTCTATCATAATGTGTAGTTGAGTTTTGGAATGTAACGAGAAGTTCACATCTGTGCCTTATTAGTATAATTATTATCCCGACTAGATAAACAAGTTCTCTAGGTCTATCCAAATTAGTAACTATTAGAGCTTAAAATTACACCCTATAATGAGTTGTAGAAAACCTGGGATTTTGAGGCAACATGGAAATTTCTCCAATTTGTGGGACTTGGTGCTTGAGATAGACCTCTGGATAAGTCTGAATTCCTCTACCTATTCCTAATTTTGAAATAATGCTACAGTAGGAAAAACACCTATCTAATCCTAATATAAGAATCCAAGGGACCATGGTTAGAAGGAGATGCATGAAAAGGAAATCCTAATCTAAAAAAGGTGATAAAACCAATAAAATGGGGAAATAAAATCTTAATGAGGAAAATATGGGAGGAAATGATGATGAAGAGGGAAGAATTGAGTGACATATATCAAAACAACATTTAAACTTCCAATTTCACACAAAACACAACAAAAATAAACCCTACAAAGTGAAAAAAGCATGCCACACCTGTAATGAATGAAGAGGAAAGAAAATGAAATAGAACACAATATACGGTATAGAATAACCACAAAACATGAATTTAATTTCTTTAAAGTGATGTACAATCCATTACAATGAAGGACAAAGGCACAAACACATGCAAAGATCCAAATTTGAGGCTTGCAACTCAAAAACTCTTATGCAACACTTGAGATGATGACCTTTTGTTATAAAGGGTTCTAACCTTTACAAATGATCATCAATGCCAAATATATATAAAATGGAGAGGAGAGAGAGAGGAGGGAAAAGAGAGGGAAATTCATATTTCTACCTTTAACCACTAACAACATGCATTAAATCACTGAAAAAAAGCATGGGAAACCTGTCAAACACATTCCTCCATGATATCTTGCTTGCTAGAGGAGGTAAGAGCCCAAACTTTATTAAATATTGTAGTTGAGCTACCTGGAATTGTATTTAAATTTCGTATACTATTTTTTTCCTCTTCCACCCACCCAACTCCACCAACCTCAGAATTTTATGATTCCAAAGTGAAGTTCTTGATGAGACCTTTCCAACAAGATTGATATTGTAAAATTTGGAGTTACATGGGACAAATCGAAGGCCAAGAGGATTTCTAGAGCATAGAAGGAACTAAATAAGGTTACTTGTGGATCGTGATAGAACAATTTAATTGTTTTGTAAAAGAAGAGGATAAAGTGTGTGGGTGGTGAACTATGAGAAGTCAAGAATTATCCCCGACGTGTTGAAGAGGCCCTAATTTGACACATTATAATTCCCAAGAGGAGAATCGGGTGTTTGGTGGAATGGGGGAAATGTTCCCCAAGTGTCATTATTCCTGACTTAAGTGACCCATCAACAATATTTTCCTACCTCAATCTATCCTCTCATAAGTGATTTCGGCCGCGCTGGGAACAAAAGGTCCACACACATTGTTCCGATTGTTCCTATTATAACTGACTTGGATAGCTATAATGCCTCAAACCCATCCTACAGATGATGTGGTAATGTAGAGTACAAGAGGAACAAAGGGACAATTCCACATGTTCTGTCAAAGGCTAATTTACCCAATTCTGCCCCAAATGCCCAATTTTTTTAATTTTTTGGCTAATTATGGGCCTAAATGGATTTACAAGAAGGAGATGAATTCCCTAAACCATTGGAACCTGTCCAAAAACATTATTTTTTCCCTTTTTGATCATTTTTTCTGAATTTTACCCTTTTTGATCTGTTTGAGTCCAAGAGTTAAATGGTAAGTTATTAAAATAGCCTGACGGGTTATTTTAAACAACAATAACCTTTATGGCCTAAGGGCCTATAAAAATCTCTTATTAAAATATTTTTTGGATATGTAAATACCCATAAAATAATGGAAGAAGAAGGTGGGATGAGGAAAAAAGGAACAAAACTTAAAAAAGAACTAGTCTTTTATATTGGGTTCACTAGATTTGTATCCAGTAGAAAGAATAGGATGACATCCCATGCATAATTGAATCCTCATGGGTTGGGATGAGGTATATGGCATGTGAATGAAGGGGTATTTTGAGATGATGATGATGATGATGTCAATAGAAGGTTTTTATAATGACAAGGGTATGGATGGTTAATGATTAAGGTGATCTTGATAGATGATCCTCCACTAATGGTCTCATGAGAGTTATCCTTTCTCATCAAGGGAAGATAATATTATACATATATCTTCTTAAGGGGTTTTATTTTAAAGGATTATTTCAGTGCACAATTTTTTATGTATATCATTTAGGAAAAATAGGTTCTGACCTAGTTAAATTACCTAAAAAAGTTTTTGTTCCTTTTGAGTCATTGTTCACTAATTCAAGTCATGTCTTACACACACCTATTTTTCCCTTATTCATACATGAATTTTCTAATTTTTATCCTCTCTCAATTAATGACACTTACCAGCTCATGACTCACCTCATACTTCCTTCAAGACATCTCATTTGTCATACTCATTTTTCCTCACACACACAAGTATAAACCTCTCACTTTTTCAAATATTCAAAATATAATTTTCATGCATTTTAACACCTATTTAACCTCTCTAACTTCACTTTATGGCTCTTTATATTCTTGATTCTCGTCGTACACAAGGATATAAGTGACATCATCTAAAACTGCCACAAAGTCATCATTACATCTGAAAGATATCAACTACAATTATTGTCATTTTTAGAACTTGGCATGACAGTTATAACACCTATGAGGATCATAAAAAATCCTTAACTTGTTGCACCTAAGAGACATATGATGAGATTACATTTTAAGTCAGACATGCTGACAACTATGATTTGTAATGGATGTTTCAATTTGTTCTCTTCTTCAACATAGAATATTTTGTCCTCTAGATATTTTGACTCATGCCAAGTGTTATGACGATTCATGCGAGTTACAAATGCCCTATATTTTCCTTATATCACCTTGACATTCCTTGTAACTCGACACTCTTTCAATAATCCTTCATTAGGATTGACATTCTCAACTAGATGTATGGACTTCACAAAACAGTCTTCAACCTGGGTGTATGAGGAGCACTATAACTTCATGTTATGCATTTAATTTAAGAGGAATGACTCTTAGGAGGTTCTAAAAAACACCATGTAATTGGAGTATCACTATCATCTTCATGTTATCTATGTAATGCAGATTAGATCAAGGTATCTCAAGGGCTTACATACTCAGAAAACAAGTCTTGACATAGTGAGTTGTTACATGCACTAGAAAACTTGTTCATGTCTCAAAATTTACCTTTATAGAAATATAAATTCCTTGTACATCTCATCATATTCATATCATACATCAACTCAAGGTACATAGCATGAATAAGCTTATTTTTTATAGAATGCTAACTTTGGATTCAAGATAACAAAAACAAGTTTTGACTTGGATGGATTTAACCACTCCAAAATTCACCTTCATAACAACCAATGTATGGAACGCTTCATATGGGACCTATATTCACTTTGAAACACTCATCTTACCATATTTTCAATTATTCGTATATTTTTTATCAAGAAAAACATGTTTTCATGCTCATTTCTTAAACCTTCTTGACTGTCATAATGAGGTAGTTTTCAGCCTGATTTGGTTATTTGAAATAGGAAATTAAACCACTTCATAATAACAAGATATTTTATTCAACAAGTCACGTTGGACCTCTAGAAACCTTCCATGTTCATATTAGGCTTCCACAATGTTGTTCCCCTCCAAATTCCCCTCTTTTGAAAGTAAAAAAATTGAAAATTTTGAGTAGGCACCCTTCAGTAGTGTTTTAGTGAAGTAAGAAATTCGAAGAGATGGTGGAAATTATGTTTTCTGGGGTCATTTTAGTGACTTACGGGTCTATCAAATTTTTTTTTCCCTCATGTCCCAAGTACCAGTGGGCCTCCTGTTCGCCGATCGGCCAATTTTCCCGCAAGTCCTTGTCTGTTGGCTTTTTCAGACTTTTTCAGCCCATCTGTCCCAAGTCCACCCGGGCCTCCTGTTCACCGATTCCTTGCATCACCTGCATCATTTGAAGTGTTTCTTCATGTCCTTAACATTTATGTGTCCCTCAGACCGCCTATTCTCTCTTGGCCCGCATCGCTCGAATTGGCTCTTCGCGTCCCTCATGTTCTTATGTTCCATGGACCGCCTGAGAATGTTTTTTTTGTTTTTCCCACATTTCACATTTTTGAGTTGGCACGAGGTATATTTAATACACATTTATGATATTATCTCTCCTGAATGACTATTTAAAGGGGAAATTGTCTATGCACTTGTCACATTGCTTGCTCATTATCTCTTGCCCGCATTTTTGTAAAATTGAGTCGTTTGTCCACCTTCCTGTATCTCTTTGCAATTTTTTGTCGTGAATTTGTTCTTTGAAGGCCATTCCTTTGTTCATTGTCAAAATGAAGATAAAATTTCAAGGGCATGAGCATATTTCCCCTTTGGAGACTTTTGTGCCCAATATTGGAGATAACGAAGTTTGAAATTTGGATTTCGATGATTTTTGGGGAAAATTAGCATGCGACAACCCTGCTCCCATGCCTCAAATGATAAATGATAGTGGAATTGCATACACCACTGGTTTTTCTCTCTTTGTACAATGTGCTGACACTGTGCTCACCTACGGGGCTAATTTCAATCCAGACACCAAGGAGGTTGTCAATGTGCATGGCGAGTTGATTGAAAAATTGGACGTTGCCGCCATCGCTGCTGCCCTGCACATCCCCAAAAGAGAAGAATCCATTGTTCTCACTCTCGCTCAAGCTCAGACTCTGTTTAATCAAGACATCGAGAAATATAAGGCTCAGGTAGCAAAATCATGGCTAAAATTCCCTAAGAAGGGAGCATCCCGACTCTTTAAGGCATTGTTCAGGGTCGACTTCAATGAAGAACTATCAGATTTCATCACCTTGCCCTCTCGGATTATGGGAATTCCCTCTACTAATGACTTCCATTTTTGGATGTGCCCTTTCATAAATATCATCTACAAGGGTAAGAAAAACCTAAATTGGGAAAAGATTATTTATGAAAACCTGACTCAACAATTGTCAAATATTTAGCTAACCAAAAATTTCTACATGACTTCCTATCTCATTTACACCTTGACAACATCCCGTGAGTGGTTCAGCTTCACTTTCATTGAAGGCAAGAAGGATGAGCCCATCTATGCATATTTCCCTCAGTTTACCCTCAAGGTCAGTAATTATAATTTCAAAAGGGTAAAATGATGCCTTCACCATGTACATTGTGAGACTCTTGGAGGGTGACACTGCCAAAAGGTTCACTGATGAGGCTAAGGATTTGATAACAAAGTATGGGGATTTCTTCACTCAGTTCTGAAAGTTCTCATACATCAGGCTGGCTTGTTTTGAAAGTACACCTCTCAAGCTTCCTATGTTCTACAACAACAAAATGGATTTGGTTGAGGTGTGCAGGAAGTTGGATAAAATTCATAGAACCTGCCAAGATAAGAAGATTACTGGTCTTCATTTCTCTATCACCTTGCCAGGGTTCATTTTAAGACACCTCTATAAAATTGTAGGTGGAAAATACCTGGCGAATATCCCCGAACCAGTTTCAGCGAAAGGCGAATTTGACAGTATTCCAAAACAAAAATTTCACCTGGTTTTTTCATGGCTCCATCATTGACGTGCGACAACAAGACGTCAATAATCACTCCTGACGCATCAATGGAACGTCAATGGTCTTGACTGATGCACGTCAATTGGAGCCAGTGATGCACTTCACTGGCTCCAATTGATGCTCGTCACTGGCTCCAATTGACGCGCGTCACTGGCTCCAATTGACGCGCGTCACTGGCTCCAATTGACGCGCGTCACTGGCTCCAATTGACGCGCGTCACTGGCTCCAATTGATGCGTGTCACTGGCTCTGATTGACGTGCATCACTGGCTCCTATTGACGCGCGTCACTGGATCCTATTGACGCGCGTCACTGGCTCATATTGACGCGCGTCACTGGATCCTCTTGACGTTGTTACTGGATCCTATTGACGTGCATCACTAGCTCCTATTGACGCGCGTCTCTGGCTCCTATTGACACCCGTCAATAAATCCTATTGACGCGCGTCGACCAACACTATCGACACGCGTCAGCTAAGACCATTGACGCGCGTCAATTGAAGCCATTGACGCCCTGATTTAGCCTATAAATACCCTTCAACCGGTCATTTTCTCGTTTTCACCTTCCCGCTCTTGAATTTTTGCAGGTCTCAATCGTTGTCAAAGATGCAAGTACAACTATAATGTCGACTTCACATGCTTCCCAACTGCAAGTTCAGCAAAAAAATCAAGAGAATCCAATTCAATCGATTTCCAAGATCAACTACAGGAATCCCTTATGCCCTCACATCCATACTGTTTTAAAGATGTCTTCAGAATATAAAGATTTGATGGATGCGTGTGAATTTACAGGGCTCGTTAATATGCCCCATTTCGAAACAGATCCGGATATTTTGAATTACCTTCTGTCATCCTACAATTCAGAGGACGGCATTTTTTATGTGACTCTGAACGATGGCCGAATGTTCCAATTCAGTATCGAAGCAAATGACATCCATCGGTTTACGGGCCTTCCGTTCAAAAATTTACCAATTGTTACAACCAAGGCAACACTCCTGGAAGAAGACAAGAAATTTCTCGAATCAACGTTCGGTTTCCATGTTGATTGTAAGTATAATTCGTTTTAATTCATATTTTTTATTCTGTTTTTTATTCTGATACAATTTGTTGTTATAAATTTATAGTAATTTTCACTGTTTCACATTTGCAGCCCATGTCAATAAATCCAGGCGTGGTGTGGATACACAATCAATTGCACACCACTTTCTTGCTGCACTTATTTCATTTTTTCAATCCAGAATTGTTTTGCAGGGTCGCCAAACTGATATACCAAATTGGGCCATTGCATACATTGTTGCCACTATCTCAAAACAAAAATTCGATTGGTGCACATATCTATCCAAAAAAATAAGAACTGACATAACAAATTCAAAACTTTCAGAAAAACCTTTCATTTATTCAACAAACTATCTCCTCGGCCTTTATTATGAGGCACTTTTAAATTTAAAAGATAAAAAAATTCCTACTTGCACTGATGAGGAGTTGATGAAGTTGTCAATTCCGTTTGAAGAACAACAGGTATAAACTATTTAGTTTGTAATTGTATTTCAATTTTCGACATTACAGTGCACAGTTATTAAAACTTAAATTTTAATGTTTTGCAGAGAAGATTTATTGAAGCCCTTCCCCGAAAAAAGGCGTTATCGAGAGGAAGAGGCCAACAACACGCTGAGGCTTCGGGGGACTCCCAATCTGAAATGGAAGCTCACTCCTCTCCAAACCCTCAACAGTTTGAACTCGTTAAACGCCAGAGAAGTAATACCTTCTCATATATTATTTACAAATTCCAAAGTTGCATATTTATTTTTCAATTTAAATTTTAACCAAATGAATTGACAACATTTAATATTGATGAATTGCAGGGACTTTGGAACATACACCTGTTTCACAAACTCAACCTTCTTCCCCAACTCACTCCATACAGTCGCATGCATTCATATCTTCTGAACAGACACTGAGTACAACTCCTACAAGGCCACCCGTAGCACCGAGAAAAACAACCCCTCGACAACAAGGTACAACTCTTCGATAGTACGTTTAATTTCGAAATTTTTGACTTTATGAATTGTTTTCCTATTTTTCATTTTTTTCTTGTACTTTTCAGCACATGTCAGTCCTGATCAAACCGCGGCACCGACACCCACTCAACCAATAATTTTTAAAATGCCAACCAGAGGAACAGTGAAAAAGAACATTGGTAAACGCATGCCTTTTGCTCCGGCCCCTAGTGGGACACTAAACATTGCCTCCTCCTTTCGAATTCCAACTCTCTCACTTGGTGGCTTGCCCAGTGCAACGGGCATATCTGTTTTGAACAATATAAATTTAGATGAAGATTATTTGGGCATTGATAGCAATGACCCAACTGGTTTTTTCAATACCCGCGAGATGATTCAAGGCCAGCAGGTATACTTCAAATTTCAATTTAAATATGCTTTACAATTTTGAATTACATTTCGATTTAAATTTATTTATCTAAATCTTGATTAATTTTTTCACAAACAGGATCAGCCCACCCAAAGGCAGAAACAAGTAGCAGTTGATCTTGCTGAAAGCCCCCATACTTCTCCAGCAAGATCGTCTTCATCAGATTCAGATAGTGAACAGTTGCCACCTTTTCCTTTGGAGAACTTAATTGGTTATGATTGTCAATCCCATGTCAGTGAGTTTATTCTTCCTCATATCAATCAGCTTATAGAATGGGAGAGAAGGGCTAAAGTTCTTATCAATGAGATTATTAGTCGTTATGAAAATTATTGGCAACGGGATAGTTTATACGCTGCAGTCCAGAATCAACCTGCGAAGATGGATTCCTTACTTACCCAAGTAAGAAGTGGGACTGTCACGTATAACAACAACTATAAAGACGACATTTTAGATAAGTCATTAAACAAATTGGAAAATATTAGTGCCGAGGCCCAGGCATATTTTAACAAATGGTCCAAGGACAAGGATTTGGTAGCAATCGCAAATGCCGAAAGAGATAGAGCGGTTGTAAGTACTATTACATTCAAACAATCATTCTTGTTAATTTGAAATTTTCATTTTTTAGTAATATTTTGAATTGACATTACTCTTTTTGTGCAGTTGAAATATGAAAATTTGAAGAGTCAGGCGAAGGTTTTGCAAGTTCACTTGGAAACAGCAAAGAACAGCTTATCCGCAGCAAAAAATTTGAAGCAAAATATTGTTTTGGTTAACAAACAAAACAATACACTAAAGCGGATAATTAAAGAGCATGGTTTCGACCCTGACATATTATTCAAAGCTAAAGCAGCAGCTGATCCAAATTTGCTGTCGCATGGAGATGCGACAAATCAAGAAGAAAGAATTTTAAAAAATCTGGACAGTGCTGCGGAAGATCTTATAAGTTCAGGGGTTATTTCTGGTGTTGGGGAAAGAGGTACAGCCACAGTGGAAGAAGCCGTTGGGGAAGAGAGCAGAGGAGTAGAATTGGATAAAGAAAAAGAGGGTTTTGAAAACTAGAAACTTTTATTATTGAGGAAACTTTAAATATTGAATTTGAAAACTTCTACTATTGAGTATGTACTATGGTATTTGAATTTAATTATATGGATTTATATACAGTCTTTAATTTTAATTGCATTAGATGGTGATTATCATGAATTATATGTATGTTTCTTGTTTACTTGCATTGTCATGAATTGTATGTGGACGTAGATGATGAATGATGATAATTGATAATTAATGATAGATGATGATGAAAGACGATGAATGACGATAATGATATGATATATATGGACGATGATCAATTTAATGTGGACGTAGATTTATCATCAAGCACAGTAATTCTTCTTCTCTAGACTTTTGTACTTGTTTTAAGATAATTATTCTCTATACTTGTAACGATATGATCATAATGTCATTAGAATGGATATAGATGATAAATAAATGGAATGTGTTATAATGGATATAGATGACATTAATGATTAGAATGGATATAGATGACATTAGAACGAATAGAATTGTAATGATATGATTATGAATTATTTTAAAAAAACTGAATTGTTTTAATAAATTTAAATTAGATAAATAATTGTGTTAATAATAATTGTAGTGTCAGGAGTCAGGATATGATAATGATATGGTGATGATATGATATATATGGATGATGAGGAATTTTATGTGGACTTATATTTAAAATTGTATAATGTATTGTTTATCCCACAGTTAAAAAAATATATCAAAGGATTTTGCACATATAAAAAATAAATTAAATATAATTCTAAGAAATCAAGAAAGAATCATCACTGGTAAGAAATTAAACATAATTGCAAATATGATAGGGTTTAGCTTACCTCTTGCGTATTAGATTGCTGTGAAATCATCAAGGGTAACGTGCTAGATCTTTGTTTTACCTGACATTGTAGATAGAGGGGTGAGTTGCCTGACATTGTCAGTCCTGAGAAGTGCCAGCAACATCTTTAAATATATAGACCAACAATATCTTTAAATAAATGTAAATATATAGAATTAGACCTGTAACATCTTTAATGATAACAAGAGCTGAAAAAATGTAAAGTAACAAACAATAAGATTATGTTGAAGAAGATACCTATTTAAAATTGAAATCATCACCGGTAATGTGCTAGATCTTTGTCTTAAAAAAATTCAACACAAAAAATGGATTAGTAGATAGATGGGTGAGTTTCCTGACATTGTCAGTCCCGAGAAGTAACAGCTTCCTCGGACGGATGTCAACCCACGTTTTCAAAAAATAAAAAGATTGTATTTAACTAAATGTAAATACATAGACCTGTAACATCTTTAATGATAACCAGAGCTGAAAAAAATGAATAGTAACAAACAATAAGATTAAGGGGAAAAAGATACCTCCTTAAAGTTGAAATCATCACTGCCACTGGTAATGAGCTAGATCTGTGTTTTAAAAAAACCCAACACGAGAAATGGATTAGTAGATAGATGGGTGAATTGCCTGACATTTTTAGTATATAGACCTGTAACATCTTTAATGATAAAGATAAAAGATAGATAAAGAAGATACCTATTTAAAGTTGAAACAATCCATTATCAATAGCTTCATCAAACTCGATGTTGTCTTCTGTAGAATGTGACGAAGAGCCAATTACACTCTCAAGGTTGGGAATATTTGTACTTGTTGCTGTATTATTCACACCTCTTCTTTCGCAAAGGGAATTCCAGTGTGCAATTGCTCTGTCGAAAGGAAAGGTTTCGATGGAGTATCGAGAAACATAACACCTCATGCAACTTTCCAGATTTTTATCCAACCTGTTTCTCAGTTTTGATTTTATAAATGACAATGCACTGAAAACCCTTTCATCCTCCACAGACCCCAAAATCATTGTTTGGCATAACTCATATAATCTGAAATATTCACTGATATCTTCTTGTAAGATAGAACTTTGATAGATTCCTCGCCACAGCCTTGTAATAGCACCACTTTCAGAAGGTTGATCTAAATTCTTATATTGGTTCCTCATTGTTGTTGCAAAATTTGTTGACTGAAACTTTAATAAATCAGCATTCAGTATACCTTTGATTTCCATACCCTTGAGCTCTGACGTCTTTGTAAATTGTTCCATTATTGTACCCATTGATTTATGGAAATGCTTTCTGACAAAGTCTGCACGGCCACCTTCAGTATTCCAAAAATTAGGATTCATCACACCCATGGCTTCCAGAAATTTTATCTTTACAGAAACGTTCCCTAATTTCTGATGACAAGGTTTCTGAAATTTCTTTAAGCTTTATTCTTGTTTCAACTATAACAGACTCAAACAAATTACGTGTCACGGGAACATCTTCTCGTTCCGATCCTGTAATATCTTGACGTTTTTGCAAAATGTGCATTGGTATTTCCCTCCCATTAACAGTGATGCAGAGGTGATCATGGATATTAAATCTCAAAAAGGTGTTAGGATTTTTAAGATCTAATAAATCTTTCCAATTTTCAAAAACAGGTGCATCAAAACTATCCTGGGAACAGTACAATATATCAAGACTTTGACATACCATTTTTCTCATCCGTATAAAATCCACAATATAGATTAATCTGCCCTGTGCATGCTTCATCAGTGTATTGATCTCCTTTAACATTGGAAGAATACCAACCAATGTAAGCAATGTCTCCAAATCAGTTAAACGGAACAACAAGTCCCTTGCCCTATCAACTTCATGACGGTATTTGTGCATGAAACCAACCAATGAAGGATACTCCTCACGAACTCTGCATGCAGGTTCATACAAAGAGATCCATCTAGTCTCCACATCCTTCAGAAGTTTTTTGCCATCTGTAATTCCAATTGCAAATTTTTGGAACTCGAGAAAACGCTTTGGGCTGCTTGACATATAGGCATGAAGTTCTCTTATAAGGTCTTCTAATTTAGCAACATTTTCGTGGTTGCTTACCATTTTATACGCTAAATTCATTCTGTGAGCCATACAGTGAATTGGTAGCATATATGGGGCCACTGTTGTTTGTAATCTAACACAGAGCCCTGTTCAGTGACCCTGCATGACAGATGCACCATCTGCTCCAACGCATACCAACTTCGTAGCAATTTCATAATCAGTCATTCCAGCAACATCTTTCAAATGAGAAACAACTATTTTATATAGGTTTTCAGCATTGCAGTTTTCAACCATTTTCATAACACCCAACAGATGAGGTGTCCTTATATGATTTTCTAAAGTATAGATGTGGATACATACCCATGCGGTGTTGTCGACTGCTGTCACTTCATCAATTGAAAGAGAGATAAAGTTTGATTTTTTTACATTCTCTTTCAAATCTTCCTTCTCTATCATCGAGAGGCATTTTACCATTTCCCATCCACTACTTTTAGACCAATGAGACTGAGGTACATTCAGCATTCCGTTAAATTGATACAAAACTTTGAAATCGAGGAAATCCGAAATCTCTCTTCCTTTTTTTAGTATTTGAAAAAGAGTAGAGAATTGTATGAATTTTGCATGTAGATTTGTTTCTTTCATCTTACTAATATGCGATGTGATCGTTCCTCCCTTTTCCAACAGATGTCTGTGTTTTTTCTGCTCTGCCTCATATTCCGCTGCGTATCTAACATGCATGCATTCTTTTTCAGTTTTCCACCTATGTGTTTTGATTTTCTGGCCATCCGCCCCCGTTACAGTTAAATATTGTTTTCCACAATGTTTTTCTATAGTGTCCAGCTTCAGTTGCATTTTTTGTTGCTTTCCCAATTTCCACGTACATATTGTACATGTACATTCAGATGGGATTTCTTCAGAATTAGATGATTGTACAGGTTCAATAAACGGAAATTTAGCTGCCCAATCAAACTTGTATGTCCTGCCAATGGTCCACATATTCTTGTTCGTTTTCAATGCTTTACTTTTTTGAGTAGAATTTTGAGCAATATCACAATCACCTGGTTTCCTCTTTCTTGGACCAGAGTTTGATTTTGATTTCTGTCTTCCATTTTGCTGAGTGTTTGTATCTGTGATATCTAGCTGCACTTCTGGTTGCACCCCAACATGAACAATATCTTCAAGATCTGGCATATTATCGTAGGTTTCATTTGTTTGACTTTGATACTGTGCAGAATGCATGTCCACCTCAATAATACCTTCCACACAGTCAGTATTTTGATTCTTTGTGGTGGCATCTATATGATTGGTATTTACAATATCTGTATCCACAGAGTTTCCAAAATACTTGAAGAGTGATTTCTGAGATTTCTTACTTACTTTTAGGTTATTCGTATTCTTTGAGCTGGCACCTTCCATTATTCTGAAAAGATTCCTACGTCAGCAAAAGAACCAAGTAGCGACTCTGTCCAATGTCTGAGGTCTTTGTCACGTGTCAACTCTGCACTTGTCGCGCGTTAACAACCTATTTCCTGTCACGCATCCACTGTCTGAATATACTGTCGTGCATCAACTTCTTTACCCAAGTCACACGTCAACACTTCCTCTATCGCGCGTCAATACAGCTATTTTCGCGCGTCAACAATGCCCTTATCGTGCGTCAACACTGCATTTTTCGTGCGTCAACAATCACAGGCTAACAGTAATCTGAACCATTGGTGCTTAAGGGTATGCGAGTTTAAATTTCACAGTATTGGTAATTTGTTAAGCTACTTGAGGTATACTACCCGGTGAATCAACTAGGTTTTTATAGGAGATGTTTTCAAATGAAGGTGAAGCCGACCCCCCAAAAAAAATATACTATATATTTTAGGCAAACAGGACACCGACCCACTCCGAATAATTTGCCTTTTCAAATATTCCTAAAATGAAATTTTCTCCATATTACGAATATTCGCCGCTAACATTATCCCTGGGAAACCCTGGATTGGTATGTGAAGGAAAGAGATGACTTGAATGAGGTGATTTCCCCTGTCACCATCAAAACTAATATTTGGTTTGACAGGAAAATACGTGATCTCAGGATGAACAAAATTAGATCCTCTTCAAGAGAGACTTCCACACCTAGGAAGGAAGTACATACACCTAGCACTAAGGCATTTGAGAAAATTCCTCCTTCTTTGATGAAAGAACCTGAGTTGTATACTCCTTCCTCTTCCACTAAAGTGTATCAGAAGAAGGTCAAAGAACTCAAGAAAGAAACGATCGAGGAAGAGACTCTTCTGGAGAAGTAAGGATTGCCTATTGGGCCGAAGAACATTATTGTTATAAGTGAGAATGATGATGATGAGATGAAAGACCCAGAAGAAACCCTTGAAACCACTCTTGAAGTAGAGAAGGAAGGACTAAGGACTGAACCTCCAAGTTTAACAGATTCCTTTGCAAAGGAAATTCCTGTGGTTACATTCATTTCCCCACTGGAGACAACAGTGGTTCATACTCTAAGTTCCATGAGTTCACTTGTACTCGAGGTCCCTTGATTCTTCTGTTTCTTCTTCTTCCTTTGCCTGGGTACAACCCCTAGTCAACAACAAGAAAAGGAAATCTTCCTCCTGATTAATAGTGTCTTGACTTTGATGTTGTAGCAGCTCTGCTTAGTACTACTCCTCCTCCCCCAACAAGAAAGCTAATACCACTTCGAGGTTGGTAACTAATGCCCAAGGCCATCAGTTCCTGGAGGTTGCAAAACCCAAAGTGGATAAAGAGGAGAAAGATCTTTTGATCTCTGACTTGGAGCTTTCCATAATTCCAATGGGAGAATCCACACCTGAGAGTGAAGTTCATAACCTTCGGAAACCTTGACTAAGGTTATTGAACGGGTGGAGAAAGGCAAGAAAACCATGGAGCAGTTGGAAGAACACAACCAAGTTCTTTCCAAATTTATCAGATCATTGTTGGAAAAGGATAAAGTTTTGGATCCATCCCCATTGGCCGCTCTCCCACCTCCCATAGTTCTCAGCCAAGATGAGGTCCAAACCATCAAAGACATCCACAAGTATTCTACTTATGGGAAGGTTGTTGAGGCCATGGTGGATGATATGACTGTAGCAGGTTTAAAATTCATTGAGGAAGCCTTCAAAACTAATGAGAAGGTGATCAAGCTGTAGCAGAAATTCATTTCCTCAATCAAGGCTATGGACAAGGAATTGAAAGTTTGGAGTGGATGTATCGCAGATCTCCATCTGATGGGTCAAACCGATGATAGGATCCTGTTGGCCAACAATGTGTTTGATGATGTCAAGAATAACTTGTCAAGGACATGGATCTTTAGCATCAAGTGGAAAATAAAGGTTCTAGAAGAAGCACTGGGGGAATTGAGGAATGTATGGCAAAAAGGGGAGTCTTTAAAACTTGTGTTTTATCTGCCTTCAAGGATATCCACTGCCATTTTCAGGATGAAACCACAGGTGTATTCTTCTCTCTCCAAGAAATCAAGGCTCAGTTTAAAGCCTTTGTCAAGGATGATTTGTTCAAGGAAGAGTCAATCACTAAAGAGAAAATGAAGGACGTTTGTTCTCTCCATTCAGCTATAGCTGAGGCTAATAAGGAATATCTGGAGCATACTAAGTTTGAAAAAGATATGGAGAAATGCCTAGGCATGTGGACTCATGCTACTTCCAACACAACGATTCCAAGGGGCATGGAGATAGCGGAAGCATTGAAGAGATTCAGGCACCGGATCCTCAAAACAGTGGGCCCTCCTCAGCCACAACCAGATGTCTCTACTTCTGGCTCTTGACTTTCTTCTTCTATTTTTAGTTCAGATCTCCTTGTAATTTAATTAAGGACTTTATATTGTGTATTTCCTTAATTAATATTTTGGTTAAAAGAAACGATTACCAAATGTAACCACTTTGTAAGCTATATATTGGGCTCTCCACACCATTCCAAAGGGGCTGGAACTCTGATAATTTTTGAAAGTGTAAAAGAACTAAAAGCTATCAATACAGAAGATTTCCCTTCCTGTTTCTATCTGCATCGATTTATTTTCTCTTTCTTGTCTAAATTTTGTGAATCATTAATCTATTGCATTAAGAAGCTTTGTATTCTTATGGATGTCATTTCTGGAACTTTGTGTCTATGAAATAATATCTAGTGATTTAATATGAATGATTCTGTTCTATATATCATCCTTGTACAACATTTATAAGGAACTATTTTGCTATCTATATTTCCTGGAATGTTATTATGTTCTACCTTTTCCCTCACTTAGTTCTTTTGTTCTTTTGTATTGATGATCTACCTTTGCATTAAAACACTTTCATGATATCAGAGTTCCTCATTAAAATAGAAAGTTGTACATTTGTAAATAGTTTTGTTGCTTGCTTTCAATAAGGGCACCTCTCCCATTAAAGAGGAGGGACTTTCTGTCCCCTGACTATTGCTTTCATTAAAGTCCTAATTTGACAACCAACAGTTTTTGGCGACTCTACTAGGGATTCATTTCAACGAATTCCAGTTTTAAAAGAACAATTTCTTGATCATTTCTGATCTGGCGACTCCGAGATTTACTCGTGGAAGAAGGGCTCTTGGAATTGAAGATTCTCAGTTTCAACTCCTGGAGCAGCAAGGCTTTCCCCTTCCTTCAACAAGGAGAAATAGAAGAGCTCATTCTATAAGCACACCCCCTGTTGAAGACAGAGCTTTTGGGAGTGGTATCCCTCAAGAACAACTCAGCCCTAATCTTCACGCTTTAATTCTTGCTGGTGTTTCAGTTCCACTTCAAGCAATTTTTCCAAGGATGGCAGTTCCATTACCTTGGGGCCAACAAGTTGGGCCTCTTTCCCTCCCTCAACCTTTGCATGAGTTACCCAGGGGTAACAGAAATAAATTTCCCAAGTTCAGAGGTGATGGCAAGGTACATCCTGATGAACACATTGCAGCCTTCATAGTTGCATGTGGAGTCCTTGGAGTTGAACATGAGGATGTCTCTGTGAGGATTTTTGTGGAGACTTTGTAGGACAATGCAACAGATTGGTTTTACCATCTCCCCGCTGGGACCATCACCAATTGGACTACCATGAGAACTGGATTTGAGAACCATTTCAAACCTGTAGAAGATGTGCATGCTTTGCTAGCCCAGATTTCTCAAATCAAGAAAGAACCACAAGAGCCCATGAGAGAATTTGTGGCCAAGTTCAATAAGCTGATTAACAAGATCCCACAAGACACCTGGCCTATGGATCAAATTCAAAAATGTTTCTTCCTAAATGCTCAATTTCCTGAAGTAAGCTATGCATTGAGAAGAGCCAATCTTGCAACTTTGGATGATGATCAGAGATTAGCCGTCAGTGTTGAAGATGACCTGATCATGTCTGGAAAATTGAAAAGAGACTCTTCCAAATCCAAAACTTCTTCTTCCTCTTCCTCTACTCCTGGAGCTAATGCAGATCAGTTAGTACAGAAGCTTGCCAATGACCTCATTGCCATCAAGAAACAATTGGCTCAACATGCTCCTTATCAAGACGTTCCAAGGAAGAACTTTCAGCCTAGAAACCATTTTCCTTCTTCTCAGACAAGGTTGGCAATCGAAGGACCACCCATCAAGGTCCCTGTTAATGCAACTTGTGAAGTTGAAGAACCTGATGATGAAGAGGTTAATGAAGACTTTGAAGAACCTGGAGAAGAGGCTGAGGAAGAACTGGAAGAACTTGATGAATCTCGAGTTAATTTCCTCACTACTGAGGGCATTGATGAAGAAGATGATTATGATGAAGTAGTGGCAGAGATGAATGGTGAGTCATATGCTGTTATGACTCGGGAGCAGACAAACAAGAGAGAAAAAGTGATGCAACCCGCTAAAAAATCTAAGGAGCATCCCATGACTATTCCAGTGATTGCAAGAAGAGGATCTCCTATTCCCACTGCATCCACACAAAAGGTGAGTTCTGCTAATTCTTCTTCTTCTACTCCTACTTCTAAAACTTCTTATTCTCCAGCTCTAAAACCTGATAAGCCTAGGATTCCTAGTGATGATACCCCATCCACCTCTGGATCTTTTGATATCATTGACCACCTCAAGAAGACAAAAATCCAGATTTCAGAGGCTGAGTTTTATCAAACCCATCCAAAAGCCTTTGCCAAAATGGTCCACTTTGTCAATTCCCATTCCAAAAATTCATCCAACACTTCTAAAGGTCTTTTTCCCACTCCCTCTTCCACATCCCAACCAAATCTTGTGGCTGCAGTCACCTCACCTAATGAGAAAATCAAACCATTCTATGTGACCCTCCTCATAGCTGGCCATAGACTCAACAACTGTGTCATAGACTCAGGAGCATCAGACAATGTGATGCCTGCCAAAGTGGCTCATGCTTTGGGTCTTACCCTCACACACACTTTTGGTTCTTGCTATTCCATGGAGAGTAGGGAGGTGCCTTTGGTCAGAAGAATTAAGGATGCACAAGTAGCTTTTGTTGCTTTGCCAGAGAAAAAGGTCTTAGCTACTATTTTGGTAGCTGATATTCCTCCTTCATATGGCATGCTGTTGAGTAGAAATTTCTGTAAGGATGTAGGAGGAGAAATTCAAATGGATTGGTCACATGCCCTTATACCAGTCAATGGAAAGATGAAGAAGTTACTGCCCGAGAAGAAAACTGAATATATTGTGCAAAAGACAGATGATCCCAAGGCACAAATACTTTATGAAGATATTGGGCATGGCAACTACATGATCATGTCTCAGGATGAGGTGGAACATCCCAAAGAAGTGCTCCATGATCCTAATAGCATTTGGAATTTGGAATTTGATGGAAGTTGCTCTTCAGTTGGTGCTGGGGCTGGTGTGGTATTGATATCTCTAGAAGGAAAGATTCATCCTTTCTCCTTCAAGCTGTAGTTTGAAAATACAAATAACACAACAGAATATGAAGCTCTCATCCTTGGACTGAACACGGAAAAAGAAAGAGGTGTGAGGAACCTCCTGGCTCGTGGAGATGTGGAACTAGTTGTCAAACAAGTCAGAGACCTTTTCCAAGTGAAGAATAGAAGGTTGAAGCATTATAGGAATCTGGTCTGGGATTCTATTGAATTCCTTGATGCCTTCTCCATCGAAGTGGTGCCAAGGGAGAAGAACACTAGAGCTGATTCCCTAGCTGTTTCAGGGTCTTTGTTGATACCTCATCCTGATTTCTCTCAGGAAAAATTCACCATTGAAATGATCCATAGACCAAGCATACCGGATAATGCAAACAACTGAAAGTTTTCAATGACGACCAACATTTTCTCTCTTTCCTGGAGCTTAGGGATAACTTTGACCAATTGTATTTTGAGGGAAGTGACAATCTACCTCGAGAGAGTGTCTCTTCCAATGAGGAAGGTGTCAAGGAGGAGATGGATCAAGATGGCTGCATCAAACTAAAAGGTAACAAGATCCCTAAAGGGCTGGTAAGTCTAGAGGAATTGTTTGATAAACATGACAGATATGTCAAGTCCAAGGCTTCCAAAGGAGCTCAACAGTCTGCTGAATGTGAAAAGATTAACATTGGGAGCCCTGCCAAACCCAAAATGGTGAACGTTGGAAAGTGTTGCACCCAAGAGGAGAAGAAGAAGGTGGTAAATATTTTGAAGAGGTACGTTGATGTCCTTGCTTATTCTTATGATGATCTGAAAGCTTTCCAGCCAAAAGAAATGCAACACTTCATTCCCCTCAAACCTGGGATTAAACCTTTCAAGAAGAAGCAAAGGCAGTACAATCCAAAGATTTTGACACCATTTTCCAAGAGATACAGAAGTTGTTGAAAGCCAAGATCATCTTCCCCATTCATCATTCAACATGGATTGCTAATATTGTACCTGTCAGGAAGAAAAATGGTGAGATTCAGATCTGTGTTGACTTCAGGAATCTAAATCAGGCTTCTTTGAAGGACAACTATCCCCTACCCATGATGGACCAGGTGTTACAAGCTGTCACAGGTGCGGAAATGTTGTCCATGCTTGACGGTTTCTCAGGATATAACCAAGTGGAAGTCAATACTGCAGATCAGCACAAGACTGCCTTTACCACTCCTTGGGGTACTTTTTCCTACAAGAGGATGCCCTTTGGCCTCATTAATGCTGGTGCCACCTTTCAGAGAGCAATGGATTTGGCTTTCAGGAGTTTGAAAGGAAAATGTATTGTTGTGTATCTAGATGATTTAACTGTGTTTTCCAAAACTAGAGCAGATCACTTTCAACATCTTGAAACAGTCCTCTTGAAATGTAGAGAACATGGAGTCTCTCTGAATCCCAAGAAATATGTCTTTTGTGTCATGGAGGGCAAGCTGTTGGGACATGTTGTCTCCAAAGAAGGAATCAAGATTGATCCTGAATGAGTTCAAGCCATCCAGCAGATTCCTCTTCCCACAAGCAAAAAAGGGAGTGCACTCTTTCTTTGGTAAGATCAACTTCCTGAGAAGATTCATCCCTGATTTTGTAGAGCTGACTTTGAACATTTCCCAAATGATGAAAGGAAAGAATACATTTGGTTGGTCCTCTGAAGGAAAGGAAGCATTTGAAGGCATTAAGAAAGCTATTGCTAAGACTCCTATCTTAGCATGTCCAGATTTTAGCAAAGATTTTATTATCTATTGCTATGCCACAGAGAGTACCTTGGCCATGCTGTGTTGACTCAGAAAGATTCTAAAGACCATGAGCTCCCAATTGCATTCATGAGTTATATTCTGAAAAACTCATGAGTTGAAGTACACTATGATGGAGAAACATGCTTTTGCAGTAGTTAAAGTTGTTAAGCAGTTTCAATTTTACATTCTTAACTCTCACTCTGTTGTGCTTGTGCCCGATACGACTATCAAGTCTATTCTTACACAACAAGAGTTTGGAACCAAGAGAGGAAATTGGGTAGCGAAGGTTCAGGAGTATGATCTCGACATCAGACCAATGAAGCTAGTTTGGGGTAAAGGCCTGTGTGAACTCATTGCCGAAGGAGCTGGTCATGAGTTGCCTAAGGATGAAGTTGATGTCCCTATTGTTCTGTTCCTCAGCTCGACAGATGAATGGTACGCTGACATTGCTCACTTCCTCACCTATGGTGAGTGTTCATCTCACTTAACTACCAAGGAGAAGAGAGCTATCAAGTTAAGGTCAGCACAGTACGTGTTGTGGGAGAATGCTTTGTTCAAGTGAGGAGTGGATGGAAGATTCTTGAAGTGTGTTGACAAAGAGCAACAAAAGAAGTTGTTCTCAGCCTTTCATGATCAAGCTTGTGGGGGTCATTTCTCATCTGTTGTCACTGCTCACAAAATTCTTCGTGTGGGGTACTATTGGCCTACTTTGTTTAGAGATGCATCAAAGTGGGTTGACAAGTGTGAAGCTTGTCAAACCTTTGTGGGAAGACCTAAGTTGGCTGCTTTACCACTTAAGCCAGTTGTGATCGAAGAACCCTTTCAACAATGGGGTTTGGATTTCATTGGAACACTCAACCCACCTTCAAGTGCAGGACATACTCATGTGTTGACTGCCACAGATTATTTCACCAAGTGGGTGGAAGCCATCCCAGTTAAAAGTACTACTTCTGAGGTAGTATGTAATTTCATCAAAGAAAACATCTTGGTAAGGTTTGGAGTACCAAACAAGATCGTGACCGATAATGCTTCCAATTTTTCTTCTGCTGAGATGATGAATTTCTGCTATGGGTATGGAATTTCCCTCACTCATTCTTCAGATTACTACCCTCAAGGGAATGGACAGGAAGAATCAACAAACAAGAATTTGGTGACCATTGTAAGAAAGCTTGTCAATGAATCTCAGAGAAACTGGCACAAGAAGCTTTATGATGCTCTTTGGGTAGATAGGATTACACCCAAAAGAGCAATTGGGATGTCCCCTTTTCAAGTGGTGTATGGTGTGGAAGCTCAACTACCAGTGACAGTGGAACTACCAGCTTTGCATTTGATGAAAGCTATTGAGGACCCCAGTTTCAGTGATTCTTTGGATAAGAGGATCATGTATCTCCATAAGCTAGATGAAGATAGGCTGCAGGTTTTCGATAGGATCTCTTCCCATCAACAGAAGGTGAAATCTTTATTTGACAAGAAAACTAGATCCAGAGATTTCAAAGTTGGAGACATTGTTTTACTATGGGACAAAAGGCATGAACCTCGAGGAAGCCATGGTAAGTTTGACTCTCTTTGGCTTGGTCCTTTCAGAATCAGGCACTTTGCTAGTGAAAATTATTTCTATCTTGATTACATGGATGGATCTTCTCTCCCACTTCCTTATAGTGGGCAAGTACCTGAAATTGTTCAAATCCTAGGTGAATAGGAAGTCCTTTGTATATTATGTACAGTGTGTGTTTTCCTTTCCTTGCCTTTGTTTTGTTGTTTTTCCATGTGTTGCCTTCTGTATTGATTTTTCCTTTGACTCTATTTTCCCAATGGATAAGGCACTGGTCTTCTTCCCCAGATTTTTTCTTGAATTCTTGTCTTGCCTCATTCCTGTGATCTAGTCAAGTCATCCCCAGAAAGAGCCAACTGTTGTTCCCCTCAAAATTCCCCTCTTTTGAAAGTCAAAAAATTTGAAAATTTTGAGTTGGCACCCTTCAGAAGTGTTTTAGTGAAGTAAGAAATTCAAAGAGATGGTGAAAATTCCATTTCTTGGGGTCATTTTAGTGACTTGCGGGTCTGTCAGACATTTTTGTCCCTCATGTCCCAAGTACCGGCGGGCCTCCTGTTCGCCGATTGGCTGATTTCCCCGCAAGTCCTTGTTTGTCAGCTTTTTCAGAATTTTTCAGCCCATCTGTCCCAAGTATGCCTGGGCCTCCTGTTCACTGATTCCCCGCATCACCCGCATCAACTCTTCACGTCCTTCACATTTCTGTGTCCCTCGGACTGCCTCTTCGGCCGCATCCCTTCGGCCGAATCAGCTCTTCACGTCCCTCATGTCCCAATGTTCCATGGACCGTCCGGGCCAGTTTTTTCCACTTTTCCCACATTTCACCTTTTTGAGTCGGTGTGAGGTATATTTAATACACATTTATGATCTTCTCTCTCCTGAACAACTATTTAAAGGGGCAACCGTCTATGCACTTGTCACATTGCTTGCTCATTATCTCTTGCCCGCATTTTTGCAAAATTGAGTCGTTTGTCCACCTTCCTGTATCTCCTTGCAATAATTTTCATGAGTTTGTTCTTTGAAGGCCATTCCTCTGTTCACTGTCAAAATGAAGATCAAATTTCAAGGGCACGAGCATCTGTCCCCTTTGGAGACTTTTGTGCCCAATATTGGAGATAACGAAGTTTGACATTTGGATTTCGATGATTTCTGGGGTAGATTAGCATGCGACAACCCTGCTCCCATGGCTCAAATGATAAATGATAGTGGAATCACGTATGCCACTGGTTTTCCTCTCTCTGTGTAATGTGCCGACACTGTGCTCGCCTGCGGGGCTAGTTTCAATCCAGACACCAAGGAGGTTGTCAATGTGCACATCGAGTTGATTGTACAAAATTGGACGATGCCGCCATCGCCGCTGCCCTGTGCATCCCTAAAATAGAAGACTCCATTGTTCTCACTCTCGCTCAAGCTCAGACTCTGTTTGATCAAGACAACAAGAAATATAAGGCTCAGGTAGCAAAATCATGGCTAAAGTGCCCTAAGAAGGGAGCATCCCGAATCTCTAAGGCATTGTTCAGGGTTGACTTCAATGAAGAACTATCAGATTTCATCACCTTGCTCACCCGGATTATGGGAATGCCCTCTACTAATGACTTCCATTTTTGGATGTGCCCTTTCATAAATATCATCTGCAAGGGTAAGCAAAACCTAAATTGGGCCGAGATTATCTGTGGAAACCTGACTGAACAATTGTCAAATGTTCAGCAAACCAAAAAATTCTACATGACTTCCTATCTCATGTACACCTTGGCAGCATCTCGTGAGTGGCTCGGCTTCACTTTCATTGAAGGCAAGAAGGATGAGCCCATCTATGCATATTGCCCTCAGTTTACCCTCAAGGTCAGTAATCATAATTTCAGAAGGGTAAATGATGCCTTCACCATGTACATTGTGAGGCTCTTGGAGGGTGACACTGCCAGAAGGTTCTCTGATGAGGCTAAGGCTTTGATAACCAAGTATGGGGCTTTCTTCACTCAGTTCCAAAAGTTCTCATACATCAGGCTGGCTTGTTTTGAAAGCACACCTCTCAAGCTTCCCATGTTCTGCAATGACAAAATGGCTTTGGTTGAGGTGTGCAGGTAGCTGGATAAACTTCATAGAACCTGTCAAGATAAGAAGATTACTGGTCTTCATTTCCCTATCACCTTGGGGAATTATACATGCAGGACAACTCTAGATGCCCAAAATATAGAAAGGGCTATTGCTCCTCTTACAGTTCATTTCTTCAAGCCTAGGACTTGCTTTGATCTTAAGAGATACATTGATCAAAATCTCAGGATAACTTATCATCACCATCCTGACACTGAGGATTACTGGGCTGATTGTGCTGATGATTTTGAAGCTAGGAGGAGGCATTTTGGTAGATTTTCTCTACAACAGATCATAGACTTCAACCTCTACCAGGTGCCTGAAGGGCTTAAGGATGATGATGAATATTTGCAATCCTTTGAGTACGAAAGATCAATCAAGCACACTCCTCTGGAAACCCTGGATTGGTATGTGAAGGAAAGAGATGAATTGAATGAGGTGATCACCCCTGTCATCGTCAGAACTAAGATTTGGTTTGATAGAAAAATACGTGACCTCAGGATGAACAAAGGTAGATCCTCTTCAAGAGAGACTTCCACACCTAGGAAGGAAGTACATACGCCTAGCACTGAGGCACTTGAGAAAACTCCTCCTTCTTTCGATGAAAGAACTTGAGTTGTCTACTCCTTCCTCTTCCACTAAAGTGTATCAGAAGAAGGTCAAAGAGGTCAAAGTAAGAATTGATCGAGGAAGAGACTCTTCTGGAGCAGTCAGAATTGCCTATTGGGTCGGAAAACATTATTTTTCTAAGTGAGAATGATGATGATGAGATGAAAGACCTAGAAGAAACCCTGAAACTTACTGCTGAAGTAGAGAAGGAAGGACCAAGGAACAAACCTCCAAGTTTAACAGACTCTTCTGCAAAGGAAATTCCCGAGGTTGCATTCATTTCCCCACTGGAGACAATAGTGGTTCATACTCTGAGTGCCATGAGTTCACTTGCACTCGGGTCCCTTGATTCTTCTATTTCTTCTTCTTCCTTTTCCTGGGTGCAGCCCCTAGTCGACAACAAGAAAAGGAAATATTCTTCCTGATTAACAGGGCCCTGACTTTGATGCTGTGTTCATAATCTGAAGTGCCATGAGTTTCACTTGCACTCGAGTCCCTTGATTCTTCTATTTCTTCTTCTTCCTTTTCCTCTCCTAGTTGACAACAAGAAAAGGAAATATTCTTCTCAATTAACAGGGCCCGACTTTGGTGCTGTAGTAACTCTGCTTGGTACTACCCCTCCTCCTCCAAAAAAGAAAGCAAAGATCACTTCGAGGTTGGTAACTGATGCCTAAAGCCAATATTTCCATTAGTTTGCAAAACCCAAAGTGGATAAAGAAGAGAAAGATCTTTTGATCTCTGACTTGGAGCTTTCCAGAATTTCAATGGGGGAATCCAATTTGAGAGTGAAGTTCATAATCTTTGGGAAATTGTGACTAAGGTTATTGAACAGGTGGAGAAAGGCAAGTAAACCATGGAGCAGTTGGAAGAAGAGAACCAAGTTCTTTCCAACTTTATCAGATCATTGTTGGCAAAGGATAAAGTTTTGGATCCAGCCCCATTGGCCGTTCTCCCACCTTCCATAGCTCTCACCCAGGATGAGGTCCAAACCATCAAAGAAATTCATAAGTATTCTTCTTATGGGAAGGCTGTTGAGGCCATAGTGGATGATATGACTGTAGTAGGTTTAAACTTCATTAAGGAAGCCTTCAAAACCAATGAGAAGGTGATCAAGTTGCAACAGAAATTCACTTCCTCAATCAAGGCTATAGACAAGGAATTGAAAGTCTAGAGTGGATGTATAATAGATCTCCGTCTGATGGGTCAAACTGATGATAGGATCCTGTTGGCTAATAATGTGTTTGATGATGTCAAGAATAACTTGTAAAGGACATGGATATTTAGCATCAAGTGGAAAATAAAGGTTCTAGAAGAAGCACTGGGGGAATTGAGGAATGTATGGCAAAAAGGGGAGTCTTTTAAAACTTTTGTTTTATCCGCTTTCAAGGATATCCACTGCCATTTTCAGGATGAAACCACAGTTGTATTATTCTCTCTCCCATAAATCAAGGCTCAGTTTAAAGCCTTTGTCAAGGACGATTTGTTCAAGGAAGAGTCAATCACCAAAGAGAAAATGAAGGATGTATGTTCCCTCCATTCAGCTATAGCTGAGGCTAATAAGGAATATCTGGATCACACTGAGTTCGAAAAAGATATGGAGAAATGCCTAGGCACATGGACTCATGCTACTTCCAACACAATGATTCCAAGGGGCATGGAGATAGCAGAAACATTGAAGAGATTCAGTTACCAGATCCTCAAAACAGTGGGCCCTCCTCAACCACAAACATGGATGTCTCTACTTTTGGCTCTTGACTCTCTTCTTCTATTTTTGGTTCAGATCTCATTGTAATTTAATTAAGGACTTTATGTTGTGTATTTCCTTAATTAATCTTATATTTAAAAGAAACGGTTACCAAATATAACCACTTTGTAAGCTATATATTGGGCTCTCCACACCATTCCAAAGTGCTGGAAATCTGATAATTTTTGAAAGTGTAAAAGAACTAAAAGCTATCAATACAAAATATTTCCCTTCTTGTTTCTATCTGCATCGATTTATTTTTTCTGGCTTGTCCAAAGTTTGGGAATCATTAATCTATTACATTAAGAAGATTTTTATTTTTATGGATGTCATTTCTTGGAACTTTATGTCTATGAAATAATATCTAGTAATTTAATATGAATGATTATGTTCTATATATCATCTTTGCACAACATTTATAATGAACTATTTTGCTATCTATATTTCTTGGGAATGCTGTTATATTCTACCTTTTCCCTCCCTTAGTTCTTCTGTTCTTTTGTATTGATGATCTACCTTTGCATTAAAACACTTTCATGATATCAGAGTTGCTCATTAAAATAGAAAGTTGTACATTTGTAAATAGCTTTGCTGCTTACTTTCAATAAGGGCACCTCTCCCATTAAAGAGGAGGGAATTTCTGTCCCCTAACTGGCATTCACATCAGGTCTCTCCCAAACACCATGAATAGTTTTTCCTTCTTTACTCCTTTAGAGGTAGGCCAATTATATTGACATTGTTCATCAAACTTTTGCACTGTAATTACCTATTTCTTTTCATGAGTAGTTAGGGAACCTCCCAAAATTTCTCCCACACTAGTCTTGTCAATATGAAGCCTTCTATACAAGACTATACAAGCTAATGTTTTAAAACAGACCTATTTGTGCACTTTACTAGCTAACTTGAAGAACAAAAATACCATCAAAATGAAACACAAGGAGTCCTCAACATACACAAAACATAAAATTATCTTTCAAATTTCATTTCATGACTAAACAATTTAGTTTTTATCCATCACTCTAAAGGGAGGTTTTTGTGAGGGTTTAGACCAGTTTAACTTTTCAAGGTTCGTTTGTAAAGCACATACCATCATTCTAACTCATTCCAATTGAAAAATTCTATAAATTCCATGCCATAACTTTGGTGAAAATATTAGGTCACCATGCACAAGTTGCAAGTACTAATGTGCACTTCAAAGTTGACCCTCGAGCTGAGAATGAACATTTTGAGAGCTCGATACGCTAAAAAAACTTGAAAAATCTTCTTCATTTTTCCATGAAATTTGGTCTAAAACACTATAAAAACTCCCTTAACATGTACCAAGGTCAATTTGATCATAAAAATATCTGTAACTTCTTGACCAACATCATTTGTCCATCCTAATATGGATTTTCCTCAAGAACAATCATGAAGAAGACCTAAAACATACCTTTAACAACTGAGATATGACCTATAAAATCTTCCATAACCTCTCTACACTGTCACAACATTCTCCTCATTCTTGAACTCATCTATCTTAGCTTTCTTGGTACCATTCCTCAAGTTGTTCTTATACTAGGTCTAAGAATGAGGCCTAGTTGAGTCTGTTTCAACCTTTGCATATATTTTTCATGCCTTAATCTCTTATTAACTCAATATCTTCATGATTTACAAGCCTTGACCATGCTTCTCCATCTACCTCATGCCTTCATTTCACCATTCTAGGTCACCTTGTTGACTAGGCCTAGGAATTAGGCCTAATGGACTGAGCTAGTCACACCAATTCCACTCATGTACAATTGTATTCATCATGATGATTGTATTTCCTCATCAAACACCTATTAAACCTTATAAGATATCATCATGACATGCTATCACACCATCATCCCATTTGTACAATCCACTAGCTCCTTAAGAAGTCAAGTCTTAATCAGGTGTTGATCCATAGGGATCCAAATAAACACTACTTCACTAGACCAACTAGTTTCAGAAGGAGAAATTGAGGAGAATGAAGAGCAGGCTATAGTGTTACAAAACTAACATTCTATGTAGGAGGTGGCTACAAAACCACTAAAAAATCCATCTCAAGGTAAAATAATAGTTGGAAAGATCTCAACTCAAGTATAAGGCTAGACATGACTACCATAGGAGAGAGAACAAACTCCATGTTGGAGACAAGGTTTGGCTTTAATTGAGCAAGGAAAGATTACAAGGACAAGAAAGGAAAATCAAGCCACTATTGTATGGACCATTCACTATATAGGACCGGGTTGGAGAAAATGCCTTCAGGTTTGATTTGTCACCATTCATGTGGATGTACTCAGTAGTAAATTGTGAGAAATTTCACATATGAGATCCATCCATGCTTAGCAAAGAAGAAGAGTTTCAGTTGCTACCTTCCATATAATATTGCAATGTGGACTCATGAGGTGAATTGGAGGAGGATGTAGTGCTGCAGTAGAAAATCAGAGAGATAAAGAGAGGTCTATAGGAGTCTTGGTAGGTTGGACTAAAAGGGAAGACACCAAGGTAGACCCAGTGATACTCAAAGGAGCAAGTGAGGGAATTGTTTCCTCATCTACTGCCCCACTAAGCTTAAATGTGGGACCAAAAGCCTCCTAAGTAGGGGAGGTGTGATCCACAGGGATTCGAATAAAAACTTCTTCACCAGAACAACTAGTTTCAGAAGGAGAAATTGAGCAGAATGAAGAGTAGACTGTAGAGTTACAAAACCACCCCTCTGTGTAGAGAGACCGTTGTGTAACCTCCCTAGTGGTTTTGTAACTGCCCCCTGCATAGAACTATAGTTACGTAACCACCGGTCTGCAGACATCGGTGGTCCTTTCACTCATGGATGAAAAATAAAAATGAATACACAAATAGACACATAATTTAAGTGTCTCATTCGTGTCTCTTCCTTGGAGGACATTTCCCATTCTCCAGTGCATGGGAGGACATGGGGGAAAGGATTTTTATGGAGGAGAATAGGAAAGAATCGATTATCGAAGGTAATAAGATTTGGATGCAAGAAGTGAGAAAGAAACCATTGGAGTTGGAGTTGTTTTGTAGAAGATTGGTGAAGAAATAGAGAAACCAAGTATAGAAATGAAGTGTTTACATTTTTTTCTTACTTTCCTCTTGTTGTAATTTGTATTTCATTTACAATTGACCAATAAAATTTGTGAAGAAATATCTATTGCCATTCCCGGCTGGTTTTTCCTCAACTTGGGGGTTTCTAGAATAAATTTTGGTGTCGAATTGTTATTTCCTTTACTGCAAATAGTTCTAAGTTTAGTTTTTCTCACAATTAATTTATGAAATACTGTCATTTTCGGAATTGAAAGTAGACTAGTAAATAGTTGTGGTTTTGTAAGCTTCTAAAGTTGAGGTTTACAAATCATTTTGGTATCAAATCTAATAAGTATCCAAGATTTTGGTATTTTTTCTTGTGATTTGTATGACAGTGAAAAGGTCTAAAGGAGAAGAAGGTTTACCTTACGATCCGGGCATATCTATGAAGAAGCGGAAACAAAGAGTCCAAGATGAAATGTAGTAAGAGAACTTGGTCCGTAGAATTGAGATACTAGAGACCATGATGGATAGGTTGTATAGACACCAACAAGATCTCTCAGATATGCAAAAGATGGATTTAGTCAAGTAAGATTTCATGGACTCGATGATTCTAGCCTTGGCCGAAAAGTTTGGTATAGGAAAGAGCCACACAGAGGAAGAAGATATGGAAGAGTGTGAAGAATAAAATCCAATTGAGAAGGTAAAATCTAATCACGTTCTTTTTAAAGTTGAGACTAAGTTTGATATTAAGAGCTTTAAAGGACAAGTAGATGCATAGTTATTAGATAAGTGGCTAAAGCAACTAGAAGTTTACTATAGTGTGCATAATGTCATAGAGGCACAAAGGATTACTTTTGCACGTCTCAAAATGTAAGGTCATGCTTTGGTTTGGTGGGAAACCCATCTAACCACTTGTGAAAAGAATAAAAGTCATATTTTTAATACTTAGGAGGGTTTTAAATAATTACTTAGAGATAAATTTTATCCTATTGGACATACAACTAACCAAATGATTAAATGACAATAATTTAGACAAGGAAGTGGTAAAAGGGTGCAAGAGGACTATACTCCAGAGTTTCAGAGATAAGTCATGTTGCTTAATATGGACTTGGAGGATGAGGATATTATGACCAAATATTTGGGAGGAATTCACACTCACCTTCAAAGGAAGTTTATCTCCACGAAGCCCAAGGATGTAAATGAAGCATGTGTGCAAGCCTATTATATTGATGAAGAAAAGAAGCATGGAGAAATGGAGTTGAGGGAAAAACAATCAAAAAATCAGCCGAAGAAAGAGCAGGGAAAAACAAGTAACAAAGGTAAATGGAAAGAGAAAAGTAAACAAATTACAACTACTTTGAATAATCGTAAAGATCCCAAGAATTTTTGTAAGAATTATGATATTAATGGTCATATTGACGCTACCTGTTAGAAGTTACATCCAAAATTGCATCCAAAGAACCTAACCAAGGACTCAAAAAATCCATGACAGATGTAAATACAAATGGGGAGGTGGAGATAAAAAATAATTCATATGCAGATGAGAGGCTTAGATGCATGGCCACCAACATGGACAACCAAGAACAAGAATAAGAGACAAGTAAGATATTTCAATCAAAATCCAAATCAGGAGAACAAAGGTAAATGCTTTGGTTGATACTGGTTCTCAATCTAATTTGATTTTGATGTGATTGTGATAAATCTTGGTCTTGAAACTTATTAGCATCCACATCCATATCCTTTGGGATGGGTGAAGAAAGGTGTAGATATTCAGGAAACAAGAAGATGTAGGTTCAAGTTTCAGATAAATTCTCAATATATAGATGTATGAGAAGTTGATGTAATTCCACTTGATGCATTTGATGTTTTTTTCGGGAGTCTTTACTTGTATATTAGGGATGCCATATTCACGATAAGGGAGAACCAATATAGATGGGTCAAGGATAGAATTAGTTACAACATTTGGGCAACCAACGTAAGACGAAAATTGCTATGGTAAGTGTTAACCAAGAAAAAAAACTTATTCAGGAAAATCATAACCAGTTTTGTTTACTTTTATTAAAGGATAAACAAGATGGGGTCGAAATTTCAGATGTTTCTAACCAAGAGAGGAAGGATTTGGATAACATTATTAAGTGATTTTAGGAAATATTTCAGACTCCTAAGGGGTTACCACCCAAACAAGAGGTAGATCATGAGATTCAGCTGTTACCGGAATCTCCTCTACCAAACATTGGGTTGTATAGGAAATCCTTACTAGAGAGTAAAGAGGTAAAGAAACAACTCTAGGATATTTTTGACAAAGGGGTAATATTCCCAAGCACCCTACCATCTGGTTCACCTATTGTGATGGTGCTGAAGAAGGATGGTTCTTGTAGAATGTGCATTGACTACCGTGTCTTGAACAAGATCACCATAAATAAAAAATATCCAATCCCATGCATAGATGACCTCTTAGACCATCTTCAACATGAAAAGTTATTCACGAAGCTGGATCTCAAGTTGGGTTATCACCAGGTCAGGATGAAGGAGGAGGATATATGTAAGACTGCCTTCAAGAAAAAATAGGGTTTGTATTAGAGGTTAGTACTTTCATTTGGTTTATGTAATGTATCCGGCTCAAAGCATATAAGTGTGTTCCACTTGGTGGCCAAAAATATTTTAAAATTTGACTAGTAAACAAATATTTAAAAATACTATAAACACTTTAAACAATCAAGTAAATTTTGGATGCCCTGCGCCTTGGTATTTTTAAGCTCTTAAAAATACATGTATGGTGATTTTATATGTGTTTGTTCATCTTTTAGTTTTGGGACATATTTTTCCGAAGGTACAAAAAGTGTAAAAAAGTGGGACACGGTTATATTATTTGACCAATCCGCTACATTTATGATAATGATGAATGATGTATTGTGGGAATTCATATATTCATGTGTCATTGTATATCTGGATGATATTATGAGTTTTAGAGCCACATAGGAGGAACATCTAACACATTTGCAACAATTCTTGCAAGTTTTCAAAGAGAAACAACTGCTATGAAATATGAAGAAGTGTGAATTTTCCAAATAGTCACTTGTCTATCTTGGACACGTGGTTAGAGGAGGAGAGATATGAGTGGATCCGAAGAAGGTGGAAGCCATCACCAACTAGACAGCACCAACGGGAGCCATAGAGACTAGAATTATTGTTAGAGTATTATAATACATGAGGAAGTTCATTATGGGCTTCTCTGCTATTTCATCACCTCTACACACAGTGGCCGCAAAGAGTAAGGGTTTTGACTTGGGTAAGGAACAAGATAAGGATTTTGAATTATTGAAATACAAGATTAGTCATGCTTCAGTACTTTCTCCTCCTGATTTGTAGCATCCCTTTGAAGTAGAGACAAATTCCATTGATTATGCTATGGGAGCAGTGCTGCTACAAGGAGGTAAGCCAATATGTTATCATTCAGAAACTTTCACATCAACAGTTAGAGGATATTCTATTTATGATAAAGAAATGGAGACATTATTTTTTGGAAAAAGAAACTATTGTGCACATTTACCACACACCTCTCTGGTATTCATAATCACAGTCTAAATTGTAGCAGAAAATGCACTATAAGTGGTTGGGGTTCCTTTAGCAGTTCCATTTGGTGATCAATTATAAGAAAGGTAACACAAATTTGGTAGTAGACATGTTGTCTAGGTTGCCCACACAAGATAAAATCATTGTTTGGCCATTATCTCTTAGATTGATCCCTTTACAAAGGAAGCTTATGGGGAAGCATATGATCAAGAAAAATATTTTGGGGTAACTTCTCAACAGTTACAGTCCCTAGGGGCTGAAAGGATGGGTATTGAATATTTTTATCTCAAAGACAGACATTTTGGTGTTGGTAAGACCTTAGCCCACTTAAAAAGGTACATGTATTGGCACAATATGCAAGGAGAGGTATCTAAATTCATAAGAGGATGTAAATTATGTTGTACAACCAAGCCTAAAATTAGGAAGGAAGGTTTTTATATGCATTTACCGGTCCTTGGGAAGATATTTCTATGGATTTTGTAGGAGGACTACCTATGTCTAATCATGACCATGATTATTTATATGTTGTTGTAGATAGATTAAGTAAAATGTGTGTTCTTATGGCATGTAAAAAGACAATAAAAGAATATGAGGTAGCTGAACTTTTCCTCACTAATGTGTGGGTGCATTTCGGTTTGCCAAATTCTATTTTTTCTGATAGATATTCCAAGTTCTTAGGGAAGTTTTATAATACTTTATGGTACAATATGGACATCAACCTATAGAGGAGCACGACCTTTCACCCACAGAAATATGGGAAAATGGAAATGGTGAATAGGATTTTGGTGTAGCTGATTAGAGGATATAATAGAAAATATCCATAGACTTGGAATGAATCCTTAGCCTACATTCAACATTCCTACAACTGGGAACTACACACATCCACAATGAAGTCACCATTTGAAGCATGATTTGGGTATATTCCTATGAGTCCATTGGACATAACAGTTGGGCAGCAAAAAGAAGGGGGGATACATTATTCAAAGGTGACTAGAGCAACAAAATTCATTGAGAGGATCTTGAAAATACATCTCAAGGTAAAAGAAAAATTGGAAATATCTCAAGCCAAGTATAAGGCTAGACATGAACAACATAAGATAGAACAAAAACTCCATGTTAGAGACAAAGTTTGGATTTACTTGAGAAAGTAAATATTACAAGGCCAAGCAAGGAAAATCAAGCCACTACGGTATGGACCATTCACTATACTAGAGCAAGTTGGAGAAAAATCCTTCATGCTTGATTTTCCACCATTCATGTAGATGTAATTAGTAGTAAATTATGAGAATTTGAACCTATATGAGCCATCCATGATTGACGAAGAAGAAGAGTGTCAGTTGCTACCTTCTATAGAAGATTGCATTGTGAACTCGCAAGGTGAATTAGAGGAGGACGTAGTGCTACATTAGAAAATCAAAGAGACAAGGCGAGGTCCACAGGAGTTTTGGCAGGTTGGACTAAAAGGGAAGGCACCAAGGTAGACCCGGTGTTACTCAAAGGAGCAAGTGAGGGGGTTTTTTCCTCATCTACTCCCCCACTAAGCTTTTGTGAGACCAAAAGACTTCTAAATAGGGGAGGTGTGATCCATATGGATCTAAATAAACACTACTTCACCAAAACAACCATTTTCAGAAGGATAAATTGAGAATAATGAAGAAAATGTTGTAGAGTTACAAAATCGACCCTCTGTGCAGAGAGGTAGTTGCATAACCGCCAGTTTACAAACACCGGCGGTCCTGTCACTCATGGACAAAAAATAAAAATGAATCCACTAACGGATGTGGAATTCAAGCGTCTCGTTCGTGTCTCTTCCTTGGAGGATGTTTCACATTCTTTAGATCAAGGGAGGAAATGGGGGGAAGGATTTTTAAGGGGGAGCATAGGAAAGAATCGATTATCGAAGGAAATCAGAGTTGTATGTAAGAAATGAGAAAGAAACCATTAAAGTTGGAGTATTTTTGTGGAAGAAATGTGAAGAAAAAAAGTATCCAAGTATAAAAAGGAAGTGTTACATTGTTTTCTTCCTTTACTCTTATTGTAATATATATTTCATTTACAATTGGCCAATAAAATTCGGGAAGAAAGAGGGATTTCCCTTCACGGCTGGTTTTCCCTCAACTTGGGGGTTTCAAGATAAATTTTGGTGTCAAATTTTGTATTTCCTTCTCTAAAAATAGTTCTAAGTTCATTTTTTCTCACAATTAATTTATGAAGGACTGTCATTTTCAGAATTGAAAGCAGAACAATAAATAGTTGTGGTTTTGTAAGCTTCCAAAGTTGAGGTTTATGGATCAGGTGTTAGCATGTCATGCCTTGTCCTGCCTTGTCACACTCACTCTGAGCTTCCTCTTTCTCTCCTTTATCCTACTTTTTCATCAATGTTACTTTTACATCAATGAAAACTCAACATTCTATTAGGATAATATTGAACATGTATTTCATTAGTTAGGGGTGGTTATTAATCTATCATTTGGTTATCCAAACATGCCTTATTAATCTGTCATTTGGTTATCCAACCATGCCTCTTTCACTCCTTGTATTTATACCTCCTGTTGAATTGTGTAATATGATTCAGACTTTGTTACATTCATATCTCTCCCAATAGTGGTATCAAAGAGAGCAAGAATGTGTGGAAGCAGTTGTGCAGAGTTATGAGCATGTGGAAGATGTTGCACATGATCACAAGTCAAAACACAAGGAAATACTATCGAGATTGATATCTTTATCATCATAGAACACTTCCTAGACTTGGATCTAGCATTGACCTTCACGCATTTTTGACTAGACCATAATTGCAACTTGTGTGGGAGAAAGGGACCAGGAATCTGTCAAGATTTTGGGTAGTGAAGGGTTGTTTATTATGGACAGTGAGATGAAGAAAATATTTTCTAATTGATGGAAATGGTGCAATGAGCGTGGAAGAGATAAGGCATGCATTCGTTTTCCTCTGGTGTTGACACCTGCGAGAAACCAGACAGGGGTACATTAAAATCAAGTTTTAGTGCTTTGTGTCCTTGTCCTAGACCAATATTCCTCCTTAGGTCACCACTTATAGGGGCATTCATATATTAAGGGTCTATGACCACCTAGTTCAAAAGAATAATCATTAGCTACAGTAGTGCACATTCAATAATACACCTAATGCCTGCATAATTTGTGGGTCGCTAACATACAATCTTGTTTTTGGGTCAGCTATTGGTTTTTCCCAAAACACCAGTCTTCCTCACCGAGTAGAGATCCTTCATCCATTTTTGGGATTTTCACCCCTCTATGTGTAGTCCATAGATAAAATGAATCCCAAGCAGATGAACAATGTGGGGAATGGATGAAAGCGACCACTGAGCTACAACGTGGAGAGGAGCAACCAATGTAGCGTATGACACAAGAAAATTCTGTACAAAGAAGGAATTGGTTGTGTAGACCACATGGAGATGGGAATTTCCATGGAGTGTATGTAACCTTCCTTGCAAATATTTTCTCCAACAACGACCATACAATAGATCAAGAGATGTAGAATTATTTTGAATCAACTGGAGGTTGGAGGATACAGGAAGTTTGGAGGAAAGTTGGTGTCCTCTCATGAGTCACCTATGATGAGGTCATATCATTGTTATGGTGACATTTGTTTAGTGTGTATTTTTTTTGTGCGTGGTGTGGTTTTATTGTGTGCAGTGTTTATTTCAATAAAAAAATGTTGAGCACTATCTTCTAGTTTGGTACCTCCTGATGAAGAATATTGTGAGGAGAAAAATCACTACAGTAGCTCTTGGTTCTTGGAAAAGGGTTTGTGGAAATCGAAGAAACCACCGAAGTGTATAGTTGAGACCTCATGTCACCTCCATGTTTGTGGTCAACTTGTAGACAAAAAACCATAGGGGTTTGTGGTAATCTGGGAAACCACCGAAGGTGTTAACAGAGAGATGCAATCCCATCACTACCAAGTTAGTGGTAATCCTATAAGTAAAAACCAAGGTGTCAGCAAGAACATGAAGCCACACAAATGACATGCTACCTCAAAGGTGAGCAGGCTACATGGAGAGTGTAAAATTTTTTTTTGTTGTGTTTGAAATAAGGGGGGTATACTATAAGGAAATATGATGTTTCTAATAATTAATGTAATAAGGGGGGAATGTTAGGATAATATTGAATAGGTATTACATTAGTTAGGGGTGGTTATCAATCTATCATTTGGTTATCCAACTGTGCCCTATTAATCTTTCATTCGGTTATCCAACTGTGCCACTTACATGCCTTGTATTTATACCTCCTATTGCATTGTTTAATATGATTTAGACATTGTTACATTCGTCTCTCTCCCAACACATTCACATTCCAACATCCTCCATGGACTATGTGGATATTCAGTTTGGTAACCTCCTTTAATCTTTCACCTATATATATTCACATTATTGCATTTAATAAAATATATCAAATATTCAGCTCTTAGAATTCATAAATGTGACTTGAGAATAGTTATAAGATTGTTCATTGCTAAATAATTTTATGGTTTAGTAACGATTTTAGAATTTTTAGAGAATAATTGACATGTCAATAATGCTATTATCAACATTGAATTGTTTAATACTATTAAATGCCTACCAAGTTATTTATTAATATTTAAAATCGAATCTCTAAGTGTTTTAATGTTTCCAAAGTCCACAATTAATGGCTAGGGCTAGTATTTTTAAGGTTTCCAAAGTCTATAAGTAGAAGAAAAATGTATTTGAAAAATACTCATAATCAATTTTGAAATTATTTACATTGTAGGATTACAATGCATGATTATCTTTTACATGTGGTTGGGAGATTCGATAAGCTTTCCGAAAATGTTTTTGACATTTGAAACTCCATTTTTGAATGTCCTGCTTCCTTCTTAAATAGTTTTTCCCAAAGATTCCTTAATGAAAAAACAAGTTTATTCACCTACTCTTTATTTTTGGAAAAATAGATTCCAAAAAGACAAAAAACAGAGTAACACAGTAAAAGAATAGTAGAGATAGACACAAAAACTATTTATATTAGCTCAAATAATGGTTTACAAAAGATATTAAAACTACATTTTCTTGTTGTTGTAAGCTTCCCTACAAACTCTATGTGTTGTTATTGCAGGCTCTATTTTCAGTTGCTGCGGGCCCTATTTTTCAAGTTGCTACAGGGTTGTTGGTTGCTACGGACTATGGATTTTGTTTCTCCCGGCTATGGGCTATTGTCTACGGACTGTGGGTTATTGCTATAGAATTTGCACTATTGTGGAATACCAAGTTATTGCTCTCACATAAATTTTATTCCTTCTCCCTTTTTAAATATTGTTGTAATTTTTTTGTTTCTA
Organism: Taxus chinensis; assembly: GCA_019776745.2. Lineage (NCBI taxonomy): Eukaryota > Viridiplantae > Streptophyta > Pinopsida > Cupressales > Taxaceae > Taxus > Taxus chinensis. The sequence continues at coordinate 1,044,343,876 of CM034146.1, read as the reverse complement.
CATATGCACTGGAGAGTGAATAATGAGACAAATTTTTTTTCAAAATATAATAAAGTTCCCTCTAAAAAGGGGACTTAAAAAATAGCCCGCTTGTAAAATAAAATTAACTATTGACAAAAGTGGTTGAGAGGAGGGAAAAGACAAATTTGAAAATCTACGGGCTCAACATTACCTACTACATTAAATACTAACAAACTCTGACACTCCCCCTTAATCTTGAACCAAACAAAAAATTCATGCAAAAAATGATAATTAATTTTTGGAGCTAGGTGGTCCATCTATGACGCCAAGATTTTATCTCAAATGCTCAAACCTTTCCTTTGACAACAGTTTAGTAAAAATGTCAGCTAGTTGCCGCTTTGACTTGTAAAATATTAGCTCAATTTCTTCTTTCTCAATCAATTCACGAATGAAGTGATATTTGATTACAATATGTTTGCTTCTTCCATGGAAAACTATATTCTTTGACAATGCAATGGAAGATATATTATCACAAAAAATAACAGAACCTCCTTGTTGCTTTTCCTATAAATCTGAGAGCATTATTTTTAACCATACCATCCGACAAGCGGCTGAGTTTGTTGCAATATACTCTGCTTCAACAGTAGATAAAGAGACAATTTTTTTTTCTTGAAATCCCATGATATAAAGCCTAAACCAACAAAACATATCCAGATATGTTATTTCTATCATCTATACTACCTACAAAATCACTATCTGTGTATCCAACTAACTATAAATCATTATCAGCAGCATATAAAATTCCAAAATTCCTTGTTCCATTCACATACCTCAATATACGCTTTCCTGCTTGCCAATGTGTCTCTTTTGGTGTCTCCATGAATCTGGAAATAAAAATAATTGCATACATAATGTCTTGTCTTGTTTCCGCTAAATACATCAAACTTTCTACCATGAATTTATACCTTGTAGAATCTACATTGTTTTTGCAATCAGCTTTAGTCAATTTCAAACTTAATTCCGTTGGTGTAGATGTTGGTTTGTTGTCCAATATTCTGAATCTTTACAAAATTTATTTTGCATACTTTGCTTGAGACACAAAAATGCCTTGCTCTATTTTCTTGACTTCAATGCCAAGAAAATACTTCAACAATCCCAAATTAGTCATCTCAAACTCCTTCTTCATGGCTAATTTGAATGCATCAATTATCTTGCTTGCATTTCCAATAAAAATTAAGCCATCTACATATAATACAACAATTAAAACTTTTCCATTGTTTGCTTTGATGTAGAGTGTGGGCTCACTACTAATTTTGCTAAAGCCATTACTGATAAAATAGGAATCAATCCTAATGTACCAAAATATTGGTCCTTGCTTCAGTCCATACAAAACTTTCTTGATCTTATAAACCTTTCTTTCATGCCCTAGGATTTCATAACCAGGTGTCTATACCACACACACGTTCTTCTTCCTATACTCCATTCAAGAAGGATGATTTAACATCCATTTGATATACCTTCCATTTGTGATGAGAAGTTATGGCAATAATTGTTCTCAAAATCTCTAATCTTGCTAATGGAGCAAATGTTTCATTGTAATCACGACCAGGATTTTTTTTGTAGCCTTTGACAACTAATCTTGCCTTATGTCTTTCAATCTTTCCTTCGGGAGTAGTCTTGGTTTTATAAACCCACTTGAATCCAATGAATTCCTTTCCTTCAGGAAGATCTACTAACTCCCATGTTTTATTCTTTTCAATAACATGCATCTCTTCATCCATTGCTTCACACCATTTTTTAACCTTTAGTTTCTTCTTAAAAGTAAATTGGATCAAATATGAAAATAAAGAAAAATTAATCATTTCATCTTCATTTTCATCATACCTTGACTTCTTATAAATCTCTTGTACACTCCCCATGTGACCTTGACGCTAATTTGAGTCTGATGATGATAAAGATGCCTCATTCGCTACTCTTTGTATGCTTTGTTGGCTAGTGCCATTTGAAGATTCACCCCTTTTTGAAATGGGTACCCAACTAGGTGCATTGTTTGCGCTGCCATTTGTTGTATCAACAACAATAATTGGTAAATTTATTTTTTCTTGTGCCTTCTCCACTTCTTATGTATCTCCCCAAGATGTTTTTTCAATAAAATGAACATCCCTACTGATTATGAGCTCCTTTTTCACTAGATTATACAATCTGTAATATTTTGAATGCTCACCATGTCCAATAAAAATGGATTTATCCCCTCTATTATCCCATTTTGTTATTCTTTTCTTTGGCACATGTGCGTACGCTACACACCCAAAAACTCTCAAGTGCTCACCACTTTACTTTCTTCCACTCCATGCCTCTTGAGGTATCTTATTTCTAACACTCTTTGTAGGGCATCTATTCAAAAAATAGATTGTTATCCCAACTACTTCAGCCCAATATTCATTCGGCAATCATCTTGCTTTGATCATGCTTCTTGCCATTTCTTGAATTGTACGGTTTTTCCTTTCAGCTACACCATTTTTCTGTGGTGTATACATTGTTGTGAATAGTTTCTTGATCCCATGCTCTTTGTAGAAGTTTAAAAATTCATTTGATATGTATTCTCCCCCTCTATCCATTCTCAAGGTTTTTATGTAATGCCCACTATGATTCTCAACTAAAGTCTTCAAATTTCTCTGATTTATTTTTCAGAAAATAAACCCATGTCTTTCTGCTGAAATCGTCTATAAAAGTAATAAAATACTCATTTTTATACAAGGAGGGAGTCTTCATGGAACCACACAAATATGAATGTAGTAACTCAAGAGGAGATCTTGCTCTCTAAGATTTATTGGAGGGAAAATCATTTCTATGTTACTTCCCCAATATGCAGCCCTCACATAATTTGTCTAGTTGTTGAATAGGAGGAAACCCTTTAACCATTTTATTTTTGTAAAGAACTTGTAATCCACTATAGCTCAAATTCCCATACCTTAAATGCCAAAGTGTATATTGATCAATGGTTATTGTTTTAAACGTTGTTTATACCTCTCTTTGCATTCTCAATTGCAACATTTTTTTGTCATCTTCACTACTGCAATTTGCTGATTGCATCCAATTTTGTCATAAATAATGCACTCTTCATTCTCAAACTTCACTTTGTACCCTTTTTGCATGAACTCCCAAATGCTGAGAAGATTATACTTCAATCCAGGAACATAAAAGACATCATTGATTTGCCTTTTGTCTCCTTACTTGGTTAAGATGGATATGATGCCTTTCCCAATGACTGGAACCTTTTTTATTTGTTCCCATTTCGACTTCAGTCTTGATTGAATCATCCATGTTGCTAAACATTTCTTTATTTCCACACATGTGGTTGATGCAAGCATTTTCCTATGATTGGAACCTTTTTTATTTGTTCCCATTTTGACTTCAGTCTTGATTGAATCATCCATGTTGCTAAACATTTCTTTATTGCCAAACATGTGGTTGATGCAAGCACTATCTAAATACCAAATTTTCTTGCTAACTTGCTTAGCTACATTGTAATTTAAAAACAAAGTTTCACTCTTTTTATTCTTTTCTTGTTCAGCCTCTTTCACATTAGAGAAACTTGCATTATGATTATGGTTTCTTAAATCATATTTCTTCTTTCTACATTCACTTTCATAGTGACCAAATGTCTTCCACTAATAGCATTACACATTTTTTTTGTCATACCTTTGTGAAGATCCACCTCTAGAAGTATTGTTGCTCCTTCCTCTTCCTCTTGCTTGTGGCTCTTGCTGACTTTGTCTTCCACCATCTTATTGGTTGTTAAATCTTCCTCTTCCTTTGTTGTATGATCCTCCCCCCTGCCTCTAACATTTTTTTTTTGTCTTAAAGGCTTGTTCATTAGAGGAGCTTGTTGATATGATCATTCTTTGTTCATGGGTTTGCAAAGAACCCATTAACTCATCAAATGTCATTTGCTTAAGTCCTTGAACTTTTCTATGGCAACCACAACTGGATCAAATCTGACTGGAAGGATTCTCAATACCTTCTTTATGATCCTTTACTCTTCTCCCACATCACCATTTTTCTTCATTTGATTGACAATGATCATTTTCCTTGTGAGAAAATCATTTATTGGTTCTGATTCTTTCATGAGAAGGGTCTCAAACTCTCTCCTTAGCATCTGCAGTCTTACAACTTTCACCTTGTCACTACCTTGATATCCATTTTGTAAGGTATTCCAAGCTTGTTTAGAGTTTTTAGTTGATGCTATCCTTGGGAAAACTGAATCTATGACTGAATTTTATATGCAACTCATATATTTAGCATATTTTCTTTTATTCTCCTTCAATGCATTCTTTTGATCTTGTGTCAATGCATTGAATGTAACTTTCTCTGCTACCTCTGTATAGTCTCCTTCAACTAACTCACATAGCTCTTGAGAGTAGAATATGGTCTTCATTTTAATGCACTAAATGTCATAGTTTTTCCCATCAAATGTTGGGGGTTGCTGCCAAGAATTACTGCTCGTAGTAAACTCAATAACTAAAACAACCCAGAAAATTAAAAAACTCAACCCCACAATCTGTTGAGCCTTTTGTTGTTTGCTTTGATACCAAATTGTTGGAAAAATAGATTCCAAAAAGACAAAAAACAAAGTAACAAAATGAAAGAACGGTAGAGATAAACACAAAAACTATTTATATTGTCTCCAATAATAGTTTACAAAAGATTAAAACTTCATTTTCTTGTTGATGCAAGCTTCCCTACAAACTTTGTGTGTTGTTGCTGCAAGTTGCTATTTTTTTGCAAGCTCTGTTTTCAGTTGCTTTGAGCCTTGTTTCCAGTTGCTACGATTTGTTGTGTAGTTGTTAGGGGGCTGCTGGTTGCTATGGATTGTGGACTGTTGCTCTCGACTGTGGGTTATTTCTACGGACTATGGGTTGTTGTTACAGAATCTGCATTGTTGTAGAATACTGAGTTGCTTCGCTCACATAACTTTTGTTCCTTCTCCCTTTTTAACCATTTTTGCAAAAAAAAATTGTTTCTACGTATGTGCTAGAGAGTGAATAATGAGACAAAAAATAAATTTTCCAAAAATATAATAAAGTTCCCTCTAAAACAGGGATTTCAAAAAAGCTTGCCCAGAAAACAACATTAATTGCTGACAAAAGTGGTTGAGAGGAGGGAAAAAACAAATTTGAAAATCCACGTACTCAAGATTACCTACTACATTAAATACTAACAAATTTTGACATTTACATGAAGGAAGGGTTTTTAGTTTTTAATAAGAATTTTTTGCAAACATTCAATTCCAATCTTGTCTTGAAGAGCTTATTAATTAGAAAATGTATCATATATCCTTCAGATAGTTGTTATAATGCTTTTCCATTTATCTTCTTGTTTTATAGGATCAAACTTGATGGGTAGGTTACTATTTAGAATGAATATTTTTTTTGTTGTAGCTTAACAGTCATGAGACAAAAAAAGTTGGCCTCTTCTAAATATGGTAAACCTTGTTAAAAATTTAACTTGGATTTTAGTTTGAAAGAAAAAGTATTTAGATTAAAAGGAACTTGGTTTATCAAAATGCTAAATATGGATTATTGTTGGATGCTGAAATTAATGCATAGTTTAACTTGATTCTGCCATAAAACTTATTACTTGGGGCGTAAGAAATACACATGCCGTATAAAAAAGTTAATATGATTTACATATTCACTTCATCCAAATTCTATTCGTGTGTGATAGACATTGCTCAGTCGTATTTGATAGGTATCATTTTTTACTTGCTTGTTCATGTTTTAAGTTTGACATGCTTTCCCTCATGAATATTTTTCTTGATTTCCATTCATATATAATTTTTTTATGATAATTTGTATCTCATGCTTCTTAATATATGGTTGATTATGCACCATCCACAAATTTGTGATCCACCTCAGCGATTTCAAGGAAAAAGGTACCCGTGCAAGAAATGTACAAAACGTTTTTGCCCATTCCCAAGACATGTCCATCCATCTTTGTTGTCCACCCTGAAGTGCACCCATTGCACACATTTGATGCAATTACTAATAAATAGATGTATTTAAGATATGTATAGTAGTTTCATGGGTGTTTCACAAGTGAGAAAATAGGGGGTGAGCAGATGAAACATGGTTAAAGCGAAGCGCAGTCGGCAGGAGCAAAGGAGAGCATGCGATTAGAATTGTCGTAGAGAATGTGATAATTCTGTTGCTGAAGATTTCCCAAGATGGACATCCCGTGTGAAGATTTGCCCGTATGCACCGCTAGAAAACAGAAGACGTCGTTGGTGATGAATTTAGCAAAGCTGAATCGACCGCTCACAACAAAATCCGCACCGCCGGCGAAATGAAAAGTGATATCAGGAATAGGGATACGAGTATTTCTCGAAGGCAGTTGATAGCATAGATCAAAGAACTGTGAAACTTGATAACTCTCGCCTCTAGGCAATGCAATGGCGGAGTCCAAAAGATGAATCACCGCAGTGTAGGCCGCGTGGGGCAAAAACGTAAACGAGGTTCCGGAGTCGATGATGAACCCGCCGCTTCCATCTGCTTTTATGTCGAACGTTCCCTCTGGAATGTTGGCTAAGGTGCCTCCCACGCTGATTCCTTCCAGGGATATGTAATAGTAGGTGTTTAACTCTGGCGCAGCCAAGTTGGTTAGAATCGGCGTAGACTTGGCTCTAGTCTCGCTCTCGCCCACCTGCAACTCCGCAACACGGCCGAAAAAGAGAGGGGCGGTGGTTGAAGGCTGGGTAGTGAGACAGTAAGAGAATTTATACTGCACATTAGAACCGAGCTGGCGGAGTAGTGAGAGCTCGCCCCGTCCGAGGCCTACCATACCGTCTGTTGCGGCGAAGATATCATCGTTGGGAGTTGCATGGCTGCACCCAAACACCACCCCTTTAATCCGCACCTCGCGTCCTTGTGTGTCGGACATTCTCACTATCTCGGTAGACAACACGCCACCGGTTGTCGCACCGCCTCTGTATTCGTAAACATATTCACATGAGTAGTCATGCCCGCAATTCGCATCGGGAAGCGCGGAGCAGATGGATGTGGCATTGCAGGGGAGCTTGGCGTAGGTGGTGGACAGGGAGGGGTCGAAGGTGGGGTCGGGCTGAGTGAAGCGGGCGGTGGCGGGTTCGCATTGCGTCCATATCAGATTGCTCGCCGTGTCCACCGCTGCAATTACTTTTTGCGGCGGTGTTCCGAAGGTCACTGTCATCGCGTATTCGTCGCCGCCAACGGCGGTGACGGGAGCCATGATCTCAAGCACTTGACGAGATTTGGAGGCTGCTTTCATTGCTGAAACTATTGAGGTTTCGAATTTTCTGAACCTCCTGATGCTTCGCTGGAGGGCGTCACGAAAGTCGTCTTTAGTGTTCATCATCCCCTGCAGCCGCTTCAGACTGATTCGCAACCCTTCGGCAGGCCATTCTTCTTCTGCTGCTGCTGCACCATTAATCTGGCAGCACAGCGGCAGCAGCACCATTAGGAGTAGCAGCACATTGTATGTCATGTTGTATCAAGAGTGTTCCAAATTAAATTGGAGTCACTCATATCCCACGGAGGGTGCTGCCATGGTGGAACGTATATTATAATCTGTATATCGTTAGTGGGTTGTTACCTGGTTCGCAACAAATTGCCTATTCTTCACAGGTTGTTTTGCGCTGAGGGTATCTTCCCGGTACGGGTGGACCGCCAGCGTGGCCCTTTTGACTGTTACGGGTCGCGCAGTGAATGCTCGGCCTTGTCGTACGCCGTCATCACGTCACACCGCCGATCTTCAGATCCAGGCGGGAATATCTGCATTAATTTTGTATTGATCACCTTTCCGCCCCTTGGGCGGTGGCTTATATAATGACCACCTCCGCGGGCCATGCATCCATTGATGCTGGTCTTAACGCGGGAGCTCTGGACAATGGCACCGAAAAGAGCGAGGAAGTTTGTTCCGAAAGTCTTCGACGAGGTAAGGATTCTGATACTCCTTCCCCAGATATTGTGCTTGATTTACCTGCTTTTGATAAAGCCTGCAACTGGTTTGAATCTTTTTCTCTTGTTGCTTATTTTGTGGGCCGAGTTCCCCTTGAGGGTATCCTCCGCCAATGGATCCATAACCATTGGCAACCCCACGGAGTCAAGGTGGAGGGAGTCCAGAATATGACTAAGGGTTTCTTTCTGTTTCACTTTGCCAATGCTGAACATTGCAAAGCTGTTGTCAATCATGGTCCCTGGTTTATTCGTAATACCCTTGTGGTGTTCTCCCACTGGACTCGGGACTTTCAAGTCTCCGAGCAAGCCAAACTCAAGATCCCTGTTTGGATTGAATTTCCAGGTCTTCCCTTGCCTCTCTGGGGTTTTATTGACTAGCTTATCAAACCCTTGGGTCGTCTCATCTGCCATGAGCAACCTAAGTTCTACTCGGCTCGACCCCAGAAACGGGTCTGTGTTGAGATTGATCTCTCGAAAGATCTTAAGGATACCCTAGATATATAGGTTGGGGACACACGTTTTTCACAGAAGGTCCTTTATATTAACCTGCCCAATACTTGTTTCCGGTGCCAATCCGCAGACCATATGATCAAGGATTGTCCCCTCATGACACAAAGCTCACCGCCAGTTTCAGAGAAACCCCCGTCGGACCATAAATCCAACACCCCCTCCTCTGATGGTTGGACCACTGTCTCTAGCCGAAAACCTTCGGCCCGCAACAAGCCCCAACAAGCTACCTATAAATCGGTGAATGCTTCCGCTTCTGCTCCTACGAAGCCGTCTGTTACAACCCTTCCCAAGCCCACCTCCGTTATTTCCCGAACCCCGCAAACTGCTATTGTCATCAGCTCCCACCCATCAGCTTCTGCTTTGTCACACCCCTCGCTTCCCGAAACTTCAAACTTTTTGGATAACATTGCCGGTGGTTCGGCTGCTCAGATAGAGAGAAAACCTACCTTACGCTGTTCACGAAGTCCCTCCCCTCTTTCGAGGAGGATTTTTCACAGAGACCTCGCCAACAGTTTGAGCTTGGAGATTGTATGCATGGGAATGCATGGCAAGTCACTTTTTCTAACCGCTTTGGAGCATTAGCAGGCCTCGAGGAGGAAAACATGCACCTTGATAGTTCTCCATGATAGTTTACTCATGGAATGTCAGGGGGCTAACTGATCTGACTCGCAGATATCTTGTCAGGGACAGTTGTAATCATTTTGCAAAGTTTCAGGTGTTATGTTTGCAGGAAGTCAAAATCACAGGCTTCCATCTTTCTGCTGCTATGCATACCATCTACCCTAGTTCTCTCTGCCAGATGTCAGCGCATGATAATGGTTGAGGTGGTGTTGTCACTCTTTTAAGCCCTGACCTCACCTCCAACATCATATCATGGGGTTCTGACCCCACCCATCGGGTGGTGTGGACCCTTTTTGATTTTGACGGCCACATTCTTGGGTTGGCTAATATTTATGCTTCCAATGATGCTTCGGAGCGCTCTTCTTTTTGGCGGTGGCTCGCTGATCACCTGCCCTCTGCTACCTAGCTTTTTTGTGGTGATTTCAACATGGTTGAATCTCTCGAAGACAAATTGGGCCAGCTTCCTATGCGTTGGTGTGCTGGTGAGCGTGAAGCCTAGTTTTACTTGCGCAATAAGCTCTGTTTGTTTGATCCCAACCACCGCAAGCACTCTAATACTACCACTCCTTGGTTCACATGGTCTAATTTCAGAGCTGGCGATGACAGAGTTTATAAACGCCTTGACAAAGCTCTGCTTTCAGAACAGCAATGGTTCTCCTTTGATGCTTCACACAACCTCCCGGTCTCGGTCGTGGACAATGCTTTGGTCTCTGACCATAAGCCTATCTTCTTTGGGCTTCAATGGAACTTTCAGTGTCCCAAGCCCAAGTCCACTCAGTTCTATTTGAATACGTCTCACCTCTCTCATCCCAAGACTTTGGATTACATAAGACATATTTGGAATCTGGACCCGAGACCTGTTGATGGGATTGGCTAGATTGATTGGTGGTCTCATGCCATCACTCACACCACTTCCTTTCTTTGGCTGTATGGGAAACAAGCTGCTTTTTTTTTTGTAAGAATGCTCATGAAGCCTCTCATATTGAATACTCGAGAGCTATTCAAGAGCTTAATTTATCTCCTTTCAACACTCACATTCAAGTGCAAGCTGCTCATTGGAAGCATAAGCTTCAGGTTGAGGAGCACTATAAGGCTAGAGGAGCTCAAGTTCGAGCCAGACTGCACTGGCTCCGAATTGGTGACAGAGTTACTAAGGAGTTTTTTGCTTCTCTTAAATCTAATCAAACTCTCACCAAAATCAAAGCAATTAAAGAAGGCAATCAAAGGCTTACCCTTTTACCAGATATTCTGCAAGCTTTTGTGCATCACTACCATGCTATGTTTGCAGCTCAACCTGCTACTCCGGCTCGCGATGCTGCTCTCCTCCAATGCATTGACCTTGTTCCCTATAAGCTATCTGAAAGTCAACGCGTTGCCTGTGATCGGCCTCTCACTCTCGATGATTTGAAGGAAGCTGCTCTTCAGATGGCCTCCAATAAAGCCCCCGGGGTTGATGGTTTTCCCTGTGAGTTTTACTAGGCTCTGTGGCCTACTGTTGGTCCAGATCTCTACCAGGTCTATCTGGAAGCTATGTCCTCCAACACTCTGGGAGTTCTGATTAACCAGGGTAACATCAAATTCATACCCAAGGCTGGCGACCCCGAGCTTATCACCAACTGGCGGCCCATAACTCTGCTCAATGTTTCATATAAGATCATTGCCAAAGCTCTTGCTAACATGCTAACAAACTTATTGCCTTTGATCATCAGGAGTGAGCAAACCGGCTTTATTAAAAACAGATATATTTTGGACAACATTATTGCAGTGTGGGAGGGCATGGAGTATGCCCGTCAGACCTCTCAACTGACTCTGTTTGTTAAAATTGATTTTGAAAAAGCCTATGACAGAGTTGAGTGGCCTTTCATTTTGGCCATGCTTACAGGCTATTGGTTTTGGACCCCGGTTCATCCGCTCTGTGAATATGCTCTTTCAAGATGTGGGTGCTTGTATTACTATCAATGGCCAGCAGTCTGAGTGATTCTCTCTTCATCATTCCATCCGACAAGGTTTCCCTCTTGCTCCTTCTCTTTATGTCATTGTTGCTGAAGGTCTCAGCTATTTGCTCGCTAATGCTGCTAATGTCGGTTTAGTCAAAGGTATCCAACTACCTTCTTCTCCTAAGCAGTTGATTAATGGTCATTTCGCTGACGACTCTTTTCTCACTCTGGCTGAGTCTGAGGCCTCTGTTACTAATGTTATGCAATGTCTTGACACTTTTTGTCTTGCTTCTGGTTCTGCCATCCAATGGAAGAAAACCCAATGTTACAGACAGGCAATGGGTCCCAAACCTCCTTGGCTAGAGGGATTTCAATGGCTTTGGATTGAACCTGGTGTTCAATTTAAGTTTCTTGGCATTCCTTTTGCTTTTATGGCTTCCCCTGCTGACCTATGGAACTATGTGATCCAACGAGTTGAACAAAAAATCTCCTTTTGGATCACAAAGCATTTGTCTCTTGCTGGAAAATTTCAAGTTTGTTCCAAGGTTTTGGCTGCCACTCATGTTTACTACTCCTCATGTTGGGCACCTTCTAAAGCTGCTTATCACAGGTTGGAGAAAATTCTGCGAGAATTCATGTGGGCCAACTCTGAGGGGAATCATGGTTTTCACAGGGTTGCTTGGGATATTTGCTGTATGCCCAAAGAGATTGGGGGTCTTGGCCTTATCAACATTCAATTGCAAGGGTTTTCTCTTACTGCCAAATGGATCATTCGCAGCCTTGAAGGTGAGGAGTCTTGGAAAATTCTTCTCAGAAATTACATATCTCAAGGGTCTCCTCTTAATCGGAAGGCTTGGCAGGGTTTGAACTACTACTCCTTATTGCTATGCCCTGTTCCTATCAAAATCAGTGGTTCTTTTGTGGCCAAAAGCATTTGGAAGGCCTGGGAGCTTCTCAAACCCCACCTGCTTTGGCAGGGTGATGGTTTCCGGAACGGGCTCTCTCTCAACTCTCTCAGTTTGTGGTGGAATTCGGTTATTCAATATCATGACAAGCCTCTTGCTCTTTCCTTACAGCTTAAGGGTTTGCGGTTCTTCAAAAAAGGAATTAAGTTTATTCAGGACCTGTTATGTCCTATCACCAGGGATTGGCTTACATGGGACAGCTTGAAAGCTACATTTGCTCTTCATGATAATGATAAACAAGCCATTTCTCTTATTCAAGAGCTCATACCTGGTGATTGTCTGCATAAAATTGGTGTCACTACGCAGCGCCCGTGGTGGTTTGATTGGCATTGGCCCTCTGCCACCCCCTTCAGAAATTATAAACCTCGGGTGGGCTACAAGCTTCTCGCACAGAAGCAGCTCCCTCTCAACAAGCTCAATGCTCGTTGGAGCTTGCATTCCACTCGTTTTGGGTGGAAGCAACACTTCTCTGTTGTTTGGACCATTCCTATAGAGCCCAAAGTTGCTCACTTTCTTTGGAGTATTCTTCATCAAGGGCTTCCCATGGGAAAACACCTCATTCTTTTGGGTGCTCCTCTGTTGCGCTGCCCTTTCTGTAACCACATTGAGACTCTTCTTCATCTCTTTTGGTTTTTCTCTCATGCTCAGTCTTCCTGGCGCTGGATTCACACCCTTTTTCAACCTTTTTTGCCCACCTTCTTTATGTGGAAAATGGTTCTTCTGGGGGATTCGGCCTTTATTCCTGCAAAATTTTACAACATTTGGCATTCTTTCAGGGCAGCTATTTTATATCATATTTGGAAATCTAGAAATGCTGCTATTTTTAATAAGGAGACAGTGGATAGAATTTTTGCTATTTCTAACAAGCTTGTTGTCATCTCCAATGTCTCGCTTCAAATCCAGGTTCAAGCGGAGAAAGTCCGCATCGAGGTTGAACACCTCCAAACCCTGTTGGACCATTGGGGGAGCGCCCCTTGTGCTGTCAGTCACGTTCTGCCGGATTCTCCTCGCCGCCGCTCCTGCTCACAAGGTCACCGCTCCCGTTCCCGTGGGCGGCACAATTTTGACAGGGGTCCGGGTCATGGGCGGTGGAGCACCTCTCCTCACCAGCGGGTCCCCTCTCCACCTCCATCATGGGCTCCTCCCGCCCCTGGGGTGTTTGGTCGGCTGAGCGGCGACGGCTCTGGGTGGCAGGCGCCTGATCAGTCAAAGTTTCCTCGGCTCTCATTGGCCATTTCGCCCTCCCGGCGGGGAACCGAGGAGGAACAACCACAGACAGATGGCTGGGAGCTGATTGATGACACCCCCGCCACCACTCTTGGTGGTTGGGGTGATCGTCCGAAGAGCCCGCCTCAACCACCTCCTTCCTCCATGTTCGCTGCCGCCGCCTAGCTCCATGTCTGGAGATTTTTGCTGGTTTTCTACAAATTTTGCTCAAACTTTTTTTTGATTGAAAAGCTTCTATCGAAATGATTATGTAACTTGTGCCACTCGTAGCCTTTAATGGCTACTATGATCTCACATATGGGGTGTGATCTTTTCCACCCGATTTTGTATGATTAGCATTGTACATTTTTCTCATCATTAATATATGGATATGCTTTTCAATCAAAAAAATGTTTCAGGTGTTTCCATAATTAATAAACTGAGGCACTATAACTTGGTCGAGCTTCTCAGATGGTGCCACAAAAAGACCAAATTTTCTCTGGATTTTGATCGAAGACATGGCCTATGCTCTTGTTTATCTCCACGAGGAATGAGATTAGTGTGTTGTGGACAGACACGTCAAGGTTAACAATGTAATGTTGGATTCAAAATTTAACCCCAAATTAGGGGATTTTGCTATGGTCGGAATAATAGATTGGGAAAGCTTAGAATTTGTGAATTCCCATCGGTAGACAACAACTTAGATAGACATACGAGCATATAGGTTGACTGATTTTGGTACTTGCATAGTCATGGAACACTTTTAGATGCAGTAGATCAAAAATTAAATAGGAATTTTGATGGAGAAGAAATGGAACCGGTAATGTTAGTGGGATTGTTATGTTCTCATCCAGATCTTTATAGTAAATTGATAATGAAAGAAGCGATAAAGGCATTGAAATTAGAATCTCCATTTTCGTAGCCCTGTATGGTGATACATTGAGTATTAAAGGGATATCGAGATAGTCCACCGGCAGTTCAAAATGCTTCTATGTTTCTGCTTAGTTCTCAGAGCTTTGTTTCAACCGGGGAAGTGTCGATCTATTTTGTAATCTATGAAGGTAGTGTGCTTTGTAAAAGAGATACATGGAGATATAACAATTTCAATTTCTCTTTTTAAAATTTTTTATTTAATTAATTTTATTTTACAAATTATTGTGTTGTAATACATTATTTATTTTAAGCTTTTATTACTGAATTCCTTTCTGTTGTTTATGTTTGTCGTAGAAATGATTGTCTTAAAAAAAATTAGTTTACTTTTTCCGCATTGATCTATAGGAATCAAAGTGAAAAGAAGATTTTTCTTTTCGAAGTATCTTTACTAATAACTATGAACAATGAAAATTTTGTATAGATTTGAGATCGATGAACAAGACCACAATCAATTATATGGATGATTGAATTTGTAATCAATTATAGATTTTCGTAATGTGAATGGATGAATGGATGGATTGGATGATAGTAATTCCCTAATATTGACTCTAAGATTGGATTTCATCAAATTAGAATGTGAGAAAATGAAGCATAGAAGACAACATTCAAGGTTGTAATATGAGTTTTGTGAGTGGATAGTTATGCCAATTGGGTTTAAAACACAATTAGCACATTCACGAGAATACTCTACGAAGTGCTAAAACCATAAGATTGTAAGTTATCATTATTTATTTAGATGACACTAAGTTTTAATAATAGGAAAAAAGAGAGAGCAATTAATGCATTTGAGGTTAATATTAAAATGATTTTGGTTGACTTAAATAAATGTAGATTAATGAACAAATATTTGGTTTACTTGGATTTCATAATTTCATACATGATAGAACGAGGATTGATAAAGAAAAGATAAGTTCTATTTTTTAGTAGCCAATTCAAAAGAACATGTTTAAATATGATAGGAAATTAAGAGTAGCGGAACAACTTCCTACGCTAATCTTGAGAAGAGATATTATGCAAAACTTTCAACATAATAAAACAGTTACAGAAATCTCAGCAACACATTCATAACAAGAACACAAACACCAGATATACTTGGGGAAAATCCTTTCGGATAAAAAACCCCGCACTCCAAAAGCCCACTCAATGTATTTCAAATCTAATAACAAGATTACATACACTTGTAGAGCAATTTTCTTATAGGAGTATCACCAGAAACAATTCTAGGAGGATTCCAACTTTACAGTACTTGCAAAGCTCACCACCCAATTGCTTCTCCAAGCCTTCAATTTATAGACCTCCGGTTATACAAGAAACCATCTATGGCTTACAAAACCATGTGAAAAACCTCTCATGAGGTGGACTACATTAAAGAGCAAGATTTCAGTCTAAAATTAGGCTCTCAAGTCCACAATATTCTCCCCTATTTTTGACCCTTATAGCTGTCATAAAATCTATCATAATATCTCTAAAAATAGCCCTTCCATAATATACTATCATATGAGAATCTTTTGACAACTCCTATTTCTATTTTTAGAGCACTGAAAATGTGAAATGATTGTAGGAAAATCTTAACTGAATAAACCAAACAAGGTTGAGATGGCTTATTTCCAACAAAATACACAAATTTTCATTAGTTACCAATATTTTATAGTAAACTCGTCAATAAAGTTAGTGGAATAAGTGCAACTATCATGAAAACAAGCAGAGGTGATAGAAAATATTTCATCTAGGCATTCTAAGTAGGGTGTAGCTTTCACATGTTGAAATAAATATTTGATTGAATAGCTCCTATTAGCATCATTGTTGTTGAACAAGATATTTCAAGTTGATATTAATGTTAATAAGATAATTGCAAGTTTTTTTGAGCCAATAAGGTAAGACCATTTATTATTTTAGAGAGAATATTAATAATGCTTGATAATTTTTTTATTAATGACTAAGACTAATATGTAGTTGTATATGCACTTAAGAAATGGAGATACTAATTTCTATCTAAGGAGGTTTTTCTATACCTGGATCAACAAACATTGATGTTCATAAAGAAGATAGGGTAAAGTGAACTAAAAATACAGTATGTACATTAAATTTTAGAGTTACTCATATTATTTGAAGCATGTAACTAGAAATTGAAATTGAGATATTGATCTATTAAGTAGTGCATTAATTTATTCGTGAGATGAGAATAAAGGAAGGTATGTTTAATTTTATGAGAGAATTTTATAAGGAACGCTTTTATTTTATGTGTACGGATGTGGGGTGGAGTGTGGTGAGAGGCAGGGCAACATATAAGAGCCCAAATGACATTGAATGAGCTCCATGTTCTAATTTATTTATAAAATGGAGAGTTGTTTAAGAAGACAATGGTTATGTATAAATCAAGGATCAATGCGACATAATTTTATACTTTGAAAAACTTAAGAGGACGATTTTTTCACTTTACATTTGTTTAAACATCTACATGGTTGAGTGAAAGTTGCTATTATCTAAAGATAAGTAATTATATGAATATTTTTTACATCGTAAACACGCATTATGAGGTGAAAGTCATAATGCATGTTAATATCAACAATATCTAGTATGGGAAGACATGATTGTTGAAAATAATTCTTTTATTTCTAATAACACAATAAGGTATTTATTCTATCTTTGGTGGTGCTAATAGATTTTAAAATATGGACCTTTTTGTGCATGCAATGAAAATAGTGATTCTCTAAGAAGTAATAAGGTTGTAAAGATTATCCACAACATTGTTTAGATAGAGACACCAACTATTAAATTATATTTGGAGAAACATGTAAAAGCCATTAATCTCAAGTTTGAGTCGAGATTCAAAATATCAGATGCTACAAATTTATTGAAAAATATAGCTTGTAAATAAAATCCTACGAAATCTAGTAAGATACTTGGTAGGTAACAAGCCCAAACTTAGGGGAAACGAATAAAACACATGGGAATTGAATGGGTTTACAAATAGGATTTGATGCAATTTGTCTTGTGCTCTTTAAGGTGTGTATTTTTTTTCAATATATAATCATGTTGAAGTATATTGTCTCTCAGTGCACAAAATTTAATTCTCTTGAAGAAGTAAAAAAAAGTAATATATTGGCCATGTAGTAATGTTTGGATACTTTTTTTTTCAATAGATATTTTGGACACCAACACATTCGTGTAATTAAATGATTGTTTTTGACACGAAAAATTGTGAAATTCATAGAGAATTTAATGAAGTTGTTGATTAAAGAGATGTGAAAAAAATCTGACGTAAGAACCTTGAAATTGATATTTATTGACGTATTTGATATATATACATTTATTATAATATATTTACAGCAAAGACATTTACATAACGAGAAAGGTCCTATGGCATTTTCATTGTACAATCCACATACAATTGCTAGTTAAATAATAACATATATCTATTATTTTTTTAATGAAACATAGACGAAAAAATATTATTAATGCATATAAAGAAAGCTTATAATTCTAAAAACTCGAACCTATGGGCAATATTCTTTTGTAAACTCTAATTCTTTATTCTTGAGTAATGTAGGGTGTTATTATTTTTTTAATGTTCTTGGGGGTTCCTTTGTCAATATGTCTTTTTAGTTAATGCTTCTTGTAGAATATGCTCTTAATTATGGCGTAAATACCCGCCCTATACCATTTCATTGTAATCCATGGACTTCACCGTAAACTCTAAATCGTAAGAAGGCTACACATGGTCATCGGTTTTGTTTGTTTGTTGTTGGTAAATCCAATAATTTAGTTCTTACTTATAATTTTAGGTATAAAAATAATAAATCACTTATATTCCGATATATGCCAGTCTTCTTAGAAAATATCGCCAACTTTGTCAAAGAAGGCGGTAACAATATTGGTTCCCACACAGAAATCTAGAAATGTAATGTAATCTTCGGTCACGTAACCATTAAACAAGAAACTTTATCGTGTAGCTTTTACCTGCAAATTCTTATAAACGGGTCTTTCCAATTATCGAGCTCATCCTATGTTTTGGTAAGCGAGGCTGCTCTCTACAATGGCAAGCCCACTAAACATGTTCCTGATCATTCTGATAGTGTGTGGCACATTTTGTAACGCGTCAAATGAAGTGAAAGGCTTTCGAGCGCATATGAAGCGCCTGCATCCGCGCATCACCACTCAACACCACCTTCGCGGCGCCTTCCACAGAAGCATCGCTCGCCTCAAAGCATTCGAAACTTCAGTTACTTCCGCAATATTCAAAGCAGTTGCCAAATCGCCGTCAGTTTCTCCTTCAGAGGTCGAGGCTCCCGTCACCCTTGGCCGCGGGGAATTTCTGATGTCAATCAACATAGGAACACCGGCGAAAAAAATGATCGGAATCATGGACACGGGCAGCGACCTCATCTGGACGCAGTGTAAACCCTGCGTCACCTGCTTCTCTCAGCCCGATCCCATCTTTGACCCCTCCAATTCCACCACCTATAACAAGATTCCCTGTGCCGCTTCCCTCTGCTCTGCCCTTCCCGAGCCCAGCTGTACGCCAGACTGTGAATACTTATATCAATATGTCGACGGTTCGAGCACCCGCGGCGTCTTGTCTTCAGACACATTGACAATGTCGGACACGAGTGGAGGGCAGCAATCCATCCCAGGGGTAGCGTTTGGGTGCAGCCATGACACGAAAGGAAACGACTTTGCTGGAACCGACGGTCTGGTAGGCCTCGGACGAGGCGATTTATCACTGATTTCGCAGCTCGGTTCTCTCGTGGAATCCAAATTCTCATACTGCCTCATGTCTTACGAGAATACAAGTTCGTCGGACTCGAGTCCTCTCTTCTTCGGCAGGGCGGCAGAGCTGGGCAAACCGGCCAAGTCTACGCCGATGCTAACCAACTCAGTTTTGCCAGAGTTAAACACCTACTATTACATATCCGTACAAGGAATCAGCGTGGGAGGCACCTTGGCCAACATTCCAGAGGGAACGTTCGACATAAAAGCAGATGGAAGCGGAGGGTTCATCGTCGACTCGGGAACCACTGTTACGTTTTTGCTCCACACGGCCTTCACTGCGGTGGCTGATCTGTTGGACTCCGCCATTGGATTGCCCAGAGGCGATGCTTCTTATGAAGGTCTTAGTTTGTGCTATAAACTTCCTACTGGAAGTGGATCGTCAACTAACGTGAGTGTGCCGGATATGACTTTTCATTTGGGCAATGGTGCGGATTATGTTATCAAGGGGGATTACAACTTTGGTATAGACGAGGAAGCCAATTTGCTGTGTTTGCTCATGCTGGATGCGGGTGACTTTGTATTTGCGCCGTCGATCCTCGGAAATTATCAGCAGCAAAATTTACATATCCTGTACGACAATGCCAACCAGACGCTCTCTTTTATTCCTACGGATTGTACTTCTCTTTAAACATTCTCCTCCTTCTACGTAATAAATGCCACGCCCTCTTATCCTCCTAAGATTTTCTTTTTCTATAAAAGCCATGACGAGACAAGAGATTTTCCTTTTCTATAAAAGCCATGACGAAACAAGACTTTCTTTGGTTTCCTTCACACGTGGGAACACGTGTAGAGGATTGATGTTTAGTCCCTTGAAATACTTCTTAATACTTATATAAAACAAAGAATGGGTAATATTATTTAATTTGGGATGTTTGTCCTCTAAAATACTTGCAATTGAGAGACAATCTATGTTAAATTTTGTTTAACTTCCCTTATTATATATAATTTTATAGCCAAAAATGAATTAGGTGCACTCGCACGGGAAGGGAAAACATTTTAAACCAATTTGAGAGGCTCATGTTTCATCCCCTGAAGTCAAAATGAGCCCGCAAGATGGTAATACATGATCGTAGGAGGTAGGGATGCAGAATAACGTTTCTAACAATCATTCACCAGCTAACTGTTGAAACATTCAAGGCAGAAAGAAAAAAAATGCCTTACTTCTTCTAAGGAGAAACAAAGATGACACCCTAGCAACTATGAGAATAAAAGAAACCAATAATGCTCCCTAGTTTCGATCCCCCGACCCTATAAATTGTTGCATCTAAAAATCCATATGCACAAAATGCCCTACACGATCTGGTCATAATTCATTCTCATTAAGACGAGAAAACCCGAAAGATTGGTTCAAAGGAAGAGCCGTGATAATCTTGCAACATTAATAATTTCTATTATACACTATCACGGGAGAAAGCAATCAAGAGGATATTAATTGTACGAATTTGTAGGATTCATAGCAACTGTAGTGGATGAGCAACAAGGGTCAAGAGAAGGAAGTTTTTAGCCTTATATTTATGTTTAATAATCAGAAGATGCATAATAACGAGAAAGGATACCCCTGCTTTCTATGTTCTACCAGTCTTGATGGCAAATTTATTTGGAATGATTATTAATTTAGTCCATTCTACTTGATAAATTAGAGCGTAATGAATAAGTCTACTATAGTCCACGGGTAAGGGTTGAGCTTAAAAATGACGATTGCCATGTAAGCATTATGGGTGGGACTGGACTGGATTATCTAGGAAAGAGACTTTAAAAACTATCTTTCCTAGTAAGGAACTCTTTATAGTTATAATAAAGGGAGACAAACTCTTATTACGCCAAAGGCATTCTTTCTATGGGAAAGGTTTTGTGGACATTCACTGGACTATATCAAATTTAATGGTCGTCTGGACATTTTTGACTTTTCCTATTTTACATGTTTTGGCAGTTGCATTCAAATGTGGCAGCGGCAGTTGCAAGATGGGTTAGATAAGAACAAAGTCGCACAAATGAAAGAACAGGGAGTTACAAAGGATAGACTTCAACTACTACGTGATATGACTGGGGCATTTAGGTCAGGAATTCTCACTGCTTTGATGGGGTCAGTAGGGCAGGAAAGACAACACTTATGGATGTGTTGGCTGGAAGGAAAACATTTTCTCCTGCCTCGGATTTACATGCTACTAGTGGTACTTGTCCAGATAGCAATGGGACAGATGCCGATCCTCCTGTTTGTGCTTCAAAGATACGCAGAGGTAAATGTGCTTTTTGATTTTGAGACCTCTTTACATTGATAGTGCTTTAAAGTTTAATCGCTTCACTTGTCAATAATGCATGATAAGGGCACTGCTCCAGAATGTACATTTCCTGTTTGCAATGATGCATATTGCTCTTCACTATTTTCTTCTGCCTCCTTATCTTGTGTTGGCCTTTTTGGCTATCATGCTCCTGAGAATTGTGTTTCCTTTTCAGCAAAATCTTTAAGTGTGGCATCATCACCACAATCAGCTGCAGGTTCTTCAAAACATTCTTCCAAGAAAACAGGCGACTCACATGGGTAGAATCTTCAGCATAAGTGTAATTTTTGATTCAATATAAGTTGGCCTCTAACATATTTGGCTGGTTGCTTTAAGATATATACACGATATTCTATAAAACGCTTCGCTAGATTGTATAGCTTTTCTTAGGACGTAGCAGTTTTTGACACGAGTTTTGGATCTTCTGTGCAGTGAAGCTGAGCATCAAATCATTTATAACTATTCCAGAGCTTTTTATTGACATGCCAGAATCTGCAACTGTTGCAAGTTTGAAGGTCAGAATTCGTTTTCTTAAGAAATTTGTTTTAACTTTTTTTTTTTGCTTTTGATAGCTTACAGGCGTCTTAGCAAATACATGGTGAAATTTAAAAATTATATTAGCATGGGAGATATGTTTTTCAAAATTTATGTTTACTCAGGTGTTTATGAGTTGTGTTTACAGCAACCACACGGAAATTCCAATCACTGACTGATATACTTACGTTTTTTATCTTGCACAATGGCCAATCTTCTTTGCACATTTACAGTGTTGAAGTGTGGTAATTAGAATAGAGATCATTTTGAACCAATTCATAAAGAATTTCGCAAATGGTTATTATGTATAGATGTATATGGAATCAGTAGTGCCATAATTCATAATTAATTATAATGGTAAAAAAAACAGATTGGTCTGGAGGCAATTCAAAAAGCTAAGAAAATTCAGTTTTATTCCTCTGCACATCATTTAAGTTGCATTGACAGCCACCATTCATCATTTACGTGGCCTTTTTTTTGTTGTTTACTGTTGCAACTGGTCTACAAGCTCTTGGATATGACCTTGACGTGTAGTTGTGACAAGAGGTACCGACGTCACTTCTTTTAGTTAAAAAAGGAAAAATTAACAGTAGAGCATAGATAACACTGATCTTGATCTGAGAAATATAAACATCAACGCAACTTATGCATGTAAAGATCATTTTCTCACGTCTTTTGTAGAAACAATGTGATATTTAATAAAAAGTGAGTTGCTGTTTTTGGGAACAATGATCATATGATAGTTTTTTATTTGTTGAAATGAATTTGAATCTATTCTAGTCTAGAGGAGATGAAAACTAATCCAGTATTATTATAAATAAACAATTTATATTTACAACTTTATTTGTTTGAAGATGGGCCAATGCGTGCACTCTCAAAGAATTTGGAAACATCTGTTCATATCCTGCAAAGCGGTTCAGAATTAAAACTCAAAGTAGATTGGCTGAAGTAAGAAAGAAATTTTTGATGTTTTAAATTTTATTTTTTTGTTATTCATTTCTGGTCGGTTCATTGTCTTTGGGATACGGAAAATGAAACTTTTGATTGCTTCTTAGATAGAAAATGTGTGTGTGAGAATATACAACACGCAACACTCACACACTCAACACTCGAATTGTTTTACATATTTTGATATTTATACGGCCTAAACATGGGCTCAATCATCCCCCTTAGATGGAAAAATTATATGGAATCTCATATGTATCTTTCATTTGCATAGATGTCAGAGAAGGAATAGTGGCTCTACAAAGAAGGAAAGGAGATGCAACTGCATCATAACGAATAAGGAATCAACATTTAAATCGAACATTTAAGAAGTTAAAATACTTTTCAATCCCAATCATATATTGTGCCAAAAGTAAACCACAACACCGTCCTAGTCTCATTCCAGTCCATCAATGTTTTGTGAAATCACCTCACCAAGTCACACAAACAAATGCCCAACAGAAGTGTTGCTTTTTCTCCCTGTAACATCTTTGTGCTTACCATCTGCATATTCATCCAAATACCTCCTGAAATTATTAGTAGGGGTCAGTTGGTTTGTTTAGATACTAGGAACTCGCTTTGGAGCAGGCATTGGCAACATCGACTTTAGAACTTTGGCAACTTCATGCATGGTGGATCGATCAGAGGGTCATTTCTTGGTGCAAAGAAAGGCCAACTAGAAGAGTTTTCTTACAATCCCAAGACTGTGTTGTTGTCTGCTTTTGATAGAATCAATGTTCACATGTTGGCCAACTATCTTGAATTAAAATCAAGTAAGCTCATTATTGATATAAGTTTTGCTACATTAGATGGAGAGCATCATGTGTATGGGATTGAAGTGAAATTTGTAACCAATTTTGTAAATTTGTTAGTACTCGAACAAAAGTGCAATTACATGAATTCAGAACTACTCAAATATACACAAAACAATAAGACCTTTTTTTTACTCCTTTTTTTGTTCTTTTAACAAGGCTTCAAATTTGGCACCAGCTAGGATCATATTAGCAAAGGCTTCTCTCTTTACACCAATTGATTGTATAAAAATGCTCATGAACAAGCTATGAATTATTATAGTCCATGAAACACAATTCATTGAGGCATTTTTTCAAACACCCAACAAGCACCATAAGAATATAGGTTATGTTTGAAATAATGGAATTTTTTTCATGTTTCATAACAATTTCTCTAAGAAATCTTGAAATTTTTGCAACACTTTGTTTTCCATTTTCTGAAATTTGCATCACTCTCACATACCAACCTTGTTTCGGTTCCTCGTACATGTACACCGGTTCCTCCTCTCCTTCTAACTGCTTTCCATCTTGCAATCCACCATCCACTCCAACAGAACACCCCACATGTATTCATGTATTCATGTTTAGTTTAAAGAAACTACTCTGCAAAATGCTACCACTCATGATATAAGATTTGCAAATGTATATGTACAAATTTGTAGCAAGTTTGAAATGTAGTGATTGAACCTTTAAATGTAATGCTTCATCTATATTATTACACTTACAAAATCAAGAGCACCCCTTATCAACTTCAACTACAAAAGTAATAAATATCCCTATAAATAAAATAGCATATACCGTTTGGCATTCACATTGCATTGTACACATCCGATTGCTAACTTGTATATTAAAAAAGTGAAAAAATAGTTCAATGGTTTTTACTTCCCTCTCTAGGGTCATCTCATCAATGACTTGATTTATATAAGAGGGAAAAGAATAAAAAATACAACCCTAAAGGGAATATAATCAATGAAATTGTTGGAGGGATGAAAGACGAGGTTTGTAAAATAATTTAAAGCATTAATGTAATAGGGAATTCATATAGTGATGATGATATCCAAAGTAATGGTGTAACAATGCAACATGGATGAATGAATAAGCCATGAACATGCTTCCTTAATGTAATATTTGTTCTTTCTTGTGCTCCACCTTCATCATGTTTTTTCAACTATGCTTGAACCTTTACATATGCATACTCATCTCGTAGTTAATTGCAATGTAACAACCTCTTTAGGTAGAGATTGATTTATTTGGTGAAAAAATACTTAATTACCCAAAATATAGGGTTATTTTTATGAGACATGTTGTCACTTACCCAAAAATGTTTGCATTTTTGTCAAATTTTCAAAAATTTGGGTAAGTTATCTCTTATGAGGTTTTTTTTTCCTTGCTGAAGTCTGAAAAAAAGAGAAAATTTCCCAACAGTTTGTCAATTTTAAAGCATTCCAAGGTTTTGGGGTCTTTTTCTTTTAATTGCAGATTTTTCAGGTTTCCATGTCCCAGGTTCTTCCAGGCTCCCCGTTCTCTATTTCCCTACCTTTTCTGCAATGGACTTGTCTTCCTTGTCTTGCAGGTGTTTTGATTTTTTCATGAACTTGTGGCCCTTGTGCCTCCTGGTCATTATTTCCCTATGTCTCTGCATTCCCCGCACACATTGCCAACCCGCAAGCCCTCTTCAAAATTTTCTAAGTCTTCTTTGTGTTGCAGGATTTTCAGGCAGATAGAGAACGTCCGTTCCTATGTCCCATGGGCCTTTTGTGCGCCTTTAACCCAACTCACCAACATTCCATTAAGCATTGGTGTATTTCAAACTTTTCGGCCTTCCTTGTCCCAGATGTCTCAAGTGCATCCCAACCCTCGATTCTCTGTAGAACCACCTTTTCCGCATTGCATTGATTTTCTTTGAGTTGGGGAGATTTTGTCCCCTTGTGTCCCTCATGTCCCACATGTTTTTTGGCCTCTTGAGCCTTATTCTTCTGCCATATCCACACTTTAAAGGATAAGCCAGTACCCTGTGTTGCAAGCGCTCTAATTTTCTATAGAACATTAAATTCCTCCATTTAATACCTCCCACCAACCTTTTCCAAACAGGGTAATATAAAATAGGGTAAATTGGCCATTTTTTCACCATTGCAAATTATAGTCTAGCTTTTTGCATTCCGTTCTTGCACCTCCCAAGCTATTTTTAGCTGGAGCGAGAACGTTCCTCAACCATTTTCAAAATTTCAAAGTGTGTTTTGCTCTTGGGAAGGTCGTCATTTGTCCTGCTATCAAGGTTAGTGGTTTGAGAAGCCCTCTTTGAGAATTTGGAGCTAATTTTATGTTGTGCCCTTTTGCATTTCCATTTTCACGAAATCACTTTCCAAGATTCCCCTTTTCTACTTGAGGGTCTATTTTTCGGCCCATTTACCATCATGAAAATTCACTTTAAGGGCCATGAACATCTCTCCTCTCTTGAGACTTCCATACCCAACATAGGGGGAAATAATGGGAAAAATATAGATTTCAATTATTTTTGGGCACAAATCAACAGTGATAATCCCACCACTATGGCCCAACATATCAAAGATTGTGGAGTAGCTTATGCTGGAGGCTTTCCAATTTCAACCCAATGTGTGGATATTGTATTGGCTTGTGGTTTCTATTTTGATCCAAGCACAAAGGAAATCAAAGACCCTCAAGGTCAGGTAACTTCCAAATTGGATATTAGATGTATTAATGCTACTTTTGGGATCCTTGTAGTGGAATATTTAAATACTCTTACCTTAGCTCAAGCTTAGTCTTTGTTACATCAAGAAAGTGAGAAATACAAGCACATGGTGGCCAAGTCTTGGTTTAAAGTCCCAAATAAAAGAGCCTCCATGTTGATAAAAAATATGTACAAAATTGATTTCAAATAATAAATTTCAAACATTATCACCCTCCTAGCCAGAATAATGGGTCTTCCTTCAACTAACGAGTTGCATTTCTGAATGTGCCCATACCTAAATATCATTTGTGAAGGAAAAAAAAGTTTGAATTGGGGGGAAATCATTTGTGAAAACCTCGGTGAACAACTGCCTAATGTGTAGAGGATCAAAACCTTTCACATGACCTATTACCTAATGTATACCATTACATCATATAGAGTGTGGTTGGGTCTTTCTCCAGTGGACGGTAAAAAGAATGCTCCTGTGTATGAGTATTACCCAAAATTGAATTTGAAAAAAAATAATCATCACTGGGAGAGTTAATGATGCTTTCACCATGTATATTGTCAGACTTCTTGAGGGAAACACAGGTGAAAGATTTTATGCTAAGGCAAAGAGGTTAATATTGATATATGGCATTTATTTCATTTAGTTTAGAATATTATCCTACATCAAGTTAAAAGGCTTTGAGGGGGCACCACTTAAACTCCCAATGTTTTGTAGTGAGAATATTTCCCTTGTATAAATTTGTAGACAACTTCATATGTTTCACAAAACCTACAGAGATAAGAAGATAACTAGCATTCAATTCCCAATTACTTTGGGTAACTACACTTGCAGAACTTCCTTTGATGCACAAAATATTGAGAGAACTATTGATGCCTTCAATTTTTACTTCTTGTAGAAGTGGTCTTGCTTTGATCTAGAAGGTTTCATTTCCAGCAATTTCCGGATGTCTTTCTATCACCTCCATGGTCTAGAAGAGTATTGGGCATATTGATCAGATGATTATGAGGCAAGAAGAATGTACTATGGTAGGATCTCCTTGAAGTAAATTAGGGATTTTGGAATCTACAAAGTATCAAAAGATGTGTAGGATGATGATGAAGATTTACAGTCTCTTGAATACAACAAATCCATCAGACACACTCCTCTTGACACCATTGACTGGTTCAAGAAAGAGAAGGATGACTTGCAAGAAATCATAAACCCAGTCATGGTTAGAAAAAGGGTTTGTTTTGACATAAAAATGAAAACATATAAGACTGGCAGGTTGTGGTCCCCTTCTCAAGAATCATCCACATCCCATAGAGAAATTCTTACCTTAGTTCCTGAAGTACATACTCAATTAACTCCCTCCCCTCTCAAATCCTCAACTCTGGTATACACTAAGAAGGGGAAGGCTAAAAATGTTGAAAGGATAGAAGAACTAATTGAATAAGAAAAAAACAACCTCATTCTCCCAAGAAGATAGAGACAGTCCATGAAGTTGAAAAAATAATTGATCTTTCAGAGGAAGGAAAGGAATCAGAAGGCCAAGAGGGAGAAGAATGTAATTATGAAGGAGGTAGGACTAAAAAAGAGGATGAAGTGAAGGATAAACAAGAGAGTGTAAAGTTAGGAGCTGAAATAGTGAGTATATCATAGATTCATGTCAAGGAGATACCTTCTTCTAATGTTAAAACATATACTGTGGAAGTATTAGATGCACAAACTCTTAGTTCCATGAGTACACTCGCATTGGGACCTCTAGTCATGTTTTCTTCCAGTAATACCTTCAATTGGGTTCAACATTTTGTTGAGAGTAAGTAAAGCAAAGCTTCATCTTAAATTGTTGCTCCTAAATATGATGTTGTAGCTGCTCTTTTGGGCATAACTTCTACTCCATCTGTCAAGAAAGATAAAAATACTTCAAGATTGGTGTCTGATTCAAAAGGGAAACATTTTTTTGGAAATTTCCAAACCAAAGACAGAGAAAGATGAAAGGGATTTTACTTTAACTGATCTAGAGCTGACAAGTATCTCAATGGGTGAATCCACTCCTGAAAGTGAGGTTCATAACCTGAGAGAAACTATGTCAAAATTCATTGAAAGAGTTGAGAAAGGGAAGTAGACACAAGAACAACTAGAAGAGCAAGTGCATACCCTTTATGATTTCATCAAGTCTCTATTGACAAGCGATAAAGTATTGGATCCAGCTCCTCTAACTTCAATGTCACCCCCTCTTGTCTTGACTAATGAGGAGGTAAAAAACATCAAAGACATTCACAAGCATGCATCTTATGGAAAGGAAATTTATTTAACAATCATTCTATTGTTGGCATATTCCATTATTTACATGGGTGGTCTCTTGACCTTCGACCTCCACACTTGTTCTGTCTCTTCACCTTCTCTCTTCCAAAAGATGTATATATTAAATTCCATGGTCATTAAATAATCATCCAATGAAATTTATATTATTTGTATTGTATCATTGGTATATGAGCTTCTAAGTCTAACAACCGACACAATAAAACATGGATACATGTAAATTGGAGTATAAGTGGCCAAAATTAAGGAAATTAAACTTGCACATAGCATTGGTGGTGACCTATGGAGATGTGGAAAAGAGATTAAACTAGTGACCAACATCAAAAACCTCTGCCAACGGCCTGTGTGTAGTTCAAGTGACTCGAAGACGAGGATAAACTGTTGTAGATGCATCAACATGTTTTGATCTATTACTGCATGGACCTTTGGAAGATGATAAGTCTAAGAAAAGGTGCAACGAATAGTGTATCATAGTGTATAAACTGCCAAGTAGGATATGTATTTCCAAAGAGGAGCGTGAGATGCAGTCCAACAATTAAGAGCTTGTAAGAGAGATCCAAAAAATAACCAAAAACCTGCAACAAAACATTATTGTGCATATAATATTAATGAGATAGCCCATTAGCATACGTTGAATAATCTATATTTTTAGGAGTATATATTCTGTTCTATCCCTTTATCTTCTCCTTCTAGGTGTATTCCATTATTCTCTCCTTCTATTTTGTAACCTCTCCATTCATTTAGGGGAGTCTTGTTCAATTCCTTTCCTATAAATAATGTACGTGAGTTCTATGTTTAATAGAATAATATGAGATATTCAATCTCTATTCTTTCTCCTCCATTTCTGCCTCACAGTTTGGTATCAGAGCACAAGATCTCTGACCTGTGTGCAGTGTCTTTCTCCTGCCTGTATGTGAAAATCACAGTTTGGCTATTTAGAAAAGCACTCTTGCTGCTACGTGAAGAATCTACTCAGCGTGGAAAGAAAGAAAGGAAAAAAAAAATTTTTGCGCATGAAGCGCAAAAATGTTTTGTTTTAAAACGTGGAGAAAATTTTTTATTTTTTTTTGCACATCTTGTTTTTTCTGCACTGAATAGAGGAGTTTTTCCACCTACTGCGTGGAGGCATAGAAATATTGGAGTAGGCTGAAGTTGTGTGTGGAGATATGTGCCAAAAAAGAGAAAATATTTTTAAAAATGTGGACATTTTTTGTAATGTTTTTTTTCCTGCGCATGATTTCTTGTTGTTTTCTGCGCTAAAAACAAAAACCAGCTACTTGTGCGTGTGGAGGAAGAAGCATTCAAAGTTACTTGTGAAGAGCTTTAGTTCTTGTGGATTTTTAACATATAAAAAGAAGAAGAGGCAGTTGTTCCTCATTTGCTATCTTTGAAAGGTGAATGGAAAGGAGAAGAGGATAGAATGTGAAAGGAAAAAATTGCTGTCTTGAGGAAGAACTGTGTTGGGGAAGGAAGTACAATAACTTATCTATGTGTAGGAAATTAATCCATTTTTTTTTTGGCAAAAAATATATCATGATCTGTGTTGTAATTGAGATTCCAAAGCAATTGCTGCACAATCTGACTCCTAAAGACTTGATCCAAATAACGTGAAGTTTGGAGAGACTTGTGGAGGAGGAAAAGACCAACTACCTACGTGAAGAGGTAGAACAACACGAGGAGAAGAAACTTGGAGAAACTACAAATACTACACCGAATGTCAAGTGTAGACAACTCGATTGAGAGCGTCAATAACATGGTCACCATAGCTGAAAGCCAGAATATCAACTCACCAGCCAGAGAACACCGTGGAGAAGCTCCTGAGAGCTTTGGGTTCTACTTTGCTTTGCTGAACAAGCTTCGAAATACCGGCAATCTTGCATTCGACAAGCTAGTTCGAGAAGGACTTCTTGAATACTTTCTTTTCGACGTCAGCTGCCAAGCAAAGTGAGTACGGGAAGAATTAGAAGCCGGATATGACACCGATTGTGACGACGAAGAAGAACGCCCTACAAAGCATCACCGTCTCACAGCACGTGAATATCGCGAGCATCTACGAGCCAGTAATTCTCGTCAGTGAGTCAAAATTGTAATAACTTTTCAAATAAATAAATATTTTTTTTATTACGATGTCTGCTCCGAAGTTACTTCTGTCTGATGCTCAGTTGCTCAAAGGGTCTAATTTTGTGGCCTGGAAGACAAAAATGAAGACAATCCTTCAGTTTGAAGGATTATGGGGAATTGTCACAGGGTCTGTGCCTGCTCCCACAGCCCCCGATGAACTAATAAAATATGACATGGCTAGTGCTAAAGCCTTGATGCTGATAATGCTCAGTATCAGTGATGATGTGCAACCACATGTTCAGAATGCAGAGAAACCCAAGGAGGCCTGGGACAAGTTGGCAACCATTTATGAAGCCAAAAATCAGATGAAGATACTTCATCTTCAGTCAAAGTTGCACACCCTCTCTATGGGGTCTGACGAGAAAGTGGAGGAATTCTTGCGTCGCGTGGCTGAGCTGAGATCGGAGTTATTAGCGCTCGGTGAAACGGTGGATGATAAACTTCTCGTCGCAATCACCTTGAGAGCACTTCCTTCTCAATTCTGAGTGTTCATTACGACACTGAATGTGTCTAAACAAATAGTGACATTCGAAGAGCTTGTGAATTTGCTGCAGCAGGAAGAGGCCATCACTTCATCGCATGAGGAGTCTCAGGACAAAGCCTTGTTCTCAAAGCCTTACCATGGCCAGAAGAATCAGAAAGGTCCCCCAGAGAAGCCAAATCCAGCGCAACCCAAACAGAAAGATCAAAATTCAAAGAGATGGTGTCACATTTGCAGAACCAATACTCACGACACTGATCACTACTGGCACAATAGCTTGAAACAGGGGTCTTCAAGCCATACAAGCACATCCGGGTGCGAAGATTTTCAAAAGTCCAAATGACGTCCCCACTGGAGAAAGCACAAGGGACATCTCACAGCCCAACAAGAAGATGATGACTCTGATGAGGAGACATCAGAAGGAGCCCATTGTAGTAAGAATCTTGTACTCGTCTCTCAAACTTCTCAGCCCACAAAGAAAGTCTGGTTGATAGACTCTGGTGCAAGCAAGCATATGTCAGGTGACAAGAAGCTGTTTGATTCACTACACGAAGAGCCAACTGGAGATCGAGTTCGGATAGTGGATGACAAAGAGTACATTGCAGAAGGAATAGGGAATGTCACCATTCCTCTGGGACCACAAAAATGTACACTTACAAAGGTACTATATGTTCCTGGCTTGACTAGCAACCTCTTGTCAGTTACTCAGCTCTTGAATCATCACCTTAAGGTAGAATTTCTTGTTCAAAATGGCATTAAATCATGCTTAATCTCCCGAAAAGGTACGGTTCTTGCTAAAGCTTTTGTAAAAGATAAGTTATTTGCTTTAGATATTGTTTCATCTTCTGCAGTAGCTTTATCTGCTTCAACAATAGAATCAACTGCCTTATGGCATTTTAGATATGGACACTTGTCGGTCAGTTCATTGCACCAGATGAGTTCCAAAGCAATGGTCCGTGGACTACCCAAATTGTCCAGTTCCTTGCCTATTTTCCCTAGCTGTCTTGCAGGAAAACAACACAGAGATCCGTTTCAAGTGAGCACCTTCCATGCCAAGAAGTGTCTGGAGGTAGTTCATACCGATCTGAATGGCCCATTGCCTACTTCATTTTCAGGATACAAATACTTCCAGTTGTTCGTGGATGACCACTCTCGCAAGATGTGGGTATATTTCCTAAAGAAGAAAAGTGAGGCTCTTCAACACTTGCAGAACTTCTATCATCGTGTTGTCAAAGAGTCCGGACAACCACTTCTTCTACTCTACTCAGATCGAGGGGGGGAATTCACATCAAAGAAGTTCTTGGCCTTCCTGAACCATCACGGCATTAAGCAGCACCTGACTGCTCCCTACACGCCCCAGCAAAATGGCATTGTTGAGCGTCGCAATCGCACAGTGATGGAGATGGCTCGCTGCATGCTATCAACTGCAAAGCTAGGAGAACGTTATTGGGCTGAAGCAGTACAAATGGCTGTATATCTTCTCAACAAGGCACCGACAAAGATTCTACAGAACAAGACGCCAGAAGAGGTATGGAGTGGTAAAAATCCATCAATTTCTCATTTGCGAGTATTTGGTTGCACAGCATACATGCATGTCCCAGCTCAGAAGAGAAAGAAGGTAGAGCCAAAAACACTCCCGTGTATCCTTCTTGGCTACAGTACTACCTCGAAGGCGTATCGTCTCATGGATCCTGAGACAAAGAAAATATACGAGAGTCGGGATGTGGTTTGTGACGAGTCATCCTTTGACTCAATAGTATCAACAGAAGATCCACTTCCAAACACATCTCACCGATTAGTCTCTGAATCAGATGATGAGCCAGAGGAGACTACTCAGAGAAAAGAAATGCTACCAGGAGAACTATTTGTTGACCTTGGAGAACTGGAGAATGTGACTCCACATCAATCCTCACGGCAACGACATAGTTCTTCTCAAAAGCAGCCAAGTTCTCGTCTGAAGTGGGTACAAAGCACTATCAAGGACTCACATTTGCAACAACTCCCAGATACATCATCCGGAGTCAAAACAAGGAGTCAAACAAGAAATGAGGTAAACTTTGCACTCATGAGTTCACTGATGAATAGCTCCGAGCCAGATAATGTTCGTGAAGCACTCAGTCAAACTCAGTGGAAGGAAGCCATGGATACAGAATATGACTCGCTCATGAAAAATCAGACATGGGAACTTGTCGATCTGCCTACAGGAAAGAAACCCATAGGCTGTAAATGGGTTTTCAAGACAAAATATAAGGCAGATGGATCCATCGACAAACATAAAGCATGACTTGTAGCAAAAGGATATGCTCAGAAAGAAGGCATCGACTATGAAGAAACCTTTGCACCCACTGCGAAGATGAAGACCATCAGAGTAGTTTGTGCACTTGCAGCACAGAAAGGATGGAGACTTCAGCAGATGGACATCAAGAGTGCTTTCCTAAATGGTGATCTGAAAGAAGAAGTATACATGACCCAACCTGAAGGATTTGTTGATGAAAAGCAGCCTAAGAAGGTATGTCATCTCATCAAATCACTTTACGGACTGAAACAAGCTCCCAGGGCATGGTATATCAAGATCAACGATCACCTTTTGCAGCATGGGTTCACTCGTAGCCCCTCAGATTCAAATTTGTATATAAAGAAGGTAGGCAAAGAAATTGTCATTCTGGTTGTTTATGTAGATGATCTTGTGATCACTGGTAGTTCAGAAGATCAGGTTGATATTGTAAAGAATGATCTCAAAAGAACCTTCGACATGACAGATTTGGGGCTACTACATTACTGTCTTGGCTTGGAGATATGGCAAAAGGAGCATCACATTTTTGTCTCCCAGACAAAGTACGCCAAGACACTCCTGGAAAAGTATAGAATGTCTGACTGTAAACCTATATCCACTCCCATGGAAAAAGGCTTGCAACTTTCAAGATTCCAGGACTCACCTCAAGTAGATGCTACTCTCTATAGGAAATTTGTTGGAGGGCTCATCTATTTGACATATACCAGACCAGATCTCTGCTATGCTGTCAGCTATCTTTCCAGGTTCATGCAGGAGCCAAAGAAATGTCACTGGAATGCAGCAAAGCATGTTTTGAGATATGTCTGAGGAACAACTAATTATGGTCTGGAATATAAGAAGAATGATCAATTCTTCTTACAGGGATACGTCGACTCGGACCACACTGGATCTGTTGATGACAGGAAGTCAACTACAGGATACATATTTCATCTCAGATCTGGACCTATCTCGTGGATAAGCAAGAAGAAGAATGTTGTTTCTATCTCATCCACAGAGGCAGAATATCACACCGCATGAGGAGCTATGTGCGAAGTGATATGGATACGTCACATTTTGGATGACCTGGGAATTCCTGAAAAATAGTCACCTATTCTCTATTGTGACAATCAGAGTGTGTTGAAGCTCGTGCAGAATCCAGTCTTTCATGAACGAACAAAGCATATTGAAATTGACTGCCATTTCATTCGAGAGCACATCTTGAACCATCAAATTCAGCTCCAGTACTATCCTACTGAAGCACAAGTTGCTGACATTCTCACTAAATCCCTTGGCAAAGTGAAATTTGAATTTTTCAGGGGTCACATTTGCAAGAATAATGTAATAAGGGGGGGAATGTTAGCATACGTTGAATAATCTATATTTTTAGGAGTATATATTCTATTCTATCCCTTTATCTTCTCCTTCTAGGTGTATTCCATTATTCTCTCCTTCTATTTTGTAACCTCTCCATTCATTTAGGGGAGTCTTGTTCAATTCCTTTCCTATAAATATTGTACGTGAGTTCTATGTTTAATAGAATAATATGAGATATTCAATCTCTATTCTTTCTCCTCCATTTCTGCCTCCATGAATGAGTCTTGTTCGACGTATGCTACCATAAAAAGAAGAGTCATGCCAAGCTCGAAGAAGGCTACAATGCCAATGACAATCATGAGATAGAATTCCCATAGGAGTGTTCAGCGTCTCACTACACGAGAGATATCGATTCTGTACCTCTTCAGGAACTGCATCTCAAACAATGAGAGCACTTCTGGTGACTGTTTTGATTCATAAAAATCCAAACGTCGTATCTGTTCCACAGGAAGCAAAAAGGAAACGTCACAACTCAACACAATATTGACTCAGAAGAAGTACCTAGAATTAGAAGCCATTACTTGACCATGATGTTGCGTAGGGTTACTTTTGTCAAAACATGTAATAAAGGGGGAATTTTGGCATATTCCATTATTTACATACCCCTGAACAGTGGCCTGCATGTAGTTCAAGTGACTCGAGGATGAGGAGAAATTTTTATAGAGGCATCAACATGTTACAGAGATGATCTATATCCTGCACAGACCTGTGGAATATGAGAAGTCTAAGAAATTGGTGCAACCTTAAAAATGTATCATAGCATAGAAATCTGAGAAGTATGATGCAGATTTCCAAAGAGGAGCGTGATATGCAGTCCAACAGTGAAGAGATTGTAAGATAGCTCCAAAAAGTAATCATAAAACTACAAAAAAACGTTGTTGTGCATATAATATTAATAATATATCCAAACACCTGTTTGTGTGACTGCCATGTTAATAGATTTCAAGATGGACCTATGTGTGATTTGGCCATCTAAGCGAGCCAAAGAAGAGCAATGGAGTGTGTAAAAAGGATCCCATATTTAGTGTATTACTAGAGGAAAAAGGCTATGAGAAAAATAAATCAAGAGAAACACGTGATAAATTAAGTGACCTTCTCAACACTAGAAAACGTTAAGGGAACATGTCGAAGGAGAATCTTGCAATGACCTCTAAAAGGAGAGACTTAGCATGCAAAGGCGTGAGGAAGTATTTCGAAAATAGGTTAAAAAGGCTTCAATTAGAGAAACCACAAGGCTTCAATTTCACTATAAATCTATGGAAGGAGAAAAACATATTATTGTAGAACATGAACAACCAATCAATAAATCCTATGATCATATGTAGCACTCTGAGCACATGACAATCATGCCCAGATTTGTTAATAATACTGCAAGCAACCATAGAGACTTGCATATTTTGATGATACTGAAGTCAAAGTCCACGAGAGTGTCGGTTTCTACTTTATGGTGCTTAAAAGTCTCCAAAACTTGTAATTCAAGGACATAGTGCATTAAGGACTACATGGGACTGAGTCTTGTTCAATGTATGGTACCAGAAAGAGAAGAGTCATGCCAATACTTCAAGAAGGCTATAATGCAAATGATGAACACAATAGAGAATTCCCATAAGAGTGTCCGTGTCTCACTACATGAGCAACTATCGAACCTCTTCAAAGCTGCAACTCAAACAACGAGATGCACATCTAGTTATAGTGAACATTCACAGAAATCCAAACGTCATCCTCACCATAAGAAGCAAAAAGGAAACGTTAGTAACTCAAGACAGATATTGACTCAGAAGAAGTACTAGAATCAGACAGATTATGATGATGTTTCAGGGTTACTTTTGTCAAAACAATGTAATAAGGGGGAATTTTGGCATATTCCATTATTTACATACCTCTTCCAGTGGCCTGCGTGTAGTTCAAGTGACCTAAGGACAAGGAGAAACTGTTGTAGAGGCATCAAAATGTTTCGGTCTATTCCTGCATGGACCTGTGGAAGACAAGAAGTCTAAGAAAAGGTGCAATGAAAAAATGTATTACCCAATGTAGAAATTGCCAAGAAGGATGTGTCTATCCAAAGATTCTGAGCATGAGATGTATGTTCCAATGGTTAAGAGCTTGTCTAGAGAGCTCCAGCAAACAATGAAGGAGGACCTGCAACAAAACATTGTTGTGCATGGAGGAATATCCAATAAGATAGCCGCAATGGCCTATTTGTGTGAAGAGTCTAACGACTTACAAGGTAGAGATGTGTGATTTGACCATCTAAGTGGCCAAGGAAGAGCCTCCAATTTGTAAAATATTTGATATTTAGCATAAGAATAGAGGAAAAAGGCTATGAGCAAGAGAAATCAAGAGAAACGCGTGAAAACTAAGCAACCAACAACACTAGAAAACTTCAAGGGAACAAATTGATAAGGAGAATATTGCAATGACCTCTAGAAGGAGAGACTTGGTATGCAAACGTTCACGTGAGGAAGTATTTTGAAAATAAGTTAAAAAGGCTGGCAATTGGAGCCAAACACAAGTTCAATAGAAATCCTTTCTTCATCAATTCCGCTTTAAACCTATAAGAGAACAACACTATTCCTATAGCAACATGAACAACCAATGAATAAAGCCTATGATCCTATGTAGCACTCTGAAGCACATTGGCTAAATCATGCACAAAGATGGCTAGCAATATTGCAAGAAACCATAAAGACGTGAATATTCTTAGAGAGACCAAAGTCAAGCCCATGTCAGAGTTTGTTGTTTCTACTTTGTGTTGCTTAAAAGTCTCCAAAACTTGTAATTCAAGGACATTGTGCATTATTTGGACTGCATGACTAAGTCTTTTTCGACATAGGGTACCCGAAAAAGAAGATTCATGCCAAGCTAG
Source organism: Taxus chinensis (assembly GCA_019776745.2). Taxonomy (NCBI): domain Eukaryota; kingdom Viridiplantae; phylum Streptophyta; class Pinopsida; order Cupressales; family Taxaceae; genus Taxus; species Taxus chinensis. The sequence continues at coordinate 1,044,306,274 of CM034146.1, read as the reverse complement.
AAGAAGGCTATAATTCGCAAATGATGAATGTGAGACCGAGAAAATGCCCACAGGAGTGTCCATGTCTCACTATACAAGCATATCGATATCACCTCTTTGTCTGGGTAAAACTCAAACAACAAGAGCACAAGTCTAGTTGCAATTTATGTCACAGAGAATCCAAACGTGTGTCCTCGCCAAATGAAGTAAAAAGGAAATGTTGTGACTGAACGTGTGATATTGACTCAGAATCAAGTACCAGAATTAGAAGATTATATCATGATGTTTTGGGGTTAATTTTGTAAAAACAATGTAATAAGGGGGGAATTTTTGCATATTCCATTATTTACATGCGCGGTCTCTTGACCTTCCACCTCCACACATGTTATATCTTTTCACCTTTTCTCCTCCAACACATGTATATATTAAAAAATCCACGGTCATTGAATAATCATTCAATTTAATTTATATTTTCTGTATTGTATCATCTACAAAATTGATTACTTGAACTAAGTGCAAGGGTACATGTTGGATAAAAAAAAGATATTTTATATTTATAATTAAATAGCACACCCTAATAAGGTTTTATAACTAAAATTAAACTTAATTCTCCTCTTCAATGGTGGATGGATTTAATATCAAACCTATATGGATAAGGCACTTCTGGAGTGACTATTGCTTCAGGCCTATAGGTGATGTTCTGGGTAAATTTTTAGTTCTAGATCCCATTAATCAATCTTTTGATCACACCACATATGCCCATATTTTGGTGGATATGGATATGACTTTTGACTTCTCGGCTACCATGGAGCTTAAAGTCAAGGATACAATATGGACCCAAAACTTGGATTATCAAGGTTTTCCTTTTAGGTGTAGAGCATTGTTTGTTGTAGGACATCTAGCTTATGATTGTCACATTGTCAAGAAATAGATTAAGGGATGGGTCTGAAACATATTGTGGTACATCAGAATTTAATAAAAGCGGTCTCTATTGAGGAAGGAAAGTGATTGTGATAATGAATTAGTTAGTCATACGGATAATCATGAAGAAAAGAAGGTGGAGTTGTCCCCTCTTCTACTAAATCAGTTATTGATTCAAAATAGGTTGCAAGAATGGTGGGAGCCTCTTTACCACGGACCCCTAGATCCACACAGTGTCAAAGCCCCAATAATAAGGGGGTTCTTGAAATTTGTCTACTTGTCCACCTGGATGAGAATGTGGATTCTAATTAGGGTGATGGCTGGCATGTAGTGAACAACAAAAATAAAGTGAAATTTGAAAAATCTCCTTTTAAGTTGAGCCTTAGATCTCAAAAGGGGAAAGGCCATGGTAGTTAGGGATACCCCTTCGGTAGTGTTAGCTTAATACATCCTACACGTGTAATACACAGGTCCTTGTGTAACTATTTTGTAATTGTACCAGGGATTTATATTCTTCTTTTTTCACTGTTCTTTTCATGCATTGAATAAATCAATCCTTCTCTGCTATCATTGGTATCAGAGTGTTTCCTTTCTCGTCCTAGGAAGAAAACACCTGTAGAGTAAGATCCCAACCTGCTGAGTGTTTTGTGCGCATAGAAATTTTATCTGTTTTATCTGAAGCGACATAAGAAGTGCGAGTGATTCTGAGTTGCTAGAGAAGAAAAGGAAGGAGGACATGCACGGTGGAAAAGGGGAAAATGCGTGTAGTTTTTCCTCTATTGGTGTGGGAGAAAGCAAATCATTTCGTGGTAGGAAAACTAACGCAGCAAGTCTCCATTAAACTGTGGGTGGTGGAGCAACCTGTGACCTGTGGATGTGGTAACAAGTCTCCATTAAACTGTACATGGTGGAGCAACCTATTTTTTTTTGGCAATGACTTGTGGATGTGGCAGAAACTAAGTGAAAATAAGATCTTGTTCGGCATATAGACTAGTGACCAACAAACCGTTTTGAGTTCATCATCCCTGTTTTGTGTTGCAACTGAACTTCTTCTTTGAACAAAATGTATGTGGTTTTTTTTAAGACAATGGCATTGCATTCAGTCCCATCCTGAATCAAATGAGCCCACAAAGGAGAGTTTGAGGCATATCCATGCGGTTTAAGTCCTGCATACTGGCCGAGAAAATCCCTGCAGACATATAACCTGTGTAAGCACATGGAAGAAAACCTACAGAGAGGAAGAAGCATTACCTTACCATGTACATGTCACACATCTCCGATGCCGAGAGTGTTACAAGCAACCCTTTTGCTGAGTCACCTCTTAGAGCCCAAGAGGACACCATTGGCATCTATTTTGCTTTTCTCAATGAATTACTGAATACCGGCAACATCTTATTTGACGAATTGGTGCGTCAAGGATTGTTCGACTATTTTTGGTTCGACATTTGTTCTTAAGCATGTCGAATCTACGAAGAATTGGAGCACGGCTATGATGCAGATGATGAACGCGAAGTAGAATGCCCATAGAAGCGTCTGCGTTTCACTACACAGGCTTATAGAGCCCATCTTTGTGATAGGTTCCTTCAGTAAGCATTGTAGCCCTTTTTGAAAAATAAATAAATAAAATACAATTTTGAGTTTTTGAAAATGTTCGCACCTCGCATTCTATTGTCAGATGCCCAGTTGCTCAAAGGGCCAAATTTTTCAGCATGGAAAACCAAGATGCAGACGATTCTTTAGTTTGAAGATCTTTGGGGGATCGTTTCCAGCAAAGACACCCCTCCCATAGACGCTGAGCTGTTGGCTAAGTATGAAAAGGCTGATGCAAAAGCACTAATGCTTATCACCCTGAGCCTTTCTAATGAGGTTCAACCTTACATTCGGGAAGCAACCACTTCCTCTCAGGCATGGACCATGTTGTGTACCATCTATGAAGCCAAGAATCTGACGACAACATTACATCTTTAGAAAAATCTTCACACAATGAGTATGCATGATGGCAAATTAGTCAAATCCTTCTTACGACGTGTGGCTGAGTTACGCGTAGAAATTTCTACTCTCGGTGAACCGGTAGATGAAAAATTCCTAGTCCCGCTCACCTTGCGAGATCTTCCTTCATGATTTCTGACACTGATCACCACGTTGACCATCACTCAATAGGAGGTGAGTTTTGCCACACTGGTGAATTATCTCCACCAGGAAGAAGCCATTAAGAATGTTCAAGAAGCATTTGAAGACAAGGCTCTCATCACGAGGCAAAAGCATAAGCCTCGGAAAGGGCAGTCAACCCCCCAGAATCAGAAGCAACATCCTCAGCAGCAACCTTCTCAGCGGCCACCCCAGAAGCAGCAGAACAACAAGGCAGATCGATGGTGCCACATTTTCTCCATGGATACGCACATGACTGTGAATTGTTATTACAACGGTCGCAAGTATGGCAACTCTGGTGAAGAGAGCACTTCTGGCCAAGGATATTACAAGAAATCCTGATGGCATGCTCATAATCAGAGGTAGAAGGGTCATATTTCTACTTAGCAGAATGCCACCTCCAATGAAGAGGTTTCCTGACACAACTCATCTGGACATTGTCCTAGTCTCGCAGACCTCAGCAGCCGTCAGAAAGTGTCTGGTTGATTGATTCGGGCGCCAGCAAACACATGACTGGACAATAAGAAGTTGTTCCATACCCTGAGTGATCGGCCCACTGGAGATCGGATCACCATCGTAGATAATCAGGAGTATATTACGGCGGGGATTGGTGATGTCATCATTCCTCTCTGGGACACGAAGATGTACACTCATGAAGGTACTATATGTTCCAGAGTTTGACCTCAAATCTCTTGTTTGTGAGTCAACTTCTTAATCATCGAATGCAGGTTGAATTCTTTGTTGAGAAAGGGGTCAAGTCCTGCATCATTTCCCAGGGAGACTCAGTTATTGCTCAAGCATTTATGAAGGTCCATCTATTTGCACTGGATGCAGTCACTTCATCTAACATTTCTCTCTCTACTTCAATGGCGGAGTCCACTGCACTATGACACTTTTGATATGGTCATCTTTCTATCGGGGCTCTGCATCAGCTCAGTGCTAAGGAAATGGTAAGAGGGCTTCCTCCACTCTCCCATTCCTTACCTTTTTTCTCGAGATGTCTTGTGGGAAAACAACACAGAGGTCCATTCAAACAGAGCTCTTATCATTCTATGGAGCATCTTTAGGTTGTACACACCGATCTATGTACAGACCCCTACCAGCTAGCTTCCAAGGTTTTGAATACTTCCAATTCATCATTGATGATTACTCACAGAAAATGTGAGTATATTTTCTCTGGAAGAAGAGTGAGGCCTTTGCCAATTTCCAAACCTTTTACCAGCACAGCCACCAGGCAATCTTGGAAGCCTCTCCTTCTCCTCCTCTCAGATCAAGGGGGGGAATTTGTATCGAATAATTTCTTAGCATACTTGAAGAAACATGGCATTCAACAACATCTGACTACACCCTATACGCCCCAATAGAATGGGATTTCTGAGTGACACAATAGGAATTTCATGGAGATGGCTCATTGTATGCTCTCCACCACTAATTTGGAGGATCAGTTTTGGGTAGAAGCAGTCCAGACAACAGTGTATCTACTCAACCAGGCACCCACAAAGATCTTGTAGAATAGGACACCATGGAAGAGGTATGGACTGGTCGTAAACCTTCTATTCATCATTTGAGAGTTTTTGGTTGTACTGCATATATGCATGTTCCAGATGAGAAAAGGAAGAAGATCGATCCAAAGACATTGCCATGTCTTTTCTTGGGGTATAGTACTACCTCAAAGGCATATCATCTCATGGATCTTGAGAAGAAGAAGATCTACGAGAGTCGAGATGTGGTGTGTGATGAGTCATCCTTTGACTCACTGCCACACAATGGAGATCCAGTATCAACCTTGTCACACATATTGCTCACACATCCAGATGATGGGCAAGATGATTCATCTTAGAGAGAAGAAGAGCTGAGTGGAGACTTATTCATTGATCTAGGCACACTGGAAAACACATCTGCACATCAGCAGCAACAACACCAACGTCTGAAATGGGTCTAGAATACTATTAGGGATGCACACCTGAACTCACTTCTAGGTACTTCTACGGGAGTTAGAACATGAAGTCAAGCCAGACATGAGGTAAATTTTTCACTCATGAGGTTCAGTTGTTGATAACACCCAAAATTGACACTGTTCGTGAGGCATTAGACCAACCACAGTGGAAACAAGCTATGGATGTTGAATACGATTCCCTAATTCAGAATCAGACGTGGGAACTTGTCGATCTACCTCCAGGTAAGAAATCCATTGGCTGCAAATGGATTTTCAAAACAAAATATAAGGCAGATGGTCTCAATCGAAAAACACAAAGCACAACTTGTTGCAAAGGGTTATGCTCAGCAAGAAGGAATTGACTATGATGAGACCTTTGCACCCACTGTGAAGATCAAAACCATTAGAGTTGTCTATGCACTGGCAACACAAAATGGATGGAAACTTCAACAGATGGATGTTAAGAGTGCTTTTCTGAATGGTGATTTCAAAGAAGAAGTATACATGGCCCAACTTGAAGGGTTTGTAGATGAGCATCAACCACACAAGGTATGTCGTCTGATAAAGTCACTTTATGGACTCAAACAAGCACCTAGGACATGGTATATAAAAATTGATGATCACCTATTGCAGCATGGATTCACTTGTAGCCCCTCAGATACAAATTTGTATATCAAGAAGGTAGGAACAAAGATTGTCATTCTGGTTTTATACGTTGATGATCTTGTGATCACAAGAAGTTCTGACAATCTTGTGGATGATGTAAAGATCGATCTGAAGAAATCCTTCGACATTACCGATTTGGGGCTACTTCACTACTATCTTGGCTTACAGATATGGTAGAAGAAGAATCATATCTTCATCTCCTAGATGAAATATGCCAAGACACTCCTGGAAAAGTATGGAATGTTAGATTGTAAACCAATGTCCACACCTATGGAAAAAGGTTTGAAATTATCTAGATTCTAGGATTCACCGCAGTTAGATGACACTCACTACAGGCAAGTGTGTGGGGAGTCTCATTTACTTGACTTATACCAGGCCAGATCTTTGTTTTGCAGTGAGCTATCTCGCCAGATTTATGTAGGATCCGAAGAAATGTCATTGGATAGTAGCAAAGCATGTGTTGAGATATGTCTGAGGTATAGTTGACTTTTATCTGGAGTATAAGAAGAACACTCAGTTCTTCTTACAGGGATATACAGACTTGGACTATGTAGGATCCGTTGATGACAGGAAATCCACTTCAGGATATGTTTTTCATCTCAGATTTGGACCTATCTCGTGGATTAGCAAGAAGCAAACTATTGTTGCTCTCTCATCCACTGAGGCTGAATACCGCGCCGCATGAGGAGCTATGTGTGAAGTGATTTGGTTACGTCGTATTCTTGCTAATATAGGGATTCCTGAAGAGAAACCTCCCATCATTCACTACGATAAATCAAGGTGTGTGTATTTTTTATTAAGGGTAAATAGTTTTGAAGGGGACTATACCCTATATACAAAAGGGCTCAAAATCCAGATATCAGAAGTGAGAGAAATAGCCCAGAGAAGGGAAAAACAACCAACCTCAGAGGGCTCATCAGCTAGATAAAACAACATATTAAAAGAAAGGATCCAGTCATACAATGATCCAAAAAATAGCAGAAGAGATCAAAAAGGAAAACGACTAGATATCTATCCTAGAATATCTCCACCAAAAAAACAGCTCCAGATCCGCCAGTCATCAACAGCTTCGTAGCCAGTAAACAGCAGCACAGGCACCATGTTACTTGATAGCCCTGTCAATCTTGGTTTTGATCACTTACAGTGAGACAAAGAAAGCAATGGCTGTGGCTTGAGAAGAGTCTTTCATATCCACCTGAGCAATTGCCATATCCATTTTCTCTTTGGGGCCCTAAATGTCTTCATTAATCCCGCTTAGGCTGCATACACTATGAATCATGTTGTTCAAATGAAATTGTAAATACTTTTAAGAGCAGATAGGATGCAGTCATTACAAGATTTTGCATTTCCCATTCTGCCATCCAAAGACTATAACTTCTTGAACAACTTCAGCAATAACACCCTCCTCATCATCATTTTGTAGTATTCCTTTTCTCTTAGATTTTTCCATATTTTTTATAACCCTTTTGAGCTCTTGGATTTCCTTTTCCATCCTGCCCACTCTGACCATCAAATCCTCCTCCTTAGGCTCCTCAACCGGTTGGCTGATGTGCAGGAGGTTCTCAAAAATCTCAAGGTCTTTGTGGCTTCTAAGAACCCCTCTGAGAAGTAGGGATCTTAGTTTTCATGCCCTTTCTTTTCTTGCTAGACGAAGCAGTTTCAATCTTCCTTTCGAGCAGGGGGGAATGGAGGTGGTGTGAGCAGGGGAGGAATGGAGGAAGAGGGTGGAGCAGGATTCATGCGAGGATAGTTTGAGCAGTGACGATGGATAAGAAGAATTATCCCTTGATGCAGAGGAAACTACCCTAGAATGACTCTACACTTCCCAAACGGATTTCTCCAGCGAGTTTAACAAGTAATGAGGGAAGCTGATGGTTATATTTCTATGAAAGTGGTTAAGAAATATCAAATGCTTTTGAGGAATAGTAACAAATATCCCCTCAAGAGTTACATAGCTAACAACCATCCTAGCGAGCTTAGCAAAAGGCTCAGGAATCGAAGCCAACTTGATGTCGGTTGTCACAAACTCAAGATTTTCCCCTTCGTCCAGGAATTTCTTTATCTCCACCTCTCTGTCTACCTTCTTATTAAATAATTTGGGTGCCATCAAGACTGAGTCCCATGATCTGGGTGATGAGCTCCTCTGTGATCTCAACCTCTATGTTGATGTATTTAACAACCTGATTCTTCCATCCCTATGCGAATTTAATAGAAATATCCTGATCAAAACCTTGAATTCTTTCTATCAAATTCGCAAGACCCCCAATTTTGAAGATATTTTTAGAGCACAGCATCCTCTTTCCACGCTGGATTGTGGGTGGGCTCTGTTTTTGCACAGCGGACCCCCCATTTTTCCAGTGATTATGCTCTCAATGGTAAAGATTTTAGCACTATGCGTAGCAGACTTAGCTTTTTTTTTTAATCTTTCCCTTCCATGATAGAAGATGTAATTATTAGACCAAAATTTGTAATTAGTGACTCGCTCCTTGGCGTTCTCCCTATGACAAGAAATGATGGCTGTCCAGTTCACACAAATCTCATAAATCACACAAAATCTTATATGATGTCATCATTCTGTACTTAAGAATCCGCTCATTAGCATCAACATTACAGCTGTTAGTGATGATTTTCTTGGCCATGTAGATCATTGATTATGTTTTTATTAACTTGAATGGGTAGAATGTCCCCCCTTAGCCAAGTTTGAAAAGAATTGTTAACTCCAAAGTTTTCCAAACCATCTACGACCCTATTGCCTTCCCGTTAGGTGTGAGTGATTTTATCATTTTCAAAAACTCTTGCATATATCAGTAGCTTCAATAATAAAATCTCTAATTGACCAGCTGGGGTGTTGCTTTTTGTTTAAGAGATTGATAATGTTCAGAGAATCACCCTCAATTATAATATTCAGAATATTACAATCCCTGGCTAGCCTTATTCCCCATTGAGCAGCAAGAGCTTCAGAGTAATGATTAGTTTGCCTACCCATTTTCCCAGAAAAAAGTAGCAACAAAATAGCCTCTTTGATCTCTGATGACTCCTCCACCTCCAGAATCTCCCGGATTGCCTTTTGAGGCCCCATCAAAATTTAACTTATGTCAAGCATTGGGAGGCTTAGTCCATCGGACGGTGGTTCTATACATACCATTGTTATTCTTTTTGAAGACAGTGTCAATATTCCAATCAGTCAGAATGTATTTTTCTTTCATAGGGAAAATTCTATTTTTAGGAGGTTTAAATCTAGCAATATTATCCTACACAACAATGATAATTTCCTTGTAGTTTTTGTTACATGCCTTTCTAGTGTTTCTGAAAATGCCAGCATTATGAGCCTTCTAAACTCACCACATAGTGTGAGGTAGAAAAAGTTTCCACAATATCTTCACCACACAATGCTTATACAGAGAGTCCAATTGTTCCCAGGCCTGAAGATAAGTAAGGGGAAAGATCCATTTCTAATTAAATTTTGCAAAAACAAGATGCCAAATTTTGGAAGTGTACTCACAATGAAGAAATAAATGTTTTATGTCTTCTGCCTCTTTCTGACACATGCAACATCTATTCGGCATGATGAATCCCTTCTTAATGAGGTTGTCATTAGTCAGAATCTTGCCTTTAATGATGAGCCACCAGAAAAAGTTCACTCTAGGGGTTAGCTCTAGCATCCACAACTTATGCCACTTAATTTCACTTTCAATAGAGGCAAAGAAAGAATTGTATCCTGATTTAACTGAGTATTTCCCATCAAAAGAATCTTTCCAAATGAGTTCATCCTTAAGATTTTTATTACTAATATGGATTAGAGAAAGTTGATTATGTAAAGATGAAACATCAGACTGTACATTATCCTTCTCCACTTTTAACTGTTTCCATTTTCTTTTGTTTTCATCCACCTCAATATATCCCTGTATTTTGTGTCCATACTTTGTAATTAAGTTGTTTTTAATGTGTCCATAAGAAGAAATCCAATTAAAATCAGTCCAGAAGTTAATGTCTTCACCATCCCCAACCTTCCAGCTACACCCCTAAGAGAGAATATGTCTATTGTGAAGAATATTGTTCCAGAAAATAGAACCATTCGAAAGAGACTGATTAGAAATAAAGGAAATCTTGCTTTGGTTTAAAATGTATTTGATCTGAACCAACTTTGTCCAAAGCTTGTGTTCTTTTATAAGTCTCCAACCTAACTTTGCAATAAGGGCATCACTCATATGTTTGATATATTTGATACCTTACCCCCCAAGCCTCTTTGGTTTACATACCTGCTCCCAAGCCACTAAATGATACCTGAACCTGTCCTCAGTACCATGCCATAAAAAGTTCTTTTGAATCTTTTCAATACTATTTGTCACTGTTGCTAGTATGCTAAACATTGACATGATGTAAATAGGTAGGTTTTGAAGCATGCTTTTTATCAATAAGCACTTGCCTGTGTTTGAAAGTAGAGCTCCTTTCCATCCATCCAGTTTTTTTTGAAATCTCTTAATAAGATCATTCTGTACCTCATTATAAATCTTGCCAGTACTTAAAGGTAGACCTAAATAAGTAGTGGGAAGAAAATTAATAGTGCATCCTAAAATATTAGCAATCTTTCTTTGCCTTTCCATAGGAGTATTGAAGAAATATATAGAGCTTTTGTCAAAATTAAATTTTTTCCCTGAAGCTTCCTCATAAAATCTAAGGACAGTTTTGATAGCCTTTGCCTCAATTATTGAGGCCATCAGAAGAAGTAGAGTGTCATCAGCAAACTGTTGGTGGGAGGAGACCTGATTGCCAGAAGTTGGAGGAAATATTTTTATCATGCCAATGCTAATAGCTTTGGAGATAGATCTGCTTAAACTATCAGCCATTATAATGAATAATGGAGGGGAAATTGGGTCCCCTTGCCAGATTCCTCTATTGCTGGCAAAAAAACCAACCGGTTCCCCATTAACAACCATTGAGAATCTGGAAGTAGAAATACAAGAGTGAATGATTTTCCTGAATTTATTTTGAAAACCAAACTTGGATAAGACCTCATCCATGAATCTCTAGGAGACTCTGTCGAAGGCTTTATGCATGTCTAACTTGATAGCCATCCCTACCTTTTTACTTTTATCCATAGAATGGATTGTTTCATGAACCATGATAATTCCATCTTGAATAATTCTTCCTTGAATGAATTCGCTCTGCTGTTGTGAAATAATCTCCATAAGAATAGGTTGCATTCTAGTGGTAAGAATATTTGTGAAGATCCGATATATTAAATTAACCAAACTGATTGGCCTGAAATCTTTGAAGTCCTTTGCATCCAACTTCTTCAGAGCAAGCACAATGTGTGTATTATTTAATTCTTTGATAACATTTCTAGTTCTATAGAACTCATTAACATCTTTCAATAGATCTTCAGAACATATTTCCCAACATATTTGGTAGAAGTTTTCCGAAAAACCCTCGGGGCCCGGAGCCTTATCCCCTTCTAAAGTGAAAACAGTCTTTTTCAATTCCTCAATGGTGACAGTTTTGGAAAGATTCTTAAACCTCTCAGTAGGTATTATACTATTAGGAATGGAATCTAAGAGAAAGGAGGTCACTTGTCTAAGAGAAAGGTGTGTTGAAGCTTGTGAATAATCCTATTTTCCATGAACGAACAAAGCATGTTGAGGTCAAATGTCACTACATCTGTGAATAGGTCTTGAACCACCAAATTCAGCTCCAGTACTACCCTACTGATTTTTAGGTTACAAATATTCTCACCAAGCCTCTCGGAAAGGTGAAGTTTTATTTGTTTAGGGGGTACATATGTAGGAACAATGTATTAAGGGGGAAATGTTATCTTTATACATCCTACACGTGTAATACATGGGTCCCTATGTAACTGTTTTGTAATTGTACTAGGGATTTATATTCTTATTTTTTCATTGTTCTTTTCATGGATTGAATAAATCAATCCTTCTCTACTATCAGGTAGATGGTCAAGTAGTTTTGATCAGTTTGATTTATGGAGCCCTTCCTCCTTTTGGTGTTTTTTTTATTCTAGTTTTTGTCTTGTTTGTTTGTTTCATCTTTGGCATGTTGGATCTTATTCCATGTTGTTTCATATTTCGTGCCTTAACGCTTATCTTCCGGTTGAATAGGGTTCCTACTCCCTTCAAAATCTAATTCATTACCTCATTTAATAAAAAATGGTGGAGGCATTGGAATTGGAATGTGGCAATATTTCTTCTTTAGTACAAATCCATGTTAGGTTATCAATCGATTTCTCATAAGATACTTAATAAGTATTAAAATTTGAATAGTTCCTCTTTTTCATGGTATAGGAGATTTCTTATTATTTAGCCAATCAATGTTGAACCCAAGAAAGCTTTATTTTGTTTAACAAAAGATTCTCGTGGGTCTCAGATCAATGCACATGGATTTTCTCCATACCCAATTGTTACGGTTGTGATTAGATGGAGTATTTCCAAATAATTTTATTTTCTGTGTAAAGATCAATGGGATTGGAAAATAGAATATTTTGTCTCCCTTTTCCAGTAGTTTAGACAAGAACAACTTTTTTGGAACATAGTCATACTTGGGGATTTTTCCTTAGAAAATATAAATAATAATAAATATTTTGCATTTAAATTATCTTTCATCTTTGCAAAGTAAATATTATGTAGTCTTTAATAACGAGTATTTGGTAAAAATTTCACTATTTATATTAGAGTTTTGTGTTATCAAAATACATATCGCTTATACAAGTTTTGTAGTGCCCACTTCCCTTCGACATTTATTACTGTTTATTTTGATACTATTGACTATACTTATGGACATTTTGTATTATTATGACTTAACATGATGTAGATGTTAGAGATTCTGGGACTATTGTTTGGTTTTCAATTCTTAGTATGATGTTTGTGGAATTCTAGATACATTTTGATATTGATGATGATATGCTATTGACATGGTTATATATATTTATGACATGCAATATTTGTGTCACACTGAGTAGGCCTTGATAATTAAACTAATGTTGTGATCATTTTAACATGGATGAAATGTAGAATTGAGATGTTGTTAGAAATTATAAATGATATCATAATTGCCTAGATGATGATTTGTTTCATATGTCAATGATTGTGGATTTAAATTTCATATTTTATCTTGGATGTTTTGATGTGGCCACGAGGCTAAAGGAGGTATTATATGTTTTGTAGGTAAATATATTCACAACAAACAACAAGGGGATTGTTGACCAACCACATTGAAATGCTAGGTGAATTAAACAAGGGTCACCATGGCAACATGTATTTTTGTGTGTGTGTTTGAATTGTTGTTAGAGGGTTTCGCATGGGGGGGATCACCTCCAATTGTGACCAAGGGGTTATGTGTTGTCTTTTAATTAACTACCTTTATTTAATGTTAGTATGTGATTTTTAGTGATGTAATTTATTGTATTAATTATTTATTTAGAATTTGGTGTATTTTTCCCCTTTATCATTAAAGGGTTTAAGTGTCTCTTTTAAGTAATTAATCTTGTTCTAAACTAATCATGGATGGGACAAAATTTTTCATTTATTAGACTAGATGGTTCTTGGGTTTTGTGTTGTAAGTTGAGTGCTTGTGATCTTCAGTGTTGTCTCACTTCTACCCCTTCATGAAAATTCTAATTTGGCCTTAAGGGCCAATTTTTTAGGCTTGTGGGACAAGTCAAACTTGTCCCACACCTCTTAAATTTCTATACAAACCTTACCTATTGGTTGGGGGGTCAAAAATAGACCCCATTATGTGTTTTGGGAAGAGAAAAAGGTAAAATTTTATTGCACTTTATTTCTTGTAATTAATTTTGTCCTTAGGAGGCGTGGGCTTGGATTGTGTGTGTAAGTAACTTGTCATTCCTCTCATCAACCAATTTACGGTACATTGGGGTTGAGGTTTGACTTGTGAGGTGGAGTTGAGGATAAGTGATGTGGCATCCTACATGGAGCCACCTCAACCTCCTCTCTCCCTTTTCTATTTATTCAAGTTCTTTTGCTTGTTTGCGGATTACTTCATTCTTTTGCGCTCTTGCAATTTTGGGGAGTTAGAGGATTTTTGAGTGCTTGTAGCTTTGATTAGTGCTTTTTGGTGATTTTGTGGACTTTGAGGAGCTTGGTGTTGGACTCTTGGATCAAGCTCTACCATTGAAAGGTATGAGTTATACTCTTTCTTAATGTTCTTCTTTTATTTTGTGTGTATGTGCTTGTTTTGAATGTTTTGATATGCTTGTTGGGTGCTTGGGTATATTTCCTAAGTGTGGTGTAGGAGGGGACTATGGGGAGAGTTCATGTAGGGAGGCATAAGAGTTTATTTCATGTTTTGGAGGGAATTTGGGTTGAGTTCCCCACCTTGGACAAGGAATGCTTGCATTTTTACTTGTTTTGTTTTATGAGGGAGGCATAAGAGAATGGGGGAGGCATAAGGGTATGTGGGGGGCATAAGAGGTACTTGAGGGAGGCATAAGAGTGTGTAGGGGTTTTGAGATATGTGTTGGAGGTTTTAAGGTGGGCACCCATTTCCCATTGGGAGACATAAGTGACCTCCCCATAGGTTCTTGCTCCTTTGGCCTCTCATTTTGAAGCCTTGTATATTTTGTTGTTTTACTCATTGTGGTTGTAGTTTGAGTTGGTTGTGTTTTGGAATGGTTGTGAAATACTTGGTTTTGTGTTGTGGAAGCTTATTTGTTGCCTTGCGTTGTGTTGGTACACACATTGATTCTCCCTCAAAGTCTAAGCAGCATCACAAGTGTTGAAAGGAAGCTTAGGGACATATAGATCATGGTGGATCGTTTAATAGTCGGGGATGGGATCTAACTGGAATTTTTTAACTCAGATGTGGAGAAATGGATAGCACCCTCAAAAGGATTGTATCTATCCTCACTGCTTTATGGTTTTCCTTATCAACCAGGGTGAGAGGACACTTCTGTAGCCCATTGTTTATAGAGGAGATTGAGATATCCTACTCTGTGAGGTTATGAATGAGACCTTGGAGAAAATATGATCAATGCAGCAAAATATAACTCACACGATTTGTTACTCTAGATAGTGGAGATATTTTCTAGACAAGGTTCAGGCTACTAAAGACATTAGGAATCCTAATTGTTTTTGCATGTTTTGGTAATGGGAATTATGCATTTGTATACACATAGAGAAAACAGGGGTAGTATAGGTAGGATTGATTGTTTTTAAATGAAAATATTGGTGGGAGGTGAGGTAGGAATGAACTTGATTCACCAGACCTTTGAGAGCTTCTATAGAATGGAATGCTAAACCAACAGAATGCTACAGAACAACTAAAATGTTTCTTTAACCAGAATATGTGCTTCAATGGAGGCCCAGATTTGCACTTTTTCATACAATCTACAAGATTCTAGCACGAAGGTTCAAGTTAGAAAATCCAACAAAGCATCAAGGTATAAGCCAAATCACACCTAAGGTACACCCAGAGGCTTACAGACAATCTTTGTCAACAGATGAAAGAAAAGTGATTTTAAATCGTTTATTTCACTCCCAGATGAAAGCTCTTCTGAGAAATGAAATTACAGATGCCACTAAACTATCACAAGGATTGAGGTCCTGTGTGATTGAATCAGATTTTAATACAAGATTGCAACAAAAACAAGAAAAACTACTCGCATACATTCAAAAATGAAACAGACACATTTTGCTCAAGATCAACACAAAATAACTCGAGTTTGATTAAATTTATCAGCAGGGGAAAGTTTCTAGAACAATCTCAGAGCTTGTCAATGGTTGTACACTTGCAACCACCTTGACATGATCAAATTTAATACAAAAGAGATATACAGGCTTCTCAGATAGACTTCTCAAAAGGAGATGGGCTCTATCAAGATTTTTTCTATTAGAAAATCAGTCCTGACCTCTAACACTCCAACCTCCAACCATTTACATGATAAATTTGTGAAATTTATAACATTTTACAACAAATTTCCCCCCCCCCCCAAAAACCAGACATTGAGTGCACCAGTGCTTGCCATGATCTTTATTGTGATTCCCAGAATCAGATCTGAAAAAGTTTGACAGGTGCTTAGGGGGCAGATCTCTTCGAATATCTCACCACATTCAACTCCTTCCTCTGGTAAATCACTCTTCCTTACTATTTTCCAACCATTTCCACCCCTAATCTATCAAATCTAGTTCCTTGCATGCTCGGGAGAAGAAAAATAGAAAATCAGATCGAGCCTGATAGTCAGACCATTTTAATGGTGAAAGACGTCTCTAGATCTCCCCCACCAAACCTAGATATCAAAATTAACTCTTCCTCTATGTTTGGCGTGTAGGAAATACCAAGAAATCATGAAGACTCACACTTCCAGGAGCTTTTCAGCAAAAATGGGGGGAAAATCAGATTCAGACACACAGTTGCTGTTGATCTCTACTTTGAATTTGGGCCATCCACGTGGAAGATTCAATTTAAAATGGGCTTAGGGGCTTCCTTTTGAATTTTTACGACCTTTTGAAAAAATGTAAAAATTTCACATTTTGCTCCGCACCTTCCCTTGAGAAATGAGCCTAACACGTGTCCCAAGGTGGGTCCCTAAAGGAACCGCAATAAATTCTGCCATTTGACCTCCTTTTTGGAAAAAGGAAAATTTTCCAAGTTTTCCCCGCAGCTCCACCCTTCCGATTCTATTTCTCTGATGTGGGTCCCAGTGGAACCACACTTCCTTTTATACTTTTAACTCCTTTTCCCAAAAGGGAAAATTTTCCAAATTCCCCTCCGCTGTTGAAGAGTCCGCACCTCCTTCTTTGAGTTTGAAAAAAAAAAAAATTGACTGATCCTTTGTCGAGCTTGTGGGCCATTTTGATATTTTAACCCTTTTGATGGCAAGAGGCAAAAAATCAAGTTGCCCCCGATGGTCCGCTTCCCATCCCCTTTGACTTTTCAAACTTCCACGCGTCACAATGGCGTACCTTGAGATGGTCCCCAAAAGTTGAGACCTTGAATGAGCATGGCTCACCACGTGTCTTGGCCCAGAAAAATTTGTTTGAAGGCTTAGAAGCTTAGTGGAGGGCGCCATGTGTCAGGATCTGAGGTAGTCTCCTTTGGCCGTTGAAAAGTCCAAGAAAAATGCAAAGTGAGCGGAGGCCTCCAAGTGTCCTCCTGGTGGTTCTTTAAAATGAAACTCAAAGGCTAGTCCCCAAACATGCGTGGTTCCTCCACTTGTCCCAGACCTCCCAAAAACTTTTTGAAAAAATACTAAGTATGGGAAGACTTGAGTGGAAACCTCCACGTGTCCTCCCACCAAACTTGCTATTTATCTAAGCTAAGGCTCCACGTGTCCTCCCGACACTACTCCAAAACCCAAAAGAAATCTTCAAATGAGCGTCGTTCCTCCATGTGGACAAATTTTAAGTTGAGGCTATTCATAGAATTTTTGAAGTACCCAGCTGAGCCACATCCAACCAAAAGAGGCCACGTTTCCTGTTGATGCAAGGATGTAAATTTGACTAGGAGAAACACCCGTCAAACTGTAAAATACAGAAAAATGACCATTTGATCCCGGAAATGAAATTTTCTCCAAGGAAAAGAATTTAGAAATGTTACAAGGCTCAAATACGTTTCTTAGAGCTACATCCATTCATTTTTCTTCAAGTATTTAGGGCAAAAATGACAAGGAAAACAAATCCTGACTGTGGAGAACGGAAAATGGGAAAACCTGAGTTTTTAGACGAACAGAGAACATGATACCCAAATTATAAACCTTTTCAAGAGGAACAAAGAAACAAGAAGACAAATTATGGACTCCATACGTGATCATTGACCCCGGAACAGATTGAATATGGCAACAAAAGGAAGGCTAGACCTTAGGACAATACGGGGAAAATAAAATGTGACAGAGGCCGTAAATCGATAGATTTCAATAGGAAAATGGGGCTAGACTATTTTGAGCACCAACATTGGCTCCGAATCGGGGATGGGCACTCCCTGCGAGTGCCACAAGAACAAAGGTAGACCAAGTGCCAAAAATATCCATTGGGCAACCGGAGTTAGCTTACAGAGTAGAGAAATAGAGCCATCTCTTCAAAAACGAATAGAGAAACCAACAAAAATAGGTCACCAAGGACCAGAACAAGAAAAACACAAAAGACAAGAAACAAACAACACACTATACACTGTACAAGAGATGTTTACCTTGATTCTGGGGAATCAATCCAAGAAATTCTTCAAATGCCTACCATTAACAGGAAATTCAAGCAATTCACCATCCAAGTCCTTCAAGAAGAAGGTATGTTCACCAATTCTAATATCAATGGAGTAAGGGCCATCCATAATGAGTCAAATTTGTCATGCTTGCCCTTATCTTCATGCCTGTTATCCCATAGTAGCACAAGATCTCCAATATTGAAAGCTCTGGGAGTGACCTTCTTGTCAAACAACTTCTTCAGCTTTTCTCTGAACTTTACATGCCTCTGGTGGGATGCCCTCCTCTCTTCATCAAGCTCAACAATCTGGTTAATGTGAGCATCATAAGGACTTACTTCTTGATCTTCTAGTTATTGAATAAACTGATATGAGGATAATTGCATATGCAAGGGCAGCAGGGCCTGAGTTCCATACACCAACTCAAATGGACTCTTTCCAGTGGCTCTTTTAATAGTGATTCTATCAGCCCAGACAACAAACTTCAACTGTTCACCCCATTTTCTCTTGTTCAGCTCCAAGGTTCTTCTTATAATCTTCAGACAAGTTTTTATTACTGGACTCAGCTTGTCCATTTCCTTGGGGATTGTAATTAGAGGCATATGTCAAGTTGATCCCATATTCTTTGCACATTGCCACTAGAGGTTTAGCTCTGAAACTCATGGCATTGTCAACTACAATTTTGGCTGGTACTCCAAACCTGCAAATGATATGGTTTAGCACAAAGTCCATGACAATTTGGTGTGTAGCCTTCTTGGTGGGGATTACCTCCACCCATTTGGTAAAGTAATCAGTGGCTACAAGAATCCACTTATGGCCAGCACTTGAAGGGTCTGAAATCTCACCAATGAAATCCATTCCCCATTGCTTGAATGGGGCTTCAATTGATACAGGCTACAAAGGCAGGGAGCCTAAAGCTTTCAGTCTTCCAGAGAAATGCTAGCAACTCTCACATCTTCTGACCAATAAGGTTGTATCCTTAAAGAGAGTTGGCCACCAATAACTAGCCCTCAGGATCTTGTGTGTTGTGACTCTTGCAGCAAAATGCCCCCAACAAACTCCTCCATGGAGATCAACAATTATCTTGGGGGGCTTCATCTTCAGTAATGCACCTTAAGAGGACTCCCTTCTGGGTTTTTCCAAGCTAACCCATAATCAGTAATGACATACTTCTAGGAAGCTAACTTAAGAGCTCTTTTCTGGTTCTTACTTAAATACTTCAGGGCAGTATAAATGTCTGAGATAAAAAATCACATCCTTGTACCACTCAGAACTCATCAAAATTTCAAAAACACCTAGCCCTTTCTTCTTCTACCTCATTTACCTCAATAGTTTGCAAGTTTCTCTCAGCCATAAGCTTAGCCAAGCCCAAACCTCTCACCAACTTTGTGGTTTGGATATCCATGTCATATTATTGCAACTTGTTCACCCATCTAAATATTTTTCTTGAGACCTCCATCTCTGACAAGATGTCCTTCACCATGGTATGGGGAACATAAGCAAAAAAAATTGAACTTAGAATGTAAGGCCTGAAAACCTTTTGTTGCTTTTACCAAGGAAAATGTCTACTTCTCCATAATAGTGTATTTCAGTTCAGCCCCCTACAATGCCTTACTGAAAAAGGCAATTGGCCTCTCAGCCCCTTCATCATCCTTCTACAGCAGGACAAGAAGCAATAGTGTTCTTCTGAAGCAAAGGAAAACAATTGGAAAGGCTTATTATAGTCTGGAGCTGCTAAAACATAGGGGCATGCTTTAATTCCTCTTTGATTCCATTAAAAGCTTGGATGGCAGCCTCCTCCCATTTGATGACCTGGTCCTTCTTTAGCATGGAAGTGAATTGGAATGGTCAACTCAGCAAAGTTTGATATGAATCTTTTGATGAAGTTTATCTACCCAAAGAAGGACTGAATTCCTTTCTTGGTTCTTGGAATTGGGACCTTGCTGATGGCCTCTACCCTTTCTGGATCAATCATCACCCCTTCTTGTGACACAATGTGACCAAGTAACTTTTCCTTCTGCACTCCAAAATGGCACTTCTTTGGATTGAGTGAGATGTCATATTCTCTACATCTTATCAACATCTTCTCCAAGTGCAGCAAGTGATCACTTCTCTTTCTAGAAAACACTATTACATCATCTTGGTAAACAACAATAAACTCATTGATGTAACCAGAAAAAGCAACATTCATTGCTCTTTGAAAAGTGGCTCCAACGTTCATCAAACCAAAGGGCATCCTGACATATACATATGTTCCCCAAGGAGTAGTAAAGGTTGTCTTGATCCTTTCTGATTCCTTCACCACAACTTGGTTATAACCAGAGAAACCATCCAAGGTAGAGAGTAATTCAGAACCAGTCACTAACTGCAACATGTTTTCCATGTTTGGTAAAGGATAATTATCCTTCATTGATGCTCTATTTAGATTCCTGAAGTCTACACACAGCCTGATGTCACCATTCTTCTTTCTTACTGGTACTAGGTTTGCAACCCAAGAAGAATACCTTGTGGGCTGAATAATCCCTCCATCTCTTAGCTTCTTCAGTTCCTCTTGCATTTTAAGAGATAAGAGTGGATTGATTGGCCTCTGTTTCTACCTGAATGGATTTGCATTGGACTCCAAGGGAATCTCATGTTGAAACAAATCCTCTCTGTATGCTTTTAATTCAGAATAAGTCCAAGCCATGCAATCTTGGTATTTTTTCAACAATTGGATGTATGATTGCTTTTCCTCCTTGCTGAGATTACTGCCTAACCAAATTTTCCTTGGTTTCTCCTTTGTACCAAGGTCATGCTCCTCAACATCCCTTGAGGCTGCCATATGTCTATTAATAATGCAATCAACATTATCAAAGTTTGATTCAAGAGCAACCAACCCTCTAGGAATGGTATTAGTCTTTAGTTGGATGATGCCCCTGCCAAACAAGGTTTCTTTTCCCTCTGATACACACACCATTGGCTCCCAATCAATGCATTGATCAACAAACTCCCCTTTTTCTGCAAAAATCTTCTGATCTGAGCATCATCATCAAAAACTTGCCAGTGTTTAATATTGTCAGGGATAGAGGGTCTTGTCAATACCTCAACATCATATTCACAATATGGGGACATTGTACAATTATCAAACCGAGATCCCAACACTGCAAGCTTGTCTGGTAAATCATTGAACTTTCTGTCATGATGCACAATGTTGAATGAATCAAACATCTCAATAAGATCCCAAACTGCATGCTTATATTGTTTCATTCGCTGATTTTTTGTGGCATAAAGTTTTCTGACTTGCTTTACAATTAATTTTGAATCTCCTTTGAAAATAATGTCCTTGACACCATATTTCCAAGAAATTCTTAAACCTAACAACAGTGCCTCATACTCAGCAATGTTGTTAGTGCACTCAAAATTAAGCTTGAAGGAGAAAACAAACTTTTCCTGGCTTGGAGAAAGCAGAACAACACCAACACCATTTCAAAACTTGGAGCAAGCTCCATCAAACAAATAGAGTCCAAGGAGAGCCTGCCTACTCAAGACACTTGCATTCTTCAATCTTGTGCTCCTTTCCATCAGCAAATCCCACAAAATTATCAGCATCAACACTTGTGTATAATACTTCATATGATGCATTGTTGGGGTCTTCAATAAGGTGCAACATCTTCTTTTCTCCATGCAACTTGACAAGGTTGCCCTCAATTGGGATGGTGGCATAAGACATGTCCATTTGAACACTCCCACTAACACTTGCAGCCCATTTTCTTGACAACAACATACCCCACTTGGTTGGGAAGTCAACAATGACAACATCAAGTTTTAAATTTTTACCTGGGTAAGCTGCAAGTTACACCACCAAACCCTTCACACATCCCACTACTGGCACTTCTCTGGAGTCCATGGAAGTGCACTTCCCATATGTTGTTGTTACCTTAATATTCAGCTCATTCATGACTTCCAGAGGCATGACATTGCATGATGCCCCTGAGTTAAACATACAGTTATGGAGTAATCTGTCCTTTATGATCAAAGTGGTGAAGAATGGATCCACATTCAATTGAGAGCCCACCAAGGATGTCCCCAAATAGACCTCAGGTGGTTCACCTAATTCCTCCAATACTGGTGGTGTTTCTAATTCTTCAATGATTAGAGGAGTCTCCACAATGTTTACATTTTTGCCTAAGGGCAGTCTTCTCTTCTTTCAATCCCAAATATTCAAATGCTCTCTTTTGTGCTCAGGAATCCTAAGCAACTCAACAATTGGAACTGATACTCTTGATCTGACTCAAAACTTGGGCAATGTCATAAGGGACATTCTTTGGCAAGGTAACATTGGAAGGAGGGCTGACACACTCATTAGATGGTACATGATTTTTGACAGCTTGGGCATGAGGAGGGGTATGATTTTTGTTTGGGACAGAAGGGACTTTGGCAGATGCATCTTTCTTAGGAGCCTCTTTAGGAATGTTTAAAAGTAAGGGAGTTTTTGTCTTGGCTTGAGGCCTTGTCCCTTTGACAACCTTACTTCTTGTGTTATATTCCTTCTCTTGAGCAACAACAACATTCATCAATAACTGCCTATCTTCCTCAGATGGGATTCCTCCATCATACTTCTTTATCATTAAAGCCCTTAAATATTCAAAGTCATTATTGGGAAATTCAAAATCTTGTACAGTATCTACTTCTAAAGTATGAGAGGGAGGAAGAATAGGTACCCTATGAATGCAGTCCCAAAAAGTGGTAGAAGTCCGAGCACTTATCACTTCAGTTGAAGTTGCCCCTTGTTGTGAGCTGGTGGAGCAACCCATCATGCAAACATCATCATCATTTTCATCATCAGCTTCTTCTTCTTCTTGCTGATCTTCTTCACAAGGAGCATGGGGCATGAAACATTTGTCACACCAATCAATGACCTATGTTTCTTCCACAACAGTAACTCTAGCAGCCAAAGGATCAGGCACCATTCTATTTTCCCTACCTTGGGGCTGCCTATTTCCAAATCCAATAGGTCCTTTGCCTCTGTCATCAGTTCTTTGGTGATTTGTAAACATGTCTTGGCCTTGTTACTTGTGTTGACCTTATGAGCTCTTCCCAATTCCTTTCTTAGCCCAGGCTAGTTTGTAGGAAATTTCTTTGACAGCCCTTGCCAAAGTCTTCACAACCTCCTCCAGATCAGTAGCCTTACTTGTTTGAGGTTTTTCTGGGTTAACCAGCTTCACACCATCCCTCTTAGGAGGTTTTCCAATTGCCTTGATATTATTATCTATTTGTAAAGCCATAGTGAAGGCCTGCCTCAAATTGGTAGGGTTCTTGTCCCTCAAGTAGTAAGCAGCCTTTTTATCAAATGCATCTGAGTATTTGATCAAACATGACTCATCACATGGCCTCAAGCTAACAGGAAATCTCTCAAAGTCTTATTGAACCTTGTGTTGAAATCATGTACTGACTCATTAGGATTCTTCTTGATGTTTTCAAACTCTGATAGAAGAAACCTAGGGTCAGTCCTATCACCATATTGCAATCTAAATGCATTGTTCATCTCAGTCCAAGAATCAATAGAGTTATCTGGAAATTATTTATACCAGTCCCTTGCATCCTCTTCCAAAGTGTGAACAAACAATTTGATGTATACATCTTCATGTTCAATCTCAAAGTCTTCCATCATATTGATAAAAAGCTTTAGATGTTGATCACCAGTTATAGCATTGTTTCCCTGGAACTTTGGTAATATGTTCCTTACATCTTGAGGTACTGCATTTGGATAACCAGCCATTCCCACAAAATTTATAGGTCCAAAGGTGTTTACAAAAATGGAGGTCTGGGTGGGGGATGAGCCATGTTGATTCGAGGAGGTGATCTTGGGGGAGAAACAAATTGATAAGGGGCAGAGGGGTCTTTGAAACACATGAGTATAACTTTCAAAATGGATATCCTCTAAAGGCCTTGTTTCTTGGAAATCCCTATCAAATTCTTGAAAAGACAGGGGCAGAATGAGAAGAAAACCTTTCAAAATCAAATGAAGGCCCTCTCCAGTTGGAGAATTCAATTCCACAAAGAGGATACCTGATTCAGAAGCACTTGAATGACAATATTCAATGATAGGCTGATCACTTTCATGAATGGGGATCTCTTTTCTTGACTGTTGATCTCCCACAACTCTCCAGGATCTTCTTCCTTCTGAATTTGTCTTTTCCTAGCTCTGGAAATAGTGTCCTAGCAGGATCCTTAGCAAAGAAAGATCTTCTTCCTTCCAGTTTTGCAAATATTAGTAACAAATCTCACTTGACAGAGGTTAAGACACTGGTCCTTATCAAAATCAAATCAACAGGGAGTTGCCACTAAGGATTTCCACCTTAGTTGTGTAAATGCACTAAAATATGATCTGTCAAATGTCTGTCAATACTAGAAACTGGAAATGAAAGATCTGACCTTTCTTTACCAATATTTATCAATGAAAGTACTAGTGTAAAAACTTGTAGAGATTGGAAAGTTGCATACAACACTTGTAACTTGAAACCTCTTACAGGCCCGAACATAGGATGATATTGAAATAATATTTCTAGCACTTAGAGCATATAAGAAATTTTTACCAGGGTCTGAGTATGAACTGTAATCACAATGTCCAGTGATGCAAATCAGTTCCCAACAACTGGTCCCTAGCCAATTGGGTGTTGGTACCCAAATTGATTCTCCCTCAAAGTCTGAGCAACATCACAAGTATTGATAGGAAGATTAGAGACAGATAGATCATGGTGAGTCATTTTGTAGCCAGGGGATGGGATCTAACTGGCCTTTTGTCACTCAGATGTGGAGAAATGGATAGCACCCTCAAGAGGATTTGATCTATCCTCACTACTTTATGGTTGTGCCTTTCAACCAGGGTGAGAGGACCCTTTTGTAGCCTGTTGTTTATGGAGGAGATGGAGATATCCTGCTTTATGAATTTATGAATGAGACCTTGGAGAAAATATGATCAATGCAACAAAATCTAACTCTCACGAGTTGTCACTCTAGATAGTGGAGATATTTTCTAGACAAGGTTCAGGCTACTAAAGACATTTGGAATCCTGATTGTTCCTGCATGTTTTGGTAATAGAAATTATGCATTTGTATACACACAGGACAAATAAGGGGTAGTACAGGTAGGATTGGTTTTTTAAATGAAATTTTTGGTGGGAGGTGAGGCAGATGGACTTGATTCACCAGATCCTTTGAGAGTTTCTACAAAATGGAAGGCTAAACCAATAGAATGCTACAGAACAACTAAAATGTTTCTTTAACCAGAATATGTGCTTCAATGGAGGCCCAGATTTGCACTTTTCACACAATCTATGAGATTCTAACATGAAGGCTCAAGTTAGAAAACCCAACAAAGCATCAAGATCTAAGCCAAATCATGCCTAAGGTACACCCAAAGGCTTACAGACAATCTCTGTCAACAGATGAAAGAAAAGTGATTTTAAATCATTTATTTCACTCCCAGATGAAAGCTCTTCTGAGAAATGAAATTGTAGATGCCACTAAAATGTCACAAGGATTGAGACCTGTGTGATTGAATCAGATTTTAATACAAGATTGCAACAGAAACAAGAAAAACTATTCACATACATTCAGAAATGAAACAAACACATTTTTCTCAAGATCAACACAGAATAACTCGAGTTTGATTAAATTTATCAGCAGGGGAAAGTTTCTAGAACAATCTCAGAGATTTTCAATGGTTGTACACTCGCAACCACCTTGACATGATCAAATTTAATAACAAAAGAGATATACAGGCTTCTCAGATGACTTCTCAAAAAAGATGGGCTCTATCAAGCTTTTTTCTATTAGAAAATCAGTCCTGACCTCTAACACTCCAACCTCCATCATCCAACCATTTGCACGATAAATTTGTGCCATTTATAACATTTTACAACACCCCTTTTCCCCCCAAAAATCCAAGACATTGAGTGCACCAGTGCTTGCCATGATCACGATCGTGATTCTCAGAATCAAATCTGCAAAAAGTCACCAGGTGCTCAGGGGAAAGATCTCTTCGAATATCTCCCACATTCAACTCCTTCCTCTGGTAATTACTCTTCCTTCAATTTTCCAACCACTTCCACCCCTAATCTGTCAAATCTAGTTCCTTGCGTGCTCGGGAGAAGAAAAATGGAAAATTAGATCGAGCCCGATAGTCAGACCATTTTAATGGCAAAAGATGTCTCCAGATCTTTCCCACAAAACCTTAGATATCAAAATTAACTCCCCTCTCTATTTGGTGTGTAGAAAATACCAAGAAATCATGAAGACTCGCACTTCCAGGAGCTTTTTAGTAAAAATGGGGGGAAAATCAGATTTAGACACACAGCTTTTCATTGATCTCTACTTTGAATTTGGGCCATCCACGTGGAAGATTCAATTTAAAACAGGCTTGGGGGCTTCCTTTTGACTTTTTACGACCTTTTGAAAAAATGTAAAAATTTCACATTTTGCTCCGCACCTCCGCCCTTGAGAAATGAGCCTGACACGTGTCCTAAGGTGGGTCCCAAAGGAACCATGGACAAATTCTGCCATTTGACCTCCTTTTTGGAAAAAGGAAATTTTTCCAAGTTTTCCCCATAGCTCCGCCCTTGAGAAATGCTTCTAGAAATGCCTCATGATGTGGGTCCCAGTGGAACCACACTTCCTTTTATACTTTTAACTCCTTTTCCCAAAATGAAAATTTTCCACTTTTCCTCCGAGAGTCCGCACCTCCGCCCTCGAGAGTCCGCA
Organism: Taxus chinensis; assembly: GCA_019776745.2. Lineage (NCBI taxonomy): Eukaryota > Viridiplantae > Streptophyta > Pinopsida > Cupressales > Taxaceae > Taxus > Taxus chinensis. The sequence continues at coordinate 1,044,279,720 of CM034146.1, read as the reverse complement.
CCTCCCCGCGGGTTGATGATTTTAGTCATTTGAAATCAAGGGAAAAAAAATCTTTGACTCCCTGATCTCCTTTGTCGGGCTTGCGGGCCATTTTGATGTTTTAATCCTTTTGAGAATAAGAGGCAAAAAAATCCAAGTTGCCCTCGATGGTCCACCTCCCCGTCCCCTTTTGACTTTTCAAACTGCCACATGCATCACAATGGCGCATCTTGAGATGGTCCCCAAAATTTGAGACCTTGAATGAGCGCGGGCTTGCCACGTGTCCTGGCCCAGACAAATTTTTTTGAAGGCTTGAAGCTTAGCGGAAGGGTGCCATGTGTCAGGATCCGAGGTAGTCTCCTTTGGCCATTGAAAATTCCAAGCAAAATGTAAAGTGAGCGGAGGCCTCCAAGTGTCCTCCTGGCGCTTCTTTAAAATGAAACTTAAAGGTCAGTCCCCAAACATGCGTGGTTCCTCCACGTGTCCCAGACCTCCCAAAACCTTTTTGAAAAAAACTAAGTATGGGAAGACCAAATCCTCCACGTGTCTTTGTCCCACCAAACCGTATCCAGCCCTTTCCTGCCACAAAAAATTTATCTAAGTCTAAGGAAAATCCAGCAGAAACCTCCACGTGTCCTCCCGACGCATTACTCCAAGGCCAAACCAAAAAGTAAATCTTCAAATGAGCGTCGTTCCTCCACATGGAAAAATTTTAAGTTGAGGCTATTCATAGAATTTTTGAAGTACCCAACCGAGCCACGTCCAACCAAAAGAGGCCACATCCCCCTGTCGATGCAAGGATGTAAATTTGACTGGGAGAAACGCCTGTCAAATCGTAAAATACAGAAAAATGATCATTTGAGCCCAAAAATGAAATTTTCTCCAAGGACAGAGATAATTTAGAAATGTTACAAGGCTCAAATACGTTCCTTTGAGCTACATCCATTCATTTTTCTTCAAGTATTTAGGGTAGAAATGAAAAGGACAACAAATCCCGACTGTGGAGAATGGAAAAATGGGAGAACCTGAGTTTTTAGATGAACAGAGAACAAGAGACCCAAATTACAAACCTTTTCTAGAGGAACAAAGAAACAAGGAGTAAATTATGGACCCATAAGTGATCTTCGACCCAGGAACAGATTGAAAATGGCAAACAGAGATTAACTTCAGGCACAACACGGGGAAGTAAAAAGTGACAGAGGCCATAAATCGATATATTTTCAAAAAAATGGGGCGAGACTATTTTGAGCACCAACATGTTGGATCCACCTTGTCCTTGCAATGTTTTTTGGGCTCAGTTGTGCCAATGATATAGGATTGACTTATCCTGGAAGCATTGGTTATTTCCATTAGGTTGAGAATCCATGCCTTTATTGCCATTTTGGTTGTGGGCTTGGGGGCCATATTGAAGGAGGATGGCTTCTTCTCCTCATGTGAAGCTTGGTAGCTTAGTTGGAGTGCTTAAGAGTTTTTCCTTGTGACAACCTATCTTATTGGTATTCCCACTTTAGGTGGATTGAACTTGTAATATTGACATGGCTTCGTAGCTTACATTATTGAAGAATTGGCCACTTTAAGTGGAAGACATTATAATAAGTCAAGATAATTTTGCATTCAATCATGAGATATGAACATTTGCATTGTATATTTCCACTTAAGGTGAGAAGGAAAGTCCTGTGTAGTAAAGCTAGTATTGTGAGCTAGAAAATAAATTTTATGGTCTTTATTTGAAGTTGTAAGTTGTATTGTGAGAAAAGAAAGCTCTTTACATTGTAAAAGAAATGAGCTATGCTCAATGGGACATGAAGAAAGTTCATTATTCATTTGTGGAAGTTGTGCATTTTTGTACATGAGAATGAAGGAAAAATTAGAAGATGTAAGACCTTGAAGAATGTTTTCTTAGTAAGACTTTAATGTATAATAAAGTTATTTGTAGCTTACCTATGAGTAAATGAGTTCTAGTTGAAAATGGAAGAGATGTATAAAATTATGAATGAGTTATTTTGTTGGAAAAAAGTATTGCATTTTGTTTTGGAAAGGATAACAATAAAAATGTTAGGAGTTGATTTAGCTTCAATCCTAATTACTCTTGGAATATGAAAGGATAGCATTTTGTTGGAAGACACAATGAAAATGACTCTTGTAATTGGTTTCTTGTTACTATTGAAATAGAAAATATTTAATTTTAGTCAATTGTTAGCTTGGAAATGAGTAAATGAATGGTGTAAACCTTTCAACTGAAGGACTTTTAGACATGCAAAAAAATTAAGCCTAAGAATGACAAACTTTGAGATCACTCCTACCAAATTTATTTTTTGGGGAAAAAATGCGGGATTGATGGTTTTGTTTCTCAAGATAACATGACCGTCGCCCTGTGTAGAGCAACGGTCTCATAACCACCGCTCAGGCAAGGCGGTAGTCTTAGAATCACCACTCCGATAAGAGTGGTAGTTCATGTGATTCGTATCACCTAGGTATGAGTAGGTGGTCCCAAATACCGTCTGACCTACTTTGGGTGGTAGTTCCATCACTATTAGTGGAAAAATTAAAATTTCATGACAGTGGAAATGGTAAACTTAGATTTACTAATTAGATTTTTAATCATTTTAAAAACGTGAAAGGGAAAGCTGTAAGCAAGCCAATAAGGGCATAAATCCTATTGTTCTAAAGTTAAAATCATCTCTGAAATAAGCAAATTAAATGTACTGGAATCTCTTGGATATAAATGGGGGTAAATGTTTTTACCGAATATAGAATACAAAAAAAAGAAATAACTAGAAGTAAACATTCTAGATTGGTAAAGGAAGAACCCCTACAATCCACTGAATGAGAGAAATCAATACAATAATAAATCCGTAATCCAAACTAAAATTAATCAAATCTTGATCTCCTTGTAGAATTCTCCTATGGTTCTTCACTCTCATTTTTCCCAAGGATTCCATTCTCTTTAACCTGTAAATTAAACAAAACAAAAGTGACCAAATGAGAAGGCTTAGGGCAAAGAAAAAGGTTTAATAAACATTTCATAAGGATAGTTAGGGTTAGTTTGGATCCCTAGGATGTAGTGGCCACAGTTGAATTTGATCCACGGGTTGGAGAATCAACCCTACAATTGTGATGGTAGATATGTATTCAACTTATGGTATTAAATGTTTAAATTAAATCCTTAATGGTATGCATAAATGGGTGAATGGGGCCACTTAGGGCTCTAGTTCCTTAAGGTGAAAAATGTAACCCTTCTAGTAGGTTCTTAGTGAATGTGTTAATGGACATTAAAGAAAATAGTACTTTGAGCTATTAGAATAAAGAAACTAAATTAATTAAACATGAGGTTAACCATATTAGGATTGGAAATTAACTAAAGAGGAGAAAACACTTAACCAAGTAAATTAATTTAGGGCACCTTACTAAATGAATTTTAATTAATCGACCTTAGAGGTAAAGTAAATTAAATATTTAATCATTTAACTAGACCTAGCCTATCATATGTAAATTTTAGGTTATTGGTATAAATTTGATTAAATGTACCCTAGGGGTTAACACCCCTGTAACCTTTTATATTTTAACTATAGCAAAAAAAATAAAAATAAAAATTAGTCACAATTTTTGAGACAAGTGTTAAGGATTTAACGTGTTCCTAGAACATCATTTTTGCGGGTTTTAAACTTGGTATCAAAGGTGTGGGTTCAAAGCTTGGACCCTTGGGCTCACACTAGAAAACATGAGACATGAACATTTAACCTAGCGCAATTATACTTTTCTTGTAGTCCTAGAAAACCACACTATCTGATAATTGTATAATTTAGAAAACTTAAAAAACTGAAACAAGGCCTAAAATGATGAACTTACTCTTGCCTTTGGTCTATGTAGGAGGCGCGGACCAGACGAGGGGTTCTTGCACGTAGATCTAGATTTTCTGCTACCAGATCAGGTTGTAGCAGACATATCTACCTCATATTTTACAGATGCTTATGGACGTCAATGCCGTTATACGTAGAGGGTCCTTGGGAGGATGAAACTTTCTAGACATGATGTGGAGCCATTAGTGGAGGCTCATGCATCTCCTTGACACCGCGAGGAGTATAGGGTAGAGAAATTCTGCGTGGAGTCAGCTAGGGAAGAGTAACCAAAGAGAGGGAATGGAGAAAGGATTTCAAGACATAGGGACAAATCTCAGAGCCCTACACAAAGAGAGGAGCATGTAGAGAGACCTAGGGGTCATCAGATGTCAACTACAAGACCATATCAGGGAGATCTTAAAGCTACAACCATCTCACTATTCTGGAGATACTAGGTGGTTTTCAGGCAGAGGCCTGGTTGGTGAGCTTCAGGGGATGCTTCAAGCTCTACCCTTGTACTAGCAACATGAAAACTCATGTTGTGATCTATAATCTGAGGGATGGAGCATGTGATTCTGGTGGAGGACCCAAGGAGCAGAAGATCCATGTTGACTCGGAGATAGTTACCTGGGAGCTATTTGAGGAGTGGTTTAGGAGCAGGTATTTATCCAGGAGGTTTATTCAACAGAGGATAGACAAGTTCCACGACCTCTGTCAGGCATCTATGAATGTAGTCAAGTATGTGAGTCAATTTCTGGACCTACTCTAGTATGTCGACTATATGTAGGATGAGAAGGTACATATTCACAAGTTCATCAGGGGCCTGAACTTGGATTTGGGTGGTGCGGTGCACATTCACTACCCACAGACATTAGCAGAGGCCATGGAGAAGGCCTATATTGTAGAGGAGACATGGGGGAAGACACAACATGCTAAAGACAGAGTTCAGAGCCACATCCAACAGATGCAAGATGGTAGATTGAGGGGGTCAGTTCCTCCTCCTTGTGGTGGATAGGGTTCAGGATAGTCTTCATTCAGGCCACCACAACAACCACCTCAGCAGAATTTCCCACCTTATAAACCTCAGATATTTGACGCACAGAGGGGTAGAGTATGGGGCCTCCTCCTAGGGGTCCCATCAGGATACAAGGTACATTGAGAGCTCAGTCAACAAAGACCTCAACAATCCATAGTTGGATCATCAGGATCCACAGAACAAACTTCTATAGAATAGGATGGAGCTGCATCTCACTGGAGAGGACCGAGAAACTGTTATGGTTGTGGCATTGCTGGACATCATTGGAGAGAGTGCCCATAGAACCCTAGCAACTGTTGGTGTGTGTGACTATCTAATCATCGTCCACATCACCTAGGTGAGTCATCTCACCTTGCGAGAGTCATAGGTCTTAGAAAGTCAAATGAGAAGTGTCAGATTTTGTCATAGAATCTGACATTGTCATTTGCCTCAATGCATCATAGGAGTTACATTCCTTATTTGGAATTGTAACTCCTCTTCTAGTGGCGTCATATGCGTCATTCAATGTCATATGCATCAGTGGCATCATTGAGTTCTTTCCATGTTTAGGCATGGGGGTTACATAGCACCCCTATTTGTACTTCCTATTTTTTGATCTATGAGTATGAGTAGACCCATTCTTCTTACTTGCAATATTCTTTCCATTGTTTTGAATCTTGCGTATTGCGTTGGCTTGACGTTACCATCGGAGTGTAACTTTGTTGTGGTGCATCGCTTTTCGACATCGGTTCTCATGAATCCCTCTTTCATGGTATCAGAGCTGGTTTCGGTAAATGTGCACTCTTCATTTCTCAGTTGTTTATTACTTCTGGTTTCTTCTCATTTCCTCGTGTGCAAGTTTTTTTCGATTATCATTTTGGAATTATCACTCACCTCGTATTGAGGTTTCAGCAGTTGCAAGTTAAGGTATTTGGTTGGTTTTCTTATTAGCTAACTTCATATTTGGATATTTCTAGATCCTTGTGGTTTTTGTTTCTGGGTTGTTTGTGTGTTTCTTGCTGGTTGTGTTTAGATTCAGCGCCTGCAGGGTAAAATAAGAGCTCTTTTTTGGCGTGGACCTATGATTACTAGTTGGGATCGTTGTTTTTTCTTCACCGGTGTATACTTAGACTATTCTGAGATTTTTCCTCATTTTTGTGTTTCCTTGTTGTCTCGAAGTTACCTCTGACTGGTCTCAAAACGTTTTTGCGAGCTTGCTGAAAACCTCTCACGTTTTTGCCTAGTCTCTCACGTTTTTTGCAAAACCTCTCACGTTTTTTCATTGTTCCCCACGTTCAAACCTGTTCCAGGTGTTTTTTTTTGTTGTTCTGAGTGTTTTCTCCCTGTCCAGGCATTTTTGCACTGTCTTAAGGCATTTTTTTCTCCTTTCCTACGTTTTTTGCACATTGTTCTGGCGTTTTTGGACTGTTAAGGCATTTTTTTGGACTGTTAAGGTGTTTTCTCCTTCAGCTGGCATTTTTTGGACTGTTCTGGCATTTATTTACAGTGGACAGTCACTGCATTATCTATTTTTACCTGCCTTTCATCCCCACGTGGCCTTCTCGTCCACTGTCAGGTAATATCTCTCTAAAAATACATTTTTTTTATTCACTTTTCTTAAAAAAAAAACATGTTTGCATTCTTTTAATCTTATCACTCTTCTTAAAAGTCGTGTTGTTTCATTATTTTTAAAAAGGTATAAGGTAAAAACATTACATTTTATTGGCATTGTAAGTTTTTTGGCTTGTTTTATTAACCTTCCGTCGAGTGCTGAAGACGAAGGGTGAGGTCTGGGATTGGCAAGTGGCTAATCCCTCCTCGCAATACAAACAAACCCTATCTCAAATTCCATGCCATTTCCAATGGGCATACATATGACACCTTTTGCATGCGTTTAGGGCACTTTTTAAATCCATTTGCAGGCTTATTGGCTTTTTTCTCATCAGTTGCGGGAATTGGTTTTTGCTATAACTTTTGACTCGTTGCTCGGTTTTGAGCACTTCTTTAGTCAAAGTTGTATGTTTTTTCACACTCTAGATGATGGAATAATTAGTTTTGTAAACGCACTAATTTTATAAAGTGCCGCATATTGGGGGGTGTCTTTGTATTGCTTAATTCAGCTCATTTTTTTAGCTTTGTTCTATTCCTTTTTTGTGGACTTGTGAGCGCATCCGCCACAGTCTTACGACAAAGGGATTATTTTGTGTGACTTGAGATGCTATTTCTCACAAGGCCTTCTCTTCCCCTTCTTGTTTTCTCTCGTTCTTGTGCTTGCTTACAGTGTCAATCTATTGCGCCCTACGAACCTTGATTGTTGTCTCCACCATTGTGCGTTATTACACTAATTTCAAGGTGAGTGACAAACTGGTTCTCAGAACATAGTCGCAGCTAGTTGTAATCAACGCACTGAATTATAAAGTGCCACAAAAAGGGGGGGTTAATCTTGTGTTCCTTGGAGGCTCCTCTTGTCATGGACATTGAATTTCATCGCTCCGTTGTTCAACTAGGACCAGGAAACTACCTACAATGGAAGAGTGGGATACTCGATCATTGTATTATGTACAATTTGTTACCACATCTTCTTGGGTTGGCACCTGAACCTATTGACCGCATTCGTCACCAAAATTGGTTGAACGAGAATGATATGACATACGGGATTGTTTGTCTTACTATACCGGAGGACCTTCAACGTCGATTAGAATTCACCGAGTCTGTGCACAGAGCTTGGATATTCATTCAAAATTTTCATGGAGATTTTGATCCTTCTTCATCTGGTTATGGATCTTTTAATGATCTTGCATCCATGGAGGAAAGTGATTTCACTGATACTTTTTCTTACGAAGGGCAACCCACACATATTTCTGTGCATGCTCCTTCAGAAATTAGTATTGCTCCTATCATAGTTTCTAGCGACTCTCCTCCACAAGACTCTTCGGTTGAATTCTCACCTATGTACCATGCTGCCTTGGATCTCTGGTTTTCCCCATCACGAGCATCTACTGATTCCGTTGATTCTAGCCTGGAGATTCTGCCATCCCCTGTTGCTTCCAGAGACTTCGAGATTGCTTCTTCAAAGGGTTCTTATAATCCTCCACAACAGGACATTGATTTCCTTGACTCAGACTTGGATGATATGCTCGATGATACCGACATCACAGTGCAGCATCTTCTTCAACCTACTACCTCTTCCAAGATCAGAGTTGTCATCCCACTAGCTTCCACCGACTCTCCACCGCAGCAGGTTCATTTGCCCCTTCAGGGCTCTCTTGATGATATATCTATATTTGTAGACTCTCACCTTATGGAGATTGACAGGATTGTCACCACTTCTCTTGATATATTATCTCCTTCTCATATTGGGCCACCTTCCGGCACTCTCCATGTTCCTCCTTCTGATCACTGACCTTTGGTCCCTTCAAATTCATTAGGATTTCATCAGAAATCATCTTCCGGGGGAGCTGGATAGCACTCCTTTTTTTTCTCTTCTCCTCTTCTTCTTTCCAGAAAGATGTTGTTTGTACATGGGCACCTTATTATGCCTTTAGTTACTGGGGCCCATGGACACATCCTTCTTAGTTGTCTAGGGGAGTCTTCTTTTCTATTTTGGCTTACCTTGTCCTCTTCCGTGGCTTCGATGAAGAGGGGTGTTGGTGTGTGTGACTGTCCAGACATCATCCACATCACCTAGGTGAGTTATCTCACCTTGTGAGAGTCATAGGTCTTAGGAAGTCAAATGACAAGTGTCAGATTCTGTCATAGAATCTGGCATTGTCATTTGCGTCAATGCGTCATAGGAGTTACATTCCTTATTTGGAATTGTACCTCCTCTTCTAGTGGCATCATATGCGTCAGCCAACGTCATATGTGTCAGTGGCGTCATTGAGTTCTTTCCATGCTTAGGCATGGGGGTTACACAGCACCCCTATTTGTACTTCCTATTTTTTGATCTATGAGTATGAGCAGACCCATTCTTCTTACTTGCAATATTCTTTCCATTGTTTCGAATCTCACGTATTACATTGGCTTGACGTTACCATCAGAGTGTAACTTCATTGTGGTGCATCACTTTTCAACATCGGTTCTCACGAATCCCTATTTCATGGTATCAGAACTACACAACTTGCCGTCACACCAAAAGCTCAAACTGATGGTGGAGAGGGATCTCATCGTGTTAATCAGCTGCTACGCCAATACCCTCCCGCACGATGGAGTCGAGTATACACCCAATCAGGCCCAACAACATTAGGAGGAAGTGACACCAGGAATTATTCCACCTCACCAGGTGAGTCATCTCACTTAGGTGGACATGGATCTAGGTGTCATCTTAGTTATGACAGATTCTCTTACAAAATCTATCATATGTGTAAGTGTGTCATAGGAGTTACATTCCCATTTGGGAAAGTAACTCCTCTTCTCCATTATGGAGGAATCTTCTCTTACATGGGAGTTACACATTCACTCCCCTATATGTACACCATCTCTTTTGATCTATGTTAAGCCAATACAAGCTAAGCTAAGGCTTCCATTCCACTCCACTTTTCGAAACTTGAGCTCTCATATGCATGCACATTGCTTTACAAAGCTTGTTTGCTTTAATCTCGCAACTCCTACACTTTGGTGAAGTGCAACTGTTCGATGCTCGTGAATTCCTTCCAGGTCTTCGTCCTACACTCCTTCATGGTATCAGAGCATGGGGACCAGAATCACGTTGCTCACCATCATTGCTCCACCATGTAGTTGCTTGTGCAAGCTCTCTGCTTTTGCATGTGCTCTACTTGCATATTTTGAGATTTTGTGGGTGTATTTTTCGGGGTTTTTTATACCTTTGTTTGTGGTTCATTTGGTCGTGTTGGTGTTTGCAGATTTTCAAGCTTCTTCGAGGTTTACATGCAGCTCTTGTAGCCGTTGTTGCAGTTCAGGGTTCAGATCTGAGTTTATAGTGCATTTTTTTAAGGGTTTGTGGAGTTGGTTTTGAGCCCAACTCGGCCCCATCCCTTTGAGCTGGGAATTGAGATCAACTACCAACTCGTGCATTGACTCCCTCTTCTTCCTATTACGACTCGGTATGCATTTAGTATTCGTGTTTGGTATTTTTTGCTTTGGATCTTCGACTCACAGCTTTTCCTGACACGACCCCTCTGCTACTCGATTTGTGCATTCTTCACCTGGTTGCATTTTCGGGCTCTGCCTTGGCTAGTTCTTCCATTCGCCCCCACATCATTGGATCTCGTTGACCCTTCCACGTTTTATATAACTCAGGCATTCTCGGTTCGTGATTATTTACATTGCTATGCTCGTTAATCATTGTTGTGTCTCTGCATCGTTGGAGCTTTCTTCACTTGCCTAGTTCATGAGCTCATTGTTGGAACTATCCTCCTCTGCCGAGTTTTCTGTTGTGCGTCTCTCTGTGGGACGACCTCTTCCTTGGTTGAAATAACTTGCTCATGGAACCTGCTCGTTGGAACCTACATTGGAACCTGCTCATGCACACAACAGACTCATTCCTCCTCCAACCTCCATGAGTTCCTATGTCTCCTCCAGATTGCTGGCACTTTTCAACGGCTGAGTCCTCTGCTACGAGCCATTTCTAGTCTCCTCGGCATTTTCTCAGTCTCTGTCCAGCACGTTACAACCCTGTACAGCGGCCGTTTCAAGACCTGCCCCGCCCTCCTGCATAGTAAACATGTGGACTCCAACAGTTATTGACACCCTGTCCTCCTCTGGTTTGGTTTTTAGTAGTTACTACGGGAGTTTCAACTCTACCCGACGGTTTCACTCAGCAACATTGGCACGTAGCTAAACATTCGACCACCCACACCAAAATCTGCCATGTCCCTCTGATTTGTGGCTAATCACGTGGGCCCCTCTTTATTCCACCTTTTTTTAATGTTTTAAGGTGTAAAAAATAAAAACATTTCTTGGCATTGTAGAAGTTTGGGTTATTTGGCTTGTTTTATCAACCCTCCTACGCATGTCGAAGACGGAGGGCGAGGTCTGGGGTTGGCAGGAGGCTAACCCCCCCTCACAGTCAAAACAAACCCCTGCTGAAATTTGATGCCATTTCCAATGAGTACCCACACGATACCCTTTGCACCCATTTCATGCACTTTTTTAATGCGTTTTGTAGTGTCTAGTGCATTTTTCCATCAGTTGCGGGGAATCGTTTTAATGCGATAACTTTTGACTCGCTGCTCGTTTCTGAGCACTTCCTTGGTCAAAGTTGCATGATTTTTCACACATTACATGATGGGATTATTAGTTTTGTAAATGCACTACTTTTATAAAGTTCCGCATTCTGGGGGGGTTGCTTGTACTCTTGGGCCTACACATGCAGACACATTATCGGCCGAGTCCGACGTCTTGCACCTTGCATCTTGCATTTTTTCATCATGGAGAGTGATATTTCTAGACGTGAGCATCGTAGGATCGCCTTACAGCCTCCGCCACTTCTCACCGGGAGAGAGACCTATTTAGCCTGGCGTGCTTCCATGGAACGTTACTTCGCCTATGAGGGTCTTTCAGCCTTCTTACTTGGGCCAGTTCTTGCACCCACTGATCATCATCATCTAGAGGACTTCCTCGACACTTGTGACCATGTTTTTGGTCACATGATGATGCATGTCTCTCGTTCTCTCTGGTTTCACGTGGCAGACTCAGATCCACCTCATCGTGTTTGGAGCATTCTTCAGTCCTTGTATGGAGACCCTTCACATAATGCCGCCATTGTTTCTGCTGTTGATTCAGTTGTCTCCTCCATTTCTTCATGTGATGATAGTTCCATTGACACAGGCTCACTTGGTTGCAACAAGGGTAAGATGTAGATCTCAAAGCCTACTATTGGCGACATGGGACGGAGCCATCAGATCTATACAGTGGTTGAGAACCTCCAGGCTGAGCACCAGAGTACTGTGATAGAGATGACAGATGGTATTGGTGGTGTTTCTGCCTCTATATTGTTTTATTCTGGTTCGTTTGATTCTTTTATTGCACCATCTGTAGTAGAGCATTGTAGGCTAGTGGCAGTTAGGAAGGGTTGTAGTTGGGACGTTGAGATTTCTTCTAGAGCCAAAATTTTTGTAGACTCCTTAGTTAAGGAGTGTGTAGTGGATTTGGGACCCTTCACCACTACCTCAGATCTTCGTATCCTTCCACTGGGTTCATACAAAGTCATCTTGGGCATGGACTGGTTGTCTGCACATAGAGCTAGAGTGGATTGTTACCATATGACTTTTTCTTGTATAGATGATCTAAGAGTTGAGTTAGTGATAGCAGAAGTTAGGAGGCCTATTTCTATTCGCACCATCTCTGCTATGTAACTTAAGTGGTGTGTATGAAGAGGTTGTCATATGTATGTTGTTATGGTTAGTTAAAGATCTGAGGATGAGTCTAGTGGACCATACCTTGATGACCATCACATTTTATAGAGTTTGTTGATGTTTTTCCACGGGAGCTATCGAGGTTACATCCCCCACGTGAGATAAATTTTCATATAGATCTGGTTCCGGGCGCAGAGCCTATCTCACGAGCACCTTATCGGATGACTACCCCTGAGCTCTGTGAGCTCAAGTTACAGCTTGAGGGTCTTCTAGAGAAAGGCCTAATCCATCCTAGTGTATCCCCTTGGGGTGCACCGGTGATTTTCGTGAAGAAGAAGGATGGATCCCTACAGTTGTGTATTGATTACCACCAACTGAACAAAGTAACGATCAAGAATCATTACCCCCTTCCACGCATTTGATGATTTATTTGATCAGATGAAGGGGGCTACAGTATTCTCCAAGATAGATCTTAAGTTAGGGTATCATCAGCTGAGAATTGCGAAGGCAGGATATTCACAATACCAACCTTCCGTACGAGATATGGCCACTACGAGTTCACAGTAGTACCTTTTGGTCTGATGAATGCCCCCTGCAATGTTCATGAGCTTGATGAATGGGGTATTCAGGACATTCTTGGATCATTTCGTGCTCATATTCCTAGATGACATTATAATTTACTCACGCATGCGTGAGGAGCACGAGGAACACCTTCGATAGGTTCTTCAGTGTCTTTGTGAGAAGCATCTTTACGGGAACTTGGAGAAGTGTGCGTTCTTTTAGACAAAGGTGCAGTATTTGGGCCACATCATTTCTGGGGAAGGTATCACAGTCGATCCTTCCAAGATTCGAGTTATCATGGATTGGCTAGCACTCACTAGTGTGACTGAGGTGAGCAGCTTCATGGGACTTGGTAGGATATTACAGGAGGTTTGTATAGGACTTCTCTCGGGTTGTGCACCCCATCACTTCCCTTCGGCGGAAAGGGAAGAATTTTTTATGGTCAGACAGATGCAAGCAGGCCTTCAGGAAACTGAAGGAATGCCTTACGATAGCGCCTATTCTTACAGTGCCAGATCCTCATGGCAAGTTCTTCATATGCACGGATGCTTCTTTGGTAGGACTTGGAGGTGTGTTGATGCAGGAGGGAAGAGTAGTTGCCTTTGAGTCCCACAAACTCAAGAATTATGAGCTCAATTATTTGACTCATGATCTTGAGCTTGTAGTAGTGGTTCATGCCTTGGTTCGATGGAGACATTTCCTCCTTGGCTGGATATTTACACTCAGGACTGATCACTTGAGTCTTTGCCACCTCTTCACACAGCCCAATCTCAACGCCCGTCAGTGGCATTGGATGGAGTTGCTTTGTGAGTATGATATGGAGATAGAAGCATGTGAAGGGGAAGGAGAACGTGGTTTCAGACACCTTGAGTAGAAGGAGACATGTGGCTATGGCTACTTTAGTGGGTACAGATTTGGAGTAGGAGAGTAGGATTTTGATAGCAGCTTCCTCATGATAGTTTCTACCTTGCAGCCAGAGCAGAGATTGAGTCTCAGAGACCTCTTGAAGGGGAGATTTGATGGATTTTCATTAGAGGTAGATGGTCTTCTCAGACATAGAGGGCGGATATATGTTCCCAGAGATGGAGGCTTGAGACAGGACATTTTGGCAGAGGCTCATTGTGCACCTTATTCAGACCATCCCGGGGTAAATAAGATGCATTGCCACTTTGAGACAGCTGTACCATTGGAGATGATTTTGATGAGAGACGTGGCTTAGTTTTTGTCATTATTGTTTAGAGTGTCAGAAGGTGAAGGACAAGAATCAGCATCGAGCTAGCCTTCTCTTTCCTCATAGTATACCAGAGTGGAAATGGGACACCATTTCCATGGACTTTATAGTTGGGTTACCGATGTTTTTATACTGCCACGATGCCATCATGGTCACGGTGGATAAGTTGACGAAAGTGGTATCATTTTTCTTGCAGTGAAGACCACCTACACAGCTAGTGCAATGGCATGGGTATATCTTGATGAGATTGTCAGATTACATGGGATTCTTAGGAAGATCATTTGTGACCACGATCCTTTGTACACTTCCCACTTCTGGACCACCATGCAACATGCTCTCGGGACAAGGATCAATTTCAGCACATCTTATCACCATGAGACAGATTGATTAATGAGTTAGGTGAATAGAGTTTTAGAGGAAATGCTTAGGATGTACGTTATGGATAATGATTTGAGATGGGAGTTTTGAGTATTTATACTTATGTGGAGTTTGCCTACAATAATAGTTTCTAGAGTTTGATAGGCATGGCTAATTTTCAAGTAAATTATGGTAGGGAGTAAAGAAACCTCTGAGTTAGGATTAGGTTAGAGGACAAGTTTCACTTGGGCCACCCTTATTAAGGATATGAGTAAAGGTTGTAAGGGTTGATCAGGCATATGATTGTAGGAGGTCACATTGCAGAAAAAGTTGAGATCATTCATATGGTCAGATCTTAGTTATCCTGTCCTGGGCTTGAAGGCGAATTCTTTTTGTCAAACTGCATAAGAGACCTATCCTTTACGCCTAAAGGTTCTAAGATTCGGATCCTAGGTTTTTGAGTCCCAATTTGAGAAGGAGTTTTGCATCGGTCAAGTTGGCCTATCGTCCAGCACTTACCACCTAGCTTGTCTCACTTCCATGATATGTTTCATGTTTTTGTGCTTAGGATATATATTTATGATCTTTCTCATGTATTAGATTGGTCCAAATTGCAGGTGAAGGATCAGAGGTTGATGGTGGAGCCTCTTTGTATTGATAGAGCACATGACTCTGGGCCTTCAAGGTAGAGATATTGAAAGGTTCGGGTTTAGTGCAATTTGATAAGACTTGTGTGCATATGGGATTACAATGATACATTTAGTTTCCAACATGTTCTACTTCTAGGATTATTGAGTCTGGGGAGGGGGATGTGGTGCCCAATTTTGTGAGCTTATTACTGTGGATTTCTATAGATCGACTATGGCATCCTACATGGATGTTACATCACCTAGCTTTTTCTATTTAATTGCAGGATGTTATGATGTTAGAGTACTTGTTACTTGTTTTCAATTCTATGTGATGCGTTTGGAATTTTTCTAGAGACATTTTGTATATTGATGCTTGATATGTTCTTTTGACATGGTTAGTATATATGTATCTATAGGATTATATTTCATGATGCTTTCATCATTTTGAGTATTCTTAATAATTGCAAATAATCTTGTGATTACTTGGACATTCTATTTTTAAATGTAGAATGTAAGATGTTGTTAGAAATGGTAAATGATATTGTATTTCCTAGATTGGGTGGGGTTTGATTCATATATAGATGATTAGGAGTAAATTGTATATTTTATTGTGGATGTTTTGATGCAGGCATAAGGTTATGAAATTTTTGAGGTATTTGTGTTTTCCAGGTAGGAGGGATAAGGCACAACAAACATAGGGGGATTTTTGACCAACCACATTGGAATGCTAAGTAGTTCAACAAGGGTCACCATGGAACATGTATTTTTCTGTATTTGTGTTTAAATTGTTGTTAGGGGGTTTCCATGGTCGGACACTCCTCCTATTGTGACCAAGGGGTTATGTGTTGTCTTTTATTTTAGTTCCCTTATTTAATTTTGGTATGTGAATTTTAGTGATGTAATCGCAGGTTTCTTGTATTAATTATTTATATTGCAAATAATTTGGTGTATTGTATCCCTTTTATATTTATTGAGTTTAAGTGTTGTTGTTTCCATGGTTAATTAATCTTCATTCTAAACTAAATTATGAGATGGGAGTCAATGAAAGGAATTCATTTATTAGACTAGATGGCTCATTGGGTTTTGTGTTGAAAGTTTGAGTGCTTTTGATCTTGAGTGTTGTACAGCTCTCTACCCCTTAATGGAAATTCAAAATTTGGCCTTAAGGGCCAATATTAGAGGCTTTTGGGGCAGGTTAAACTTTGCACACCTCTTACAATTGCTACACTAACCCTACCTATGGGTGGTGGGGGTCAAAATAAGACCCTATTGCTGTGGATTTTGGAATTATAAAAAGGTAAAAAAATTTATTGCAGAATTTCTTTATATGTAATTAAAGTTTTGATCCTTAAAGGAAAGTGTGGGCTTTGATTGTCTGTGTAAGTAACTTGTCATTCCTCCCACCCAAACTAATGCTATGGTGCATTGGGCTTGAGGTTTGAAGTTGTGAGGTGGAGTTGAGGATGAGTGATGTGGCATCCTAATGGAGCCACCTCTTTGTCATCTCTCCCTTGTCTATTTATTCAAGTTCTTTTGCTTACTTGGGGGAATCTTGATTCTTTTGTGCTCTTTCAAATTTTGGGAGGAAATCAGAGGATTTTTATTAGTGCTTTTCCTTTGAAAAATGGAGCTTGTTGGTGATTTTGTGGGCTTTCAAGGAGCTTCGTGTATGGACTCTTGGATCAAGGACCATGGAAAGGCATATGAGCTACACTCTTTCTTAATGTTCTTCTTTTATTTCTATGTACTTATGTTTTGTTAAAACTTGTTGGGTGCTTGGGTAGATTTCCTAAGTGAGGTGTAGGAGGGAACTATGGGGATTGAAATCATGTGTGTGGAGGCATAAGAGTTGTGTTTCATGTTGGATGGAGTTTGGGTTGGGTGCCCCATCCTCTTGGACAAAATAAGAATTCGGATTTCTTACTTGTTTATTTTATGAGGGAGGCATCAGCTAGAGAATAAGGGCGGCATAAGAGTATGTAGGAATAAGAGGAACTTGAGGGAGACATAAGAGTGTGTCAGGGGTTTTGAGATATGTATTGCAGGTTTTAAGGTGGGCACCCATTTCCCATTGGGACCCATAAGTGACCTCCCCATAGGTTCTTGCTCCTTTGGCTTCTAATTGAGAAAGCCTTATATATTTTGTGGTTTTTCACACACTTGTGTTTAAGTTTGAGTTGGTTGTGTTTTGGAATGGTTGTGAAATACTTGGTTTGTGTTGTGGAAGAAAATTTGTTTCCTTGTGTTGGATCCATCTTACATTGCAATGTCAAATTGGATAAAATTTCCAATGAGGAGGATGACAAGTTCTCCTCCAAAAAAGATATATTTGGAGGGTGGAGAGTGTTTCCTCTCCCACCATTTTTTGGTGGATCAAGAAAATCTTGAAGGAGCTATCTTTTTGGTGATGTGAAGTTTAGAGTTTATGAAATTGGAATCCTTAAGAAAATTCTCCCTTGTGAGAAGCCTTATTGATATTCCCACTTAACATAGGAAATTGTAATATTGTATTTCTATTTTAGCTTACATTCTTTCTATTATTTCCTACTTTAAGTGGAAGACATTGTAGAATCTTGTGTAAAAAAATTTGCATTCAATTATTAGATATGGAAATTGTATTGTATATTGGGAGAGAGAAGAAAGTTTGTGTTGTAAAGCTAGCCTTGTGAAATAGAAAAGAAATTTATTATCTTTATTTGAAGTTTTAGTTATATTGTGGAGAAAAGAAGTTCATTTGGGCTTTTAAAAGAAATGAGCTATCCTCAATGGGAAAAGAAAGTTTACTTTCATTGTGTGAATGGGTTTGTATTAGTGTAAATGAGAAAGAAGAAATATAGAAGTTGTAAGATGTGTAACTATTTTGTAATTGTTCTGGGGCTTTATATTCTTCTTTTTCACTGTTCTATTCCCGCATTGAATAAATATTATCTCCTTCCATCATTGTTATATCAGAGTGGCGTGAAGATGGGAGCGTGGGAGTGAGAAAGCTAGAAAGAAGGTTGTAGCGACTAGACTATGGAGTGTTGGTGATCCGTGATGAAGCACCACCATTCTTAGTGAGTTAGTGAACAAATAGCTTCCCTTCCTGCATGGGAATTTGTTCATGAAGAATCAAGATCCCGTTGCATGGAAAACAGCCCTAGAACTAGGTCTGATTTTGTGATTTGTCTAGAGACCTAGAATGCGGCAATGACTTGATATGTGCTAAAAGATTGGGCAAAAGAATCTGTAGTGTGGAAGAGAAGCAATCCTGCAGACCTGTGAAGATAGTTGTGTCAACGTGGAGACACTGCATTTCAAACTAGCAGTGATTGTGATTTCTTTGAGGTGTGTGGCAAGAAGCAGAGCAATGCACTGCTGGATGAGCATGGAGTCTCCATTATAAACCTAGTTTGGCATAAAATAAGAAACGTGGTTGTTGAAACCAAGAAATAAACGTGGTGGATTTGATCAGAGTGGTGTAGTGGGAGCAACTGCAACATATAACAAGTTCTTGGTGATTGTGTGGAGAGTCTAGAGCGACCTGCAATAAACAAATTTTGCAGTGAACTCCAGCAAAGCCTGCAAATTGTAAAACCATGTGGAAAATATTCACCGCCATTCTCTGCTGAGTGTAAGCACATGCGCAAATCTCGAAACGAGTGCCATCCTGCGTATGTCACAAATTTCGGATGCAAAAAGTACCGTGAGCAATGCACCAAATATTTGGGCATTGAGTGACAACGAAGACACCACTGGACTATTCTTTGCCTTGATCAATGAGCTACACAACACTGGGAACATTCTCTTTGACGAGATTGTGTGCCGAGGACTGTTGGAATATTTTTGGTTCGACGTTCGATGTCAAGCACGGAGGATTCGTGCAGAACTTGAACGTGGTTATGATGCAGATGACGAACGCGAAATAGAACGCCCACAGGAGCATCGGCGTCTCACTGCATGAGCCTATAGAGCCCATCTTCGGGACAGATTCCTTCAGTAAGCATTGTAGCCATTTTTGAAAAATAAATAAATAAATATAATACATTTTTGAGTTTTTTGAAAATGTCTGCTCCAAAAATATTGCTATCCGATGCCCAACTCTTGAAAGGGCCAAATTTCACCGCATGGAAAACCAAAATGTGGACGATTCTTCAATTCGAAGATCTTTGGGGGATTGTCTCTGGCAAAGATGCCCCTCCCACAGACGCTGATCTATTGGAAAAATATGAAAAGGCTGATGCAAAAGCACTAATGCTTATCACCCTGAGTCTTTCTGATGAGGTGCAACCATACATTCGGGAAGCAACTGCTTCTTCTCAGGCATGGAGCGCATTGTGTACCATCTACGAAGCTAAGAATCTAACGACAAAGTTGCAACTTCAGACAAAGCTTCATACGATGAGTATGCATGATGGCGAATCAGTAGAAGCCTTCTTGCGGCGTGTAGCTGAGTTACGTGCAGAACTCTCTACACTCGGTGAACCAGTGGACGACAAGTTGCTAGTCCCGCTCACCCTGCGAGCTCTTCCTTCCCGGTTTCGGACACTGATCACCACGTTGACAATCACTCAACAGGAGGTGATTTTTGCAACCCTGGTGAATTATCTCCAGCAGGAAGAAGCCATGTAAAATGTACAAGAAGCCTTTGAAGACAAGGCTCTCATCACGAGGCAAAAACATAAGCCTCGGAAAGGGCAATCTAGCCCCCTAGAATCAGAAGCAGCATGCTCAGCAGCCATCTTCACAGCGGCCACCACAGTGGCCATCCCAGAAGCAGCATAATCACAAGGCGGATCAGTGGTGCCACATTTTCTCCACGGATACACACACGACTGCGAACTGTTATTACAACGGTCGCAAGTATGGAAATTCTGGCGAAGAGAGCACTTCTGGCCGAGGATATTCCAAGAAATCCCAATGGCATGCTCGTAATCAGAGGCAGAAGGGCCACATTGCTGCTCAGCAGGATGCCACCTCCGATGAAGAGGTACCAGATACGACTCATTCTGACATTGTTCTAGTCTCACAGACTTCACAGCCGTCAGAAGATGTCTGGTTGATTGATTCAGGCGCCAGCAAACACATGACTGGCAACAAGAAGTTGTTCCATACTCTAAGTGACTGGCCCACTGGAGATCGGATCACCATTGCAGACAATCAAGAGTATATTGCAGCAGGGATTGGTGATGTCATCATTCCTCTTGGAACACGAAGATGTACACTCACAAAGGTGCTATATGTTCCAGGTTTGACTTCAAATCTTTTGTCTATAAGTCAACTTCTTAACCATAGAATGCAGGTTGAATTCTTTGTTGAGAAAGGGGTCAAGTCCTGCATCATTTCCCAGGGAGAGTCAGTCATTGCTCAAGCATTTCTGAAGGGCCGTCTATTTGCACTGGATGCAGTCACTTCATCTAGTGTTGCTCTCTCTGCATCAACGGCAGAGTCCACTGCACTTTGGCACTTTCGATATGGTCATCTTTCTGCCGGGGCTCTGCATCAGCTCAGTGCGAAGGAAATGGTAAGAGGGCTTCCTCCACTCTCCCATTCCTTACCTGTTTGCTCAGGATGTCTTGTGGGAAAACAACATAGAGGTCCATTCAAACAGAGCTCTTATCATTCTACAGAGCATCTTCAGGTCATTCACACCGATCTGTGCGGACCCCTACCAGCTAGCTTCCAAGGTTTTGCATACTTTCCAGCTCATCATTGATGATTACTCACGGAAAATGTGGGTATATTTCCTTCGGAAGAAGAGTGAGGCACTTGCAAATTTCCAGACCTTCTACCAGCAAGCCACCAGGCAGTCTGGGAAGCCTCTTCTTCTCCTCCGCTCAGATCGAGGGGGGGAATTTGTGTCAAAGAAGTTCTTAGCATACCTGAAGCAGCATGGCATTCAGCAACATTTGACTGCACCCTACACGCCCCAACAGAACGGGATTTCTGAGCGCCACAACAGGACTGTCATGGAGATGGCTCGTTGTATGCTCTCGACCGCCAAGTTGGAGGATCAGTTTTGGGCAGAAGCAGTCCAGACAGCAGTGTATCTACTCAACCGGGCACCCATGAAGATCTTGTAGAACAAGACACCGGAAGAGGTATGGACTGGTCATAAACCTTCTATTCATCATTTGAGAGTTTTTGGTTGTACTGCATATATGCATGTTCCAGATAAGAGAAGGAAGAAGATCGATCCAAAGACACTGCCATGTCTTTTCTTGGGGTATAGTACTACCTCAAAGGCATATCGTCTCATGGATCCTGAGACGAAGAAGATCTATGAGAGTCGAGATGTGGTATGTGATGAGTCATCCTTTGACTCCCTGCCACACAATGGAGATCCAGTACCGACCTCGTCACATAGATTGCTCACACATCCAAATGATGAGCAAGATGATTCTTCTCAGAGAGAAGAAGAGCTGAGTGGAGACTTGTTCGTTGATCTTGGCACACTGGAAAACACATCTTCACATCAGCAACAATAGCACCAACGTCCGAAATGGGTCCAGAGTACTATCAGGGATGCACACCTGAACTCACTTCCTGGTACTTCTACGGGAGTTAGAACACGAAGTCAAGCTAGACATGAGGTAAATTTTGCACTCATGAGTTCAGTTGTTGAGAGCACCGAACCTGACACTGTTCGTGAGGCATTAGACCAACCACAGTGGAAACAGGCTATGGATGCTGAATATGATTCCCTAATTCAGAATCAGACGTGGGAACTTGTCGATCTGCCTCCAGGTAAGAAATCCATTGGCTGCAAATGGATTTTCAAAACAAAATATAAGGCAGATGGTTCAATCGACAAACACAAAGCACGACTTGTTGCAAAGGGTTATGCTCAGCAAGAAGGAATTGACTATGATGAGACCTTTGCACCCACTACGAAGATCAAAACCATCAGAGTTGTATGTGCACTGGCAGCACAAAATGGATGGAAACTTCAGCAGATGGATGTCAAGAGTGCTTTTCTAAATGGTGATCTACAAGAAGAAGTGTACATGGCCCAACCTGAAGGGTTTGTAGACGAGCATCAACCACACAAGGTATGTCGTCTGATAAAGTCTCTTTATGGACTCAAACAAGCACCTAGGGCATGGTATATAAAAATTGATGATCACCTATTGCAGCATGGATTCACTCGTAGCCCCTCAGATACAAATTTGTATATCAAGAAGGTAGGAACAGAGATTGTCATTCTGGTTTTGTACGTAGATGATCTTGTGATCACAGGAAGTTCTGACAATCTTGTAGATGATGTAAAGAATGATCTGAAGAAATCCTTCGACATGACTGATTTGGGGCTACTTCACTATTGTCTTGGCTTAGAGATATGGCAGAAGAAGAATCATATCTTCGTCTCCCAGATGAAATATGCCAAGACACTCCTGGAAAAGTATGGGATGTCAGATTGTAAACCAATGTCCACACCTATGGAAAAAGGTTTGCAACTATCTAGATTCCAGGATTCACCACAGGTAGATGGCACTCACTACAGGCAGCTTGTGGGGAGTCTCATTTACTTGACTTATACCAGACCAGATCTTTGCTTTGCAGTGAGCTATCTCACCAGATTTATGCAGGAGCCGAAGAAATGTCATTGGATAGCAGCAAAGCATGTGTTGAGATATGTCTGAGGTACAGTTGACTTTGGTCTGGAGTATCAGAAGAACACTCAGTTCTTCTTACAGGGATATACAGACTCGGACTATGCAGGATCCGTTGATGACAGGAAATCCACTTCAGGATATGTTTTTCATCTCGGATCTGGACCTATCTCGTGGATCAGCAAGAAGAAAATTGTTGTTGCTCTCTCATCCACTGAGGCTGAATACCGCGCTGCACGAGGAGCTGTGTGCGAAGCAATTTGGTTACGTCGCATTCTTGCAGATATAGGGATTCCTGAAGAGAAACCTCCCATCATTCACTGCGACAATCAAGGTGTGTTGAAGCTTGTGAAGAATCCTGTTTTCCATGAACGAACAAAGCATATTGAGGTCGAATGTCACTACATTCGTGAACAGGTCTTGAACCACCAAATTCAGCTCCAGTACTGCCCTACTGATTTTCAGGTTGCAGATATTCTCACCAAGCCTCTCGGCAAGGTGAAGTTTGATTTGTTTAGGGGGTACATTTGTAAGAGCAATGTATTAAGGGGGGGAATGTTAGCAAATTAATACATTGTTTGTATTTGTTTTATAGAACAGTTATGTAACTATTTCTTCTGATTTCAGCTCCCTCTCTCTGCAGCCTATATAAAGGAAAAATTGAGTTCAGAATGACCATTTGAGTACCCTAGCAACTTTTGTTTTTGAAAAAAAAAATCAGGTTGAAGGTTCTGTTTCTAAGAAACAGGACCACCGCCCTGTGCAGAGTGGCGGTCTCGTAATCGCCACTCAAGTAAGGTGGCAGTCTCATAACCATCGCTCTATAATGCGATGGTTCATGGTTTGTCACCCAGGTAGGGCAGAGGTCCTAGGACCGCCGACTTGCTTTGGGCGGCGGTTCTGTCACTTTCGGCAGAAAAATATAGTTCTGCGCCTGCGCAAGTTTTAACCTATTCTAATTAGATTTTTAAGCTTGTAAAAGCCACAAGGACTCCTCCAGCAAATAAATAATGGATAAATCCTATTGTTTAAAGGAAAATAATCTCTAGATGGAAAATTAAAAGCACTCTTTCTCATATGTATTAATGGGGGTAGGGTTTGTCCCAAATAGAGATCCCTAAATACAAATAGCTTGAAGTAAAACCAAATTGGTAAAGGAAATCCCTTCAATCCTTGAATGGGAGAAATTACAATGATAAAACTACAAACTAAACTAATTTAAGCTTGATCTCCTTGTAGACTCCTCCATAGTTCTTCCTCTCATGCTCTTATGGCTTCCTTCTCTCCAACCTGTAAATTTAACAAAGGAAAAGTGACTAAATGAGGAGACTTAGGTAAAGCAAGAGATTAATTAAAAATTCATAAGGATATTTAGGGTTAGTTTAGAACCCTAGGATCTAGTGGCCACAATTGAATTGATCTAAGGGTGGAGGATCAACTCTACTTTTGTTTGGTATGAATGTATTTTTTTAAAATGTTTAAATTAAACCCTTAAGGGTATTGTAGATGGGTGAATGGGGCCATTTTATTGCCTTAGGGTGCAAAGTCTTTATTAGTTCTTAGTATGTTTTAGGAATTTAATAAAAAGGACTTTAAGCTATTAGAACAATGAAACTAAATTAATTAAACGTGAGGTTAGTCATATTAGGATTGAAAATTAACTAAAGAGGAGAAAACACTTAACCAAGTAAATTAATTTAGTGCACCTTACTAAATGACTTTTAATTAATCGACTTTAGAGGTAAGGTAAATTAAATATTTAATCATTTAACTAGACCTAGCCTATCAATTGTAAAGTTGAGTTTGTTGGTGTAAATTAGATTAAATGTACCCTAGGGGTTAACACCCTTGTAACCTTTTATCTTTTAGCTATAACAAAAAAACTAAAAAATAAAATTAGTCACAATTTTCAAGACAGGTATTAGGTTTTAACGTGTTCTTAGAACATCATTTTTGCTGGCGTTACAAGTTCAAACTGAAAGTGTGGTCTTAGAGATGGAGCACCTCCACATTTTGGTTGTGCATGTGTTATACAACATATTTATTGCAATGAGAGTTCTTGTACTTCCACTAGGCATGGCTCATGGGCAAGAACAAGGGCACATGAAATACAACAAAATGTTTGCATAGGTTTCATAACCAGCCTTTTTACATGCCTCCATATTACCAACATATGTTGTCATATAATCATGGAGGTTGGTGCTGCCAACAAGTAGAGGTAAAGGATTGTATGGCCTGTCTTTACAAGATAAATGTCATCATCTTAATTTAGTTTTCTTTTAAGAGGGTCCCAGAAAAACGAATGAAGATTAAAATGGATAAGAACTCATACTTCACATTGTTCATCTCTTTTATAGTGGCGTCGGTGAGAAAATTTGAATATATGTCGCTTCCCCCTCTAGCAACAACTTTGGTGGTACCAATTGGTTAATTTGAAATTATTCTATAACTTTTTTTAACAACTGCTTGTAGCAATTGACTTTTGCTACTTTGCTTATATTTTGGTGGCTTTAGACTTTGTCTATGATTATCAACGACCTTTTGTTTGATATAATCAATATTTTGGATTTTATATACGACAAATATATTTTAATGTGCATAGAAATATGTATAAAATGTAGTTCTTGAAAAGAAAGATATACTTTGAAAAATGCATTTAAAAAACCAGCCTGGATGAACATTTTGCAAGCCTAATTGCTGGATGATGATGTGTTCCAATCGAAAGTGAGCGCCGGCTTAATGCTGACGCGCATTCCTTTCAATAGTTCCAAGCGGCCCGCGTTTGGAGGACATACGCGTCTTTCCACGCCCTCCCAAATTCCAAGCAAACTTTTTCTTTTATTTTTAGCTAAAAATGCCCATCACGTAGGTAGGTACGTTCGTGTAAAGAAATGAATGCCAAAAAAAAACAAAGATTAGCGTCCAAAAAAACTCGTTAAAGACATCCAAGGTCATATATGACTTTTACTAAACAAAACTTCAACAAGAAATAACCAGCAAAAAAAATTTAGTGATCTTGTTGTGATAACCTTAGAAATGGCAATCCCTCCATTACCGTGTTCATCAAATTAATTATCTGCTGTGCAGCTTAATTAGGTCTACTGCCCTGCAATGGCATACTTTAATAATATTAATTACATGAATTTGATGTTTCTGTTGGTGTTGATAATAATGCCGATGATTAACGGCGGAGTGAAAGCCTTCCGAGCAGATATGAAGCGCGTGCATTCAGCTGTGACCTCTAAACAGGGCCTTCGCGGTGCCGTCCAGAGAAGTAGCGCAAGGCTGAAAAGAATCGAAACGACGGTGAATGGAGAAGACTTGGGGGCTCCGATCAATCGTGGCAACAATGTCGGAGAATTCCTGGTAACAATGAGCATCGGTACACCGCCACGTAAGATGGTTGCCATCGTGGACACAGGCAGCGATCTCATCTGGACACAGTGTAAACCCTGTGTCAAGTGCTTCACTCAGCCCAACCCCGTCTTCGACCCCCTCAAATCCACCACATACAACACGCTCACCTGTTCCGCTCCTCTCTGCGCGACTCTTCCCACCAAATCGTGCACGCCAGACTGTAAATATTTATATCAATACGGCGACGGTTCCAACACGAGCGGCGTGTTATCAAACGAGACGTTTACCATGTGGGATAGCAGTGGAAAAGAGGAGGCCATCCCCGGTGTGGCGTTCGGCTGCAGCCACGACTCACAAGGTGCTACTTTCTCTGAAACCGACGGTCTGCTGGGGCTTGGACGAGGGAACCTGTCGCTAATCTCGCAGATTGGCTCTACACTGGGGTCCAAATTCTCCTACTGCCTCACTTCTTACAACGACGATTCTCCCTCGGATACGAGCCCTCTTTTCTTCGGCAACGCAGCCAACTTGTTGAACACGAGTACAGGAATATTGATTCAGTCTACGCCAATGAAACAGAACTCGGCCCGCCCAGACCTCAACACCTTCTATTACCTCTCTGTGAAATCAGTCACCGTGGCCGGCAGATTGGCCGCTATTCCCAATGGAACGTTAGATATTCGAGCAGACGGAGGCGGAGGGTTTATCATCGACTCAGGGACCACGGTGACATACTTGGCACCCGCCGCTTTCAGTGCTGTTGCAGAGGCCATGAATTTGGCATTCGAAGGGAATGAGGCGGATGGTTCTCGTTATGGGTTTAGTCTGTGCTACCAGATGATCAAGACTTCGGCGGCAAGGCCGACTAGTTTTCCTAATATTACGTTTCATTTGGAAGGGGGTGCGGAATATGTGGTGGAAGGAAAATATAACTTCGCTGTGGTGGACGAGAAAACCAGTTTGGTGTGTATGCTCATGTTGGAAATGGATGAGGCTTCCGTAGCAAAGGGTGCACCGTCCATTCTGGGAAATATGCAGCAACAGAATTATCATATTTTGTATGACAATAGCAATCAGACGCTGTCTTTTACTCGCGCCAGTTGTGGCGATATAGCTGAACCAGTCTTCGACAAAAGCTTTGTGGCTTCACAATCGCCTCCCAGTGGGAATGTTCGCCCGTTGATGATGGTCGTTACTTTCGTGATTTCTGTTTTAATTTCATTGATTTGTTTGTAATGCACGAGAATGGCCGTTTGTCATCCAAGCATATTGAAATATCAAATTTAATTTATGCCTTGCTCACACGCGTGCAGGGCTGGAATTTGACGGTCACCCCTGCCTGTCAAAAGGAAATTTCATGACGGTTTCGTGATATAGTTACCTTTCAATTTACGTTTTTAGTAAAATTTTAAATTGTCAAAAAATCTTAATTGATATATATCATTTTTAAATAATTTTAGGATGATAAATATATTTATAAATTAAATTTAGTAATTAAATTATAAACTCATTAAATGAGACTTGATAAATCCAAGGAGGGCATTATTTAATAATTTGAATAACAAAAAATATTGATTTCAAGGAGGGCATTTTTCAAAAATATATCTAAAAACCCAAGCCATTTTTTACCACGACAAGTTTCGAAGGAAATACCCTTGATTTCAGTCTAGCTTCGAAGCTATTGAAAAGAAAGGACATATGCAATCTAAATCTATGATTTGTCGATAAACATGTATGTCTACAAGGCTTAATCAACCAATTCTTCCGTGGTGGCAAAAATGATACTGGAAAAGATCTCAAGTATTTAGAAATATTGGTTCATATTCTTGTTTAGAGATAAAAAAGTTGCCTTCAAGAGTAGATGATGAGATGAATATGTTACAGTCCTCTAATTGAGAAAAATATCTTTGTCTACTCTACTGAAGGCCCAATTTTTCCTCTAGGTTACAGTCCTTGCTTTGAGAAAAATTAAATTGTAATATGTAATAATTCTATGTTATTCAAAATAATAATCATGTACTTGTATTGATGTTTGTATCTCAAGCTTCTTCTTGGATGTCTGTAACAAGATTCCTTAAATTTTCCTACAGCAATAAAAATTGATATTGAAACTTGCATAAAAGTTAAATTGAAACTTGTAGATTGCAATTGGTAATGAAAAAATGAAAATAATTACAATCACAATATCATTGAAATTAGAAACTTATATGTTTTTAGAAAAAAACAAAGACAACGTGTGAACTCTGAGTTTAATAAATTCATTATTCACATAAACTTATTTTAGTTTCTAAATTTAAATTGGGAATTTTTAAAAATCATTATCAATATGATTTATAGAATATTTGTAAAATGAATAAAATCCAATCCGATTTCATATATATATATATATATATACCTTATATATTATATTTGACTATTATGAAATTTTACGGTTTTTAAATAATATAAACTTGCTAAAATACAGTTTTATTAAAAAATTACCTGGCTAAATTGACGGGTTTGTTTTTTATTAAATTGTAATTTACGGCTAAAATACCAAAAAACGGTCTACAGACCATCAAATTCCTGGCCTGCACGCGTGTATTTAAATGTAAGAAGTGTCACAATACGGCCTAGTTCGGCAGGTATTTAGGCTTCAGAACCAATAAAAAATTGTCATATGGGATTTGATTTCTTTCCTATAAAGTTTCATACTAAATTTATAGCTCTGTTGTTTCTTAGAAAAACCTTACAAATTGTCAGCAACTTTTTTTAATTTTATTTTTATGATTTTTTCTGACCCAGACTGGAAAAGTATTTGGCAGAAAAAATACCACTGATAGTTTAATTTAGGAAAAGTGCTTGACAGGTTTGATTTCTTCAATGATTTGTAGTAGAATGTAGGATGTTTTCATACGAACAATAACACCCTTGGATCAGGGCTTATCTCCATTCAGAACGCTGGCCGCAGTGGATTTTTTGGATAGTTTTGCAGATAGCTCACAATATTGTCTCTCTTAGCCGTCAAAAATCTCACTCATTGTGTTCAGCGAATGATGAATCTTGTCATTTATGGAGAATAGAACGATTCATCTTGATAGTGACAGCCTTCAGCGCAGGCAAGTAAATTTTGACACTTCTGCCTGCTGGGTGTTTTGGGTGTCAACATTTGTAATTAGCACTGAAATTGTAGTTATTTGTCTTGATCGCTGATGATGTTACTATCTTCTTGGGGGATGCATTTCTGAAAGCATATTGTCTACAGTTTGGTTCATAACAGTAACATCATGACATTTTGAAAGTGTCCATTGTGTTCGCTTGGGGCATGTCTTTCAGTAAGAGCATTGTATTCTCAATTTCTTAAACAATGCTGCTTACAAATGAATAGTTGATTAATTTTATTCTGTATTTGTTTCCTCCTCGAAATGGATCTAAAACTGGAAAATTAAAAGGTAATTTTATGATGGCCACCGTGATGCATAAACTCCCTGCAGATAATGCTACGGATCCAACTGAGAGTGCATTTTCCTTTTCCACATCTCTTGTTGTAAATAGAAGATTTCTACTTTCAGTGCACTCATACTTTCAGTTTAAACCTGGCTAAATAGTTTATCTCTGCGAGGGAAGAGGCTTAATAGAAAAATAGATGGCCAAGAGTCTAATTATTTAATTTCCATACCAATTTCTCTTTGAATTTGTGAAATAAAGCCGATTTTCTTATTAATATACCAATTATGAATATTCATATTAGATTTTCAAATTTACTTGCCCCCACTTCCGAATCTACATGTTCGATTTAAAGTACCATGTAAATTTTGAACTTCAATTTGCGCAAAGTCCAAATTTCTTAGAATCATCTAGCTTTAAATACCACCTCTTTTCCTTTTTTATTTTTTTTCCCGAGAATTGTTCAATTAATTGTAGTGAGTTAGAAAAAACAAAATACAATCAGGTATTACACGGTGTAGATATCTAAATTTGGCATCGGATTTTTTTTTATAATGTTTATAAAATGATATTGCGTGTATGATCTACTAATTCAGATTGAGTATTAGTTGGAACTCTTATTCCTCTTTTTGTATCAGTCTTCAAGCAACTCTCTCATCTTCATTCTTCTATTGTAGTATTCAATTTTTCGGGATTCCCATCTTGTGATTATTGCTGACTATCGTTTTGTTCGTCCTCTGAAATTGTCCAGGGCCTACGAAGATATCATTTCTTTATTTTAGCTTTATTTTTTTAAAGTAATTATCTATTGGGTCGGCTTTTTAGTACTTTTCAATTTGATTTAGTATCAGTTGCATGCCAAAAATGGAATCTGGCGTTGAAAAGCTTGGGAGTCCTCCTTTTGCCTCTAAGCATATGGTTATCTATTCCTTTTTTAGATTAATAGTTGCAGAAACTATTAAATATTCATGTGGGTTGCTGTTGGTTCAGAAACTATTAAATATGAAATTATTTGGTTGCACCATGCGAATCACCACATACACAAGTTCCTAGAAATTTTAATAGCTGTTCCATAACACTCAGAACTCTCCAAACAAATGTAATATCTTAGTTTATGTGTTTTTAAAGATTGACTAGATCATTAAACAGAACACTTTGTTAATTGCTCAGAGGTTGGATTCCTAACAGCGTAGCAAATTAAGCGTGAGTCAAATAAAAATGGCTTTTGCAAAGAGAAGCATAGTTTTAGATTTGTGAAAAAAATGTTTTTCACTTTGCTTAAACATAAATTTTTATATAATAGAAGCAAGTCTTTTCCTTGATATTTGTGACGAATATATGTCAAAGTGCATCACTGTTATAAGTTTTTAGTTTATAAAAGTATATATAATAACATGTGAACAATTGATATTAGAAACGATCTTTGTAGAGTCTCAACACTTACAAAAAATTATGTACTACATGCTTATGTTCGCTTC
Source organism: Taxus chinensis (assembly GCA_019776745.2). NCBI lineage: Eukaryota > Viridiplantae > Streptophyta > Pinopsida > Cupressales > Taxaceae > Taxus > Taxus chinensis. The sequence continues at coordinate 1,044,248,940 of CM034146.1, read as the reverse complement.
ACTGCTCTAGTTTAAGTATGTTATTTTTTATTGTATATTGAAATAACGATATATTTTTTTACTAAGGGTAAAAGAGGGTTAAGGGGACGCTACCCTGTACAAAAGTGGAGACAAAGATATGACAATAAGGAACGAAAGAGGTTGTCTCTACCAGCGGCACAACTCATATCACTACAAGAAAAAGGGTCATGTATCCACAAGATTTCCACAAATCAGTTGTGGATAAGATAATAAAAATTGTGAATCCAAATTTTTTGTGAAAAAATTAAATTGTAGAAATATTGTAAAACTACTACAACTCAAAATTTGTTGTAATTACCACAAATAAAAATTGTGAGAATTACTACAATTCCAAGAATTTGGATATTGCAACAATATTACGAATTGTGACTTTACTACAAATCAACATTTGAACTATATTACCACAAATACAAATTTCTCAAAACTAATAATAAATATATTTTCATTATATATCAATTTATAAATATAATATTTATATTTTATTTTAGTAACTTCAAAATTTTAAAATTTTATTATTATTATTTTAATAAATACTAATGATTTATAAAATAATAGTATATAATATTCATTTCAAGAAATAATAATTTTGATTTACAATATATATTGAAATTTTACACATTTAATTAAAATTTTATTGTTCCCACACATTTTAAACTAGCACATAAGATCTTATTTTAATCTAGTAATATAAATAGTACACAAATATACATGTCAAACAATGTTTTTGGTGCTTGTAAATTCCTTGGAAATGTTCTTTTAGAACACTCACTAAAATTAATATTTTAAGAACATGGATCTACCATTACAATTTTATTTTATTTTTTGTTGTTTAGCTCCAAAACAAAATACATAATTGTTTTGAATATGTTTTATACAAATACATAAATAATTTATTTGAATTTGAATTTTACTTATGAATTCCGTGAAACAATTCTTTATGGAAATTTTTAATAAGGCCCTTTTATTAATAAATTAATGACATCCGTTGTTATTATTAATGGTCTAATACCCATAAAAAACCTACAATTAAATTAGAAACAAATTAATATAACCCAAAACTAGATTAATACAATATTCATATGATAGACATAAATTGCTCTGATTACAAATGTAAAATATATTGAAAAATACAGGTTACACCAAAAAGTCTGATTGTGAATGTAGATAGTTGAAAAGCTAATTTCACATAAACCATTATAAACCTACGCTCTTATTGGTAAGGTGAAACCCAATAAATTAAAACAAAAAATATTCACACCTTAAATATGCAAATCAACCGCATCTCTAAGATCGCAGCACCACTAAACCCTAGCTGCAGCAGGGGAAAGTAGATAACACGCAACAAGACTATCTAGAGACCAACATGGAAAGATGCAATGCATCATTGGAGCTAAAAATGCTACTTTATACTCAGATCTACACCACATTCAAACAGAAACCAAGAAGAAAAACAATGCCCTGGCGAAAATGTTGATCCGACACACCTGTCTGAAAAAATAATATAACCACATAGAGCATATATCGTCTTCACATCTTGAAGATACTAGATCAAACTCATGATAAATAGGAATCTAGTTATCTATTAGCTTGAAAAAAATTTAGTTGACAACTTGCTATTAGTTTCTGGAAACACGATATCCTTAACGAAACACAAAACCCTAAACCATATGTGTGAGGAATGCCTTTTTAAAATATATTGGATATTATCATGGAATAAATCTCAACCATTCAATATAATCGGTGGCTAATAATTTGAATTTATTAACAGGTGTACCCGAGGATCTACGGTGTTGAAGACAAGTTTAACTTGATCCGTTCAATATGATCCACCGCATTCGAGATTGATTTCAATTTACAAAATATATTAGACTAACTTTGTTTTATAATCTAAAATTAAGAACAAAAAGGTAAATCTAGAGATAAATTCAATAGACAAAATTAATGAGTCACCATGATCTTAGAAAGAATAAGGAGTGTGTATCATACGTAAAAATAAATTTGTAAATGTTTTAAATATATTTATTTTCTAAATCTAAGAATATATTATGGCATACTAACTTTATTGTGTGATTGATATAATATTATTTTTGAATTAATATATTTAAGTTATAATATTTTTCTTCTTTATGAAAGATTGTTAAAAGGAAGTCATATTTAAGGTTAAAAACTATTTTTTAATATTTTATAGTCATTTACTATTGTAAAACATCCATTATAATAATAAAAAATTAAAGTTATACTTGTACAAATATTCTAACTATAAGAGATCATATCAAAAATACCTATCTTCAGCTTTTCTCATACAACAATGCTTTATAATCCTATTTTTTCTTATGAATTTTAGTGTTGTGGATACCAAAATGTTAGATTGAATTGCTTCAAATTATAAAATATGTTTGGTTCCAATGTGAATAGTTCACAATATTAGTATCCACTCTGTAGAAGTATACAAAAACTTGAGACATATTTTAGAGTTGCAATAGTATAAAAAATATAAAATAGATCATGTAGAGTATCATACTTTCTCTTCTCACATTGTGAAACAACCATAGTTTATTTAATAAACATGAAATGATATTGTGGATATTACACAATGTTTGGACACAATATAATTTTGTGTACCTTGGTTCAAACATCATACTTCTAATACTAAATCACTTGTTTGATATTGAGGTGAGTGTGGGCGCTATAATCTATAAATTGTAATCTTTAAATTATTTTTAACATTTTAGGATAGTGTGGATATTCCACAATTATTACTTGGGAATATAAATTTCCTACCTAGTGTTTGACAATATTATTAATGTGAAATTTGGTCAATTTCATTTGTTGGTTTGGAGTCAGTGGATTATAAACAAAAATATTATGAAGTTTTTCAAAAATTATTCACAAATAATTTTTGGTTCATTGTGTGGATTATTCACCACATAATTTTTGCAATCAGACCTTTATCATTATTATCAATACTAATTCTAGTAGCTAAATTATCACAAGCAAAATTTCTTAGATTTAATTAGTATAAATTATCAATAATTAAAGTTAAGTATTTAATTCCCCGCAATTCATACATTTAATATTTTAAACATTAGGATAACAAAAAAACAAATTTTTAATGATGTGGATTTTAATATGTTTTGTTTGAATGTTAGAAATGGAGAAACAAATTGGAATTGTAATACATTATTTTTGAGTTGTTTAGACAATTCATTATTTTATTTTTTGAAACTACAAGGACAAAATGTGATTTATCTAATATATAATTGTAAAAAATAGATTATACACAACTCTAAAAATGAATAATACAAAATTGTGGAATATCTACATCTAATTTATAAAAGTAATAATTTAGTGTTGATAATTCACATTATTTCCACAAAATAATTATTTTGTGGATACATGAGCCATTTTCTAATAGTGCATCAAAACAAACCAAAAGAACAAAACTAACAGCGAACCCAAACATCAGTTATCTCATCTTTGTGACCCCTTCCCGTTCGATCTTAAGTTCATCTTAAGGGGAGAAATAGTTCCTTACTTCTTCTGATTCACAACCTTCCTATCCCTTTCCATTTTTGGATTTTCATTTTCAATATTCTGGATTGGAATCATCACTTCAGTCTACTCCTCACTACTTTTCATCCCTGATGAGATCGATGTACCCTTTGTCAAAACCAAAGGATCCGCATCATTCTTATTTTTTTGTTACACATGATCCTTGCGAAAAGGAAGAGGAACTTCCTCCTTATCCGTATCTAGATCAACCGACTTCTTAGATTCAGCATCAGAATCACATACTAACCGGTTCTTAACAAACAAGTGATTGGGGTTAGAGTTCTTCCACCATGAACTTCATTGTTTATTGCCTTTCCTTTGTACAGGTAGACTTTGAAGTAAAGACGAAGGGGGAGGAACAATTCTGGAAGAATTTTTGGCATTCTTCTCATGGAAAAAGGAAGTTACCTTTTTTTCAATAATCTTAGGGATTATTTGCCCCATTTGAAATTTCGTTGTTATTCTTATTGTATTTTTATTTTTGTTTCCTTGTATTAGTCAGAGGTATATATGCGGCCATACTATGCAGGTTTCATAGTAGTCTAAAGCCCCCAAAGAAAGGAAGGTGGTAGGATGTTAACTTAGTGGCTCAACCGCACAACACAGGGGAGATGTTTATACAGTCGTAGCTGGGGTAGGGGTGTGGGATGCCATAAGGGGAGGGAATGAGGGTTTTGGTGTGGCTTGGCCACACCACAACTGTGGTAAAGGGGTTTGGGAGGGGGTGCGTAGGACGTAGCTAGGCCGCGGCCCGTCCCTCACCATTTTTTTGTTTATTGTTTCCAGCATTACTACAATATCAGTTATTCAACTTAAACCTTTCTTTTTAAAAAAAATCTATGTAGTGCTAAGTTCATTCATATAAAAAGTCTTATGTAAGGATTAAACTGAAAATTTGTGGGTGAGTATGTATGTTTATATACATGTGTGGCTCATGTAAAATTATTTCTCCTTCTATAAATTTCGCTATTTATATATGTCTATCATACAATGGTGAAAACTAGAAAACTTATTATATTGATAGTTATAGGTTTCAAACATTTGATCAAATAGGTATAATTTTGTTGTAATGTTACCCAATAACCAACTAAGGATGGAAGAGAGATTTTGAAGTACATATCTAAGCTAGATGGTATTATTTTCAAGCTTTACTAATTTTCATAACACATTTAACAAAGAGCTTTTGGGTACTAATAAGCTTGGTTAAATCTAAGTTACATCCGAATTTCTGTAAGAAAAAAGTATTTCCCATCACATTATTCTAATTTATTTGCATTGAATGGTTTACAAGGAACTTAAATTAGATTTATACAACAAATTACAAAACAACTCTTAAAACTATATTCACACCTTTTCATTATTGAAACTATCTCCGAATTGAAGGAGACATACCAACTAAGCCAAAGGTTTAAAGTCCACACAAAATCCTTACATCCCAAAATAAACAAAAGGTACTTATACAATGTAGCAACCTTTCAATGCACAAGATTTATAAATTGTTTCAAAAATATTTCTAATAGGTTTCAACTCGATTTAAACTTTTCCTTCAGAATACATAATGAGTGCAATAATGCATGTTTTTCAATATACAATATACCTACTAATGCAAATTTACAAGGGACCAACACAAGGCTTTTACAAGATTACAAACCCACACATATCTTCCATTATGCAAAGTTTATAAACAACCATAGGCTAGAATAAAATATTCCTTTATCATGCAATGATCAAGATTAAAATATAGTTACATTCCTTTCCCAAAAAATGCAAGCACATCAAATCTATCATTTGACAAAGTTCACATGACAATTTACAAAAGTAGGAATACTAACTTTTTAGAACATGAAAAAGTAAGTTTACAACATGGTCAATGGCAAGAGTAGGAGTCATCACAACAAGAGGATAGCAAGCTTACAATCGACCACTATTCCCTCACAACAAAATATAAATCAACTCAACCTATTCAAGTGCAAATTACAATATTCAAGTGCAAATCACAATGGTTACAATATTCTTTCAAGCACTCAAAAAAATCCAAGTGGAAAGGTCTCCCCCAGAGAGGTGAAGCAACACATGTTAAAATCTATAATTTTCTTCATCAAGATTCAAGCTAAATTTGCATGTTCTTTACGCAAAAATGATCTTCTTAGCAAAAGGATAAATGGCCCGGTTACCTCCTAACCTATTGGCATCATTACATGCCATCTCCAATACATGGAGGACATGCTAGCCTCCCTCCAAGCCCATGGGAGAGAGATGATGCATGTCTCAGTTGTGCAAGTAAAAAGAGAAGGGAAAACAAACATACAAGAACACATTTTCTACATTCACAACAACCAAAAACAACAACACATGAGGGAGATGCTCCATCCGTTCCCCCAAAATGGGGAAGAGTGGTAAAAATCCCATATGAATCCAACCATATGATCACAAGTAAAACTCCAAGCACCCTCCTTATCTCTCCAAATCACAATTTCCCTACTTATCTCTCCAACCCATGCACCAGGCCTCCTCCTTGGAAGGATTTTCAATCCATGATGATTTCCTTACCAAGGACGGGGAAAGAAGTTCAAACCATATGAAAATATTTCCCCACATCAAACCATATGAGGGGAGGAATAGAGAAGACCATCATGGATTTCCCATCAATCCATGTGGTGAGAAGGGTATTCCTCCCTCTTCCCCAACACTCCAAAATTCCATCACAAAGTATTATGGATATAGAAAAATACGATGACAAAATTTCACAAACACACTCATACACCAACTCACAACAACACACAAAATGACACCATTTTCATTCAATAAATACATGATATTTCCACAATTAAAAATAGTATAAGAACAAGGAGACCTGCCTCAATCAAGCTATCCAAAAACTCTATGCAATCCAACAATCCAAATCTCTAAGCTCCACAAACACTCTCCAAAATCTCCAACACCCAAAAGCGAGAATGACCAAGAAGTTCGAACCGCTCTCCATGAGGGAATATTAAAAGAAAAAAAATTAACATTTCTCCCAAATGACAGGGTGACATGTATCACCCTTCTCATATCCCCATCAAAGATTCCAAAAAAACAATCAAGAATAAAACAACTCTCATTTTGGAGGTAAACTCCAAATTCCCCAAAATGTAATTAAATCCAAAACCCCTACAAATTTTAAGAAACACATAAACCAACTCTCTTACATGAAAGTGATGTGTGAGGGGTAAAATGGGAGGGAAAATCCATTTAGCCTTGAAAAGAGACCCACCTACCCATAGGTAGGGTCCAAGGGGTCCTTTTCTATGAAAGGGGAGCTCCCAAAATGAAAAGAGGTCACCAAAATTGCCACTTTTAGCACAAATATGATATTGGGCTAAATGACACAAGGGTTGAGGTTGTGGTGCCCACCCAAATGACACTTAGGTTGTCCAATACCTTAAACAACATACTTAATTAACATTAAACACAATTAATACAAGTAAGGACCACTAGGTCCCTAAACTAGCTCAAAACAAGACTAAATAAATTATAGATAACAAAATTATAATTAGGGATCATCCATGGTGCCAAAACATGACATGAAAAAAACATATAAGGCTTCACACAATCAAACATGGCTAGGACTCAACCCAGTCATCTGATTGTGCAAACCCAAGGTGCAACTATGAAACCCACGTTCTCCTATGCCCTGTAATTTGCACACTCAATGAAAACATTAAACATACATGCCTAATAAAATATAACAATTAAAAAATACCAATAAATCATGCATGAATAAATCACGCTAACTACACCAAAATAATGAATGTATTAAATTTGTTATGTTTATGGAGCATGTTTTAATGTTAGAGTTTGGTACACCTTCCATGTGTTACACTCGGATATTTTTATGGCGGTCCTGCTTGCCAGTGAGTGGGTCAAGGGGGTTCGGGGGGGTGAAGCCCCTCCAATGGGGGCTCAGGGACGAAGCCCCCGAAGAAAATTTTCATGGGTGGTTTATTAACCCATGGGTAATGTGTAACCGTTATGGGCTGTTTTTGGGCCCATGGTTTTTCGGTACCCATTGTTTTGTAAAACCTCCTCTTCGGCTACCTATTGATGTACTTCTAAATAGATGGACATACAATAGGATTTATATGAGTTTATTTTGAGAATGTGAATAGTGTGTGTGAACTCAAGTGTTAATTCGGGAGGGTTTGTTGAGCACAGCTCCAAACAAGATCTGATTATTGTAATTGTAAAGACTGTTGGCTTGTAATAAAATATGAGCAAGTATTCTTGGTGGATGTAGCCTACATTGGGTGAACCACGTTAAATATTGTCTTCATGTTGTGAATTTTTTATTTCTGTAATTCTATTCATACTTCTTATTATCGCGATTCTAAGGAATTATTCTGAATTAGATTCTATTAATTCCTAACAATTGGTATCAGAGCCTGGTTTGGTTTGCTGAAGTGTTGAATCGCAGGGAAAGTTTTTTAGCTTGAGTGGGAGCTATGGCAGATGATGGAAGATATAGGGTTGATAAATTCAACGGGTAGAATTTTAGTCTTTAGAAGATGCAGATGGAAGATTACCTTTATCAGAAGGATCTTTATACTCCGTTGTTTGAGAAGGTGAAAAAACCCTCGAGCATGACAGATGCGGAATGGGATTTGCTGGATAGGAAGGCACTTGGGACAATCTAGCTGTGTCTTGCATCTTCAATATTATTTAATGTTTCAAAGGAAAAGACTAAAAAATATCTAATGGATGCATTAGGAAAGTTGTATGAAAAACCCTCTGCCTCTAACAAGATATTTTTAATTAAAAAGTTGTTTAATATGAAGATGTCTGAGAATAGTTCAGTAGCAGATCATTTAAATGATTTCAATACGGTTGTGAATATGCTAGCTTTGGTTACAATATAATTTGATGAAGAATTTAGGGCTTTATTAATTTTGTGCTCTTTACTTGAAATTTGGAATAGCCTGGTAATGGCGGTAAGCAACTCGGTTCCAGTTAACTCGAAGTTGAAGTTTGAGGATGTTGTAGGGGTGATTCTAAGCGAGGAAATGCAAAGAAAAATCTCTGGGGAGTCTTCTACTTCAGGGAATGATTTGACAGTGGAAACTAGAGGGAGACAGAAGAATAGAGGAAACCGTGGAAAATCGAAAGATTGGGCAAAGTCAAAATCCAAGAGCAATATTGTATGTTGGAATTTTGGAAAGTCTGGGCATGCAAAGAAGGGTTGTTGTTAAGTTATTATGTTACTTTTATTAATGATGCAACAAGGAAAGTTTGGGTTTATTTTATTAAAAACAAATTTGATGTATTTGATACTTTTGTGAAATGGAAGGCCTTGGTAGAGAATGAAACAAACCTTAAGTTAAAATGTCTCAGGTCAGATAATGGAGGGGAGTATCGCAGCATTAAATTTGATGATTATTGTTCTAAGAATGGAATCTTCAAGAAAAATATGGTTCCAGGAACCCCATAGCAGAATGGGGTGTCATAAAGGATGAACAAAACAATAATGGAATGTGCTAGGAGCATGAGGATACATACAGGACTGCCTCTTTATTTTTGGGCAGAAGTGGTGAGCACAGTTGTGTACTTGATAAACAGAGGACCCTCAAGTGCCTTAGATGGAGGCATACCTAATAAGGCTTGGTACAGTAAGAAATTTGATTACTCATTTCTTATATTCTTTGGATGTGAGGTGTTTGTTCATATTGACAAGGATGATAGGACCAAGCTAGAGGCTAAATCAGAAAAATGCACTTTTATTGGCTATGGTGGTGATGACTTTGGATTTAAATGTTGGAGTATTAAGGATAAGAAAATCATTCGGTCTAGGGATGTGGTATTTAATGAGAAAGTCATGTATAAGCAACAGTTGCAGGAAAACAAGGAAGAATCCAAGAAAGAATATACAGTGGTAGAGGATCTTCCAGATGGGAAAGTGACCCATGAATCAATTCAGGAACCTACTCAACAAGAACCCCAAACTCCTACAGTGAGGAGGTCTTCTAGGGTAAGAAAATAACCTGAATGTTTTTCTCCTTCTCTTTATTATTTATTACTCACTGATAGTGGAGAGCCAGAAAACTTTGATGAAGCGATGTAGGTAGATGCCAATAAGAAGTGGGAGCAAGCCATGGATGAGGAGCATAAGTCTCTCTTGGAGAACCAGACTTGGGATTTGGTGAAGCTACCGGAAGGAAAAAGATCATTACAGAACAAGTGGGTGTATAGATTTAAAGATGAAGAATAAGGAAATAAAATATATAAGGCCCAGTTGGTGGTCAAGGGGTTTGCAAAAAAACAAGGTATAGATTTTGATGAGATTTTTTCCCCTGTAGTAAAAATGACTTCTATCAGAACTGTTCTTGGAATAGTGGTAGCAAAAGACTTGCACTTATAACAGTTATATGTAAAGACTGCATTTCTCCATGGTGATTTGGAGGAGGAGCTATATATGCAGTAGCTAGAAGGATATGAAGTCAAAGGTAAAGAGGAGATGGTGTGTAAACTAAAGAAGAGCTTGTATGGCCTGAAACAAGCTCCACGTCAATGGTATAAGAAGTTTGATAGCTTCATGATGGAGTAAGGTTATATTATATGTCATTCTAACCATTGCATGTATACAAAGAAATTTGAGGATGGAAGTTATATTATCCTGTGTTTGTATGTTGATGACATGTTGGTTGCAGGTAAAAACATGCAGGAAATAAAAGTACTCAAGAAACAGCTAAGTGAATCCTTTGATATGTAGGATTTGGGGGCAGCCAAACAAATCCTTGGTATGAGGATAACTCGAGATAGGAAGGAACGGAAGATGACTTTATCTCAGGAAGAGTACATTAAGAAGGTATTGGACAGGTTTAACATGTAGGATGCTAAACCGGTTGGGACTCCTTTGGCAGGACATTTTAAGTTATCAAAGGAGCAGTGTCCCAAGACAGAGCAGGAAAGAAACCAGATGTCCAAGGTACCTTACTCATCAGCGGTTGGAAGTTTGATGTATGCTATGGTGTGCACTAGGCTTGATATTGCCCATGCAGTGGGAGCTGTGAGTAGATTTATGAGTGATCCAGGTAAAGAGCATTGGAAAGCAGTAAAGTGGATCCTTTGGTATTTGAAAGGGACCATGGGGATAGTTTTGTGCTACAGTGGATCAGACACCACTTTACATGGTTATGTAGATTCAGACACGGCTAGAGATGTAGATAGAAGGAGGAGCATGACAGGTTATGTTTACACTGTAGGTGGGACAGTAGTGAGCTAGATTTCATGACTACAAAATTTGGTGGATTTTTAAACCATGGAGGCTAAGTATGTCGCTGCCACAGAGGCAAGCAAAGAAATTATTTGGTTACAACAATAGCTTGAGGAGTTGGGGCATAAGCAGGAGGAATTTAAGCTGCATAGTGATAGTCAGAGTGTTGTACACCTAGCTAAGAACTCTGCTTTCCACTCCAAGACGAAGCATATACAGTTGAGATATCACTTCATCAGGACAGCTTTGGAGGAAGATAAGTTGAAGTTGGAGAAGATTCATACCAGTCAGAATCCTGTAGACATGATAACCAAGGTGGTCACAAGGGATAAACTAAAGCTATGTTCAGCTTTTGTTGGCCTTCACGAATGACTGTGAAAGTTTGAGAAGCTTGCTCAGTGGAAATCAGTCTCCAAGTGGGAGATTGTTATGTTTGTGGAGCCTATTTAAATGTTAGAGTTTGGTACACCTTCCATGTGTTACACTCAGATATTTTTACGGAGGTCCTATTCACCGGTGAGCGGGTCAAGGTGGTTTGGGGGGGTGAAGCCCCCCCGATGGGGGCTCGAGGACGAAGCCCCCGAAGCAAATTTTCATGGGTGGTTTATTAAGCCATGGGTAATGGGTAACCGTTATGGGATATTTTTGGGCCCATGGTTTTTCAGTACCCATTGTTTTCTAAAACTACCTCTTCGGCTACCTATTCATGTACTTATAATTAGATGGACATACAATAGGATTTATATGAGTTTGTTTTGAGAAGGTGAATAGTGTGTGTGAATTCAAGTGGGAATTCGGGATGGTTTGTTGAGCACAGCTGCAAACAAGATCTGATTATTGTAATTGTGAAGACTGTTGGCTTGTAATAAAATCTGAGCAAGTGTTCTTGGTGGATTTATCCTACATTGGGTGAACCACATTAAATATTTTCTTCATGTTGTGCATTTTTCATTTCTATAATTCTATTCATACTTCTTATTACGATTCTAAGGAATTATTTTGCATTAGATATTATTAATTCCTAACAAAATGGCTACACTAATCATATACATCCATACTAACTCCAAAATATATTAACCATCTAAGTAACAAATGACAACATCTAATTAGCCATTGCAATTCAAATGATAACCAAGTATATGACGAAACCATTAGAAAATCCATCACATGTGAAATGAAGCCAACTATAACATAATATGTTGATATCCAAAATCATACCATGCAAGAGCTAATAAATAACCCATAATACTAGCTTGGCGCTATGCGCCCAAATCAACACAAGTGTCATCGAAAGAACCATAATAAGAGCATATAGTAATCAAATGATGTCAGAGTCCATGTCCATCATCAAGTAAAAGTAATGATTCAGCAAAATATCTATGGTAAGAAGAGGTGGGCACTACATCCCCCTCTCCTAAAATTATACTTTCTCCTGGAAGTCACTAGAAGATATAAGGATATCGAGCCCTCAATGGTGTAGCATCCTCCCATGAAGTTGTTGTCTCATCATATTTGTCCCACTGCACTCTAACCTTGTCCAAGTCTTGCCCCCAAAGGGCCAATGTCTTGTGCTCCAGGATGCACACGGGATCCAGTCTCCACTATCTTTTTTCCTCCACCTATACTACCGACCAATCCAATCCATGAAAAATATCATGCACATATCTATGTAATACTGAAACAAGAAACACATTACAGGCTCATGCTAGGCGTGGTGGCAAAGCTAAGCGGTAGGCAACTAGACCTATGACCTTCAAGATCTAATATGGCCCCACAAAATGAGGTGAAATCTTAGAACCCTTTCCATAATGGATTGGGATCTTATGTGGCTTAACTCTTAAGAAGATGTTTTCACCCACTATAAAGTGACAATTGGTCCTCTTGGTGTTTGCATACACCTTCTTGCGTGCTCTAGCCTACTCAAGATGCCTGGCCTAATCTATATAACCTACTGATATAAGTCTTGTAGGTAAGCTGGCCCAAGTACCACCATGTCATCTAGCCTTTTCTAACTCAGAGGTGTTCTGCAAGGAAACCCATAAAAATCCAGATAGGTAACCATACCAATAGAACTATGATAGTTGTTGTTGTATAAATACTCAACCAGGAGTAGATAATCTACCAATTTCTTCTGGTGGTACGTCAAATACATCCTCAACATGTCCTCAAGTACATGATTAACCCTCTCTATGTGCCCATCTGTCTATAGGTGATATTCTAAACTAAAATTAATCTACATTCCTCGAGTGGCCTGAAAGGAAGTACAAAAACTTTAAGTGTAAATGGTGTACTTTTCATTGATGATGGTCTTCAGAATCCTGTGAAATCTGAAAATATACTCCATAAACAATTGGCAATGGAAAGTGCATTATAGGTGACCTTGGTTGGCGAAAAGTGCACAACCTTAGTCAACTTATCCAAAGTGACCATAATGACAATCATGATGATAAGAAGACATAGGAAGTTTGACAATGAAATCCATGGATATGATGTCCCTATTTCCACTCTGGAATATTGTGAGGATATATGAGTCCTTCGGGATGAGAATGTTTGGCCTTGACCCTCTGACACTCAAGGAAATGAAATACAAAATTTTCTATATCCCATCGAAGGCCATGCCAATAATATAACTCTCTCAAATCAGCATGCATCTTATTCACTCCTGGAGGTGCTGCATATGGGGCTCGATGAGCCTCTTGAAAGAATGAAGTTGCAAAGATCACATGCCTTAGGCACATATATGTGCCTCTAAAATCAAATTAAACCATCTTCCTCTAAAATACACCTGAAAATATTCCCTCTAAGGAACCCTGTGACTCAAACATCTACTTAGCACCCTCATAACATCTGTCCTTAGGAAGATGCTGAAGAAACCTTCCTCGGAGATCTGACTGTAGTGTCATGGAAGTAACCACATGTCATAGTCTACTAAGGGAATTTGTAATGACATTATCATTGCATTTGATATACTTGAAATCCATGTCATACTCACATAATAACTCCATCCAACACCGTTGGTGAGCATTGAGGTTCGGGATGTGAGAAGATATGCTGAAGAATGTGATGATTTGTCCTCAAAATGAACAACCTACCCAAAATAAAATGACACCAACGCACTTGAACATGAAAAACTGCTGCAAGCTCCAAGTTATGGGTAGGATAGTTAAGCTCATAATCTTTGAACTTACGTGACTCAAAAGTAATAACCCGACACGCATGCATAAGAACTTCTCCCAAAACCTCTAACGAAGCATCGGTGCAAACTAAAAACTCCTCTATCAGATCCGGAACTGCTAAGATAGGTGCCATGGTCAATCTCTCCTAAAATAACTGAAAAGTGTGTTCACCACTTCTCTAATCATTCAAATTTCTTTTCTTTTCGTTGAAGAGAAGTAATAGGATGTGCAATCCTAGAAATGTCTTGTACAAACCTGTGGTAATAACCTACTAATCCTATGAAACTACTCACCTATGTCACTGATGTGGGTGTTGGCTAATCAAGAATGGCTCGTATCTTAGAGGGATCTACCAATATACCATCTCTTAAAATGATGTGACGCAAGTACTGAATCTCTGACTGAAAGAAAGTTCACTTCTCTAGGTTCCCAAAAAATCTTATGATCTCTCAAAACTTGTAGAACCTATCTCAAATACTCCTTGTGTTCCTCCTCAAAATGAGAATATGTAAATATGTCATCAAGAAACACCACAATGAAGTGGTCCAAGAAAGTCTTGAAAACCCCATTCATGAGGCTCGTGAAGACACCTATTGTATTGGTCAATCCAATAGGTGCAAAAATGAACTCATAATGCCCATATCAAGTGCAAAAAGTTGTCTTGTGAATATTTGCATCTGCAATGTGCAACTGATGATATCCTGACTTGAGATCAATCTTGGAGAACAATTTAGCTCCCCTCATCTCATCAAACATGTCATCAATCCTTGAAAGTGGATAATAGTTCTTCATTTTGACCTAATTGAGTTGCCTGAAGTCCACACAAATACTGAGAGAACCATCCTTCTTCCTCATAAAAATAACAGGAGCTCCCCACAGGGACACACTAGGTGAATAAGACCTTTCTCCAACAATTCTTCTAGCTGAATCTTGAGCTCATGGATCTTTGGAGTCATCATCTGATAAGGTTCCCTAGAAACTGGTGTTGCTCTTGGTACTAATTCTATGGTGAAATCTACCTCTCTACAGGGTGTAATCTAGGAATTTCATGTGAAAATACATTTTCATACTCCCTCAATACTGCATGTTCATCAATAGGTGAATGCTCTGAAGTACTCTCTGATCGGTCACTAATCACAATCGCGAACAATTGAAAACCCTTTTGCATGATCTACGTGAGTTGCTTAACTGATATCATACGCAAGGAGACAAGCCTCTGAATCCCTGAGATAATAACTGAGTTCCCAATGTCATCTTAACACTCAATTATCTTCCTTCTACAGTCTATTGTGGCCCGATGAAACTCAATCCAATCCATGCCCAAAATAACCTTGTAGAAACCTAAAGGTAACACTTGAAGGTCTAAGATAGTGCAGAATACTCCCAAGTCAAGTATATAAATCTCCATGTAGGTATCAACTATGATTTTTTCCCTAGAGGCCAACTCGACCTGCCAACTATTTGGCTGCCTAGCTATCACTAGCCCACACTGGTCCACTATAGAAGGTGATATAATTGAATATAATGCACCTGAATAAAAATAGAACTGAGATAGAAATACCCCTGATAGTACATGTCTTCTCGATAATCCATGACATGATGCTTAACCAAGAGGTTTATCTACTATTACGTAGAAATGATGGGAACGTCCTACATCTGTCACTGTCTGCTTGGAGATATAAGGTTCTATGTCTATTAACAGGTGGCAAGTTTGTATGGACACATACACACATAGTGATCTTGGGACCCACAAATGAAACATCCTACTACACCTCTATATGAGAAGTGGTCCCTCTTGTACTCTGATGCATTGAACCTGTTGGCCCGACCTTAGTACACTGTTGAGTATGAGTTTTCTGTACCTACTAGGTACCACCTGTCTCCTATCTCTATAACTAACCAAAGCCTCCTGAAACTCCTCCTCTCTGCATGCTTTGTGTCTATCTAGTCCTTGTTGCTACTGGTTAGCATGGTGTTGTGACTATTGTTGTGTGTGTTGCAGAGGTCTTGAGACTGACTGTGGAGGCTTGAATCCTCCTCTAGGGGGTGGGGATGAACCCTTTAACCTCTGATCCAGAAATGAATGCATGTCCTCTTGACCAGAAATGAATGCATGTCCTCTTGATACTTACCCCTATTCATGTCTCTGTGCTCCTGGGAATTTCCTCAACTAGGTAGGCCTTCTCTACAGCCTTCTCAAGTGTTAGAGGAGATAACATCAGAATGGCCCCAGATATATCTACATTCAGTCCCCAAATGAACCTGCTAACTTGTAATTTCTCACCATGTAGATAGTCCACATACTACAACAAATCCAAAATTTAGATCTCATACTGTGTAACCACTCCTGAACCCTATCGTAGGTCATGGAACTCATCAATCCTCTTCTGAACAAAAAATTTCATACATGTAACAATCTTTAAAACACTCCTTAAATATCTCCCAAGTCACCATTTCTCTAGTCAAGTGGATATTTCACTCCTCATTCCTCCACCAGATGCTTGTTGCGTCACGGAGGTGGTGTATAGTGAACCTATCCTTAACATTTCTCTCATATGAGTGCAATCCAAAGAAACTGTCTAGGCTTCAGGAGCCATGAATCAGCCCCAAATCCATCCGAGGTGCCACTATAAGTAGGTGAAACTATAGATGAAGGAGATCCCTAATCACACTATTTGTCTTGATCCTGACACTGATGTCCCAACTATCCTCTCAACTAGGTGAATATGGTCGTCCATCCTTGAAATGGTCCCTCAAGGTATGTAGAGTGGCTACGATGACCCGAGGACACTCTCTCATGGTGAACATAAGGGCTACGGGACCTCTCTCATCTCTGAGTGTCATGTGATGTGGCTCTGAATGTGTGCACCCTCATCTAGAAGTGTATCCTCTATCCTGAACAAACATCTCCTCTCCTATCAGGCTCACTGTTGCACTAGAAGATGTACTACACAACACCTATTATCTTGTTGAATCACCTCTAATATCTACAGTCCAAACTCAGGGGCACGTGGCTCAGGGTGTAGGTGATCTACGTCCAAAGTCCTCTAATGGATCAGAATCTCATACCTTGTGTAGAAGGCATCCTGTGTACGTAATTAAGAGGGTAGGTTATTAAGTCTATGTAAGGTAGCAGAAATGGTTTTAATTTTTTTTATTGATTTATCCATCACTAATTAATTTTAAAGTTTCACCAGAGCGTCCAGTGTGTGAACCTGTGCTCTGATACCAAATGTAATACCCCATTTTATGGCACTAGAAAACCAAACCTAAAACTACCCGAAAAATTTGGTGATTTTTTTAAGAACATAGTCAAATCATGGCTATGTGACTCCAACCTAGTGTTGATCAGGTTAGAGGTACCCCATGGCCCACAATAATTTTATTTAATTGAACTTATTAAGGTTCAAAGTAATATTTATCCCCCTTAAAATTTACATCAAATTATCATTTTAAAAAAGCTCATCTATTTCCCTCAAGTATTTAAAAGGATCATTTCATATTAAAGTATTCCCCCTATATCTAGCAACTCATCACTTAAGTTTATGCCCCTATGCACCCTAACTTTATTATTATTGTCCCTAGGCACCTACATTAAATTAACTCACCCCCACTCCCCATTAATTTATTC
Organism: Taxus chinensis; assembly: GCA_019776745.2. Taxonomy (NCBI): domain Eukaryota; kingdom Viridiplantae; phylum Streptophyta; class Pinopsida; order Cupressales; family Taxaceae; genus Taxus; species Taxus chinensis. Next base: position 1,044,231,311 of record CM034146.1, on the reverse strand, counting down.
CACCCCACCCCTTTCATAAAAATAAAAAGCATTTTAGAATCCCACAACTTAAAGAGGTGAGGAGGACTTATTTTCCAGGCCCTTGGATTAAGCAAATCTAAGCCATTGATCTTAGGGATTCTAGAGATGCTAAAATCCTATCATATGTTTCCTTTTCTTTTAACTTTTCTTTTTCATTGTTTATTTTGTTTTCATTTGTACAGGTAGGGTTTGAAGAAGAATGAAGGAGGAAGGATGAGGATTTTTTTTTTTGGAAGATTTTGAGATTATTCTCATGGAAGAAGGAAGTTTTTTTTTAATTAATCTTGGGGATTATTTACCAAGGGTTTCATATGAAATTTTTTTATTTTGTTATTGTATTTCTTAATAATTTTATTTTACACATTGTATATAGCCAGAGGGTAGATATCCTCTAGAATTTGTGAGTATGCGCACGCAATATATAGTATATATATATATGCATACTGTGCATTTTTTACAGTAGTCCATAGTGGTCACGAAATAAAGGAAGGTGACATGATGTTAACTTAGTGGCCAGACATTACAACAAGTTTGGGAAACAGGTGTGGCCCATACGGTACATGTAGGGAACCATTCTACAGTGGCAGAGGGAGTGGGATGCCATAAGGGGAGGGGACGGGGGTTGGGTGTGGCTGTGGCCACACCACTATGGTAAAGGGGTTTGGGGGCGCATGTCACAACCAGGTCGCGGCCTGCCCCTCCCATTTTTTTGTTTAATTTCCAGCATTACTACAATATCATTATTCGACTTAAACCTCTTTTTTTATATTATTATCTATACAATGCTAAGTTTATTTTGTAAATGAGTGTTTTAATAGTATATTATATGTATATATATATACATTCATATAAAAAGTTTTATGTAAGGACTAAACCAAAAATTTGTTATGAGTATATATGTTTATATATAGGTGTGGCTCGTATATGTAAGATGTTATTTCTCCTTATATATAAATTTCACTATTTATATATGCCTATCATACAATGGTGAAAACCAAAAAAATTATTATATTGATAGTTACCGGTTTCAATTCAAATTTGATCACATAGGTATAACTTAGAAAATTGTAATGTTACCCCATAACAAACTAAGGATGGAAGAGAGATTTTGAAGTACATATATGAGCTAGATGATATTCGTTTTCAAGCTTTACTAATTCTCATAACACATTTAACAAAATAGCTTCATGGATATACTAATAAGCTTATTAAATACAAGTTAAATCTAAATTCCTTGAAGCAAAAAGTATTTCCCATCACACTATTCTAATTTATTTGCATGGAATAGTTTACAATGAACTTAAAATAGATTTATACAAAAATTACAGAACAACTCAAAACTATATTCACACCATTTCCTTATTGAAACTATCTCCAAATTGAAGAAATCTCCAAATTGAGGGAGACATACCAACTAAACCAAAGGTTTAAAGTCCAAACAAAATTTCCTTACATTCCAAATGCAAATAAACAAAAGGTCCTTATACAATGTAGCAACCTTTCAATTGCACAAGATTTAAACATTATTTCAAAAATATTTCTAATAGTAATAAGCTCAATATCTAAAACTTTTCCTTCATAATACATAATGAGTGCAACAATGCAAGTTTTTCAATATACAATATACCTACTAATGCAAGTTTACAAGGAAAGAAAAAGGATTTTATAAGATTACAAGCAATGTAACACATATATTTCATTATGCAAATTTTATAAACAAACACATAGACTAGAATAAAAGCTTCCTCTATCATGCAAGGATTAACATTATAATATATTTATATTACTTTAGCAAAAGATGAAGAACAAACATAACTAAATCTATCCATTTAACAAAGTTTCACATAGCAATTTACAAAAGTAGGAATAGGAAATTTTTAGAACATGAAAAAGTAAGAATTTACAACATACTCAATGGAAAGAGTAGGAGTCATCACGGCAAGAGGATATCAAGCTTACAATGGACCTACTATTACCTCACAACAAAAGATAACACAACTCAACATATTCAAGTGAAAATACATTATTTATCCCAAGGTAGGAACACTTTACAATGGTTACAACATCATTACAAGTACTCAATAAAATCCAAGTGGAAAAGCCTCCCCAAAATTTGGGGAAACAACATGTCAAAATCTTCAATTTTCTTTGCCAAATTCAAAGTTAAATTATGCATGTTCTTTGCACCAAAATGATCTTCATAGCTTAAGAAGAAAGGTCCCAGTTATCTCCCAACCTATTGGCATCATTACATGTCATCTCCAATACATGGAGGACATGTTAGCCTCCCTCCAATCCCATGGGAGAGAGAGGATACATGCCTCGGTTGCACAAGTAAAAATGGAAGGGAAAACAAACACACAAGCACACATTTTCAACACAACACAAAAAACAAACAACACATGAGGGAGAAGCTCCATGCTTTCCCCCAAAATGGGGAAGAGTGGTAAAAATCCCATATGAAGCCAAGTGGTGAATCCAACCATAGGATCACAATGTAAAACTCCAAGCACCCTCCTTATCTCTCCAAATAACAATTTACCTCCTTATCTCTCCAACCCATGCACCAAGCCTCCTCCTTAGAAGGATTTTCAAACCATGATGATTTCCTTACCAAGGATGGGGAAAGAAGTTCAAACCATATGAAAATATTTCCCCACATCAAACCTTATGAGGGGAGGAATAAAGAAACCATCATGGCTTTCCCATCAAGCCATGTGGTGAGAAGGGTATTCCTTCCTCTTCCCCAACACTCCAAAAATTGATCACCAAGCATGATGGATGGAGAAAAAGACATTGACCAAAATTCAGAAACACACCCATAATCAACACACAAATAACAAAATATTGACACCATTTTCATTTCATAAATACATTATATTTCCATAAGAAAAAATAGTATTAGAAAAATGGATACCTACCTCAATCAAGCTTTCCAAAAACTCCATGCAATCCAACAATCCAAAGCTCCAAGCTCCACAAGCACTCTCCAAAATATCCAACACCCAAAAGCAAGAATGACCAAGAAGTCCCAACCCCTCTCCATGAGGGAATATTAAAATAAAAACAATTAACAATTCTCCCCAAATGAGAGGGTGACATGTGTCACCCTTCTCATCTCCCCACCAAATATTCCAAAAACATAATCAAGAATAAAACAAATATCAGTTTTGAGGTAAACTCCAAATTCCCCAAAATGTAATTAAATCCAAAACCCCTACAAATTTTAAGAAACACAAAAACCAACTCTCTTACAAGAAATTGATGTGTGAGGGGTCAAATGGGAGGTAAAATCCCATTTGGCCTTGAAAAGAGACCCCCCTACCCATAGGTAGGTCCAAGGGGTCCTTTTCCATGAAAGGGAAGCTCCCAAAATGAAAAGAGGTCACCAAAATTGCCACTTTTAGCCCAAATCCGAGATTGGGCTAAATGACACAAGGGTTGAGGTGGTGGGGCCCACCTAAGTGACACTTAGGTGGTCTCATACCTCAAACAACATACTTAATTAACATTAAACACAATTAGCACAAGTAGGGACCACTAGGTCCCTAAACTAGCTCAAAACAAGACTAAATAAATTACAAATAACAAAATTACAATTAGGGATCACCCATGGTGACCAAACAAGACATGCAACAACATATAAGGCTTCACACAAATTAAACATGGGATCCCATCCGCTTGTGTAAACCCGAGGTGCAACTCTGAAACCCATGTTCTCATGTGCCCTGTAATCTACACACTCAATGCAAACATTAAACATACCTGCCCAATAAAATATAACAATTAAACAATCTCAATAAATAATGCACGGATAAATCACGCTAACTATACAAAAATAATGTCAGTATGAAATGGCCACACTAATCATATACATCCATACTAACTCTAAAATATATCAACCATCTAAGTAACACATGACGACATCCAATTAGCCATTACAATTCAAATGATAACTAAGTATATGATGAAACCATAAGCAAATCCATCACATGTGAAATGAATCCAACTATAACATAATATGCTAATATCGAAAATCATACCATGCAAGATCTAAGAAATAATCCACAATACTAGCTTGGCGTTATGCGCCCAAATCACCACAAGTGTCGTCAAAAGAACCATAATATGAGCATATAGTAATCAAATGATGTCATAGTCCATGTCCATCATCAAGTAAAAGTAATGAGTCAAAAAAAGAACTATGGTAGGAAGAGGTGGGAACTACATACCCCTCTCCTAAAATTAGACTTTCTCCTGGAAGTCACTAGAAGAGATAAGGATATTGAGCCCTCAATGGTGTAGCCTCCTCCCATGTAGCTATTGTCTCATCATATATGTCTCATTGCACTCTAACTTGGTCCAAGTCTCACCCCAGATGGGCCATTCTCATGTGCTTTAGGATGCACACAAAATCTAGTCTCCACTTTCCTTCATCCTCCACCTGTAATGTCACCCAATCCAATACATGAGAAATATCAGACACATAACTACGTAATATTGAAACATGAAACACATCGTGGGCCTGTTAAAGGTGTGGTGGAAAAGATAAGTGTTAGGTAACTGGACCTATGACCTCCAAGATCTCAAATGGACCCACAAAATGAGGTTAAAGCTTAGAACCCTTTCCACATCGGATTGGGCTCTTATGTGGACGAACCTTCAAGAAGACTTTGTCACCCATTGAAAAGTGAAGATAGGTCCTCTTGGTGTCTACATATGCCTTTTTGCATGCTCTAGCATACTCAAGACGTTGCCCATTCAATATAACTTGTTGCTCTAAATCCTGTAAGTAAGCTTTCCCAAGTACTACCCTTTCATCTAGCTTGTCCCAACTCAAAGGTGTAATGAAAGGTCACCCATACAAATCTTGATAGGGAGCCATACCGATAGAATTGTGATAGTTGTTGTTGTATGCAAACTCAACTAGGTGTAGATAACCCTCCCATTTCTTTCGTTGGTCCATCACATACATCTTAAACCTTTCCTCAAGTACCTGATTAACCCTCTTTGTCTTCCCATTTTTCTCTGGGCGATATGATGAACTGAAACTAATCTACGTTACCAGGGCATCTTGAAAGGAAGTCCAGAAATTAGAAGTGTAAATGGTGTCCTTGTCATTCATGGTGGTCTTTGAAATCCCATAAAATTTTACAATATCCTCCATAAATACTTTAGATATGGTAAGTGCATTATAAGTGAACTTGGTTATCGAAAAGTGTGCAACCTTGGTCAACTTATCCATAGTGACCATAATGGCATCATGATGATAAGAAGACATAGGAACTCCGACAATGAAATCCATGGAGATGATGTCCCATTTCCACTTGAGAATATCGTGAGGATATAAAAGTCCTGCGGGGTGAGAATGTTCTGCCTTGACCTTCTGACACTCAAGGCAAGGAACTACAAAATATGTTATATCCCATTAAAGGCCAGGCCAATAATATAACTCTCTCAAATTAGTGTGCATCTTCTTCACTTCTAGGTGTGCTGCATATTAGGCTTGATAAACCACTAAAAGAACGAAGTTGCGAAGATCACCTTCCTTGGGAACATAAATGCGCCTTTGAAATCTAAGTAAGCCATTTTTCTCTAAAATACACCTTGAATATATGCCCTCTAAGGAACCCTGTGACTCAAAAAATTACCTAGCACCCTCACAAAAACTCTCCTCAGCAAGACGTTGAAGAATCCTACCTCGGAGATCTGGTTGTAGTGTCATGGAAGTAAACACATGTCATCGTCCAGTAAGGGCATCTACAACGACATTATCATTTCCTTTGATGTACTGGACATCCATGTCATACTCACATAATAACTCCATCCAACGCCATTGACAAGTATTGAGGTTTAGATGTGAGAAGAAATGCTGAAGATTGCAATGATTTGTCCTCAAAATTAATGGCCTACCTAAAAGAAATTGATGCCAATGCATTAGAGCGTGAAAAATTGCTGCAATCTCTAAGTCGTGGCTAGGATAATTAATCTCATAATCTTTGAGTTTACGTGACTCAAAATAAATAACCTGATGCTTTTACATAAGAACTATTCCCAGAACCTCTAATGAAGCATCAGTGAAAACTAAAAACTCCTCTGTCGGATCCACAAATGCTAAGATAGGTGTTGTGGTCAATCTCTCCTTAAGACTAAAAAATCTTGTTCACACTTCTCTGACAAGTCAAATTTCTTCCCTTTCCGCTGAAGAGAAGTAATAGAATTTGTAATCCTAGAAAATTCATGTACAAACATGCGGCAATACCCTGCTAATCCCATGGAATTCCTCATCTCTGTCACTAATTTTGGTACTATCCAATCAAGAATGGATTTTATATTAGAGGGATCTACTAAGATACCCTCTCCTAAAATGATGTGACCCAAGTACTAAATCTCTAATTGAAAGAAACTGTAATTGTCTAGGTTCCCAAAAATCTTTTGATCTCTCAAAACCTGTAGAACCTGTCTCAAATGCTCATCGTGTTCCTCCTCAGAATAAGAATATATCAATGTATCATCTAGAAAAACCAAGACGAAGTGGTCCAAGAAGGTCCTGAAAACTCCATTCATGAGGCTCATGAAGACAGTTGGGGCATTGGTCAAGCCAAAAGGTATAATGATGATCACATAATTCCCATATCGAGTGTGAAAAATTGTGTTGTGAATATCTGCATCTGCAATGTGTAACAGATGATAACAGTTCTTAATTGTGACCTTATTAAGTTGTTTGAATTCCACACAAATCCCTAGAGAACCATCCTTCTTTTTCACAAAAATAATTAGCACCCCCATGTGCACACACTAGGGAGATAAGGCCGTTCTCCAACAAATCCTCTAGCTGAATCTTGAGCTCGTGAAGCTTTGGAGTTGTCATCCGATAAGGTTCCCTAGAAACTGGTACTACTCTTGGTACTAATTCTATGGTGAAATCCACCTCACTATGATTTAGTAATATAGGAAGCTCACGCGGAAACACATTTTCATACTTCCCCAATACTTCATGCTTATAAAGAGGTGAATTCTTTGAAGTACTCTCTAATCGATCACTAATCGTAATCGCAAACAAATGATAACCCTTGTGCATTCTTCGCTTGAGTTGCTTATCCAATATCATACGCAAGGAGAAAGACCTCTGGATCCTGAAGATAGCAACTAAGTTCCCAAGGTCCTCCTAACACTCAATGATCTTCCCTCTATAGTCTACATTGGCCCGATAAGACTCAAGCCTATCCATGCCCAAAACAACCTCGTAGGAACCTAAAGGTAACACTAGAAGGTCCAAGGTAGTGGAGAATACTCCCAAGTCAAGTATAAAGTTCTCCACATAGGCATCCACTATGAGTTTGGCCCCAGAGGCCAACTCAACCTGCCACCTATCTGGTTGCGTAGTCATCACTAGCCCACACTGGTCCACTATAGAAGGTGATATAAATGAATCTGATTGATCAGGGGATCATTTTTGAAAGTTCCCTAAACATCTCTAAATGATGTCAGTGCAGAAGATCATCTCGAGAGATTTCCAACGATTGTGAGAACATGACAAACGAACATCGGGAGCTCTAGATATGTTTGGTCAAAGTTCAGACAACGGGAAAGTCAACTCTGGTCAACTGGTCAATATTGGACGGAATCGCACTGTGACACATGGCTTGCCAACACTCGTCAAATTCGCTTGATTTGCCTATCGGGAGATGACAAGTGGACTACAGGATTACCGAGTTAATTATTTCTATGCCACATTGTATGGGTCGAAATAATATTATTTTGGTAAGGCCACTTTCCAAATGCCACATATATATATTAATGTTTAAAACATTAGTATGAACCGCCAAATCAAATGCAAATGCTTTGACCACGTGGAAGGTGGTGAAGCAGTTGTTTGGGAGGCATTAAGCCTTGCGTGGATGTTTCCACGTGGCGAACAAGGTGGTAGGCGGGGCAGTTATGCTCCAACGTGGTCTTTGACCACTTTATATGCGCGTGGAAAGGCTTAATAAAGCCTAAACTTTTATTCCACTGATCCTTATGGGATTTTAATCCATTTAAATATGTATGCCATGCCAAACATGGGATGTTAACCCATTTAAAATTACATCCGCCCAATTTGGGATTTAATCCCATTTCTATGTATGGGTGAGGCTAAAATAGCCTAAGGATAATATGGCAATGCATTATTTTTGGGCCCTAAAAATGTATAAATAGGGTACCTAGTTCATTGTAACACACACATTACACACACCGGTGCAACGGAGAAGCTCATTGCTAGAGCGCGGAACGGTGGACAAACTTGATCCGAAAATAATCAGATTATTACGACCTGATCTCGGACCCTTATAGGCTTCGATTATTTGCCGATAATTTACTCCTTTTAAGTAATCAATTTAAAATAATGCAATACAATAACGACAATTGCACACGGATTGATTACGGAGTTCGACAATTGCCTACGTCTCCGGGTTCGTGATCGAACCGTTCCACTAGTCAAAACCTTGTAAGTTACAATAGTACTTTCACAAGAAAACCTAATGGAATTTTACTTGCCTATCAGTACACCAAACCTTCGGACGATAAGGGTGAAAAATAGCACCCGACTTCCACCTTCTTGATGCACAATCTCCTTTGGCTGTGATCGGCCTTCCCGACGCAAACAATGCGAAGCTAGCACTCCAGTCGACAATCCAGGATTTGCAAGTAATTGGTGTGGCTCAATGGGCCTATTGGGTAGTTTACATTTCACTCCCAATCACAAATATTCCATCTAATATTTCCTAAAATAATAGGCCAATAGACAATACTTGTCGACACATCCCGCAAATAAGCTTAACAAATAATAAGCTCGAGTTGTGTGTGTCCACCGTTCGGCACTCTAGCAATGAGCTTCTCCGTTGTGTCGGTGTGTGTAATGTGTGTGTTACAATGAACTAGGTACCCTATTTATACATTTTTAGGGCCCAAAAATAATGCATTGCCATATTATCCTTAGGGCTATTTTAGCCTCACCCGTACATAGAAATTGGGATTAAATCCCAAATTGGGCGGATGTAATTTTAAATGGGTTAACATCCCATGTTTGGCGCGGCATACATATTTAAATGGATTAAAATCCCATAAGGATCGGTGGAATAAAATTTTAGGCTTTATTAAGCCTTTCCACGCACATATAAAGTGGTTAAAGACCACATTGGAGCATAACCGCCCCGCCTACCACCTTGTTCGCCACGTGGAAACATCCACGCAAGGCTTAATGCCTCCCAAACAACCGCTTCACCACCTTCCACGTGGTCAAAGCATTTGCATTTGATTTGGTGGTTCATACTAATGTTTTAAACATTAATATATATATATATATATATATATATATATATGTGGCATTTTGGAAAGTGGCCTTACCAAAATAATATTATTTCAACCCATACAATGTGGCATAGGAATAATTAACTCGGTAATCCTGTAGTCCACTTGTCATCTCCCGATAGGCAAATCGAGTGAATTCGATGAGTGTTGGCAAGCCACGTGTCACAGTGCGATTCGGTCCAATATTGACTAGGTGACCAGAGTTTAGTTTCCCGCTGTCTGAACTTTGACCGAACATATCTAGAGCTCCCAATGTTTGTTTGTCACGTTCTCACAGTCGTTGGAAAGCTCTCGAGATGATCTTCTACACTAACACCATTTAGATATGTTTAGGGAACTTTCAAAAATGATCCCCTGATCACACCTCCCCACTGAGAAAAGCTTTTTGTCCCAAAAAGCTTCCATACTGTCCTGAATTTGAAAAAATCTGCTGCCACCTCGGAAGTGCTGCTGTAGTAGACCCTTGGGTCTTCTCCTCCAACCTTCTCACTTCGACAACTCTGCTTCGATCCTAGGACCTGTGGGTTATGGGTCCACGATGCTTCCGCTGCGCCACTCTGATATCCGAAGAAGATCTCCACGCCTCTGCTTTTTGGTGCTAAGTTTCTGAATGAAACTTCAACGCTCCTTCTATGCGGTGCTAAGATTCTTGATATCTGACAACAAGGATCTTCTTTGACTCTATAACACATCTCTTGGCTCCGAGTTGATTCCACAAAATCCGAACTAGTTTGAAGGAACTCCATGTTACGTAGAGCTTTGATTGATCCGATGTTAGTGATGGACAATGCCTTGTCCCTTTACAGACCTCAACGCCTCCGATGCATGATGCTAAGCCTCTTTCAAGACCTCAAGCCTCCAATGCATGATGCTAAGTCTCTATAGACCTCAACACCTCTGATGCATGATGCTAAGACTTTTTCAAGACCTTGAGCTTCCGATGCATGATGCTAAGTCTTTGTAGACCTCAACACCTCCGATGCATGATGCTAAGCCTATTTCAAGACCTCGAACCTCTGATTCAAACAATGTGAAGTCTATTACAGACCTCAACACCTCTGATGCATGATGCTAAGCCTCTTTCAAGACCTCAAGCCTCCAATGCATGATGCTAAGTCTGTTGATCAGCTACCATTCGTATGTGTGGTCGCAATTCCTTGACACCGAATGACGTTCTGAGCTGATCTTTTGAGAGCTCTTCTTGTTGACATACTAATATCAGGTACCATTCTGCTGCATGGTCGCAATGCCTCTACACAGAATGAAGTTCCGACCCGAAGTCAATGCCAATGATGAGTCAGCTACCATTCTGCTGCACGGTCACAATGCCTCTACACAGAATGAAGTTCCGAGCTGATCTCTGCGAACTCTATTGTCTGCACAAATGGCAGATCAATCTCCAAGCTTCATATGAGTTATTTCCTGTATCCAAGCTGTAATAGGTACTCACAAGCTGATTAGGAGATATGTTTGGAGCATTAATCAATTTTTCTAAGTAAGAAAATCCACTGAGTATTGTAAACCTTTCTCTCAGCATTTCCTCACAGAATTTGATCTCCAAACTTAATACTGCATACGATCCATCAATTTGAATTATGTAATATATAATTGAAAAATTGTTGACTTACCCATTTTAAAGAACTTTCACTTTCAGGTATTACCTGGTCCTGGGTTGAATTGTCAACTGGTGGTGAAGTAGAAACCTCCTTTGCCTTTACAATAGGCCTCCATTCCATCTTTGGCTTGCCATTACTCTGATGGCGAGATGGATGCAGTTTCCAGCAATTTTCCACCTGATGCCCATTCCTCTGGCAATGAGCACAAAAATTCCTCTTAATCTCCTTCTTCTGGGATGAGGAACTCTTTTTGCCATTTCTCGACTCTACATGACGAGATTGGTCTTTCTCCACCACATTGCAATGTGGATTGGCTTCATTTGTCTCCTCCCTGCCAGAACAATGACTAAACAAGGAAAATATACTGCATTTAATGGTGTTAGAAAAATCACCAAAATAATTGCCCTCCAGGGGTCTTACTAATGCAAGTATAACAGAGTACAAAGATTGCCCAAAATTGGGTCTTTAACTAATGTGCCATGTCTGGTTAGATGTATACAAACGTTGCCCTCAAAGGGGTCTTACCAATACATTCTACCTAACACAATAGTTTATGGTTTTATCTGCATATGAGATACAATGGATTCATCCAAATAGAAATGCGAGAAAATTACTGAGTATGTTAAACCTGTCTCTCAGTCTATCCCACCAATCTGGAAATCCAGAAGTACAAGCCAATGCCATCCTTGTCAAAGCAACCTGTACTGATTAACCTGCTCCATACTAACTTGCTTCAGAGATTAGTAATTTTGCAGGTGTTGATTACCAGCTCTGATACCAAACTTAATATTGCATATAACAGAGTGATTGCTTCAAGTTGGTGCAATTAGTTCAATTTGTGTGATCAGGGGATCATTTTTGAAATTTCTCTAAACATCTCTAAATGGTGTCAGTGCAGAAGATCATCTCGAGAGATTTCCAACGATTGTGAGAACATGACAAACGAACATCGGGAGCTCTAGATATGTTCGGTCAAAGTTCAGACAGCGGGAAAGTCAACTCTGGTCAACTGGTCAATATTGGACCGAATCGCACTATGACACATGGCTTGCCAACACTCGTCAAATTCGCTTGATTTGCCTATCGGGAGATGACAAGTGGACTACAGGATTACCGAGTTAATTATTTCTATGCCACATTGTATGGGTCGAAATAATATTATTTTGGTAAGGCCACTTTCCAAATGCCACATATATATATTAATGTTTAAAACATTAGTATGAACCGCCAAATCAAATGCAAATGCTTTGACCACATGGAAGGTGGTGAAGCGGTTGTTTGGGAGGCATTAAGCCTTGCGTGGATGTTTCCACGTGGCAAACAAGGTGGTAGGCGGGGTAGTTATGCTCCAACGTGGTCTTTGACCACTTTATATGTGTGTGGAAAGGCTTAATACAACCTAAAATTTTATTCCACAGATCCTTATGGGATTTTAATCCATTTAAATATGTATGCCACGCCAAACATGGGATGTTAACCCATTTAAAATTACATCCACCCAATTTGGGATTTAATCCCAATTTCTATGTACGGGTGAGGCTAAAATAGCCTAAGGATAATATGGCAATGCATTATTTTTGGGCCCTAAAAATGTATAAATAGGGTACCTAGTTCATTGTAACACACACATTACACAAAAACTCGGAGAGAAGCTCATTCCTAGAGCGCTGGAGGCGAAGTCTGAGCCAAGAGGAGAATGAGAAATTGTTGTGTGAAGACCTAAATTATTTAGGCATGGTATATTTTTATATTATTGACCTATTATTTGTTAGGCAATAATAAATGAAATATTTGTGTCTAGGAGTTATTCAAACTACCTAGTTGGCCCATAGCGCCACACCAATTACTTGCAAATCCTGGATTGTTGACCGGAGTGCTAGCTTCGCATTGTTTGCGTCGGGAAGGCCGATCACAGCCGAAGGAGATTGTGCATCAAGAAGGTGGAAGTCGAGTGCTATTTTTCACCCTTGTCATCCGAAGGTTTGGTGTACTGATAGGAAAGTAAAATTCCATTAGGTTTTCTTGTGAAAGTACTATTGTAACTTACAAGTTTTGACTAGTGGAACAATTCGATCACGAACCCGGAGACGTAGGCAATTTCCGAACTCCGTAATCAATCTGTGTGCAATTTTCGTTATTGTCTTACATTATTTTAAATTGATTACTTAAAAGGAGTAAATTATCGGCAAATAATTGAAGCCTATAAGGGTCCGAGATCAAGTCGTAATAATCTGATTATTTTCAGATCATTGATACACATGAATCAAAGAGAACTAAGACAAAAATACCCCTGATAGTACCTATCATCTTGATAATCGTGGCTTGATTCTTATCTTGGTGGTTGTCTACTGCTGCATAGAAATGATGGGCACGTCCTACATCTACCACTGTCTGCTCAGAGATAGGATCTCTCTTTCTATCAATGGTGGTGGGTTTGTGTGGACACATACACACATAGTGATCAAGGGACCCACAAATGAAACATCCTATTGAACCTCTCTAAGAAGTGGTCCCTCATGTAATCTTATGTACTGAACCTACTGCCCCGACCCTAGCAGACTGTTGAGTACGAGCTAGCTATAGCTAATGGGTACCATATATCCTATCTCTACCCCCATCAAAGCCTCCTTGAAATCCTCTTCTCTGCATGCTTTATTTCTATCTGGTCCTTTGCTAGTGGTGAGCATGGTGTTGTGACTGATGTTGTGTGTGTTGCGGAGGTCTCAAGATTGACTGTGGAGTCTTGAATCCTCCTCTAGGGGGTGGGGTTTTACCCCATGACCTCTGATCCTGAAATGAGTACATCTTCTCATGATACTTACCCCTATTAATGTATTTGTGCTCCTGGGTGTTATTCTTGTTCTCCTCAACTAGGTAGGCCTTCTCTACAACCTTCTCAAGTGTCGAAGGAGATAACATCTTGATGGCACTAGCTATATCTTTATTTAGTCCCCGAATGAACTTGTTGACTTGTAATTTCTCATCCTATAGATAGTCCACATACTGCAACAAATCCAAAAATTGGCTCTCATATTGTGCAACCATGCCTGAACCTTGTCATAGGCCATTGAACTCGTCAATCCTCTTCTCAATTTTTTTTTAGACATGTAATGAGTTCTAAAACACTCCTCAAATGGCTCCTAAGTCACTGTGTCTCTATTCAAATGGAGATTTCGCTCCCAATTCCTCCACCATACGCCTACTGCATCACAACGGAGGTGTATAGAAAACCTAGCCTTGACATTGCTCTTATATGAGTGCAATCCAAAGCTAATGTTAAGACTAAGGAGCCATGACTCGGCCCCAAATCCATCTGAGGTACCACTATAAGTAGGTGGCTGTAGATGAAGGAGATCCCTAATCACACTACCCGTGTCATGATCCTGACGCTAATATCCAACCATCCTCTCAACTAGCTAATGTGGTCATCCATTTTGAAATGGTCCCTCAAGGGTATGAGAGTGGCTATGATGACACAAGGACACTCTTTCATGGTAAATAGTAAGGGCTATGAAACCTCTCCCATATCTGAGTGTCGTGATGATGTGACTCTGAGTGTGCACCCTCGTCTGGCACTGTATCCTCTCCCTAACGAACGTCCTCCTCTTTTGGCTCATGCTGCACTGGAAGACACTACTGTGCAACACATTTCACTTGCTAAATCACCTCTAGTACCTACAGATCCAAACTCGGGGGCACATGCGGCTCGAGCATAGGTGAAATAATTCCCAAGTCATCGGTGGATCAGAATCTCGTACCTCATACAGGTGAAATCTTGTGTACGCAATTAAGAGGGTAGGTTATAAGTCTATATAAGGTAGCAGAAATAGTACTAATTCTTTTATTTTATAGATTTATCCATCACTAATTAATTTTAAAGTTTCACTCAAAGCATGGGGTGTGTGAACTTGTGCTCTAATAGCAAATGTAATGCCCCATTTTACGACACTAGAAAACCAAACCTAAATACCCAAAAATTATGATAATTTGTTTCTTAAGATACATATTAAATCAAGGCTATATGATTCCCCTAAATGTTATCGGGTTAGAGGTACCCCACGGACCACAATAATTTTGTTTAATTGAACTATTAAGGTCCAAAGTAATATTCCATCCCCCGCTTAAAATTTAAATCAAATCACTCATTCTAAAAAATCTTATTTATTTCCTCAATATTAAAAGGGTCATTTCATATAAAATTATTCCCCCACCACTCTAGCAACTCATCACTTAATTTTATGCCCCCACTCTCACTTTATTATTATTGTCCCTAAGCACCTATAATATTAACTCACCCCCACTCCCCATTAATTTATTTCACCTGACCCTTTTCATAAAAAGAAAAAACATTTTAGAATCCACAACTTAAAGAGATGTAGGACTTATTTCAGGCCCTTGGATTAAGAAGATATAAGCCATTGATCCTAGGGATTCTAGAGATGCACTAATCTTATCCTATGTCATTTATTTTATTTTCTTTTTCATTTTTTATTTTTTCTTTCCTTTGTACAGGTAGTGTTTGAAGTAAAGATGAAGGGCGAGGAAGGATTTTGGAAGATTTATTGACATTATTTTCATGGAAGAACGAAGTTACCCTTTTCTTTTCATAATCTTGGGGATTATTTACCCCATACGAAATTTCATTGTTTTTCTTATTGTATTTTTATTTTTTGTTTCTGTAGACACCCAAAATTGGGTCGCAACCCTCTAGGCCCCCTTCAACTAACATACCCATTACCATGACCCCTCCACACATTATTATTAATTTAATTACCGATATTAAGTTACTAATTCCCTCACCCCTCCACCTCACCATGGACCCATTCCAAACTTATTTATTAACCTAGACTAAGTCACCACTTCCCTTAACTAACTAAGACTCATTATAACCCTAACATTCATTACCTATTATCCCTCCTACCAATTTCTTGCTTCATTTAGCGCCAACCCACACTCCTAGTCCAAAACAAACCTTGACCAACGCCAAAAAGGAGAGAAAAGGCTATATTTGGCAAAATAGGACCTTTTCTCCCTAACCAACACCTGTTATTCCTTAGTTGGAGCTGGTCATCTATCCACCATCAATTTTATTAAATAGGAAATTCTAACCCTTTGCCTCGGTTTCTCCATCTTAGCTTTTTGAGTTATGGAATTCTTAGATCTTGCATCCAGGTGTTCAAAACAAGATTATGACAACCAACACAGTACCAGAGCACCCACATTCTTCATCAGTAATTAGTCAATTGCTCTAGAGCTTCAGATATTTCACTCAGGGAAATATCGAGCCTTCATTGCTACTATAGTGGATCTGGACCCATTTCTTCTCCAAGCACCTACTAACAACCATCATCTATCAGCATTCCATCTACAAATAAGTATTTTAATTTGGTTGTTAAGTTTCATTAGATTTTGGTATTAAGTCCTTTCTGTTATAGATTGCTTCCCTCCCGCATACCTCCTACACCCCATCTACTCGACAACTTCCTCATTTGAGCCTTGTATGCTTCTCAACCACCTATTTTACCATCTATGAGTCTTCACATAAATCCTAGTACCTAGCCTAAGCCCTCCCAACTCTCTATGCAATCATAGAGAGTTCACAACCAACCCATTTTAACATTCTGATCTAATTTCCCCTATTGACATTGGTCACACAATCGGCATTGGCTATTACTAGGTATCGGTATCGGTTAACCTACTGATATCAGTCTCTGCGACTAGTAATTTTCCTCAGACCAACAAGCTCCTAACTCACCCAAAACCTTCCTAAACCTCACCCAATATCACCCAGACCTTCCTAAACACTTTTTTCATAGTTGCTGACCTTGGCAACACCCCGCCTTCTCTATTTTTAGTTGTATATTCAATATTTATCTTAAATATAGTCTATTGTTAGTGAATGAGATACCTAAATCATATTGTTACAATATGACCTTTCTTTTAATATCATTTCTTTACATTAAGTTGTTATTAAAAAAGTGGATTGATGACCTTTCTAATAAGTATCACACTTCCCAGATCTAACATACGCTAGGAAGTCGAATGTCATATGCTAGCTAATTCTATTTGGTGGTATTGTTGTGCTTCTACAGGTAGTCCTTCCTAGCCAAAAGGGATCTCTTCACAATCAGCCTGGCCTTCTACAATGTGTGCAACCTTCTTTGACTTCATAGGTATTCCTCCACACCTTACCTTACCTTATTTTTTTTATACGCAATATTGTGGTGAAACATTTTGGCATGCCCGGTGGGACCCTCGATTGTGGGTTCCTTTCTATTCATATAGGTTGCATCTTGTGTGTTTCCGTTCTAAAAATTTATTCACTAAATATTCTTCTCTGGTAATATGCTCCTTTCTAATCTCACTAAATGAAACACTTATTTTTGTGCATATAAAAAGAATCCTTTCTTCTTTTCTTCCAATTTTACATTAGTGAAGTTCATCCTTCTTCCTAATCACTCTTTTTTACATCAAATATCATATTTCAATTTGAGGCTTAAAACAATTACATTTCATCCTTATATGTTTGCATATTTAGCTCACATAGTTAAGTAGCAATCATATGAAAAAGGTCATGACCATTTTGTGATTGATTAATAAAGCATAGTTCACATTTGTGCACACACTCCCTTTTCTAAATCATTTTTAAAAAATTACAAACTTCTTAAACATTCCCTTCTAGGAAGAATCCGTCAAGGATTTAAAAACCCGTTGACAGTGGGCCTCGCTCGATGTTTTAGCTAGTTTATCATATCAGAGCTCGGACCTCACGTACTGAAAGGTATATCGAGGAATCCTTTTCCAAAACAACACCTAAAACCATCCATAGATTACTATTATCCCAAATTTTCCCCCTAGAAAATTTGGTCAAACATGTCCTCGAACAAGAAAATAAGAAGGGTCGGCTCTGACCTGTGAGCTCATAATCAATTCCAAATCTGAGTGACAGGAGAGCTCAACAATGAAGGAGGCCAGTGGCATCGAAAGATTCTAGAGGTTCACAAGGAAGAAAGCGGGGAAAGGGGCTTAAATTTTTGAACTTCACCGCATACGAGTTGGCTCAAGGTCGAACGAAAGACTCGCAGGAGGTGTCATGCATCAACTCGGCACAGTTCCAAAAGACACACCCCAAAACGGAGGTCCTAAATGTGCGTGCAGCTTCCACGTGTCCAAAACAAAACATAGTCACTCCTAAATAAGCACAAGGGACCCATCCAAAAATAGAGAAAGAGGAGTGGGCCCAGATTGGTTAAGTATAAAAGGACCGGTGGAAGCCTCCACGTGTCTCATCGGCGCACCTTCAAAGGTGTGGCCCAAGGTGAAGACTCAAACAAGCGCGAAGCTTCCATGTGTCCCAGGTCTAAATATGGGTCTCATCGACCGTTGAAAAGTCACAGGGTGGTGGAGGGTGCCACATGCCTTATCGGCGCAACTCCAAAGTTGGGTCCAAAGAGCGGTCTTCAAACGTGCACCAACCCTACACATGGCTAGAAGTCAAAGGGGGGCATAGCCGGCCGTTGAAAATTCCAAGGCCATGAAAGGAGCCACGCATCAACCCTGCGCTCATTCAAAATCAAAATTCAGGGGTGTTCTCCAAACGAGCGTGAGCACGCCACACGTTAGTTCGGTGTAACTTCAAAAGTGAGACCCAAAGGGTGGAACCCAAACATACGCAAGCCCCCCACGTGTCCCAAGTCAAACATATGGCCTCGCCAAACAAAAGGGACTTAGCCAAACAGGAGGAAATGGAGGAGCGGCCTGCGGATGATACCACATCTCTCACTGTCACAATTTTGGGGTAGGCTACAAGGGTCCCACCTGTAAAGGCAACAATCACTCGCGGCCCTAAATCGGCTAAGTATGTAAGGTCAAACGGAAGCCTCCATGCATCAGCTCGGTGCATCTTCAAGGTTGAAATTCAAAGGTGGTCCCTAAAAAAGCATAAGATCGACACGTGGCCATGTTCAGGTCAAAGTGGGAAGGTGGGCCTTGGAAGGATGTTTTTTCAAATGCGGGCGGATGTGCCCGAGAAAGACTTTTTGCCAAATGAGCAAGTTGCGGACCGGCTTGGTGGCTGGAGATATTTTGGCATTTTGCTCTTGCTCACCCAAAAGCACAATTTCAATTACAGGCACGTGAGCCTGTAGAGGATCTTTGTGCCAAATGAAGAAAAATTCCTAAGGCCCACAAAGGGACACAAGGCCATGTCTCAGGCCAAGTGGGAAGGCGGGTCATTAGGGAAACTTTGGAAATTTTACAACTTTTACACAGACCCGCAGAGGCTTTTGGGAAAAATTGAATTTTGGGCCTATGGGGCTATGGGAGGTTTTGTGATTTTTGCATTTTTTCGTGAAAAGTGTAGTTTGTATTTTCAGGCCCGCGGATCCACTTTACAAAGATTACATTTTCACCATTTTTGCACAGTTCAATGTAGAATCTTCAGATGACCATATCTTTTGACGGGAAGCTCAGTTTTGAGCAAGAGAAGACTTTTTGGAAAGGTCTTGACATCCTCTATGCCATGGATGCTTGAAAATTTAAATTTGATAAGGTTAGGTGGGTGAAAATAGGAAAAATTATTTCAAGATATTAATACAGGATCTGATTGCTTCAACTACCCAGATTTTATTTGATTCGCCATTCTTTCTTATTCAACATGCCAAACAGACATGAAGAGGAAGAATTGATAGATTATAGGTGGATTTATAGGGCACTGATGGTTAGTGGTTGAGCTTTAAGAGTAGAATCTGATGTTTTCTTCTTTCTCTCTCACCTTGACCTTCTATATATTGAAAACACTTCTCATTCGAGAAGGGAGAGACATTCTGGGTGTGGGGAAGCTCTGTAAAATTTGTTTCCCAACTTAATTTAAGCTGTAAGCCTTCTACTACACCTGGAAAGTAGATTTTATGCCTCTGAGAAGAAATGTAATGGTTTGTGCACCTTCTAGAGCAATAAAATCATGTTTTTTGTGGTGTTCTTCAACCCTTTCTCATGTTATGTTATTTCTCTGTACCTCTCCATTTCGTGTTTTCTTCATGTGCATGCATTTCACATTTTTTGGTGTAAGATGTTGTGTTTCATGGAGTTTTGATGGTGTACTGGGATCTGGGTATGTGTTACTTATGTCTGACCTCCCTCATCTTCCTTTTCCCCTGTTTCATCCTCCCTCAGCATAGTATCTCACCTCTTTCCTTTTTCTGGTGTATCACTGCTTTAGTGTAGGCTCTTTTTCACTCTCTCTTTCTCTCTGGTTCCTTGGAATGGTTAGATTAGGATAGATTATATTTTCTAGCACTAGAGTAGCTTGTGGTAGGTAGTTTAGGAACAAGAACCAACTTTCTCTGGAGGACCGTTTCAAGTTCGCAAGTCCCACAGCTTGAGAGATGGTCCAATGTTTCAAAAATCACACTAGATGCCCCACTCACACATGAGTCCATCTGGGGGTGCTGTGATTTTGCACTAATAGTTTTGGCATGCCCGGTGGGATAGGTATGAAGCACCTTACCACTTCATTTCATCAAGTTGATGTGTTCTTGGTGAGATTCATCCTTTTGAGGCACATGCAAAACATATTTGGTGACTCCATCTAGTCAACAACCCACATCTCTGAAGTTGCAGACCCTCCCCCATCCATTTCCATCCATTTTCCTTCCACATCTTTCATATTCTCCCATTCCATGAAGTTGTGCAATCATGACTTCATTCCCCTCTTGGAATTCACACTTACAGCAACAATGGTGCAGTCCACCTCCAATGAGTTTCTCAACTCCTCTAGATCAACATTATGATCAGATTTAGAATCACCATGCTTACCCATATGAGCAGTGTCAAAGCCAACTTGGCTATGGAGCTTATCAAGAACAAGGGTGTGCATATGATGATAACGATTATATGGAAAATGCTAATTTATCTAGAAAAGATCCAAAGAATGGAGACAAACATGGTGTAGTCCAGGGCCACATCACAAATGAAAGGCATTCAGGATTGGTTATAGGGCACCTTGTCAATGGGGAGGCCCTTTTCCAAGACATTATAGCCCTTAGGAGAAGCTTGCCTTCATGGTTGAAATGCTGCCTCAACTTGCACAGTGGATTGAGGATATTGAGGCATATGAGAAAAGTGCGAGACAACCTTGTCAATGGGTAAGTCAGTCACCAGCTCCTTGTCCTTCATTTTCTCTTTCTCAAGCTTTATCATTTCAGCAGTGCCAAGAGTCAAGCCCCTCACTTGCTGCCCCAAATGTTGATTTCCCTTCTCCATCTCCTAATATTCCATCTCATCTTAATTCTTCTACCCTTTTCCCTTCCAAGAAATCATTTCCTCCAAACAAATAAGAAGTTCCACTTCCCTCTCCACCACAAACAATAGCAAAATTGGCTGAATCCCAACCTACCACTCCTCTTGCTTTCCCAAGTCCATGTTGGGAAGAGACTCAAGAATCCAGTCAAGGAGAACAGTAAGAAGAGGAACCCAACAGAGAAGAAATGATAGAAAATTGAAGAGTTGGGCTGCCAGATTTGGGTTTACAAAGATCCCCTTGATGGTTAGGCCAACAGAGGAGGTCAATGTTGAAGAGTTAGTGGTGGCTAAGGCTGAGTTTGCAGTAAAAGAAGAAGACAAGAACAAGAGGAAGAAGATCAACAATCTATTTTATCTTAATGCAGTGTCCATAATGGCACTTTGTCCTGAAAAGGATGTTGATCTAATCCAAGCTGCACAATCATCCATGAAGGAAGAAGAACAATCAGCTCCAAGTCCCATTGAAGAGGAACAACTGGAGGAGATCAAATCAGAGTTGAGGCCACTTAATGAAGAAAGCATTATTAAATATTTTTTGCTTTCATTTGAAGGGCCTGATTTGATTGATGAACCCATGATGGAGGAGGACCATACAGTTCTAGAAGCTTCAAGTACAGAGTAGGCCACAGAAGAACCCTCAGTTCTTCCTCCCACTTCATCCCCTTCAAGCTCTGATGTTGAAGAAGAGTTTGATCTTTCAAACTTCATGTTTAAGGATGAAGGGAACCATGGTGAGCAAGTTGTAGATCAAGAAGACACCATGGAGGAGGTCGAGCACATGCAACAGGAAAACAAGGAGGCAGAATGTCTGTCAGACTTGGAAGATTGCTTTGATGGAAACGAGCTTGAGGAGATAACATCATTTACTCCTCCATCATCCACCCTCCAAGCACATGAGCCTGCTGCCATGAAGGAGAGCCTTCAAGGACACCAACCTGCACTTCATAACATGGCCCTCTGGAACCAAGGTTGGAAGATATGAATCTTCCATGTTCTTCATAGGAGAAGGAAGGGAAAGAGCAAGAGGATGTCATCATCCCTCTCACACCATCCACCCAGGAAGGTCAGCAAGAAGACTCCATTCTTTGGAGTTAAATTTCAGAGTAGTGGGCACATTCAAAGGACTAGACCATGCCCAATCAGGTACTTGGCTTCATTAGAGCCAAGGGAGAAGCCAAAACCAGCCATGCTTGACTTCTGAGCATGAGGATAGAGCCTCAAAGTGCCAAGGGTCAACATCAACACCTCTTGGAGGTCCAAGTGAGTAGTAGACTTAAGAGGTATTTTTGTTTCCAGTTGATACCTTGATGATTTGGGAGTGAATGATCAGCCTTTGCAGTCAACCTTTCACTCATAATAAGCAGCTATATTCAGTGTCAAATCATTTACATGGCTGCCCCTTTTGAGAAAGGGAAGCTACTTCTCCCTTCCAGTTACAGGATTTGTTTGAGTCCCCTTTCTCTCTTAGGTTAGTGTAGGAGTAGGAGTAGAATTTTCTTTCAGCAAACAAGTGCTTTTGCACACTCTGCATATTCCACTTGGAGCATGTATGTTTTTCCCCTTTTATGTACATAGTGCGTTGTGGTGTTTTGTTCTCTAGGGTTGTATCAATTGTCAGTATTAGAAAGGTAGCATTTGGTAGGATCACCCTAGTTCCAATAATGTTTCAAGGAATGGGGCAGGCCCAAGGTCAAGGCACAATTTTCTACTCTTTCAGGAACCTCATCTCCATGATTTTCTTAAAATTTGAGAGTGCATGCCAATGGGGTAGGGTTACAAGGATAGGATCAAACTTCATCTAGCAAGCGTAGATGGCTATCAATTATTGAATCCATGAGGATGCACAAGGTAACTGATGCAACCATATGTCCCCGTGAGTTATCCCAAGTCACCCCCCCCCCCTCCCCCCCCCCGGTAAAAATTCGTCAAACATGACCTCACACAAGAAAATTAGAAGGGTCGACTCTCCCTTGTGAGCTCACAATCGATTCCAAATCTGAGGGACATGCGAGGCTCAACAATGGAGGAGCAGGCCAGTAGGAGTCAAACGTGAAAGAGTCCAGAGGCTCAAAAGGAAGAAAGTGGGGAAAGGGGCTCAAGTTTTGGACTTAGCGCTGCATATGAGTTCACTCAGGGCTAAACGAACAGACTCATGAGAGGAACCTGCCACACATCAACTCAGCGTCAGTTCCAAAAGACACACATAAAACGGAGGCATTGAGCCCAAATGTGCGTCGTAGCTTCCACATGTCTAGAACCCAACATAGTCACTCCTAAAAAGGGACAAGGGATTTAAATGGTCAAAAATTGAGAAAGAGGAGTGGGCCAAATCGGTTAAGTATAAAGGAGGACCGGCAGAAGCCTCCAAGTGTCTCATCGGCGCACCTTCAAAGGTGAGACCCTAGGGCATGAGACTCAAACAAGTGCAAAGCTTCCACATGTCCCATGTCTAAAGATGAGTCTCATCGACTGTTCAAAATTCACAAGGAGCAGTGGAAGCTTGCCACATGCCTCATCATCGCAACTCCAAAGATTAGGTCCAAAGAAGGTAGTCCTCAAATGTGTGCCAGCCCACATATGGGGCCAAAATTCAAAGCGGGGTAGAGTCGGCCATTGAAAAGTCCAAGGCCGCGAAAGGAGCCACGCATCAGCCCTATGTGTCTCCTTCAAAAGAAAAATTTGGGGAAGGTCTCCAAACGTGAACACCAGCATTCCACGCATCAGATTGATGAAACTTCCAGAAGCCAGACCCAAAGGGTAGGACCCAAACATGTGCAAGCCCCCCATGTGTCCCAAGTCAAACATATGACACTCCAAACAAAATCTGGACTTAGCCAAACATGAATAAATGGAGGGGCAGACCACAGATGATACCATGTGTCCCCACTATCACAATTTGGGGGTGGCTACAAGGTTCCAACCAAAAAGGAAGCATTCACTCGAGGATCTAAATCAGCTAAGTATGCAAGATCAAGCGGAAGCCTCCACGCGTCAACTCGGTGCATCTTCAAGGATGAAATTTAGAGGCAGTCCCCAAACGAGTGCACAGCTCACCATGTGGCCATGTTTCAGGTCAAAGTGGGAAGGTGGGCCTTGGAAGGATTTTTTGCCAAAAGTGGGCCAACAGGCCCGAGAAATACTTTTTCACCAAATGAGCAAGTTGCGGACCAACGGGGCGACCAGGAGATATTTTGGCATTTTTCCCTTGCTCACCCAAAGGAAAAATTTCAATTGGGGGCTCGTGAGGCCACAGAGAATCATTTTGCGTGCAAATGAATAAAAATTCCTAAGGCCCGTAAAGGGACACATGGCTATGTCTCTGGCCAAGTGGGAAGGCGGGTCGTCGAGGAAACTTTGGAAATTTTGCAACTTTTGCAAATGGCGCAGGATTTCATTTGCGAACCCGCGGAGGATTTTGTTGAAAGTGAATTTTGGGCCTGTGGGGCTATGAGAGGTTTTGTGATTTTTATGTCTTTTCGAAAAAAGCATAGTTTTTATTATCGTGGCCCATGGATCTGCTTTGCAAAGATTACATTTTCGCCATTTTTCCACAGTTTGATGCAGAATCTTCATATGGCCATATCTTTTGATTGGAAGCTCGGTTTTGAGAAAGAGAGGATTTTTTGGAAAGGTCTTGACCTCCTCTACACCATGGATTCCTAAAAATTTAAATTTGACAAGGTTAGGTGGGTGAAAAATAGTAAAAATTCTTTCAATGTATTAATACAAGATCCAATTTCTTCAACTACCCAGATCATGATTTGATTTGATCCATTCTTTTACTTCTTTAACACACCAAATAGACATGAAGAGGCAGAATTGACTAGATTTTAGGTGGATTTGTAGGGCATTGATGGTTGGTGGTTGATATTTAAGAGCAAAATTTTATGTTTTCTTCTTTCTCTCTCACCTCAACCTTCTATATATTGAAAAAACTTCTCATTTGAGAAGGGAGAGACATTCTGGGTGTGGGGAAACTCTGTAAAATTTGTTTCCTGACTCAATTTGAGCTGTAATCCTTCTCCTATGCTTGAAAAGTGGATTTTATGCCTCTTAGCATAAATGTAATGGTATGTGCACCTTCTAGAGCAATAAAATTATGTTTTTTTTGGTGTTCTTCAACCCTTTCTCATGTTTTGTTGTTTCTCTGTGCCTCTCCATTTCGTGTTTTTTTCCTGTGCATGTATTTCACATTTTTCAGGTGTAGGATGTCATGTTTCATGGAGTTTTGATGGCGGATTAGGATCTGGGTCTGTGTCACTTCTGTCTGACCTCCCTCATCTCCCTTTTCCCCTGTTTCATCCTCCCTCAGTAGAGTATCTTACCTCTTTCCTTTTCTGGTGTATCACCACTTTAGTGTAGGCTCTCTTTCACTCTCTCTTTCTCTCTGGTCCCTTGGAATGGTTAGATTAGGATAGATTAGATTTTCTTGCACTGGAGTAGCTTATGGCAAGTAGTTTAGGAACAAGAACCAACTTTCTCTAGAGGACCATCTCAAGTTTGCAAGTCCCACAACTTGAGAGATGGTCCAATGTTAGGAAATCACACCAGATGCCCCACTCACACATGATTCCATCCATGGGTGCTATGATTTTGCACTAACAATTACTTTTTAGGTACCTTCATTATCCAAAAAATTCTATTTCATTCACAATCACTTCTAAAGTATAAGCCAACTAAACATTTAAAATCTTTCCTAGGGTAATGTGTTGCTTGTTTTTTACTTGTGGATTATCATTTTCTTTCTTTTCTTCTATAGTTTGAGTTGTGAGGACATATTCATCACTTTTTCTTCCATTTTCACACTCAACAACCACAACTAGTTAATTCTGGTTTTTCCTAAGTGTGTTAAATCATCTTTGTCATACACAACCTTTCTCAGGTCTTTCTTTTCATCAAAATTAATTCAAGCAATATTAATTTATTCACTTCCCAATTTTTATTAGTAACCAACATCAGTCTAGTGACCAACATTGGTTCTTTAAACATACTGGCACTGGTTAATCAATCAATATCAATTTCTCTCTTTTCGATTATTTTGTCAAAAATGACAACCAGATTATTTCAAATAACATGATTGTTTCAAATGACCAGTTTTTGAGTCTCTATCACCCTTAGCAGAGACCAGAATATCTATTTTACACTTTTCTTACCTAAAAATCTCACTTTCTTCACTTTCCTAGTTTTTATTTTTCACCGGCATCGGTCAAGTGACCGGCATTGGTCTTTCTACCTAAACTGGCACTGGTTGGACTGACTGGTATCGGTAACTGTGTTTTTTATTTTTATCAGATACAACAACCTCTTTCTATCCTCTAGACTTGTCCAAACATTTGTTTATGAGTTCTGTCAATTCTGTAGAGCCTAGAATACTTATCCTCCAACTTTCTTATGGTTTGGACTTGTGAACAGGCGTGAGCTTTTGACTTTCACACTAGTCACGAATAGTTACCTATTTTGCCTTCGCTGCCATCAATTTTCTTCACCAATTGACCCAAAGTTCCTATAACTATGCCTACAAGTGATGAGGAATTTTCTAATATCCTTGATCATAATGTCATAGCCTTACAACATTACCTTGCCCACTCTTCTACCTGTAAATCATCGCGCCAACCATTTTTTTGGTATTCCTACCTCCATACCCTTTGCCATATTTGTGAATGTTACTTTAGCATTACCCACTCCCACATCAACACCACCTACTGTACCCTTGACATCCATCACATCTTTGGACATTCATCACTCCCCCAACCTCTGCCAGTGCCGTGACATCGGTCATATCCTCATCCACAGTTCCTAGTAAAGGGATCCCCACATTATTAGTACCTATTACTTCACAGCCTCCAGTTGCGTCAACATCCTATACCCCCTTTCATAATTTGGTCCTTTCTATACTCCAAAATCTTCTACCCATCACTACAAGGATCTTTACACAAGCTCCTTCCACCTACACCTTGGCTTAGTCATAGCCTATAACATCCTCTTCATATTTAGGGTATATGCCCTGATCATCTATTTTTGCCTACGTACCCACTTCTCATTTCACATATTTGGCACCACCATACACTAGTATATCAGCTATGGACCTATTCATCTCATCCACCTCGTTATACCCGAAGGGGGTTCTCCTCAATCTAATCCTACCATAGATCTTATCAAGATGATGATGGATAAGATGCAAACACTCGAGGCCTCCATTTCTTGGATTTTGTAATGTCCTCACTTATGATGAAATTTGTAACAAGCCCATCCGCCCATCCATACCTATCCATCCTTACCCCGCACAATGAGAGTTACCCAAGTTCAACTGTTTCAATAGAAAGGAAGACCCTCAACAACATTTACAATCATTCAAACATGTGTGTTATTTAATCACCCATATTGATGCCTTACTCCTTAGAACTTTCCCCATGTCGCTATCAGGAAACCACCCTAGATTAGTATAGTGCTTTGTCTAAGCACTCGATCTTCTCCTTAAACAAATTGGCCCATACTTTACTTAATCATTTCTCAATCAACATCACTAAGAAGGTATCTATGAATGATATTTATTCTATTCACCAATACGAGGACAAATCTATTGTATATTTCATCGCACGTTGGCAGGGCCTCGTCAATCAGCTCACCTTCTAGCTAACGTAAGAAGATCTTATAGATTTTTTCACAAGGGCATGTGCTAAACACATTTTCCCAACTCTCCAGGTTTAAATGTTTCACAATTTTGACAAATCCTTCACCATGGCTCAAAAATTGGAGATTGATGCCCTTGAAGAGGAGGAGACTTAAGTTGTGTAAGAAGAATTCTAACTTCAAATGAAATGAATATTCTTCTAAACCACCGAACAACCTTTTATAATAACCATTCCAAGGCCAAAGAAATCCACCAATGCGGTGATTCTAAACTATGGCCCCTCTCATTCATCTAATAAACCAAAACCACCTTCCAACCTTTCTCTAGTTAAAAACTTCCAGTACAAGTATGAACAAAGGACTTACACTCCTATCAGAGAACCATATTCTTCTATGCTGGAAAAGATTTTAAAAGATGGAGCCATCAACCTTCCACCTATCAAACCAAATACTAGTTTTGATCCTTCTCTTTCTACACCATCGTGGTACAAAGAAAATGAATTTTGTAACTATCACTGAGTTAGGGGACATAACAATGGAAATTGCAAAAATTTCAAGAATATTGTCCAAGGAATGCTAGATAATGGTGATCTCGTCCTGGACAACCTTAATGCACTTGTCAATGCTAATATGGTTGTGTTTAAGAAACCTTTTCCTAATCATACTCCATCATCAAAAATGGCTTCAAAGACCTCTACTAGTGACACCCATGTGCACAAGGTTCATGTTGTTTTCAACACAACACCTGTTCTATCTAGCTAGTTTCCTCCAGCAGTGCTTATTGAGAAAATTATTGCACAAACTCCTCTAACCACATGGGAGCCTATCACATCTACTCCTCTATCCACAGAGAATCCTATCAAACCTACTCCTGTACCCATAGAGGATCCTACTCCACCTATTTCTCTATTTACTGCCAAGCCTACCCAAGGAGGAGCTAACCCTATCTTCATCTCCACTTAAAGAGAAGTGCAGGTTGGCTATTTTCCCTCTCCTTAATCCATAGAGGAGCTAATCTTATCTCTTCTTCCTATAGGTGATGCTTCTCCACGTTATTCCAAGATCCTATCAACCTTCTTACATCACTCTTTCCTAGTGAATTAGAGATGAATACCTTCCCTATATCACATGGCTCATATTTCTGGATGGGTCTCACCACTGGTTCATCATCTTCTAAACCAACACCATTCTCATGATTGGTGGACCGATTAGAGTATGTTGAATACTCCACACTATTGGGGCACCTTTGACTCATTGTATCCACCCAAATGCAGATGTTTTCGCTAGATAACTCAACTATCTATCCTAATGTATTCAAGGAAACTAAAACCATGTCACTTGAGCTGATCATATCAGTCCCTTCTTCTTTAGCCTCTCCTTTACCCATACCCCTATCCACACCTAAACCTACCACTTCCTTAGGATTCCTACCAACACCTAGCCTACTACATCCTATAGTGAAACTAGACTTGTATACTCAACCACCACTCATCACAAAACTGATTCCCACACCTAAGGGGAAGACCCAACCTCTTTGGCCTCGCACCTCGGTCTCTCCCATACCTTCTCTTTCACCTTCACCTATACCTTAAATTTTAGGCCCACACCCTTCCACCTTGGTCAAGTTACCTCTTCACCAAGGAAAATCCAAGGCACGACAACCCGCACCCACATCTTTACCTTCTCTTTTACCCAAAACTTCACCTTCATCACCTCTTCTACCTACACCTTCTCCATTACCTACAACCACACTATTGACAACACCGTGACTCTCACCTTGGATTTCTAGGGTATCCTCACATTTTACATCTCCTTCTACCTTGCGCACCCATTCTACACCTTTATTGAAGAAGGTACAACCTAAACTGAAACCAAAACCTTCACTACCTACAAAAAAAGTAGTCACACCTACACCACCTCTAGCAACATCTCTCCCACAAAAATCACCTCCACCTTCATCCAAGAAAAATTTGACTTCTCATTGTGATCCATTGGTAAGATATTATTCTAACATCCTTACTAGTTTATTAGAAACCCCTGTCATCTCATCACTGCCTTTTAAGCCTTATGACTCACTCAAACCCAAACCATTATTGTTTGACGACACCAAAATTTACACATATCATTACTTCCAGCACATGATTTTGAAATTTGTAAGGCCCTAAAAACATTCTCCTTCAGCTCTATGCTTCAAATGGTCTCTTTGACAAACATGACCTGTTGGAGGAGAATTCCATTCCCCCTTCACTCGACACCTCATGGTCTATCTCTATATCTATTCAACGTCCCTTACCTACATCTCCATTACCCTCTTTTCCTCCTTCGGTCTTTGAAATAAAAATGGTCCAAGTAGCTACTCGATCATAAAAAGATAAAGGAAAAGAGAGAACTGGTAGCCCATCCATTGCACCTTCACCCACCATTCCACTTGCACCTGCCCCCATGGTAACCATTTGTGGGCTGACTTATCTTGGTTCTGACAGAGCCATACATTGTTATATGATTAAACAACTTCATCAATCTTCTTTGAATATGTCTTTGTATGACCTAATTCAAACCTCCGAGTCTCATCGACAGGCCCTCATTGAGGTCCTGTAATCTATTGAGGTCCCACTAAATTATCCTCCACCCATGGGTGCCATCTTTACCCCTCATCATGTAGACACCCTCACCACTTCGACTCAAACTTCTACCCGCATCACCTCCCCTCAGGTTTCCGCTGTCAGTTTTGATGACTTGGAGATCACCCCTCTACAATCAGATGATACTGATCCCGCCCTGTTCATCACTTCCTACACCAATGATACTCGCATTCGATGTGTTATTATTGATGGAGGTGCCAACATTAATATCATTCCTCCCATGTGTGAGAAAAAATTTTCATACCCGCCAACTACATGCATAATAACCCTATTCTATTACGTTCTTTTAATAATTTCATGACTTATACCCTTGGCACTATCATCCTCCACATCTGTGTGGGTCCCCACACTAATCCCAAAATATTCTATGTTCTTGAGGGGGAATTTCAATATAACTTGCAGCTTGGCCAACCTTGGATTCATGCAATGGGATGTGTACCTTCAACCCTTCACCATTGTCTAAAATTTGAATATGAAAGACACCCCTACACCATTCAGGTGGATCCTTCACCTTTTAAAACCTGCAACATGCTTTACCGAACAAATGATGTCCTTGTTTCAATCAAGGTATCTACCACCCCTATCACTTCATGTTCTTCTGTTGTCTCATATACCACAATATCTTCCACATCCAACTCATCTATAACCTTTTTTTCCGTAACTTCTATGGCTAGCCCATCTACCAGCCCACCTATTTCACCGACAACTAATGCACCCCCTTCTCAGGATTCAAGTAGCTCATCCATCCCCGTTAGCCAAGTACCAACTTCATATCCCTTGGTAGGTTTTTTTCAATGCCTTTCCCTAGGGGAATACCTCCTATATAACATACACACTTTCCTTACTCCTTAGGAGTATGAAATCCTTTACCAACACCCACATTATGAACATCATGTAGGAGAGGTTTTTCCATATGGTCCTCCTCACCTTCGCACCAACTTGACATATGGGGGACTCAACACTTCTTCTTATTCTCTTGAACTACCTACCCAAACCCAACCTTTCCCATCCAACTTCAAATACCTCACCAATTTTCGATTCTCCCACAGTTTTCTTCATCGATGTGCTTGGAAGGGATTT
The DNA here is from genome assembly GCA_019776745.2 of Taxus chinensis. Taxonomy (NCBI): domain Eukaryota; kingdom Viridiplantae; phylum Streptophyta; class Pinopsida; order Cupressales; family Taxaceae; genus Taxus; species Taxus chinensis. Next base: position 1,044,199,669 of record CM034146.1, on the reverse strand, counting down.
GTCTTTGGTCTGTATGAATAAGGCCGTCATACAGTCATACCTTACACCACTAGAAAACACAAAGACCATTGTGGTCTTATATTTTATTCACAACCTCCTCTTAAGAAGGCCTATTGTATTTAATGAAAAGTTGTAAAATCCATGGAATTGGGGTAAGAATCTCTAAAGAAACCCCAAAGGCTTTTAACAATCTGATCAATGGACCATGTGATAAGAAATGAGCAAGGGTTTCTTCTTTGCATACATTAATTTGAACTAAACAAGCAAACTAAGCAAATGAAACTAACCTCTATTCTTTGAAAGCTTGAAATAATGAACCTACGAGGATCTAAGCATTCAGTTTGTGTTTTAAGAGAAAGAGATATCCCCATTAATGGCTTCAAGGCCAATGGTTTTTCCCTTTTACTCCTGATCAGGGGATCATTTTTAAAAAGTTCCCTAAACATCCCTAAATGGTGTCAGTGCAGAAGATCATCTCGCGAGATTTCCAATGACTGTGAGAATGTGACAAATGGACATCGGGAGATCTAGATATGTTCAGTCAAAGTTCAGACAACGGGAAAGTCAACTCTTGTCAATTGATCAATATTGGACCAATGGCACTGTGACACGTGGTGAAAAGGCAAAAGGGAGCTGTTTGTTGGTTTCGATCACCGGTCTTTGACGAGTGTAAAAATGGTGCACAGGAACAAGAGGCTCAAATTTTATTATGGAGGGGAGCCCGACTGCCGTGTGGACTATGGTATTATCACCAACGTGGTGGGTCCACAAGCCACCACGTGGCTTGCCACCACTCATTGAATTCACTCGATTTTCCTATCGGGAGATGACAAGTGGATTACATGCTATGGACCAAGTTAATTATTTCTATACCACATTATATGGGTCAAAATTATATTTACTTGGTAAGTCCACTTTCCAAATGGCACGCATATATGCCAAACCAATATATATATATATATATATATATATATATATATATATATATATATATATATATATATATGTTTATACATTAGTATAAACCGCCACATGCTATTTCCAAACTTCCACGCACATAGAGGAGGTGGTGAAGCGATGTTGTGAGAGGAAAATGCCATATGTGGAAGCTTCCACATGGAGGAGGAAATGAAGCGGTGGTAGGGGGTGCTAGGCCCATGCGTGGAATGTTCCACATGAAGAATGGAGTGGGTAAGATTTGTTAAAACCTTACCCAAATTTAATGGCGCCAAATGTGGGATATCCCACTTAAATGAGAAAACCACCCCACTTCTCCTTAGCCACTCATTTGGGATATTATCCCTTATCAAAAGTTAAGCCGCCAACGTGGGGATTAATCCCATTAAAACAAGCAAATCCACCAATATGGGTATTTGATCCCATTAATTTTGGGACGGGTGAGGCTATGGTATTTTTAGCCTAAGGATTATATTGTAATGCATTATTCAAGGGCCCTAATTTTGTATAAATAGGGAACCCATTTCTATTGTAGACACACAACCCAAAGCTTATTATTTGTTAAGCTTATTGTGGGCACACACAAAATACAGAGAAGCTCATTCCTAGAGCGCTGGAGGTGAAGTCCGAGCCAAGAGGAGAATAAGAAATTGATGTTGTGTGAAGACCTAAATTATTTTAGGCATTATTATTTTGATTATTATTGACCTATTGTTTGTTAGGCAATAATAAATTAAATATTTGTGGCTAGGAGTTATTCAAACTACCTAGTCGGCCCATAGCGCCACAGTAAATTATTGTGAAGCCTGGTATATCGACTGGAGAGCCATAGGGCGTTGTATTAGCGTCTGGAAGGCCGATCAAGAACCGAAGGTTTCTGAATAGTGGAGTTGGAGCCATCAAGCTTGCTGAATACGTCAGGAAGGTGGGAGTCAAGTGCTATTTTTCACCCTTGTCATCCGAAGGTCTGGTTATTCTTCTAAGCAAGTTTAAATAGTTTCCATTAGGTTTTTCTTGTGAAAGTACTATTGTAACTTACAAGTTTTGACTAGTGGAATGGTTCGACCATGAACCCGGAGACGTAGGCAATTTCTGAACTCCGTAATCAATTTGTGTGCAATTTTCATCATTGTCTTGCATTATTTTAAATTGATTACTTAAAAGGATTAAATTATCGGAAAATAATTAAATCCTATAATGGTCTGAGATCAGGTAGTAATAATCTGGTTATTTTTGGATCAACTCCATACTTGTGCTATAAAATACAAAAGAAATTACTACTAGCTCAATGGAAGAAAATGAAATATAATCTAAAGCCTAAACAAAATACTATAATTTGTGCTAGGAAGAAGAGAGAATTCTTAGAAAATGAGGGAGGGGGTCTAGCCCTATTTATAGTTTTCTATTTGGGAAAATGGGAGATTTGGGTGCATGTGGGACAAATGCTAAAGTCAAAAAAAGCACTTTTAGCAAGTCAAAGTGTAATTTTGACTATGTTCAGAAGAGTTTGACCATGGTTAACACTTAGTTAACCCTGTTTAGAGGATAATTAGGGTTCTGAGAGATTTTTGAGAGGTCTAATCAATCTAATGAAATGGATTGATAGTCTGGGAAGATGCTAGAAGTAGAATAGAAGGGAATAAGAAGATAATGTAGTCAGAATGAGGCTATGACAACCTATTTAGGTGGTTTACAAGAGGAAACACGACCAAAAAGGTGTCATAAGAAGGGAGTTAGATAGGTCTAACTGGCGGTGTGCCGTTAATTTGCAAAGGGGAAGAATAGTTAGTGCAATATTAGGAATAATAGTGCATTGATCAAACTATAGGTGTCTACATTTTCCCCTCTTTGGGGTGACGTAAGCCACGTCACTTCAAAGAAAGTAGACAAACGTAAATGAGTAGAATTTTTTTGAAGGGGTAGAAGAAAAATTAATAGGATGAAGGATGACGAATGCCCCCTCGAGTGTCGATGGGGTGACGAAGAAACTCGATCGGTGATCGAAAAAGAAAAGAATAAAAAATAAACGTGTATATAGAAGATGAGAAACACGAAGAAAGAGGGATATTGAGGTATATACAAATCAAGTGCCATCATTATATAATCGTCATAATGCTTAGAATCCTCCTCATCAGTCCTTATTAAAATTTGAGCATGCGATGGAAGTGTAAAATGACATGAAAAGCCAAGATACAAACAACATCCCTTGTGCAAAAAATGACCAACTCCATGTAATATACACAAATGCAATGCAATACGAGAAATAAACAATATCACCTAACAGGGAAATAAGTACAATCACACACACTTAAACCAACAATGTTTAAGATAGTTGCATAAATATTTTGTTATCAAGATGTAGTCCCAAATGTTCTGCTAAATGACAAGGGTGGAGAATGACGCCCCAAGCAAGGTGTATTATGCAAGGGAAAAGATGGAAGACACTTGGGTCCCATGAAAAGGTAATGTGCACCATGAAAATAGTACCAGGCAACCGATAGTGCCCCATAGTACAGACGAAGTAAACAACATAGCTTGTGTCAGTGATTGAAGATATGGACGATGCGTGAGTCGTTATTTCAAACTATTTGAAAACGTCAGCAAGATATGGAATGAGTGCCATGAAATAGACACAGATTTCAGCTGTAGATGATCGGTTCTACCAATTTAAAGCTATTTCCAAAGTATTTCAATGTTTTGGTTTTTTAAATGTTTTTAGGATTTTTTTCTTTTTTAGATTTTTTGATCGGTCAAAAGAATTTCAAAAGATCAAATATCTTATAAAAGTACGCGCGAGGGTGGTAGTGGGAAGGTGAGGCTGTCAGAGAGCCATGATATATTCCTACAAGAAGAAAGATGGGTCGGAAATGATTTCTATAAAATAAATTAATAAATAATTATCACGACAAGGGAAAATAGATGAAAAATAGAGGAAGAGGCGGGAAAAGGTGCCTGAAATATTCGTAAATTATTTCAATGAGACGGAGAAATAAGTACAGGGTGGCACAAAGTGCCCCAATGTGTGAAAATTAGTAAAAATAATTATTTTAATACAAAAATAATTATCACAACGGATAGAAGAAAGTTAGAATGATCACAGCAGAGAAAACATGCCCCAGGGGCATCGTGATAGGTTAATATACCCACCCGGGGTTGGTAAATCAATCATGACCAATTCATTTCTACCAGAGCTCTTGTGAATTTTTACCGTGAGTGAGAGCGACAACCCTGGAGTGAGATGGTGAGAATACCAAGTAGGATGAGACGCATGGATCACAATCGAGAGTTCATGCGGGACCCAGTGGATGGACCCTATGTGAGTGTCCTATCCCTCCAAGTTAATTATGCATTTATTGCACTCTTTTAGGGTTTTACTAGGGTAGGTAGGACTGATTTTGATGCATGCGCATGGGTGTATGCATCGATTTGATGGGTACGCACACATGTATGCATCAAAACAGACAGGGACGTGTATGCATATGTGTCAAAATAGACAAGTACACATATGCGCATCTGTCAAAAAAGTGGATATGCACACATTTTCTCATTGGGAGGGAAATCAAAGTTAGAGGGTGCGTCTGCATTGAGTGAGCATAGAATAGGCACGTGCACGCATGTATGGCAAGGTAGGTGCCTAGGTGTCACATTGGGTACATATGCATTATGTGTGGCCTACGACGAAAGGAAAAAATAGGGGGTGGGTATGTGTCGGCAAGGGCGCATACGCGTTGGTAAGGGCACACAGGTTCCAAAAGAGGCGTGTATGCGCTAGAAGGAAGGGGAGAAAAAACAACTTGCTAGTAAAATAGTCAAGTATAGAAGAATATAGACTAGATTAGTTTAGAAGAAAAGAATAATTAGTAAGTTAGATGATTCGAAGAAGCATTTTTCCTTAGAAAAATAGATAGAAGTAAGTGCCTAACACTTGTGTTGATTTTGAAGTGTATACTACCCGTTCTCTAGACTCACGAGCACTATGGTCGGTTAGTAGTGATAGAGGCACAATTTGATGATGACGATAGAGCGAACCTAGAGAGCCTCCTATATGTGATGAGATTGAATCATGTGGCCAAGATGCCACAGATTACATTAGATCATGGCCTCTTGACAGCCATAACAGAGTGATGGCATAGCGAGAGTCAGTGTTTCCGGGTCCCGATCGGGGAGATTATTATTACTTTATAGGACGTATGGTGCATTATGTGGGTCCCTATTCAGGGTCAGCTTATCTAGACTACAAGTCACTGGACCAACATTCAGCGATATATTGTAGAGTTGTTCAACGTCCCGATGATACCATGGCATGGGATGTCTATCAGATTATCACGATGCATCAATGATCTAGAGTTAGACCGAGTAGTGGTTTATTTGATGGCCTTTTTCAATTGAGTCTTACTCCTTGGATTGACTCATGGTTTGGTAGAGGGAGAGACCTAATGCTAGGGTCAGTGTATTTTAGCACATCTATACTAGGACCTTCACTTGATTACCTACTACCGTCAGAAGATGGTAGGACCCACTCGCTTGCTACAGATTTTGGTGTGGGACCACATTGTGATTGGTCAGCCCTTAGGTGTTTTGAGAGTTTGGGCTCCCGACGAGCCTTCTACGATGGGATGGGTCCCAGCAGGGGACGATGTACGACCATACATAGGGGTTGTATATCACTATCGACATGAGTTGGATGAGTTGTGGTAGGCTTCCATGGTTTGGAGGCCTTATAGACATTTCTAGTGGCTTGAGGATGGTTTAGAGCTTGGCATTTCCACAATAGAGCACTTTATCTTAGGTAGCCGCAGCTACTTGAGGGAGTTATACAAGGTGGACCGATGCCAGAGGAATTTTGGCATTACCCAAGATGTTCCTAGGCCAGACAAATGGTATGCTCGTAGAGCCCAAGAGCATTTTGACATGGGTCCACAGATCACTCGTGATAGAGCACTAGCTAGTTTCCTATAGGTGGTACCTGTTATGTGGGTGCCACTAAAATAGATTAGAGATCCGGGCACTACACCTGAGTATGGGCCATCGTATCATGGTGTGCTTCCATGTCATTTGACTATTTCCAGAGTAGCGTATAACGCCATTGTGAAACCCCCTCTAGTGGAGCCTCCTAGTGGTGGTGAGGGTGGAGTTATTGGTGGTGATGTTAGTGATGATGATGATGACAGTGGTTCTGACGTGCACTAATATGTCAGAGGTAAGGGGTAGGGTCCAACACTACAGCAGCCATAGTGATAGGGCCCCAAGCCTAGGCCAAGACAGGTATTCATGGCAGTAGACATAGAGTTACCCCAATAGGTATTCTAGTGGGGATTTACACCCCTCTTCAGCAGGTACTTCTAGAGCAAGGCCTTCCACCTGATGTTCCAGAGGGTGGCGGTGACGATGGGCAGCTTGCTGCCCTTCAGCATCAGTTATAGGCAGCGATTGGAGAGAGGGATGCAACTAGGGCACATGTACAGGATCTTACAGTAAAGTGAGATCAGGTACATGCTCAGGTGAAGATTTTGATAGTAGAGAGAGATCAGGCTAGAGCATAGACAACCCAGGGCAGTGATAATATTCTATGGCAAAGTCAAATTCATGAGATGGCCACACAGGGGGCCCATATATTGAGCCTTTTACACCATTATCAGACTCAGGTGTAGTTGGTTGTTGCTTAGAGGGATGATGCCCAGACATAGTCACAAGGCTACATTATATAAAGGGATCAAGCACAAGCCCAAGTGTGGGTTATCACTACAGAATGAGATCGAGAGGCCGTTGCCTCTAGACAGGCTTAGACTAATATTGGCAGGGTGACAGATGAGAGTAATGCCGCCCTACAAGAAACCCTCACTTCTGGAGATGTTGATTTGATATGTGATGTTATGAGATCCGACGGCGAGGCCTTATATTATAGGATTGCCTACTTTAGGGTAGTCTCAGAAGAGTAGCTAGTGGTATCGTTCCAGTAGTTAGATGCAAGTGAAAAAAGCTCTAGGTCACGGCGATCAGGCCATTTAGTTAGATTAGTTTGACATCCCATTACAGCGCAGCCGACTGGACAGTAGCCATCCAGACAGTAGGGTGGTACCCCTGGTGCATGTCCATCACATCCATCACTCTTTCGTCGACCAGGTCACTGACTCGGGAGCCCCGATGAGGGAAAGAGATGCGGTTAAGCTCTTTATTTCTCCTTTTGATAGATGTATTGTATACATGCCTCTTATTAAGGTTGATATTGATGTATAGTTGTATGTACTTTTATTTTGATGATGCCTCGTGATGAAGGCTCGATTATTTTTATGCATGCCCTTTTTAGATTGCATATTGCGTCGATGATGTATTTTGAGCACTGTATTGGATAGTTATACATGTATTATATGGAAATTTTTGATATACCATACTGTGTGTTGGTATCTAGATTTAATCTCCTACACAACTTGAACAACATCATGAACTTGCACAAGACACTCAAGGATAGATAGATGGTTTGTATGTCATTTGTAGCCTAGGGAGCACACCTATCTACTTGTTTGCATTCAAGATTTGAGGGAGTGGATAGCACCTTCAAAAGGGTTTTGATCTAACCCTCACTATTTTAGGTTGTGCCTATCAACCAAGGCAAGAGAACCTATATTGCAGCCCTTATATGGTAAAGGAGATGGAGATATCCTTGTGTTTTGCACATGGTATGGAAGAGGCCTTGTGAAAACATGATCAAGCATCCATTATCCAAACTCAAAGGATTTGTCACTACTAAATGATGGAAATGTTCTCAAAACAAAGCTAGGGCTGCTAAAGACATGATAAAACCTTGATATACTTTGTGCATTTTTGTGGAAGGATTGTATTCTTTTATTGACACACAATGCAATGCAGGGGTAGTATAGGTAGGATGAGTTAGTTTGAATGAAATTTTGTGGGGGAGATGTTTTAGACAAGACTAGCTTGGGAATTACCAACTTCTTTTAAAACCTTTGCAAGAAATTTGTAACACCTAAACAACAAGAACACCTCCAGAGGTTTTAACTGCTCCTTCAACTAGGATATGTGCAAAAATGGAGGCCCAGATCTACACTCTTCCACACAACCTTTGATAAACTACCACAAAAGCTTGAAATAAAAATACCAACAAAGTATCTAAGAATCCTTGTTTAATCATGACCTAAGGTGCACCCAAAGGTTTACAAACAGTCTCATTATTCAGGGACAGTAAAAATGATTTTAAATCTGTTGATCTTCTATCAAATGAAAGCTCTTCTAAATATAAGATTGCAAATGCCATTAAATCATCAATAAGAAGTGAGACTTTCTATGATCAAAGATATTCTAAACACAAAGATTTCAACATGAGCAAGGAACACTAAACTGAAAACATTTTTAAACATAGGTATATGCAAACTTTGCCAAGAGAATAAACCAGATAATCTAGAAAATGATCAGATACATCAGCAGGGAAAAGTCCTAAGAATAATCTCAGAGCTTATTGATGGATTTACAACTGAAACCAACTCAACATGATGAAACCTGATACAAAAATGGAATTGAAAATGGCTCTCAGGTGGTTTTCTAAAAAGAAATGGATTTCTTCCTAGCCTTTTTGCTTGTGAAAATTCTGAAGTATTCTGCCCTCTTTTGTCTCCAGTCCTCTTACAAATGCTTGAAAAAATACATTTTATACCTCATTCCAGCTTGAATCCTTACTTCCCAAGCAAAGAATATGCTTAGGGATCAAATTTGTTACAAGAAACTTTATCCATTTCATGAAAATGACATTAAATTGTAAAACATCTCGTAAAATGCTAGGTATGCACAATTTAGTTTTAAAATATTACATGAATTCAGATCCTTATCAATCCTAGGATCACATTTATGGCATTCAGACATGCCAACAATGCATTTGCATTCATCTTCCACCTTTCTACTTCGTAATTTTTTTACCTCTGCAACTTTAATTTTCACCTTTCACGTTTTTTACATCAGGCCCGAGCCAAAATGCATTAAAAACATCATATATCATCAAATTAGCTCATGAAAATGGTGCCATTATTTTCAGAAGGCCGAGGGGACTCAAAATCATATAAGGTTTGATGAATTTTGATGAAGAAACTCAATTTCCAAGTTCCTTGGAGTTCTCATGGCACCTAAAAAAACAAATTTACACAGTAACCGTCGATTTCAGTCAACTTTAAATCTCCATTTTCCACGTGTCCAAGATATTCCCCTTTTTTGCCTTTGGATAAGGTGGACTCATGTCCAAGAACCATTGGCACGGGTCCCCTTCCCTTTAAAATTTGCATTTGTAACCTTTTTTATGCCCTTGGAAATTTTTGACAATTTTCCTTGCTTGCCCCCTGCACCCACCATGTGTCCACATGTGGGGCCTCACCAAAACCTACGGGATAATTTGATAAATTTTGCCACTTTTTTGAGAACAGGAAATTTTTTCTCAAAATTCCTCCGGGGGCTCCAAACACCCGTTCACTCCCTTGTCATGTGGCAGTCTCTCATTCGCTACGGAGCCGACCCTGTCTAAGTTCTACCTCTCAAACCTCCAAAAGCACCAAAAATCTCTTATGGGCCCACGTACTCCTCCTTTTTACCTTTGGTAAAAATGCCACATGTCACTCCCCTGGATAAGCTGCGGGGGGAAAACCTCTAATTTTTTCTTGTCGCTCCCCAATGGATCCATTTTTTTATTTTGATATTTTTGCCTCCAAAGGCCAAAAATCCCCACAACTCCCAAAGCCCCGATTCTCCCTCTGCTCTCCTAGACATGTGTCCTCTTTCCATTGATTGTGGGACTTCGGGCCCAGAAATGACTGTGAGAAATTCACCAAAATGCAAGTCAAAATTTTTAAGGAAAATCTACCGCTCCAAACCTATGCCAAATTTTGGAGCATGTGCCCTCCTCTAATTCGACACGGGCCTTTGGGAAAAAAATTTTCCTTTGTAAATTTGAGCCCAAAAACAACAAATTTTTTCAAAGTTCTCGCTGGCTCCGTTTGACCTTCGTAGACACATGTCCACTTTTCATTGGAGGCGGGCCCCTTGGGTCAAAATTTTCCGATGACATCTTGAGCTAAAATTTTTCTCCAACTCCCCCCACCAACCGCGTTCTCTTCCTGCCACGTGTCATCTTCCTACTCATTGTGGGCCTTCGGTAAAAAAAATTGATTTTGAGAATTTTCCAAAAATGAAAGCAAAATTTCATAAGTGACCTCTTCCACCTGTCGATCCTCCAACCAATTAAATTGTGCCACATAGGCACATCACTGTAGCAATACGAGGCCACGAACCAAAATTTTCATTGTGCCAAAAAGCAAAAAGTGACAAGCTATAACATTTTCCTGACCGCCCTCAGCCAATAGAAGCCTGCCACATTAGTAGTAAGTATGTGAAGATGAATACAATGAGGCAAATGATACCCGTATGCCCGTCAAAAACGTAAAATTTAATGCAGTAAATGACACTCGTATGCCCTAGAAGTCAATTTTTTTTACGAGGAAGGAAAAATTCTCGGTTTTAAATCAAATGAAACATGATTTTACATTGTTTTCGACCTAGTGAGTAGGATTTCAACCTCAAATAACTAGGATTCGATTCATTTTGAGTTTTTTCACCATTTAGCAATGGAAAAAAAATGACACATCCCATATAAATGAAAACATTAGGGCACAAATGGGAGGGGAAACTTAGATTTTGTTTCAATTTTGGGAAGAATGAAAAGATTGTGAGTACTTTTAAAGTATTCAACTGGAAAAAAATGAGTTGTAAATCACCCACTCGAGTAAATAAAACGTTTTTAAGCAAAAATGGATATAGAAAAATTTAGGGCAAAGTGTGCAAACACAGAATTTACACCAACATTGGCTCTTACTTGGCGATGGGGCACTCCCAACGAGTGCCACAAGATCACAATGTAGACCAAGTTCCAAATAACCATTGGGCAAGGAGTTAAAAATGTAAAACAAGCCTAAAAAAACTAGAAATTTCACCAAAAATAGGCCGAGGAAAAACCAGACCATAAATAGTTACCAAGGACAAAAGGGGAAAACCACGAGCCAACAACAGAAAAAACAAAGCAAAAACAAGGACTATACAAAATGTACAACTTATGCAGACCTCATATAGGGATTCAATCCAAGAATTGTTTTAAATGTCTAACATTAATAAGGCAGCTCCAGCAAATCCCCATCTAGATCCTTGAGAAAAAAATGTATTTTCTCCAATCCTGATATCAATGGCATAAGGGCCCAATCCATAGAGAATACAAACTTTCCATGTTTGCCCTTGTCTTCATGCCTACTATCCCACAGAAAAAACAAGGAACTCCAACATTGAAGGCTCTAGGAGTGACCTTCTTATCAAACAACCTCTTCAATTTCTCTCTAAATCTTGATATGCCTTTTATGAGAAGATCTTCTCTCCTCATCCAACTCAATGATCTGATCGATTCTTGACTCATACGGGTCATGTTCTTGATCTTCCAACTATCGGGCAAACTGAATAAGTGGATAATTGCAGGTGTAAGGGAAGCAAAGCCTGAGTTTCATACACCAATTCAAATGGGCTCTTACCAGTTTCTCTTTTTTGGATTTATTCTATCAGCCCAAACTATAAATTTCAATTTCTCTCCCCACTTCTTCTTGTTGATTTCCAAGGTACTTCTGATGATCTTGAGCAATTTCTTGTTACTAGACTCAGCTTGTCCATTGCCTTGTGGATTGTAGTTTGAAGAATAAGTCAAATTTATTCCATATTCATTACACATTTCCATTAAAGGTTTGGCTCTAAAAAACATGGCATTATCAGATACAATCTTAACTGGAACTCCAAATCTACATATGATATGATTCAATAAGAAATCCATTACCACTTGGTGTGTTGCCTTTATAGATGGAATTTCCTCAACCCATTTTGTAAAATAATCAGTTGCTACAAGGATCCATTTATGACCGGCACTGGAAGAATCTGAAATCTCACCAATGAAATCCATTCCCCATTGTTTGAAAGGGGCTTCAACTGATACAGGATGCAAAGGAAGGGAGCCTAAAGCTTTCAATCTTCCTGAGAAATGTTGGCAACTATCACACTTTCTAACCAGTTGGGTTACATCTTTAAAAATATTAGGCCACCAATTACTAACTCTTAAAATCTTATTTGTTGTCACTCTCCTAGATAAAATTTCCCTCCACAAACTCCCCCATGGAAATCAGCAATCAATTTGGGAGCTTCATCTTCATTTATGCATTTTAAGAGGACACCTTCAGGGTTCTTCCAAGCCAGCCCTGAGGTATGTTATGATATATTTTTGAGAAGCCAACCTGAGGACCCTTTTCTAATTTTAATTCAAGTGATTAGGAAAGCATATGTGTCTGAGGTAGAAAAATCACATCCTTGTACCATTTAGAACTCATAAATATCTCAAGAAGATCTACCCTTTCTTCCTCTAGCTTATGCACTTCTACATTTTGAAAATTTCTCTTAGCCATGAGCTTAGCAAGACCCAAACCTCTTACCATCTTTGTTTGTTTGGATATCCATATCATATTTTTATAATTTGTTGACCCATCTACATCTCTTTCTTGATATCTTCATGTCTAATAATATGTCTTTAACCATGGTGTGGGGAACATAAGCAACAACCTCTAAACTCAAAATGTAGGGCTTAAAAATATTTGTTGCTTTTAACCAGTGCAAACGCCTATTTTTCCATGATTGTGTACTTGAGCTCAGATACTTGTAAAGCCTTACTAAAGAAGGATCAATAGGCCTCTCAACTACATTCTCATCCTTTTGTAAAAAAAATTGAAGCAATAGTGAATTCAAAGGAAAAAGAAAATATTTGGTAAGGCCTCTTATAGTTTGGAGCTACCAAAAAATGTGCATGCTTAAGTGCATCCTTTATTCCTTCAAAAGAATGAATGGCAACCTCCTCCCACTTGATAACTTGATCCTTTTTTAGCATGCTTTTGATTGGAAGAGTTATCTCAGAAAAATTGGAAACAAAGCTTCTAATGAAATTGATTTGGCCAAAGAAAGATTGGATACCTTTCTTGGTTCTTGGGATAGGCACCATGATGATTACTTATACTCTCTCAGGGTCTATCATAATGCCTTCTTTGGAAAAAATATGTCCCAGAAACTTGGCCTTTTACATGCCAAAATTAAACTTCTTCGGATTAAGAGAAATGCCATACTCTCTACATCTGATCAACATCTTTCTCTAGGTGTTGCAAATTGTCTCCTTGTTGCCTCGAAAAAATAGTCACATCATCTTAGTAGACTAGCAATAAAATTCATTGATATAACTATCAAAGGTAACATCCATTGCCCTTTGAAAATTATCACCAACATTCATCAATCCAAAAGGCATCCTTACAAAATCATAAGTCCCCCAAGGAGTAGTGAAGGTTTTCTTAACTCTCTCTGATTCTTTGACAACTACTTGATTGTATCTGGAGAAACCATCCAAAGTAGAAAGCATCTTATGATCCTGTCACAAGCTGCAACATATTCTCCATGTTTGGCAAGGGGTAATTTTCCTTCATAGATGCTTTGTTTAGATTCCTAAAATCCACACAAAGTTTGATATCACCATTCTTCTTTCTAACTGGCACAAGGTTTGCAACCCAAGATGAGTATCTAGTGGGCTTAATAATACCACCATCTCTCAATTTCTTCAATTCTTCTTGCATCTTCATAGAGAGAAGTGGATTGATAGGCCTTTGTCTCTATCTGAATGGCTTATTCTTTGCCTCAAGAGGGATCTCATGTTGGAACAAGTCTTCCCTATATGCCTTTAGCTCTGAATAGGACCAAGCAAGGCAGTCTTGATATTTATTTAGAAGTTGGGGAATAGGACTGTTTTCCTTCTTTGCTTAAGATTGTTTCCCAACCAAATCTTCCTTGGTTTATCCCTGGTTACCAAGTTGCGCTCTTCCACATCCCTTGAAGCAGACATCTTTCTATTTATGATGCAATCAGCATTGTTAAAATTTGCCCATTCAAGTGTAATAAGACCTTTAGGAATGGTATTTTTTTTCAAATGGATAATATACTTGTCAAATAAAGGTTTCTCTCCCTTCACTCATGCATACCTTTGGCTCCCCAATCAATGTTCTGACCAGAAAACTCACCTTAGCATTGTAAGAATCTCAACAACTTGTGCATCATCATCAAAAATCTGCCAATGTTTCACATTATCCGGGATAGCTGGCCTTGTTAGCACTTCAATGACATAGTAAAAAAAAGGTGAAACGGTGCAATTGTTAAATCTAGAACCAAGGATAGCCAACTTATCAGCAGCAGCATTAAGACTTATATCATGGTAAATAATGTTAAAGGAATCAAACATTTCAATCAAGTCCCATACAACATGCTTATATTGTTTCATACGTTGATTTTTCGTAGCATACAGTTTTCTTACTTGCTTGACAACCAGCTCTGAATCCCCCTTGGAAAAAATTTCCTTCATCTCCGTACTTCCATAGCAATCCTAAATCCCAACAACAATGCCTCATACTCAGCAATATTGTTAGTGCATTCAAAATTAAGTTTGAAGGAAAAAAGAAATTCTTCCAAACTAGGAGAAAGAAAAACTATACCAGCACCATTTCCAAATTTGGAAGCAAGCTCCATCAAACAGAATAGTCCAAGGAGAACCTGTCATATCAAGGAATTCTAATATATCCATCTTGTTCTCTTTTCCATCAGAAAAACCAATGAAGTTGTCAACATCTACATCAGCAAAACAACACTTCATATGAAGCATTGTTGGGATCTTCAATCAAGTGCAACATATTCTTTTCACCATAGAGTTTGACAAGGCTGCCCTTAATGGGAATGGTGGCAAAATACATGTCCATTTTGAACACTACCGCTAACACTTGCAACCCATTTTCTTTACAAAAAGCATACCCCATTTGGCAGGTGCAATCAACAATTACAATATCAAGTTTTAAATTCTTACTCGGATAGGCTGCAAATTGCACTACTAAACCCTTCACACAACCAACAACTGGAACCTCCCTTTAATCCATGGTTTTACACTTCCCATATACTACTATTGTCACTTTGATATCCAACTCATTCATGACTTCTAGAGGAATGACATTACATGATGTACAAGAATCAAACATGCAATTGTGAAGTAACCTATCTTTTATGAGAAAAACTTTGTGAAAAATGGAATCAACATTCAATTGGGAATCAACCAAGGATGTTCCTAAATATACTTTAAGTGCCTCTCCAAAATCTTCCATTGGTGGTGGTGTTTCAAGGCCAATAATTCTTTGAAGAGGAGTCTTAATGACATTTACATTTATGCTTGGGGTAATTCTTTTCTTATTTCAATCCCAAGTACTCGAATGCTCTCTTCTTAATGCTCAAGAATTCTAAGCAATTCAATAATTAGAACACTCACTTTAATTTGGCTCAGTACCTGGGCTATATCATATGTAACATTCTTTTGGTCAGAACAACATTAGAAGGGAAACAAGAAGGTTCATCAGATGGAGAAGTACTCTTTGGCAACCTGGGTATGAAGAGGACTGATATTTTTTGCATGGGACAGTAGGGTTCTTGGAAATTTTTTATTTTCTAGGGTTGTCTTTGGGAATGCTTTTGAGTAATGGGGTATTTGGTTTGGCTTGAGGACCAGCTCCTCTAACAACTTTACTTCTAGTATTGTACTCTTTCTCTTGACCATCCATAGCATTCATTAGCAATTATCTATCTTCCTCCGAAGGGATGCCACCGTCATACTTTTTGATCATCAAAGCCCTTAGATATTCAAAGTCATTATTAGGAATTTCAAAGGATTGAACAACATCAACCTCATGAGTTTGAGAGAGGAAGAAAGAATTAGTACCCACTCTATGCCAATCCCAAAAGGTTGCAACAGTTCTTACACTTATCACATTTGTTGATGTTGTTACTTGTTTTAATCCTAAAGGGCTTGCCCATCATACAAATGTCATCATCCATTTCATCCTCATTATCATCTTCAATAACTTTATGGTCCATTTCACATGGAGGATGAGGAAGAAAACATCTATCACACCAATCCATATCAGAAATTTCTTGAACAATAGCAACCCTTGTAGTTAGAGGGTCAGGCACCACTCTATTTTCACATGCTTAGGGTTTTCTATTTGTAGATCCAACAGGCCCTTTACCTCTATCATCTTGTATTTTATCACCCCTAGGATGATTTCCAAATCTATCATGGTTTTGAGTTCTTTTTTTTCTTTGTGAACCTTTCCCAATTCCTTTCTCAGCCCGGGCTAATTTGTAAGAAATTTCTTTGACAGCCCCCTGCCAAATTCTTGAACAACATATTCTAAATCAGCACCCTTGCTAGCTTGAAGCCTCTCAGGGTTTATCAGCTTCACACCATCCCTCTTAAGTGGTTTACCAATAGCTTTAATATTATTTTCAATTTGAAGTGCCATGGTGAAAGCTTGGTTCAAGTTTGTAGGATTTTTGTCTCTCAAGTAATAGGCTGCCTTTTTATCAAAGCATCTACATATTTGATCAAGCAAGATTCATCACAAGGCTTCAAAATGACAGGAAAACTTCTCAAATTTTTATTAAATCTTGTATTGAAGTCATGGACTATCTCATTCGAGTTCTTCTTGATATTTTCAAATTTAGACAAAAGAAATCTAGGATCAATCCTATCACCATATTGCAACCTGAATGCATTTTTCATCTCAATCCATGAATCAATAGAGTTATCAGGTAGAGCCTTGTACCAATCCCTAGCATCTTCTTCAAGTGTATGGATAAACAACTTGATATACACATCCTCAAATTCTATCTCAAAATATTCCATCATATTATCAAACAGTTTGAGATGTTGATCACCGGTAATGACATTGTTACCTTGGAATTTTGGTAACCTATTTCTCACATCTTGTGGGACAACATTTGGATAACCATCCATTCCTCCAAAATTTATAGGACCAAAGGTGTTAACAAAAAATGGAGGTATAGGTTGAGCCATATTGTTTGGTGGGGGTGATCTTGGAGGTGAAACAAGCTAGTGAGGAGTAGTAATGGGTCTGATTGGAATAGATGAGTGATCTTTAAAATGACAACCCCCCAAAGGCTCTCTCTCTTGATAAAATTCAGCAAACTTAGAAACCACAGGAGCAGATTTAGGGGAAAGTTTTTCAAATACACAAGAAGGTCCCTCACCTAATGGAGAATGAAAATCAGCAAGAATATTACCTAAATCAGATCTACTTGAAGAAGAATTATAATCTTCAATAACAGGCTGCTCTCCTTCAAATTCAACTACGGGGATCTCTTTTCTTGAAACCAAATCACCAACCACTTTCCACACTCTTCTTCCTTCTAGTTCTGAGCTTCTTGATTTGGTGAGAAACTTCTTTGAATATTCCTTGATGAAGTGGGATCTCCTTCCCTCCAGCTTGACAGATTTAAACAACAAGTTACAAATGACAGAGATGTATAAGACAACTGGTATTTCAAGATCCAAACAACATGGAGTCGCCACTAAGGAATTCCACCATGGTTGTGCAAGAAAGCACTAAAATATACCGTCAAATGTATGCTATGAGTCAAAACTTTGCAAGGGTATACAAATCAGATCTTCTTCTTCTTAATTCAACAAAAAACAATGCATCCAAATTATATAAATTGCTGGTAAATGAGAAGAGCAAGCTGAGCTTTGAAACTTTTGCACAAAACATGCAGACCTGAAGTATAAAATGATATCTCAAGAATGTAACAACTCAAATACTTGATCACAAAAATTCTCACAACCTTCAAATACTTCAAAACCACCAAGAAATTCCAAGAACTCCCCAACAATGGCACCACTCGGGTGTTGGTATCTAGATTTAATCTCCTTCACAACTTGAACAACATCATGAACTTGCACAAGACACTCAAGGATAGATAGATGATTTGTATGTCATCTATAGCTGGGGAGCACAACTATCTACTTGTTTGCATTCAATATTTGAGGAAGCGGAAAGCACCTTCAAAAGGATTTTGATCTAACCCTCACTGTTTTAGGTTGTGCCTATCAACCAAGTCAAGAAAACCTATCTTTTAGCCCTTATATGGTAAAGGAGATGGATATAGCCTTGTGTTTTGCATATGGTATGGAAGAGGCCTTGTGAAAACATGATCAAGCATCCATTATCCAAACTAAAAGGATTTGTCACTACTAAATGATGGAAATGTTCTCAAAACAAAGCTAGGGCTGCTAAAGACATGATAAAACCCTAATATGCTTTGTGCATTTTTGTGAAAAGATTGAGTTCTTTTAGGTAGGATGAGTTAGTTTAAATGATATTCTATGGGAGATGTTAGAACAAGAGTAGCTAGGAATTACCAACTTCTTTGAGAACCTTTGCAAGAAATTTGTAACACCTACACAACAAGAATACTTCCAGAGATTTTAAATGCTCCTTTAACCAGGATATGTGCACAAATGGAGGCCCAGATCTGCACTCTTCCACATAACCTTTGATAACCTACCACAAAATATTGAAGCAAAATACCAACAAAGTATCCAGGAATCCCTATTTAATCATGACCTGAGGTACACCCAAAGGTTTACAAACAGTCTCATTATTCAAGGAAAGTAAAATGATTTTAAACCTGTCTATCTTCTATCAGATGAAAGTTCTTCTGAATATAATATTGCAAATGCCATTAAACCATCAACAAGAAATGAGATCATGTATGATCAAATAAATCCTAAACACAAGATTGCAACATGAGCAAGAAACATAAACTGAAAACATTCTAAAACATAAGTATATGCAACCTTTGCCAAGAGAATGAACCAGATAATCCAAAAAATGATCAGATACACCAGCAGGGGAAATTCATGAGAACAATATCAGAGCCTGTTGATGGATTTATAACTAAAACCAACTCAACATGATGAAATATGATACAAAAATGGAATTGAAAATGACTCTCAGGGGGTTTTCTCTAGAGAAGTGGATTTCTTCCAGCCCTTTTGCTTGAAAATTTTGAGTCTTTTTCTCTCTTCTATTTTTTCCCCATTACAAATGCTTCAAAAATAAATTTTATACCTCATGCTAGCTTGGATCCTTACCTCCCAAGCAAAGAATATGCTCAGGGATCAAATTTGTTACATGAAACCTTATCCATTTCATGAAAATGACATTAAACTATAAAATAGCTCGTAAAATGCCAGGGATGCACAAATTTTTTAAAGTATTGCTTGAATTCGGATCCTTTTCCATCCCAGGGTCACGTTTTTGGCATTCAGATATGCCATCATGATTTTGCAATCATTTTCACCTTTCTACCTCATCATTTTTTACCTTTTCAACTTTAATTTTCACCTTTCACATTTTTTACATTGGGCCAGAGCCAAAATGCATTAAAAACATCATATATCATCCAATTAGCTCATGAAAATGGTTTCATTGTTCTCAAAAGGTTGAGGGGATTCAAAATCATATAAGTTTCAATGAATTTTGATGGAGAAACTCGATTTCCAAGTTCCTTGGAGTTCCCATGGTGCCCAAAAAATGAATTTGCACAATAACTGTCGATTTCGGTCAACTTTAAATCTCTGTCGTCCACGTGTCCAATATATTCCCCTTTTTACCTTTGGATAAGGTGGACACATGTCCAAAAACCATTGGCACGGGCCCCTTCCCTTTAAAATTTGCATTTGTAACCTTTTTATGCCTTTGGAAAATTTTGACAATTTTCCCTGCTTGCCCCCTAGACTCGCCACGTGTCCACATGTGGGCCCTACCAAAAACTGCGGGCCAATTTGATGAATTTTTCCACTTTTTTGAGAAAAAGAATTTTTTTCAAAATTCCCCACGGGCCCAAATACCCACTCACTCCCTTGCCATGTGGCAGTCTCCCATTTGCTGCAGAGCCGACCCTTAAAGTTTGCCTTCAACCCTCCACGAGCAAAAAAACCTCTTGCAAGCCCACGTTCCCCTTTTCACCTTTTGTAAAATGCCACGTGTCACCCCCTGATTGGCTGCGGGGGGACACCTCTAAATTTTCTATGGGTCAATTTTTTACTTTGAGATTTTTTGCCAAAATTTGTAAATTTTTCCATTTTCTCTCCGCACTCCAAACCTCCGCCAAATTTTGGACATGTGTCCTCCTCCAATTGGACACGGGCCTTCACGAAATTTTTTTCCTTTGTAACTTTGAGCCCAAAAACAATTTTTTTTTTAAGTTCCCACTTCTCCGTTTGACCTTCTTGGAAACGTGTCCACTTTTCATTGGGGACAGGCCCTCAGGTCAAAATTTTCCCATGACATCATGAGCCAAAAAATTTCTCCAACTCCCCCCTCCATCCGCGTGCTCTTCCTTCCACGTGTCACCTTCCAATTCGTTGTGGGCCTTTGGGTAAAAAATTGATTTTGAGAAATTTGTAAAATTGAAGGAAAAATTTCTAAGTGACCTCCACCACCCGCCAATCCTCCAGCCCATCAAATTATGCCACGTAGGCACATCACTGTAGCAATGTGGGGCTACGAATCAAAATTTTCTTCATGCCAAAAATCAAAAAGTGACAAGTTATAACATTTTCCTGACCGCCCCTAGCCAATAGAAACCTACCACGTTAGCAATAACATGCGAAGATGAATATGATGGGAAAATGACACCCGTATGCCCGTCAAAACATAAAAATTGCAAAAGATTCCTTGGAAATGGAATTTTTCACGAGGAAGGCAAATTTCTTGGTTTTAAATCAAATGAAACATGATTTTACATTGTTTTCGACCTGGGGAGTAGGATTTTAACCTCAAATAACTCAAATTCGATCTATTTTGATTTTTTTCACGATTTGGCAATGGAAAAAAAAATGACACAGCTCGTATAAATGAAAAAATTAGGGCAAAAATGGGGGGAAACTTGGATTTTGTTTCAATTTAGGGCAGAATGACAAGATTGTGAGTACTTTCAAAGCATTCAACTGGAAAAAATGAGTTGCAGATCACCCACTGGAGAAAATAAAATATTTTTGAGCAAAAATGGATATAGAAAATTAGGGCAAAGTGTGCAAACTCAGAATTTGCACCAACATTGTGATTATGCTTTGTACGAGCATTGATTATTATATATGATTCCTTTTTTCTTCTATGTATGTGACATACTTTAGATTTAGAAATGTGTATGTTTCATGCTTTCATATTGATGATGTATCTGCAGATAGTACCACATGTTTTTATATTTATGAGATGTTTTTGAGTTTTTATTCTAGCACGTTGGATGATACTAGATGATATTGGTGCGGGAGGGATAGATTTTTGATTATGCGCAACCCCTCTTGCCCCCATTGATGATATGATATGTGATGATTAGCTTAGCATACATGCATGATGTAATACTTAACATTTTTGTATATACGATGTAGTGAATGATGTTAGAAATATGATGAAATGATAGATGATAGATGTGATAACAAAAAATTGTGTAAAACATACAAGCAAAAGTTAACAAAACTAAACAAATATTCACATTTAAACAACACAACAAAATACAACCTATGAACACATGTAAAAGCTAGCAAGAGATTAAAAATGGTACCCAATCTAAGCAAGTAAAATGAATTCTAATAGATGGACATAACAAATAAAGAATCCTACAAGAATTTTTCATAAGTATGAGAGATCCTAAATGAATGCAATGTAATACATAATTAAATCAAACAAGATTCAATATAAGGTAAGAAAATGATTCATTCAAAGAACAAACAACTCAACATGCTAAGTACATCAAAACTATACAAACCAACAACTAAAAGCAATTAAAGTACTACCTTTTTTTTGTTGGATAGCATTGATATATTTTCTAATGTTTTTGGATTATCTAAAAAGATAAAATTTTACAGTTGCGGTCTTCATTGTTGTCTAGGTTCCCTAAGATAACGTTGTGAAACGAATGTAGCTTTATCCTTGAAAAGGGAAATTTTCCAGATGTTTAGGTTTTTGTGTATCCTTTTTCCAAATGTTTTTGTATTTTCCAAGGTCATGTTCCGAAAGCAATGTACAAGAACAAAGAAGCGTGGATGCCCCTAGTGTGATGTGGGAATATACAAAAGGCATAATGCCACACGTGTATGTACGAGAAGGTGAAAATGGTGCAAGTAGGCTCAACGTTGGATGGGAGTATGCAAAGGTAATGTCCTTCATGCAGATATAAGAGCAAATAAACCAGATCATGGTACACCAAGGGTGGCTCTAGTAGGATCCCTAGACCTAGCAAAGGAAGTCATATCCAAAAAGTGGAGAGGGTTACCTATCCTACTGTAAGAGTAACTTGCGTTTGGAGAATCTTCCTTGAGCGCCAAAAAAATAGTTTTCACCCAAAGACCTTCCTAGTGCGCCACAATTGCGTGGTTTTCACATGTTGATGACGTGCTTTTTCTTTACTGTCTTCTTAATTTTTCCATTTTTGCTTGTTTTTTCTTTATTTTTCTATTTTTTAGTTCTTATCTGATATTCTCATCATGCTTAAGCATAGAAATGCTTGAGGTGTATGGTGTTCATAGGTTCTGGAAGCTCTTCACCATCTAAATATGTAAGTTTGTAAGCTCCTGATCCATATTTTGCAATCACTACATAAGGACCTAGCTAGTTAGCTTTGAACTTTCCTTTCTTCTCTCTGTCTTCGACGGTGTTCTTATGATTTTATTTCAGAACTATATCTCCTACATCAAATTCCCGATTAATGATGTGTTTTCTGTATCCCTTGGACTCTCTATTTTGATAGAACTTTAGGTGATTGAATGATCTAAGATGCTTTTTATCTAATATATCTAATTCTGCTAAGCGAGCAACTCTGTAGTCCTCATCTTTATCAAGATAGTCTCTGAGAGATATTCTCAGGGAGGGAAGCTCCACTTCCAAAGGTATGATGGCTTCAGTGCCATAAACAAGTGAATATGGGGTCACACCAGTAGGAGTGCAGATGGAAGTACGATAGGACCAGAGGGATGGATGTATCTGTAGGTGCCAATTACAGCCGGTTTTACTGACCATTTTCTCCATAATCCATAGAAGGGTTTTATTAGTGGCTTCTGCCTATCCATCACCTTGGGGGTAATAGGGGGTTGACCACTTGAGTTGGATATGGAAGCGTTGACACAAGGTTTTAATGGTATTATTTTTGAAGGATTTACCATTGTCAGTGACAATGGCTGAAGGGATACTGTAAGGAAAAATGAGATGGTTCATGATGAACTTTGAAATTTGTGCACTAGTGAATTAAGTAAGAGATACAACCTCTACCCATTTGGTAAAGTATTCGGTGGTAGTGATGATGTGAGTTTGACCATCTGATGAAGAAGGATAGAGCTTCCTTATGAGATCTAGGCCCCATTTAGAGAATGGCCAAGGCATTGTAATAGGTTGTAAGGCCTATGCTGGTGTGTGTATCAAATTTCCATATTTTTGGCACAGTTCACACTTCTTTACAAAGTTGTAGCAATCTAATTCCATGGTAGGCTAATAATAGCCTACTCTTAATAGCTTTTTAGCTAAAACTATGCCACTGGTGTGTGCTCCACAAATACCACCATGTAATTCCTTAATGGCATGGATAGAATCTACAACATCCAAACAACGAAGCATATTCCAGTCATAGCCATGATGATAAAGGGTGCCTCCTAGGAGGGTATAACGGGCTATGCGGTGAATAAGGGATTTCTTTTCAGAATGGGTGATGTCTGGTGGAAGAGTGCCATATTATAGGTATTGAAAGATAGGGTCATAACAAGGGGATAAAGGACCAACAACTTCACATGCCAAACATGACTCTGGCATATCATATGCAGGCACTTGTAAATTCTCTACGAAGAAAGGAATCTTACTTTCTTTAGGTGTTATGCATAAGAGAAACCCAATAGTAGCCATAACATCTATAAATCTATTATGTGACATTGGTTTTTGCTCAAATATGACCTGTGTGAAATATTCCTTCAAGGTTTCAACCAAATTTTTATACAAAATAAGCTTCTCATCTTTAACCTTGTACTCATCATTAACCTATTTTATGATAAGTTGAGAGTCCCCAATGACTCATAGTTGTCTGATGTTCCATGTAATAGCTAGCTTGAGGCCAAAGATGAGTGCTTTGTACTCTGCAATGTTATTTGTGCATGGGAATTCCAACCGGAATGCTCATGGTATGACATCTCATGTTGGAGTGATGAGGAGCACTCCTACTCCGGATCCATGAAAGGTGAAAGATCCATCAAAATGGATCTTCCATTCTATGGATTCTTCAATATACATCATAAATGCATCTGGTAGATCTAGGCACAAATGTTCCATCCCTGGGAGAGAGCTTCTACCAATTGATCAGCCAGTGCCTTTCCTTTTAAAGAATTCTAATTCACAAACTCAATATAAAACTCACTCAAGAGAATGATCCAATTATCCATTCAGCCTATGAGGGAAGGTTTGGATAAAAGGTACTTGAGAGGGTCAACTTTGGATATGAGTTTGGTTTTATTGTTCAGGAGATAATGACGAAGCTTTTGGAATGTAAAGACAACTACCAAATAGGCCTTTTCTATTTTGGGGTAATTCAACTCGTATGCGATCAATGTGCAGCTGAGATGGTAAACCACCCTCTCTTTATGGGATGAGTCATATTGGGCAAGCAATGCACCAATGGCAAATTGGGTAGTGGAAATGTATAAGAGGAGAGGTTCACCTGGGGTAGGTGGCATGAGTACAGGTGGGTTGGCCAAGTATTGTTTGAGTAGCACAAAGGCCTTCTGACAGTCAGGTCCCTAATTGAAAGTGACATCTTTCTTGAGAAAATGGGTAAAGGGGTGGCACTTATCTGCCAGTTGTGAAATAAAGCGACGGATTTCTTGAATTTTCCCTTGTATATTTATTAGTTGCTTAAGAATGGTAGGTGGTGGCACTTTTGTGATAGTCGTAACCTTTGTAGGGTCCACTTCAATCCCTCTTTTTGAAATAATGAACCCTAGGAGCTTTCATGATAAAAAACCGAAGACACATTTCTTAGGGTTCAAGCAAACCTTATAGTCTCGTAAACATTGAAAAATAAGCATCATTACTTCAGGGTGTTCTTTTCTACTTTTGGATTTTGCTAGAATGTCATCAAGATAGTATTCCATGATGTCACTTATCATATCATGGAAGATAACCATCATGGCCCATTGATAAGTAGCCCCAACGTTCTTGAGCCCAAAGGGCATGACTTTGTAGAAAGACATTCCCCAAGGGGTAATGAATGTTGTTTTATGCTAATCTTCTTCTGTGATCCGTATTTGGTTATAACCTTAAAAGCCATCCATTAAGGAAAAAATTTCATAACCAGCAGTGGAATCAACTATCATGTCAATGTTAGGTAGGGGAAAGTCATCTTTAGGACATGCTTTGTAAACGTCACAGAAATCAGTGTAGATTCTTATGCCAATATGATTCTTCTGTATTGGGACTATGTTAGAGATCCATTCTGAATAGTCAATAGGTTTAATAAAATCAGCAGCTAACAACTTTTCCAATTCTTCTTTAACCAGGAGTGCCACTTTAGGATGCATATTTCTCAATTTTTTCTTGATTGGTTTAGCATCTAGGTGCACAACAAGATTGTGCACAACTAGCTCTGGGTCCAAACTAGGCATATCTGCATATGTCCATCCGAATATGTCCACGTATTCTTTTAAGATCCCTACAAAGATCTTTTTTTCTTGAACTGAGAGCGAAGCCCCCAACTTTATCATTCTAGGCTTTTCATCTGAGCCAATGATGATGTTGATTGTTTCCTCAACAAGTATTTTAGAAGAATCCTCCATCCATGGAGGATCAGGGGGAAGAGTAAGATCAAACTCTTGCGGTATCTCATTATCATATTTGAATGGATAAATCACCTCATCTTTAGACTCTTCGTTATATCTATCTATGTGTTTTTCAAAGATTTTGTCACTTTGAGATTTCCATTTATCCTTTTTGTCAAGTTTCTCAGAAGTATTTGTACCTTTATTTACAACCTTCTTATTTAACCATCCACACATCTCTTCTTCTTCCCCGAAGTACGCATAGGTGTCTAGTTGAATCTTAAACCCTTTCTTATGGTCTCCAACCAGAATAAAATCCCTGAGTCTCATGAACTCTATAAATGCCTCATCATTTTCAAATAAATCTAGGGGCACGTGAATTTGTTGATCCCAATCTATAAGTTGAGGATATACAAGGGGCTACTTGACACTTTTCTAAGGGGATGGATTCATCTAAGGTAATGACCGCTGAGTCTGGGAATAGGTTCGTGGAGGCAAGATCCTCGTAAAGGCTACATTGGGAATCTGCATCACTATCAGAATGAGATGAAACATCCTCATGTTTAGAAGAGGTGGCATCATTCTCAGAAGGTAGAGTGTTATGAGGCCTTATCCCAAGGCCATGTTTATCTGACTTAAAACAAGGGATGGCAATAGGCTCTAACTTGCCTCATGCATTAATTCCACATCCAAAGCCACTATAACCCATGACAAACATCATGCAGTGACCTTTAATGTACTGAGGTGCTTGATTGCATGAATCCATGGTGCCTTCTGGCACTCTGCTGATAGGATCTTCTAACATTTTCTCCTCAGATAGGAGACCGCTATGGACAAAATTTTCCAACAGTTTAGGACATTGCTCGCGAGTTCTCTTGAACTGAAAATAAGGATTTCCCCTTGTCCTGGGGGATATTGACAAGTCTAATATTAACAAAGCCTATTCAAGAGTGAATGGCTTATCTGGGCCATATTTTTCTGATGTTGCCTCCCATGAAGAGAATGGGTTGACCAATGAAGGAAATTCTTGATTGTAAGGCGTGAGGGACTCTGAATCTACACGTTTTTCGTAGCTTTTGTCTGTAGGGGGTAAATACATCTGCAGAAGGACACTCATAAGTTGCATGAGAAAAACTATGCAATGCCCTACAATGTGTGAATGGTTTTGGGTCACCTAGAATGGTAACCTCCTAACCTTCATGACATAACTTGATGCACTAATGAAAATTTGATGGAATAGCTTGCATGGCACGGATCCACGAGTGCCTCAGGAGCATGTTGTATGGAAGGTCCAAGTCAAGGACATGGAATGTTGTGTCATGACACGTTGGTCCTACCTCCATGAGAACCACTATAGTCCCTGCTAATTCTCTTTCTTCATTTTCATAAGCCATAATTGTGATAGTCTTAGCTCCCAGCTCTGTTTCTGAATGGCCTAGCTACTTAACTAGCTTTAAAGTGCAAATATTTAGAACACATCCCCCGTCTACAAGTACTCTCTTGATTTTGCAAAGGGTAACCACCACTTTGAGATATAAGGGTAAGTTATGTTCTAGGATGTTATGCGGGATTGTAGTATGATCAAAAGTAATATGATCATTGGAGTCAAGGTGCACGATCATGGCATGAAGGTTTGTGGGGGTCTACATCTGTTGAAACACCTAAAATTTTCAACATTTTGTATAGTATATTCATATGGGCATTAGATATTTTGAGGAGATAGAGAATAGATATCCTAGCAGGTGTTTTCTCTAACTACTCTATTAGATTATACTGACCTTCCTGAGGGATAGGAACAAGATCTGTTATGATTAAGCAGGGTGCATCTTGTCCCTATTGCACAACTCTTTTCTAAAATCCGGATGGTGTTGATCTGTTCATTAGATGAGCCAATACATCCGATGAGAGAATCATAAGGACTACCATTTGTACGGTAAACATAGGAAGCATTCCTATAGTCGTTGGAGGTTTTCCCTTGATCTGGTTTCCTTTTCTTTTTATCTGCATCGTTAGGAAAAGGTTCCTTATAAATACCCATTTTTTCATTTGGACCTTTCCCAGACTCAGGGGGAGAATCCATAACAATCTTTCCTTCCTCGATGATATATTGTATATAATGGCATAGTATAAAACACCTATCTGTCTTGTGTCCTTTAACACGGTGGAAGTCACAATATTCATGATCTTTGAACCAAACCAGTTTTGGAGCATCCTCTGAGTATGGTACCATTGTAGTTGGATATTCCACCATTTTGGCATCATCTAATTGTTTTAGGATGGTAGATAAGGACTCCATTAAGGATGTAAATGTATGTTTTGTAGGTGATTTGGGACGAGGTCCTTGTGAAAGCTTTAAAAGTGGGTGTGTCTGTACAACTTGGACTCTCTTGGAGTTTGTAATGCCATCACCAACAACATGTTTATTCTTATTGAAGAATTTAGGTTTGTCTGTGGATTTGGCTTCATGTTTGTTTTTAATGATAGGCTTAAGCGTTCCTTTTGCAATGAGGGATTTCACAATTTGACCACATTTCTCTATGAATTCCTTGAAGTTTGAGCCATAATGCATTTGTAAGTGAAAGGCTATTTCAGGGTTTAAGTTAGGAACAAATATGCTCACTAACTATTTTTCTGGTAATGCACAAGGAAAATGACTAGCTAACTTGTGCCATCGTTGTAAAATCCTACAAACATCTCATTGGGTTTTTGTTTTGTATTGCATAGATCATTCATTGTGATGTCACTCTCCATATTATAGGAGCAATGCCGTATAAATTTTTCTACTAATGCAGGCCACATTGTAATGGAGCCCTTGGGTATGCTGTAGAACCATTCCAATCTCATGGCTCCTAGGCTGCGAGGAAAAAATTGTATTAAGAAATTATCATTGTATTAAGAAATTATCATTGTATGTGACCTTTTGGCAAGCCATGTAGAAGTCTTTTATATGATCATGAGGATCACTTTTACACTTATATTTATCAAATTTGGGAACGGTAAAGTGTTTTGGGAAAGGCTATTGTAACATGTCCTTATCAAATGGGTAAGGGCATAGTTCTTCATACAAATATTTTCTATTCTGGCCTACATTTCCCTATTGTAATGTAGTGAGTGTATTTTTCATTGATTGTAACTCTTTCTAAATGATTTTCTCCTTAGTAGGTGACATTGGTCTTTGTACCTGAGTCACTTTAAAGGTATAGTCCATGTGTGGATCAAATTGAAATTCACCAAGTTTATTTTTGTCTTTGTCTTTGTATATGTTTCTTCTTGAAGAGCCTAAGTTTACTAGTTTCTGGCTCAACTTCAAGATCTATTTTTGGAGGATCTCCTCCTCAATAAGGGGGTCCTCTTCCTCATCAAATTTCAGAGGAGGGGAAGCTTTACGCTCAATTTTCACTTTACGTGAAGCTTTATAGTGAGGTTTTCATGATGGATCTCCTTCGACAGTGGCCTTATGTTGCCCAGAAGTGGAAGCGTATCCCATATAAAAAGGATTATTTGTATCTAAGAGATATCTTTGATCCCCTAGTTTAGGGTTAATAACCTTTTTTTCTTCTTCACACTCTTGCAAAAGTTTAGCTCCTAATTTTAAGACTCTTGTGAGTACTTGATCTTTATTATAATATAGGAGTTCATCAAATCTTGTTAGGTCTAACCTCTGTTGTTCTCCAGAAGAGTCTGAATCTTCTCCACTATGATCAATTAATAGCTCTGTATCTTTGACTTGTGAAAAGAGAGAGGCCAAATTATGGCCGCTAAATGAGAAGGTTTCGAAAGAATTTTCTCCAATGTCATGCTCGTTTGATTTGGCTGCCATTTTTATGAGTTTAGGCATTACTAGCAGACATTTGTATGTATCTAGTGTGACCCCTAAGTGTATGGTTTCTGCAAGCTACTTAAGGTGATGTTTGAACTATACGATAGTGTATCCTAGATGTAGTATTATGTAGTCATTTTTATCAAGGAACACTCATATGCACACCTAAATGTAATGATCACACAATTTGTTGTTACCAAGCCTATGCCCCAAAATAGATAACGACAAATACCGTATCAATAGGTAGGTCAAGTTAGAATTCTAATAAGCCCTAAGTAATGACATGGTGTTGGCGCAGTCCCTCGACAAGGTATACTTACAGATAGTTTGAGTGCTGATGAAAGCTAAAACTTTTGAAAAATGGAATTCACGATTCGATATAGTGTAACAATGTCACCGTGATACATTAACCGAGAAAGCAAGGTGTTAGTATCATGACAACCTTATCACGATATATATATATATATAAGGCGTTATCGAAATTTTTAAAGAAGATTTACATGACGTCAAAACTAAAACCAAGTGATAAGTATAACAAGGATTTTTTAATCATGTGAGGAGCGTAACTGCGTAATAAAAGGACTTATACCATTTTCTTATAAAAATGAGAACACGATGTAAGTACCAAGATTGTGTGTCTAGGATGCAAACAAAACTATCAACTCAAGAAGAGACGCAAGATGAACCAAAATCACAGTGGTGAAGATGATCTTGAAATCAAGATAGAAGGACTTTTATCAAATATATGAAAAGCATACTTGTGCACTTTAGACATTTAACAACCTAGCTGCAAACATGGAAGGGCATAAACGGACAAAAAAGTGGCAAGCACTATCTCTGATAAAAATGCGTGAGGTATGCACCTTTCTCACCCCAAAAAAGTGGGCGGTGAGAATGCAAGGGTATAGATCAAAAAAGATGAAAACAAACCAAGCGCCACTTGGGCAGAGTTTCACTTCATTCAAAGACAAGAACAAAACTAAGTGAAAGTGGGATGTAGTTTAGTCTTGTGATGAAAGACACTTAGATCAAACTCACAAGGGTTCTTTGCCTTGTTTGACAAACAAGGTTAAGACTCCAGATGATTTGTCACTTCGTGATGGTTTGATGTAACAATGGACTAGTAAAGTGGGCTCCAAGATAGAATGATCTCCTTAATAAGTTCTCTCAACTAGGTGTTACAAATTTGTCTTAAGTGAGTGTGATTTACCCAAATAATCCCTTACCTATCTTGGGAGTATCTCAGTTTTACTTTACCCCCTTCAAGCACAATGGGCAATAAATGTGTCCACGTGTACTCTCACTAGGGTCACCATACAGAAAACCCGGTAACTCTATCTCACAAGGTTTACTAGTCAAGTGGGTAAGCAAAGCACTTCATGTTTCATCCATGAGGTTACTCAGCGGTGGATTACTTTAGGGTTCTTGGAACTACCCCCATTGTTATAGCTTAAGGCGTTATGCCAAAGGGGTTATGTTCCAGTTAAGCAGATAGGGACGCACCCTTTTCTAAAACCTACAATATAATGTTCTTAATATAGTGTGGTTTTTTTTATCTTGCTTAACTTAATGTGGTTTTAAGTAGCACACCATTTAGCAACCTGCAAGAACATGTGTATTAGAAGTTTTGTGTTTTGGAAGTATTTCTTCTACAAGCGTTGGGTCCTGTATACAACAAGTTTTTTAGTATTTTTCTAGTTCATGGATTGATGTTTAAGAAGGAGAACTTTACACTTTGCTTTTGATCCTTGAGATCACCAAAAAGGCGCAAAGGAAGAGCATACACAGTGTGAAAAAATCCTAATGAAATCACATGAAAGTTTACTTTATCGTTTTAAAAATAAGTGATTTTTGAGCATTTGATACAAGCCTTTGTATAAGTGTTTCTGATCTCCGAGATCGCTTTTAAGGTGCGAGGAGAGAGTATACACACTTTTACAAAATTATTGTTTAAGCTAAGAGCCAAAAACACTTTAATATATGCAAACTAAAAGATCAAAGAAAAACTCTGTTTTTTAACTTGTTAGTCTTAGAAATCTGCAGCAAAGATCAGAAAAAGGTTTTTGTAGTTTATAGAAAAATTTTCAATCTTTACACAGACACCTACACTTCCAAACCGAAACTAGCGCTCCCGAACAGATGGGTACACGCCCAACTCAACAGATACACCTGCAGGAAAAAATTAATGAAATCTAGTATATTAAAACACACACGCTTGCACCTAGATAGGGATGCTTGCATATTAACGTGGACACTTAGGTTTCAATGTGTACACACCCAAGCATAAAACAAATAATTTTCAAATTTTCACATAGTCAAGCTATTTACGCATACGAGGCCAAAGAGGTGGATACGTGGCCCAACTGACAGAGATGCGTGCGTGTCCATGTAGAGACAAAATTTGCAAATGATGAGGACTACCAGATAAGTACGTGCCTATTTTGATGGGGACGTATGGATTTCAATGTGTACGTGCCCCTTGTTAACACCTACACGCACTCTGTGAAAAAACCTACAAAACTCACGAAATTTCAAATTTTCAAAAGCAAACAGGTTAGTTGTTAGTCAAAGTGTCTTATTTCTATATCAAACCCACAAAATACATGCAAATGAAGGTCATTTATCTAGTGTTAGAAACAAAAATGAGGAAATAACAAGTGATTTGATCCAAGAAACTTGAAAATGAACTTTGAAGAACTCAAAAGACCTCCATTAATGGAGGATGGACATAAGTGTCCCACCAGGCATGCCAAATGTGTTCAATGAAAAGTTGTAAAAGCCATGGAATTAGGGTAAGAATCTCTAAAAAAACCCAAAGGCTTTTAACAATTTGATCAATGGACCATGTGATAAGAAATGAGCAAGGGTTTCTTCTTTGCATACATTAATTTGAAGTAAACAAGCAAACTAAGCAAATGAAATTAACATCTATTCTTTGAAAGCTTGAAATAATGAACCTAAGAGGATCTAATCATTCAGTTTGTGTTTTAAGAGAAAGAGATCTCCCCATTAATGGCTTCAAGGCCAATGGTTCTTCCCTTTTACTCCATACTTGTGCTATAAACTACAAAAGCAATTACTACTAGCTCAATAGAATAAAATGAAATACAATTGAAAGCCTAAACAAAATACTATAATCTATGCTAGGAAGAAGAGAGAATTCATAGAAAATGAGGGAGGAGCTCTAGCCCTATTTATATTTTTCTATTTGGGAAAATATGAGATTTGGGTGCATGTGGGACAAATGCTAAAGTCCAAAAAGCAATTTTAGCAAGTCAAAGTGTGATTTGACTATGTTTAGAAGAGTTTGACCATGGTTAACACTTAGTTAACCCTGTTTAGAGGATAATTAGGGTTCCGGGAGAGTTTGCGAGAGGTCAGATCAATCCAATGAAATGGATTGATAGTCCAGGAAGATGGTAGAAGTAGAATAGAAGGGAATAAGAAGCTAATGTAGTCCGAATGAGGCTATGATAGCCTATTTAGGTGGTTTACAAGAGGAAACACGACCAAAAAGGTGTCGTAAGAAGGGAGTTAGCTAGGTCTAATTGGGTGGTGTGTCGTTAATTTGCAAAGGGGAAGAATAGTTAGTGAAATATTAGGAATAATAGTGAATTGATCAAACTACAGGTGTTTACACCCACATTACTCATGTCGAGGAAGAAAATCCTTCCCCACCATGCTCGCTTATAGCATCGCCTTCACCTGTGAAGTCTATGGATCCAAAATTCATCCTTGCTAGCATTTTTTTTTGTGAACATAGTTTCTTTGGGACCTCTGACCTATCATCATGATGGTGAGATGCCCTCTTCTCTTCCTCTTCTTTATCCTGACATGTTTAATGAAGACACACCCTTCTTTCAATGTCATTCAATGTTAAGATGATGATTCTATTCTCACATTTTTAGGTGCAGACAATTCTTACATTCATCAGTCGCTACCTTCTGAGACATAAACCATGCTAAATGAATCACCCATAAAGATCAACATTCACACTCAGGATGACCCCTCAAATTCTAATGATAGAACAATATTTATATTATGTCGAACATGAAGCCTTCACCTCCTCCCTTTGAGATCATAACAACACTTTTTCTCGGTATTATGTCGATATGCCTGGTATTGACCCTAATATCATGGTCCAAAATATTGTGACTATCCCTAAAGCTAAACATGTGAAACAGAAGCTGCGAAAAATGCTTCCACACATTTCCCTTCTTATGAAAGAGGAACTCTAATGCCATCTTTATGTTTCCTTCATTCTACCCATTGACTATCCACAATGGATTTCTAACATTTTTCCTTTCACCAAAGTGATAGGGGGACTTTCTTGCACGGACTTTCGTGACCTTAACCTTTCCTACCCTAAGAATGAATTTCCTTTTCCTAGCATCGACCAAGTGATTGATCCCTACATCCGGACATGAGAAGTTATCTCTTATGGGTGGATTCTTGGGTTATAATCAAATATTACTCACTCTGGAAGATCAACACAAAAACACCTTCATCACCCCTTGGGGAACATTTTGTTATCGTGTCATGCCCTTTGAATTGAAAAATATTGGTGCCACCTATCAGTGTATTATGACCTATATCTTCCATAACATATTCAAAGATTATGTCGATGAATTTCTTGATAAGTCCAAAAGTCATGTTGAGCACCTCACAATTCTTAAAGTTATCTTTTATCGTCTCATCCAATACCACGTTCACCTTTAACCAAATAAGTGTGTCTTTTTTGTTCTCTATGAAAACCTTCTTGGTTTCATCATCTCTTTTCTTGACATCAAAGTTGATCCCACAAAAATCAAGGCTAATATTTAGATTCCTCCACCTACTAACCTTTGACAAATTCATAGTTTTCAAGGAAAATTGTAATCCATTTGACACTTTATTTCCCAACTTTCCAACCGATGTCACCCTTTTCATAATATTTTAAAAAAGGATGTCTCCTTAAATTGAAATGATGAGTGCCACAAAGCCTTTGAAACATTGAACAAATACCTTCTTTAGCCACCTATGCTCATCCCACCTAAAGATGATAAACCTTTTTACCTCTACATTTATTCCACTGACCATTCCTTGGGTGTCATGCTCACTCATCTTGACGAACAAGATAGGGGAGAAGGTAGTTTATTACATAAGCCATACTCTTTTAGACTATGATACTCGGTATACTCATGTTGAAAAAAATTATCTAGCCTTGGTATTTGTAGCCACCAAACTCCGCCACTACCTACTTAACCCCAAAACCTGATAATAACTGCAATATAATATAAAAACACCGAATAATAAAAATATAGAAATTTGAATTCATTCGGGATATCATTGATATTGATAGAGGGTTACATATATAGTGTTTGATCTCCTACAATGGTGGAGTCAACACTCATCTTCAATCCCTCATATCTCTCTCCATGAATCTCTCATTCATATCT
The DNA here is from genome assembly GCA_019776745.2 of Taxus chinensis. NCBI lineage: Eukaryota > Viridiplantae > Streptophyta > Pinopsida > Cupressales > Taxaceae > Taxus > Taxus chinensis. The sequence goes on along the minus strand of CM034146.1, from coordinate 1,044,164,655 downwards.
CCTAATATCTCTTAAACATCCATAGGATCACTCACACTACAAAATAGCTATGTGAATTTTTCTCACAACTCACTCAAATAATTAAACTATCATAACTATATTATTAATATGAGTTCTATAAACTCATTATTAATAAGATTACAATTTATTTAATAATGTTACATAATATTTTGGTAACATTCACTCCCCTATTGTTAACATTATTAATCCCCAATATACACTCCCCTAATGTTGACATGGTAGAAAAAATAATCATGCTTCCTTCTGCAGCTTTTCGACTATGTGTGCTCATGATCTGGATGGTTTTGTAGGATAACCAACAACCTCAACAAGGATGGTTCTACAGGATAACCAAAAACTTGAAATAAATTATGGTTTTATAGGAAAACCAACAACCTAAAACAAAGGATGGTTTTACAAGACAAACAACAACCCAAATATCACGTTGTTGCTTTTCCTTTGTGCTTTCATCTGTCCACTATGTCTTTCCTTCAGGGAATGTAGGAACCACTGATTACTCAATACAAACTGAAAAGAGGGAAAATTGAACATTAAGACCATGTTCTAGCTCCCCCCCTCAATGCAAACATTTCACTTATTCAAATAGGAACTCTAAAATCAAATCTGAAATAAAATACAACACACACACACACTGCCACCACAACTTCATGCAACCCTGTCGCTGGTGACAGACGAGAGGTTGTTGATTGACCTCCAGCCTCAGTTTTCCTCTGTTCTCCAATGATGTCACTGCTAACTCAGTAGAAAATTATAGTCAAGTACAATACGTGTTCCCTATCGCGATACAGGGAGGGGTCAAGGGGAAAAGCCCCTGATGCCAGAAATAGTTTTCATTTGTGTTTTCCCTTTAAAAATTGAGTGTCGGATTACACTAAAAATGCACTCATTTTTCCTTTTTTTAAAAAAACTTTTAAACTCTTTTGAGAATATAATTACCACAATACAACTATAACGAGACAATAAAAAACCTAAAATCACCTATTTGACTTGTAATACTGTTAACTATGACAACAACAACATTTACAAGGAAAAATGACTATTTAAAATATTGACACCACAATGAGACAATAATATAATGAATATTAAAAATAAAATTGACACTCCAATAATAAGAAACAAACTTTTGACATTAAAAATTTGAACTATCCTAAGAATTTTTAACTTCAGAGACTTTTGAAAAAATAACAAAAATGACACCGACTATGAAATAAGTACTAGGATAATCTTTAAAAAATGGAAGATTTGAGTTAAGTGGAGCTGAGACACGAGGAAGATCCAAAATGTGCCTATTAAACTATAAAACTAGACACAAATATCAAGACACTTAAGCTAAGACCATGAGTTTAACCCTAAAATCAAAAAATGCTTGAGCCAAAACATATTTGTATTGAAGCATACAACTGGACCTTGTTCACGAGTAGATGCAGATGCATGCACTACATTTTTAAAGCTGCAACCACATCAAATGGAAGAAAAAATATGATAAACATGCAAGAGTAACACAATCCCCATAGATTTCAATCAAGCTTCTGCATGCAAATACATGGCCATCATGAGGAATGTAGAATTCATACTTGAAGGCGCCAGATCTGAGTTTAATTCAGCAATGATTTTTGGAATGCTAGTAGATCAATGACTCCAAATGTTGTATAATGGTGAACAACCACATTTTTCATTTGCCAAAGAGACAACCGCAATAACCATAAGAGTACACAAACTTGTAAGAGTACACAAACTTGTAAGGTGGATTCTGCCAAAGCACTTTCAAGACTATACGTGCCACATGGAGTCAATATGATAAATATGAATAGAGGAAATTTTGATGTTTGAAGGATGAGGAGGATAGGAATGATAATGAGGAATGGAGGGGTGTTGGAGGTCATAGTTGCGAGGAGAATTGGAAGGATAATGAGAAATGCAAGAAGTTTGGAGGAATGAAAGGATAAGGAGGAGGAGGGATAAGGAGGAATGGAAGAAATTTGGAGGATTTGGAGGATAAGGAGGAATTGAGGAAATTTGAAGGTTGGAGGGATGAGGAGGATTGTAAGGATATGGAGGAATGGAGGAACATTTGAGGGATAAGGAATAATGGAGGAACCTTAGAGAAATAAGGAGGATTGGAGGGTAAAGTGAGGAATGGAGGATACTTGGAGAGATAAGGAAGAACGGAAGAAATTCGAAGGTTTGGATGGATAAGGAGGAATGGAGGAAATTAGAGGTTTGGAAGGATGAGGATGATTGGAAGGATAATGAGGAATGGAGGAGAGTTGGAGGTCGGAGGGATGAAAGGATACGGAATAATGCAAGAAAATTGGAGGATATATAAGGATAAATTTGGAGGTTAGGAGGGATGATGAGGATTGGAAGGATAGTGAGAAATGGAGGGGAGTTAGAGGTTGGAGGGATGAGGAGGATTGCAATAAATTTTGAGGAGAGATAAAGATGAATGGATGAAATTTGGAGGGATGGGGAGGATTGGAAGGATAAGGAGGAATGGAAGAAAGTTGGAGGTTGGAGGTTGGAGGTTGGAGGGATGAGGAGGATTGGAAGGATAATGAGAAATTGAGGGGTGATTGAGGTCTGAATGATGAGGAGGATTGGAAGGATAAGGAGGAATATGAAGAAAGTTAGAGGTTTGAGGTTGGAGGGATGAGGAGGATTGGAAGGATAATGAGTAATGGAGGAGAGTTGGAGGTGTGGAGGATCATGAGAATTCCTAAGGATGGAATGCAAGCCTATTCCTGGATGAGAGATAAGGAGAAATGGGGAGGATTTGAAGGATAAGGAGGAATGGAAGAACAGTTGGAGGTCAGAGGGATAAGGAGGACTTGGAAGGATAATGAGGAATCCAATTCAAATGTCGAAGAGAGATATAGGAGAAATTTGGAGGTTAATGGAGGTATGAGGAGTGACTCTGGAATTGGATAGTGAGGAATGGAGGAGAGTTAGATGATTAGAGGGATGAACAATGATTAGAAGGATAAGGAGGAATGCAAGAAATTATGGAGGAGAGATAAGGAGGACATGGAGGAAATTTGGAGGAATGTTTGAGGACTTCCTCATTCAAACCACTAGGCGAGGAACTGGAAGAAAGTTAGAGGATACGGAGGGATTGAGGAGGATTGGAAGGACCTACCTCACCCTGAGGAATACAAGAAATATTGGTCAGGAGAGATTAGGAGAAATTTGGAGGTCTTAGAGGTCATGATGAGGATGTGAAAGGATAGTGAGGAATGGAGGGGAGTTGGAACCTACGGAGGGATGAGGAGGATTGGAAGGATAAGCAGTTCCCTGACTGACCTCTCTGGAGGGATTCTTCCTCTAGGATCTGGAACTCGATAATGGAGGAATGGAAGAAAGTCCTAAAAAGTGTTTCTCAGGTTGGAGGTCATGATGGAGGTCTTGGATAGGATAACTGAGGAATTGCCAGGGGTACCTGACCAGTCTGGAAATGACGAGACAGGATTAGAAGGATAAGGTGGAATGCATGAAATTTGTGAGGAATGGACAGGATAATGGCCTCAGAATTGAAAAACGTATCCTTCACCTGGAGGATTACTGGACCAGGACCTAAGGAGGAGGAGATAGAAGTGGCTACATGGAAGAAATGTTGTGAAGTGATCAAGGACATGATAACCTTCAGGACACCCCTAGTAATGTCTTAGGAGTTTCCAAGGAGGATAAGGAGGAATGGAAGAAATGTGGAGGATTTAGATCTCATCGGAGAGATTAACCCTGGAGGAAATTCTGGAGGTCATGGCTAGGGATGATCACATGGATTGGAAGGATAATGAGAAATGGAGGTATGGCGGAACATTGGAGGGATAAGAAATAATGGAGCAGCTTTGGATAAATAAGGATGATTAGAGGGAAAAGTGGGGAATGGAGGATACTTGGAGAGATAAGTAAAAAAGGAACAAAGTTGGAGGATTGGATGGATAAGGAGGAATGAATGATCCTTGGAGAGATAAGGAGGATTTGAAGGATAATGAGGAATGGAGGAGAGTTGGAGGTCGGAGGAATGCAATAAATTTGGAGGAGAGATAAGGAGGAATGGAGGAAATTTGGAGGAATGGGGAGGATTTGAAGGATAAGGAGGAATGGAATAAAGTTGGAGGTCGGAGGGATGAGGAGGATTGGAAGGATAATGAGGAGTTTTGGAGATTGGAGGGATAAGGAGGATTAGAATAATAAATAGGAATGGAATAAATTTGGAGGATATGAAGGATGATGAGGAATGGAGGAGTATTTGATGTTGGAGGGACGAGGAGGATGGGATGGATAAGGAGGAATGGAAGTGCCTTGAAGAGATAAGGATGAAAAGTTGGAGGGATGAGCAAGATTGGAAAGATAAGGAGGAATGGAGGAAAGTTGGAGGTTTTGAGGGATGAGGAGGATTGGAAGGATAGTTGTATGTCAGAGAGACGAGGAGGATTAGAATGATAAGGATGAGTGGAGGAAAGTTGGAGGTGTGGAGGGATGAGGGGGATTGGAAGGATAATGAGGAATGGAGGAGAGTTAGAGGTCAAAAAGATGAGGAGGATTGGAAGGATAAGAAGGAATACAAGAAATTTGGAGGGATTGAAGGATAAGGAAGAGGAGAGATAAGGAGGAAAATTAGAGGGATGGAGAGGATGTGAAGGATAATGAGGAATGGAGGAGAGTTGAGGTCATAAAGACGTGGAGGATTGGAAGGATAAGAAGGAATACAAGAAATTTGGAGGGATTGAAGGATAAGGAAGAGGAGAGATAAGGAGGAAAATTGGAGGGATGAGGAGGATTGGAAGGATAAGGAGGAATGGAAGAAAGTTGGAGGGATGGAAGGATTGGAATGATAAGGAGGAAGGATTGAAATCATAATGAGGAATTGAGGAGTGTTGGAGGTCTAAGGGATGAGGAGGATTAGAATGATGAGGATATGAAGAATAAGGAGGAATGGAGGAAATTTGGAGTGACGAGGAGGTTTGAAAGGATAACAAGGAATGGAGGAATGATGTAGGGATAAGGAATAAAGGAGAGGCTAAGGAAGATTGGAGGAAAAAGTGGGGAATGAAGGAGACTTGAAGAGATAAGGAGGAATGGAAAAAAATTGGAGCACTAGAAGGATAAGGAGGAATGGAGGAGCCTTTGCGAGATAAGGAGGAATGGAGATTTTTTAGAGGTCAAAGGGACGAGGAGGATTAGAAAGGAGGAATGGAGAAACGTTACAGGGATTAGGAATAATGGATCCTTGGAGAGATAAGTATTATTGGTGAAAAAAGTGGGGAATGGAGAAAACTTGGAAAGATAAGAAGGAATGAAAGAAATTTGAGGTTGGAGGGAGTATTTTGGATTGGAAGGATAAGGAGGAATGGAGGAATGTTGGAGGGATAAGGAATAATGAAGGAGCCTTATAAGGAATTGGAGAGATAAGGAGGATTAGAGGGAAAAGTGGGGAAAGGAGAATAATTAGAGAGATAATGAGTGGAAGGAAATTTGGAGGTTGGAAGGGATGAGGATGATTTGAAAGATAAAGTGGAATGGAGGAGCCTTGGAGAGATAAGGAGGAATGGAGGAAATTTGGATTTTTGAGGGATGAGGAGGATTGGAAGGATAAGGAGGAATAGAGGAGTGTTGTAGATTGAAGAGATGAGGAGGATTTAAAGGATACAAAGGAATGGAGGAACATTGGAGGGATGAGGAATAATGGAGGAGCCTTGGAGAGATAAGGAGGATTGAAAGCATAGTGATATTGAATAACTAAGAAGGAACTTGGTGTCCTTGATTGATGAATATAAATAATTGTGTGTCTATGATTTGTTATTCTTGTTAACTGCCTACATTGTTGTTTTTTTCTAATTGAATTACGTGGACCTACTCTGGTTATTGTCTATGAAATCTTTTAGTGCCTACTCACAACAATAACTCTCTCCTTCCCAATTTATCTCCTTTATCCCTCATTGCTAAAAATTCCTCCTGTGTACCCTATGCAAGTGCTTTACCACAGGTTCAGTGAAGTGTCCTTGATTGATGAATCTAAATAAATGTGTGTCTATGATTAGTTAGTCTTGTTATTGCCTACATTGTTTTTTTCTTCTAATTGAATGTGGACCTACTTTGGTTATTTTGTGTGAAATCTACTAGTTCTTACTCACAATAATAACCCTCTCCTTCCTAATTTCTCTCATTTATCCCTCGCTGCTAAAAATTTCTCCCTTAGACCTCATACAAGCACTTTGTTGTAGGTTCAATGAAGTGTTCCTGCGTGATCCCTGGCCTATTTGTCCACACAACAAAAGTAGGATAATTTACTTCATGAACTTCCAATGCCAAAGTCAAGAATGAACTTTTCAAAATTCTATGGAGATGCAAAGTAACATCCTAACGATCATATCACATCCTTCATCACAACATGTGGAGTGATGGGTGTCATTATTCCCTTCATTTAATCAACTTCTTGTTGATGTCATATCAAACTAGGGGAGTTTCTAAAGCTATATGCAACAAGAGTAATCATGTTGATTTAGTAGTTGACTGTAGTTGTTTTTGTATTTTCTGGGGGATCTTTTCAATGTCTTAGGGATGTCTTGGTAAAACCTTATTTAAATCATACTATCAAAACTTTGTTGAAAGTAAACACACTGAAAGCTTTGTTGAAAGGAAACTCACTTTGTTGAATGGAAATAAACACACTTGCTTTTGAAAATAAACACACTTGCTTCTGAAAGTAAACACACTTGTTGGAAATAAAAACACACAACTTTGAGAATGCTTAAAAATGATTGCAAGAGAAAATAAGAATCTATCTAAACACCTACAGGAACAAGTACACAACAGAGTTTAACTAGAAGAATTAAATAAATATAGAATTAACAGATCTAAACTATTTGCTTAAGAAATATAAATACCAAATAAACAAATATCTTGGTCCTTGAGAGAGTGGGCCCTTGCTCCTCCTTGAATCAGGATTTTAACAACTCGGAATTCTCTCAAACAAGAATGGCTATTTTATTGATAAAACATTTGGTATTACAAAACATACTGGATCTGTATACTTAGTTTATATCTCTCTCTCTATTTTATCTCTATTTCTTCCTCTTCTTCCTATCTACTGTAGGTCTGCTTATATATATTTACAATCATAGTTGTCTCTACGATTCTGATGAAATCGAATCATGCCCAAAATAGATGCTGAGTCGGATTGGGGCTGATTAGACAGCTGTAAGATAGCTATCCTTGGATCTTCATTTAGATATCTTCTCATCCTTTCCTGATTGAAAGGGTCGTTGAAGTAGAATCTTTGAATGTGGTTAAAATAGATAAAATTTCATCGGTTTCGGAACTTCAGAGAAGTTCCAGAACCATAGGAAATCGTTTAAGGATCAAAACCGTGAGAGTTCCGGAGCTATACCCAGGAGTTCCAGAACTAAATACTGGAGTTTTGGAACTAATTCCGAAAGTCCCAGAACTAGATGATGACTATGTAATGGAATTCCATAACTAGCTTGGAAGTTCTGGAACTAAGTTGTATTGGAACAGATGCTACCAAAAATATACTGCACGCTACATACTTCATTTCTTCAACTGATTAGACCTGCTTTATTACAAAACAGAATTTCAAACACACACTTCGTCAGGAATTTCAAAGTTGTTAACATTAGAATCACAATCAATCAAAATACAGAAAATTACATCCTAACTCATATCAGATCAAATAAAAGTCACAAAATGCAATCAAACTTAATAAAAAGGAGAGTAAGATGAGATCATATATTATACATTAATCGGGCATATTTTGGCCTCATCATTTCCCCCAAACTTACTTGTTTGTAAGTCCCTTTAAAAACTTCATTCTTCAAAAGTGGGGTTATATGTTCTGCATTGCATTTGATTGCTTAGATCAAATGGCTGAAACTGGATTTTTCAATGCTTAAACTTAGAAGTACTATACCCAGCTCCTACTTCTATTTTCCTCTCCCACTCTTCAAATTCAGTAGGATCTTGAGGTTCTCTTTTTTTCCAAGGAGACATGGGGGTGAGAAGTAGAGGGGGCCTTGTTCACATTCCCATCCATATTTTCCCGTAGGTCTCATTGATCTAAGGAATTATTGTGCATAACGCTTTTTCCCTTTCTAAACTCTAGATCAGATTTGTAGGGGATATTACTTCCCTTCTTCTCAAGGAAACAATAAGGAGTTCTCACCTCTTCGAGCATCCTTCATAAATATCTTCAATTTTTTTCTCCTCATAAGAGGTGAAGGCATCAATACTTTTCTATAGACTGGAAAGATAATGTGCCTTGAATCAATTGTCAAAGGCATGGGATTTAAAATGTATAACAAAGGCAGATGGTTTTCCATAGTGAGCTCTCATGCAGATGTCAGATGAACTAGCCTTTAATAAATATTAAGAATCCCTCTCTTTCCATGCTATCTGATTTTGAAGTACAGAAAAAAATGCATTCAACTGGATTTCTCCTATATACAAATTGATCATGAAGTCTGTATTCTTTTCCAACATAAAATTGTAGAGATATAATTCGTAAAGAATATTTTTTTGCTTTGTACTGGCTAAGGAATATGCTATTATGAACTTAGATTCATCTTTTATTTCATGTGGAAGGCCACATGTAATTCTTGATAGCTGCCAGCAAATACATTATTCTACTAAAAAGACACTGTATGTAGGAGAAGTGAAAAGAGTTTGTGAGAATTGACTCGGAAACGAGGCACCATGAAGTAGTTGCACTCCAACAGAATAGTGATAGCTCCAGTGATAGCAAGAAAGAATTGATCAGTAATGGAAGAACTTACTCAATAGAAACAAAGCTTGCATAGAGGAAAGATAGCAGAGTGTCTTGGCATGATCATAAATGAATAGAAAAGGGGTACATATAGGGTGCTGAGAAACCCTAGTGCATGACACACATGAAACTCTAAACCTAACCCTAAACCTAACCCATGTGTGATGACCCTCCAATATGAGAGAAGGAAACATAGGATAACTCACACTAACACCCCCCCTTCATCGAAGTTGGGGTAGCAGTTGTGATGAGTCAGACAGAAAGAGAAGAAACTCCTAAATAACTAAGAAATATTTGTCAATGGGGCCCAACAACTAAAGGCCTGATAAGGTGCCCATATACAAACAACATCTTCCTAGAAGAAAGAAGAATAAAAATGGGTCTCGGCATAAATCCTGATGAGGTACCCATGTACAAAAGAAGTCCCAAGCAGTGAAGGAAAACCCAGCGGGAAAAACATCCACAACAAGAGAACAAAAAAAATACTCTCCAATCTAAGAAAGATGCCAAAGATGGGTCCTGGCCATAGACTAGCCTATAAAGGTACCCATGTACAAAGGGGCAATCTCTTAGAAAGATGAAAAAGAGAGAAGATGAAGGAGAGGAGATGGATGCGGAAGATGCCATGGATGGATCTGAAATTTGTAACTCTAAGAAGTCTCCCAAAAGAATGTCGATGATGAGATCCGCTACCTCTGGACTGAAGAAGATCCATCTGCACCGTATTGTGTGTCTGCCCTTAGGAAGGACAGAAAAGATGTGCTAGAAATCTGCCCAATCCATGAAGGAAACTGAAGGTAGTAGCAATGAAGAACTCTGAGTTTGGTCCACGAAAGTGTGACATAGATCTAGCAAGCAAGTGCAAAGGAGCCGAGGGTAATGTCATGAGTGCAGAACTATCAGAGTATGAAGGGGTGAATACCTGATAGAAAGGATTTCCAACTGATGTGAAGGCAATAAAACATCCCCCATGATAGAAAAAGGATCCAAAAACAAGGGTGGATGAATGAAAGTCTCCAGTAAAGTGGAAGTGGTAAGAGTCCCAGAAGGGGCACTCCCAACAATGGAAGATGATGAACTCCTCTGAAATACCTATAGATGGATGAGGAACCTGTAGTACATCACAAGTGTGCTCTGTGAAAAGATGAATAAGGTCAGGAAGATACTCGTCCCAATGAGGGGGGCTAAAAAAACAAAAGAGCGATGTCAGATATGTATGAGTCATCCAAGGAAGGTTGAGGAGTGAAATGGGCCTAAAACACTGAAGGTGGAAAAGAGGCGGGTGTGATGACTGTATGATATGGTATAAGAGACTGCTCAATATCTGATGAGATTTGGGATGTGTCAACACTCTCTACAATAGTGAGAGAAGGAGGAAAAGATTCCTCTGTATTACTCTCATAATTAGAATTGGGTACACAATCCTCATCATCAGAAGTAGAACCAAGCAAGTCTATATCAGTGGAACTTTCATCACATGAAAAAATAGAGGAAACAACTGAATCATCTCCAATGACAATGGTGGCAGTATGTGAAGGGTCTCCATAGAGGGACTGAAGAATTCTCCAGACGTGGTGGGGTGGATCTAAGTCTGCCACGTGAACCCATTGAGATGTAGAGACATGCATCGTCATGTGACCAAAAACATGGTCGTAATTGTTGAGAAAATCATTAAGATGACGATGATCAGTGGGTGTAGGAATTGGCCCAAGCAAGAAGTGAGAAAGACCCTTGTAGGTGAAGTAATGTTCCATAGAAGCATGCCAAAGCTGAATAGTTCTCTCTCCCACTAAGAATTAGCGGAGGCTGTAAGGTGATCATATGACGCTCAAGTCTAGAAAGAGCACCCTCCATGATGTGGAATCAAAAAGTGTAATATGCACAAATGCAAGACGTCGGACTCAAGCGATAATGCATCTACATGTAATACAACACCCAGGACAATATAACAACCCCCCTGCTTTCAAAACTTTATAGTTTAGTGCATTGATTACAATCGGGTCCATGCGTGTGGTTTGAAACACTTGGTAACTCATCTTGCAATCAGCGTAATAACGCGTAAGAGAGGAGACCACAACAGTGTTTCGTGGAGCGCTACAAAAAGTTGACACTGTAAACAAGCACAAGAAAAAAATAGAAAGGAGGTGAAAGCCAACCCTAGTGGTGAGAAAAAGTGTCTCACATCGTAAAAGGAAACCCCCTTGCTACAGACTGTGGCGTATGCGCTCACTAGTTGCAAGCAATAATAAGGGCGAAATACAAGGTTTTAAATAAGGTCTCAAAAGGAATCCCGATGATCTTCAGAAGGTTAAAAATTCTCATGGAAGACAAAAGTAGGCCTAGAATGTCGCTACACACTTGAACGCACAATTAGAGAAAAAAAATTGACAATAACACCTAAATTTTAGTGTTTGGAAACACCCAATTTTAGCTATTTTGAGATCAATTGGAGGTTTAAAAAAATGATATTTTAACGTTAATTGCAAGATGATTTTTAAAACATTTTACTAAGTGAAATTAATAAATAAAAAAATAGATTTAATTAGATTAAATCTAATTAAAAAAATTAATCCTAAATACTAATTAAGATTGATCTAAAAAAATCCTAATTAAATCTTAAATTAAAAAATTTCCCTTTTTAATTTAAGCTTAATAAAAAAGTAAAAAGCTTCTTTCTTTGAAAGTATATTTTAAAAAGAATTTGAAAGAATTTTACTAATATGCATTGTTTTTTTTTTTTTTAAACTTTACAAAAAGCTTTTGCACGTTTATTTTAAAGATGAAAAAGCATGTAAAAAAGGTAAGAATTTGAAAGAGGAAAATTCTTTTTAGAAAATGCGATTTAAAAAAACTTACCACATGTGTGGAAATTTTAAAGGAATGTTGGAAAATAGGAAAGTACTTAAATTGGATAGAAGTGTTTTGGGTAGAAGAAAATTACAGAAAAACTTGAAGCTTGGACCAATGAGAACTTACCATGTGGGCCGAATAAAAAATGGGCATTAAAAAAAGGACTCCAATACCAAAAGAGCACGTAGCAAGGACATGCGTTAGGAGGAAACAAAGTGTAGTCCAAGTTGAGCAGGATGCAGGATCAGAGAAGAGAACACAGGACAAGGTAGGGAGGCCATGACAGGTTTAAAATCACTACAGAGATGGGTAAAAAACATAGGGACGGGTTTGAAAAAATTTACAGGCTTCGCAAAACTAGATTTGGAGTAAAAAAATGAACATAGTCTCACAGATCCACACGGCAGCCGGTTTGGAAGGGCCGTTCATGGGAGGCAGGGTGAAAAGCATGCACAACACAACAGAAAATAGGATAAAAACTTACATGCACACAAAACAAATGATACCACACATAGAGAATAACTAAAAAGTAACGGGCAAGTTTACTCGTGGCAGGTGGGATAACAGTTCGTGGGAAGAATAAGGCAAGAAGTCCAAGCACTCCCATCCAATCATGAGTAGGAGTTCAGCATTACAGAAAAACTGACAGTCCACGCAACCACGGCATAGAGAAAAAAAAATCCTGCAACCACAGACTTTTGAGTAACCCTAGAAACATGCATAAACAAATATCTAGAAAAGAAAATAGAGATTTAAAAAAAAAAATTCAACTTCCATTTTAATAATTTAAAAAAATGAAATGAATTTCCATTTTGGATTCCTCTCCACCATAAGTTCAATCTTTTGGTGTGACAGCAAGTCGTGTAGCTCTGATACCAGGCAGTTAAGCGCACCACCCCTAGAGTAGTTAGCTAGGATGGGTGACCTCCCAGGAAATTCAGGACTACCATGTGTCACTTCCTCCTAATGTTGTTCCAAGAACATACCTTGAATTGGGTGTATACCAAATTCGGCTCCATCATGTGGGAGGGTATTGGCATAGCAACTGAATACCACAATGAGATCCCTCTCCACAATCATGTTCGGATATTTTGGTGTGACGGAAAGTTGTGTAGCTTTGATACCATGAAAAGATCCTTTGCGAGAATCGAATCGGAAACGAGGCACCATGAAGTAGTTGCACTCCAACGGAATCATGATAGCTCCAACGATAGCAAGAAAGAATTGATTAGTAATGGAAGAACTTACTCAATAGAAACAAAGCTTGCATAGAGGAAAGACAACAGAGTGTCTTGGCATTCTCATAAATGAATAGAAAAGGGGTACATATAGGGTGCTTTGTAACCCTAGTGCATGACAAACATGAAACCCTAAACCTAACACCATTTGAACTCTTTCTCCACTTTCTATACCTTTTACATTGTAATACTCTTTGTTTTAGCATTTTTATTTAGTAGGTGTAGTGTATCTCTCTTGTTGGTTGAGAGATTTTATATTTGTATTTTTGATATTTTTGGCATGTTGATAGTCTCTTTTGTGGGGAAGCTATTCTAGTGAAGCCCAGTGTTATTTTCATGGTTTTTTAGTGGCGAATATTCGTAATATAACAAATATTCCTTTGTTGAAAAATTTGAAAAGGTGAATTTTTTGGCACGGGTCAGTGACCTGTTTGCCTAAAAAATTACGGTTTAAATTTTTTTGGGGGTCAAATTCACCTACCTGTGAAAATATCCCCCAAATAATCCTAGATTATTCACTAGGTAGAGCAATACTAACTCACTCATACCACCTAGGGGCATATCTATTATCAAGTATAATAAACACACACGACAAGAAGGCAGAAGCTGCAGATGCATGACAAAGGAGTTTTGTTGACGAGCGACATGAGAGTTTGTTGACACGCGACAGAGATTTTGTTGACACATGACATGAAGAGTTTGTTGATGCATGACAGGAGGTCAGAGGCTGTAGTTGCATGATAGATATTTTGTTGACGTGTGACATAGAGAGTTTGTTGAGTAGACGCTTTCATGGAATCATGAATGTGGGGATGTGAAATAGACTTGACCCTGCGACATCTTGTTAGAGTTGTTATTGATGCATGAAATAGGATTGTATCTTCCATGCTTCAGTGAGAATTGCTGACTATATATTTTTCTTGATACGTGAAATTTTAAAATGTGTTTATGTTGACGCAAATAATTCTTGAGGGCGGAGGTTGCAGATGCGCGATACACTTGAAAATATTGATGCGCGACAAAATAAAAATGTTATTGACGTGTGACAATAAAGAGGGTGGAGGCTAGAGTCTCGTGACAGAGCTCTTTATTGATGTGTGACATGGAGAGTTTGTTTAAGTGTGACAGGAGGGCGGAGGATGCAATGTGTGACAGAGAGTTTGTTGACGTGCGACATGTGAGAGTTTAACCTTGATGCATGACCTGATCCCGGTGCGTATCCTGCTACAGATCTCTCTGACTGCATTCGAGTTCTAACGTTTGCCAATAATACTGATTTTGTCACAATGTCATTTTTCCTCCTTTCCCTGAAATACACGCACTTGGGAAATGATAAGCATTCAGAAACAAACTAGGAAAGGGGGATTTCCCTTTCCATTTCCAAATGCCTAAAAATTCAGCCTTCGATCAGTGAAACCAGTTCCGCAGCTGCCAGGGATTTTCCACCGCTGATTTCTCGAGAATCATGTCTCTTCAAATATTCCAGCCTTCCCTTATGCCATCTCAAAGTTCGAGCATACACCCCATCCTGGAGTCACTTCATTCTTCCCAGAATCTCAGTAGGGTTCTAATTTCCCAAAACACGGGCATGAGAGGGTGTTCTGAGCCCTATCTTCTTCTGGAATTTCCCTAGGAGCTCTGTCCATGAACCACTCTTCTTGCATAGTTGGATCATGGAGACTGACAACAATGAACTTGCAATCTTGTGTTGTCCTCCTTGTTGCTTTATTGATTCTTGGACTTGTTGTCACACCGATTGGATTAACTTGAGGTGAGACAATCACTTTCAGCAGACAGATTTAGTTCCCCTGACAGGTTGTTGATAGATGACAGCCTCCTTCTACTGGAAAGCTATTCTGTAGATTCTATTGCTGTTAATCCTTCTTTCACGATGATCCTATGATTTGAACAGTGGATTCATACCGTAGTGGGACACAAAACTATTTCCCTCATTATACGAGGCATCGGAGTTGAGCCGAATCTACTCTATAGGGATGAAGAATGCAGTTGGTGATTCCCCTTACTGATAATATGAGGGTTTTGCTTAAAACCACGTTGAAGGGTACTTTTCTTCAGTCGGATTCTTTTCCATAGTTATTCATAAGATAATGTACGCTCATGTCCGCAGAGCCAGAGTCCTTTCGGGATTAAGACTGTGGATGATGTTACTGCTATTGTTCTAAGCTTTGCTTTGATTCCACTGTGAGCCATGTGTTGAGAATCGAACTCGATGCCTTTACCTAGGAACGCCTTAGGTAAGATTTATTGTATGTACTCATGGTGTGTGAATTCTTCTTTTTATTTACCTAAGATATATTAACTATCTGTTAAGAATAGGCTCTTTCAACAATCCCATTTTATTTACTATTGAAAGACCTAGCGTATTTAACTAGATTCCGACCAAGATGTCTACGCCTAAGCTCCCCTAAAGGGTATGGACAAGCTGGTCCTTCTGAAGCTTTATTGATTGTGTTCTTGAAGAGGCTAGAGGTGATTTAATGGGGCGTTAGATTGTCGTAATCCTTGAGTTGTATTCAACAAGGTTTCCATTCGTCATATGTGATCTTGGCTAAGGAGTTCCTTAACAATTTGATATTTCTTATACATGTTGGTATTCAAAGGTTTATGTAAATTACTTCAGGGTGAATTACTTGAAATCTTATTGATGTATAATGTTTTATTAACATTTGATTTGCGGTCATTATTGGTACGATCTTACAAATGATTCCTAGTAACACTAGAGGTGATCTTCTACAATTGTCAAATTGAAACAATCTCAGAGAACTACCTCAGCCAAATGGAAACCATAAAATTTTATCCTAAAAAGGAGATTGAATAAAATTTCGTCCATAATGACAAGAAGTTATATATCACAAATGTGCTTTAATATTCCTAAATCAATGACCCAAGAAGAGGACAATAAAATTTTCTTTGATATCAAATTCAGAGTTAGCTAAACATATTACTATCTATAGCTGAATGCATTGGTTTATCTACGTTCTATAGTAAGTTAGCTACATAAACTATTATGTTTAATGAAGTCATTTTATTCTTGGTTTATGTTGTGGTAATTTAAATACATACTATTTGAAATGACTTGTAGATTTGATCTACATTGCAAATTAGATTCTATAACTCCATTACATGTTCATTTATTCGTCCCAAATGATATGGTAAGAATTAGAGGGAAACAAGACCCTGATTTCGCCACTTTATAATTGATATGTTACAATGAATTAATCAACTTTATGATTCTAATTTTCAAAGTTAAAAATAAATAGTTCCAATGGAAATTAAGTGACAATCAAGTACATGTAGATACTTTGTTAATCAAAATGACACATGCTCAACTTTCGAATTAGTGATCAAATTTAATATAGTTCAAGATTTAGTAAATAAGTCCTTTGCTATGTAGATCAACTAGAATTTGATACTAATCATGTCCTAAAAGTGATTAGACAAAAATGGTTAGAAACCGAAAGCTGATTTCATCAAATTATTAATCAACATTGTATTAGCCATTTATTGAGAGAACTAGCCATGCTGGTTATCAATTACAATCTTTAGAGACCGATTTTCCTTCTTATGCAAGGAAGTATGAGATGCATCTATACATTCTTCTCCCTTTACTATTTTTTAATTGTTGTTCTTTTTTGCAAGGGGGAACAAATGCACATTTACTGGTTTTCATGATTTTTTATCTATAGTATTACAATCCAAGACCATCTGATTAATTGATCATCTTTGGAAGATCATTTAGAGTTCTTCCATATTAAATAGAAACCCTCTTGTCGAATCCTATCTACCAAATAATTAATCCCTGAGTAGTCTAAGACTTCCTATAAAGTTTTAGCCTGTCCTGTCAACACCAATTCCGGCACTATGAAATTCTTCAGGGACTCCTCGTGCTAGCCTGTGCAAGCCTTTAGTTTGGTATTAATCTGGAAACAATCAACCAAACACAAGAATTACAATAGAAGGACTGATGATACTGAAATATAGGTATTGTAATAGTCATGTGTTAGACAATCTCACCCAGAGAGGTTTACTACAGGTACAACCAAAAATACACCTCTTAATGGCTTCCATAATACATCCGATGATTGAAGCAACAATTAAATTAATACAAACAAATGATTAAGTTGCAACTATGCAAGGTGAAATAATCCAATAACATCCGGGATAACTGAATGGAATAAGATAACTGCAAATAAAAGAAAAATATGGTTTAAAAACCATATAACATTATTATTTAATTAATATAATTAATTAAATAATAATATAATACTATGCATAATTAATTAACCTAACATTCCCCCCCTTAATTGTGCATTGTCTCAAGAGATGAGGAGAGGAACTCTCTGAACAACTCGAACTTGTCACATGCAAGTGACTTTGTGAAAATATCTGCTCGTTGTTCAATTGTTGGACAAAATTGAAGCTGGATGTTGTGCTTCAACACATGTTCGCGTATGAAATGAACCTGTACCTCAATGTGCTTTGTTCTCTCGTGAAAAACTGGATTGCGAACAAGTTTGAGAACACCTTCATTGTCAACATACATGGTTGTTAGTTTGTCCTGTGGTATTCCAAGTCCTTCTAGTATGCGACGTAGCCAAATCGCTTCACAGACAGCTTCTCCTGCAGAACGATACTCGGCTTCTGTGGAAGAGCGAGAAACAAAGTGTTGTTTCTTGCTTCCCCATGATATTGGTCCAGATCCCATAAAGAATACAAATCCAGAAGTGGATTTTCTATCATCAATGTTACCTACATGATCTGAATCTGAATATCCAGTCAAGAAGAAGTTTTCATTCTTCTTGTATTCTAGACCAAGATCCACTGATCCTTTGAGATATCTCAAAATGCGCCTTGCTGATTTCCAATGACAAACTTTGGGTTCCTGCATGAACCTGGATAGATAGCTTACTGCAAAGCTGATATCTGGTCTAGTGTAGGTCAGGTAAATGAGACTCCCGATCAGCTGCCGATAGAGAGTGGCACTTACCTCAGGAGATGGATCTGAACGAGATAACTGTAATCTGTTCTCCATAGGTGTAGCAAATTGGTGTGCAATCCATCATCCAAAACTTCTCGAGTGTTGTCTTGGTATATTTCATCTGAGAAACAAAGATGTGATTCTCTTTCTGCCATACTTCCAGTCAAAGACAGTAGTGCATAAACCCGAGATCTGTCATGTCGAATGATCGCTTATGATCTTTTCCGTTACATTTCATCAATCATCTTCACTGAATTTCCAGTGATGACTAGATCATCGACATAAACTACAACAATCAAAATCTCCCCCCTTTGCTTTTTGAGGTAAAGATTGGGATCGTATGGATTTCTAACAAATCCATGTTGTACGAGATGCTCATCAATCTTGATGTACCATGCCCGGGGTGCCTGTTTGAGGCCATACAGAGATTTCATGAGTCTGCATACCTTTTCTTCTTGACCAGGTACTACATATCCCTTAGGTTGAGTCATGTAGACTTCTTCCTGTAAATCTCCATTCAGGAAGGCACTTTTTATGTCCATCTGGTGGAACTTTCCAGCCAAACTGTGCAGCTAGAGCAAAGATCATCCTGATCGTTTTGATCTTAGCTGTGGGAGAAAATGTCTCCTCATAGTTAATGCCTTCTTTTTGTGCATACCCCTTTGCTACAAGTCTCACTTTATACTTGTCCCACTTGTCCCATCTGCTTTGTACTTTGTTTTAAATATCCATCTACATCCAATGGGTTTCTTCCCTGGTGGAAGATCGACAAGTTGCCAAGTGTTATTCTTCATCACTAATTGATATTCAGAATCCATGGCATCTTTCCAAGATTTTGACTATAGGGATTCCTGGACTGTAGAGGGCTCATCTGATTCAATAACTCTACTCATCAAAGCAAAGTTAACTTCTTCTCTTGCTTTACTGCGAGTCTCGTGGTCAAGGGGTGGATGTATCCGGTGGAGCATCCATTCTTGCATCTCGTAATGTACTTGTACACCATTTGGGGCATACGCTGAACTGTTCCCATGGGTCGTGGTTCTATCATTATCAACACCATCATCCCCATCATCACTTTCATCTTCTGAGGGAACATCAGCTTCAATTTTTATAACGGGTGAAAAATCTACATCTTGTGAGTCTGGAGGAGGAGTCTCTACTTCCTTCTTCTCGAAAAACTCAACATCTCTGCTGGTGTAGAATTTTCTGGTCTTAGGATCCATCAATCTATACCCAAGAGTCTCTTCACTGTACCCAATGAAGATGAGTTTATGTGACTTCATGTCCAATTTCTTTCTGTTCTGTCTTGGGTATGTGCATGCTTGCTTTGCACCTCGAATACTCTAAGGTGTGCAATAGATGGTTTCCTTTTTGACCATGCTTCTTGTGGTGTTACTCCATCAAGAGAAATTGTGGGCACTCTGTTCAACAAATACACTATTGTTTTTACTGCTTCTTGCCCAGAATGTCTTTGCAAGTCCAGAATCATCGATCATGCATCGCACCATTTCCATGATAGTACGATTTCTTCTCTCAACAACACCATTTTGTTGCGGTGTGTGTGGAGGAGGCATTTTTCGACTAATCCCGTGAGTTTGTAGGTAGTTTTTGAACTCATCACTGGTGAATTCCCCCCCTCGATCTGAGCGGAGAGTTCTGATGTGATGACCAGTTTCGTTCTCAACTACTACTTTGAACTTCTTGAATGTTTCAAAGGCTTCACTTTTCTTGTGAAGACAAAAAATCCACATTTTTCCTTGAATAGTTGTTAACACATAGCATGAAGTACTGAGATCCCAGAATGATTTGGTTGCATCAGACCACAAATATCAGTATGAACCAAATAAAGTTTGACCATGAGCTCAATAAGCACTCTTTTAGAATGAAACCTCTGTGTTGTTTTCCTTCTAAGCAGTGAGGACACTTGTCTGTATCCTTCTAAAGAGATGGTAGCCCATATACCATATTACACCAATGCAAAGTGTCTCGAGATAATTGAAACTTACATGGCCAAGTCTCCGATGCCACAACTGGGCTTGAGGTGGAGTTTTTAGCCACACAGTGCTTGATCGTTTTTGTGAATGAAATTCAAGTTGAAACATACGTCCCCACATTTGAGGCTCTCGCAACTATTTTTGAGCCTCATGATTTATCTTGAATTAAACATGTTTTCTTTCTCGGAATGACTATCAAATTCAATTTTCAGGCTTTGATCAAGGAGTTGAATGAATGAAAGTAGATTCTTTGATCAACCCAGGGACATATAAGACATTTGAAAGTCTGCAGTTGCGTGAACCAGGGGGTAGAGAAATGTTCCCAATCCCTTGAACTATATATGAAGAATCATCTCCCAATGAAATATGATTTTTTGATGGCGTGTCCCTCATTGAAAAAAACTAGTCTCTATGGCTAGTAATGTGTCGAGTGGCCCCCGAATCAACCATACCAGAAATCACTAGATGACGTGGATGGTTCATTTGATCGAGTAGTGAACAAGTAGTCTTCATTGTCTGAATGTTATTGTTGCTCAACAATATTTCCTTGTTAATGGGGTTTTCGTTTCCAGTTCCCCTTTTTCTAACCCGTGGTAGTAGTTTGAATGTCCTTTGTCAGATTGTTGTTGTTGAGGTCCAAAGTTGCTTGATGAACCTTTCTTATAAGTATTTATAACCAATAATATTGTAGGTCAATGTCCTCTTTTGAAAATTGGACATCGCTTTTTTCTGTTGATTATCCCCATGATAATAATTTTGATTTGGGGACTTCTTGATAGGATTTAGGTTTTCCTTTACCTTTTCCTTTCCATTTTTTATTTGAAGAAAGGGCATGTTCTTCTTCATCATCCTTATTGTGCATTGCTTCCTCTTTTTTCAGTAAGTTTACTCAATTTGTCAAAAATAATTGTCGTATATGACAAGTTTAGAGTTATTACAAAAAATATGGTATGAAGAAGGGAGAGCTCTTAGAACAATGGGAAAGAGATCATTCATCTTTGACCACTTCTCCTAGGGCTATAAGTGAAGCCCGCAATTCTGCAACCCTTCTTAGGAAAGATTCTATTTTTTCATTTTACTTGAACTTCAATGGATGTAGCTGACTCTGCAAATTCAATATAAAATTCTTGTTCTTGGCCTCGTATATTGTGCTCAGCTTATCCCACACTTCTTTAGCTATTGTGGCATTTCAAAATGTGGGCTTGCACATCGTCAGACACTCCAAACAAGATGATGAGTTTTGCTTTCTGATCTGCTCTATCAAACTGTCGTTGTTGTGTTGCATCAGTTGGTTGATCTGGTCAGAAGTACCAGTCATAAGTAGGCCAGATTTCTTTAAACTCAAGTTGTGTCTTGATTTTTTTTCTTCCATGCAACATAGTTGCTTCCTATGAGTATTTTTTAATCTGGAAGAAAAAATTTGGGGGGCATTGGTGCCCATTTTGCAGAGATCAGTGACAGGGTTTGGCTCTTATCACTCCAGGTATTAGGTCTCCCAATCTATATATCGTCAGTCTGATATACCGAACCTTTCTATATACGCGCCCTTCTGATATACCCATTGGTACGTGGAAGAAGCTCACCCTTTCTATATACCCGGTGGTACGTGAAAGAGGTGTTAACGTACGTGAAAGAATTCAATACGTGGTACCAAGACAGTACTGATGGGGTCTATGTGATTATTGACACCGGCTCAAAGAAATATCCTCATATGTGTGCGTAACTTCACTATATACTCGAATAGTTTCTCAGTCTAGATTTATGTCTTGCAATCGTTCACAGACGGATGGGATGGTTCATAGTGTTGTGCATTGTACCTTATTACCACCTCTCTTACGTGATATTGTAATGTTATCATAGCCAAAGAAGACAAATTTTGTTTATTAGTATTAGGATCATCAACCCATAATTATTCTTGATTATCAATAACACGCCATGTAGAAGGATATAAGGAAATTTGTCTAAGAATTCTTACCATTTGAGATAGTCATATCACCTAATCTACAATCAATTAAGGAAACAACTGTAGCTAACCATGGTTTTCCCAAAATAATAGGATAACCAAGTGTTTTACCTTTTGGCTGTAATATAAGGAAGTCCAATGGATACTCCGATGACTCCACCATAACTGCTACATCTTCAATGATTCCTTCTGGTTTTGCTACTGGACCGATCTGCCATCTGTAATATGGTTTCTAGTAGGTTGTATACCTGTTAACGGTAATGTTTTCAAAGTGTCTAATATAATCACATTTATAGTTTATCCCAAATCAACCAAAACATTATTTATATTTGTAATTTTCCTATAGAGATAGCAATAACAGGGCTTCCAGGATCTCCATATTTGGGAAGTAATATTTTTCTTACCAATAAATCAGCAAGTCTCCCATCCCACCTTAATTGGTCCTAGGGTACTACTTCTTCCTTCCAGGTCTTTTCAAACATGAACATTTTGATTAATTTATTTAATTCAGAAATGTCCTTGATTTCTTGTAACAATGGTATTTCAATATTTAGCATCCTTAATTCTTGCACTAATTCAGATTCCTTGGTTTTGATAACTTCTTTAAATCTTTCTAGAAATGGAGTTTCAATGGAGTTGCTATCAGGATCCCTTCTCTTTTTCTTTCTCATTCTCCTTAGGAACAACTGAACTAGGGGTTTTAGTTTTCTTCTGTCATATTCGTAATTATAACAGGTGGACTGTTAATTATTTTTCCAGATCTTGTTGTGAATATCCTTATAGTCCATGGGCATTAAGATCAACTAGTTTTTCTTTCTCTGTTCCATAGACAGAGGTTGTTTGTTTATTTTTGGGGATTAGCAACTGGTTGTGCTGGCATATGTGTTTTGAACCACATTTTTAGTTTGTGAACCTTATGTTGGAGAACCCATTATGGCATGTTGATGTTGGTTGGGATATGTTCTTCCATCAACATAGTTATTAGGGTTCCACCTACGTTATGACCAATTATAAGGGTTAATCTTACCAGACCATGGTTATTGGTGTCCTTGAGCATACCAAGCTTGTCCTTCCCAACTCCCAGGGATTCCATGTTGGTTGAGGGGTCCAAGGTGGTTGTCCCCAATTTTTTTGTACTGTCTGAGATTACCAATGGGCAACATCCAGGGATTAGGAATAGATTTTGGTATGAACTGCCCTAGGGCTAGGTTTTCTTAGAATAAAATTTACTTTTTCCATAGTGGATGTAGTGTTGGGGTTTGTTTAAAGCTAGTTTTTTATGAATGGAAGAAGAGAACAAACATTATCTTCATGTTCCCTAAATTCACAAATTAAGGACACATTTATATTTTAATCCAAAGGAAAATCTCTTAGTGTATACTTCTTCTTTCTGCATGTAGGAAAGTACATAGCTAATGGATTAAGTATTAACATTTTCTTTGGGCTTGCAATCCATACATGGCAGAAATTAATTGAACTAGGATGTTTGTTTTAAAGTTTTGCTAATTCATCCATAAGTATTGTTCATGTCTTGATTTTTAGTTTTCACAGTTTTTACTTTCCGAGGTCTACCCCTTGTTCTTGAATAACTCCTACAAAGGTCTTTAATATCAATCCATTATTATTTGATTTATGTTTTGACCTCCTATTAAGTTAAGGGATTCCCTAGATTCATTATCCAGACCTTTAAGAAAAATGGTTTTTGCTTAGCTCTTCTTGAAGTACAAGTCCAGACCTTTTACTTACAAAGAGGAATCTATCTAAATAATCTTCCATATTTTCATCCTCTTCCTGTTTAATCCTAAAAAAATTGTCCTTCCTATTTCTCCCTCGACAATATTCTTAGTATTTGTCTAGGAAGGTAGTTTCCATTTGTGCCTAGGTGGTAATAGAATTGGATGTTAATCCCATAAACCACCTCATTGTTGCATCTCTTCAGAGTGGATGGAAACAAATTGATTTTTTGATTTTGTGTTTTATAATCATAGGTCTGACACAATACTTTAAATTCAAATGAGAATTAGTCAGGATCCTCAGATGAATATCCCTCTAAATGTAGGAAAGTGTGTAGGTGAAATATTCTTCATAGTTGTAGCATCATCATCCAACTAAATTGGATAGGTAAAATTCCTATCAGATTCTCTTTCAGCTTCACATGCCATATCTTCAGTATCGTCTAGATATTTTTCCCAATCAATGTAATATGTGATCCACTTTGGTGTAGGTGAAAATTCAGGAGTAGGAGGTTGACTACTCAATTGAGAGTCAAAAATTTCTCTAAGCGGGTCTTGGGAAATAATACTTCTCCTAAAATATCCACTTCCTTCTAGTGACTAATCAAAAAATTCCAAAGGTGGAAGTTTTGTTTCTTGTCTAACAAGAGACAATGGTGCTTCTAACTCTTTCTCAACCTCCTTATTTGTACTAGAGGATGCTGATAGTTCTTGTTGAGATATTTTTGGGAGAAATCTACCCTTTGAGTCTCTTGGTCTACTCATAAATTTTATGATAATGTAGGGAAGATTCCTCAATTACTAGATGTATGATTGTTGGTCTTGCTGACACCTAATTAGTCAATTCTAAATAGTGGTTCCTTGGCAATGGTGCCAAAATTGGTGGGTGTTGTTATTCCCTTCATTTAATCAACTCATATTTGATGTCATATTCAAACCAGGGGTGTGTCTTGAAGCTATATGCAACGAGAATAATCTTAGTAATCTAGTAATTGATTGTAGGTATTTATTATTTTTATATTTTCTGGGGTTTTTTTGCAGTGTCTTTAGGATTCCCTAGCCAAAGACTTATTAAAAATATACTACAGGAAACTTGTTGAAATAAAAAATCGTTGCTGAAATAAATAAATCTTCAGAATTAAATGTGATTCTAGACATGAAACACACATTTGCAGAATGAAACAAATTACTGGAAGTAAACAGACTCTTGCAGAATGAATCAAATTGTTGGAAGTAAACACACATGGTTGAATTTTTTTTAAAAATTCTTGCAAGGAAATAAGAGTCTAAACTATAACACTTGCAGGGAAAAGTACGTGAAAAAATTTAACTAAAGAATCAAAAGCATTTACAGAATTAACACTTAACAGATTTACATGAATTGCTTAGAAATATAAATACCAATAAAATAAAGAATGTTGCTTCTGGGAGGAGTGGGCCCTTACTCCACCTTGAATCAGGAGTTGACAAAGTATGATTCTCTCAAAATGAAATGGGCTATCTTATTATTGAAATTTTCTGTCTTATAAACGTTTTTGTCTGTCTATCATATAAATAATCTCTCTCTATATATATATATATATCCTCTCTCTAATCTATCTATAGGTCCTTATATATATTCTATCATCTAAAGATGTATTTACAACCACAAGTTCTTAGTAGCTATCCATCTATCAATAGGTTCCCATGAAACAAAATAGTTCTCAAAGTAGATGTGGAATCTAGGAACCTTACTGGACACACAACTGTCTGATCCTGCATTCATATTTATGGGGTATGAAGAACAAAAAATCTATTGATCTGATCCTAATTGGAATGCCCATTGATTGCTCTTATCACTGGATATTGTCAAAATAAACAGATTCCCATTGATTATGGAACTTTGGAGAAGTTATGGAAGAAAAGGGAACTATTTTGGAACTAACTACGAATGTTCTAGAGCTAAGTGCAGGAGTTCTGAAACTAAGTCTAAAGGTTCCAGAACTAAGCGATAGAGTTCCAGAACTAATCCTGGAGGTTCTGGAGCTAAGTCGTATTAATGCCAATTTTCCCAATAACGTGTTGGTTGCTTCATACTTTGTTCTTCTAACTGATTGTGACTTGTTTTATTACAAAAATTTAATTTCCACACACTTTGTTAGGAATTACAGAGTTTTTAGACGTTAAAAATAGATCCAGCAAAATATGGACGATTACATCCTAACTTATACTAGATCAAACAAAAGTCACAAAATGCAGTCAAACTTGATAAAAAGGAGATTAAAATAAGATCATTTATTACACATTGATGAGGGATATTTTGGCCTTATCATCACTCACTTGATGTACATTACGATGATGTTACTTGTGGTGTTTATCCTACGTGACCTTTTCCTTTCCTTATGCCATGATGTTTATCTCAACCAACCTAAACCTTTTGGTGCTTTATAACATGCCTATGGCCATTGTTGCACATATCCTCATTATGTTTCTAGGAGCGCTTCCTATACCTTGGATACCTAGACAATATCAAGCTTGTTTGGATAAACTATTGACATTTGAAGATGTAGAGTTTGTGAGCTCTTCAACTTAGTGCCTTTTTGTATTCTAGGTGTGTGCATGTATTTGAATGCCCCTACCTATTACCCACATCGATATCACCATTTCCTATACCCACACCATACCTCAATTTTCATCACGTACCACTTTATCAAACCCATCACCTATTTTTCCTGCTCATTCATCAGTTCCTGGTTCGAGGGTGATCACCTCCACCCATACCTGGGGAAACCTAACCTTCACATATACCTGGGGCAACTACTTCACATTTTTTTCATCATCACTTATAATACAAGCTACGTGAAAAAGGGGCAAATGTAGACACCCAAAATTGGGTCGCAACCCTCTAGGCCCCCTTCGACTAACATACCCCTTACCATGACTCCTCCACACATTATTATTAATTTAACTACCCATATTAAGTTAATAATTCCCTCACCCCTCCACCTCACCTTTTTTTCTCACCATGGACCCATTCCAAGCTTATTTATTAACCTAGACTAAGTCACCACTCCCCTTAACTAACTAGGACTCACTTTTACCCTAACATTCATTACCTATTATCCCTCCTACCAATTTTCCACTTCATTTAACACCAACCCAGACTCCTAGTCCATAACAAACCTTGACCAATGTAAAAATTGGAGAGAAAAGGAAATTTTTGAAAAAATAGAACCTTTTCTCCTTGATCGACACCACTTAATCCTCAGCTGGTGCGAGTCACCTAACCATCATTTGTTTCCTTAAATAGGAAATTCCAACCCTTTGTCTGGGTTCCTCCATCTTGGATTTTTGAGTTATGGAATTCTTAGCTCTTGCATCCAGCCATTCAAAACAAGATTCTTATTACCAACATAGTACTAGAGCACCCATATTCTTCATCAACAGTTATTCGGTTGCTCTAGAGCTTCAGATCTTTCACTCGAGGAAGGACCGAGCCTTCATTGCTGCTATAGTGGATTTGAACCTATTTGTTCTCTAGGAACCTACCAAAACCTATCATCTATCAACATTCCATCTTCATATAAGTATTTTAATCTGGTTTTTAAGTTTCATTATCTTCTGGTATTAAATCATTTATTTTATAGATTGCTTCTCTCCCGCATACCTCCTACACCCATCTACCCGACAAATTTCCAATTTGAGCCTTGTATGCTTCTCAACCACCTATTTTACCATCTCTAAATCTTCACATAAATCCTAGCACCTAGCCTAAGCCCTCCCAACTCTCTCTACAATCACAGGGAGTTCACAACCAACCCATTTTAACCTTCTAATTTAATTTCCCTTATTGACATCTTTCACCCAATCGACATCGGCTATTACCCAAGTACTAGTATCAGTTAGCCTACCGATATCAGTCTCTGTGACTGGTAATTTACCTTAGACCAGAGAGCTTGTAACTCATTCAAATCCTTCCTAAACCTCACCCAATCTCACCCAAACCTTCATAAACACCTCTACCACAACTGTCAGCCTTGAAAACACCCTGCCTTTTCTACAAAAACCTAAATTGTATTGTTACAATAGGACCTTTCTTTTATTGTCATTTCTTTACATTAATTTGTTATTAAAATTTTGATTTACGACCTTTTTAGGAAGTATCACACTTCCTGGATCTAGCATACGCTAGGAAGTCCACTATCATATGCTATTTAATTTTATTTAGTGGTATTATTGTGCTTTTACAGGTAGTCCTTCCTAGCCAAAAAGGATCTCTTCACGATCATCCCTGGTATTCTACAACACGTGCAACCTTCTTTGACTTCAAAAGTATTCCTCCTCGCCTTACCTTACCTTATCTATTTTATACGCAACATTGTGGTGAAACAGTTTCCTTTTATGAGCCATAGGTAAATCCTATGGTTTGGAGTATGCATCCATGTATATATATAAATATATATATATATATATATATATATATATTTCAAGTTTCACAGTAGTCCAAATCCCTCAAAGAAAGGAAGGTGGAAGAATGTTACCTTAGGGGCTCGGTTGGACAACACGAGGGAGATTTTTATACGTCCGTAGTTGGGGCAGTGGCATGGGACACCATAAGGGGATGGGATAGGGGTTGTGGTGTGGCTTGGCCACACCACAACTGTGGTAAAGGGGTTTGTGGCAGGTTCAGAACATGGCCAAGTCGCATCTTGCCCCTCACCATTTTTTTGTTTATTATTTCCATCATTACTACAATATCATTAATTCGACTTAAACCTCTTTTTGTTTTACATTTATATTGCTAAGTTTATTTGGAAAATGGGGGTTTTAATAATGTGTGTGTGTGTGTGTGTGTGTGTGTGTGTGTGTGTGTATACATATATATTCATATAAAAAGTCTTATATAAGGATTAAATTGAAAATCTGCAGGTGATTATATATGTTTATATACAGGTGTGGCTCATGTAAACTTATTTCTCTGTATATATATATTTCACTATTTATTTATGCCTATCATACAATGGTGAAAACTAGAAAACTTATTACATTGATAGTTACAGGTTTCAAACATGTGATCAAATAGGTATAACTTAGCAGTAATGTTACTCGATAACCAACTAAGGATTGAAGAGAGATTTTCAAGCTTTACTAATTCTCATAAAAAATTTAACAAAAGAGCCTCATTTTCATATTAATAAGCTTAGTTAAATCTAAGTTAAATCTAAATTCCTTTAAGCAAAAAGTATTTCCCATCACACTATTCTAACTTCTCTGCATTGAATGGTTTACAAGGAACTCAAAATAGATTTATAGAACAAATTACAAAAAAAATCTTAAAACTATATTCACACCATTTCATTATTGAAACTATCTCCAAATTGAGGGAGACATACCAACTAAGCTAGAGGTTTAAATTCCACACAAAATCCTTACATCCTAAAACAAACAAAAGTTCCTTATACAATGTAACAACATTTCAATACACAAGATTTATACATGGTTTCAAAAATATTTCTAATAGTAATAAGCTCTATTTAAAATTTTCCTTCATAATACATAATGAGTGTAATAATGCAAGTTTTTCAATATACAATATACTTACTAATGCAAGTTTACAAGGGAACAACATAAGGATTTTACAAGATTACAATCCCACACATATATTTCATTATGCAAACTTTATAAACAAATGCATATGCTAGAATAAAAGCTTCCTTTATCATGCAAGGATCAAGATTATAATATAGTTACATTCCTTTCCCAAAATATGTAAGAACACCAAATCTATCATTTGACAAAGTTCACATAATTGTTTTATAAAAGTAGGAAAAGAAACTTTTCACAACATGGAAAACTAAGCTTACAACATTCTCAATGGCAAGAGTAGGAGTCATCACAACAAGAGGATATCAAGCTTATAATGGACCACTATTACCTCACAAAAAAATATAACACAACTCAACCTATTCAAGTGCAAATTACAATATTTATCCCAAGGGAGGAACACTTTATAATGGTTACAACCTTCTTTCAAGAACTCAATAGAATCCAAGTCGAAAGGCCTCCCCAAAATAAGGGAAACAAAATGCCAAAATCTACAATTTTCTTGATCAAGATTCAAGCTAAATTTTCATGTTCTTTACGTCAAAATTATCTTCATAGAATAAGGAGAAATGGCCCGGTTACCTCCTAACCTATTGGCATCATTACATGCCATCTCCAATACATGGAAGACATGTTAGCCTCCCTCAAATCCCATGTGAGAGAGAGGATGCAAGCCTCAATTGCACAAGTAAAAAAGTGAAGGGAAAATAGACATACAAGCACACATTCACAACAACCAAAAAACAACACATAAGGGAGAAGCTCCATGATTTCCCCCAAAATGGGGAAGAGTGGTAAAAATCCCATATGAAGCCAAGTGGTGAATCCAACCATAGGATCACAAGTAAAACTCCAAGCACCCTCCTTATCTCTCCAAATCACAATTTCCCTCATTATCTCTCCAACCCATGCACCAAGCCTCCTCCTTGGAAGAATTTTCAAACCATGATGATTTCATTACCATGGATGGGGAAAGAAGTTAAAACCATATGAAAATCTTTCCTGCCATCAAACCATATGAGGGGAAGAATATAGAATACCATCATGGCTTGCCCATCAAGCCATGTGGTGAGAAGGGTATTCTTGCCTCTTCCAAAACACTCCAAAAATCCATCACCAAGCATGATGGATGGATAAAATGATAAAAAAAATATTTCACAAACACAACCATACACCAACACACAACAACACACAAAATGACACCATTTTCACTCCTTGAATACATTATATTTCCATAAGTAAAAATAATATAAGAACAAGGATACCTACCTTAATCAAGATATCCAAAAAATCTATGCAATCCAACAATCGAAAGCTCCAAGATCCACAAGCACTCTCCAAAAAATCTAACACCCAAAAGCAAGAATGACCAAGAAGTCCTAACCCATCTCCATGAGGGAAAATATTAAAATAAAAACAATTAAAAATTCTCCCAAATGAGAGGGTGGGATGTGTCACCCTTCTCATCTACCCACCAAAGATTCCAAAAACATAATCAAGAATAAAACAACTCTCATTTGGAGGTAAACTCCAAATTCCGCAAAATGTAATTGAATCCAAAACCCCTACAACTTTTAAGAAACACAAAAAACCAACTCTCTTACATGAAATTGATGTGTGAGGGGTCGAATGGGAGGGTTCAAGTCCCATTTTTCCTTGATAAGAGACCTCCCCTACCCATAGGTATGGTCCAAGGGGTCCTTTTCCATGGAAGGGAAGCTACCAAAATGAAAAGAGGTCACCAAAATTGCCACTTTTAGCCCAAATCCGAGATTGGGATAAATGGAATAAGGGTCAAGGTGGTGGGTACCACCCAAGTGACACCTAGGTGGTCCCATACCTTAAAAAACATACTTAATTAACATTAAACATAATTAGCACAAGTAGGGACCATTATGTCCCTAAACTAGCTCAAAACAAGACTAAATAAATTACAAATATGAAAATTACAATCAGGGATCACCGATGGCACCTAAACATAACATGTAATAACATATAAGTCTTCACACAATCAAACATGACTAGGACTCATCCCAGTTAATTGCTTGTGCAAACCCGAGGTGCAACTCTGAAACCTACATTCTCCTGTGCCCCATAACTCCACACTCAATGCAAACATTAAACATACCTACCTAATAAAATATAACAATTAAACAATCTCAATAAATAATTCATCGATAAATCACACTAATTACACCAAAATAATGTTTTTATTAAATGGATATGCTAATCATATACATCCATACTAACTCCAAAATATATCAACCATCTAAGTAACACATGCCAACATCAAATTAGGCATTACAATTTAAATGATAACCAAGTATATGACAAAACCATAAGAAAATTCATCACATGTGAAATGAATTCAAATATAACATATATGTCGATATCCAAAATCATACCATGCAAAAGCTAAGAAATAATTCACAACACTAGCTTGGCGATATGCACCCAAATCACCACAAGTGTCGTCAAAAGAGCCATAACAAGAGCATATACTAATCAAATGATTCCAGAGTCCATGTCCATCATCAACTAAAATTAATGGTTGTCAACAGTGAACTATCGTAGAAAGTAGGATGGGCATTATATGTTTCATCAAAAAATGTGGGAATCAAAATCCCAAACTCTTCTAAAAATTTCAAATCCCTATATGATATTTCATGAAAAGTACTATGAAAAATCCATGAGCACTAGGATAAATTTCCAACCTACCTTCCATGATGGGGCCCCATTGACTGGTCATTCACGCATGAAGGGAGGGAAAGATTGGGTAGAAATAGTTGAATCTGTAGATTGATCTTTTTTTCTGGTAGAAAGCTTCATATTTCACCACATCCTTACAGAGGGAAACAAATTGATGGGATAGATTTTGCATAACACCATAGGCTTAGAAGTTTTTCTAATAGAGGAAACATCCTTAGAGGCCATTTTTCCTTTTATGTAAGGATTCATTTCCTTTTCACAACCTCCTTGAAAAAAAAAAACCCCTTTGATAGAGGAAATTGGAACTTGGTTATTTCCCCTGGGATACGGTTCAAAACACCATTACCAAAGGCAATTTCCACCTCCATTTATCGAAGCCTCCTCCTACAAACCAAACCCCACAATGCTCGGTTTGAACAAGGTTGTTTTTATCAGGATCTAAATTCTAAGCATCATATTTTCCTTACCTTTCCCAAAAGGAATAATCTCATAAACAACTGGCTACCATGAACTTTTATGCACTAGAAATGAGCAACAGTTATGAGTGCATGGTTTTGTCCAAGACCATTCTTAGAGCTACACCTGAGTTAGATCCCCTGGGATTCCCATCGATTCTAGGGTTGAAACACCTATTACTCTCCAGCCTCACATCCCTTGTGGAAAAAGTACCAGAACCAGTCATGGTCATAGCCTTATGATGAACTAGATCCACTTTGGCTCCAGACCCTCCACCATTAACACCTCGAAGAGGGGACACAGGAGGGGAAACACCTGTATCACCTATAGAAAATTTTCCATCGCGCATGACAATATTTCACCCATAGAACCACATAGATAACCCAAACATAGATCATTGGCCCCATGAAAACTAGCAACACCCACTCCCCTACAAACCTAGAAACCGCCATTGTGTCATTCTGCCAAAGCTAAGGGTTCCATAGCGATTAGGGTTCAAAAAAAATTTGGGCATCGTTTCCATATATAAATCCATACTAGCACTATTATTAGCTGATATTTGATGATTTTACAGTATATATTCAATTGAATCATTAATTTTTTAAAGGATATTTACATTCAACTATAGGTACTTGAATTTTCTATACTTTTCCGTTAAAAAACATTTTGAAAAAATGCCCCTAGGATTAAATATGACAAATAGCCAAGCAAAAATACTCGCATTCATATCCCTATTGATGTGGAGGACCTATAATGTTTAATTCATACATATCCTTGCTCATTGAGACTTTTTTAACACAATTTAATCTCTACAGATACCAAACATTTAAATATAATGTTGGAGATTTCTTGTTTGACATACTTTTTTATTTTCCTAAATTTTTGAATACTTCCATTGAAATAAGAGTTGGCATTATAGGCCACTTTCTCACTTGATTAGATAGAGGGGAAATGATCCATTGAAATATATACAACTGGAGCTGGATATAAAGACTCTAGAAACTTTACATAGAATACATGATCTTCAAACCTATTTTCTCAAATGAAATTGTCCATAATTACTAGTGACCACATGGGAAAGGGAACACAATTTATGGGGTGACATTTTTTTTGCATAAAATGGGTAGCTAAGTGGCTTGACATATCAATATGGGTATGGTCAGCAACCAGGTCCAAAGATTATCTCCAATTTGATGCATAGGTTAGATACCCTTCCATATTGTATTAATATTACCATGATTCAAACCCCCAGGATCTAGATCACTAAGGGACTACTGTTATGGATAAAAAAAACGAGGATACACTATTTCCATCCCATCAGGATCAATTATGTTTACTCTAGTGCCTTATCTAATGAGCCTTATTGGATTGATATATTAAATACAGTTGATGAAAGGCATATCACACGCTTTACATACAACAATGAAAATTACAATAGCATGTTTGGTTCTATTTTTCTACTTTCAATATAAATTGGATGTACAATGCCTTCGTCACTATGCTGCACAAAAATTGTACATAACCTATCTTTCACTGAATGTGAGGAATTTCAATAATTTCCTCATCTAAAAGAAACCATAATTATTTAGAATCCATATATGGGCATTGCAAACTAGGAAGGTATTGTAATAAACATTTCCATGGTATACCGTCCCCACACAATAGAAGAAGATGAATTTTGAAATTTCAATGGTTTTCTTTAATATTTGCACCTGCCTAAAGCATACAATATGTGGAAACTAAACCCATTGCATATTTCAAAAATCTATGTTGATCATCCAATTCCTTTTGTAACCTATAACTGATGATTCAATTTCAACAAGTGCAAGGTAAATTTCCTTATCAAGCCTTGACTAAAAAAACTTCTCTTGTACACACAAAATTTCCCCCTATTTCACATTATGCATCCATCTGCACCTTCGCATAGAAGCCTTCGAAAACTAAAAAAATCAATTAAAGAAACCTCATTTCGCTTTCCAAAAATAAATTAAAATGACAAAACCAATTATTCAGAGAAAAAAATTCAATGCCTAAACCATTAACCACCTCTCTGAATTCTGATCTCAAATTCTTAGGAAAAAAAACAAAATAATTATCCTCCTCCTCTCTTGGACCATAGTCAAGTGCACAATCCATGAATTTGGAACATTGCACTTATGCAATAGTCTTCATGATACATATCCTTGTTTAAATTTGTAGAAAAATACACACCAACTAATGAATGTTGGATTTGTGAAAACTCCATTTAAATTTCAATATGACAAAATTTTTTGAATCCCAAAAAGAACATGATTTGTCATTGAATTCTTATCAAATTCCACCCCAAAAAATGTCAATATGTTGTCCTTGCTTATCATTTTCTAACTAGTAACCCATTTAAATTTTGCATCCCCTAAACATATGGGTTCCATGTATCAATGCACTAACTCGAAAAAGGTTAGTTTCTCTTAGACTTGAATTTGCACAAATATAGCCACCAATCTTACAAATGTCCTTCAATTTTCCTTGAAAGGAGCAATGAGTAAATGTACCAATAAATATTTATTTTACAAACTCACATTTCCCATTATCTGTTGAAAAAAAAACAATTTCCATTAGTACTAAAACATCAGAATATAAAAAAAGTTATACATTACGCAAAATGTGTATCAACATTTCCATGGTACAACACTTAAAGAATTGTGCAAAACCACACTATATAGAATGAAAAATGTATAAATTAACCATGGATGGGCACAGTTCCTTGCATTAGACCCTCATATTTCTCAAAACATGAATGAGGAAAGTTTTGTATTTAGATCACTCACAATTCCTTAGAAAAGGAATAAAAACAATTTCCATTACACTAAAACGTTGCCTTGAATATAAAAACCCTTATACATCAGGTAACATGCATTGACAACATCGCCATGAAAACACTTAAAGAATATGTGCAAAACCACACTATATTTAATGTGAAATGAGCTAACAAACCATGGATGGGTACACTTCCTTGCAACTAAACCCTCATATTTAAAAATAAGGAGTTGCAACCAGGTGCAAAAACCAACTTAAAATGTAGTAAGATTCCAATATTACATCTGGGGACCATAAATGAATAATTATAATAATATTGTTAAAACAATATAACAACACCATAATGTTGTAGACATAAAGACAAATAGATGGTTACATAAAATATAACCATATAACAACATTATTTAATTAATAACATTAATTAAATAATTAATTATATAATGCATAATTAATTAACCTAACATTCTCCCCCTTAATTGTGCATTGTCTCAAGGGATGAGGAGAGGAATTCTCTGAACAACTCAAACTTGTCACGTGCAAGTGACTTCGTGAAGATATCTGCTCGTTGTTTCAGTTGTTGGAAAAAATTGAAGTTGTATGTTTTGCTTCAACACATGCTCGCGTATGAAATGAACATGTACCTCAATGTGTTTTGTTCTTTCATGAAAAACTGGATTGCGAACAAGTTTGAGAACACCTTCATTGTCAACATACATGGTGGTTGGTTTGTCCTGTGGTATTCCAAGTCCTTCGAGTATGCGACATAGCCATATCACTTCACAGAGCAGCTTCTCCTGCAGAATGATACTCGGATTCTTTGGAAGAACGAGAAACAAAGTGTTGTTTCTTGCTTCCCCATGATATTGGTCCAGATCCCATAAAGAACACAAATCTTGAAGTGGATTTTCTATCATCAATTTTGGCTGCATGATCTAAATCTGAATATCTTGTCAAGAAGAATTTGTCGTTCTTCTTGTATTCTAGACCAAGATCCACTGATCCTTTGAGATATCTCCAAGATGTGCCTTGTTCTTTCCAATGACAAAATTTGGGTTCCTGCATGAACCTAGATAGATAGCTCACTGCAAAGCTGATATCTGGTCTAGTGTAGGTTAGGTAAATGAGACTCCCAATCAACTATCGATAGAGAGTGGCATTTACCACAGGAGATGGATCTGAACAAGATAACTGCAATTTGTTCTCCATAGGTGTAGCAATTGGTGTGCAATCCATCATCCTGAATTTCTCAAGCGTTGTCTTGGTATATTTCATCTGAGAAACAAATATGTGATTCTCTTTCTTCCATACTTCCAATCCAAGACAATAGTGCATTAGCCCGAGATTTGTCATGTCGAAATGATTGATTAAGATCTTTCTTCATTACATCGATCATCTTCACTAAACTGCCAGTGATGACTAGATCATCAACATAGACAATGACAATCACAATCTCCCCTCCTTAATTTTTGAGGTAAAGATTGGGATCATATGGATTTATAAAAAATCCATGTCATACAAGATGCTCATCAATCTTGATGTACCATGCCCCGGGGTGCCTGTTTAAGGCCATACAAAGATTTCCTGAGTCTGCATACCTTTACTTCTTGACCATGTACTACATATCCCTTAGGTTGAGTCATGTAGACTTCTTCTTGTAAATATCCATTTAGGAAGGAAATTTTTACATCCATCTGGTGGAATTTCCAACCAAACTGTGTAGCTAGAGAAAAGATCATCCTAATTGTTTTGATCTTAACTATGGGAGCAAATGTCTCCTCATAGTCTATGCCTTATTTTTGTGCATACCCCTTTGCTACTAGTCTCACTTTATACTTGTTGACTATCCCATCTTATTTGTACTTTGTTTTAAATATCCATCTACATCCAATGGGTTTCTTCCCTGGTGGAAGATCAACAAGCTGCCAAGTGTTATTTTTCATCACTGATTGATATTCAGAATCCATGGCATCTTTCCAAGAATTTGACTGTAGGGCTTCCTGGACTGTAGAGGGCTCATCGGATTCAATTAACTCTACTCATCAAAGAAAAGTTAACTTCTTCTCTTTCTTTACTGTGAGTCCATGGTCCAGGGGTGGATGTATCTAGTGGAGCATCCATTCTTGCATCTCGTAATGTGCTAGTAAACCACTTGGGCATACGCTAAACTATTCCCATGGGTTGTGGTTCTATCTAATCAACACCATCATCCCCATCATCACTTTCATCATCTAAGGGAACATCAACTTCAATTTTTACAACTGGAGAAAAATCTACATTTGGTGAGTCTGGAGGAGGAGACTCTACTTCCTTCTTCTCAAAAAACTCAACATCTCTGCTGGTGTAGAATTTTCTGGTCTTCGAATCCATCAATCTGTACCCAAGAGTCTCTTCACTATACCCAATGAAGATGATTTTATGTGACTTCATTTCCAATTTCTTTATGTTCTTGTTTGGGTATGTGCATACTTGCTTTGCACCTAATACTATAAGGTGTACAATAGATGGTTTCCACTTTGACCATGCTTCTTGTGGTGTTACTCCTTCAAGAGCGACTGTGGGCACTCTGTTTAACAAATGCACTATTTTATTTGTTGCTTCTACCTAGAATGTCTTTGCAATTCCAGAATCATCGATCATGCATCGCACCATTTCCATGATAGTATGATTTCTTATCTCAACAACACCATTTTGTTGTGGTGTGTGTGGAGGAGGCATTTCTTGATGAATCCCATGAGTTTGTAGGTAGTATTTGAACTAATTACTAGAGAATTCCCCCCTCAATTTGAGCGGAGAGTTCTGATGTGATGACTAGTTTCATTCTCAACTGCTACTTTAAACTTCTTGAAAGTTTCAAAAGCTTCACTTTTCTTGTGAAGACAAAAAATATCACATTTTCCTTGAATAGTCATCAACACATAACATGAAGTATTGAAACCCAAAATGACTTGGTTGCATCGGACTGCAAATATTTCTATGAACCAGGTCAATTTTTCCATGATCTTGAAATGTACTCTTCTGAAATGAAGCTCTGTGTTGTTTTCCTGCTAGGCAGTGAGGACACTTGTTTGTATCCTTTTGCAGAGATGGCAGCCCATGTACCATATTACACCAGCGAAGTGTCTCAAGATACTTGAAACTTACATGAACAAGTCTCCAATGCCACAACTATGCTGAGGTGGAGTTCTTAGCCACAAGTTATTGATTGTCTCTATGAACAAAATCAAGTTGGAACATGTGTCCCACATTGGAGGCTTTTGCAACTATTTTCGAGCCTCTTGATTTGTCTTGAATCAAACATGTTTTCTTGTCGGAATGACTATCAAAGTTCAATTTTTAGGTTATGATCTAGGATTTCACTAATTGAAAGCAGATTCTTTGTCAACATAGGGACATATAAGACATTTGATAGACTGGAGTTACGTGAACTAAGGGGTAGAGAAATGTTCCCAATCCCCTGAACTGTATATGAAGAATCATCTCCCAACGAAACATGATTTTTTGATGGCGTGTCCCTAATTGAAGTAAAATAGTCTCTATGGCTGGTCATGTGTCTGAGTGGCCCCCTAATCAACATACCAAACATCAGTAGATGACGTGGATGGTTCACTTGATAGAACAGTGAACACGTAGTCTTCATTGTCTAATTGTTCTTGTTACTCAGCAATATTTCCTTGCTGATGGGGTCTTCCTTTCCAATTCCCCTTTTTCTACCCATGATTATTGTTAGAATGTCCCTTGTAATATTGTTGTGGAGGTCCAGAGTTGTTTGATGAACCTTTATTGTAAGTATTGTACCAAAAATCTTTTAGGTCATGTCCTCTTTTACAGATAGGAAATTGCTTCTTCTATTGTCTGTACCCTTGATACTGATTTTGATTTTGGGACTTTTGATAGGAATTAGGTTTTTCTTTACCTTTTCCTTTCAATTTTTGATGTGAAGAAAGTGCCTACTCTTCTTCATCATCCTTATTGTGCATTGCTTCCTCTTGTTGCAGTAGGTTTACCAATTTTTCAAAACTAACTGTCGTATCTGACAAGTTTAGTGTTGTTAAAAAAATATGGTTTGAAGAAGGGAGTGATCTCAAAACAACAGGAATGAGATCACCATCTTTGACTAATTCTCCTAGGGCTATAAGTGAAGCCCTCAATTCTGTAACTCTTAGTTAAGAAAGCTTCTATTTTCTCATTTTTCTTGAACTTCAATATGTGTAACTGACTCTGCAAATTCAGTATAACATTCTTGTTTTTGTCCTTATATACTATGCTCAGCTTATCCCACACTTCTTTGGTTGTTTTGGCATCTTGAATGTGGGGTTACACATCGTCGGAAACTCCAAACAAGATGACGAGTTTGGTCTTTTGATCTGCTTTATCAAACTACCGTTGTTGTATTGTATTAGTGGTTGATCTTGTCAGAGTACCATTCACAACAGGCCAGATCTCTTCAAACTCAAGCTGTGTCTTGATTTTTGTCTTCCATGCAGCATAGTTTTTTCCTCTGAGTAGTTGTGAATCTGAAAGAAAAACTTTTTGGGGCATTGGTGCCCATTTTGTAGAAATCATTGACAAGGTTTGGCTCTTACCACTCTAGGTATAAGGTCTCCCAATCTATATATCGTTAGTCTGATATACCAAACCTTTCTATATACGCACCCTTCTGATATACCCGGTGGTACATGGAAGAAGCTCTCCCTTTCTATATACCTGGTGGTACGTGAAAGAGGTGTTAACATACGTGAAAAGAATTAAATACGTGGTACCAAGATAGTATTGAAAGGGGTCTCTACAATTATTTACACTAGCTCAAAGAAATATCCTCATATGCACGTGTAACTTTGCTATATACTTAGATAATTTCTCAGTTCTGGATTTATGTCATACAATAGTTCAGAGATGGATGGGATGGCTCATAGTGTGTGCACTATGACCTTATTACTCCCCGTCAATTTAAAGGGTTAATGCCCAGATGACATTTTTGTAACTATATTAGGTGTTAAGTGAAGTAGTAGTCGCAGACAACTTTACCCGTAAGTGCTCCCCTAGAGGCACTGTATATACCGAATGCTGTGAATGAGATCTAGGATCTCCTGAGTGTTGCAGAACCAATTTTTGACTATTTTTTATTACAATATTCTGCTAGTTTCTGAGTTTTTACAAAGTTTGCAGTTGACTATGACAACCTGCAAATTAGTATAGTATACTGAAGTATACAACTTACATTCAAAAATCTGGAAAAATTGAATGGAAGGTAAAAAAAATTATTTTGTGGGACCTGGTGGCTTCTGGAGCCCAATACAACCCAAAATGCAAAGAATTGCAAAAAACCACTTGAAAATGTAATTTTTAGCTATCCGTCCTTTGGAAAAAATTGCCCAGAATGAAAAATAAGCTTAATGGGAGAATTGTTTTTTTGCCCTAAATTAGGGATTTTCTCACTAAAAATTTGGAGGCCTGTTTAGCTGTAACTAGCAGTTTAGTGGTGTTTTTTTTGCCAAATATGCCTCTAACTATGGCATGGTTTCTCAAAAATTTCCGTCAAATTTCACAATTCAAAAGGTCATGTTGGGGATGGGATTTGAACACCAACCCTCCCGCTTCTAAGTCTTTCCTTTTAATCTGTTTAGGCTCTTATGAGCGCTTAGCTATAAAATGAAGCATAGTCTATTTGAAATAGATGAAAAAATGACTTACCTCATTAAAAAAAATGTAGCAGAGGTTCCACGTGGCTTGCATGTTGGAGGATGAGATTGCATGCGGATGTGGGCTTAATCCAAGCATAAAAAAAAGAGATCTTCAACTTTATCTCCTTGTTGGGAATGCCTTTGCATATATTTTATATTACTTTTGCATAATTTGTTTCTTTTTGTAGGGTCAAATGGCTTGATTGGAGAGTAACAGGTGAGGCTCCAATTTCGTATACCTCTACAACTGTGTTTTTTTATTGCAGGGTCATGGATGCTACATTTGATTTTTTATTGACAGTGTGGATTGTGCAGGAGGCTCGATCATGGTTCGGCCACTACAACCCCCAACGTAGATACAAGTTGGCACGGTTTGTTCTCAATGCAGACACATGGATCGTTCACCTTTTGTAATTCGTCAATCCTTGTCATGTAAGCAATCTAATTCGGCCTCAAAATAGAGCTCGCCCACTTTGAACATGATTCATCATTTGACTCGCCAGCTAGATCTTTGTGTGTTCGGTCAAGGTGAAATACAAAAATGCAAATGAAGGTCAATGATTTATATATGCTCAGCTTAATGGAGAACACATTGACTCGGTTGGAGTAATTTGTTGGTTCAGTTTGTAAGAAATAACTCTTACTCATCTTTTGCAAATGCAACAGTCAACAATAACTCATCTTGAATAGCTCGGTGGAAGCTTGATCCTCCATACAAAATAATCTCCAATTTTTAGCACAGTCCTCCAAATGTAGAGGTCTGATAAAAAATATCCAAGACTAAAATGCTCCTCTAAATTAGAGGTAAAAACCCTTGTTGGGGAAATGTTTTTTTTTTTTAAATTACATCCAAGGAGAAAATTTTGCCTGGTGTAGGAGGCACCAAGGCAAAAAAAATTGCCTTACAAAACACCTAGAGAATGGCAGAAGGTTGTGGAGATGAAAAACATTTCGAGAAGTTTCTGGAGGCAACACAAGCTCTCCTAGAGTGTAGAATCTCCTCCAAATCTGTATGCTTCCTCTCTCCAACCTTCTATGCTTCACAGGTCCAAATTCTCACTCTGGTACTAAACGTAGATTGAGCAATAGGGGCAGAAGCCTGATTATCTTTATTAAACTCAATCAACCAAGAATACAATGGAGTGTTACAATTCTTATAAGAATTGAACAGTCATGTGTAGACAAAGAAATAGGTTGCACAGGTAAAACTAAACTCACAACAACTTCCAAAATACATCTGGGAAGCACATAAATTGTTATAACAACTATGCCTATGGAAATAAAAGACAAATTTGGTTTAAAAACCATATAACAAACATTATTTAATTAATAACATTAATTAAATAATTAATTATATGATGCATAATTAATATATTAGGTAAATAATAATTAACCTAACATACACTTCCTTGCATTAGACCCTCATATTTCTCAAAAACATGAATGAGGAAAGTGTATATAGCCCCTTTGATAGCAATTCTTCATATGATGACGATGGAGATGATATAGCATGTGACACTTTGATCCATGCATTTAACAATCTCGCAACCATACATGGTCTTCAAGGTAAAATAATAGGAGTTGCTTCTACTGAAGGGTTTAAGCAACTCAGTATCTTCCAAGATAAATATTCTAAAGAAATGAATTTTAACGCATTGTTATTTTGTGAACCTCAACCTCCAACAACATTCCAAATACTTTTATATCAAAAAGTAGAAAAGTGGGAGTTACTAAATTTAGACTGTAGATTTTCTTATCACATTACTGATATTTTCTTCAAAGCAACGAAAATATTGGCTCAAAAATTTAGCCGTTCCATGTGGGTGTGTATTAGGAAAGGCCAAATTAAAGGAAAAACACTTACTGCAAAAGATGTCAAATATAAACCCAACTTAGAAAGGCTTTTGAATCTCCCTAGACTATTTGCAAAAAAAAAATGGAAAAATGGTTTCGTTATGATTTGACAATTGGGAACTCCAAATTTTTTGCCACATTTTCTAGTGTAGAATATTGTTGGAAACCACTTACTATGAACCTTTACAAAAATTATCGATTGTATTTTCCCTTCGACAAGCCACAGTTGCCTGATTTACATGATGACAACTTTCTTGTGAAAAATGACCCAGTGACATGCACATGTTACTACAAACATAGATTAAATGAATTTAAGTGACTAATTTGTGTAGACAAAACCTTATTTGGAGAGATAATGGACTTCCTCTGAGTTACTAAGTTCTAAAATAGAGGTAACACACATATTCATTGGTTAATATGGATTTAAAAATGCACCTGTCTATGGAGACAGTGAAAATCTACATATTGATAACTTTGTAGACAAATCCATTACATGTAACATTGAACCATTCCCTCCAAACATCTCAAAATTACATCACCATCATCATACAAAGAGCTAAAAAAAGAAACAGCATATAAATTTTAGATACAATTTCCCTCTTACACCAATGAAAAAAGAAAAATCCTTGAACCTTGTGAAAATCATGACCCAATCGCTATTGTAAATATTGATAGTATTTTCTTAAATCTTGAAAGAAACCATTATGAAATCTCAATTTCATTTGAAACATTCCTCAAAGAACTAGGCATTGACGAGACCCAATACATCCATTGCATCAAAGAAACACTAAAAAAAACCTACATTTTTCTTGAAAAAAAACCAAGTCAGACATGGAACAATAGCTTTTCAAAAAAAAAAATCCACTCCTTTGGAAATCAAACAAAAATGCACAATTTGTGCTTAATGCATATGCCCGTTGCAACTTATTGTTCTTCTTACATAACTAAAATTGATCAATTGATGACAAGAATTCAATTAGAAAATCAAAAATTACATATAGATGTTATAGAAATGCTCTGAAATCTTGGAAATGTGATGCTTAATATGCAAAAAATGTCTGCACAACTAGCCTATCAAAAAATATTGTGTATTCCATTGAACAACACTTCTAGAAAGTGTATTTTCATAAACCCTTCTAGCCAAGAAAATTGCACTTTCATTTTGAAATGTCCTACTCTATTAGAGAAATAACTTGATAATTCTATAAACATTATGTGCCAATATATTATAGATCATTACGTTATGCGAACACACTCTATAGAAATGATTTACCTTGTTACGTTTGTCTCTTCCTTCAACAAAGATGAAAAAAAGATGCACCCACGTAGAAAACCTCATGTTATTTGATTTGTTAACTCCAAAAATCATTTTGATAGTGAAAACCACTACCGTGAAAAACTAATGCTTTATGTTCCTTACAGAGACAATGAAGAGTCTATTAAAATTGGTTTATCTACATTGAAAAATGCATATACCTTCCATCTGTTAGCATAATTTAATACATTGTTAACAATGTCGGTTATGCCTTCGTGGCATAATTGTCAATCCACATGTGATCTAGTTTTTCCCTTCATGAACCATTTCTACATTGTATATATTGTGGAGCTTGCATCATATTTTATTCTAGGCATTATATCAATTTTCCATTCTGTATTTTTCCTTCATTGGTATCAAAACTTCATGATATCCATTAGAAACATGTCGTGGAGATTTTTTATGTGACATGTCTACTACATAAGTAATTGGAAATGGTAAATCTGATTCACTCTTCTGTAAGTGTTCATTGGTTTGTCTTTAAATGGAAGACATTACATTCCACAACATGGTTGTTTATGGCATGGCATCCATATTTTTTCTTTCTTGGCATTTTCAGGAGGACATGTATTTCTTGGTGTATTGCTCTTCTTTTTTTCTTGGCGTGTTACTACCCAGACAGAACTGTAGTCAAATAAACAACCAACAAACATGGAGCTCACAAAACACAAAATGGGGTTGACAGAAGTTGTGTGCGTGACATGAGCTAAGGGGTTTATCAGTTTGTGGATAGTTACTTTTCTCTTGGAACGCGGTTATGTTGTGCATGCCATCATTAAAAATCTTGAAAATTAGAATGAAAGTAAGCTTTCGGAGGCAATGGAAGGAGCCAAAGAAAGGATGAAGTTATTTCAAATGG
This sequence comes from Taxus chinensis, assembly GCA_019776745.2. NCBI lineage: Eukaryota > Viridiplantae > Streptophyta > Pinopsida > Cupressales > Taxaceae > Taxus > Taxus chinensis. The sequence goes on along the minus strand of CM034146.1, from coordinate 1,044,119,822 downwards.
ATTTACTGGACTACAAGTCAGTTGAAGTGGCCATTAATGGGTGCATTGGTGTTTTCCATTTGGCAATGACCAATACTATTGAGGCCATTGAGAATCCAAAAAATTAACTGATGGACCCTGACATTAAGGGTACCTTTAACGTACTAGAAGCATCCCATAAATCCAAAGTGAAGTGGGTGGTGCTGACCTCTTATGTTTCCACATTTTTCCCCAATGCCAAATGGCTTGTTGACACCCCCCTTGGATGAATCTAACTAGACTAACCTTGACTACTGAAAACAAAATGGGATTCGGTACCATGTGGCAAAAACACTGGTGGAAAATCCAACATTGGACTTCAACAATGATAAAGGGTTGGATATAGTTTCTATTAACCTTGGGATTGCATTGGGCCCAATTCTACCTCCTAATTTCAATGCTAATATGGTTATGATCGTCTGCATCATCAATGGTAGCAGAGAAGAGTATCAAAAATTTTACATGGGTTGTATTCATGTGAGGGATATTACAAAATTCCAAATAAAATTATATAAACCACCATCCAAATCAATGTGAAATATTTGTGTAGAATTCATCACCCACTAGACGCTGGAGGATACACAGGTTGGAGGAAAATTAGTTTTAGCTCATTAGTCACCTACAATGGGGTCACATCATTTCTTTGGTGAAATTTTTGTTAGTGTTTTTTTGTTGTGTGTGGTGTTTCTTTAGTTGTGTGTTGTGTGTGTGTTTTCCAATAAAGATGTAGAGTTTTTTCTAGTTTGGTTTGTGAGGATCAAAACCACTAAAGAATTGTTTGGTTCTTGTGTATAGAGTTTTTGGAAATCCTTGAAACCACCGAAGTGTATAATTGAGACATCATGTCACCTTCAAGTTCATGGTCAACCTGCAGTTGAAAAACCATAGGGGTTTGTGGTAATCCAGGGAAACTGGAAACCACCGAGGATGTTTGCATAGGAATATTATCATGTCACTTCCACATTTGTGGTAATATTATAGGTAAAAATCAAGGTATCACTAAGACCATGAAGCTAGAAATATGACATGTCACCTCAAAGGTAAGCAGGATACACAGAGAGTGTAATAAATGTTTTACTGTGTTTGGAATAAGGGGGTTCACGATGTGGAAATATGATATTTAGAAACAATGTATTAGGGGGAATGTTAGCATAATTTAATTCATTGTTAACCATATCAGTTATGCTTTCGTGGCATACCTGTCCATCCACCTGTGATATGGTTTTTCCTTCATGAACCATTTCTACATTGTATATATTATGGAGCTTGCATCATATTTTATTCAAGGCATTATATCAATTTTCCATTATTTGTTTTTCCTTCACCATCAAGATACCATACATAAAAATGAATCCAATTTTTCTTATGCCATCAATAAAAAAATAGGGTGACATGCAAATAACACTTCATGACTTAGAATTTGATATAAAAGATGTTACTTTACATTTTTTCTATCATGAAAAACAAATAGAAACACATGAAAATATGACTTAAAAATTTACCTGCCACTAAAAAAACCAAAAATGAACACACATTGAGGGCTGTAATGTTTTTAGAATGGTAGAAATCCTTCTATTGAAGAAAATGCAACCTTTTACCAAAATATGTGATTGTTAAATGCAAAACAACATGCTATTGTACATGACCTTACATATAGAGAAGACAAAAAACCTAAAAATCCTTTTTACCTTTTCCTTACATGAGGATATGGTACATGAAAAAACTTCATGGCTAAAATTAAATTTCAAACATTGCTATGTATGTATAATAGCTCAATCAATAGCGATCCTTTAAAAACCAAAGTTTTAATATTGATAGTCACAAGTAAGGATGCTTATAATGTCGGTGGCATCACACTTCATTCTTCTTAACTGCTACCTTTTACTTGATTCAATTATCTTCCACTAAATGTAGAATTCTTAGATGCATTGGAAAAAAACTATGAACAATTACAACTTTCTCTAATAGAAAAGGTTTCCTTTGTTGGGGGAAAACTACTATACTTTGTTGATAGGCATCTGTTGTCGCCAAATCACTGCACCCTCCAAATGGCCAGAATGTGAACATGGCATTTGGTGTGATTGGGACACATGGGATCACCTCTCAAGATGTGGGACTTGGGCTCGAGGTGAACCTCTAGAGAAGGATGGATTCCTCTTCCTAAACTAAGTGTTATACTACTCCTAGTGTAATAAAATGGTTATCTAGACCTATGCTAACATTTTCATGGGTTTTAGGGAAAGATATTTGCAAGAAATGAGACTATACTAGGGACGATGATGCACCAAATAAAGGGTGTTGTAAGACTCAGGAAGGGTTAATTTGAAGAGGGTGTGTGCACCACAAGTCAACTTCACCTATTGCAACTTAGAGAGGGTAACAAAATAACACAGACTAGGAAGCATACATTCCCTTTGTTAAACTCAATCAGACACAACAATCTATCAGTATTCCAGTGAAGAAGGATGAACTTGAGAAGGGTGAATGGGCACCAAAACTCAACTGCATGCAATACTCTACCACTTGATAAAGCACAAAAAATCTAAGAACATGTAACAGAAATGTGGACTTACACAGTGTACATGCAAGCATGAGAAAAGGCACAAAATAAGTATAGAAGCATGAAAGGAATGAGATTAGTCACAAAACACATACTTTTATTACTTCAATAATCTGCACAATGTATCATACATTCAGAACAGGAAATGATTTCCATTATAGTCTTGGAAAGGAGGCTTGAAAGTTCCCTCAACATACAAGGACAAATTGCAGAAGAGAGAGAAATCTTGAAAAATTTACGGTTGTCTCAAATATCTAACTATCCAACCTGTCTGACCTATTGGAACCCCTTGCAATGAGCTTCCAGCTTACATTTATAGAAGAAGTTTGAGAGAGAGGAGAGAAGGAGTCATAAATTCCCTTCCTAAATTGAAGGTACATGATGTATTTATTACAATTGGTTGAACCACTTGAGAAGGTTCCATCAAAGTGACATTAATTGCCTGTTGACCTAGTCTTCTCAATTAATTAAAAGAATATTTAAATAAAATATTTTAATATTAATAATAAATATTATTAATAAAATATTTAAATAAAAAATATTAATTTAATTTTAAAATATGGTGGGCCCCCTAAAGACTGGTTTGCATTGAAGAGGGAGGGGTCCATGTGAATGGGTCAAAAAAGAGACCAACTCAGTGGTTAGATCACCAAGCCAACTCACCGAGTTGGTGTCGAGCTCCTCTATGCCATACCGAAGATCCTTTACATATGCAATGACGAGCTCTTTTTTTACCATGGTGGGTTCCTTATTATGTTATTGTGCACCGCTTTTGTTTTTGGTGAGATCCTTATCTTCTACCGAGCCCACATGGCTCACTCGGTGGGATACACATCTTCACCTTCGACCATTAAATATCTACCATGTTTTATATTGTCCTCAGACTTCACAGATTACCCAACACCTTCCTCACATTGAGTGATTATATTTTTCATCAGCCAAGGTACGTGGAATTGGTTTGAATGTTCCCCACTCTACATTAAACTCCAACAATCGTTATTCCAAACATCCACCACGTACGCACATCGAATATAGCGTTTAAACATTTGCATTAAAACCCATTACTAACTCACTGCGTGTTGTGCTCTGAATGATTGAGTTGGACTTACAATTGTACAGATTCCTCAAGACATGTCTTGACATTAAACATTTAACCAACCCCTTAATCAACTCGATGAGCTCCATGACTACCTACATTTGACCAATTTTTCTGTGTTTGATACACCACTGAGTTCTCTATTGGCCACTCCATCATAATGCCTCACGTACAACTTAGCATGATTTGTTCCATAGCTCCACATGTTTTACATCCCCGTTCCAACTACCAATTGATTCACCCAATAACTTGGTAATAGACTCGAGTTGCCATGATATGAACCATCGAGTGAGTTCCATCCAAACGCCCTCTTGTTGGAAAAAATTTTCAACGTGGACCCAAATTTTCTCAAGCATTGGAGACCTGAGCACATTTTTCCAATTGCCATAACTCTTGATGCATCCTGCTGTGGACCTCAAAATTTCCCTAGTCCCGAATGGTATTTTGTTTCATCTCATCCCCACGCAGGCTAACATTCACACGATTCCCCATGTGAAAATTTTATCTTGGATTTCCAACTTGACTTGGCCCCAACTCAAAATTTTCCCACAAAGTTTTTCATGGTCCTTAGCTTGGCATTTTGAGCTCTCTAAGAACTTCAAGCTGAAGATGCATCGAGATTTTCTTTGACTCGGCCTTCCTCATTGTGCTATGTCTCCTGGTGAACAATTTCTATACTATCTCGATTCAATGAGCTATTATTTAACTTAGTCTTCAAGAATATCTTGAATCGTTGTGCCAACTTCACATTTCAATGCCCCGCCATCATGCTGTGAGCCAACTAGATTCTCCATTGGTTTACATAATGAGCTCTTCACTGTGATAGAATTCAATGTCAAAGAAACTCACCCTTGTCTTCCTGTATATTGTGATGAAATTTGCGAGCTCAATATGACATCAAATCACATTGTTTGTATATCTCACTCATTGACATGTTATGCAGATCTCTTCATCACCTGGCTCATTGCTACTGTATTTACCAATGTGCCATGAACCTCACTTGGCTTCGACGAATTTTCCTCCATAATGGTTTGACCCAAGCCAATTCAAAATCATCTCATGTTGCCCTCCACTTTACTAAGGATGGCAAGTACCTCACATTTCTTCGGATTGTTCTGTTAACATCAACAAGAGTTTCAAGCTTGAGGCTTATGTCCAATGCTAAGGGTTAATGACTTTTGAGCTCACATTTCCTTCAACTACGTGAGGTCTTAGCCAAGATAGTGTTTTTGATCATTCTATAGAATTATTATTGACCGAACTGCGGCATTAAACTAGCATTCCACTCCTTCACTGAGCTCGATATCTTTAACAACGAGCTTCAAGAACTCAAGTCTCTCAATTGGTTTCCCGCAATGACCTGCGCACCCTCCTTTACTAAAGTGACAGAGCTCACTTTCCAACTCACTTGGATCCTTTGGTGCCATCTCATTGAAATTCTTCTTAAGCTTGATGCCTGTCATGGATGCACCTCCCTCTGAGTGTTGAGCTTTGCATACCCACTCCTTAGCATGGCCTGGACTACTTTATGACTTGGCAAACTGTGATTCATATGACTTGGCTAACCCCCTGCACGTGGGGGATCCTCTTCATTTTTCTTGGTGGCTCCCAAATTTCTCGGCATTGACTCAACCTCGACATAGCATATTGGTCTGTGGAAATTCTCCTCTATATTTCCAAGTAATTAATTCCACTTCGCGATGTTTTTCATTTTATCCCCACGAAGTAGAATGTATTGGTTTGTTGTCTCAATGTTTCCATATGGTAATTGTCACCTATATTTCCCTGTTCATGCCTTAGCATGGTCTTTTTCACATCCTTTCCACCCACTTCACTAGAAATGGGCTGAAACTTCCCAAAATGTGCCTCGTCACAAGCCGATGATCTACAAGTTTCGAGCTCCCATCGAAACATCCTCCGTTGAGTTCATGTCTTGAGCTATTTCCATCCCATGGCTTGACTTAGCTTAGTTTAGCCCTGAGTCATTTCATCACCTCCACTACCAAGCTCCCCACTTAGCATATAGGTGCCAATGAGTATGAGTGAAATTGTTTCGATGTTGTGAGATCTTCTCAAGTTCATTGCATCCATAGTTTGAGATTTCAATTGAACTCACGTGAACTCTTTCCTTCCTGTGAATTCCATGATCTGCATGACAAGGACCTATGAGTTGAGTGAATGGTGAGCTCAGTTCTTCTAATGCTGGGGTCACCAACCTCCATGCATGAGCCGAATCTTCACCTTTCTTTGGCTTGATGAGCCATACGAGTCTTCCGTGTTACTTTTCAAATTTTGTTTTAGATTAACATAGTTTGCGAGCACCCTCTGATTCATCCAGGTTCCATCCTTCCACTATTCCAAGCCATAGATCTCACCTCAATCTAGCTCTCGAACCATCCTTCGAGCACATGACTTACTCCAATCCAGACTCGCATCTGGACTAGAAAGGTGCACCCTTATGCATCAGGCTCATCACATGGAAGTGTCTCCCTTGGCTCGTTTCTGTCACAGAGTTGACCACTGAGTTAATGTTCTAAGCTTGACCAAGCTCCTACACTAGCCGAGCCATCAAAATTTTCTAAGCTTAGCTCTAGATCAATCGAACCCCCCTTTTTATGAGCAACTTACTCATGAAGCCAAGTTTGTTGAGTTCTTCTCTACCCATGTTCGAGCTCAAAGCCGATCATCATTTTTCCTGTAGCTCAATTCGTCGAACTATCTCTCAAGGATGGCTTGTAAAAGCCCATTTTTTTTCACTCATGTAAAATGACACAAATCACACCTCACACTTTCATCTTGTAGCTCATATTGAGTTTGCCAATCTCTCGACCCTATTGAACTCATTTGAGCTAAATTTGGACTTCGGTACTCATTTCAACGGAACACATACCAACATTACACCTGAAGAGGTCAACATCGAACAACTCATTCATGGCCTCAATTAACTCACCAATCTGGTCAAAATAATCAAACTTACATCCATTTATCTTGATTGAGCTATATTGCAGGTTGCTCTCCCTATACATTGTGCAAACTCACCTAGATCCCCCTTGTATGACCCCAAGATTTTCTTGAATGCTTTCGGCCTTCTTTCTTAACACCATGGAATTCATGGAATTTCCTCAATTCTAAGACATCATGGAATTCATAACAGAATGCCAGAAAATTATATACACTGGCTTTGACCATTCTAACATGTAGGCCCCCGTTGTCCATTTTTGTGCATGAGGCAAAACTAGATAACAACATCTAAGAGAAATAAAACACATGTCAACTAATTTTTTTGGAATCTTTGACATGATTTTTGTGGTGATTTCTACCAAGAACAAATTGTTAATCATTGTCTATTATTTGATGCCCCAAGAATAGCCACAAAAATATTTTCGTACGATTTATGGAAATAAAAAGTGAAGTTTTAAGAATTGACTGAACGTATGCAACAAAAACGATGAGCACTTTGTGTTTTGTGTTAAATAGAATGCTGTACTGGTTCACACACTATCTTTGATATCATGTATTTTAAGCCTAACATGTTATCATCCTGCACCAAATAACCCTTTTGATATCTTTTCTACAAGATCTTTGATGTTGAAAACCATAAAAACAAAATTTTGTTGCTTGTGTTCTGACGATAAAAATTGTCCTTCTACTCACTTGATGAAGAAGAAATGTCTCATAATGAAATACATACCCTACTAGAAAGACATTGTAACTACCCAAAAAATTAAATTTAATAAAGGTAATCTTGTTAAAATAATTTCTCAAAATTATGACATTCAAGATGGGATAGTGAATGGATCTTGTGGCATTTTCAAGGCCTACACAAAAACATCATATCTTGACTTGGTATGGATTCAATTAAATTATATAAACATTAGCCATCAAAAAAATGTCAAATTATGAACATATGTATACAAATTAAATTTCACCTACATGGGTATATGCATACCCCCTTTGTAAAAAAAATACAAAAGTCTAGTTACGATTCATAAGCAATTTCCTATTTCAACTATGTTATGCTCGTACAATTCACAGAGCACAAGATAATAACACTAGATAATCTTGCATTTATCTCTGATGGAGTTATGGGTCATGGTCTAATATATATAGCTCTATCTCACGTCAAAAGTGTGGCTAGTATGTATTTATTATATCCTCTTACAAAAAAAACCTCACCATAAAAAAATTGTTGCGGAAATGACGCGAATGAATGTAGATTCGAAATGGGAACTACAACATGACTTCTCTAGAATTAAATCATGATCATGAATGTAGACTCAATACCTTTTCTCTTCACTAAACACATAGATTCTTCATGTTCACAAAGATGACATTATTCATGATCATGATTTAATGTTATCTCAAATAAGTTTTTTTATAAGAAACTTGACTTCATTCTCTTACCACAAATGACTTTATCCTAGTAAACCACTATCTATTTTTCTAACCATGTCCATGGTGTTATGACATGTGCCAAGAAAATATACCCTTTCTCCAAAAACTTTATTTTTATGACACAAATGTCGAAGTGATTTCAACAAATGTTATTCTACATGGGAAACTTTTAATGATCATGAATGTATATGCATCTACAACAACAACCTTGGAAAACATCCAAAAAAATTTGGAACACATTTTACCAAATGTTTGTGTTGATATGCCTTCCTATTTGTTCAAATATTTGAATATTGATATGCACATATGCACAATAAAAATCCTAGCTTCTAACTACATATATGCAACAAAATAACTTCCACGTCTGTATTCCTTAAGAAAGTGTGTTTTCACACAACAACATTGATCATGTTTGGTAAAATTATGTACAATATCTTTTCCAATCGTATGAAAGACATGTGTAATGGAGTGATCATCCTGCTATTTTCCTTCTCCTCAAAAATATATAAATAAAACAATTCTTATTAGTAAGATTAGTTTTTTTCATTTTTTTCTCTACTCAAATAACATTTACTTAACTACAACATTTCTATTTATTTTCCCACTTACATTATTATTCTTTTTACATTATGTAGCTTTCTAGATTTTGAAAAAAAATTCCTCTCCTTGTAAATGATAAACAAAATGTCCACAAGTAACATAATTTATTTCCTTTATACTCCTCTACTCAAATAAATTTTATTCCCTATTACATTTTTACTGATTTTACATTATGTATGTTTCTAGATTTTGTTAAATATGGAACCCATGAAGAGTAAAAAACTAAAACTAACTCAACTCACAGAATCTGAACAATCTCATGACATACTGTCAAAAGTTAGTAGTAACCAATTCTGATCAAAACATCGAGACAACATTGGCTCATCATTCCAAATGGTAACTCGTCGCTACTTTGATACAACTTTTTAAACTGTCTTGCATTTCATGAAGTTATTTTGACTGATTCAAATATTAACCTGGTTACATTTTATTAACTTACATCACAAAAATTGATTTAATTATTTCTTACACAATACTTGAGCTTTGTTTGCGAAAACCAACCAAATGTCTTGAAAGGAGATGTCTTTGTCGTCTATGGGACTAGTTCATACAAAAATAACTTCTCCTCTCAAAGCTGAAATTTTACATGCATTCCTTGTTGACAAAAATGGATAGATGATATTTACCATGAATATTAACAACAACCTTGTTGATGTCTTTTTCACTACAAGTCATGCTGGGATTAGGTTTTGCGCATCACCAATTTTTGTAATAAAGGATTAAAAAATATGAAAGAGGTGACATGGTAAATGTTGTATTTATGGTCACGTCTAAAACAAAAATTGAAACCATTTCAACAATATGTGAAAGATGAAGACTAAATAACACCTTCAAATACACTACATTCTCTTGTCCACTCACATGTTGCATATTCAGTTGGTTATTTTTGCTGTAATTATTATAGGAACTCATCACTCTAATGACAAATGTGTACCTTATGTCAAGGACGATGACACCAAACATGGCATAGAAATTGTAAATTATTATTTTCCTTTCTTTCCTTTTAAGTTATTTTTTCTTAGTTTGTCTCTCTTTTTTTTAGATTTATCTCACGGTCACTAACATGTACTGCTGGCACTTTTAGGTTCAATTAGGAACTATTTTCCTACCTCTATACCACATGATACAAGAGAGCCTTGCTACTGGAACACTGCTACCCTTTCTATTTAAAACATTTGCAGAAAAGGACCACAAGGATCACGTACTTTCCATGTGCAAGCCTTTCTTCCTTCATTGATCCTCTTAATGATGCCCTTACAAAACAACATTTACAATCTCTTCTGAATTCCAACACAAAGGTATATATTCTCACTCCTCTCATTTCTTGCATTGAACATTTCAATTCAGTTTTACATTCATTTCTAATTTCTACCATTATTGCCCTAATAGTAACCATAAATTATTTTTCATGCACAAATAACAAGTCTGCTAAAACCAAGAAAGATCTACCTTTCTTCATTTCAAGAAATTATGTGTCAACTTTGGTCATACAACTCAACTAGACTTGGCAGAAGAAGCCTCCATCTCTTTTTTTCTCCATGTGCAATCAGAAAAAACCTTGCAAATATGAACACATGCTACAATGTTTGGTGCAAAAAAAAGAAGGTTCCATCGATTTCACTCTACACCAATCCCTTCTTAGCAAATACCTTCCCCAAGTTGTGTGCAATCACATATGAACAAACATTAATAAGATATCTCTTCTATAATATTTCTCCTTTACCAATTCAAAATCAATGGAACTTTCACTATTACAAATCGACAACAACCTTGTATCTATGAAGCCACTCTAATTAACACACACATACTAGTAATGTTATCTTTTCCTTCTATGCCATACAAAAATTAAAATCAATCTCTCCGGATTTTATTTTCAAAACAATCTAACATTTTCCATGTTCAATTTTTTTCCCCTTCTTTTTAACAATTATCTTTTCTTCTTTCTTACAGGTTCACATATTTTCCTCCCTCATGTTTATATATTTTAGTTTTTTGGTCTTCTCAAATTCATTACAAAAAAAAAACTCTTGTTTGCATATCCCTATTACTCAACCTACTCATGTTTTTGTTTATATTTTGCCTCTATGATTACAACATCAACATGTATAAAAAACAATACTTTCTATAAGTTGTCATTACTAATATCAACGCTTTCCATTTATAAGTTTTAAAATCTATAATCAGTCTATATATATATTTTTTGATAGATAAATCAGGTTGAAGGGACCCGTTCCCTATAAAAAACAAGGTCTAAAACTCAAGAAGATAAACAAGAACGACTAGGATAAAATCCTGAAAAACAAGCCTACGAAACTAAACTAGGCAAAATAGCCAATAGTCTGCCATTTCCCAACCTGGGATGGGAAGAAGTCTTCAATATTACCCATTCAACCTTTTTTACTTTTCCTATTCTTTACTTCATGCCAAATGCCCATGTTAAATGGAACAATAATCATAAGATCATTTTGATTTCCTGGGACTTCCTTTAAATCGGGAAAAGACTCCTGATCTGAATCTGATTTTTCAGATACGTGTCCTCTTTTCATTCCTCCCATCAAATCCATGTTCTCCCGATTTCCAACTTCTAATTTTTTTTGCTTATTTTATGTTGTTTCTGTTGTCTGATATTCCAAGCCCCCCTTGAAGTCGAAGCAAACACCAGATCCATATTTACACTTCCCCATCCACTAGGAGTTGACAAGCTTCACTTTTTAGCTCCATTTTTATTTAAAGAACAACAAGCTTGTAAATACCTCAGGTTTTAGCAGACTCTGCATCTAAAGGTGGTGTTCTCATAATCCAAAACCTGTGAATACTGAATTTTTCCAAACTTTAATAAAATATGATCTGGTAATCCTTTACTCAGATCAATTTCAACACATGTGAGCATACGTGCACAACCCTGAGTGAGTTCTATCCAAATCTTCTTTAATAAAATTGCCCAGACAATTACCAATATTATCTAGGGCATACCATAGATGTAGAGGGAGATTTAGAAGCCTTACCCAAATATGCATTTTGGTAACTGAATGAGAAATCAAATCAAATTCTAGAAACCAAGGAGTCAAATACAGAACGGAATTACCCTAGAACCATGGTCCTCTAGATAGGCAACACTGATAATCCTTGGTTTCTTTGAAATACACAATAAAGAAACCCCAGGAACAGAGTGAAATTTCACACTTGTTGGTCCAGTTTTCAAATTCCATTTATATATTTTGGTAGAGGAAGGCCGAAGGCAATTGAAGCACCTGATAACAACATCTTGAACTAGAGTCATAAAGTATTCTTCCACCTCAGAGTTTTTTTTATCTCTAGGGTAGGGATTTCTTCTGCCATATCGACCAGATATGCTTGGTTACCAGGAGTATAACCACCAAGAGATCCAAGTATATCTTTGAATGATGTCGACTTAGAAGAAGTAGCAAAGGTTTGCTTTTTATTTTTCTATTCGTATCTTTTCCCTCCCTCCTATGACCTGTACACATCCCTGACTGATTTGGAAGGATTCAAATTAGGGTTAGAGGGGCTTCATTCATGCTCCCTATCACAGCTTCCCTACAACCCACTACTCTTCCCTAATATCATGGGACCCAAGGAGGCACCTCCAAGCTGAATGGATCCAATTCCCCCACTCGATCCAAGGCCGTTCTCTCTAGATCTTGTAGGGATAAAATTCTTCGCAGCCATCATCATCCTATCCGTCGAGTTACCCAGTGAAGATTCGCTTCCTTCGAAAATTTGTTCACCTCGTTATGTAATTGTTATTCTATAATTAGTCTATATTATTGTTTTATGCAATCCATTATTTAATTTTACCTTTTCTTGTAACAATTTTCTTTTCTTCTTTGTTTCAGGTCCACATATATTCTGCCCTCCTGTTTATACATTTCAGATTATGGCCTTCTCAACTTCGCTTCAAAAAACAACTCTTCTTTTTATTTCTCTATTACTCAACCTAGTCATGTTTTTGTTTATATTGCACCTCTTGATTACAACATGAACATGTATTGAAAACCAACACTTTCTATAAGTTTATAATGATGATTTCAACACTTTCCATATAAAATCTTTTTTAATTTACAATCAGTCTATACTATTGTTATATGCAATCCATAAACTAATTGGCTTGGAGCCAAAACTAAATTTATTATTATTCATTCTCATGTAATGTATAATATAATACACATTGACCATGGTAACATAACTCTAGTGTAACATTAGTTTGCAATGGAACTGAAAAAAAGTTATTTTTCGGATATTTTCCCCATTCTCAATTTTTAAATGTTTGCTTATTGCTAAAATAGTAAACTTCGGCACAATTTTCCATATCATGGCCTAGTTGTTATTTGGAATTTGTGTGCGATTTATGTTTATTCTTAGAACCTTTGCAAATGTCACTTATCAATTCAAAATACATAAAACCTTACAAAAATGATTATTTGTTTACTTTTGTATGACTCACAACGTTCCCTATTTTTTTTTGTAGGTTCTCTTCTATAACAATGCAACTATAATTTTGGCTCTTTTTTGTTCTTATTTATTTTAATATAGAAGGATTGATAAAATAAACACAACTATTATTTACCAATCAAATTTATTATTTTCCATTAAAGTATAAAGTTACACAATGCATTATTTTACAACTTGTTCAAATTCAAGTGAGAAATCAAAGTTTAAGTGTGACTTTTCCCCTTCCAACTTCATTCTAATGTATTTCCCATATTTATTACATTTCATTTATTTGAATATTTTTTACACATTATTATTATTATATTTTTGCTTGGTCAATGCCAAACATAACCCCCTGTGATCTAACGTATGATCGACTTGTTCTTTGTAAGTGAAATGGTGTAGGAATTGTATATAAATCTCTATAAACCATAATCCTCTCAATATGTCAGTATTTTATGTTATCTACTCATATGTTCAACATCCTATAATGTTAATTCCAAGGTCAAGTGTATATTCTAGATTTCCCTTTATATAAAGCTCACTATATCTCATTTTATTCAAGTATTTGGATCTCTCCAATGTGATATCTCATATTGTCGATGTCACAAGTATCCAAATTCCTTTGAGTTCAATTGCCTCAATGTTATTCAAGAATCCTATCAAATTCATATTATCACAAAATGAAGCTAATGAATCATTACTCTCATTTCATGATGGAATATAGAATCAATCTCCTATCTCTTGAAAACCGTGTTCACATTTTAAAAACAACATGGGAAAAAAACTAATAGTATCATCTCTCAATCAACATGTAATTGATACTCCTTAATTATAGTCTCAAATCAGAAATGCATCTTTAAACATAAAATATTTAAAATAAGAGTACCCTCCATACAACACCAAGTAGGACAACCCAAAAAAATGTAGAAATTCTAAAATGTTAAGATATTTCTAACTACATGAAAAATATGTGACATCCACAAAAGATGTATATAATATACCATTTGATCAAGTATATGGATGAATTTTGAAATGCCGCAACCCAAAATATGAATCCTTGTGTTCCCTCATTATATGAGTGTGGAATAACAGTTTGTATAGAACCCCTTAGTCTATGTAGATCCAAAATATGTAATATAAAACCATGAAATATAAGGTGTTATTTATTGGTTTAAATATCACTCCCTTAAAATTGCAAACACTCAAATTTGGTAATTTAATCTTTAGAAAGTACCACTACAACAAAAATCCTTTTTTCCACAATTTTTCTACATTGTTTTTGTGGTTATAAGGAATTGTAAACATTAAAAATGTGGCTTTGAAATTGTATCTCATTCACAATTTCATATATTATTGTTTCTTGTCCACAACTTATTAGATTGTTGATACTTAACAGCCACAATTTTTACAATTCATAAATTGTGCACATTTTTTTGTGATTGTAAATATTACCCTATTTCTTAACATTGTAGTTTTCCCATAAATTTGAACATTTTACATTTTTTTTACATCAATATAATGTATGTGGAAATATATAATTTTTTTCCTATAAGAATTATTACCATATAAAACATATAGGTGGGAGCTACAATTTTATTGCCACAATAATAGTTTGTCAAACTTCTTTTAAAATAATGTAGAAATGTTACTATTAATGTTAGATTTCGCATTCATTTTGGTAATTATATATGTGATTTATCTACATTTCAACACAAATAAAATTATTATTATTATCTACATAAAATTAATATAATATAATTCTTCTTAAAATTAAAGAGAATAATGAATTTATTCTTCATATTATTAATTTTTTATACAAACTTAATTAGCCACATCTAAATTACATATACATTGAATTAAAATAGACATAAAAAACCATATTTTATTTGTAAGTTTTATAAATGAAAAATAAATTAACTTTATATTATTATACAAGTCTATGATCAACATTAAAATAATAATAAATAAATAAAGGGAAAAAATAGAATGGTGATTTTTAAAAAGGGGGGAGAACTATAGCTAAAACATTAGATAATAACAATATTCAAAGACTATGAAAAAAATAATAGAAATAAAAAACTGAAATATATGTTTACTATGAAACCCATTCTACTTAGAAAAGAAATGAGGGTGAAGATGTATCTATCATATTGTTCTGCAAGGATCAATACAGAACCTCATGCACATCGAAGAGATTGCACTTCCAATGGTGACCTGAATGCTATAAGTAATCAGAAAGAGATCAAATCAAAAAGGAAAATCAAGTATGAAAGAGCAGGTCTAGCATTTTCATAGATCAAAATAATAAGGTACATATATGAGTGTTGTGTAACTCCTGCGCATGAAACATGGCCACATGAACCCCTAACTAACCCCAATGATCTATGATCTCTCTAAGTGATATGACTAACCACATGCGGTGGACAAGACACCGAGTGACGACAAGACAATTCATATACACCAACACCCACCTTCATCAAACCTGAGGTAGAGGTCATAGTAAGTCAGAACATAAAGAGAAATCCCCTAGAAAACTACTAAATATGTTTCAATGGGTCCTAACAACTAAAGGAATAATAAGGTACCCATATACAAAAAACATCTCTCTGGAAAAGAATAAGAGGAGAAAAATGGGTCCCAACAACTAGGTCTGATGAGGTACCCATGTACAATAAGGATCTCAAGTAATGGAGGAAAACCCCAAGGGAAAAACATCCACTTAAAAGAGATAAAAGAATCCCCTAAATAACCTAAGAAATACACATCAAATGGGTCCCTGCAACTAAAGGCCTTATAAGGTACCCATGTACAAACTTCAATCTTTCTATAAGAAAAGAAGAGAAGAAGAAATGTTAGCCAGCCTCCCAAGAAGAAGAACCTCTCAAAGTCCACCTTATATCAAGTGAAGAAAAATAAGATACCTGAAGTGACAAGGTTTATTCCCATCTAAGGAATGATGCTCCATATGTGAGGTATAAGTGCTAACTACTCCATGAAGGGACAGTGAATCCAAAGCAATGACAAATAAGGAAGGTGGAATGTCCTGTAACTATATAGAAGAGTGCATGATGTTCGATGAGTCCCCAGTCAAAGTAATTACTCCCTGAAAATTTTGTATAGGACCAAAAGTAGGTGGATCAGGAAAAAAATCCTCAAAATGTGGTAGGTGATAAGTGGATGGTGGAGGCTGGTCCCCATTACAATGGAAATCAACTATGATAGAAGATAATTAATCATCATTATAAGTGATCTCAAAAATATGATCAGGTCCAGGTGAGTCGAATGAAGAATTTGGAGGAATAAAGTGAGAAAAGGAGTAAAGATGAGTTTAATAATCAACTGTACCAACTACAATGATAGTGTCACATTGTAGCTCTTTGATATAAAAAAAATCTAGAGTGAACTCAACCACATGCCTTGACTAAGGTGAGTAATCTGATAAACTGAAAGGATATTAGTTGTATGTGATGGAATAATAAGAACATTGTTAAATGTTACACCATTCACTTCAAAATAACCTCTCCCAAACACCAAAGTATAAGTGTCATCACCCAACCGAATATAAGGTATGTCACATGGATCCAATGAATAAAACTTTATTTCTGATGAGGCCATATGGTGAGATGCATCCGAATCAATAACCCATGTAGGAATAGGTGACACAACTGTAATTGAAGCTCTTCCCTTTGTTTTCAACTTAGTTGATTATTTTTATTTTTCTTTCACTTTCCCCTTTCCATTTTCTTTTTCCTTAGAAATTTTGTGAATTCATGATGAAGATGGATTAAGAGACTCGATAACTCCTATGTTGTTCTTCTAAAGAAGACTTATGAGGAGGTCAATCCTTTTATTCAAACATTTTTGTTCATCATGTCTACCAATGTAATACCCACATTTGATCCGTTCTTTAGGAGGTTTAGAACTAGAAGAGGAAGTGGAAAATTTTAATTTGGTAATGGATTGGTCCATTTTGTTCCCATGATCCTTCTTTTGTTTCTTCTCTTTTTAAGCCTTTGGTTTTTCATGACCAACAATGAGAGCATGGGATTTTGTGGATTTTAGATTACCCATTTGAATTATCTTATCATGTTCCATAGTCAAATCAGCAAAAAAATCATCAAAGGATGGCATAGTGAAACTTACACCAAGTTCCCTTTTATAACATGGAAGGTAGATGCAAAAAAAATAGTCAGGACCAAGTTTGGAAAGGACATAAAGTATGAGTTGTGAGTCCTTTTTGTCAATTCCACAATTTTTCAATTGTAATCTTATAGATTTGAGTTTAGTGAAAAAGTCTTGGAGAGTGTCAAAATTTCTAGGATTGAGACTAATCAACTCATTTTTTATTTCATGTGCTCTCATTTAATCATTTTTCCCCAAAAAAATCAAAGGCATCCCAAACTTCCTTGGGTGATTTAGATGTTTTAATATGAAGGCATAGTTCTAGTGATATAGAAAGACATAAAATCCCAAAAGCTTCATCACATTTTTCAAACAACTTTCCTTTCTCTGTAATATTTGTTTGTTTATTTTGTAATCCCATAGTTATTGTTAGTGAAAAATCATAGCACACCCAAATGAGTCATCAGATCTTCTTTTCTAAGGTAGAGTCATTTGGTGTGATTGCATAACATTGAGCTCTCCCCAACGTGTGGGACCTTGCAAATGGGAAATCTCTCCAAAGAAGGCTAGTTCCTACTTCCTAATCTACCTGCCACAAGCTACTCTAGTGAAAGCAAGATAATATAACCTAATCTAACCGTTCCAAGGGGACAGAGAGATAGAGAGTGGGGGTGAAAGAGCCTACACTAAATGGTGATACAAAAGGAAGTGCGATATATTTTGTTGAGGAAGAATGAACAGGGAAAAGAGGAACTGAGAGAGGTCAGATAGAAGTGACAAAGACTTAGACCCAGATCCACCATAGAAACTCCATGGAGCACGACATCCTACACCTACAAACAAGAAGTACATGCACATGGAGCAAACACAAGATAAAGAGGCACAAAGAAACAACAGAACAATGCTAAGGGTTGAAAGACACCACGAAATAAGGTTTTATTTCTCTGTAAGGTGCACATACTATTACATCCGGTGCTCAGAGGCACAAATTTGTTCTGCAGGTGTTGAAGAAGGCCTACAACTCAAAAAAATCCAAGAAATGACTTTGACAGAGTTTCCCTACTCCCAGAATGTCTCTGCTTCTTAAAATGAAAAGTGTTACAATATATAGAAAGAATAAGAGAGAGAGAGAGAGAGAGAGAGAGAGAGAGAGAAGAGGGAAAAGTCAAATCCTACTCCAACCACCATGAGATATGCATGGAATCTCATTTTAAAATCTCAACCACTGAATATCAATGAATTCTATAAATCCGCCCACAATATGTCACTTCTTGTTCCCCAACGGATCGAATTGAATCAGATCTGGTGGTTGAGGAAATCAGATTTTGCGTTAAGATTCTAGAAGACGTTTCTTCATTTTTCACCTACAAGGGCCTGTAAAAAATGGTCTTTTATGTTTCCATGGTGTAGAGGGAATTGAGATGTTTCCATAAAGTCTTCTCCCACCCAAATCTGATCCCACAATCAAAAGATAATATCATTTTAAAATTAGGGTCGGGTCCATACACAATAGAGGGAAAACAATTTGAAAATGGGTTCCATTTTTAAGCTAGACACGTGGATGGCTGGTGCATGTCTGAGGGTGGCCTCTACTTTTTACTTTTGGAATAGCATGGGGCTAACACGTGTCTTCTTCCACGGTTTTTTCAATTTCCTTATGTTTTTCCTAAGTCCTTTGCTCAGCGGGGTCATATATCTTGATCAGGGACACGCAGTGACGTGGCGCTTGTCTAAAAACCTTTCCTTTATTTTTCTCTTGAATTAGTGCCATTTTGACAATTGGCACCCTCTGCTGGTCTATCTCAGTGTTTGACTATTCAACCTAACCCTGTCCCTTTTTGAAACGGGATGCGTGGAGGCTCCGCGCTCACTTAGAAACCCGCTTAGGATTTTACCTCTAGAGGAGCGTCAGATCAACACGTGGAAACCTCCATAGACTCTTAGAATTTTTAATGGACCCTCTTACCCTTTCATACCTTGGGCTACATGGCGAGCTCACACTCATTTGAGCCTCCGCATTTAGACTAACTTTTGGAAATGCGCCAACCTGATGCGTGGCATCTTCTGCTAACATTTCTATACTTATCCTTTTTTAGGCCCGCTTTGTCTACCTTTTGACTTTGATGCTTTGACTCTGCCTCCGATTCGAGCCTGAGACACCTAGATCCCTAGTGTTTGTTTGAGTTTCCCTTTTTGGATTCAAATTTGGAGAAGCATCGTGCTGACACATGGCTCTCTTTGTTGTCTCCTCCATACTTAGTTAATTTTTGGACTCGTTCTAAACCATTTTGAGCCCAAAAAATTCGAATCTTCTTCATTTATTCTCTTTCTTTCTCCTGGCTTCTTTGACACTATCTTCTTCTCCAACTCTGCTACTTCATTTCTGAGCCCGCATGTGATATGTTTGATAGATTTAAGACATGAATTTGCTCGACAGATTCATTTCTTCTCTTTTTTCTTGCATAGGTTCATTTTGTATTTTGCAAGCCCCGCCATTCCATTGTTGAGTCCTTTTGTGACTTGTTTGCAAGATTTAAACATTTTTTCTCTGGTTCTTTCTGAACGAGGTCATGGCTGATCCAATAGTTTACTAGGGATAAAATATGGATAACAATTATCTAGTAATTTTTTGTTTTCTCAAAGTGAGAGATATGACATCTTTCCAATCATGATAGTTAAATGGGGTAAGCAAGGGAACAACATTGAGATCCATGGCAGATAAGAGTGAGCAAAGAAAATAACAAAAAGAAAAAAACCACACAAAATCAAAACCCCCTTTGATTGTAGCACTTTATAAGTAGTGCATTGATTACACCCAAGTGTTCATGCAATGTGAGGTAGTTGTTCATTCACCTTGTAATTAGATAAATATCGCACAAGTGTGGAGACCACAATAATCTCAGTCATGCAAAACGAAACAAGGAAACAAGCACAAAAGAAATCAAGAAGGGAAGGAGGATCTCTTTCCAAATGGTTGTGGTCGACATGCTCACTAACCCACAAGCAAAGAAGAGTGATTACAATGAGGTGTGGAAAAGGGGCCCAAAACAAGTCTAGGAGACCTTCAAAACACTGAAAATGCTCCGAGGAGGAGGAAAAATGTAAAGAGGGGCGCTACACACTCTAGCAAAAATTTAGTAGCAAAAATTGTCTAGTATCGCTATAAAATACACTTTGAATTCACCCAATTAGTCTAATTTAAAGATAAAAAGGGTTTAAAAAGTGACAATGATGTTTAAAAACAATAAAAATAAACTACTAATGAGATTTAATGAAGCTTCTAAATTTAATTAAGGTCCTTAATTAAATTAAATTACCATAATTAAATATAACCACCTAATTAATTAATATCACCTTTAAAAAAGAATTAGATCCTAATTTAAAACTACTATAATAAATATTAGATCCTAATATAGTACACTTAAGACATAACTTAAAAAAAACATACCTTACCTATAAAATTAATTACCTCTCTTCGAAATAAACAATTAAACTAGTTTAAATTTGAAAAAAGCGGGGAGGAGGTTGGTCAAACAAGTTGAAAGTGTGGGAGGTGATTAGGGCTTGGTGCCCAACTCGGTGTGGAGCTCGAGAGTAGGGAAATTCAACCGAGACTCGATGCACATTAGGCGAGCCAACAGATAAGCTCACAAATGGGAGAGATAAGCTTAGGCGTGGGAGAAGAAGATATGGGAAGGATGCAGAGCAACGACATAGGAATGGGATCGTGTGTTCAATTATTGGTTGTGAGCATGGAATGTTGGTCAGGTTAGGTGAGGGGAATGGTCATAGATAATGGCTTAGGAGAATGGATCACATTTAAGTGATAGAGAAGGCTACAGGAACATTTTGGAGGTTTCAATGGGTGAGATCAAGGGTGTAAACACACAACATTGCGTAAATATAGATAAATAGAGGATACAAGGATTGGATGAGGTCAAGTCAGCAGAATAATCAAAGAAGGAATCGAGCCAACCAACAGAAGGGCCAAGTTGGCCAAGGAGTAAACCCTGAGAAAAAACCCAATTGAAAACCATAGGAAAACAACATCCCAACACATATAACTCACATGCGAACCTGACATAACAAAAAACAACCAACTTGATGCAAACACAATTGAACAATGCAAAATCCAAGACAAAGGTAACATAACCCGACTCAGCCAAGGAAAACATAACTTGTCTAACAATGGGAAACTCGACTCATGCTTAGGGAAACTCGGCTCTACAAAATAGAAACAAGGTAAGACACCCAAAATATAAATGAATCAATGATGCAATGTAAGATATAACACAAATAATCTCGCCTGAACAACAAACAACTTGACACCAAATGATGTAAAACTAAATAACTCGAATGCAAATGCAAGGTAAAACCAAATTCGGCAAGGATGACACAACTCACTAGGGAGATCACCGAGCTATGCAAGATCTCATCTGAGTTGACAGGGTGAAAGGAGTAGCAGAGGTGATGAAAATAATAAGGAAGAGGCCAGGAGGGTCCCTACATAAAATTTTCAAAAAAAAAAATTTTTTTAATGAAAATAATAAATTTGATAAAACTACCATAAAACTGAAAAATACCATTATGGACAAGAATGAAAATAGGTGTGGGTAGGAAATAAATTTTTAACTAGATGACACAAGACATGAGCACGCTCTTAGGTTTGGTTCATCTCCTCCTCCTCAGAAGGATGCTACTGCAGGAAAGACATGGGCATGCATGGTAGTCGGTTTTGTACTGATAACAGGTGGTAAGGCCTTTCCCTCTACCTTGCTCTCCCCTTCCTAGGAAGATGAGGGCCCTTCCCTATCGATCCCTCATGAGGTTATTGATAGATCTGGAAATATATTTAAGTATGCTTTATAGGGAATATTTGTGGGCTCCATGTTGATTAACAAAAATAATGAATTCTTAGATGGCGTAAGGGGGTATCTATGGTATTAATGTTAATATAGTTAGGAGGACTAAAATGTTGTAAACAAACTAAATAATTTTGAAATAAATGTAAGTAAACTATTCTAGATTAAATAAAACCCTAATGTGCAAGAGAAGAGTAAGGAAAAGACTTAGCTGATAACATAAGTCTATCGCATAGTGTCACATATCTAGAAATAAAATATAGAAGTGCAGATGAACCCTCAGAGACCCTATAAAGGGCATATTTGGACTATCTGAGATGACATAGGTGACTGTGAGTATACTGGGGCACCCTGGTCTGCAATCTAGGCACTCAAAACACTATAAATCCTCAAAACATGAATTTGGTATGACCGCTAAATTTATCTGAGTACTTCCTATCTATCATGTTGGATTCGTCAGATGAACTAGAGAATGACCCATAATGCAAGGAGAAGTATCAAACCTTAGAAAAATAAAAGATGCATATGAATGGGTCAGACCTACCTTAGCTACCAAGCTAGTGGATTTATAACTGAGTGCTGCACTACATTACAGACCTTGATATGGTTCTAGTGTGTGTGTTTGTGTGTTGTGCCCTAGGTTTTCTTGTGTCAGTCCATCTTTATGAAGTAGCGAGAAATAGTAGCTATAGAAATGTAAGTAGCATGTGTGCATGGAATAAAATTGAATCCCTACCCCTATGAAGTGTGTTTGATGTAGATATCCTAGCTTGAATGCATGGCACTATGTGGATACAAGTGATGCAATGGATGCATCCCTAGATGGAGTGATAGTAGTGATAAGATGTAATGACCTAGGACCCTCATCATGGTCTTAGAAATTTATATTTATAGGTCTCTCAAGCTTAATTTCTTAATTAATCATGACAAGGCCAACTGATAAGAAGATAAGGTTGACCAACAACTAGAAGTGACCCAAAAAGAAGCAGAAGAGGTTGTGCATAGACCGAGGTGCTCGAAATGGGACCAGGGCACCTCGAGGCACCCAAATATAGGCTGGGGCACCCTCATTTAAGGATAGAATGTCAGAAAGGTCATGAAATAGGATGATACGTATCAGGAAATACACATAAAAGATGAAATAAAAGATAAGAAAAAGGTGGCCAAAAGCTGGGATTAATTATTACTTTGTATACTTGAGAACCTTCTAAATAACAGTATAAGGCCAGGCTAAATATTGTCTAATGTGCAATATTTGTGTATAAATTTGCCCCCACTTTATGTTGGTGAGCAGAAATCTTGGTAACATAAAGTAGATATAGATGCATATCTGATAACCATGTAGAGTGTAGAAGAAGACATGTTAATGTAATAGACTCAAGCGTGAAATGAAAAAAATAAAAAATGTAGAGGAGCATGGAATCTAAAGATGAAAAATGTTTATAAAAAGTGATGAGAGTGAACCTAGGCTGGAATTCATGTGTATTTGATGTTGTGTGTGGTGTACTTGCATGGTTAGTATGGAAAGTACCATCGTGGTGTGTTTTAGTTGGCGTTGTTGTTGTTGCCCCTAATTTGACTATTTATTTCTCATACAGAGGACCTGCAAGGAGAAAATGATCAAGTAGTCAAATATGTATGTATGTAAAATTGTTGTGTAAAACTACGCAACTGTAAAATATGCTTAGAATAGAAAGTGTAGATGGAAAAATGGAACATGTGCACTTGATCCATGTCGAGAAAAATGGTGTAGAAGGATATATTGTAGTGTCGTGATTTTTTAGGGCGATCTCATGCCACCCTAGCTAAATAAGTATAGGGAGGAACCATGTTGTATCCTCCAACATTTAATCACTTCTACTGAAATGTTGGAAGAGATCTCTGTACTATCCTAGTTTTTTGGGTGATCTAACGCCACTGGATGCAGAAGTGTAGAGAGGCACACCCACTATAACTCTTGAGCCTGTAACCACTCCACAAAATTGCCAAAGGACACCATGTCCTATTAAGACCATTGTGTATGGAGTTCGTAGACTAGTTTGAACTCACTCCCTATGTGTGAACTAGTGTAGATACACAGTGTTAGTACAAAACCCTCAATTATGCCCCCCTCTTTGGGGGCACATGTGATGACCATGGAAGGATAATGTGGCCCCAAAAGAGGACCAACCACACTTTGACCTGTAGAAAATTTCCATGTAGAGGGAAATTGAAATGCTTGGTAGATACCAAGTCACGCACAAAAGGGGATGGCTAGCCAATACAAGTTTTAGTCTAAAAACATGCATGCAAAATAAGACAAGTGTAAAATACGTAGACAATGTAAAAAATTCCAAGCAAAGTAGTGTAAACACGTAAGAAAATAAGTAGACCGCACAAAGCAGGTTTCAAATATGGGACATCACTCATGATCTTGCAAGACACACAAGTCCATCATTTCCGTAAGAAATAATCAAGTGTGCAAACAAGAAAAGGGCAAAGCCTGTATACAATGGAAAACAAGACAGATTAGTAAAATCAAACATGTATTCATGGAAACATGTAGTCCTGCAAAACAAGTGCTACACATGGAACACCCATTAACATGTTAGAGTGATAACCAATATGTCAACATGTTTAGAAGCAAGTATTAAAAGATGCTAAGTACAAAATGAAACAATAGCACCTGGATAGGATGAATGTGGATGCCCACAATGACGATTATAGGAAGGGTAAAAGGAGAGCATCCATGCAACACATAGAGTTCTATATCTATGATCACACTAGAAAAAGGTGTGAACATGCATGTGTGTATCATAATGACATATAAGAAAGTAATCTAATATGTGTAGTAGAATGAGCATGCAAAACACTAGTAAGAAAGACTAAATGTTACCAAGACAATGTAGTATGTTGTGGATGGATAGAATGGAATGCAATATCGAATGTTAGGAACAATGTGCCCCCCAAGTGTATGGAATTGTATGTAGTGAGGTTCATTTTTCCCCCGTCAGTAGTCAAGAGTGAACCTCAAATGAGAGTGCATCATCAGGAAATGGTCTAGTAGTGTTGGTTGTATCTAACAAGTTGTGATGAGTATGTGTATGGAATGGTGATGAAATGTGACATGTAGAGAGCTGTGTGTGGACCCTATAGCCGAAGCGTATACCACGACTTGTTGAATGGAGTGATGATTTATCCCTAAGCATATATCACTATAAGATGAATGGATGAGAATGCAACATATGGAAAGATGTGCATGGACCCTATAGCCTAAGCGTATACCATGACTTGGTTTAATATATGAGTGATGAGTTATCCCTAAGCATATATCACTACGGGATGAGTATATGTGAATGAGACATATAGAAATATGTGTGTGGACCTTATAGCCTAAGCATAGACCATGACTTGTTGAATGAAAGATTGATGATTTAGCCCTAAACGTATATCACTACTTGATGGAAGAAGAAGGTGACAATTTAGCCTATAGCGAATGTCACTACGAGATGGGTGATGAAGTCATATGGAGCGTAAATGAGTATACGGTGGAGAATGGAAGGTGGTGGTGTAACACTAAGTGTGAACCACTATGTGATGAATAAGGAAAGGCTGATGATTTAGCCTAAGGCGTATACCACTAAGTGATGAGTAGGATAAATGATGAGGTAATAGAATGAATTAGAATAGGATAATAGAATATGTGATGATAGGATGTAAGAAGATAATGAGAAATTGATTAAAAGAGTGGTGATTTAACCTAGGGTGTATACCACTATGGTATGTGATGATGTGTGTGGGAGACGATATAGCTTAGAGCATTGGTCACTAGTCTGATGAATGTGGTATGATGACATCTCACATGTAGGTAAGGCCCATGTGATTGGTAAACCCTCGACAATTGAGTATGGATCGAGAAACTAAAGTGCGTCATAGAGTGGTGAGTGTAGTGCCTAGAAAACAACATGGTAGAAACAAGTAAGGTAGGTGAATTTATGGTGTAGGAAATGAAGTGTAGAATGTGTAGTATATATAGGGTATGTAATGTGGATAGAAATGGAATATTTAATGATGAGAAAACTAGACCCATATGCAAGGGAATATAGTGTAGCATGTAGAATGTAGAAAGTGTGAGGATAGGTCTAGATAGAATATGTAGTGATGAGAGGTAAAGATAGACCCATGGATAATGTGACGTAGCGTAAATATAGAATGTATAGATGGTATATAAGACTAGAATCATATACTGATGGAGAAATGACTAATAGATGAAGTATGTATAGGATAATGCAAGATGTGTGGTGTGTGGGGTTCAATGTAATGGTGATCCCTCAACAGTCCAACGTGAACCGAAGCACTAGGGTACATCATCAAGTAATGAGGGTGTGATAATATATGATGTGAATGTCGATATGTAAAGGAAGGAGACACACAACCATGATAGAATGAGGATGGGGGGAAGGTATAGTGTCTATGCCCCCAAGTGAAAATGTGAAAAAGAAGACTATGAAATGACATCAAGAAAATCATCGTGTCTGGATCAAAACTGGAAGGAGCTGCATTAGAAACTTTGTAAGTGATAAAATGAGGAAGATCGTATAAAGATGCATTACAAATAAGGAGATAATAATTCTTCACATATTATTCATCCGTAAAAGAAACTGGTGGGCATCCTTGAGCACACCAAAGTGAAATGTTAGGTATATATATAGGAAAAGAATCATTTTCTTTGGAGATAGTACCAAAAGGCATGAGGAAGGAGAGTGAGAAATGAAGTGGATCAAGTGTGCCACCAATATAATCAAGCCAAGATTTTCCAAGCATAAATGGCAACCCAAGGGGAGTGCGTGTAACAAATATTGTTAAGTGAAAAACATGTAATCCATAAGCCACTATAAAATGGAAACAACCATAATAAAGATGAGGTGAATGGAGAGGTGGCAATATGTCACTAAGCATCATGTTGAACCTGGGTAAGAAATAATGTGTACAGATAGCATCAGAACTAGCAAGATCAAGAGGAATGTTTGCTCAAAATGTCCTATTTATATATAAATTATAGGTGACGGGTGCTCGCGAGATGAATTTTAGTGGAGAGGAAGAGGAAACTACATAAAAAATGTTAACAAAGCCCTTATATATGACCATGACATTAGTGGATGTTGGGTTTTTGAACTTGTACTCACCTGGGCCATGCGAAAAATGTTTCTTCAAAATAAGAATTGTCCACACCGAGAGGAGTAAAATCAAGATTTTGTAATGTTTCATTAGTGATTTTGATAACATCAACCTCTTCTTCAAACTCAGTAGAAACATTGGTGTGGGTGTCATTTGTTTGGGTAGCACTATGAGGACATTCATAGGTGGGTAAGAGTACTAGCAGGAAAAAATACATTGGGCAAAATAATAGCCAAAGTGTGAGTAGATATATCAAGAGAAAGAATGGTAGAGATGGGTATACTAGATTGGCCGACATCATATTTATCCAGGTTAACATACAAAATAGGCTAAGGTGGTGGGACATGCGTAAAAGTGATAGGGTCAATGCAACAATATTTGAATGGTTCCGAGTTAGTGGTAATAGTATGTCCATAACCATCATGAAGGAATTTTACACATTGATGTATGGTGGATGGTACGACTTGGTGTGGATCCAAGGTCTACATAAGAAGAGATTGAATTGAAAAGAAGCATCAAGGACATAGAATTCAATAAGAATGGTTTTAGGTTTGACTTGAATATGAAGTGAGACTATGCCTAGGCATGTACGAGTGGAGGAATCATAACCACATATGAGATTGGAGTTATGAGAAATGAGGATATCATTGATGCCTAACTTCTGTAAGAGGTAATGGGCATAAAGATTAATGACAAACTCATTGTCAATGAGGACATACTTAATACAGGTAGTACTAATGATAGTGGTAATGAGCAAGGGTGCAAAAGGGTTATTATGGGAAGTAGGTGAG
Source organism: Taxus chinensis (assembly GCA_019776745.2). NCBI lineage: Eukaryota > Viridiplantae > Streptophyta > Pinopsida > Cupressales > Taxaceae > Taxus > Taxus chinensis. The sequence continues at coordinate 1,044,091,766 of CM034146.1, read as the reverse complement.
ATGTCCTTTTATGTAAAGGAGATTGAATGGGTTACAATACAAATATATTAAATGAGATGGGAAAAATATTTAGTAGAGTGAACCACATTCAACATGAATGACATGAAGAGTAGCCTCATGTGTAGTCTGGCAGTCTAGTGCATTATGTAATAAATCATAAAGGGATATCTTGGTTGGTGTATTTTTAAGTTGGTCGATAATATCATAGTCTTTAGGAGCAGGTGGTGGAGTGGTAGATGTGACTGGAAATAGTATGGAAATAGGTGGACCAGCCAGTGGAGTGATATGAATACGACGAGTACTGACTACATTTATGGATGACTCACATGGAGGTGTGAGAAAGCGAGGTGGATGTTGAGTGCAAAAACACATGAAGTTGGTTGTGGTAGTAGTTATATTGGTGACCTTGGTAGGGGTTTAGGTGGGGTACGAAGATCAGGCCATGACCTGAAAAGGGGATGAGATGGTAGGAGAAAAGGGTGTGAGGATAAAACCCTATAAGGTGGTATAAAGAATGGTCATGTTCACAAAAATAATGAATTCCTCGATGGCCTAAGGGGGTATATAGAGTATTAATGTTAATCTAGTTATGAGGACTAAAGTGTTGTAAATGAACTAAAATAGTATGAAATAAATGTAAATAAACTATATAGATGAAATAAAACCCTAATGTTCAAGAGAAGAGTAAAGAAAAGACTCAGCTGACAACAGAAGACTGTCGCATAGTGTCACGTATCTGGGAATAAAATCTGGAAGTGCAGATGAACCCTCAGAGACCCTTTGAAGGATATATTTAGACTGTCTGAGATGAAATATGCGCTTGGGAGTATACCAGGGCACCCTGGGGTGCCCTGGTCTACAATATTGGCATTGAAAACACTGTAAATCTTTAGAATCTGAATCTGGTATAGTCGTTAAATGTCTCTAAGTACTTCATGTCTGTTGTGCTGGATTCGTTAGATGAACTGGAGAATGGCCCCTAAAATAAGGAGAAATATCAAACCCTAGAAAAATAAAAGATTCATATGAATGGGTCAGACTAACCTTAGCCGCCAAGCTAGTGGACTTATCACTAAGCACTACACTACATTGTGAACCCTGATGTAGTTCTAGTGTGTGTGCATGTGTGTGTTGTTCCCTAAGTGCTCTCGTGTTAGTCACACTTTGTGAAGTAGCGAGCAATCGTAGCTATAGAAATGTAAGTAGTATTTGTGCATGGAATAGAATGAAATCCCTCCCCCTATGAAGTGTGTTTTATGTAGATATCCTAGCTTGATTACATGAAACTATGTGGATGCAAGTGATGTAATGGAGGCAGCCCTAGATGGAGTGATAGTAGTGATAAGATGTAATGACCCAGTACCCTCATTATGGTCTTATAACTTTATATTTATAGGGATCTCAAGCTTAATTTTGTAATTAATCCCGACAAGGCTGAATGAAAAGAAGATAAGGATGACCAACATCTAGAAGTGACCCAAAAATAATTGGAAGAGGTTGTGCATAGACTCAAGCACCCAAAATGGGACTAGGGTGCCTCAGGGCACCCCATTACAAGTTAGGACACCCTGATTTTAGGATAAAATGTCAGAAAGGTCATGAAATGGGCTGATAGGTATATGGAAATACATAGGAAAGAAAAAATAAAAGATAAGAAAAAGATGGCCAAATGGTGGGATTAATTAGTACTTTGTACACTTGAGAACCTTATAAATAGTAGTATAAGATCGAGATAAATATTGTCTAATGTGCAATATTTGTGTCTGCACATGCCTAACATTGAGGCTGCAAGGAATTGAACTTAGAGGAAATGGAGGCCAAAGGGAAACTTTGAGGTGGTTGGTTTGGCTGAGGATTTCTTTCTGTTTAAATTTTTGCTAGATGAAAATTTTCCTAGGGTTTTATAAGAGGTTCCCTGGTTCCTTAGAAGGACAGTTTTGAACCTGATCAAGTGAACTTATAGGAACTTTTATGGACCCATTATTAGTGCTTTTCCTATGCGGGTCAGGTTGCATGCTCTACCTTCGGATGTTTGGGAGAAGGATGTGATTTTTGGCATTGCTAGGGCTTTGGGGGGTCCCCCTAGTGACTGATCCAACAACCAAGGCTTGTACAAGGATGATACATGATAGGTTTTGCAATTACATTATTGCTAATAATCCTGCCCCTACCTATATCAAATTTATGAAAAAAAATGGTATTTGGAGTCAGCAACTTCTGTATGAGGATTTGAATGTCTTTTTTTCTAAATTCTTACACGTTGGTCATGGAGTTGGGTAATGCTTTGTTGCTAAATTTGGGGAAAAAATGATGAAGGCATGATGAATGCTCCTAACATGGTTTCCTTGGAGGCACCAGACTAGTGATTTGGGGGTTTGGAACCATTTGTTCCATGGGCCCAAAATACTAGTGATGTTGGTGATATATTATCTATGTGGCAATGGGATTGTGAATTTTCTCTTACCTTACGTGTTGTGGCAGCAGGGATTGTTTCAGTCAAGGAGAATATGACAATAGTTGGGTCTTGGGTGAAAGTGATGACTGGATTAGCTCCTATGCAGATGACTTCTCCCTCCACTGGACCCATTTTTGATGTGGCTCTGTTGTGTAGTTCAAAGGAAGTGGAAATGGAGAACTTGATTTGTTTGGAATCCCCATATTTTGGGTCATAGACTGGAGAATGTTTTGAAGCACAAAGAAAGGATTCAGGTGAGGTTAATTCTCCTGTTCTAGAGACGGACGAACACTCTGATTTTTAAGAGTTTGATGGGGATAGTGAAGAGGAAAACAATGAGGATCTAAGTGATGAAGCATATGATCAATATTTATACAATGAATCAGTTGAGAGGAACGATTGTGAGGACTCAGATGTGGCATCCCCTGATTTATTGTAAAATTTGAGTGGGGCGGCTAATAAAGAATTTTCATTTGAGGAGGAGAGGTGGAGAATCTATGAGGTGATAAAAATGTCTTGATCTGTTAATTCTAAAGCCCAACAAAGATCCTTTGTGCTCAATTCCATGGGATTGAATCATGGAAAGGAACCAGCCCCAAATTTTTTACAATAGGAAAACGTGAGTTCAAAAAAAGGTTTGGATGAGAAATGGTGTCCTAATGGTAAATTGGAGGTGTTTTTAGTGAACACCCCTAATAAATCCACAAGTCATCACCAAAGTTGTTACACTCCTTGATTGATCATGAATCCTTGAAGATCCTGAACTTCTAGGAGGGTAAGGGGTATAGGGTGTATGTCAAATCAACATATGGTGTTGAAGTGATAGAAGGCTTGGATGATGGGTGGAATACTATGTGGTCAAGAAGAGATAAACTCAAGCATTCAATTCTACATTGTGATAGAATCACAAGGAGCGGATAAAAAGGTTACCTAGATCTAGTGTTCCCTTGATTCTCTTGAGATTTTGGTTTTTTCCATTTGATTAGGCTGTGGGTTGGATCTTTGTTGTTTATTTTTTGTTGTTGAGTTATTTCTTTGTTATGGTGTTGTTGTTTTTTTGTTTTTGGTTTGTTGTCTTTTTCAGAATGTTCTAGTTTGTTTCTTATGTGTTCATTTGTGCTCTTATATGTGTTTTTATACATTTATTTTGGTCTTACCAGGGTAGGATCCCTGCCAAAAAACCTTTATCCTCAATAAAAAATAAATTTGATAAAACCATAAAATTGAACCTACCTCCAGATTTATCTTTTCCCTCCAAAGTTAGTTGTAGCTAGCTAGATATGGATTAGTAACATTGGAAACCTGCACATGCACAACCAAAAATCCAACAAAAACTCCAAAAAATTATATTATTAAACTTGTTATCAAGATTCCAAAAGATAATCAAAAACTTGCACAAGAAGCACAGAAACCAAAATAGAAGTAATGAACAACCAGAAAAAATAAATGCATGTTTCGCGAACAATAGGTCTAATACCATATTGGATTTTTCTACAAGGATCAATATGGAACCTTGTGCACATCAAAGAGTTTTCACTTCCAATGGTGATGTGAACACTCCAAGTAATCAGTGAGATATTAAATCACAAAGGAAAATTAAGTATGAAAAAATAGGCCTTGCATTCTCATATATCAAAATAATAAAGTACATATAGGAGTGTTGTGTAACTCCCATGCATGACACATGGATGCATGAAACCCTAATTAACTTTAATGACCTATTATATCACTAAGTGAGATGAATAACCATGTGAGGTGGACAATATGCAAAGTGATGAAGAGACAAGTCACATACACCAATAGTATCCTCGGTTAAAAAAGACTTATTTGAAGTCACAATGAAGAGTGTTTGTAGATTAAAAATAAATAAATTATTTTCAATAGTAATTGAATGAATTTCTTCAACAACATCAAAAACCTAAAAAATAATAAATTCATATAATTGACATAAGATTGAATATCAAAAATATTCACAAATGTCTTCTTTGAATTAAAGCAATGTGTTTAATGTAAAATTCTTTGTATCACTTCTAAAATATCCCAAATTCCTCTCCATTTCATTTAAATCCATATGTATAGGGCCCATGTTTCATTCAATACAATATGACCAAATGATAATACTAGAGAAACCATTTATGAATTTACACTAACAGTAGAAAATCCTAAATTTTTCTTTGATTTTACTTTATTACAAATCGTAATAAGATCTGATTATGCCAGATGGTCTTCCAAAAAATTGGCACAAAAAAAATTACTTGAATAATAATTTTATGTGTACCACAGATGAGGATGTTAATATGATATGTGAGAGTAGCATATGAAATTAATTAGATGATGATTATTGAATGTTGCAGTAGCTATAAAATAAAGAGAATGCGGTTACAAACAAAACATGTGTACTGACAGGAAGATCAGTTTAGTAACCAATACCATAAAATACCCTACCTACATGGAGGAAACTAATAAAACAATGTAATATAATTAGGATTATGCTAACATTCCCCCTTATTACATTATTTTCACAAATGTACCCCCCAAAAAGATCAAATTTCACCTTGTCAAGAGACTGGGTGAGTATATCAACCACCTTAGAATATGTTAAGCAGTACTAGAGCTAGATGTGATGGTTGAAGACTTGTTATTGAATGTAATGAAATTCAACCTCAATGTACTTTGTTCTTTCGTGGAAAACTAGATTATTGACAAGGTTCAACACACTCTGATTGTTGCAATGAATGATGGATGGATTTTCTTCAGGAATGGTCATATCAACCAGAATACAATGAAAAAAAATCACTTCATACACATATCCTCATGTAACATGATATTCTACCTCATATATTTCTCAAAACCCCAAAAATAGCTCATAGTAAACAAAATAATGATCAAATGATCTAATAGAGAAGAATGTGACCCAATTAAGGGTTGGATTCTTGAGGAAGCTAACCATTCCTAAGGAATCAGTTCTGCAATACATGTTATTAAACCAAAAAACCTCTCATTTTTCTTTATCTTGCCATGTAATTGTACGTACCCAAAATTGTAAGGTATTGTACTACCGAAACAACGTAACAGGTGCCCCAATGATGATACAGGTCTCCTTGCAAGGTGTTCGGGATCCGAAAAATATCTCCAAGTGTGCATTAACATCCCGCATGCCCTGCTTAGCCCCCGCATGCTTTGTTTTTCCCTTTTCCCCTCTTTTCTTGGCCTTTTGATCTTCAGTGACGAAACCGCCGCCTTGCCTGGGCGGCGGTCCTTTACGTGTTTTCCAGAAAGCTCTTTTAACACGACTCACGTAATTTCAATGTTTTACTAGCTTTCTTTCACTACCATAAGCTTGCATTTATGATTATGGTTCCCTAGAATAGTGTTTTGCCATTGTTTATAGTTTAAGAGTTCTATTTGGTTTTTACCTTGGGTAAATGCAAATGCTATAAATAGTTGGCTTGTGCTCAAGTAAATGGCCCTCAAATTTGCCTCTGAATTTCTCTTTGCAATAGATTAGCCTTTCATTTTGCTTAGAGTTCTTAGTTTCTTTCATTGCATGCTTAGTTAGTATTGTTTTGCTGTTAGGAAGCCACATATCCATCTTGTGCAAGTGCTGTTGACATTTTATCCAATCCATTAGAGTAGAATAGTTTGTTTTCAATAGGAAGCCATTAAAGTTGTAGGTTTTGTTCTTCAAACATGATAGCTTCACGTTCTGGACATGTTATGTTGCATGACTCGCAATAAATCCCACTAGGAATTACATAAGCCAAGCTCTGTACTCTTGCGCTATCCCTCTCCTACTCGCATTGTATTCAGTCTGCATCCTAAAGTTGCCTTTATCCCAATATCTACTTTTGTTGATGCTAGCATTACACACTTTTCTTGATCCACGTGAACACGAAGGAACAAGGAGATCACACTGAGGGGACAAAATCACACACACCATCAGATTTGCCACTGTTCTGTAGAATCCAGGTTCTAGCTTTCAAAGTTCTAGTTAGAAACATATCGAATAAAGTAGCCAATCACTTTATTTCAATCAATTCTACTCTCAATATTGCCAGGGAAGCTGTGGGGATTGATAGTTTCTGAGAAACTATGATTCACTCCTCACTTCTGAGGTAGGATTGAGAGCCTTGCAAATAGATTAAGTCAATTATTTCATTGTTTAGAATAGGTTCAAAATTTCACAGACAAATAGCTACACTCGGTTATCTTGTTTGTTTTAATTTCATCATTAGATTAATTGTCAAATTCTAGGTATGATAAAGTAGTTGCTCTTTTAAAATTTCCTTCATAAAAGTTCATCAGAAAATACAAAAAAAGGAGATAGAAATCATATATGCTATAGATATACTTCATGTAGTTAAATTTCATTTTGATGCAGTTCATTTTTACATTGTTACTTTTGTATGACAATCACGGGACCTAGGAAGCCCAGAGAATACGTATTCGAGCCAATCGTGCCCCAGCCCAATCTCATCACAGCAATAACTGATATAGACCAAAATCTTAGGATCCATGTCTTCCAAACAATGGTAAGCTTGCAACAAATCAATTCTCAGTTGAGCGGATTAAACATAGAAGACGACCAAGCGCACACATTTTGGTCGAATCAACCAAATTACAAATTACCCTAGGTAAACATCCATATGACTGTAAAGGGGTTTAAAAGAGAGAAGTTTTTTGGTTGTGATCCTTTGGTCCCACAGCCAGATGTTGGAGACACCTTCATAGATATAGATACTAGCCTAAGAATTCAGGTTGCAAAAACGCCTGTGAGATACTCTGAGAAAATTGCATAGCTATTAATTTTGAATATAGAAGCTGAGAAAGCATATGATTATTAGATACTAGGGATCAGGGACTGATTCCATACATGACCATAGTAAGAATGCAACAACCAAGAGTCTACGGTTGCAATCCACAAATCCCGCAACCTAATGAATCCGTAAGTCAATCAGACATAGACACTGGCCTACGCACACTAGTATTCAAATCCACTCCACTTCCACCTATCATCATCGAATATTTATCCTTACTAGATACAACAGCTAACAAAGCTAAAGAGTTCTGGACTAGGCCATAGAATCACCCATAGAGTTAATTACATCTATCATCCACTCTATGACCCTGTCTGGAGACATACACGAAACTATCCCAGGTCATTTTCAACGTATTCCACAACCTATAGACCGAATCACGCTAGAGCTCGATATTGATTGGAGCCTTCGAGCAGTCATCCTTGTTGATCGATCTATCACACCATTTCAAGTTAGGAGGGCCTTCTTTGCCTTAGATTTGCAAGCTCCACTAGTGCGTATTGAAGAAATTAGATTGCCTAACTAGTTTATCTGCATCCCACACATATTTCCATCTCCACCGGCTATCTCGGCACGACCTCAGGAGGTCGGGTGCGAGGAAGAGTTACTTGTAGATTCCCATGCTTGCTTGTCACTTTTCCATCATACAAAATTGGTGAACCCGACGTGAAACTTTCTACTTTCTAGTCTTGAGTCAGATATCTACTGGTTCTTTCAAATTAAAAATTATTCTTTCATCTCTACTACCTCATTAGCTTTCACCATCACCTTCACTCCTTCCCATTATTCTGCGGGTATTTATATACCCCCCGAATATGTCAGGATTCGATGCATATGGCAGGCCCCTCTTGGGCCTTGAGGCATACTACGCCCAACAAAATAGGCAATCATCACCCTCACTCTCAGTATGGGGTGACAACTACTTAGCTAATCAGTTGTCAACACAAACTCCAAGGATTAGATATAACTCATCTTTTCAAACTGAGGAGTTAGATCAGCTCGCTCAAACGTAACAAACAGAGCCTTCAGGCTCGAATAATATGACATTCACTGGAGAATCTGGTTCATCTCCTCAGGTGCTGCTTAGACCACAAATTAGTAGACAATCAGACTCATACCTGGGTTTAGATGATGAACATTCGGTATGTTATGCTAGGAATGACCAACATTCTCGAAGTATGTACCCACCTATAGGAGGTTTACAAACACAACCTGAAACCTCTTTCCAAGAAAATACCTCCATACCACGTCATATAGGAAATGTCCTTGGGGAAACTTGGCAGGACAGTGATCAGTTCATAGCAGGATATCACATGCCTAAGCAACACCATGATATACAACAAATGCCATCAAGGCAAAGTATTGTGACTTCACCAAATGAAGTCATTTCAGCTCTAGTAGAAAAGGTTAGGGAGTTAGAACTTACCCAAACAGGTCAAAATTCTCAATTCATGCAAGCAGGAAGTTCCAATCCTCCACACCATCCTAGCCAATTAGACCTCCTCACTGGAGTAGGCACGTTAGGCATGACTCCTCAGTATTCACAACAAACGCCAACTAGACCCACCATCTCTAACACTGTTCCTCCCGGTCTAGTACAAAACAATCCATTCCTGGACAATACCCCATCATACTTAAACATGTACTCCAAATCACCACAAGGGGATATGTTCTCCTCTCCCGGAATGTTTTCTCAAACACAGGTGTTTCCTTATGCCCCTACCAATGCATACGCTACGCCATATCAACAACCCATTCCACCTCCGCTCCCTCAACAAGTACCATCAATGGTCGAAACCTATGCGATAGGGACTTATTCAGAATATTTGAAAGAGCCCTTAGATTTCACCATACGAAGCGTCATGCTTCCAAGACCTCTTCCCAACTTTCCCAAATACAAAGGTGAGGGAGATCTAAACACACATATCAAAGCTTATGCTACAGCCATTCGAGAACTACTCCCATGGGATGGGGTTGTTGCTAAGATATTCCCAAAAACCTTGGAAGGCATCGCTCTCGATTGGTATTATAGAATACCTGAGGCTTCCATCCATTCGTTCAAGCAGCTCGTGTCAGAATTCATCAAGGCCTTTGACATGAACAAATTATTAAGGACAGGAATCAGGGAATTCTTACACATCAAGCAAGAACACAACGAATCTGTCGCCCATTTCATCCAAAGGTGGCGTACAGTTCTTTATTCTTCGGCAAGTGCTCCAAACATGGATCAAATGGAACTATGTGATTTATTCCTTCATTCTCTTAGTAGAGAGGTGAAGGAAGAAGTCCAGAAGTTCCCATTAAGAACTTACGATGAAGTACTTGAGAGTGCTCTTCGAATAGATCAAGCAGCAATTGATAGTGGTCGCAAAACATATGGAGCAAATGGGAGGTTAGTCACCTCCAACCAGAACACTACAACTTATCCTACTACCACGAACGTCAATCAAGGACCTAAAATCCTTAATAAAAATCGGGGTGTAACAACAGATGGAGTAACCGACCAGCCTAAGAAGGTAAATGTTGTCAATACTCCATCACAAATAAACAACCAACGAAACAACAACTTTACCCCGACAATCAATACAGTGGATTTTAACCATCCACAACAACAACAACAACAATGGCAAAATCCCACACAGGGTCCAAGCCAAAATTCAACTAGGTACCAAAACCAGAATTCAAACCAAAGACAACAAACGCAAAATTTTAATCCTAATAGACAACGGTTTGATCAAAATTTTGGGCCACAATACGCACCAAACCAACAAACTAGGAATTACAATCCTAATTCGTATTGTGGTTTCCACAAAATTCGGGGCCATGACACTAGAACGTGTCATGACTACAATAAATTCATGCAACGCTTGCCAGATGAACAAAGACAACTTTTCATGGATATGTTCTTGGCAGATCCTACGTCACCAGCATCAAATACTTTTTCAGGGGCAGTTTCCCCTCAAAACGCACCCCTGAAGATCTTTAATGATCCACTCCCAAATCACGATAACAACAGGCTAAATCTAACTGGGACAAACAAGAGCGTAATGACAGGAAACAATGATCATGAAGCTTCAACTTCGCTAAATCCATTAGTTGCGCCACAACTAGGAAGTCAGCCACGACCTAAGATAGTCGGTTTAGTAGAGTTAGACGCCAAACTACCCATCGAAGCTGTAACAAGGACGCGAGAGTATTTCTCTCAGCCAAGTCCAAGCCACCTGCCAGGGACAGATAACTTCCAACAAATAGTAGCAAAGCCTGTGGGTGCCTATGATTTAATTAATGACCTAACAAAAACCTTCTCACACATTTCATTTTTAGACTTACTAAAGAACTCTCCTGCCCACAGGGCTGCTCTTTTAGAAGCATTAGGTTTAGGCCATTTAATTAACATCACTCCACCTCCTGAAACACAGGTAAATCATATAGACTTTGATGTTCATCCTCCGGGGCAGGTGGATAGGGATGTCGAATTCATATTCAAGATAAACAAAATGCCGACAGATGCTGAGATCGCACGCCGAGGTGATCCAGCCTTACATTTGCAAGTATGGGTTTATAACAACTATGTAAAGTGTGCAATGATAGACGATGGGGCAGCGGTTAACATAGTCCCCTTCTCTTTCCTTCAAAAGCTAGGGTATGGAGAAACCAATTGTTCCATAACTCGAAACACACTAAGGGGCTATGATAGCCTTAAAGCCACCTCGGTTGGAACTATAATATTACCGGTCACCTTAGGACCCAAAACCATCTTGACTGAGTTTTATATTATAGATCGGGAAACTAACTATAATATGATCCTTGGCCGACCATGGATACACCGCATGAAGGCAATCCCTTCTACGCTATTTCAAGAAGTAAGGTTTTTACACTTAGGAAAGATATTTGTAGCCAAAGGTGATCCAAAACCATTCGATGTACACCTAGCTGACTTAAAGAAAAGACCAGGCATGCACTCGGAGTTTGAACTCCCAACAAACCAACTTAATAAACCTACCGATGCAAAACCAAAAGAAAAGTTGGTACCTACGATAGATCTTGAAACTATGAGCCTAGCCAAGGCAACCCCAACCCCCAAAGATGAGGCTAACACTGTAGAAACAGTATCATTAGGAACTACTGCAAAAATCATTGAATTGATAGAACAAGATCTACCAATGTTCTTACCATTTGATTCTGTAGGCATGGGATATTCCCTGGGTGTCGGTTCTCTCCCAGCAGTAGATCTCTGCATGGTAGAGGTAGAAGATGTTAACACAACAAATATCCCAACATCTATACTCCCAGCTAAATATTGGACTCTCCATTTTGATGGGGCTAGATGTCGTTATGGAGCTGGGGCAGGTATAATCCTTACTTCTCCCGAGGGGAAAGTCCTACCATTTGCCTTTAAACTAAATTTTGAATGCACAAACAATGGCGCTGAGTACGAAGCCCTCCTCCTTGGCCTCATCTTAGCTAAGAGAATCGGTGTTGATAACATCAGAGTCTTAGGAGACTCACAATTGGTAGCAAACCAAGTCTCTGAGATATATGAAACCAAAGCCGAGCACTTACAGCTTTACAAAACAGCTGTATTGAATTTAAGCAAGGAGTTTGACTTCATATCAATTGAAGCAATCCCGCGAGAGAAAAATCTTCTCGCTGATTCAATAGCAACTTCAGCATCACGTTTTACTCCAAACAGTAAGTTAGAGGATACCCATTTCATAGTATCCCTTCGTGATGAACCATTGATAAAAACAATGACAAATTCTCTTTTAAACGGAAATGAAAACAAATCTACTATCCTAGACCACATTGATAGTGATATGGCCACTCTGAATTACTTAAACACCTATGCGGCATTACATCTCTCCTATCATATGATAGATTTGTCCTTAATCCCACATTCGTCTTCCTACTTCGGAAATCCCATGATGGAGCTTCCCTCGCAAATGGAACCTAGCGTATACACAGTAGAAAATGGGGACGATTTGGATTTACCTCCAGCCCCACCTGAGTTTGAAGAAGGTAATGCCTCTTTAATCGAAGAAACAATTGATGTTAACATCGGAACGGAAGATGAACCAAGGATATTGAAGTTAGGATCCTCGTTAACTCCATTAGAAGTAGAAATACACACTCGGATCCTCAAAGAACATCAGAAGGCTTTTGCATTTAATTATAAGGAAATGACAGGAGTTGCACCCCACATTGTGGTGCACAACCTCGTCACTAAATCTGATGCAAAACCGGTTAAACAAAAGTCGAGACCAATGAAACCCAAAGTAGCTCTCATGGTAAAAGAGGAGGTAATGAAACTCCTCCAAGTAGGATTCATCAAACCAGTCGATTACTCTCAATGGGTATCTAATATCGTTCCCGTTCTCAAAAAAAATGGAAAGATACGCATCTGCATAGACTTCCGAGACATTAACAAAGCATGTCCTAAAGACGACTTCCCGTTACCATCCATTGACGTCATTGTTGATGCGACAGCTGGATTTGAACTTTTGTCTCTCATGGATGGATTCTCAGGATACAATCAAATCAGAATATCTGAACAAGATCAAGCTAAAACCACGTTTATAACTCCTTGGGGAACTTATTGCTATGTTGTTATGCCATTTGGTCTCAAGAACGCTGGTGCTACATACCAGCGAGCTATGACATATATATTTCACGATCTAATTCATAAAATCATGGAATCCTACGTAGATGACTTGTTGGCTAAGGCCAAGAAGCGTTGTGACCATCCGGAAGTACTCCGCATCATTCTTTCACGTCTGATAGAATACAGAGTCACGCTAAATCCAGAAAAATGCGTCTTTGGTGTAACAGGAGGGAAGCTCCTAGGTTACATCATATCGTCACGAGGGATAGATGTTGACCCAACCAAAATTCGGGCTGTCCTCGAAATGGTCCCACCTTCGAATGAATCTGGAATCAGGTCATTTCTCGAAAAACTTGGTGCAATCCGGAGATTCATCCCGGACTTAAGCTTCGCCATCCATCCAATCAACAATCTACTCAAGAAAGATTATAGTATTGATTGGACCGAAGACTGCAATGAAGCTTTTGATGCAGTTAAGCATTTCCTGTTATCACCACCTACGCTAATGCCACCTAAGCTAGATCGCCCATTAATTTTATACTCGCGAGCTACCAATGTCTCGCTAGCCTGTATGCTGGCTCAAGAAGATGATGACAAGAGAGAACGTGTGATTTATTTCATTAGCCGAACGTTGCTCGACTATGAAACACGTTATACACAAGCAGAACGAGAATGCCTCGCCATAGTCTTTGCAACCAAACGCTTAAGACATTATATGCTAAATCAAGAAACAAGGGTCATGGTAAAAACAGACCATTTACGAACTTTTCTCATGCAAGGGTCCTTGTCTAAGAAGGCTGGACATTTTATAACCTTAATGGGAGAATTCGAATTAACATTTGTAAATCAGAAATCCGTTAAGGGACAAATCATCGTGGATTGGTTAGCTGATAACCCATTAGATGGAGGTGATCTAGTAGATCTGGATTTTCCAGATGAGTGCGTATACTACATTGAAACCAGACCTCCTATCTCTGAGTGTCCCTGGTACACTGATATCATTAATTATATCGTGGACCATACGTATCCAGAAGGGGCTACACCACAACACAGAAGGCGGTTACGCATTATCGTAGCAAAATACGTCATTATAGAGCAAGTGCTCTATCGGAAAGCATTCGATGGAATGCTTCTAAGATGTGTCGACACAGAAGAATCCAAGAAGATTCTCCATGAATCTCACAGTGGAATGTGTGGAGGCCACTTCGGTGGCCATGCCACCACTCGTAAAATACATCGAATGGGCTATTTCTGGCCCACTCTAGAACACGACGCAGTAGAGTTTGTACGCAGGTGTCATAAGTGCCAAGAGTTCTCCCATGAGATCCACATGCCGGCACAAACTCTACAACCAATCGCGACTCCATGGCCCTTTTCTACGTGGGGCCTAGATTTAATAGGGAAATTCTCTCCCTCGTCTACAGACGGCCATAATTTTATAATCACGGCCACCGAATATTTTACCAAGTGGGTAGAGGCTATGCCTCTTACTACTGTACCGGGTTCTGTAATCGCCAAGTTCATTTTGAACCAAATCATTTGCAGGTATGGTATCCCGCAAATCATTATCTCAGATAATGGAACTTCTTTTAAGAATGACGAAGTTCATGAATTGTGCAATAAATTTAAAATAAGCCATCATACGGCTTCCTTGTATTACCCTCAAGCCAACGGACAGGCTGAAGCGACAAATAAAACACTAAAAGCCATTCTCCTTAAAACGGTGAAAGAAAACAAACGAGATTGGCACTTGAAGTTATATCCGGCCTTATGGGCCCACCGAACCTCAATAAGAACACCAACAGGAGCAACTCCTTTCTCACTAGTATTCGGGGCAGAGGCAGTTCTCCCACTTGAGGTTGAAATACCCAGTCTCCGTATTTCATTACAAGGGATTCTGGATGAAGACGCTTACAGAGAAGCACGTCTCTCCCAACTAGAAAGCCTAGATGAAGCTAGGTTAGATGCTGAACAGCGGCACAGAGCCTATGCTGACCGGATGTGCCGGCAGTATAACAAGAAAGTCTATGAACGCGACATATATGAAGGTGATCTAGTTCTAAGGCTAGACAGCCGGATCGACAAGAAGACCGGCGAAGGAAGGAAGTTCCGGCCCAAATGGTTGGGCCCATACCGAGTCATGAAGGACTATGGAAATGGTGCATACCTCTTATGTACGCTGGAAGGTGAGGAATTTGGTGAAACAGTCAATTCCCTACACCTCAAGCGGTTCTACGCGTAAGCAACTAGCACTATTTATAATTACATTTACATTGCATCTTCATATAGATTAAGATCATTTTGTCCGCTTGTTTCGTACACAAATTGTGATCAAGGAATTTTGTTCTCAAAGCAATTCATTACAAACTCATGATGTTGTTGGCATAAACACTCTAATCATACTTCTCCATTTTCATGATATCATCAAACTATCTCGGAATCATTTTATCAAATAAAGCTAGATATGACAAAGTCTTAACGGTAACCATGCCAAGATCTGCAGGTTTATTCTCACTTTTGGTTTCTTCTTAGGATAGGTGTCTTGCCTATGGTCTGTTCTAGAAGCTTCATGGTGTCACATCTATCCCATATGTATATCTCTTTGGAAATAAGCACATACTGACATTTTACTCAAGTAAACAAGTCAAATATTGATCAAACAGAAAATTTTAATTTTACACATTTCCTTGCCCCACCAACCTTTGGTGATGAGCTTGCGTCTCTTACTAGTGACGTAGGGTTGGGAAAGGATGGAAATGCCCTTACTCGCCTATGCTTTGCCCACGGTGATAAACCCACGCTTCTTACTAGTAGCATGGGGCAAAGTGTAGGGGGTCCTCTTGACAAACAAATGCAAAAGGTCATACACAAACAATTCAAATCTCGAAGTCTTTGAGTCAAAAACAAATGAATCAGATGTCCAAAATTCCAAAAGAGTTAAAAGCCTAATAACCCAGATTTTGTCTACTATGTGGCCATCTACGGATCTAAGTCTAGATAAACCGCAAAGCAAGTTGCATCCAAAACTATGAAGTCACTCGAGTGGAGTGGGCTTGTGGTATCCTAATTTGGTTCCGCCAAAGCTTTGTCTGTCTTTCATCAATATCATTTCAACACATCTCATAACTTGTGCCCTTCCCAACTCTCGGTGATGAGCCCTCGCATCTTACTAGTTGCGTGGAGTTGGGGGTAGGGGCAGGTTTATCTGCTCATCATACCGGTTTATATTCATCACTTTGCCAAAACAAATATGAAGTATCCAAAATTGCTTACAGAAACTAAGATTCAAAATCACATTATATCTACATTATCATATATCAGCATCATGAAATACAAAAGGAAAATAAACACTTGCATCATTTGTTCTCCATTGCATACATTCTAAAGAGCATGCATACATACATCATAATCTACATAAGGAAACTGGAAATGGAAAGTAAGCCATAGATACCAAGGGTTTGATCCAAAAAATAATATATATATATGAATATATCAAAGTTTCTATACAATGCCATCATGCACTAAGCATGGTCAAAATGCTCAAAGAGCCCGGGATATACAAAAGAATGTATCATACAAAATCTAGGAGAGCCAAGTGGCTTCTCAATCCCTACGAGACCCCTCTGAAGGTGCACGCCCATGCCTAGGACTCCGGCTACGCCGGCGCTCTGAGTGCACGGAGGGCTCAGGATCCCGAGGGGCAGCCACAGTCTCACCACGAGAATGGCTCCTCATCAAGCGCTCGGCCGTCCTATACCCCGCTAGCTCCGTGCGGAGAGTCGATACCATCCTGGCCACATGCCAGACTGGGGCAAAGACGTCAGTGTGTCTACCAGCTGCTGAGGGCTCCCCAGCATCTACAGACAACTCGGCATGGGTCCTCTCCATGGGGATCATCAGGGTATCGGTGCATACCCTGCGAATCAAGTCCCGCCACTCATCGGCGGTCTCTGCAAACAAAGGAGAAAACAAATTAGAAACCAAACAAGAGATTAGAAATACAAGATAAAACAAAAGGAGAGATAGCAACTAAGGAGATCCTAACTAAAAACAAACATTAAAAGGAGAGAGGGTAACTTACTCGGATCACCAGGCCTCCAGGATGGATCTATAGGATCAGCACCTGCCACGGATGCCGCCGCTGACTGAGGGGCTGCTCCTGTGACTGGAGCAACGTAGCGCCCCACAACGGACTCATCCTCCCCGCCATGGCCCTGGGAGAGTGGCTCCTCTGAAACCAGAGTCACTCTCTCTGCACTCTGCTCGGCCCTCGCTGCCTGCATAATATCCTGAGTGTCATGCCACTCAGGATCACTGTCCTCCTCTGTCTCTCCCCCTGTAAACTCCTCGGACTCAGAGTCTATGTCAATGGGGTCATCGCTGCTATGGGCAGGACCCGCGGCAATCTGAAGCAAGGGTGCCTGAGGCGCACCGGCTCTCCCTCTGGCACGTACTACCCTCCTGGCCGCAATAGGAATGCCAGGAGTAACCACTGTCCAACCCCGGCCTCTAGGCCCCCCTCTGGCCTCTCGGACTGATCTGTATACTGGCGCTACCGGGGGAAGCATGCCCATATAGGGTAGGCCAAACTGCTGAGGAACTCGGCCAAAGGGGTGTATCTCCACTCGCCCCACTCTATCAATAAGCTGCCCTGTGGTGGAGCAGGAGATCAAAGTAAGAGCCTCCTCGCCCCATATACCTGCCATAGTCTGATACGGTGTGGCCTCCATGTCAGCAGTGGTCAGAGAAGCAACTGGCTGATGAGGTGCTCGGAGCACCGACATATCTGTCCATCTAGCTGCCCTCACAGCTCTGGGATCTGCCACCTCTACACCTCTGCCATAGGGGATGAAGTGCTCATAGACCCAACTCATGACTAGGGTCGGGTGGCTCAAGGACTGCCCCTGTAAACGGACTACCCTGTATAAATCATGGTAGGTGGTCCCAAGTATGTCTGCTCCCCAGGCATATATCCGGCCATGTCCCTCTATCTGTGCAATAATGGGGGACCAGCAATATAACAATGTGTCTCCTCCCTTGTCCCCGATCAGTCTCGAGGCAAGGATCCCCATAATGGCCTGGCGAAGTAGGGGGATGGGAAAACTAGGAATAGATCAAACTCTAACCCCCTTCTTCGACCCCGTGGAGATGACTGCATCTCCCATATAGGAAGCCCACTGTGCTATCTGGGCCCGCGAACCTGCTGTCTCAAGGGTGAGACGTCTCCCAATAATCGGGACCCCCAGAATGTGATAGACATCCTCCAAAGTAATGGTCCACTCACCGCGGACCCCTGGTAATCGGAAGGTGTTCCGATCAGCATCCCAATATGAGAACAAGTCACAAAGAATGTGACTGGAAGGAGCAACGTGGGGCACGCGTGATATACGCAGTATACCAGCCCGCTGAAGAGTATCCTCCTCATCCTGTGAGAGGGCATCTAACACTCCTGGGAGCCAGTCACACTCCCTCTCTCGGCTCCACCGGATATACTCCTCTCTCGCCTGCATACACCCAAAAACACACAAAACAGAGCAAGTTAGCATCCAAGTAATACTAGAAAAATCATGAAAACATGTAGAAATGCTAAAAATGCAAAAACAATCTCAAACAGATGTTCTTTTGGCATTCTGTGTGAAACCGCCACCCTGAGCAGGGAGGCGGTTTTGTAACCGCCGCCTTAAGGGCGGCGGTCGTGTAACCGCCGCCCTGGGCAGGGCGGCGGTCGTGGCCTGAAAACCCACGCGGGTTTTTAAACCTAAAAAGCCTAAAAGCACTAAAAAACAACCATTTTACCTAAAAACAAAGCCTACCCAGTAGGCGCCCCCCCTAGATGGACCTTTTAACACTAACATTTTCAAAAATTACCCCCCCACGACAAAGATTTTAGCATTTCAAAATTAAGGGGGTAAAAAGGATAAATTGAAGAAAACTAACCTGTGATCTCGCGGGTCGATGTTCCGCTCGCGGAGGCATGATCACTATCCCGTCACGGACATTTTGACTCTACTCACGCAAGAAACCGTCACCGTGGGTTCCAGAGCTCAAAATCAATCAAATCAACTCGCGCAAATGAATAGGAAAATGGGCCCACTTTCATATATATAGCACCCTGATTCGTTTTAAATGCCTTTTTCACAGGTTTGGAGCGCCGACGGAGGTAAGTTCTTATCCCCGCACAAATGGTACGTTCTCATTTCCTATTATTTTAGCGTTTATTTTCCAAACTATTGTGTCTATCTGCACTTGAGTTCTCTTTTCGTTTTGCAGGTAGCGGGAATTTTGGACGGCGTCATTTCAACACACGGACGTATCAGGTATAACTTCTAACTTCCCATTTCGGGACCGCCATACTCGGACCCACCGTTTTACGCCTCTTCATGGCTAAAACGCTTCTCCGAGGGGGCAATATGTACGTACCCAAAATTGTAAGGTACTGTACTGCCGAAACAACGTAACAGGTGCCCCAATGATGATACAGGTCTCCTCGCAAGGTGTTCGGGATCCAGAAAAGATCTCCAAGTGTGCGTTAACATCCCGCATGCCCCGCTTAGCCCCCGCATGCTTTGTTTTTCCCTTTTCCCCTCTTTTCTTGGCCTTTTGCTCTTCAGTGACGAAACCGCCGCCCTGCCTGGGCGGCGGTCTCGTGACCGCCGCCCTAACAGGGCGGCCGTAACCCTGCCCTGCTCAGGGCGGCGGTCCTTTACGTTTTCCAGAAAGCTCTTTTAACACGACTCACGTAATTTCAACATTTTACCAGCTTTCTTTCACCGCCATAAGCTTGCATTTATGATTCTGGTTCCCTGGAATAGTGTTTTGCCATTGTTTATAGTTTAAGAGTTCTATTTGGTTTTTACCTTGGGTAAATGCAAATGCTATAAATAGTTGGCTTGTGCTCAAGCAAATGGCCCCTCAAATTTGCCTCTGAATTTCTCTTTGCAATAGATTTAGTTTTCATTTTGCTTAGAGTTCTTAGTTTCTTTCATTGCATGCCTAGTTAGTGTTGTTTTGCTGTTAGGAAGCCACATATCCATCTTGTGCAAGTGCTGTTGACATTTTATCCAATCCATTGGAGTAGAATAGTTTGTTTTCAATAGGAAGCCATTAAAGTTGCAGGTTTTGTTCTTCAAACAGGATAGTTTCAGGTTCTGGACGTTTCATGTTGCATGACTCGCAATAAATCCCGCTAGGAATTGCATAAGCCAAGCTCTGTACTCTTGCGCTATCCCTCTCCTACTCGCATTGTATTCAGTCTGTATCTTGAGCTGCCTTTATCCCAATATCTACTTCTGTTGATGCTAGCATTACACGCTTTTCTGGATCCACGTGAACACGAAGGAACGAGGAGATCACACTGAGGGGACAAGATCACACACACCATCGGATTCGCCACTGTTCTGCAGAATCCAGGTTCTAGCTTTCAAAGTTCTAGTTAGAAACATATCAAATAAAGTAGCCAATCACTTTATTTCAGTCAATTCTACTCTCGATATTGCCAGGGAAGCTGTGGGGATTGATAGTTTCTGAGAAACTATGATTCACTCCTCACTTCTGAGGTAGGATCGAGAGCCTTGCAAATAGATTAAGTCAATTATTTCATTGTTTAGAATAGGTTCACAAATTGCACAGACAAATAGCTACACTCGGTTATCTTGTTTGTTTTAATTTCGTCATTAGATTAATTGTCAAATTCTAGGTATGATAAAGTAGTTGCTCTTTTAAAATTTCCTTCATAAAAGTTCATCAGAAAATACAAAAAAAAGGAGAGAGAAATCATATATGCTATAGATATACTTCACGTAGTTAAATTTCATTTTGCTGCAGTTCATTTTTACATTGTTACTTTTGTATGACAATCACGGGACCTAGGGAGCCCAGAGAATACGTATTCGAGCCAATCGTGCCCCAGCCCAATCTCATCACAGCAATAACTGATATAGATCAAAATCTTAGGATCCAAGTCTTCCGAACAACAGTAAGCTTGCAACAAATCAATTCCCAGTTGAGCGGATTAAACATAGAAGACGACCAAGCGCACACGTTTTGGTCGAATCAACCAAATTACAGATTACCCTAGGTAAACATCCATATGACTGTAAAGGGGTTTGAAAGAGAGCAAACATTTGGTTGTGATCCTTTGGTCCCACAGCCGGACGCAGGAGACACCCTCATAGATATAGATACCAGCCTAAGAATTCAGGTTGCACGAACGCCTGTAAGATATTCTGAGAAGATCACACAGTTATTGATTTTAAATATAGAAGCTGAGAAAGCATATGATTATTGGATACTAGGGATTAGGGACTAATTCTACATGACCATAGCAGGACCGCAACAACCAAGAGTATACGGTTGCGATCCACAAATCCCGCAACCCAACGAATCCGTAAGTCAATCAGACATAGACACTGGCCTACGCACA